>CM064326.1:138323525-139617692 GCA_032595735.1 Pelochelys cantorii | reverse complement strand
TGTAATTGTATTTGTAAATTGTCTTATTCATTCCATAAAAATATTCAAACTGTTGAACAACAACACAATACAATATTATAATGAAACAACCTTTAAAATTCCTTTTCAAATATTAACCAAAAAAGTGGCTATATGCACAGATAGAAAGAAGGAGAATAAAGATCCCAAATAAAGAGCCAAAAATTATGTAGTTGTCATCCAGGCATACATTTTTTCTGGAAAGTTTAGTGAAAATCAGAGTTTTAAGATTATGGTGGTTTGAAAAAGCTAGTTTACTTTGAAAATAATTCCTTGTCTTTTTGACCTATCATATGTAAAGCAATATGTATAAACTGATGTTCTTCTGACAACCTACTTCTCTGAGTTAGAGGGGAAATGAGACAATGTAAGAGTTTAGGAGGATATACAGAGAAAGGGAAGAGGAATTGGGAGAGACATGCAATGGGTTAGGACTCTTCGGAGCTGTGATGGATAAGGAGGAGTGCTGGCCTTTTTTGAACATCCCAGTATTCAGTAACCAAAGGGTTAAACTCAAGTAGCTAGGAGGTGTTGGCAGGGAGCCAGCACAGCCAATGGGGGAAGGTGTTGAAATTTGAAATGAAAGGAATACCTGCTTGCTTTTCTTCTTTGTGTGAGTTTTAAGCTATGAGTTGGAGGGGGACGGGGACAAGGTAAACTGAACCAGGCAGAACTACATGCCTACAAAGAATACTGGGCATGGAAATGGACTGGACCTTGAAGCACGGATCTGTGAGTAGATAGGGAATGGAATGTCTATTTAGACGCTATCAGATTATTTTCTTTGTTTTGTTAATCTTCTCTCTGACAAGTCCTTGTGCCCCTCCTCCCCCATTCACATTGTACTTAAGGTGTATGCCAGGGATGAAATTTCTCTGTGTTTTTAAATTGTTCATTTCTCAATTACTTTAAAACACCTAACAACCAACTATGCTTTATCACAGAATAGTAGAACTGGAAGGGACTTCGAGAGGTCATCAGGTCCAGTCCTCTGCCCTCATGGCAGGACCAAGCACTGTCAAGAACATCCCTGATAGATGTCTATCCAACTTGCACTTAAATATCTTCAGTGATGGAGATTCCACAACCTCCCTAGGCAATTTATTCCAGTGTTTAACCACCTTGACAGTTAGGAATTTTTTCCTAATGTCCAACCTAAACTTCCCTTGCTGCAATTTAAGCCAATTGCTTCTTGTCCTATTATCAGAGGTCAAGGAGAACAATTTTTCTCCCTCCTCTTTGTAACACCCCTTTAGATACTTGAAAACCACTATTATGTCCCCTCTCAGTCTTCTCTTTTCTAAACTAAACAAGCACAATTCTTTCAGTCTTCCCTTACAGGTCATGTTTTCTAGACCTTTAATCATTTTTGTTACTCTTCTCTGGACCTTCTCCAATTTCTCCACATCTTTCTTAAAATGTGGTGCCCAGAACTGCACACAATACTCCCACTCTACTCTGAGCTAATTGGGCCTCAGTTGAAGAATGACTTCTCATGTCTTGCTCACAACATTCCTGTTAATGCATCCTAGAATCATTTTTGCTTTTTTTGCAATAGTGTTACACTGTTGACTCATGTTTAACTTGTGGGTCCATTATGACCCCTAAATCCCTTTTGGCAGTACTCCTTCCTAGACAGTCACTTCCTATTCTGTGTGTGTGAAACTGACTGTTCCTTCCTAAGTGGAGTACTTTGCATTTGTCCTTACTAAACATCATCCTATTTACCACAGACCATTTCTCTAGTTTGTCCAGATCATTTTGAATTTTGACCCTATCTTCCAAAGCACTTGCAACCCTTCCCAGCTTGGTATCATCTGCAAACTTAATAACTGTACTCTCTATATGTCATCGTCTAAATCATTGATGAAGCTATTGAACAGAACTGGTCCCAAAACAGACCCCTGTGGAGCCCCACTTGTTATGCTGTTTCAGCATGATTGTGAACCATTGATAACTACTCTCTGAGAATGGTTATCCAGCCAGTTATGCACCCACCTTATAGTAGCCCCATCTGGGTTGTATTTCCCTAGTTTATTGATAAGACGGTATCAAGTATATCTTTGTGTTTTGTTAATAAAATCACCTTTTTTAAAGGTGATGATTTGATTCTTGTGTCCTGGAGGGTAATAGGAGGTCCGTATATGCATGCCTAAAACAGAGGTCAGCTATAAGAGATTGCAGTTTGTTTTTACTCTCTCTCTTTTTAAGCTTGGGATACCCCTCTGGAAGAAGTTCCAAGTGCTTCTTCCTGAGTTTAAGAAGAAAAGGTTTTTTTGCTTAGTAGTGGTAGCATAGGTGGATGACTTATGCTCCACTCAGAGTACCAGGGTTTAAGAAGAAGATGGTAGCTATCTCTCAAGGCCAGGGAATCTGTGACCTTGGGGAACTTTTAAGCAGAAGCCTATAGAGGCAAGTCTCTTGCGGCCCCCACCTCCTGCACTCAGAGTGCCACAGTGGGGAACAGCCTTGACAGGGGCATACTGATGGGTAGCATGAAACCATGTCTCAAAGTTGGGGTGCTAAAGAGAAGAAAGGTAGAACACTGATGGGATGGAATATGATGAAATGGGGAATAAAATAGGGCTGAAAAGTATGAAGTGCATGAAATGGAAGAGAAGAGAAAGGGCAAAGATAGTGTTACAGGTAACTAGGGAAGGCATATATGATGTGCAATCCTCCATTCTCTCACCACCCACTACCCCATATTCCAGGCTTATATAATTCACACTGTTATACGCACCTCCTATGGATTTCCTAATATCTAGAAGAGGGGAATCCTGCTTTTGGTAGGCCATATGCACTCTGCTACTCTCTCTTGTAGCTTTTGTATGCTCACCCAATTGAAGCTCTTGGCTTTCATTAAATAAACAGGAAATTCATAACTAACTGTTAAAAACAGTTAAATTTGAAAGTGTGTTTTAATGGAACTCAGCTAGCACCCAATGAGATTATATTTTCTTTACAAAAATCAAATACCACATTAAAAATCTAACTCTCTGAAAGTCTGGAAATGCATAATTAGGGGGATGCCGCCAGTCTCCCACTGCACATAATCCTTCATCACTCCCAATAATATCAATAAAGCAAAACTTAACATGATTAAATCCATCCTTAGGGTACATCTAGACTACATTTTTTTTCGAAAGGAGATATGCAAATTCGGCACTAATTTGCATATCTTCTTCTGATCGCTTTTTCAAAAGCAGGTATTTCGAAAGTGAAAGTAATCTGGATGCGGGTTTTTTTCAGAAAAAAACCCCTTTTTTGAAAAACCGCATAAACTTCCTTTTTTTAGGAAGAGTGGGGTTTTTTTCGAAAAAGGGTTTTTTCCCCAAAAAACCGCGTCCAGACTACTTTCACTTTCGAAAAAGCAATTGAAAGATGATATACAAATTAGCGCCGAATTTGCGTCTCTCCTATTGAAAAAACCCCCCGTAGTCTAGACGTACCCTCAGATAGCAAAATACTTGATGGGCGTTGGTATGCTGGCATCCCTACAGGGGCAAAGGTCTGTGGTTGTATGTGTTGTATAGTAGTTCTAGGGGTTAAAGGATGAAGGAGTAAAAGGTATGCTATGTTAGATGCCTTAACTCTTCATGTTCTCACTTTTGCCATTTTGTGCAAGATATGAAGAGAGTTAGCTTAACTCACACACAGCTTTGTGTTTTTTAGATTTAGAAAGCATTGCTAACCCAGCAATGGCTACTTTGTGAAAATGCCCATCTGGTGCTGTAGTTTTCCTTAATTGGCAGAACAGTTTGAAAAAGAACAGGATCTTCAACATTGGTTCTGTTGCTTTTATGAACACCCCAGCTTCATTCCTGAACTAGCTGAACGGTTTCACAGAACTCTTTTTTTGACAAATCTATAGGTATTGCTTCATAGAAGATCCTGATAGTTATAAACAGACGCCTCCTTCAGCTTACCACGACTTAAACCAACAGTTATGACAAGTAGCCCTAACAATCTTTTTGGTTAATTAACAAAATAATTATATAATCTCAGCTAGGGATATAAAAGGTTACCTGGTAAGCCTCACCCTTAATGGTGAGGTTTACCAGTTCTGGTTAACAAGTAGGTGCTAGAGCAGCACCCCACCCATGTTGGGCAGAGGGCTGCTCCAGCCCTGCAGGGCACACTGGAATAGCCCCTATCTGTGGCAGGCCTGGTCGGTCCCCTCACCTCCCACTTAGGTTACACGCTGGCTCCCTGAGAGTGAGACCGGCTGGCCTTGCTAACCCTGTTCCTGGGGAGGTAGCTATTTATACACAATGCATGTAATCATTATGATTTTTAGTGGCTACATGGTTACATTTTTAACCACATTTTTACATCCCTAATCTCAGCAGCTCCATGAAACATTTTTTACTTTTTTCACTTTGCAGGAGATTGTATTCTGTATTCACATAGGATGCATCTACACTGCACCGTTATTTCGAGATAACTAGCATTATTTTGAAATAACAATGCAAGCATCTACACAGCCATTCCATTATTTCAAAATAATTTTGAAATAATGGATGGCTTATTCCGAAATCTGTAAACCTCATTCTACAAGGAATAATGCCTATTCCAAAATAGCTGTTTCAAAATAAGGCGCGTGTAGACACTCTACTGCTGATATTTCGAAATAGCCCCTCACTAGGGCCATTCTAAGTTATTCCTCCCCAGTGCCTCCTGGGACTCTAAATTGAGATAGCACAGTTACATTAGGGAAGCCTGCCTCGGACTAATTTTGAGGTTTCCCTGCAGCGTAGATGTGTTATTTTGACATAAACTATTTCGGAATAACTATTCCAGAATATTTTATTTCAAAATAAGTGTGCAGTGTAGACATACCCTAGCTAGATTACAGTAACAGTAATGCTAGATCACCTGTGAATGACTGCAAATAGATCCTCTGTAGTCCGAGGTTTGTTTGGAGACACAAAAGCATCTTCTGCTTCAGTCTGAGAATCTTCACTTAATGGTGAAATTATGGAATCATCACTTGGAGAAGATTCTTAAATAAGAAAAGAAGGAATGTCAGATGCTTGCCACACTTTACAGTAGGACTACTAATGCAATTCACAAGCTCAATTAATAATAGATTTGTCTATACAATAATTTACACTTTAAATCTAGTCTAAATATTGTACTCATCTGTCAAAGTACTATTTCTTGGTAAGAGCTTTAGTGCTTTTAACTGAAATTAAGTAACAGGAGAATGCAAAATATATATTCTTAAGAATGTTTAAAATAAAGTCAGCCAGATACTCAGCTGACATAAATCAGGATAGCGCTATTAAAAATCAATGGAATTAAGAAGAGTTACTCAACCTGAGAATCAATATTTTTATGAAATCACTAAAAATCATCTCTATATAATCAACTAATTCTATAACTTTAAAAAATAATTATAGAACTGACCTTTCAGTAAAGCATCATCTTCATTCCCCTTTGTCTCCTCTGCCCTGCTGTCATCAGAGGCACTTTTGGTTGGAATACCTGATGCAACATCATTTTCCTGCTCAGAACTTTTTTCATTAAGTGAATTTACTGTTGATATCTCTGATTCATATCTGATATTCCCAGGCACTTTGTCATCATGGTGGCTTATATTAAAGTGATGCTTAGGCTGATTACTAATGTCTGCTCCTCCAGCTGGTGGATCAGATTGGAATGTGTTTTCATTCACAGGTTTAGATTCTAACTTTTGTTCATAGATTGCAGGTAATTCGTCCTTAATCTGCCCAGGATCAAAGCTCTTTTCCCATTCTGTTTCATGATACGTTATCTTAATTTCATAATCACTTGTGGGGGCAGCCAAACCTTTTGTAAACTCTTCTGCAGATGTGCTACAGGTTTGTGTGTTCTCTGATACAGGCTCGCCAACTGGGTACATTTGGTCTTTCATGTTGTTTGCTTCTAAAATACCCACATTTGTTGAGATTACAGTTTCCTGATCACAATTATTCTGTAAACTGCTGGATGAACTTTTCTCTGAATGCAGTTTAGCAGGGCCCGACTCCATTGGAGAAAAGTCAATATAGGACATTATGGCATCTTCTGTAGAGTACTGACGTGATATTGATTTCTTAGCTACAAGCGGCCTCATGTTGCCTGGAGAAATGGCAGTCACCATTAATGAGGTTTCTTGTATGGAGAGAAAGTCTGTATTATTGTCTTTTTGTTTCACTTCTTCAGGCTTATTAATTGATTTAAGGTGAACTGATTTAAGAACTGAAGGTGTAATAGCAAGGGCTGGTGGAGGATTAGGGTTTAGTGCTTCTCCTATCACGTTCTGTTTATTGTAATTAAAAGCATGCAACTGGTTTCTGTGAGCAAATGGTTTATTCAAGACATTATGAAGAGCACTTAGGTCAAGATGAGTAGGAGGTATAATTGGAAGTTCTAGGTCTTTGTTTAGAGATACAGTGCCATCTTTAGAAGAAGGCTGTTGTAACGAGGACTTCCTTTCTGGTACTTTTGGCTTTCTTTTACTACCCCCTGGAGATAAAGGCCCAGAGAAGAAAGCTGTTGGGAAAGAGGATGTTGGTGTTTCAGACTGGCTGGAGTAACCGCTAGAGGGTGATGCTAAACCAGCCAGCTTTTCTGGGGAAGCCAGCTTAAACTCATTATCAACAGAAGGGAGAGATGGAGTGGTGGCTCTTGATCCAGATTGCGATGTTTGTGATTCAGAACTTTCTGGTGACTTTATGCATTCTATGACTGTAGTACCCGTAGCAGTGCTTGAATTGGATAAAGACCTATAAGGATCATTAGATTTCAAGTCATTTAGAAGCCAGAGATCTGCATAGTGAGATTGTTCAGCACCTTCATCTTTAAATGATGGAATATCCGTGGTGTCAAACGGAATGTTCTTTAGTCCACTGTCATTCTGATTAATCCAGGAGAGTTCCTGTTTGCTTGGCAGATTAGAGTTTTCCACTCTAGAAGGTGTATTTGAAAACTCAAGTGGCAGCTTCATTTCCCTGGAAGTGTGAGGCATGTGCTGCCCACTGTTTATCTTTGGTTCTTTCTTCTCAGGAAGATCTGTGCTGCCATCAGACTTCCTTAAAGATGAACTGCGTTTTGGTGGGGCTGGCTTTGCCTTTGGTTTCTTAAGAGAGATGCTCTGTCTTCCCTGCTTCCTGTGGTTTACATAATCCTGCCAGGCACAATCAGTGAGACTGGAAGCAATATCTGCATTCCGGCCACACTCAGAACCTGCAGCTGCATAGTTACAAATATAACTTTTATTACCTTTGAGACCACAGTCAAAGTGCATGGAGGTATAATATCCTTCCGTGTCCACAGAGAAGTGTGAGCTAGTGTCTGCTTTGTCAGATGGGGTTTTTTCTAGAAAGCTATCATAAGTGGCCATACTCGTAAAACTTGGGCAGCCTAGGCTGTCATCCTTTGGGCGTTCAGGGCTGAAATCCTGACGACAGGAAGCATCATGATGATGATGCAAATAATTCCATTCACTGTCGCTTGTGTTGCTGTTATTGGGGTCATCAAGTAAATCCGCTACAGTGGAAGTGAAAGAGCTTGCCCTGTGACCTCGAACCTTATCTATGTGATCACTGTACTGCTCTGTTATAAAGACACTAGAATCTTCATTGGCATTAGGAGCAGTGTTCAGTGACAATTCCGAATCACAATGTGAAGATCCAGTCAGTGGAGGAGAGGCAGCAGGAGGAATAGTTTCTGATGTCTGTGAGGGACATGTTGAGCTACTTCCACTCCAGTTCCCGCTGGAGGACTGATGGTCATCTTTCTGGTCCATGTGACTGCTGAGAAGGACTCCTGCTGTGGAGATAGAGTGAATGGGGCTCCCAAAGGTGTCAGAGTTTGATGAAATCTCACAGCTTCCAGAATCTGCCATTCTTGACAACCTTGACCTCCCTCTCTCATTTATATTATGTTCTGGGCTATGGAGGTGCTGAGAACAAGTTAAACCTAGAGGCTGGTGTTCTTGTGAACCCTGTTTATTGATGCCATCATTACCCTTTTTTGTAATTCTTTCTTGACTTGCTAAAAAGTGTTCTGCTTCATACACTGAAGTTTTGGCACCAGCATCTTGATCAGCTTCACTGGCTCTAGCACCTTCACGAGGAAGACTCCGTGATCGGATACGACTGCTTACTCCTGTAGTGAACATTGTGTCACCGTTCTCTGTCAACACCAAAATGTTGCCAGCTGAATGCGACAGGGAGGCTACAACACTTTGACCTCTCTGAGCTCGGATTCTTCTTCTGGATGGAGCAGCAATAAGAATTTCTTCAGTCTGGCACTCAGAGTCCCTGGTACCTGATCTCCTGTTGATTGTACTGGAGAAGTCTGGATTTGCATGCACAATCACATTCCGTTCTCTCGCTACTGGTGATTCATCAGAATCTAGGATACATGTAAAATTGTGTGAGATACATTTTTACATTTGCTGACTAACAATGACCCACAAAGTAACCCAAGACACATTTTGTTGTAGACTTTTTTCTTGCTGAGTATTGTACCAAATGTAACTTTACTATAAAAAGCATATAAGGCAGACCTTATCCCGGTAAGATGGGAAATTCTCCTATTCCTGCAATGTGATCTTGGTTCTCCTATTCCTGCAATGTGATCTTGCGCTGAGCTGATCTTGCTGTGACAAGATAAATATTAACTTTTTAGTTTGTGCCACTGTATTTTAACTAATAAAGGCTGTTTTAGTGAAGTGTTGTCTCAGAGAAAACTTTGTAAACATTTTGTTTAAAACAAATCTATTTTGATTGTATACATATGAATTTCCCTTCTCTGATTCTTTACCACATAGGGCATTTGTATAACAACAGGATCTTTGTTTCATGGGCTCTATTTGCTTATTCCCTAATATGAACACATTCCTTGCTGACTTCAGGAGTAGAGGTATGCTAAAGAAATGAATATCCTGGATCTAATGTTGATTTCATACCCATGTTACACTGGAGCTGACTTCCACTGAGTTACTTTTGATTTACACTGATTTAAGTGAAATCAGAGTTAGGCCTCCCAATTTCATCCTAAGTAATAAAGAATGAGTGGGAAGAGAAATGATAAAAACAGGTAAGAATAATGTTTGACAAAGTTTCCAGAAAAGCATTTACAGATGTCTAATGCAAATATTCAGTTGGTTATATATGTAAATTGTTCTGGATACTGAGATAGCTCATCATCTTGCAAGATAACATCTGTCACTTCTTTACCTTAAGATCTCTTGCACAAGAAAAAACTTTCACTGAATCTAGTTACTTTTTATGCACATAACTATGGTTATATAACAAAAATAAATGAAAAAATTAAGTAACTGATTACATTTAAACAATAAGGGTTGAACATGTATATCTATATCACTCAGTAAGGCCTGTAGTATGTCGAGGCCATATTGAGTAATATAACTTTGCTTACTGTATTAAAGAAAAATAAACCAATCATTTCCAAACTTCACAACCATAAAAGCGTAAATGTTTCCTTGGAAAGCTGTTTGGAAGGCAGGCTACCACCTCAGATCCCTGCAATTTAAGTCAGTTAGAATGCTATCTATTGAAGATTTTTATTTATACTACACCTATTTCTTGTTGCACTCTTCTGGGGATGCCAGAGATGGTTTTCCTCCTTCTCAACTTTCGTCTTCGCTGTAGTACAGATTGTGAATGAACAAGAGAGCAGCGTATACTAGCCTCTCTGTCAAAACCAACTCCTGCAACCCATAAATAGGTCTCATTAGCCTTTAGAAATGGTAAACAAATGTAATGGCTGGAACACAGTGGAGGTATGTAAGTCTGGATTAACCCTATGGATAAATATAACAGAGCCCTTATGCAGCTCTTATGTACATTATATTATGGTATATCACAGTTTTACTTCTAACTCCAGTTCCTCTCAGCATCCTGCATTGCCAAAAGAAACAAGAGTAGAAAAAAAAATAAATAAATAAGAAAAGGAAAACAGGAATTCTCCATGGCAGGCGTCTTTATCATAGCTACTTATCTGTTTGCCATGAAGTCAATGACATCAACATCTTTACCAAGAATGGTAGTGGCCAAGATGATAAACTGGATCTGGTCAGCTATACTCTGGCTCATTTGAACAAACAGACTAATTAACTAGCTAAAAAAATAATTCATAAAACCATTTTTGCAGTAGTTTGGCAATTCTGAGGAGACCAGGGTGCTAAGAATATATATAAATGCCGAGGTTTCAAGAAATGGGGGAATAAAGTATTTTAAATCCACATACAAATTTAGAGAACTTTTTTCTTAACTTGTATATAAGGTCAACATTTAAATAAATGTGTACTTAAAGTTCAGTTTCTAAATCCACATTTAGCCACTTCCAGAACTGGCATGATTTTTTCAAGTGCTCAGCACCCAGCAGCCTTCCATAGGAATTAATGGTGGCTGCTGGGTGACAAGTACTTTTTAAAAACTAGGCTATATACTTAGGTGCCTAAATGTGGGTTTAAAAACTGAATTTTAGACACTCATTTTAAAAAACTTTGGCTATACAGAATATCTCATTTTGTTTACATTTGCAAGTTACTAAAGGACAGTTTGGGTTTTCTCCATGATCAACAGAATGTTAAATGGAAAACAGCCAAAAAATATAGCTCTTAGTATAGTGGAGGTGCTGAGAGCCACTGTAAATCCTGTATATATATAATGGGAACTGCATCAAGCAGGGGGTATGGCAGCTCAAGAGTCTATGGCAGTTAGCTGCGGTTGGCTTCACTAACAAATGTAAAGTCGTGCTCCCTAAAGTTGGCAAGACTCGTGTTTGAGTAAGTGGGCCAAGGACATAAACAGTGAAATTGGGGCTACTCTTTCTGTGGTTTACAGTCTTTAGAAAAAACAAAACAAAACAATCCAATCCCGACTAAAAAAAAAATTAAAATAAAAACTCTATGTTAAATAGCATATAATTATATTAAACATAATTATA
Organism: Pelochelys cantorii; assembly: GCA_032595735.1. Classification (NCBI taxonomy): domain Eukaryota; kingdom Metazoa; phylum Chordata; order Testudines; family Trionychidae; genus Pelochelys; species Pelochelys cantorii. Next base: position 139,606,727 of record CM064326.1, on the reverse strand, counting down.
CGCACACATACACATACATATTACATTACATAACAATGTAAAACATTAAAAAGTAACTTTCTTGTAAAAGTTCTTCTTGGAATCTACTACAGTGTAATAGAGACTTCAGACAGATGTTCCGTAACCATCAATGCCCCTGTAATAAGCAGAGGAAGAACTTTTTTTAATAATGAACAAATGTGCTCTAAACTCCATTAACTTTAATTTTCTAACATGAATGTCTGCCCATTTTTTAAACAAAATTAAATAGGTTTAATTGCCAAAATTCTAACAATTATGAGTTATTTGCATATGACCTCTGTGGCAAATGTGCCAGGTCATCTCTCAGTGGCAGGTGGCTTAGGGCAGTGGTCACCAACCATCAATCATGATTGACTGGAGACTTTCCCAGTCAATAGCGATCTCTGATGGTACAGTGGGACTGCTGCTAAGGCAGGCTTCCTGCCTGTCCAGGCCCCACACTGCTCCAGGAAGTGGCCAGCAGGCTTCTAAGGTGGGCGAGCAAGGGAGCAGAGGTTTCTGTGCCAGGGTCATCCCTTGGGGGGATGGGGTGGGGTCTCCTTAGTGTTCCAGGCATTGGACCCAGGGCAACTCAACCCATCACATCACTTTCCCTGCCCCACTCTGCCCCATCCCACCTCTTCTCACTCCTGCTCCACTCCCTTGTCCAAAGCCTCCTCCCTCGAGTGATGCAAGCCAGGGATTACGGGGCACCTAGGAAGGGTTGTCCCATGCTGCATGCACCATGACAATGGGAGCCAGAGTGACCAACCAGTCTTCTCTCCATTTCACTGCAGTGGCAGAAGGTGGAAAACCCAGGGGCCAGGGCACCCTCCTTCCTCCTGCCACAGTGAAGCCAGCACAGCAGACAAGGAGATGGGCAGCTGGGTGGAGCACAGTAGACTGCTGGGTTGCTCTGGCTCTGGGGGGGGAGGGTGGGTGGAGGGGATGCCCGCTGCTGTGAGCTAGGATCCCCCTGGTAATCTCCCAAAGCACCTGGCACCCCACCCATAAGATGTTGAGATGACCACCATAGGACCCCCCAAAGCATGGGGCCTAGGGCTAAATCATCCTATAGATGGGACTGTTCTATCCATATGTTACTCCTGCCTGCAAGTACCACCCCCACAGCTCCCATTGCCAGGAATGGAGAACTAGAGCTGCTGCAGAGGTCCCATGCTTTGGGGGGCCCCCAGAGGGCTGAATGGCTTTGCAGCATTAACATCAGGAGTAGCATAAGTACAGCAGGCCTAGCTATGCTGGATCAGCATTTCTCTTCCATTATCCAACCTGCAGCCCCTTGGAGCCAGCCCCCCACCCCCTTTCTTGCACTCTGCGCCAGTCCTGACCACTCTCCCAGAGCCAGCACCCCATACCTCTTCTTGTACCCCACCACTCTACCCCAGCTCAGAGCCCCTTTCTGCACACAAATTCCCTCCCAGACCTTGCTCCTCTCATCCACTGCTGCACCCTAATTCCCTGCCCCAGTCCAGTGAAAGTGAGTGAGGGTGGGGTGAGGTAGAGTGAGTGAGGGAGAGGGGGGGATGGAATGAGCAGGGTGGTGCTTCAGGGAAGGAGCAAGGCCTCAGGGAAGGGGTGGGATAGATCCCGAACTGCCCTTAAATTAAAAAAGTGATTTTGGGCATAAAAAGTTTGAAGACCACTGATCTAGGGTATACTTTCTCCGTTATGTGTACAAATGATACACATTGGTGTTGATAAGAATGATACAAATTGAACACCCAGAAGATTATGTACCATTCTTGGGCGATGAACTGATCAGTGGAAATGTGGTTCTAATTTATGACAGAGTCTAAAAAAAAAATCCCTGTTACTGGAAAAATTGACCTTTATCGCAGATATAAAGATATACTCTTCTCCAAATATGTTTGTGTAACTTTAGTGAAGGTAAGAAATTGGTACATGCATGCTGAGGAGAATATACTCTTTAAGGCTTCACACTGTACTTATAATTACTTCCGGTAATTATGATAGTATTACTTTCTATTCTAATATCCATAGGGATATGTGACCCTCACGCTCTTCTCTGATTATAGCAGTATTAAAAAGCACAAAGGAATAATACTTACTTTTATGTTCTAAACAGAGATGTGCAAATAAATAATTTTTATTCATTGGCAATTTTGAAAATAATGTTTTGGGTTAGACTGAAACTGAAAATTTTCCAAACCTCTGCCATATGAAAACATAAATAAATAAAATCCTTTTGGACCAAACAAAACTAGTATTTGGCTCTGAAAAAGTCTCAAAATGTTTCAGTTCAATTTTGACAATTCTTTTACATTTTTAATTTTTTAAAATAAAATTAAAGGACATCTTGAAATGAAAAATCCTTTCAAACTGGAACAAAATCAAAATGTTTCATTTAGAAAAGGCTGAAATGAAATGGTTCAATTTTTTCAGATTCCCCTTTCCTCTCCCCAAAAGACAATTTGGAAAAATTGACTCTGGTGTAGCTGAATCTGCATTTTTCATAGGAAAAAAGTTTCAGCTGAACTATTTCACCCAACTCTAGTTATAAGGTTAACTGTAAGTACGCAGCTTTTCTTGCTGATTATTACATTTGAGTCTTTCAGTCATAGAGCTGTCTAAGTTTATCCTCTTAAATTAATAAAAAATTGGTTCAAGATAGTTTTGAGAAAAACTCAGATGACAGCAATCCCTTCACTGAATCTCACATGAGAAAGAGACAGAAAACAGAAGACAGAGAGAAAGAAAAGAAAGCTTATTTTTGGCTTTTGGAAGTAAGTTATCCCTCACATTTAATCATTTATAAAGCTGCTGTATAATAATGTATAAATACACTGTTAAAATATATAAAGCATAAAAGCATAAACTAAGAGTTATAAATAAATGAAGGTGCCATTACTATACCTTCAACTCAGCAGCATGAAAAGAGATCTCAAAGCAATGGCTTACATGCTACATTACCATTACTTCCATATTTAAAGTACCGCAAGTGTCATAACATTTTCTCTGCCCTTATTTGCTCTGTTACACATGATTATCATATGATTAACCAGTATGGGTTTTTTCATTATTTCAGTTAGCTACAATCAAAGAGCTATTTTTTATCCTTTTAAATACCAATTGCCAGTCACATACATAACAAAATTACACATCATATTGTGTAATTTAGTGTTAGATAACAGTTTGTAATGTGACACAAACACATTGGGCCAAATTAATATTGGATATAATGCCACTGATTTCAGTGGCTTTGCAGGAAGGACAAAGGTAGCCCACTTAGTGTCTTGTACAAAATTAAATTCTCAAGTCAAAGTCTTTATTTGTAGGTTGTAAAGTCCTGTGTTTTGAACCACAGTTAATATAATAAAATGTCCTGACCTGACCACCCTTTAATCAAGCAAAAGAAATAGAAGAGACTTGTACCAGTGACATTGATGGGGATAATGCAAGAGGAAATCACTTGGGCATCTTGTTTCATTTTCTCCTCTGGAGTTGGGAGAGGTAGTGCTTTGCTCCAATTGGTTTGCTTATCCAGTGTAGAAGGAATATTATGTATTGGATTTTTCGGCCTCTGCCCTAGCATGACATCTGTATCTTCCTCTTCTGGTGGATGGGACTGTAAATTAATACATTCAAAATTAGTGTTCACTGTTTAGTCATACAAGACTAATATTTAAACAAAGTAGTAGAAAGGGATTAGAAGTAGATTACAAGGTAGGAATGAAGAATTATAGATATTCAGAACAATGGTACTACTATTATTCCCATGGATAAATGGGGTACACTAAAAAAACAAATTGCTCAACATAATGGAAATATTTTAGTGTAGATTAAATTTATATGGACACACTTTGAAAGGGTAGAGGCATGCACTTTGTGTGCATCCATTGCAAGTGTGCACAATTACAATCAATTTTAGGTGTCTAAATACTGATTTGTAAATGCCAGTCTAGTAATGCACATAAAATCATGGTAAATGTGCATGCAAAGTTTTGGTATGCACAAGTACAGTGACTGCCACTGAAAACTGGTACCATGTAAATATTAATTTGAGACTATGCATCAAGAGATCCAAAGCCTTCAAAGTATCAATTCTTAGTTCAGATAACAGGGAAACTACAGCTATACATTTGGCTGTAACTGGTGATGTTGATTATATTGGTGTCAAGAAGAAGGATAACTAAGGAGAGGTTTAGCTGCCAATTTAAGAAGTTCAAAGTATTATTTAGAAAACATGCAAGTATTTCAGAACATACAATGCAAGCCACTAGACATGGAAGTATAGAAAGCTAATTAAGCAAGAGAAAAGTCAGTTACTTGGAAGAAAAACAGGTGTTTTAAACAGAATAAGCACCCAGAACTGTAATGCTATTGTAGTTTCATCTAACAATAAGGTAAAATGTGAAAAATAGTTCTCCTAACTTTATAGCTAAAGACACATTTTCCAATTCTGTTTTGTTTCCATTTTGTTTGGAGGGGGGCGGGGGGGGGGGGGGAGTAGGAAACACATGCCTTACTCTATGTCTACCCTACCTTCCTCTTTTTTTCAGTTAATAATTTCTCTGTAGTGAATGATTGATCAGTCTTTGACTAGTTCAGAACATCTGTTCATGTCTTTTCCTAAACTCTGTGGAATATTTTCGAGCCTGATTTTCTTTCCAGTGTTAGATTCCCAGCAGGCAAACTACTGGAGCTCTTGCCTATGACTGTTGTTTACAATATATATTTCCAGAGTTTTGTGCATATATGTGATCAAGACAAACATTTTTTCTCCCTTTTCTTGGCACAGCATTTAGCATGTAGCTACCTAATAAGAGACAATCACACCCCAATTATCATCCTCTACATAAAGCTCCCACAAATCCTGTAAAAGTGTAAGATCTAAAGCCTGGCAAACATTTCCAAACCAGTTTGAAAAGGGTTTAAGATTATACTTAGCAGCCACTTATTTAAACTATCCATGACACTTACCTTAAGTGTGATCTGCAAAAACACCCACAAACCCAAGAGACAGCGTATCTTTCCCCCTTGAGAAAAACGTTTTTTTCCATATATGGTTTTAGTAAAGCTTTGCAGCCTTCTTTCTCTCCTCAGCTTTTGTGCTGATCACCAGCAGACGTGAGTAGCTCATATAAACTTCAAGCACAAAAGACTTTGTTTCCTAGGTAACTTCCCCCCCATATCCACCCCCCAAAAAGTTTGGGGCATTGGAGAAAAATACACACACACACACACACACACACACACACACAATTTTGTTGCTGATTTCTTCCCTGAATAACAATGGATTGCTGGACAAAAGAAAGTGTAGTGACCTGACTGCAGGCTCTGACTGTCTGCCAAAGCTACTGTTTGCAAACAATGGGAATGACAACTCTCCAGAGAATAAATGATGGTTTTGCTCTGGCATAATATTGATGGCTTCTTATGGTTTTAAATAATATTGGTCTATTTTGAACATTGCAAGAAAATAAAATACAATCACCCACATTATAGAGTTCATCTAGACCCAGATCTTAAAAGCTAGTCAATAGGAGGAAATGATCTTGTGGTCCAGTAAACCTATTAAAGTTGTAGGGGGGAGGGGGAATACAGTTGTTGTTCCTTATTGATAAGAGAATAACATATCAAAGTTTTCTTTGAGACAGTGCAAGAAAGTGACAAAAAAAAGCAAGCAAAAGAAAGGGTTAGAGGTTTGAAAAGGAGAAAATGAATGAGCTAGGGATGTTAGTTTAAGAATGCTTGTTTTTCCAATACCTTTCTACTCCATGGGGTCATGTGGCAACACTCAGTGGGAGAGGGCGAGCGGGTGCTGTTAAACTATAAACATGAAATGTGGGGAAAGGAAAAAGATAAAATTAAAAACATACACAAAATGTTTTTGATTAAAGCACATCAATTCTTTCTAGAGAAACTGGTAAAAGATTTAAATTGAGCTATAAATACAACTTAAGTTTCCAGCTAAAAAATTCACCTTCCTGAAAATGTTCCTTTTCTCCAAACTCCCATCTCATCACCTGGTGCCTAAAAACAAGTCCACAGCTCAAAACTGTACTGAATTAGCTAAATCGGTTTAGCAACTAAAATTGGGCCTTGGTGTGGCCACTATTAAATCATCTTACGCCAAATTTATATAAGGCACTCTGAAGTCAATTCCTTTCATATTTAAGCCAAATCTTTGTAAAGTGCTTATCTGAATTATATGTCAATTATCTGTTTCATGATTAAGTTTAATATTGATTTGCTCCGCTAAAAATAATAGATGTAAATAAGTCTGAGTCTAAAGATGATGTATCTAAATCTTTCCATTTCAATTTCTTTGACGTTACCATTAAAACATGCTAAGTTTAAAACATTATGTCAAAATGAAAGAACAATTGGCTTTCTATGCTTTTGCATAGAACTTTAAGGGGGGAATATAGATTTTGGCACATTACATGTTCCGGGTGAACTGCAAGATTCCAAGGCCCTGGTTTGTTTGCGATTAGTGTCTTATTTTAACACCTATGACTGAAATATAACATGTTTTGAAATGACCTAAAAAAGAAAACAAAATGTAGCCCTTGAACAGTTTTGATTATCAAATGTTTCTCAGTTTGGCTAATAGTGGTTCTCAACTGGTCTCATTTTGCAGGCTATTCACATGAGAAAAATGCTATCAGGAGCCTTCTTTTGTCTCTACAGACACTGAAACATATCTGCTCTGATGAATCACAGACCACAGTGCGAGAACCACTGGAGTGAGTATCTTTTTCCACAGCAATCAGACAGATGTGCTGGGGCTCCTAGCTCCTAATTCTTGATACTGAACTAAGGCAACCTTCCATGGAAATATCATCATCCTTTACATTTACCCAGTACCTACACTGCAGAGACCCCACCAGTATTATCTTGCTTCCACGTGCAGCTTCCAGAATTAGCTCTCCACACATCTGATGCAAACAGGAGGCACAAATCAAATCAGAGACAACTTCCAATTTTTAAAAATCACTAGCAAGCCATCTAGATTAGGTGCAAAACCAAATTCTCTCAAAATGGGAAATGGGCTAGGAAACATGACTTTAGCACAGAACAGTGGATGATATTCTTGCAGACAAATGCTTTCATGGTTTATGATGGGAACTGAAAGAATACTATACAAATAATTTAAGTTTCCACTAGCTCAGATATGCAAGGATGATGTTATCCTTTCATCACCCATCCTAGTAACCAGTCATATGCCCAAAGCAGAATTACAACAGAAGAGATTATCCCCAAAATTCAACTTTGGTAGTGAAGATTTCAAAGGATTTCTAAGAAGAGTGCTGATCTGTTGAGATGGACTTCTCGGGAGTGACAGTATCTTAAATGTGGAAATCTTTGTGCTGTTAAACAAAGAGCTACATGGGGCCTGTCAGCACAGAGGTGTACAAGGGAGAGGAAAGAGCATGGGGATTCCTTCTCTCCAACTTCATGCCTCTGCTCCATGAAAATGAATGCAAGGACTGCTCCATCTTAGCGTGCCAACAAGCACCTGTCTCCTCAAAAGGAATAAGATTGGGACTCTGGCCACAAATTAGGTAGAGAAAATGGCCTCAGCGAAATGGGAGCATATGCTGTATCCTACAAAGGCGTGAGTAGTGTCTGTACTAGCCCAGTGTTCCCAAAAGTAGGCAGTGACTACTGGTATGGTCTTCCTGTTCCCCAAGCTTCTCTCAAAGGCCACAATATCTTCAAATGTGCCATTTGTGTCCCCCTGACATCTCTACTAATATGTAAATAGTTTTTATTTGCTCAAGAGTGGAGAGGGATCCCTTTCAAAATACAGCCCCTCTCAAGAAGTGGGATACATTAATGATGATTTTCTAGGTACCACAGTAACAAAAACTAGTTTATCTAATAGTAGATTTTGCTTTGCTAGCCAGCTACCATTACCAGCATTCTCAGAACACAATGTACAACTGAAGCCTAGAAAATGCAATCCTATGTGGGATAGTGGAAGAGAGGCTAAAATCACTTGATTGATGGGGAGTGTTTTTCTTTAAATCATTAATAATGTTTTGTTGCTCAATGTAGACTGCAGAATGTCTGAATTACTTTCCAAGAATGACATGTTTTTGAATATTCCTAAGTGGATTTAAAAAAATGAAGACACTCTATTCCAATGCTAAAAGCAGCCATAAAACGCCAATAAAAGAATAACAGTGTATTCATATAATAGTCTAAAATTATCTGCACTGGTAAAGGCATTCGGTGTACACAGAGATGTTACAGGATTTCTGAATGACTTAATAAGTAAAAGGCCATAATCTACATTAGAAGTGCTTTGTGCAGCCAGAATCCTACTGGCAAAAATGTTAGGATTGTCTAATGATGAGAGAACAGAAAAGATCTTCATTGAAATACAACTTTAAAGACAGACTTTGGTATGACTACCTCCACAATACTGGGTATTTAAAAATCAATGAAGATGGGAAAAAAAGAATAAATGGCTGAAGAAAAACTTGTTAAAAGATAGTATTATTAAAACATCAGCTTTTCCACTCTCAGACCTTCCCTTCAGGGAAAAAAAGGTGTGTTCTTAATGCAAGTTAGCTAACTCAAGTTAAATCTCAGCAAAGATAAAAGGCAGTTTATAATTTGCACACAAGTCAGCAGGTTGTGTGAAAGACTATGGGAAGACATCATCTTAAATCCATTTGTCAACTCATGTGAAAACTACAGACTGCCTTGAATTCACTAGGCTTTTACCTCAAGTTAGCATTTCAGTTAAGAACCCATCTTTTTTCTTAGTCAAGGCCCTGCCTGGATGACTAGTTAAAATCCACCCAGTTGGCAGTGATTGAAAATATTTGCCATCTGATGACTGATCAGTGATCTCATTTCAGTTCCCAACAGACTCCATCACAAAAACAATGCCATGAGTGGTGGCAGTTTTAGACCGAGGCCAAGAACTGAGTTTGCATGAGACAAACTATTCATTCAGTTCCAGGTAAGAGTGAGGCACTTTGGTGGGGCAGTTTGAGGAAGCTTAGCACTGTTGCTGTTGGTGTTTTGTCTGTGTTGTGGCTAAATACAGATTTTTAGACAAGGCTGTCAAACTGGCATCTTTTAACATCATTAACTTCCCTCTCCGTTCTGCAGATTGAGACAGATCAAACACTCTCTTTTTCAAACATTACTTCTTTTAGGCTCAATCCTGCCAGGTGCTGAACACTTTGCAAGGGGGGGAGCCCTAATAAAATCTTAACGTCATGACCACCTACAGGTGAATGAATCTCTGTATCTTGAATGGTTGGTATATACCTTAATATAATTATTTTATTATAGTTTTTGCTATTTTTATCTATTTACCACTTAGAAGTCCCAACTGAGAAGTGCATCCTGCTGTATTAAACAGCCATAGAAACAGATGGTCCCAGCCCCTAAGAGCTTACATTCTAAATGGAAAAGACAAAGGCAGGAAGCAAGTAAGTATACCAATTTTACAAATGGAGATTGAGGCAGAGAGAGATTATAGGCCTGATCCAAATTCAATGAAGTCAGTGGAAAAACACTGATTTGTCCAAGATTACATAGCAAATCTGTTGCAGAACAGATGAACTAAGATCTCCCAGGTCGTAGCTCAGTACCTAGCAACAGATTAACTTTCCTAAATTTAAATTTTACAGTCTTCAAATAAAGCAATTAAATTGCAATCGTGACCACCACCAACAAAAGCTAAAAGTCAAAGACTGATGAGGGTATCAATTTCAGTCTGTCCTTATCTCTCACTCCATTATGAAAAAAGGTAGGATAATGTTAAGAAAGAACAAAGTGTCATTATTTAAATAAGTCATAACTGGAAGGTTGAGTTGCTTTAAAAAAATCTCTCTCAAACTCAAAAGACCAGTTCTAGCTGTCTTGGGAAATTAGTAATTAGTTATGAAATCATATTAAACACCCAGGACCATTCTGGGTTTTCAGAGAATTTTGCATTAGGCAGTTTTCCAAGTACTACAGTCAATCTGTTAAATACAAATTCAGAATTTTTGAAGGTATTTTTCTGCATTAGACTAGAAAGAATCTTCTGAGGCCATTCCAGTTTAGTGTGTAATTAATTACTTAGGGACTTATGATGTACACATTGACACGTGAATATCATTAGTTTTATGAGAGATCCCATCATTTTCAATGCAACTCTCCAACTCATCTGATGAGGTGGGTTTTACCCACAAAAGCTCATGATTCTATAGATTTTTGTTAATTTCTAAGGCACCAAAGGATTACTTGCTATAATTGTTAATGTGCCAAGTCTTTGAAATATCAATCTATCCATGTAAAAAATCTTAGTTGCACAGATACATCATCCTGTTTTCAGCATCTTTTTAGGTTAACCACTATTGTGCAGTATAACATACCAAACCTTAAGACTAATCAATGCAAGTGACTATGAGAACCACCTGCAGTCGCACTTGCCACATTGCCAATTCATAGACCAACTCAATAAATTTCCAGCTCCAGCATTTGGATGAGAAAGAGGAAATATAGCTGGGCTCTAGTGAGTGGAAAACCACTACTTTATTCCCCCTTTTCTCCTCCCAAGAGTATGGGCTCCAGTGTCATTTATGACTTGCAAATACAGTAGACTTCCGATAATCCAGCACCTTTAGGACCTAGGTGGTGCCGGATTATCAGATATGCCAGAGTACCAGGAGGTACTATAAGGGGGCATACCCCCAACCCAATCCTCCTCCCCCCCAACCTTATGCTCAGGTCTCAGAGCCGCCGGTACAGCCATGTGTCTTCCTCCAGGCACTGGGGCACGTGCGCTGAGCAGCCGGCTTTTCAATGAGCTGGCCGGGACGCCATGCGCAACCCAATCCCCCTCTTCTCCCCTCCCCTTCCCCAGAGCCAAACACCTCTCCTCCCTGCTGTCACCCAATCCCCCTTCTCCCCCAATCTTATGTCCGGGTCCCGAAGCAGCTGCCTGTGCAGGCCGGACACTGTGTGCACTGGGGACCGTGAGCGGAATGGCCCAGGCTGTGAGCGCGCATGCGGCTCACAGCGGCCCGGCCATGAGAGCGGCTGACCTGAGCAGTTCGGGTTCCAGTTGATGCCGGACTATCAGGAGTGCCGGACAACTGGATGCCGGACTATTGGAGTTTTACTGTAGTAAGGCAAGGCTCATGAAAAAAGCAGTGTCCATGTTGCATTATGCATCAAGCATGCCTCAATTGAAATGAAAGTGTTCCAGGAAATGTTAGCATCTCAAAATAAGTGACTGCACTTAGCAAAAATATAGGAAAAATATAAAACCAAGAGCAAACAACTTATTTGTGTTCCTGTATTCAAAGCTGCTTAATGAGTGCAGAAAAGTTCAAGAGCAGAAAACTTTTTTCACTGTATATTTATTTAATGTAGAAATGGTTAAAAATTGATATTTTCTCAAAATTAGTTCAAAGATTCATTTAAATTGCACATGCTTAATGCCAGGCTGCCAGAAATCTTGATGGCTGATTCCCAAACCTTTGCAAAGAGATAAAGTGCTGACAAAGCTTATGACAGTAATGTGACCAATGCCACAGTTTATAATTCCAAAAACGTTATTAACTCCCCATGGGCAAGAGCTAACAAAAAAGGCAAACAAAGGGATTAAGTATTGTTTATAGCTCCTGATTTCAGTACCACTGGACAGGTCAAAAAGAAAGGGCATGCTGGAAACTTCCTGTCAGGATGACCTTATGAAAAACATTTTAAAAAGCTGAAATTCACTCCAGTATAGTCAAAACAACACTTAAATCCCATTTAAATTGTGTATATAATTTGTCTTGGCCTACTTCTATCAAAATGAACATGTAATTCTTCAATAATAGGACTCCATAATTTTAAATACAAAACCAAAAACCTATATAGTGAGAAAATAAACTTCAGAAGTTTGAACCCAGTGCTAAAACCAGGATCTCTGAATGCTAATTCTGTTTCTAACACTGCCTTTGTCCTGTGGCACTGGGTGACTCACTTAATTGCCATCTTAGATTCCGCATTTGTAAAATGGAAAGACTGCTACTTTTCTACCTCTCAGGCAACAAATGGCAAGGATGAATTCACTCACTTTTGTTGAATGCTTTGGAAATGTAAAGCATGGTGTAAGTGCTAAATAATGTTATTCTTCCTTTTAACAGAATTTTAAGAGAACAGAACAAATCATTTGTTTGTCCTATGTACGCATAGCAAAGTTAACTGATTTAATTGACAGAATAATTAGCATTGTTGGGAAGAGAAAAAGAAGTGCTAGTAAAAGATCAGTGGTTTGAACAAAGGGTTGTTTACAATATTTAGAGATTAATATTCTGTAACTGCACAGTATCTTTTCATGTAATCAGGCAATATAGGTAAAAAGAAAAAAATAGTTCTTACTACGCTATTTTCTCCCATTTTTCTGCTATAAACCACAATCTTGCTTGCCTGCCTACTCTCACAATTTGCATTTCCATATGTTTTCACACATTTTTGTTTTATCTGCTTGTGGGTGTTTATTTTAGTTTGGAACATTACAAGTGTGATCTGTTAAAATGTTGACAATCCTTTAATGATTAATGTAATGCTTCGGTGTTTTGACAAGGTAGATACAAAAATAAGATTTGTTTTCTGACAGAAGTCATACCACACATGGTGTTCTAACAGAGGAAATCACATAATAATAATCCTATCACACCGGTCTATATATACCACACTTAGTGTTTATATATTGCTTTACATATTCAATCTGCAGATTTAATAGTATAGGGAGGGGTTTTTTAGACAAATGGTAGATGCTATTTCTGCTTAGGAAGTGCACAGTGCAATTAATTAAAATCCTTCAGCCCCATTAGTATTTCTCTGAGGTTTCACATGGCTTCAACACAAAACTGTGTGAAACTTGGTGTGTTTTGTTGAGTTTCCCATTGAATCATTTAGAACTGGTGTAGACAAAGCACTGGGGAACATACCACAGGGAATATTTCTAAAATGGAAGGGAGATGGAATAAGTAATGTGGTGGGTCATTTCCATTCATTAGTTGTTCCAGATGACATCTTGTCTAAGGATGAGGAAAGTGAGTTCAGAAAACAGACCAATTTTGCAGAATCAAGATTCTGAACTCAAATTCTGAACTTTGGGAGCTTCACGCTTCACTAGACTGAGTGAGGCACCAGAAAAAAAGAAGAAAAGATTAAAGAATGTGAAACAAAAGTCTTAATTGCAGTCACAGTAACACAGCATCTCAGTTTTCAGTGGCTGTAGTGAGAGGTGTTATATGCAAGGTTGTCATGGGAACATGTCTGAGGAATAATCCCCTTGCTCTGTCAACTCTGTGTCTTTCCTAAATTGTTTTTGTTTTCACCAAAGGCAGAAGGGGAAGAATAAGTGGTATTTAGACTTCTGCTTGGTGGAAAGTTTAGACATTAAGATGAATTTTGAACATATCATACTCTAGACACCTAAAAAAATTGAAAATTGATGATCTCACATTATGTTTTGTTTTCTAGTTTTTTCTCTTATCAAATATAACCCTTAATTTACTACTGGGTTGTTCTAACTATTCTCTACCAAACACGACACAAAATGTTTAAGAAAGCCAAGACACCAGTTTGAACTTATAAACATTAAAGCAATGTGTGATCTAAATGCTCAAACTTGGGTACCTAAAGTCAAGTTAATTGATTGCACTGCCATTTTTATTTGTTTGGCTGTTCAGCTAGTCACAATAAAGAAGTTGATGGTGCAATAAAGTATCTAAATATACAGTACTGTACAATGAAAGAGCAGAGTCCATTACCAATAAAAGCAACTGGAGATGGATGAGCATGAATATAACAGCTGGTATCTTGGGTAGTAGAGTGTTATCACTATCTGCAATCATTATTTGAAATCATAGAATTCTTGGCTCTTGACAATGATATTTGCAAGACTCAAATTATAACAACAAATTCCTTCTTGGAAGTACTACACCTTGCTTAGACATTATTTAAGAATGACACCTGAAGGTATTGTGACACCTCTATAAGGGATAAACTCTCAAGTGCCCATTTTTCCCCTAATGGGATCTTCAAAATGTAACCCACAATATCTTTACTGGAAATCAGTCTGTGTTTTGCTACTGATTAGGCAGAGATTGATGCCAACTGTATTGTAATCATACAAATCCACAGTGTAATGATTAAGTATGATGATAGAGGTCCTAATCAACTGCATCGTTATATTAGGTCCAATAATAAGTTATAACTTCAGTGTGCAGGAAAAGCTTACTCTTAGCAAGTGCCGGTCCTTTATCTCTTTCCTCTTTTGACTGTAGATTGCTGGGAAGGGAGGAAATGGGGGAGCCACCACAGAGATGAGCCCTGGAACTTTCTGCTCTCTGTTATCACCTCGGTTTCGTTGTTCTGTTTTGGAAAAGGAGAAACTAGACATCAGTTTTTGTTGGTAGAAAGAAAGAAAGAAAGAAAGAAAGAAAGAAAACGAACGAACACAGGGCAACTTTATTTTTTTTTATTATAAATGTAATTGTTACTAAATATGTACAAAATTCCCCATATACCCCAGTTGAATCCCCTTCCAAGGCAAAATACCTCTTATCCAAACCTTTTTGACTGATGAGGTTTTACAAAACTGAAACCCAAAATTGGCTCACTTCACCTTTAAACAACATCAATCATATATTGTTTGGAACATCAGCAACTCAAATCCTAACTAAGAGATTGGTCCTGGTTCTGGTTCTATTCAAATCTTCATAAATGGTTTGGATAATGGTAGAGAAAGTACATTTACAAATTATGCAAAATATACCAAGTTGGGAGGGATTGCAAGCACTTTGGACTACAGGATCAGAATTCAAAATGATCTTGACAAACTGGAGAAAAAGGTAATTCACTTTGGAAGGAATAATCAATTGCACAAATATATAATGGGAAATGACTACCTAAAAAGGAGTACTGCAGAAAAGGATTCCAGGGCAATAGTAGATCATAAATGAAATATGAGTTAAGAGTGTAACACTGTTGCACAAAAAGCACACATCATTCTGGGATGTATCAGCCAGGGTGTTATAAAGAAGACATGAGAAGTAATTATTTCACTCTATTCAGCATTGATAAGGCCTCTACTGGAATATTGTGTCCAATTCTAGGCTCCACAGTTTGGGAAACATGGATAAGTTTGGAGAAAGTCCAGTGAAGAGTTTCAAAAATGATTAAAAGTTTAGAAAACATGATAGACTGAAAAAAACTGGGTTTGTTTAGTCAGAAGAAGACTGAATGGGAACATGATAACAGTCTTCAAGTACACAGAAGACTTTTATAAAGAAGAAAGTGATAAATAGTTCTCCTTAATCAGAGAACAGGACAAGAAGTAATGGCCTTAAATTGCAGCAAGGGAGATTTGGGTTAGACATTAGGAAGAACTTCCAAACTCCATGGGTAGTGAAGTTCTGTATCTAATTACAAACGTAGGTTGTGGAATCTCTCTCATGGGAGGTTTCAAAGTACAGATTAGGTAAACACCTACCCAGGACAGTCTAGATCTAAGTTCTTCCTCAATCCAAGGGACTTGACTTGACCTTTCGAGGTCCCTTCCAGTCCAACATTTCTATGATTTTTACAATGCAATAATAGAAACCTTTCTGGGGCACTCAATACATCTAGCCCCTATAATGCATATCACATCAGGAGACTGCTTCCCTAGAAACACAATTAAAATCCAGATAATGATTATTGAAGATGATCTGCCTGCTGGTAAAGAGAAAGGTTGTCCATAAACATGAAGATTTATTTTAATCTCTGACAGAAAGTTAAGAAGAAACAGAGAAAAACTGAGAACAGGAGGCTCAAAGATTAAGGATTCTAAGTATCTGGTGGGGAAAAAAAACACACGTTATTGTAATCACCCCAAAATCTGAAAGTTGTTTTAGTCTTAAATCACCCCACAACCAAAATCAAAAGAGGAAAAGATTAGCAGGCAAGTCCATGGAGGATAACATGCAGATGTGGTCCCTTTGAAGACTGAATGCAATTCTGAAAGGCTTCCATAAGCTCAGTATTACATGCACTGTAAGGATAAGGCAGATTCATGATTGATATCTCCCACCCCATAACACAAATGTCCAAGAAGGGTATCCATTTGGTCCACAGGCCATTGGAAGGTTCTGCCTTCTAGAAGATACTGCCTCAGAGGTTAATGAGCTTGAGGGCTCCCAGAATGGGACTTAAATTACATCCCAAATACTAGTGAGGCCAAAATTGAGATGCCATGGACCCAAGGCTACAACTGTTATGAGGTATAATACAGTATAGAATAGGGCTACTCTACTTTGGAAGCCCTGGGGACCACAATGATACTAAGCACATGCCGAGGGCCGCAACTTAAGTGTGGTTGCATATACATGCAAATATATGCAAATTGCTTCTTTCACACTGACAGCATGAATACAAAGCATCCCACCCGCGGACCACATGTTGAGCCCCGCGTAAACCCAAACTGCTCTGTGAGCCGCAAACAAATGGGCTGCTGGCCGCATGTTGAGTAGCCCTGATATAGAGTGTACCAATAAGTGCAATGAGGAGAAATAAAAAAGAATATTCCTCGCTCAGATTTCATTCCCTGGCTCCACAGCTTCATCAGATTCGGACCGCTTGATCTGCACCCAGGAGATGGATGCTGAGGCAGACTTCTCCCTGAGCTGCGGTGTCTGTCTTCAAAGCACCAGTCATATTAGTTTCTTTCAGTTCCAAGAAAATTTCAGGCTCTCCGGAGTTGCCTAGAAAGCTCTCTGTACTGAAGTCTCTTCTAGCATCAATCCATCCCCAAACTTCAAAATCTTCTGGGAGTCAGTGTGAGGTGGGAGAATGGTTGTGTCTTTTCTCTCCCTTTGTTCTTGATGCCAAAGTAGAAATAGTTCCATTGCTGTTAGCATGCAGAACCAATAGAAACAAAAGCTGGATTCTTTTTCACCAAATGCATCCTTAACAACATTGTCAGCTAAGTACCAACAGCACAGTCTTGTGTTACTGGCATTTAATGAATGAGGCAAGGAGAAAATAACTTTTTTTTCCTGATCTAACATTGAATTGGAATCATGGACTGTTAAAAATATCTTTTTACTTGTAAATAATGGAAGTTTGATATAGGAAGTGAAAGAGAATATTCCTAGAACTACATGATCCCACTTGTAGGTACACTTCAGAATATGGTTGCATTTTACAAAATAAAAATACACAGAAAATTAAATATACCAATGTATGACCAACTGTCTGTGAAACTGAGGAGTTAATAATAAATACTGAGGATGGTAAACTGTCAAAGCACAATTTGTTGTTTAACACCATTACCCATTTCTCTCCACTGCCTTTATGCTTTGGTTGTTAGAATTTCTCCTGTCCACAAGATGGCAGAAGCAGATTATTCTGATGTTAGGACACTTGCTATGCTGATTGGCTAATGGGGAGGGGGGGGGGGACCCAAGTTCTGTTCTAATTTTAATACTACTCTGATTATAATTCCTTTTTATGGCTCTTTGCGGTACTATTAAGACAAGCTGCACCCACAGTATGAGTCAGAGTTAAAAAATGCAGAGATCAAAATATGGTAATTAATTGTAATATTTTATTCAGTTAATATGGGCTTCACAGATCTGATCAATCAATTATTATCATTATTAATAATACATGACTAAGGAAATTATTGCTATTGATGCAAATCTGCTTCAGCTAAGGACTGCTGTTACTGAATATTTTCAGGGTGAATGACATAAGAAGAAACAATTATTTTTTTTGTGAAATTTTGAATATAAAAATAAGCAGAACAGCTATAACAGGTCAGACCAATGGTCCATCTAGCCCAGTATCCTGTTCTTTTACAGTGGCTGATGCCTGGGAGGGAATGGAGAAAAACATGGCAGTTTACTGAGTGTTCTATCCCCAGTCATCATGTCCCAGCGTCTGGCAGACAGAAGTTTAGGGTCAACTCAGAGCATGGGATTTTGTCCTGGACCATCTTGGCTAATGGCCATTGATGTACCTATCCTCCATGAACTTACCTAGTTCTTTTTTGAACCCACTAATATTTTGGCCTTCACACCATCCTCTGGCAATGAGTTGCAAAGGTTGGCTGTGCATTGTGTGAAGAAGTACTTCCCATTGTTTGTTTTAAATCTACTGCCTATAAATTTCACCAAGTGACCCCTGGTTCTTCTGTTACAAAAGGCGGTAAACATTTCCTACCTACCTCATGAAAGATTCCTCGCCATTCAAACACTGGCTACAATAATTTATTTTTCTACATGCACCCACAGCCAAGGACTGCCTACAACTCCTTGACCACGTGGCAGCTACGACCTTCATGGTATTGTAATCCACACACCTAGTGAGGTTCAATGTCCCATGTAGTGGCACTTAGACCACTTACAGCAAAAGATAAGAACAAGGGAGCTCTACAGCCTCAGCAGAAAGCCGACTGGCTTTTAGCTCAAGCAGTAGGCGCTCCTCTAATAAGCTCCAGAGGTCACAGGTTCAAATTCACTTGGTGGGCCGGGCCACCACTTCCTGCAGCTCCCCTTGACTGCAAAGGACAAAATGGAGCCAACGGGAGCCACAAGGCTCTGTGCCTGCAGCACCGGTACATAAACAACTAGGGCAGCCAGTTAAAGTGTTTCTGAGAGTTTCCGCAGTACACTTTCAGAAACACTGGTGTAAGAGCCTCTACAGCTTGAGCTATAAAGAGGCTCCTACACTAAGCTCCAGAGATCCCAGGTTCAAATCTGTCCAGTGGTGGTTACAGTATCACATGCCCAACTCCACATGCGCTGCCTATGGGTTTGATTTTCCATGTTATAAAGGCCTCTAGGGCTTCCCTTGTCGCTCCCGCTTACCATACCTCATGAGGTCAAGACATACTTCCTCTGGGGGACCAAACTACCAATCTTTACTTGGGGGTTCCATTTCTCCAACATTCCCCCTTGTGCACAATTACAACAGATACTTCACTCACCAGCTGGGGCACTCTTCTCCAAGACAACACCGCACAGGGACTCTGGTCAACTCAAGAAATAGATGTCCTTACACATAAATCTGCTGGAATTGCGTGCCATGTGCAATGCTTGCAGGCAGTGTTCCCTCTAAGATTTTCCATCCATGAGTGGAATAAGTTTTGTCTTGTGCACCAATATTGAGGTCATGTGCACTTGTTCAGATATGTGCCATCATGGCACCCAAGTTTTTAACAAATATCTTATATATGGAAAGTCAGAGGCCTCATCCAGAATCAAATCATGGATGGCAGAATGGGTGAGGAATTTTGTGATGAAATATTGTTCATTTTTTGCAGGAAAGGTTCAGTTTCAATTAATTTCAAGTAATTTTTCAACTTGCAAAAATTATGAAAAAGTTTTGAAATTATCAAAATGTTCTTTTGACCTTTACAAAACTCCAATTTTCTGGTGCAGAACAACTTTTTGTTTCAATTTTAAAGTGAAATATAGTAAAACAGTTTAAAAATAAAAATGATCAAAACAAAACATTGGGAAATCATGAAAACAAAAGTTTCAATTGACTCAGGCTGGGTTTCCCCCCCAGATTTTTAGCTTGAGAAATCTGAGATTTCTATTTGCATCCTGATTTGGAACAAGAACTTTTTCAGATGCTTCAAATTTTCATGGGACACAAAACCCATTTCCTGCCCAGCTTCAATGGATGATAAGTTTTATTATCCACCTTGCATGACACAAGATAAATCTAAAAGCATGATCTCTTAAAAAGATACCATCCCAAACCCCTCTAAGCCGCCTATTTATAGCCAATGAGATAAAAATTAAATGTAAATTTCTCACATTTTCCCCTTTTGTCTCTATGTGTGTAGTCTTTCCCTGCTCATCATAACAGGGACCTTTAGATTCAATGATCCAAGAATACTCCCTTTCTCCTATTCAGTTGCCATACTCCTGCCTAATAGCCATGTAAGCAAATTAAAGACAGGTAAGGTAAAATCTGGATTACAGACTCATAAATTGCAGATTATTTCTTTATTGGCTTTCACTGCTTTTTAAACTGGAGATATAAATGCAAATTCATCCCAGATGTAATACGACTGATATCTGTGAAGTTATTACCAGTGTTTAAATTGGCCCATAATATTCCTTTCTGCATACTAAACATTATAGAGGTAGACATATTGATTTTTTAAATGGGTGAAAGTTGCAAAAGATGTGCAGGCTATTTATTTTGTTTTCATTAGAATTAACTAACTTCACTATTAAAAAAGAAGCTGAAAATGTAAAATTTCCAGCAGTCAAAGATAATGCCTGAAGATGATGCAAAACTTTTCAGGAAGTTTTCAACTCATACCACAACTAATCAACACACCAAACTGGTTGCATCCATTCTTCTCTATGGCCACTTCAGCAGCTTTAAAAGTTCCATTTTTGTTTCAAACAGTTTTTTGATCACTGTGTTCAACAAAGCGTTTTGAAGCGAAAATGAAGCCTTTAAATGTTCTAAAACAGCCACTTGGATCGCTTCCTCTCACTGACAAGATCCAAGAAGGCAACTCGGTGGAGTGAGTGTAGACTGTCAGGATTCCTGCAAAATGGATTGTATGGGGCTTACCTGCCCACCGTATTTTTAAGAACACCAGTAGTGTAAAATGATGAGCAGGTTGATATATTGTAGAACTTCATAGTACAGTGAGCTGCTAAGCCGCATTATACCATTAGATCACATCATCCGCTATCTTTCCTTCAGCAGGGGCCAGTAACACATCCAAATAACACTAAGCCAAGCAAATCACATTTCAATAAACAGAGTTTTGAAATAATAATGAGTACTATGTATCAGAGCGGTAGTTAGCCCAAGAAATACTATGATGAAGCAGTGTTATACCTAGTATGGACTATCACTTGCATTTGAACAGCTCGATTACTGTTAGCTCTTGTGCCACCCCCAACATGGCCTTGGCCCTGGAGGCAGCCACTCACTCCCAAGTGTGGCCCTGGCCTCGGCGGCAGCTGCCGACCCCCCCCGCAACCTCAGCCTCAGTCCTGGAGGCAGCCATCCGCCCACCCCCCAACATGTCCGTGGCCCCTGCGGAAGCCCCCCACCGCCAACATGGCTGCATCCTGGTGGCAGCCGCCCACCTGCCCCCCAGTAGTGGGAACAGTCACACCACATACCTTCCAGGTCCAGCAAGAAGGTGAGTGCTACTGCACAACTCTGCGAAGGAGGTGGGCGGGCTTATAATTTTTTGTGCGTGGCCACACAGGCATGCACCTAGAGGGAACACTGCTTGCCGGCATTTCCTGCCTTCCATTGCCAACAAACATGTCCGTGTCCTGTGTATTCTATATCAACAGACAAGGGGGAGCCAGATCTCAATCCCTGTGCACCGAGGCTATAAAACTGGAATTTTCGCATCAGGCACAACATCCACCTGTCTGCAGTTCATATACCAGGTATCACCAATGTAATGGCAGACTCTCTCAGTAGACATTTCCCTCAGCATCACAGATGGGTGCTCAACACTGCAGTCAGTTTTGTTCTTGAGCAGGCATCGGGACGGGATTGCTCGGAGACACCTTCCTCATTCCATGGAATCACAAGCTCACTTACGCCTTTCCTCCGACACCACTTCTCGCCAAAGTCATTGAGAAGGTTGGGTGCCAGTAGGCACCGTGCATGTATGGCCCGGGCCCTCCAGTTCCTTCTCTACCCTGGAAGCCCTCCAGATCCAAAGCAGAGGGGAGAGGGTGGGTCATGGAGCATCCACGAGGACGCCATCTCAAAGAACTCCAGTTACTGCACAAGGCGAGTAACCTTTGTTTCTTCTTCAAGAGAGCACTGTGGATGCTCCATGCTTGGTGATTAACAAGCGGTTTTGGCCTGTGGTGGCTGGGGCTTTGGAATATTGCGAAGGCCGATGATAGAACTGTGGAGCCCAGTGACGTGTCGATCCCATAAGAAGCTGCATAGTGCTTAGCAAAGGTAAGTTGTGATGCCCAAGTAGCCGCCTTGCAAATGCCCTTCACTGGCATGTTGGACAGCCTCTGGTTTGATATGTGTTGTCCTTTAACTTGGTCAGTGAATGCACGGAAGAGGTGAAGTGTTTGCCTGAAGGGCCTAGTTCTTTGCAGTTAAAATGCTCGTGCTCGCCTGACATTGAGTGTATGCATGGAAGCCTCGAATGCATTTGCATGTGGTTTTGGGAAAAATACAGGCAAGTTCTAATCCAGGCGCTAGGACGGCACCAAGACCAAGCGTGGAGCATTCACGGTGACACCATCTCAAGCAACTCTAGTTACTGCATAAGGTGAGTAACCTTTTTTCCTTGACCTCTGTGAAAACTCACAGACTTTTTCATGCACCGTGATTTCCCCTTTCAAAAGTTGCAGTGATTCTCCCCCAAGAGATCATGTTCATTTATGTGTCTGATAATTCTGTTCTTTTACTATTGTTTCCACCAGGTTGCCTGCCAGTGAAATTAGGTTTACTGGCTTAGAACTGCCAGACTTGCCTCTGATACCTTTTATAAAATCAGCCTCACCTTAGCGATCTACCAGTCATCTGGTACAGAAGTAAGCAATAGTTACGTACCACAGTAGGTAGTTCTGCAATTTCATATTTGAGTTCCTTCAGAATTCTTGGGCGAGTACCATGTGGTCCTGTTTAATTTAACAGCTACTATTTAATTTATCAATTTGTTCCAAAAACTCCTCTATTGACACCACAGTCTGGGGCAGTTCCTTGTATATGTTATCTCATATTTGTTACCTAAGATCGATGCAAACAATACATTTCACTTCCCTGCAGTGGACAGGAAAGGAAAATCTGTTTATAAAAACCTCAGAGTTTTTCTGTCTATTTTGTGACCATTTAACACTTGGGAGAAAAGACATCTTTATTAAAATTTACTGCTTCTCTCCATTCAGTTTAAGAGTGGGAGCCCACACAGACAGCTCTGGTATGCCCAAAAAATCACCCCCTCACCCCAGAAAAGAACAACCCCGGAAGACGTGACAGTCCCAATATTTCTAACGTTAGAAAAAGCAGAAAGAAAACTTAGAAATAATAAAATATTTTAGATCTTTTCTAGATAAAAAAAGCAGCAAAACAAGGGACAAAACCTGCTTAGTACTGCTTCCTATTTTTTATCTTTATTCACCAAAAGCCTCATCCAAAGCCTAGTGATTGGGAGTCTTTCCATTCACCTCAGAGGGTTCTGGATTAAGCCCATAGTGTGGGTAAAGTAAGTGAGGACTGTGAAAGTGTTTACCTCTACGCAAGGCTCGCAGATTCCGTTTGGCGTGGCGATGCAGCTCCTCCACACAGGGCGGTCTGGTTGAGGGGAGGAAAATATTTCTTTGCTGATGCCAAGGTGCTCGGTAGTACACACTCAGTTTACTCTCTGCATCCAGGTTAGAGACAGCTATAGCATAAAAAACAAGACAATAGGACATTTACCCACTGTTATATACAGCTTATCTGAAAAAACAAGCTAGGTTTCCTATTTGGAAGGTACATTACTGCTATAAAGGGAGGGCATCTCTCCTCCCACCCAGTGATATGAACCATTATTCTTGCAATCTTCTTGTATGTAACACCACCACTTAGCATTTATAGAGTACATTTCCTCTGTACTCGCACAGGGCTTTATAGAAAAAAATGAGTACTATCTCATTATCTATATATGATATCTCTGTGTTATATGCTAGCTCTGTTAGATATTTAAGAGTAAAAATCATTATCATTTTCACTTTCAAATGGCAAAACCAAGGCACAATGAGGTCAAGTAATGTGCTCAAGGTCACCTATTGAACCAGTGGCAGAGTGGAGAACAGAATGCACCAGCTAGATCTCTAACTACTAGACTATGTTGTCTCACTGTAATATGCAGTCTACGATCTTGCAACACTGGTTATTTTCTCACTGCATTTCAGTGCATGAAGTCAGACTACTGGATGTGTTTGTTAAGCAAATTCAAATGCTACATTTCAGAAAAGGCACTTTTTAAACAGACATTGGCTTTTGAAGGACTAAAAACTTCAATTCCTCTGCCCAACAATCTCAGAGGACTTCCTCTGAAAGTTACATGAACTAGCTACACATTAAGGAAGGCCAGAATTTCTCAGCAGCAGGCAGGCCCAGGAGAGGCAAGTTCAACTTTAGTGTATTCAGTCACTAGTTTTACATGGGCAAAATAAATAAGTAAGCCAACATGAATTCTGCAGTTCTGTAGTGGCCAAACAGAGCTGATTTGTATCACTGTATTTAACAACTCATATAAAAAAAGAAAAAAAATATTTTCACATCCCTCTCTCTTTATTGCTTTTTTAAATAAGCTCTAACACTAATAGCCTGCAAAAGATCTAGACTTTCTGGTTATTTCTCTTTGGCAGTTACTCAATTATCCCCGGTTTCCCCCGGAAAACTAAGGAGTCATAGTAATGACTCTGGTCACATAGTAGAGGTCATAGTGCTCTCAACAAGTGTGTGTGTGTGCATGGGGTGGGGCGTGGTTCTCACTTCACAAATATGGAGCCATGAAGTCCTAATAACAGTGGGCTCGGAGTCTGGACAGATCTAGATAGTACTCATAATCATAAATGCATCACAATCTTTTCCTCCTTTCCTCTAGTCTTTTTGAAACCGAACAGTAACACAAAGCCCTCTCAGGCAAATGCTCTAGTTCAGTGATCCCAATGCTGTCACCTCACAGGGAACCAGATCATTTCCCCACATTTCTTGAGAGGGAAGTCATTCCCAAAACACAGCCGAGGCAACAAAGCAATCCAGCCAGTCATTCAGTTGCTCAGTGATAGCATTGAGTGGGGACTGATGAGCTAGCGAAGGGCCCAAAGTTCTTTGAGCTCCTCTTTATCGAAGTCAGGAACACCTCAGAATAGGGTTGCCAGATGGTTTCACAAAAGATACCAAACCCCTCCCCCCCCCGGCAAAAAAAACTGCCGGGAAAAAATTCTGTTGAGCAAAAATAATAATAAAAAAAGGGCCGCACAAAAGTTGTTGAGCAAAAAAGAAAAGTTGTTGAGGAAAAAATGCCGTCGTGGCCCCTTTAATTCCCAGACCACTTCCCCCTCCCTCTGCCCCAGGCAGCATGAGCCTTCCGTCAGGCGCCCGAGCCAGGCCTTGGGAAGAAAAAGAAAATACCAGTATTTTCTGAATTTTTTTTTACCAGATGGAAGGTGCCAATACCGGGTTGTCCAGTTCAGTAGCGGACACCTGGCAACCCTACCTCAGAATGACTGTCTGACATGGTGCCAGAAACCAAGACCAGGCTTTTGCAAAGGATTGGGTTTAGGTTGGCTCTTGACCACCTGCATTTTTCTACTTACTGATTCTCCCACCCATACTGTTGACAAGGTTGCAGTTCAATACCAAGTGATATTCCTCCCCAGTGGTAACGATGAATACATGTGGGAAACTGATCTCTGCAAACAGTGAAAGCTATTGGTTTCCTATCCATTCTGCTTACCCCTGCTTACTCTGCAGGTCATAGCAAATAGACATCTTTCCCACCTTCCCCCCGCCCCAAATTTGACTGAGTAAGAACAGTAGGTTTTGGCTAATGGTTATGAATCTTCCAGGACATTCTTGGATTCCACTAGGTGCTCCAGATATCTGCAAATTAAGTTGTTGCTTTCTCCTTCTGTTTCTTGAGGCTATCGCTAATGGGCATTCAGCATCTGCCCCGCTGATGGCTTTACATGTATCCTTGCCAATGCTCTGCTTCCTACCTCCCACCATCTGAGGGAGAGACAGGATGAGCTGGGAAGAGGAGGGGACAGCTGTCACCATAGGCTGCCTCATTTCCAGTCCAGAATTAGCAGCTGAAGTCCTCCCTCAGGGAATGAGGGAATGAACATGACATTTACAAGTCACCTCATCCCTGACTCTGCTTGTATGTTCTGTCTTTTCCCCCTACCCTTTGTCTTATCTATTTAGATTGTAAGTACTTTGGGGGCAGGGACTGTCTCTTACTATAAGTCTGTATGGTACCTAGCACAATTAAGTTCTGTCCTTTGCTGGTTTCTAGCCTCTTTTGTAATACAAATACTAAATAATAATAATAAAGAGACTAGACAGACCACTGTGAGAGAAAGACATCACAAAACAGGAGTAGAGGGAGGGGCTAATGTAATAGAAGAATGGAAGGTTTGGAAAACGTATGTTGTATATTTTAGTTTTCCCATGCACTGCACCTTTCCACATTTTAAGAATCTGTTATTTGCAAGACAGTTTCCATTTTGTGAGAGAGAGCTGAAGCAGCATGTTACAAAAAACAACACACTGTGCTCTCTCGTGGAGTCATTATTTTTGGTTTTCTTGTTTTGTTGTTTCTCTTCCTCTAAAATAATAATCATCTTTCAGACTGAAAGTATTTTTTTTCCTGTATGGAGAAAGGAAGGGCAAATTTCAGAGGGAAGTACTAGAAAGGGGGAACCATATTACAGGGAAAGAAAACAGGAGGAAGCTGCTAGGGGAGAAAACACCGAGAGCCAGCCTGACCAAACATAATGGAGGGAGTTGGCAAGCTAAACTCCCTCAGTGATGACAACAGGTCACTCAAATCTTCAAGCAGGAGTGTCAGTTATGGGGAAGATTGTAGGGCATGGTGAGGGGCCTCTTGAAGTCTAGGCAAATGCCTAAGCTTTAGGACACTTATCCTAAAATTTGACCATTGTGGGATTCTCCCATCACTGGTTTAATATGCATTTTCACAAAGCAAGATTTCCCATGGTTTCCAGTAGTTTTTGTCACTATGTATTGCAACATCCCAATGCAATATACTATATGGGTATGTCTACACAGCAAAGTTATTTAGAAATAACAGCAGTTATTTCGAAATAACTGTCCTAGCGTCTACATAGCCATTCCGTCATTTCAAAATTAATTCAAAATAGCGGAGGGCTTATTTCGAAACTGGTAAACCTCATTCCACGAGGAATAGTGCCAATTTTGAAATTGCTATTTCGAAATAAGCACTGTGTAGACACTTATTTCGAAATAGGGGGCCTCCAGCACTTCCCAGGTTGCCCTGCTGGCCGCCCTGGCCACAAGGCAATTTCTGACCTGATGCCCTGCCGGAACTGATTCCAACCAGCCTTAAATGCGATTCAACATCCACTCAGTGTGGACGTGCTATTTTGAAATAGAAAAACGCTATTTCGAAATGCATTTTGTGTGTAAACGCATTATTTCAAAATAAGCTATTTCGAATTAACTATTTCAAAATAGCTTATTTCAAAATAACGCTGTAGTGTAGAAATACCCAATGGGACTGAGAATGAGCATATATGTTGCTGGTGGATTTGGGAGGGTTGAAAATTGCCTTTAAGTATTTGTTCTGAAGCCATACTTATTCCTTTATAAATAATACATATCAATGGAACGAATATGGAACCTTTGGTGGCTTCTCTATCTACTTGTATAGCTCTCATCACGGAAGAATCTGAACTATTCACAATGTCTAATGGATTTTACCGCTTTGAGGTAAGGACGCCTTAGCCCCATTTTACAGAAGGAGAACAGAGACATGGGACGGATTAAGTGACTTCCTCAAGGTCATGAAGAAGGGCTATGACTGAGCTGGGAATTGGAATCAGGTTTCTTAAAACTCAGTCCATTGTCCTATCCACCACTCAAAGCTTACTTGCCGAATTATCCATGGGGGAAAAATATATGCATATTGGCAATCATGGTAATTATGTTAAACATTCTTTATAGCCCTGAGGATAGAGGATGTTCATTATCACAGATGGTATGAATGGAGACACACAAAAAAAGGCACACATAAGCCACCCCTTCCCATCCCAAGAAGTGCTGCCTGGTCTTCAGCTCGCTGTATGTGGTGGTCGTAAAGAAACTGAGAGTTTTACCATCAAATGAAATGTTCATGTTCATTTAATTACATCAGCTTCAGTGGCAAATTATAGCAATAAGATTAGCTGGGTTTGGTTAAATATGTTTTAAGAAGGTTTTAAAAATAAAAATGCTTTTAGTACAATTGTGTTGCATATTAATTGTCCTATGCTCTAGGCATTCATGGTACTTTACATGCCAATTGCCTGCACTCTTTCCCTATACAGCTATCCCTTCCACAATAATTATTCTCTATTAGGTAAACCTATGCAAGCTAAATATAGCACTATAGTAAAGAATAATCACATAGTTCATTCTCAAAGGATATGAGGCTAAGAAGCTTAAAACATACTGCACCACATTTTCAGCTGGTGGCAATGTATCTTCACTGGTTTCACTGGAGCCATTTCGATTTATCCCCGCTGAGGATCTAGCCCAATAGGCTAGATAAATAAATCATAGCTTTTGCAGAATGCCCCCAGAAATTATTTCATAACATTGAAAAGTTCCTGAGTTTCCCAGTACATCTCTCTTTTAGACCCCATTCTTTGGGGGAGGGGTATTTTGGGCTCTGGTCCCACAAACACATCTGTTAGCAGTAGGCCCACCGATGGGGGTGGGATGAGGGAAGATGGCAACTGTTCCGGGGCCCGGTGATTCAAAAGGCTGACTTAGCCCCTCCCCTTCTGCCTGAGGGCCTGTTCCTTCTAGGAGTGTAGAAATGACCTAGGGGCCCAACCAGTTTGTCGGTCCCACTGGTTAGCACAGACCCTTATGTCCATTGGCTGATTCATTGACTGGAAGCTGTGTACAAAGGCTGCAAGTCCAAGCTAGCGGGTGCAACTGCAGAATGGGGGCCTTTTGCTGTAAGCTTTTTGAGGCAGCAAATGTCTCAGTTTCTGCCCAGAGCTGAACCTATTGTCTGTACTAAAATAAACAGTAGTAGTTAAAGATCATGGGGCTGTTATCATATACAGATTTTTCTTTTTGCCTGGTATTATGCAGGTAGTCAGACTAGATGATCTTTTGGCATTAAAAACTATGACTCTGTGAAAAGAGGCTCATGCAAACAATCACATTTATTTCACCCATGAATCACTGTAAGTGTTTTATCTCTTGTGGGATGGGAGAAAAAGACCCCTATTTAATGTAGTCACCATTAGATACTGGTTATGTAATATTGGTTGGTTTCATGTCAATCTGAGAAAAAACACACACATTAATGGCTATTCTCTTCAGCAGACTTTGCAATTTTCTAAATGGAGGTGTAACCAAAGCTTTCCTAGTCCCTTCACTTCCCCTTTCCACTCACTTCCAGCCTCCTCCTCCTTTTGATTTTCAAAATCATAATGTGGTTGAGCTGTGTATGGATGCTTGAAGGTAGCACAGCTTAGTGCACTCAAGCGTGTTTGTTCTATTAATAACAACATAAAGGCCAAGCAAGAAAGTTTTCTGCTCTATTTATTTTGATAGATCCAGGGGTTTTCCCTGACACTCTCACTTGCCTTCCCACTCTCCTTCATTTTCTTAACCTTCTAGTTATTGTTTATGTTTTTGATGGTGGTGGGGATTATAATTATCATTGAGTATCAGGAAAATAATTTCACATGCTTTCTGATTGGGAGAGAAGGCATTATTTGTTGCAAGTTGTGAAAAGGGGCAGATTCAAGAGGGGATTTTTGCAGTATGAGGGGGGGAGCCTATATGCTAAGGATTAGAAAGCTCAGAGCTGTAACACAACGAATCGCTGCACAAGAGAAACAAAACCAAGGAGGCTGACAAATCCTTCTTAAATTATATACACTCCAAAAAGAAAAGTAGAAAAGGATCAGATTATTGAGTAAGCCTATTCTAGAGTCTGGAGCAGAGCTCCTCTTCTTAGAGGCTCTAACGATAATGACTCTCAGATCTGCCAGTCATTGTTAAGAAGCCAGAAAGAATGGAGAGAGTGTGAAGGCTGCACAAAAAAAATCCCAGACCAAAAATGGTTTCACTATTATACTGTGTATGGTGGCCAGGTGCTCCGGAAGCCCACAATAGTCAGATGTGTGGGGTTGCGGTTGGGAGATCCTTTATCTCTATTGCTGCTGCCCTGTATTCAAGAGCTGCCCTTTCATTTTAGCAAGTGCACTTTTTCAAGTCCTTTTCCATTAATAAAGGCAGCATATTTCTTGTTCAGTTAAATGTAACAACAAGCCTATATATTGACCCAGTTTAGCAGACATCTGTCTGCAGCTAGCAAGGATCATTAGCAGCAGCTTCTGTCTGATCATACCCTTCCATGCCTGTTGCATGAGTCAATGGTAAGTTACTGTCTGAAAAATTTCTATGCAGATTATTCTAAGAAATGCAGAAAATTAATGTGGAGAAGGTCCAGTTCCTCTCAAATACAAGACAATCTGGAAACACATTCAACTTCATGCATATTAGTGCATAAATGTTTCATCAAGGAAAGTGCTCAGTCTGGCATGAATTTGAATGTCTAAATGATTTTTCCCTTAAGTACTTGGGTCTTTGCTGTTACATCTGGTGGGAGGGGGGAGCGTTTGAAGCCTACAGTGCTACAAATTTACAATCTCTTGTCTGCTGTAAATGTCCCATGTTGTGTGTAATGTATCAGCAATTTCTTATGTTTCATGAGAGCCTTTTCTGTAGGTGCTGCTCTCCTTCCTTTTGGAACATGGATGCCTGCCCAGGATTACCCAATAAATGATAGAGACCTACAGAAAGAAGCAGCCATGAGGCGGAAAAGCTGCTGGGAGCTGTGAAACAAGAATGCTGTTACATGGCTGTAGATCATATAAAAGACAACAATGTTGATGGTGCCATCAGAGAAGATAGCTAATGTGACACCAATTTTTTTAAAAGGCCTCCAGAGATGATCCTGGCAATTACTGACCTAGTTTCAGTACCAGGCAACCTGGTTGAAACTATAGTAAAGAACAGAATTGTTAGACACACAGATAAACCTAATTTGTTGGGGGAAGAGTCAACATGGTTATTATAAAGGGAAATCATGCCTTACTAATCTACTAGAATTATTTGAGGGAGTCAACAAACATATGGACAAAGGGGAACCAGTGGATGTAGTATTCCTAGATTTCCAGAAAGTCTCTGAAAAGGTCCCTCACCAAAGGCTCTTAAGTAAAGTAAGCTGTCATGGGATAAGAGGGAAGGTCCTCTCATGGCTTACTAATTGGCTAAAAGACAGCAAACAAAGGGTAGAAACAAATGGTCAGTTTTCAGAATGGAGAGAGGTAACTAGTGGTATCCCGCAGGGGTCTGTGCTGGGACCTATCCTATTCAACTTATTCATAAATGATCTGGAGAAAGGGGTAAACAAGTGGCAAAATTTGCAGATGATACAAAACTGCTCAAGATAGGTAAATCCTAGGCAGACTGCGAACAGTTTCAAAAGGATCTCTCAAAACTGGGTGACTAGGCAACAAAATGGCAGATTAAATTAATTGTGGATAAATACAAAGTAATGCACATTGGAAAACATAATCGCAACTGTACATATAAAATTATGCAATTTAAATTAGTTGTTACCACTCAAGAAAGAAAACAAGAGAATCCTTGTGGATAGTTCTCTGAAAACATCCACTCAATATGTAGCTCCAGTCAAAAAAGCAAACAGAATGTTGGGAATCAATAAGAAAGGGATACATAATAAGACAGAAAATATAGTGCCTCCATAGAAAGCCATAGTACTCCTGCATCTCGAATACTTCATGCAGATGTAGTTGCCTCATCTCAAAAAAGATATATTGGAATTGGAAAAGGTTCAGAAAAGGGCAACAACAATGATTAAGAGGATGGTACAGCTGCCATATGAGAAGAGGTTAATAGGAGTTGGAATTTTCAGCTTGGAAAAGAGACAACTAAGGTGGGACATGATAGAGGTCTGGTGTGGAGAAAGTAATCAAGGAAAAGTTATTTGCTCCTTCCCATAATACAAGAATTATGGTCACCAAATGAAATTAATAGATAGCAGGCTTAAAACAAACAAAAGGAAGTATTTATTCACACAACACAGTCAACCTGTAGAACTCCCTGCCAGAGGATGTTGTGAAAGCCAGGGCTTGAACAGGGTTAGAAAAAGAGCTCGATAAAATCATGAAGGAGAGGTCCATCTATGGCTATTAGCCAGGATGGGTGGGAATACTCCCTAGCCTCTGTTTGTCAAGGCTGGGAATGGGCGACAGAGGATGAATCACTTGATGGTTACCTGTTCTGTTCATTCCCACAGGGGCACTTGGCACTGGCCACTGTCAGAAGACAGGATACTATGCCAGGTGGACCTTTGGTCTGACCGAATATAGCGGTTCTTATGTCTTAACATATCTAGAATACTAGTAGACTTTCAGTTAGGCAGCCGGGCAGCTTATGCCTGTCCACCAAGTGCTCTCTCCACTCTATGACATGCCCGTGTAAGGAGAGCCATAATTTCTACCTAGGTACTTGTATATGGCCTCATCACCATAGTAACTGAATATCTCAGAATTATTAATGACTATCTTCAAAACACCATGGTGAGCTAGGGAAGTCTTATGACTCCCATTACACAGATGAGAACAGAGGCCTGGAGAAGAAGGCTGTAACAGAACTGAAAACAGCTCCTTAGTCTACATCCAGTGCCTCATCTATAAGGCTACAATTTAGTCACAGAGGTTGCAGAATCCATGACTTTCAGAGATCTCTGTGACTTCAGAGTGACGAATGGTGACCACAAGCTGTGGGGAACCTCCACCACCTGAGGTGCCTCCCCCAATCTCTAGCAGCTGCAGGCAGCAGGGGTACCCCAGAACTCCCAGCTACTATGGGCAGCAGAGATCCCTTGCAGCTCTGAGTTGCAGACAGCAGGGAGCCTTGGAGCTCCAAATCTCAATGGGTGATGGGGCTCCAGAACTCCCAGATGGAGCCCCCACAGCTGCTGGTTATGGGGGGACCCTGCAAGTCCTCATTTTGTCATGGATATTTTTAGTAAAAGTCACAAACACGCCATGTTTTCTGTAAAATTTTCTTTATTGCCTGTGACCTGTCTGCAACTTTTACTAACAATATCTATGACAAAATCTTAGCATCACTCATCCACAAGACAATAATCAGGCTATTCCTATATTGTACTTGCTTTTTGCCAACACACTGACACTTTTTATGTTGTACCCCATTTTCTAAGTGACCCACTGATGTCTTCATGTCTTACAGGATACCACATGTATAATAGTAACAGCTGTTCGGGGGCAGAGAGGAGGGGGAGAACTAATGGGCAGTGACAAATTCAGCAGTGTTTCGTGTTCAGTTGCCCAAAATGAATAAAACATGGGAAAGCTTTATTTGGTTGGGTTTTTTTGTGTGTAGATACCGGAATTATGCATTTACCGGCTACTCACTTAACTGGAGTTAACACCATGTGGAATTCAAGAGGGCTGGACCAGGAGCATGTGATTCTTATGCAGGCAAGAAAATTATGCTGTTAAGCAATGTGCACTTACGTGGAGCGTAAGTGCTAGAACTACAGGTGCGGGGGGAGGAGCGAAAGGCGGGAGGCTGTGCTGCAGCACCCCCCTTGTTTCAAGTGGTTTCCTTTATATACAGGGTTTCCAGTTTGGTTCAACAGCTCTCAGCACCTCTACTATAAACATTGTTCCAGCATGGAGACTAATCCTTACAATCACATTCCCTGACTCAGCCATATTTAGCCCCTGTTGACCACACAGGAATGCCGTTTTAAATGCTTTTCTCTCACAGCATCAAATAACCAACAGCATGGTTTGTTGTGCCTCTGAATGTTTCAAAGGCTTCCTTCAGGGATGGACAATAACCTCTCAGAAGCACACCCTATTCCAAACAGCAGACTACTGCAGCTGGAACAGCAGTGGCTTGATAGACCCTGCTGCTGCTGAGTAGCAACAAGCATCTCTAAAGACAGAAGGCTTATGTTTGAGTGTTTCACTAACTGATTTGCCCTTCTCACCCTTGAGTAAGGCTAAAAATAAAAATAGCATATATACTGTATGAGTATACTCAGATTATACATACTTATGTGCATGCATATACCCTAATGTATATTCCCCATTTTACAAACACAGAGTTCTGCAAAGAACAAATCCCTCTGCAATCCATCCTTCTAATGCACTCTGACAGAAAGTACGGAGGAGAACTGTAACATACATATCTATTAATAAATGTCTGAAATATTCAGTAATGCATGTACAGCCATACTGTTTCTGTGAGCCTTGTTCTATTACAGGCAGAAGCAAAGCCATCGGGGCAAGCAGCTTAGTAAGCACAATGAAAAACTACAGAGGTGCTACGGCTTTATGCGCAGGGCTGCTGAAGGCATGTGACTAGGCAAAGTTTTCTCAGTGGTGAGTGCATAAAATTAAGCAGTTCATCCTCCCCTTCTGCAGCTCCCACTGTCCTACAGAAAGGCTACTCTGCTGCAGCTGGGCTGCTCCATGTTTGTAAGGAGGAGGGGGGAAGGGCTGGCTGAACAGCAGCAGCAGTGCTGGTGGAGGTCTGAGGATGTTATTAGGACAAGAGCAAAAAGGCAGAAAACTGAAGACCTTCTGGCAGGCAAGTTTAAGGCTGCTGTTTGCTCACTTTCCTTTCACGCTGAGCTACTATTTATTCCAATTTGCCACGATACACCCCCAAAAGCCTCCTTTTTCCATCTGACTTTGGGCAGATTTTTCAAATAACAGGAAATGTCTAGGGGTTTTGCAAAGGGAGATAAGCTGCTGAAGCTCAGGAAAAGCCCCAATTGGACCGCTTCTGGAATGGTTCCTCCCCTGCATCTGCAATGATTGGTTCATTCCCCTACAGCCACAGCTCCTGGAATTCGACCCCGCCAGATCCGGCTTCTGTTCCTGGGGAGGGACCTCACAAAGTGGCGCTGACTGATGACTGTCACGACCAGCCACCTGGCCACTGTGAGAATGAGTGACACTTTCCTCCTCCCCCCATCCCCCACCACCTCCAGTAAGTTCCTCCACTACAGATACCCTAACTTTATATCCACCTCCAGACAGTGTCTTCTTTTTGGGAACCTGAAATACAGTACCCCCCTACCAAAAAAAAATGCATCCGTGTGCTCTCCAGAGTACCATACGCCTTTAGTTCAAATCAGTTTCTCAACCTAAAGCACTTCCAATAGACATTGAAATGGATTTCTTCCCCTTTTTCTCTCCTCTTCACCTAGCTACCCCCACATTGCAACTACTGTCTGGCTACGTCTGCACTACAGAGCTTTTTCGGAAAAAACTTCACTTACGTCCACTCTGAAATCGTATTCTTTCAGAAAAAGAAAATTGAAAGAACAGAGGGAGTTTTCTGACAATGGTAAACCTCTTTCTATGAGGAAGAAGCCTCTTTCCAAAAGAGCTCTTTCAGAAAAAAGGTGTGTGTGGACATGGAAGAGGGAGTTCTTTGGAAAGAGGAAAAAGCACAGGTGCCCTGGTGGCCATTCTGCTCTGGGAGACAGACCCATAGTCTCCTATAGACAACCATCTAACCTCAAGATGATTCTTACCAACAACCACAGGACATACCACCCTAATACCAATCCTGGTACCTTCCCTTGCAACAAACCCCGTTGCCAGCTTTGCCCACATATTCACTCTGCTGATACCATTATTGGACCTAACCAAGTGAGTTATAAGATCAAGAACACATATTCCTGCGCATCCAGAAATATAATTTATGCTATCATGTGCCGAAAGTGTCCGTCTGCTATGTACATTGGACAAACGTCTCAGACACTTCGCCAAAGGATCAATGCCCACAAAACAGATATTAGACAGGATCACAAAGAAAAAACAGTTTCTTGCCATTTCAACCAGAAAGGACATTGTCTCAACGACTTAATTACCTGCATCCTGCTTCAAAGGCCTTTTAAGACTACACTTGAAAGAGAATCCTCTGAACTGTCATTCATGCTTAAATTCGACACTTTACACCTAGGTCTGAATAAAAACTCTAATTATCTCACCCATTACAGAGATAGCTTCCCCAATTATCACCTCTAATATCATTAGCTCACAGACATTTACCTCCCCCCCAACCCTCTTCTGTTCTGAAATTTGATTTGTCCTTTTCATATGTGTTCATTTTTTTAATTGTATCCTTTGGTATATATGGTTGTGACAATTTTCTTCCACTATTTGATCTGAGGAAGTGGGTCTGGCCCACGAAAGCTCATCACCTAATAAACCATCTTGTTAGTCTTTAAAGTGCTACATAGTCCTGTTTTTTGTTTCAGCTACACCAGACTAACACGGCTACATTTCTATCACTACTCTGTCCATAGTAATCACAGCTTAAATGCAAGATAGCATCCAATCAGTGTGGACGCTATCTTTCAAAAAAGCAGATCGCTTTTTCAATGCACTTTGGCAGTGCGGATGCTCTCTTTTGAAATAAGCTTTTCCAGAAGATCTCTCCTGGAAAAGCTTCTTCCGAAAGAAGTTTGCAGTCTAGACATAGCCCTACTGAATCACTGTATACTACTGTAGAGTTTGCCTTAGCTACTTCAATAGGTTAGCGTAGCGCTCCTTCTTTTATTACAAAGAAAGGTGTAGTTTTGACAGTGGTGTTTCTCTGAGAACACTGATTTTACATGCTAACATCCATGGTTGCACTTTGCAGAATTTATGTGATGTTTCCTCTTGCCTGGGTTAATACTTAGTTTCAGGATCTCATGACAAAACCATCCATATTCCCCACCTGACTATTTTTAATGAACAATTTTATGCACATTTTTATGATAGGTCTAATGATATTTCTGCAATAGCTTCAATCACTGCCTCCTGCCAATTCTCTTACTCAAGATAGTAAGCTCTCTTGCATATTTATTTGCCACTTCTCAGTAATTATCTTCTGAGTCTAAACTCAGCACCCCGTCTTCAGGAGCAAACATAAGTTCATGCATCAGAGCAGAATTCATCAACATTCATATCTATGACACAAGCAACCTCTCCAGATATGTCAGCATATCGATGAGAGTTGGGGACCTTCTGAGCCTTGCCAGTTGCACACTGGGAAGATAGCACCTGACACAGAACTCTGCTGACTTGGCCTATGTGGAGATAAGAACTGGCTGAATGTTCTTTGTATAGCACATATGTGCTCATTCTGTTTGAAGGCTTCACAGCTTCCTGATATCACCATCTAGGAGCAAAAGGATAGTTGAGTCTCCATGTTCATTCAGGCCTGGGCTTCTCTGCTGACACCACCACTGAAAGTGCCACTTAATATTACTCGTGCTGATTATACTGCAAGGTGGGCACTTGGCTATTAGAAACCATACTGAGACCAACAACTCATTTTGCACAAGACAATGGATAGCCATCAGATGCTCAGTTTTTCTTCACTACTGATCTCAGCTAGATCAACACCTGTGTCTTAGGCTACGTCTAGACTACAGGCTTCTTGTGCAAGAAGCTTTTTTTGAAAGAGATCTTCCAAAAAAACTTCTTGCGCAAGAGAGTGTCCACACTGCAAAAGTGCATCGAGAAAGCAATGAGCTTTTTCAAAAGATAGCATCCAGACTGCCTGGATACTATCTTGCATGTAAGCAGTGATTGCTATGGATAGAATGGCCACCAGGACACCTGTGCTTTTTCCTCTTCCTCTGAAAAAACTCCCTATTCCCCATCCACACATGCCTTTTTGCAAAAGAGCTCTTTTGCAAAAAGGATTCTTCCTCACAGAATGAGGATTACCAATTGTGCAAAAAACCCTCTGTTCTTTCGATTTACTGTTGAAAGAATGCGCTTGCAGTGTGGATGTAACTCTGCAAATCTGCACTAGCAGAAGCTCAAAAGGACCCTGGAGTGAATCAGACACTAGATATAGAAAGTATTCATATGGAAAAATAAAACAAATCCCTAAGTTTTCCCAAGCAGAGGCACTTGGAAAAATAAGGAACTAAAAAAGAATAATGACAACCACCCAAGTGTTAAAGGCAAAAATATACCTTTGTATTTTACACTTCCCCCACACCATATGTCCTTTTAGTCCTGGCTGAAGCACTGACCTCTGTTTAACTGCTAGTTTAGGTAGCTGGCAATATTTTCTTTCAGCTGTATATAGTAAATATTATTATGCACATTTGTAACTACTCCTGGGCACAGCAAGGGAAGATAAGAAAGCTGAACATCTCTTTTTTCTGTTAAAAACAGTGAGTCAAATTCTCCTCAGTCACCGTAGTCAACCCAACTGACTTTAATGGGGTTTGCCTGGGAGTAACTGAGAATAAACTTTGGGTCAATATGTGCCATCTCCACCATACTTCTTAAATCTCTTCCAGGTAGCAGAGAACTGTTACCTTTTAGTGACCTAACAAAAGAGTTACATAAGAGTTACAAAGCTCCCATTTCAGGTGTCTGTTCTGACCCAACAGATTGCATATTATAAGGTACGTGCTTAGATTTTAAGCTCCTTGTTATGTTTGTACAGCAAGTAGCACAGTGGAGTCCTGGCCCATGATTTAGGCTTTCAGGTGCTACCACAATATAAATAAATAATAGCAATAACATTGTATA
Organism: Pelochelys cantorii; assembly: GCA_032595735.1. Taxonomy (NCBI): domain Eukaryota; kingdom Metazoa; phylum Chordata; order Testudines; family Trionychidae; genus Pelochelys; species Pelochelys cantorii. The sequence goes on along the minus strand of CM064326.1, from coordinate 139,568,331 downwards.
GGTCCAACTAAAAGTATCTTGTGATCCTTATTTACCCTCCATTATGGCTTAATATAATTTTGGTGCACACTCAGTAGGAGAAAAACAACAAATAGTCTGGTAGCACTTTATAGACTAACAAAACATGTAGATGATATAATAAACTAACTCGGCTACCCCCTGAAACTCAGTAGGCTAGTGTAACAGCCTATTCCAACATTCATGAAGAGGAGACAACCTTCCCTTTAAGAGGAGGTTAGCTAGAATATGGCCATAAAAGCTCCGAGAGTCATTCTGGGGGTAGCACTTAACAAGAAGGAATGAAATACTATGGCAATTTAACTTGTGAGTTTTCACTTGTTGAAACCATGTCAAACACAAGGCAGGGGAGTTTGAATTCATTTCACTGTCTTTGTTTTATAAGTGAAGAGAACTCACCCTGATATTTTTTCTGTTTTCTGCATTTTCTGTATATTTTCTAAAACATATATATTTTATACATGAAATGTATTCAGGGACATATTCCAGCTGACCCAGCAAGATTGTGTGACAGTGGGAAGACATGGCACAAGAAGCCTCCTCCATGCATTCTTTGCCTCCTCCTCTGTGTAAGAACCTACCTCACAGTTCTTTGTATTTCCCACACACAAGGACCAAAAGCAGCATTAGATGCCTCAAAAGCATCAGAATAAAGACAACATCATGGCCTCTCCCCATTCTCCACTTGCAAGAGCTGTACTGACACGGGGAGCACGTTGTGTGTAACATAAAAAGGTATCACAGATCCAGTTTGGTGTTTGCCCACCAATGGTACTTAGAAATAATTTTTCCTAGGTCTGCTGTGACATCTTTGGGACCTATCACTGGTTCAGAGCTTCTCTGAGCCTTTGATGGCTTAAATTATGATGCAGTATGTCTCAATAGCTATCTATATAAAATGTATTAAACGACTATAGTCCTTTCATACATTTTAAATATTAGGACAATTGAAACAGTTGCCTTTATTTTATACAGAGAGGCTAATCTGTGGCTGTAAAGTCACAGCCTATAGGTAGAAGCATTGTGTTTGACTATCATCAAAAATTCCATCTGAGATGGTTGTGACCTGGAACACTGAGTGTAATCTCCCCCAACAACATTTTAACGATTAGTGAAAATTAATCAAAATAAGCTGCAGGAAAATACACACTGTGAGATACACTGGAAAAGATCTATACACAGTAAATAAAATTATGTTCAGGAAAGGGAAAAGGAAAGAAGAACAAAAACAAAGGATACACAGTAATTTAAATTACTCAATAGTAAGTTTGATTCTAAAATGCTGCCATCAAATAGAAACCAATGCCCAACTTTTATACTTCAGATGTCAAGAGAAATAGTGTTCCATAGGAAATAGGTTTCTTGGGGGAACCAGCAGTCCTAGCAGGAAGCCTAGAAGACCAATGTCTCTTTGGCTGAAGGAGATACAAACAGCAATAACTTGGCAAATACCCACTGAAGGAAGGGTATTTATTTTTTGCATGCATCCAATAAGAAATAAACAAACGTTTTTGAGTCTCTGCTCTTCTAGTGGATACAGCGCTTGTTTCTCTATATTCTTTCCTGATGCTCCTCATCTTGCTTTACCACTGAAGTGATTTTTTTAAACATACACACACACATGCACAAATGAAGAAATCAGCTCTCCTCACCTCTTCCAACTATGACAATATTCAGTAAATTGGAGTGATCCTCCTTCCTCATTCTTTCCTTGAGATATTTTCAGCTGACACTTTAAGGGGATGTCTAGACTGCCCATGGCTTTCGAAAGAAGATATGCAAATTCAGTGCAAATTTGCATATCTTCTGATCCCATTTTCGGAAGAGTTTTTTCGGAAAAAAAGCAGTCTAGACGCGGTTCTTTGGGAAAAAAAAAACCTTTTTCGAAAGAACCCTTCTTCCTAAAAAAATGAGGTGTACAGGGTTCTTTCGAAAAAGGGGTTTTTTCTCAAAAGAACCACATCTAGACCACTTTTTTTTTCCGAAAAAACTTCCAAAAACAGGATTGGAAGAAGATATGCAAATTCGCGCCAAATCTGCATATCTTCTTTCAAAAGCCATGGGCAGTCTAGACATGCCCTAAGTGGATGAATTTGCTTTGTTACAAGACAGAGTCAAGAACCCTATATAACTCAATGGAGAGTCTTTGATCTCTCAAGTTATTGAAAATAGCTTCTTTTGGGTCCTGGCTTACTAGTGACAACCATTGAGAGATCAAATATAAATGTTGGCATAAACAAGGAATGGGAACAAAAGAGACTTTCTTGAACCAGAAGCTGCGAAAGAAACTGAGCAAGGTCATTGCTGTATGAGAACTCTTTAGCTGTATTGGGCTACCAATGGATAATGGGGCAACGGTCTTCACAGAGAACGTTATATTGTTATGATGGTGCAAAGACCATGGATAATCAAGATAGCCTGGAGTAGACGACATCTAGTTTCAAAGATGAAGCATGGTCTTACAGACACTTCTTGTAAACAGGAGATAAAACAAGCTCAGAATGTCCAAAAAGAAGGAACAAGACTAAGGAAACTTTGCGGTCCTTGCTCTATCCTTTCTTAGGCACAGCTCTGATTGACTTCAGTGGAAAATTTGCCAGCATACAGACTCCAGGATTTGGCTCTAATTTGATCTCCACCACTTTACTATATTCCCTCCTCTGTCACTGTTTATTTAATGTATATTTTAAAAGTAACACATACAAAAGTGCTGTAAGAAGTGCCAGACTACTCTAAAAACTCAAACCCTTTGTCTGCTGAACAGCTAATGCACAGACAACACTCACCAATATGCCCCGACCCCTCTAGCAGTGTGTGACAACCAATCATTATGTCTATTCACATTTGATTGAATCTGCCAACTCTGAGGGCAACTAGTGTTAACAGATTTTTATAATATGGACATTGTTCATTAAGATGAAGACCATCAAGTAACTTCATACAAACATAGATCAATTCTCAGGCATCTGCTTATTATCTATGTAGTGCCAAAATGTGCCAGGAAAGTTACAGTGAATATGAAAATAAATTCTTATGGCAAATTTTAAAATCTGAAAAGAATCAGAAGCATAGGAATCATAGAACCATGGAAGATTGGGGCTGGAAGAGATCTCAGGAGGTCATTTAGTCCAACACCCTGCTCAAAGCAGGGCCAATTACAACTAAATCATCCCAGCCAGGTCCTTGTCATGCCTGGTCTTAAAAGCCTCTAATGATGGAGATTCCACCGCCTCCTTAGGTAATCCATTCCAGTGCTTCATCACCCTCCTGGGCTACATCTACACTGCACAATTATTTCAGAATAAGCTATTCCAGAAGAAATACTCCAAAATAGCTTATTTTGAAATTGCACGTCTACACTACAGAGAAGCCCGGAAATTAGTCTGAGGCAGGCTCCCTAATGTGGACGTGCTACCTCAAATTGGAGCTCCAGGAACCACTGGGGAGTAATTACTTTGAATGGCCCTGGGGGAGGAGCTATTTCAAAATAGCAGTAGTGGAGCGTCCACACTACAGCTATTCTGAAATAGCTATTTTGGAAGAGGTGCTATAGCTCATGAAATGAGGTTTACAGATGCCAAAATAAGCCACCCATTATTTCAAAATTATTTCAAAATAACGGTCTAGCTGTGTAGATGCCCGCATAGTTATTTCTGAATAACAGCTGTTATTCTGAAATTATGCTGCTGTGTAGACGTACCCCTGGTGAAATATTCAGGCTAGACCTCCCCCAGTGCAACCCATTCCCGAAGGGGTCTGCCAGCCACGGAGCCAGGTTTCCCCTCCTGGGCAGCTCTTACCAGCAGCTTTTTTGGGAGCAAAGGTGTCTGGGCGCTGAGGAGCAATACACAGGAGAGGAGGGAATGCTGGCTGCTATTGCCTGCTCCATGGCACAGCAGCTGACCTGACTGCCCGGCTGCAGCTTCCTGCCTCCGACCCGGACAGTGTGTGTGGAGAGCAAATGAGGGGAGGTGTGGAGCTGTCCCCAGGATTATTGTGCTCTTGGGCTGCAGTTTGGGTGTGTGTGTGTGAAGATGTTCTCCATGTCCCCAACTCTGCCCTTTGGCTCAGGGCTTCTGTCTCACAGAAAGCGTTAGGGCTCCAGGGATCAGGGCTTCAGTCCCAGCTTCTGACTTCAGCCCAGGAAGGGGGGCACTGGGCTCAGCCGCAGGATCCCTGCCCCCTTGAATGGGCTCATGGACCCCCGGAGGCTGCAGATCCCTGTTTGAGAACCGCTGCTATATCCTATTCCATTAACTTTCTTATATAACTAAAGAAGGAATTATTGACGCATACTTAATAAGGACAGGCCAGTGAGAAGGACAATAATGCAGCAATCAATACATCTTCAACAATAAGAGAAGAGATTGCTAGATGAATAGCTGCAGTATGACCACTCATCAGTCACTGGGACATAGGTAGATGGGAGATGAAAGTACATTCTTCGCTTTAGAGCAATCACTTGCTGCTGCTCACTTTTCTTCAGATCAATCTAACCCCTTCAAGTGGTGCCTGACAATTTGTTCTCTCAAACATGATTAAACCAGGATATCCACTTAAACATAAATCTAACTGTCCATCATTGCTTGGCCATAGCTAACGGTTCCAGCAATGTGTCTGGGTAATGCTGCTTTTGATATATAATACTTAATAGACATATTAAAGTTAAATGAGCAGTTCACGAGCCATTTTCCAGGCTTCTTTCCTGAGGTCCTCCATAACAATGGGAAAGACGAACATTTTTTGGTCACATAGTGGTCTGTGGAAACAGATAAAGTATGTGCCAGCTGCAGAAAGACAAAGGCCCATCTTATGTAGGGCCAGAATTACAAATTTTCATCCAATGCAGTAGAAAGTCTTTTCCTGTTCTAAGGATATAAGCTGTTCTGGCTAAGAAACATGACTGCCTTTTACAGCACCTACCCCTGTTGGCCCCAATACTGCCTGTGGCCTTTGGGCCATGCTGCAATATAAATAACATTTTACTGTGGCTGTTGAGAGAATAACCAACTGAACAGTGTCTGTACCTAAGCTGTTGTTGTGAAAAAATTAACCCTGTATTTGGACTCTTTCACTTTTAACCCAAAATTATTCCTTAGAATCAGGGGAGATTTTATCACTGTGATTGGAACTAGAACTGATCTGGGATCTGAAAACTTGGTAGGCCAGGCCAATGACTAAACTACATTCTCTTCCTCCATAGTTTCAGTAAAGACGATGCCACTTAGCTACCTACGGCAGAAATAAATCTGCAAAAAGGACAAAATACTTACTGTGCTGCAGTCTCTACTAATCTGGTTATGTCAACTGAACTGTATTAGATAATATATCAAGGCTACATCACTATTCCATATATCAATTGCCTTTCTCTCTCATTAAGCTACCTCTGCCAGGGTTGTTACAAACAGCTTGATCATCATGTCTCTCCCCATCATTTTCCAACTTGATTTTCTATGGCAAGTGCTTCAAGCAGCTAGCCGCAAAGACATTGTGCACTCAGAGTTTTTCTTCTCAGCTAATATTCTTCCTGTTCTTTTTCTAGCTCCCATGCAGAATACTTTGGAAAAAGAACAAAGATTGGAAAGCAATGAGGTAGTTTATATACATACACTAGGGATGTAAAAAATCATTTCAAAATGTAACTGGGTAACTGCTAAAAATCCTAGTGGTTACACGCACTACAGGCTCTGCAGTACAAAGCTTTATATTACAGAGCCTGCAGCAAAGCCTTCCCGGGAGTGGGGCTGCCAGCCCCTGCCAGCCTCTCTCCCAGGGAGCCAATGTGTAACCTGCAGCTGGGCCGCCTGCCATAGACAAGGGAGTCTGTGTGTACCATGGACAGGGGCTGCTCCAGTGGGCCCTGCAGGTATGAGCTCAGGTAGCTAGCCTGAACTGCCACCCCTGCCACTGTGGCTCGCAGTTATTTTCAGGAAGCTAGCTCAAACAGCACTAGTGCGTGTCTCTGTGCACAGGGCCAGCTCTAGGCACAGCAAATCAAGCACGTGCTTGGGGCGGCACATTTCCAGGTAAGCAGCCGGCCCGCCACACCCCACCAATTTTAAAGGGCCGTGGGAGCTCGGCTCTGGCTGCGTGTCCCCAGGAGCTGGCTGCGGAGCGCAGTGCAGCCAGGCTCCCCCCCCCCGCCGGCTCCAGTCCTGCTGCAGCCCCAGCCCCCCTCGCCGGTGAGAGACCGTTCCCTGCCGGCCACCTGGCTCGCTGCGCCCACCCCGCCCTGCTCCCCTCTGGCTCCGCGCTGCCCGTTCCCTGTGCCAGCCCTGCACCCCACACCCTGCTCCCCTGCACCCCGGTCCCCCTGCTCTCCCTGTTCCCTGCGACTCTCTGGCTCTGCACCACCCTTGCACCCCACACCCTGCTCCCTCTGCTCCGCCCCTCTGGCTCTGCGCTGCCCATTCCCTGTGCCGTCCCTGCACCCCGGTCCCCGTGCCATTCTGGCTCTGTGCCCCCTCTGTACCCCACAGCCCCTTTTCCCTGCACCCCTCTGGGTCTGTGCCCCCCATTCCCCGCACTGCCCCTGGACCTCGATCCCTCTTCCCCTTCCATTCCCCGCATCCCATTCCCCCGCCTCCCCTGCACCCCGCACCCTGCTCCCCCGCACCCTGCGTCCCTCTGGCTCTGCACCTCCCATTCTCCGCACCACCCCTGTACCCTCCACACTATTCCCCGCACTCCTCAGGCTCTGCGCACCCCAGTCCCCCTGCTTCCCCTGGTCCCTGTGCCCCTCTGGCTCTGCGCCTCCCTTTCCCCATGGTGAACCTTGCTCCCCCTGTTCCCCATGCCCCTCTGGCTCTGCACTGTCCCTGCACCCTGCTACCCCTCTGGGTTGGAAGTGAGGGGTGCTTGTCCATAGGGAGGGGCTGGACAGGGCAGTGAAAAGGCTGTTGTGATCCAGCAGTGAGTGAAACGGGAGGGGGAGTTTACTTGAAGCGCCTTTGCCTTTATGGAAAAAAATAATTAAAATTATATTTGCTATTTATAGGGCTAAAATGCCGGGACAAAAATGAAAACAAAAAAAACATTGCAAAGTGCAAACATGTGTAAAAGCCAACAAAAAAAGGGGGAGGGGGATTTTTTTGCTTGGGGCAGCAAAAAATCTAGAGCTGGCCCTGTCTGTGCACATACTGGGAAGCACATTTGCAGATAAAATATAGGCATATTCTAAGTCTTCTCTGCTTTCTTTTGTCCCTCTTTCATCCATTTTGTCCACTGTCTATCCTCCCCTTTTCCTGTTGCCTCTTTCATCATTCTCCCTTTACCTTCTCCCTCCCATCCTTCCTTTGCCCCTTCTTTATGTCGCACGAGGAAGTGGCTTTCTTCACACCCCTGAGCACCGTGTTTTATGCCAAAGGAAAAGATTGTGTAGATCTGGCCTCAGCCTGACAACTTGTTTGAGGCAGTGAATGACAATTCCTATGTATTGTCTGTACAGTGCCCCACATATAGTACTTGGGCACAATCTTGTGGGATCTTCAGGTGCTGCCACATAACAACAAATTTCAAATAGGCCACTGAAATGTTATTAGATGGTAAGGACTGGGTCACATTCAAACCAATGACTTAAAGCCAAAAAGTACTGTCCTTGGCTCTAGTATCTACCCCCTGATACAGTTCCTTGCTAGGGAATTACCAGGTGTCAGAACCATCTTCTTTTCCTCAACAGGACAAAAAAGTTAAGGCCAAATTGTGAGTGCCTTGCGCAGGTGAGTGGCTGCACTGGGTTATCAAGCATTTAACATTTTAGATCATGTTCCCTTTATGCAGTGTTGTCACAATGATGAATCACACTATTTGGCATCCAAATAGGGATGTTAAAAATGGTTATTATTGTAAGTGTGTAGCCATCAAAAATTTTAGTGATTACATGGTTACCACGCTGGCTCCTCAGGAGTGGGACTGGCAGCCAGTGTGCTCCTGGCTGCTGACTCCACTTAGAATCATAGAGCTGGAAGAGACCTCAGGAGGTCATCAAGTCCAGCCCCCTGCCCAAGGCAGAACCAATTCCACTTCCGGGAGCTGATTGCTGCCCTGTTCTGCACTCTCATACAGAGTCAGCAGTGCAAGGTGGCAGCTGGTTCCTCAGGAGCCGGTGCACGCAGGGAGCTGTATTTTAAGCTAGTTCCCCACATGTATCAGCTCCCACCTGCCATGCCCCACTGCTGCCTCTGATACAGCAGCATGGGGTAGCAGCTGGCTCCCCAGGAGCTGGACCAGGAGCCAGCATTTAACCAGTTGGGTAACCACAATTGCCTGTTTAAACAGCTAGAGTCTTACATCCCTACCTCTAATAGAATCCTAGATCCCTTTTTCTGCGACCCCTTAGACCTCTTGTGCATTTGATTATTTCAAACTGCTAACTAACTTGTTCCAGACCACCTAATGCATCCAAGATTCCATTTTCATAGTGCAGGTTAGGGATGTTAACTAATAATTAATTTATTAGTCAAGTAGTCGATGGAATTTCCATCATCGACTAGTCGATAGGCACTTCCGCATTCCTCCTTTGAAATGTTCAAGAGCCCCCGCTGGGGCCATGGCGTTTCAAAGCGGCAGCGCTGCACGGAGCCCGGGCTGCCACTTTGAAGTACCTCCACTTGCCCCCCCCCCCTTCTGCTTCTATCTGATAGAGGCAGCAAGAGGGGTGGAAATTGACTAGTTGACTGACTATCTGATAAGCATTTGCTTATCGGATAGTCGACTAGTCCTTAACATCCTTAGTGTGGGTCCAATGAGTACCGATATGCAAAACACACTGGGAAGTACACTGGGAGTCAACAGTGTTAGTACAAACAAAGGAGGTGAAAAAAAGAAACAAAATTAAACTGATGCCCAGTTCTTCCATTGATTTCAGCCAGACAACTAGGATTGGGGAATCAGCTCTGCCACCTCCATTTTCCATTAACAGAAACTATGCAGAATCCTTCAGGGCCTTGGCTTTCATTTACACAAACACTGACTTCAGAGAAATTAGGGAAACCTTATTTTTCAGGCTCAATAATGTAGATTTAATTAATACCCTAGCCCTCAACTTTCCCTGTGTACCAAATGGAGGGACATATCTGTGCTGTTCCTGTTGAGCATGCCACCTTTTCATTCATAGAAGGCAGCTTGTATCTTTAATCACTTTGCCAGAATAATAGCAGAGAAACAAGTACTCGATTGCCTGTGTTATCAGACACTATTGGAAAAATCTAGATAAGGCTGCTGAACGACCTTAGCCTATTAGTATTCCACATGCAAATACTTTCCCATAACCCAGAGTCATCTGTATCCCAGCAACCCTTAAAATTTCATTCTCGCTGAATTGCCAGATCTTTATCAAAATATAATTACAGTCTTAATTTGGAAGATACATTTTGATTGCCTGTGCCATGCCAAAAGGAAAAAACAGGTGAGACACAGCTAAGGTACAATTCTTAAATGTATATCTATATATCCAGACACTACTTCAGTTCCCTCCCCACTGTGATTGAGAAAGGTGAGCTAGGACAGACTGTTTGAAATTTATGAGTGGATGAGGGAGGGAGTGCAAAAAAAGGCCAGGAAGACATCAAATTAGGTTTGCAACCAAAAAAAGCAGTGAAGTTTTTTGAAGTTAGAAGTCTGCAGTTGCATGCGGAATATAGGCATGCTAGTCTGAAGTTATATGATAGAAATGTGATAGCAGTGCCGTAGGGTGCATCCAGTGAGAGGATGTGCCGGCACTTGTATTATACCCCTGGATGCCCCAAAATGCTTCTGCTACAGCGGCTCCCTGCCTGGGACATACACCCAGCCAGCATGCACTTCATGGACTGTACACTGTACAGTTCGGAGTCAACCACTTTGAATCCAATAGCCTACCAGCAGTTATCACAGATATACTCTGGTCTTATCAGACTTAGTTAATGCCAGCAGGTGAGCCCAACACACCCTCAATCCTGAATGTTCCAAGGCCCTTGTGCTCTGCAATGACCAGCTCTCTCCTGCAACATTCAGAGGAATAATAAGGTCTTGTTTTCTCCTTCAAAAGAGACTAAAGCATATTACAGCTAATTGATTTAACTGGGCTGAACACACCTCTTCCTTCAGACTCAGGACTTAGCTGGTTTATAGTAAGAATAAAACATTTATGAATAGGACGTAGGTTAAGTGATGCCAACTAGAGATGGTTACAACCAAACAACAGTGAAAATATGTATCTAAGAATCCAAGATGTAATCAAGCCAGGAACAGGCTTTGTTCAAGATGGTTTCTCTCATCAATCTTTCTTTTCAGCCATGACTGACTTTCCCTCAGTCAGGACCTTCCACAGACATAGAAAGTACTAGCTTCCACCTTCCTAGCTGAGAGATCTTTGCCTAAGCAGGTTTCTTACCTATATTCAGTTCCCAGAGACTTCACCCCCCTCTTTGGTTGAAGTACCCATTTTTGTCTGCAAGCTCTGAGCCCCTTGGTCTGTTTAGTGATGCCTGTCAAAATGGTGTCCTGTCTCTGTATCACTCTCTCCAAGTTCTACAGCCTGCAGGATGACTGTTTTCCCTTTCGGAGAGTTTCCCTGGTGGCCTTCACCACTAATTTGATTGTAACTGAGTATGCCATTGATTTCGGTCGCACCTTGCTTTATTCCCCCAGAGAGAAATATATAGCTTTGATGTTCCCTTCTATCTAGGAAAGATCAATTTCTCTCTTTGTTTGGTCATATTAGGGTATGTCTACACTACCACCCTAGTTCGAACTAGGGCGGTTAATGTAGGCATTCGAAGTTGCAAATGAAGCCCGGGATTTAAATATCCCGGGCTTCATTTGCATCTTGCCGGGCGGGCGCCATTTTTAAATCCCCTTAGGTCGAACTCCGTGCCCGCGGCTACACGCGGCACGGAGTAGGTAGTTCGAATTTTCGAATTTTCGAACTACCTACTCCGTGCCGCGTGTAGCCGCGGGCATGGAGTTCGACCTAAGGGGATTTAAAAATGGCGCCCGCCCGGCAAGATGCAAATGAAGCCCGGGATATTTAAATCCCGGGCTTCATTTGCAACTTCGAATGCCTACATTAACCGCCCTAGTTCGAACTAGGGTGGTAGTGTAGACATACCCTCAATGAGTATCCATAATTCCTTAGATAGTGTTAATACACATAATTCACAATGATTTTAATCACCAATATTGTCATAGAACACTCAATTGTTATATTTATAGAAATACAGTACTGCTGTATATAATCAGTTGATCAATTGCTTATCCTTTGAGAAACAATGAGTATGTTGTATGTACATGCAAATTGGTTAGTCTCTAAGGTGCCACAGGACTACTAACTTTTAAAGTTACAGACTAATACAGCTATTCCTCAGAGATTTTTTATTCCTTGGGGTTCAGGTTCCCTTCCTCCATCTTTATATCCCAGATAAAGTTCCTCTTCCCTGCTGGGGCACAGACACCAAACTTCCTGGTTTGTTAGCAATGTTTACCCAATACGTAAATAGATCTTCATTGTCTGCCTGATGACTAGGCTGGTGAGAGAAGCAAATAAGCATCCCTAAGTCTAGGGCAGACTTGTTTACCATCTCCCTTTGACATGTCCGGTTTAAATATACCTTAGTCTTAATTCTGTCATATATCCATAATGTTAATACTATGCACATATTTTACATAAGAATATGAATGATCACTAAGTTATTGGTTTTCCAATGACATATTAGATGACCTGTATTAGATATACATTATGACCATAGTGAGTTGGAGTACACTGCATTGTTTGGCCAATGGAAACTCGTTGCCTGATACCTTTGAGCCCCACACCACTAAGATGCTTCTAGGCTCACAGTATGGTATTTTTTGAGTCTGATACTTTCTGAAGAAAGGTTGAGTAAAATCAATAGGTTGCTTTATAGTCACTTCCAAAGGGATCTCTCCTTGTTAGTGCCACAGGGTGCGTCTACACAGCAGTGTTTTTTCAGAATAACTGACATTATTCTGAAATAACATAGTCTGCATCTACACCACAAGCAGTTATTTTGACATAATGTTGAAATAATGTCGAACTGGAGGACTTCTTACTCTGACCCCTGTAACCATCATTTTACGAGGAATAAGGGAAGGCAAAGAAAGAGTGTTTTTTCTCGGACTTCCTGCTGTGTAAACAGCGCCAAAAGTCAAAATAAGCTATTTTAACTTAAGCTACGCAAGTGAGGTAGCTCAAGTTGCATAGCTTATTTTGGCTTTAGCCCTGCTTTGTAGATGTGCCCACAATGACCTGCGTATTCACTATGATGACCAAATGTTAATACTAATTAAAACACTTCAGAAATACTTTTCAGATTTGCCCTTTAAATAAGGTCTCCTGACCCTATGAACCTTGTTATTAGGATGAGCTAAAGGGGGGCACTTTTCTTTTAATAATGGTGGAGCACTATGTATAAAGACACATGACCATCCAATTGTCTAATGTCTTATGTTAACCTAGTTAAGAGGGCTAAGATCTTTTTCACAAGCTATCTGAAGACAGGGAAAGTCATGTAAGTTATGCGGTATATCAAAATCCTCTATTTGGCTAGGGCATGTGCCATTATGAAGATAATCTGGGTCCCATCCTGTTCTCATTCACATGGTGCAAGATCACATCATCCATGAAGTAGTATGGAACTGATGTTGGAAATCCTTTCCCCCTGCTCAAAAAAAAAAATGCCATCAAAGTTATACTTCTGGGAGAGGAGAGCTATACCAGGTATTTCCAAGAACTGTGATAGTCATGAGGGCTAAAAGGATTTCTCCAGAACTCAAACAAATAGCCTGAAAATAAAGAGAATGTAGAAGGGTTAAGAACAAGGAGGCAGTTTTTAAATCAACAAGGGTCTGACTTGTCTTCCAAAAAACACTTCTGTTCCACCCTACTGAAGATGAAGGGGTGGGGAATGAGAATAATTACTTGGAGAGCAATGGTATCTCCAAGTATAATGCAATTAGATGCTTGACCTTAATGGTTCTTGGTCACTTGCACAGGCTTGAGATCATTTTTGAATTTGGGTTTGAGAAGGCATTTTCCCCAAGGATATATTCACAGGGACCTTGAATTATTCGTAGTGCCCTTTGCAGCGTTGCGATAGGTTCACCTTCTTGTAACCTGTGAGCATACCCTTTGCAATTGCATGTTCTGTGGAGGCCTAAAGAAACAAGGTAACCAACTATGGTCCAAAGCCCATTGACTCCAGAGGAGATACTGCTACTAAACTTCAGTGGAGGTCGAATCAGGCCCTAGCTGTTTTTCAGTCAGCTACATGGAGAGTCTCTACTGCATTAAAACCACCAACATCACCGACACTACTTGACACCTCTGTGGACAGTTTCAGTAGGAAGAGCTTGGGCTGAACTGGCATGGAAGCTGAACCATTCTCATCTTGGGGGTGGAACTGTCTGAACAGGGGTGAGGTGTGCTGGTGGGGCCAGTGTGAGGACCTGGGCACTGTTGCTTTAAGTCACACACAGGCCCTGCTTTTGGGACAGACCATTATAGTCTCCAGATAATACCAGTTGTGGCTCTTTCACTTAAAACAAACCAAGGCAAAACCCTCAAACCACCAGAGTAGCGGGAGAGCAACATTTAGTCTTTGCAGGAGCTCTCAGATAGGCAGGATGAAGCAATGCTTACCCCAGACCCACAGTTTTCTCTCTTTAGTCCATGTGAAGTAATTTGTTGTTAATGAAGGATTTCACACTGAAATCACTGTAAAATGAAGTTCTGTATCTACAGGCCAACACAAGCAGCAAATTCAGTCTTGTAGCACAGAGGTGGAAGCCGCTATGTGCCATGCCCATTATTTCAGCACTGCAAGTCACCCATTTCACCGCCAAATTCATTCACACTCCTTCCCCCCCTCCCAACATAAGCCCCATAAATACTTTCTGATACCAATGACTATGAGGTCATTTGGATAAAACAGAGCTCTTGTAACCTGAAAACTAGACAGAGGGTTAAGCGCCACTTTGAAATCACTGCTTTTCTTCCAAGACTTGCCTCTTCTACAAGAACCATACTGAAGGTGCAGTTGGGGTGAGAGGAAGGAGAGAATAGTGGATTTGCTTTCCCAGTACACCATGACATACTGCAGGAGGAGGAGTTCAAAATGCCGTCCAGTCACTTACATCTTCATAATAGATTGTAAAAAGTACCTTATGCCTCCCTGGCATTCCTCATTCCAAGCTTGCTTACAGGTTACAATGAATTCCCAATCTGTTACAGCCATTAATATTCTCTGTAAGTAAAGCATCAGGTTTGTCAATCAACATCATTATTCACTATGCTCTCAATTTTTCTCACTGTCTTCTGCATTCTTGAACCTCCAACCTAATCACTGTTGCTATTATAATCTGAATGGCACTGTAGCCTATCACAGATAGGCTACAGGTTGCTAGTAAGCAAGAGGCAATTCTTGTATGACTAGTAATATCAGTGCCTCTGTCAAGTAAAAGGCAGGCAAGTCTTACCCATTGGAAGTACAGGAGAGGAATGCTAAGTGATTTACCTTAGCCACGTTGACTTTTAAGCATAGCTATCTCTGCTTTCAGACCAAATAATGTGAAAACAAAGCACTGACCCAACATGAACTGCAAAAATTGCACAAGTAGCAAAATATATGGAGACAGCAGCATCACTTAATAACTGTCCACCATCTTGGCCCAATTATTGTACCTTGTACGGAATTTCCTTAATGGCTTTTATTAAAAAAAACCCAAACCAAATGCAGCCTGGTTGCTGCTGAACACTCCAGGTACAAGCAAGCTGAAAAAGCCGGCTGTACTGCTGCTGCATATCCAAGGAACAGCCTCACATGCCACTGATTTCTATGAAAGACAGCAACAGGATAGGCACAGTGGAGGGACTGGCAATGAAAGGGTTAATGCACAGCATTAAAAAAATCTTCTGTCAGACAATTAGAAAAGCCCACTTTATGTTCACATTTTGCACCCAGTTCTATAACAATAAAATCCCTCCCAGTAAAAAACGAGAAGTCACCAAAGGAAGATTCAAATGTTCTCTGCATAGATGAATGAGTCTTCTTTCCTTTTACATCAGCATTCAATGCGACAAAATACCTGAGCCCTTTCCCTTCCACCAGTGATTTGAAAAGTATACAATTTCCTTTGCAGAGAGCTCTGTGCCTGACAACCTCTGCATCTCCATTCCAGGCGAGTAGCATAAATGCTGCATTCTGAACTCTCTCATGCAATGACAAGGATTCACATACACAGATAAAAATCCACTACTAGCCAGGCAAAACTTCAAATAAACTGCAAGGCAATTTGAAAATCAGACAAACACTGAAATCCAAACCTCACAGTAGAGAGGGGAAAAAATGGCCTTTGCTTGACCCAAAAATAAAGGAACTGGTCTGCATAGGAGTGAAAATAAATTACCATTGTGAGGCCTCCCAGTCATTTAGAACCTCCAGTCAATGCTGAGAATCATTCTGGGACTGCAGGTTTTTCCTCTAACTTCATACACCAGCTGTGTGAGGAATTAGTTAAAAATGACATCACTGCTGATTCCTCCCCCCCCTTTTCCCCCCCACCTACTCCCATTCACATTCACTTACTAAAACAGCTCAAGCTGCTCTTCTCACCCCTGCATTGGCTACAGAGCCAGTCCCACCCCAGTTCTGGGGTCTGCAGCTCACCCTGCCAGTTTGTGTCAATGCAGGACAGAAGATGCAATTCTTTGAAGTCTTGAACAGTATCCCCACCAGAATCTCCTTTAAAAATACAATATTCTATCCCTTAAGAAATCATAATAGTTCTAACCTCTTTATGTGTAATGCATTACAGAACCAGGTCCATTTAAAAAGAACGTTTCAAGCAGGCAGGCAGTCTTCATGTTTGAAGCAATAGTGAGAGAAACAATCTCTTTGGGGTTCTGGTTTTTTCCTCTTCTTTCACAAAGCAGAGGGCCCTCTCTGGTGGTTTTCTGTATCCATGTTGCATTAGGACTGCAATCTATCTCTTTCTCCCCCCACCCTCAATGTGACATCATCAGAACCTGACTCCAATTCTACTATTGGAGAAAAAATAATTCTGAATAGGAACTACCTGGGATGAGGTCATCTAAAGGACCAAGGTGAAGCCGAAGCCTATGTAGGTTCTTACAAAAACCTGTCACCTGAATTTATTAACCTTCTATTTGCTCAAGAGCAGGCCACAAAACTGCCATTCTGAAATCAGGTTTGTTCCCTCACAATAGGCTCTATCTTCTGTAAGTATCTGGGATGGACAGTGCATAGATACATCCATACCATTCCCCTGGCACACGTAATTCACCTTCTAACTATATTTACATCCCTTAACTAACTGCTGAAAAGGATGCTGCAGCAAAATCTCTCAGCCAGCAGACAGACTGGTGCGAAGAAGCCAGCTTTCTGGCTCACAGCACAAACACTCTAAACACTCCTCTGCACTCTAAAGATCTTCAGTCTAAACATTACTAAAAGGAAACCTTCTAAAAATAATTTCACCTCTGACTCATAGCTGCAGCGCCTTGACTACAGCCACAAACTCAGCAGCAAAAGCAGAAGGCCAGCCACAAAGTAGGGCCTGCTGTTCATCCTGTCTGTTTGTTAATAAGGGCACAGGCATTCCTATTTCCCATACCTTTGTATTTTCTTCCTGGGTAGCGCTGGAGCTTGTGCTGGGAGTTTCCCATCCCCGATGTGGCCAGTAGACATGACCACTGGTCTAATGGACGACAGCTACTTGGTTCTGCATCCTCTCTCATTCACTCTCAGGCTAACAGCAGCAGAGTCTGAAGCAGCAGCAGCAGCTACAGCACTGGCAGAAAAGATGAGTCTGTGTGTATGTGCATGTGTATTACAAGTCTGTGTATATGCACCATATGCATTTCTATATTCTGGGCCTCAGTACTGCAGATTACTAATATCACTATATAGGTCTACAATATTGCCCCAGTAACACATAAAACACATATACTGTGTTTGTATGTGCACAGAGATTTATCTGTCCGGTACATGCATATACATGAATCTCTGCACACATACAAATATTTGTGTTTGTGCGGTGCTTAGCACAATGGGGTCCTGGTCTAGGACTGGAGCATCTAGGCACTACAATAATACAATAAATAAATAAATTAAATAAACAGTAATAACAAGCAGAATATATTAAGTATTTTACATTCATAACATATAATAGGCATATATAAAAACATTATTTATATTGTAATATTGATCATTTACACACATATAGTTTGATTCCTTATACCTGGGATCTCAAAGAACTGCAAATATATTTATCAGTTATTTGTCACACTACTGCTGTGAGACTGGGCTGTGTGCTATTTGTTTTATGGATGGTGAAACTGAGGCATGGGAAAATTAAAGGAACTCCACATACACAGGAAATACACAGGAAATCTATGCTAGGCCAGTAACTGATCTCAGAACTTCTTGCTTCAGCCATACAACCCCATAATCCCCCAACAACTTTGCTTCCTAATAGCTGTACACAAAGTTATATTAGTACTTGCTAGGCAAAACACTTCTATCAAACACTGAAAATGCTCAATATGAAGCCGGGATGGAAATTTGATGCATTTGTGAACTACGGCAGAAGATGCTTACACAGCAGGAAAAATCAAGAACCATGCTGAAAATCTTCTCTTTCCAAAACACAGAACATTTTCTCTGTCCAAAACAGTCTGTATCTTTTTGTAACTATCCCCCTCGCCCACCAATTACTGGTCTTCAAGGATGCACAGAGGCTTCTTCCTTGTATCTTTGGTCCAAGTGGTAACACCCTTTATGTTCTATCTTCTTTGTGAGGGCATCAGCCAGTGGTTTCTTGGGGAGATAGAAAGAGGCCTTCTTCTGCAATAGTAGGAAGGGGAATCCTGCTGGATGTTCTCATGAGTTCTTTACATTTGACTCTTCAAACAAATATGAAAGAGTTCATTTTCTGCCATTCCTCACTAATCAAACTTCAGCATGCTCAGTGCTCTGTGTATATCATATTCACGAGTGACTAGACATTTCATCTACATAGCACAGCATCTCTAATATACCTAGAGCAGAACATTGATTCTGTATTGAGTATCATCTCTCATTAATCTAGCTGCAGATCAAGTCAGAAAGAAGGAAAAAATGTTCTGATTTGCCAGCTAAATCTCTAAATTGACCTGATTACTGAAATAGGTTTTGTGTTATTGCTGTATTCCTCTCCTAGGGTTGCTGTTGATTTCTGATACATTTTAACAGTGGCAGCTGGTGAACTTTGGGGCAGGTGGGACACATGAAATCTATTCCCTGCATTCTGGACTTGGACTAGAGGGGTGTAAATTGCAGAGCATTCTGTGTGTTGTGCCCCATGCAGAATAGTTATGTTAAAATAATCCTGTTTCAAGCAAGACTACACCAATATGAGGCTGGTAGACAGTAACAGTAGACAGTGCCAGGACATTCCTTAAATAACAATACATTAGAATGATCTACAACCAATTCAGCCTATGGCTTTGATGGTGAATTCAGTCCCAGTGAAAATCACAGTGGTTTTGCTGCCTGTTAGATCTTGGAAATCATAGCTGTACATGTGCCACAGGAGCAGTGGAGAAGAACATCCTGCTATAGACTTGCTGTGTTTGGGATTTCTGTTTAGTTACACGCACTTGTGTAGGTTGGAGGGGCCATGCCCCACTGCCCTGTATACAAGGGCTGTCAATGCATTTTTAGAACTAGAACCTCCCCAAAAATGCAAAATTAAAAAGGTGCATATATTCTTAACAAAGCACATTTAGTCCTTTGGAAAAATACCTTTGAGAATGCCTTCCTCATTTTATTTTAGGTCCTCTAAGTGACACTGACACAAGAATTGAAACTGAAGTCAGGAGTGTTGTGAAAAAGTGCCATCTGATCTACTGACTATCATATGACAAAAGTTACATTCTTCCCAAATTGCGAATTTTCTTTACAGGAAACAAACAAGAACATAGTCATAAGAAAAACAAAGGAAAGTCTGGGTTTGTGGAGGGAAAAACATCCCACATATAAGTATCTAATTGATAAAATACCACACAGGCTTTCAAAATCCCTCCTCAAAGAATGAAGAAATCCATCTGAATAGAAGTGAACCAGGGGGATTTTCCCTATTTTCTACCTTGTTACTGTATATTGAAGTTAACTGATATTTACAGTTGGACAAAGCAGATCATTTGGCTCAAACATCTGGGTGAATTAGTCTATGTCTACGCTACAGACCTTACAGCACACAGTTGTACCACTACAGCTGCACTACTATAAGGTCTCCTGTGTAGCCACTCTATGTCAGTGGGAGTTAGCTCTCCTGGCGTAATTAAAACACCCCTAATGAGCAGTGGTAGCCATGTTGGCAGAAAACAGTCAATTTGCTTACAAAGCACTGTCCACACTGGTGCTTTTGTTGGAGAAAGTTACATTTTTAGGGGGTGTTTTTTCACAACCCTGATCAACCAAAGTGTTAGTGTAGACAAAACTTTAGACGAAGAAATGTGCTAAAGATAGTTGTACGTATGAGTTAAGTATAATGTGGAGACTTAGGGCTACACTAGAGTTTCCCATGTTTAACTGAAGGTACAAGTTGTTCCATACTGTATAAAATTCCCACACTATCAGTCAATGCACATAAAGCCGAACTCGCAATATCTGTTTTGGCTCAGTGTTAAACCTCCCATGAGCAAAGCCTGACAAGTGTACCATTTTAAGAAACACATTTTATTTCTAAAGCCCACTAGGAATAGAAATGAGTTCAGGTCATCCTTAGTCCAAGAGCTTCAAAGGTAATCAGCATGGACAATTAACATGAAGAAAACTGTACATGTCTCACTGAACCTTACACATACAAATCCTTCACTGTATTTATGGTTTTGAATTAGAGACAGAAGAAAGTAGCACATGAAAAAAGTTAGGATTCCCCTCTTTTCAGATCTCACTCTGCAATCTTCCCTGGATTCTGTAATTTTTGGAAAATTTAAGTTTCACTATCCTGCCAGTTCAAAGACAGAACCATCACAAGATAAGCCAATGTGCAGGAGCCTGCTGTTCCTTTATATTGGCCTTATAAAAAACTGACTTCAGTCAAATAATAGTAGCAGTGCAAAGAGGAACTCTTCCTGCCTTGCTGTGCTCACCTCAAGGAGGTTTGAATTTCAAAGATGACTGGATTAGTTAAAAGCTAACCATTAAGAAAGGCAGTTCAGTTTCTCTCTCCTGCCTCCTCTCCACCTTTTTGAAAGAAAAGAAACATTAAAGATTAGAAATTTTAGGACCAGATATTCACAAGATTTTTTTTTCTCAGATTTTTTTAGCACCAGAATATACTGTTGAGTCCAGATTTGAAGGAGAACTCATTCAGCATGCTGGGAATCCAACCGTCAATTTCACAATGGCAGCTGTTGGGTGCTGAACACTTGAAAATCTGGCCTTCAATGCACAAAAGCCACTGAGTGGTTTGTTCCGGGTTCCCACAGTAACTGTGACTCATGCACACTGTACAAACATGCTCAACACGCATAGATCTGACAAAGTGGTTTTTATCCACGAAAGCTAAAAATAAACTGTTGGTCTTTAAGATGCCACATAACTCCTCATTGTTTTTACAGATACAGACTAACACGGCTAACTAAAATCATGCCGGACTATGGATGTTGTCAGACCTGAGAGTGCTGGATTAAAGAGGTTCAGCCTATAATAGAACAAAGTTACATCTTGAGGTTTTGGGGCATAAGTCAAAACTATCTGATGGAAATGTATTTTGGTTTCATTTATTTATCTGTGAGCATTATTCTGTGCATGCACATGTACAGATACACATATTTATCCACAGATACACACTCTAACACACAGGCTACATCTACACAGGAGCAGCTAACAGGGAGTTTGGAGAGGGAGTTCTCCAGGTAAAGGAGGAGTAAATACGGGACCCTTGTGGTAAGTAGCTGTCTGTAATGCGTGTTTGTGTGTGGGGGGGTTACTTGCTGTGTGCCGAGCTTGTGTTTGGCTGTTTGGTTTGTTTGTTTGAAGGAGCTTCTAAAGGTTTGAAATCTAGAAGCCTCTGTTAATTGGCTGAGCCTCAGTCAGGGGGAGGGGTTACCAGGGCTTTATAAGCTGTGAGTCAGCGACCAGGGAGCTTGTGAGCAGGAACAGCAAACAGGGAGTTTGGAGAGGGAGTTTAGAGGGGGAGGTTAGAGGCGCTAGTGACTTCTGACCTTCTTTAAACATAACTTTTATAATCTATATTCCAGACATTTAATAAGAAGCCCTGTTTATACTTAAACTTATTCATAAGAAAAATGGAGACAGAAGCCCAGCAAAAGAGTGGGGGCTATCCTGTTTATTGCGTTGAGTGTAACATGTATAATTACCTGCCCTGTGGGCGGGTGGCGTATGTGTGCACCTGTTGCAAGGAGCTCCTGACCCTCAGAGACCGAGTTCGGGCTTTGGAGGCCAGGGTGGCTGAACTGGAGGAGCTAAGGGAGTTAGAGAGCTATGTTGATGAGACTTTCCGGGACACTGTAGTACTGTCCCACCTCCAGTCTGAGAGCCCCAGTGCTCTTAAAGAGGATGAAAGTCTCAAGGGAACAGAACATTCAATGGGAACTGAGGGAAACTGTCCCGTAGTTGGGACCCTCCTTCCAGAGGATGTTGCGGTATCCTCTCGCACTGAGGATACCTCTGAGGGGGAGGGAATGCCAGTTGTTAGGAAGAGGCAGGTGTTGGTAGTGGGTGATTCGATTGTTAAAAACATAGATAGTTGGGTTTGTGATGACCGGGAGAACCGTATGGTCACTTGCCTGCCTGGTGTGAAGGTTGCGGATCTCTCGAGGCATCTAGATAGACTTATGTGTAGTGCTGGGGAGGAGCCAGTGGTCGTGGTACATGTAGGTACCAATGATGTAGGGAAGGGTAGGAGAGATGTCCTGGAGGCCAAATTTAGGTTGCTAGGAAAGAGACTGAAATCCAGGACCTCTATGGTAGCATTCTCGGAAATGCTTCCAGTTCCACGCGTAGAACCAGGTAGGCAGGCAGAGCTTCAGAATCTCAATGCGTGGATGAGACGATGGTGTAGGGAAGAGGGGTTTAGATTTATTAGGAACTGGGGACACTTTTGGGAGAGGGGGAGACTATACAGGAAGGATGGGCTCCACCTAAACCAGGGTGGAACCAGACTGCTGGCACTAAACATTAAAAAGGCCATAGAGCAGTTTTTAAACTAAGAGATGGGGGAAAGCCGATTGGTGCGGAGATGCACATAAATCGGATGGAGACTTCTCTTAGAGGAGAATCCATTGATAGAGATTCTCTAAGCTGTAGTCAGAAAGAGAGGAGGGGAGAGGACAAACCATGGGCCAGAGCAGACAAACAACCGCATATAAAGGAATCCAGTGCATCAGGGAAGGGCAGACAAATAAGCAGTGGCAAATTTTTAAAGTGCTTCTACACAAATGCTAGGAGTCTGACTAATAAGATGGGTGAACTAGAGTACCTCGTATTAAAGGAGGATACTGACATAATAGGCATCACTGAAACCTGGTGGAATGAGGAAAATCTGTGGGACACAATCATACCAGGATATAAAATATATCGGAAGGATACAGCAGGCCGTGTGGGTGGCGGAGTGGCACTGTATGTGAAAGATAATGTAGAATCAAATGAAATAAAAATATTAAATGAATCAACATGTTCAATAGAATCACTATGGATAGTAATTCCATGCTCCAATAATAAGAAATTAGCAGTAGGGATATAATCGACCACCTGACCAGGACAGCGATATTGACATTGAAATGCTGAGGGAGATTAGAGAGGCTACCAAAATAAAGAACTTTATAATAATGGGGGATTTTAATTATCCCCATATTGACTGGGTACATGTCACCTCAGGAAGAGAAGCAGAGATAAAATTTCTCAATGGCTTAAATGACTGCTTCTTGGAGCAGCTGGTACAGGAACCCACAAGGGGAGAGGCAATTCTCAATTTAGTCCTGAGTGGAGCGCAGGATCAGGTCCAGGAGATAACCATTACAGGACCGCTTGGGAATAGTGACCATAATATAATAACATTTAACAATCCTGTGGTGGGAAGAACACCTCAGCAGTCCAGAACTCTGGCATTTAATTTCAAAAAGGGGAATTACACAAAAATGAGGAGGTTAGTTAAACAGAAATTAAAAGGCACAGTGATGAGAGCCAATCCCTGCAAGCTGCATGGAAACTTTTTAAAGACACCATAATAGAGGCCCAACTTAAATGTATACCCCAAATTAAAAAACATAGCAAGTGACCTAAAAAAGAGTCACTGTGGCTTAACCACCATAAAAAAGAAGCAGTGAGGGACAAAAAGGCATCCTTTAAGAAGTGGAAGTCCAATCCTAGTGAGATAAATAGAAAGGAACATAAACACTGTCAAATCAAGTGTAAAAATGTAATAAGAAAAGCAAAAAAAGATTTTGAGGAACAGCTAGCCAAAAACTCAAAAAGAAATAACAAAATGGTTTTTAAGTACATTAGAAGCAGGAAGCCTGCTAAAAAACCAGTGGGTCCCCTAGACGATCGAACCATAAAAGGCGCAATCAAGGACGATAAAGCCATTGCGGAGAAACTAAATGATTTCTTTGCTTCAGTCTTCACGGCTGAGGACGTTAGGGAGATTCCCAAATCTGCACCGTCCTTTGTGGGTGATGAATCTGAGGAACTGTCCTGGATTAAAGTGTCATTAGAGGAGGTTTTGGAACAAATAGAAAAACTTAATGTCAACAAATCTCCGGGACCGGATGGCATTCATCCAAGGGTTCTAAAAGAACTCAAATGGGAAATTGCTGAACTATTATCTGTGGTTTGTAACCTATCCTTTAAATCGGCCTCCGTACCTAATGACTGGAAGGTAGCTCATGTGACACCAATATTTAAAAAGGGCTTTAGAGGCGATCCTGGCAATTACAGACCGGTAAGTCTAACTTCAGTATCAGGCAAATTAGTGGAAACAATCATAAAGAATAAAATTGTGAGGCACATAGAAGAACATAATTTGTTGGGCAAAAGTCAACATGGTTTCTGTAAAGGGAAATCACGTCTTACTAATCTATTAGAGTTCTTTGAAGGGGTTAACAAACATGCGGATAAGGGGGACCCAGTAGATATAGTATACTTAGATTTTCAGAAAGCCTTTGACAAGGTCCCTCACCAAAGGCTCTTGTGTAAATTACATTGTCATGGGATAAGAGGGAAGGTCCTTTCATGGACTGAGAACTGGTTAAAAGACAGGAAACAAAGGGTAGGAATAAATGGTAAATTTTCAGAATGGAAAGGGGTAACTAGTGGTGTCCCCCAAGGGTCAGTCCTGGGACCAATCCTGTTCGACTTATTCATAAATGATCTGGAGAAAGGGGTAAGCAGTGAGGTGGTAAAGTTTGCAGATGATACCAAACTGTTTAGAATCGTCAAGACAGAAGCAGACTGTGAGGGACTCCAAAAAGATCTCGCCAAACTGAGTGATTGGGCAACAAAATGGCAAATGAAATTTAATGTGGATAAGTGTAAAGTAATGCACATTGGGAAAAATAACCCCAACTATACGTACAGTATGATGGGGGCTAATTTGGCTATGACAAATCAGGAAAGAGATCTTGGAGTTATCGTGGATAGTTCTCTGAAAACTTCCACACAGTGTGCAGCAGCGGTCAAAAAGGCAAAAAGGATGCTAGGAATTATTAAGAAAGGGATAGAAAATAAGACCCAGAATATCTTATTGCCCCTGTATAAAACTATGGTACGCCCACATCTTGAATATTGTGTACAGATGTGGTCTTCTCACCTCAAAAAAGATATTTTGGCTTTGGAAAGGGTTCAGAAAAGGGCAACTAAAATGATTAGGGTTTTGGAACGGGTCCCATATGAAGAGAGGTTAAAACGACTGGGACTTTTCAGTTTAGAAAAGAGGAGACGAGGGGGGATATGATAGAGGTATATAAAATCATGAGTGGTGTGGAGAGGGCAAATAAAGAAAAGTTATTTATTAGTTCCCATAATAGAAGAACTAGAGGACACCAAATGAAGTTAATGGGTAGCAGGTTTAAAACTAATAAAAGAAAGTTCTTCTTCACACAGCGTGTAGTCAACCTGTGGAACTTCTTGCCAGAGGAGGCTGTGAAGGCTAGGACTATAACAGAGTTTAAAGAGAAGCTAGATAATTTCATGGAGGTTAGGTCCATAAAAAGCTATTAGCCAGGGGATAGAAATGGTGTCCCTGGCCTCTGTTTGTCAGAGGCTGGAGAGGGATGGCAGGAGACAAATCGCTTGATCATTGTCTTCGGTCCACCCTCTCTGGGGTACCTGGTGCTGGCCACTGTCAGCAGACAGGCTACTAGGCTAGATGGACCTTTGGTCTGACCCAGTATGGCCGTTCTTATGTTCTTATGTACACTGCAAGCTTTTTGCGCAAGAACGGCTGTTCTTGCACAAAAAGTTGCAGAGCGTCTACACTGCACACACGTTCTTGCGCAAGTATATTTACAGTACAGCGTCGGAAAACAGGGCTTCTTCCGGAAGAGTTATTCCTCTCCCCATGAGGAATAAGCCCTCTTGCGCAAGAGTTCTTCCATAAGAAGGCAGTGTAGACAGGCAACATGAATTTCTTGCGCAAGAAAGCCCTATGGCTAAAATGGCCAACAGAGCTTTCTTGCGCAAGAGAGCATCCACGGCCTTGCGCAAAAGCACATTTCTTTTGCAAAAGCACATGGCAGTGTGGACGTGCTTTTGTGGAAGACCTTTTGCACAAGAACTCTTGCACAAAACAGTTCTTGCGCAAGAAGCCTGCAGATGTAGCCATAGTGTATAGATTTAAAACCTCCTCTCTTTCCTAGCTACCAACCAATACAATGTTTCACAGCTACTCAAATATTGCAGTTATTGGTTAAAATGCTGTATAAAATGACTTGTGTTTTTAATCACTTAAAAATATTCATCTTTTGAGGCTAGAATGTCACTGAACTATAGCTCTCTCATGTCATCAAACTCATGAAATATGATTCTCCTTCCTAGCTGCAAGTTGGTCTCTTCTTATATTCAATTATATGATACATATACTGTAATTTCTGGAATCTGTCTGAATGTCTGAATTAATGAATGAATTCCCAGTGAAAAACACTGCTGTTTCCTCACCAGTTTTGACGTGGATGGTGTCACAGAAGAGCATTGTAGCTGTGCAGTCAGGTCCTGACTTTTTGATTAAGTGATTACATAGAGCACTCTTGACCTTGAAAATGTCTTTATTTCTGACTATTTCTATGTCTGTGTATCTCCCCTCCTCCAGACTTACTTCACTTCAGCTGAAAGGAATGAAGTATTCAGATTAATCAGAAGTGGCAAGTGACTGGCAGCATTGTCTTTGAATTGTACATAGGGCAAAAACAGAGAATGGAGACAGTGAAAAAAGGTAAAGAGGACAGAAGATGGACAAGAGACCCAAATCCAGAGTTAGAGCTACGAGAGCAGGAACTATGTCGGGTAGGGACATGACCAGTACTGGAGGGAGGGAGAAAGAAAGAAAGAAAGAATGGAGCCAGTTTGCAGCTTCAGCTTGAATGAGGAGAGAAAGAAACAAGGGAAAGAGGAAATAGACTTGATATAAGAGGAAAGTGGGAGACAGATTAAAGATCTAGAGAGCTATAGGCTAGAATACAATAGTTAGTTAGTGTATCCCCCTGGAACAAGGCTCAGGCCAATTTGGTGATGATACAGATCCATGTGATAAATTTCAGTCATGTAATAAACCACAGAGAGCTATATGACTGACACATTTTGTTTAATATGTACTTGGCCACCTTACCTGGCTCTATGCTCGCTAAAGACTTCATCCCGCCCTACTCAGGTCAAGAGGAGTTTTTTCACTGAGTTGAATGGGAATAGGATCAATTTCTAAACTGTTTCCCTTTAGGCTTAACATTTCAAATAAGTCACCCTCTAGAGAAATAGTTCCTCTTCAACCCCAAATATCATCCACCCCCATAAAATATTATAGCAACCTAATGACATGACAAGCATATTTTTCCTGTTCCTGGTGAAAAGAAAGAGCTAGAAATGTAAGCTATAAATGGGACCATAGGAACAGCCAAACTGTATTATGAGATCAATCCATCTAGTTCAATATTTTGCACTTTTTGTACATTCTATATTTTGCATTTCTAGAGAGTTAATGGTTGTGGCAGCCATCTTGTAATGAACCTTATAATGAGCTTCCACAGCTGCTTTGGAAGATTTTAAAACTTTCTTTTTCATCTGTTGTTGGGTAGGTTTGTTTCCAAAACAGATAATTTCTAACATACAGTACAGTGAAGAAAATGTTGTATTTCTATATTCATAGATTTCGTACAGTGATAACGTTCAAAGTAGCTAAAGCTAATAAAAGAGTTCAGGGAATTTTTTTCCTAATCCCAAATTGGCTGTGTGTTCTGTGGGTAACTGGGATTTGACCAGATACTTAAAGGTACAACACTCTGAATGTCACTGATTAGAAAAAAAGTATACTAGTATTATTCTGATATTTAATATTTTACTACTCTGATGTCAGAGAGGAAAAGACTCAATCTGGGGAGAATAAATACTAGGCTATGGCAACTGTTGCCATAGCAGCATGAAACCTTGTAAGGAAAAGATTTGGGAGTGATGTTGCCTTCAAGAAAATTAGCTCCCTCATTTTTTGCATAGCCAAGCTGTATCCTGGCTTTTTCTGATTGTTCTGAACTGTCTTCACTTTGTGGGGGGAGGGCTCTGCTCGGGAAACTTCCAAGAACCTCCCAGATACATTTGGTGCAGATGCCTGGAATTGGAAAACCAAACCACCCCTCTCTCTCTTGTTCTGCTCTCAATAAACTCTCATCATCTTGGCAATTTGAGCAGGAACGCAGGTCTGGGAGGGAAGCAGGGAGGACTCTTCCTTTTTCTCTCCATAGACTCTGTAAAAGTGGATGCCTCCCATGCTCATCCTATTATGCTCCCCAGGCCAACCCCCTTAACACCACTCCTGCCTGGTTAAGCAAGCTGCTACAAAGCTCTTTGAGCTGCATAATCAGCACGATCCTTTAGAGGGCAGTAGAGTTCAGGCTCTCAGCTCAATCTCCCTGTTTTCTGCACCCAGGTTTGGATCCTGCATCCACTGAATGGTAAAGTTCACCCTGACTTTAGTGGGGCATGAGCATGCCCCTACCCAGTGCTGAGTATGGTCATGAGGGTCATTGCTATGCAGCACATATTTTTAAAGGCCCAGTTCCTAATATATTTTGTATAGAACATGTCTCCATAATATGTAAACATTGCCTGGGCAAATTAGATCTTCCTAGTGGAGTAATTTGATGGTCAGTTTGCAAGTTCTGGGAGTCTCCCACAGGGGATCTCAGACCCCAAATCAAGAGCTACACATGAGGTTTTATGCTGGATTTAACTATGACACCATAGCTGTGAAAAATAACGTCTGCAACTTACTTGCACTCTCAGTTTTTTACTTGCTCTCTTTTTTCAAACTGGCTGATGGTTTATTTTAGGCCTTACCCATTCAAATATACAATGTACTAATTGCAGTTCTGTTTATGTAATGGCCTTCTATTTATACTGAAGTTGTTCTATTTTCTATAGGACAATTCCACTCTACATTGCTGAAAGGTAACTTTTTTCACTGGTTAGAGTGTTTTGTTTTTTTAAATAATAGATCATAAAAACCGGCCTGTGATGTCATTTTAAATGAAATGTTTTAATTTTTAATATGAACAAACCCCATGTCCTTGCCTAGCAAAAGATACGTTTGTAAGAGACCAGAATATTTCAGTCACTTGTCGAATGTTTTTGTCCTTGTTTTATTCTCTTTTCAGTTCTTTCCAAATTACAGGTTGGTGATGATCTGTATGTTGCTGATATGGTTATAGCACCAGATTGCAGCCCAGGTTGTGTGCATCCATGCTGGATTCTAAGGACAGTAAGACTTCCTCAGTGGTTGTATATGGCCTCCGGAGAGCTTGTATATGCTTATCATAAGCATATGCTGCAAGTGATAAGCATATACTGCAAGCCTGTTACTCCTTGCAGGTGGCAGAGAAGGGCAGGACACAGATGGAGCCTTAGCTTCAGTCTTTGCCCCCCAAATGTTCAATCCACTTCAGCTGAGCCATCACAGGAGCCATCAGGAGGTGCAAATATCAGATTACTCCTCCCCACTCAATTATTATATTCCTGAGGCATTTCTAGTTTACAGCTGCATGCTGGCTTATGCTCCCGGTTGACTGTTAAACCATAATCCAACCCATGTCATTTTTACAATGGATTTTTTACAATATATTATGCAGGACAAATATTTGTTTGGTCCCTGTGATACTGTGTAATGTAATACAAGTTTTTATAAATGGGAATGATGCTACTATAAATATACGGGATCTTAACATACTCCATCAGCATTCACAACTAACTTGAACAGTGAAAAGATTTGGGCTTGTGGATGAGTTAACTGTTGTGTGATCCATCAGTATCACTAATGCACCAATCACGTGCTATTATATTTGGGTGTCAATAACAAGGCTAACAATTGCATAAAGGATTCTACTATTCACCACCCACTAGTTCCACAGCACATACGAAGTCACTCTTTTCAATTTTTGTAACTTTTCTCAATCCAAGGCTAAAGAAATTGGGATGCTGGGTCATTATCTAAATCCAATGATCAAGACTACGCTTATGTAGAAAGGTGGGTCATGTACTCTGTGATTTTTATATTGTGTTTATTGTATTTTAATAGAATATTTCCCCTTCACCATTTTTTCCTTTTTACTTCTTGGAACCTAACGAACCCCTGAACCACAAATCTGATCTTTATTTTTGTTGCCGGATTGCAGCTTTGTATTTCTGTATGCGAGACCTGAGCTTTTCAAGTGGGCAAAGACACAGCTGTTGAAATACAGCTCAATAGTTGGTAAAGAGTGTAAAATGTTTGTTTTTTAAAATGAGAATGCAAACGAAATTCAAATAACCCTCTATCCAAAGGAGCATCCATATTATTGCCCTAATACAATTTTTATCTCAAAATCCTGCCAACTGTCTGGCATAAACTATCATATTCTGACCTGTTACATCAAGAAACAGCTGTGATAATCTCCTACAATTTATTGTATTCTTTAAAGCGCTGTACTGGCCACAAGTATAAAATAATAAGTAAGTGAATTATCATTCTGCACTGACTGCCTGGTAGGAATTATTATTACTTAGCCAATATTCAATCATGTCCTGTGAAAATGTATCACAGCAGTTTGATTTTCAGCAATATTCTTTCAAAACTGCCTCTGTCTTTGATATCAGATTAAATCCTGAAGATGTTTCAACTGAATTTTGGTGACAAATTGCATCATCTACAAACCCATCTTGTCAGAAGAGTATCTCAAGATGGAATACAAAGGGAGCACTATACATTCGTACCTGTTAAGTGTTCAGGATGTAATACTCTTACACAGATACAGTATGAATCCCAAAATTCACACCATGTAGTTATTGACCTTAGGGAAAAAAGAGGCTACAGGGATAGTAACAGCAAAAATAAAGACCACAAACCCAAGAATCAGTATGGATTTATCCCAGAGGGAATCTGACATATGTTGCCCCAAGAGAACCACCCCAATTTCAGAAAGCAAGGAGTAAAAATAATCATGGGAATCCTGTTTTTTTTTCAACAAGTCCTCCCACATCTTCTCCCCCAGTCAGCCAAGTAGGAGTTGATTATCATTTGCCCTGGCTGCATCTGTGTACAAGAGCTATTATGTCTGAAAGCCAGACAAGTACCTCTCTGCCACAGAAAGGGTAAGGGCATCCACTTGTAGTACAGTGTGCAATGGACAGGTAACTGTAATGCTACAACAGCCACAGCAGGTGGCAGCAGAAATGGATAGTTACTCGGTTACAGCACCAGTCTGGGAGACAGCGAAGAGGGAGAAGTATGTGCGTGTGCATGACCGTCTCTTTCATTCTAGTGTGGCAAGCATGGGATATTCTACTTGAAAACAGTGTAGGCACCTGGAGATGGGAGATGTTGTCTTGTTGCTTGAATAGGCACATCATTGTGGTGAGGTGGATATAAGCAAGAAGCAAAGAGATGCTGGACTGGCAGTCATATTTTCACAGCATTGTGTGGTCTTACAAGATAGCATGAGGAATTCTCCTGGTAGTAAACCAGTAAACCTCTCTTCAGTAGGGAGCACTGCAAACTTCAGCTCACTTTTAGAACTGTACTATAGTTAAGTCTTGTTAAATATCAGACTGAGAGATCTGTCGAGTGAAATGAGGTACAGTGGAAACCAGCTGAATACAGAAAATTAGAAATGGTTTGAAATTTATAGAAAGTTTCCATCTACCCTGAAGAGAACTGGGAGAAAGAGGCACTCAAATGTGTCTGCCAGGGTTCCCTCTAAGGTTTGCACCTGCGGGGGCACACACAAAAATTTGCTTTGCGACCACCTCCTCAGAAGAGCCTCCCAGTGGCTGCTCAGTTGCTCTGGGGCAGGGCTACGTGACGGGCGGGTGCCCCACCCCAGGAGCCACAGGGCAGACACCACGCGCCCCTGGACCTAGCTTAGTTGCTTCACTATTGACAGTGGGATTTAGGATGTTTATTTTGGGTTTCTCTTTTTATTTTCACTTATTTTATATTTAAAATTAATCACTTAAGGAAAAAAAGTTCAACTTTGTGAAAGCATCAGGACACCTGAAGAGTTAACTAACTAAGTTAAGGCTGTCAGTATATGCTCACTGCCAGATAAAGAGTAGCTGTCAGTTCTGCAACCTTGAATAAAATATTTTAATGGATTTTTAGTGGAATTTTTTTAAAGTTGATTTATTTTATCTATAGATATATATTTTTTAAAGTATTTTTTGAGAAACTTGAGGTCCCTTGCTATATTTATTATGAGAGACTAAATATTTTAAACTGTCTTGATTTGCTTTTTACTAGCTGAAGTTTTCAACTTTTTTGTTTTAAAAATGACTTTAGACTTCCAAAAGAGCTTTCGGGGGGTGTAAATTGCAAGTTATGAACAAATTACTCATTTAAGTTCTTTACATTTTTAAACTGCTATTCCTTTTGATATTTAAACTTGACCGAAGTTGGGGGTTTTTTTCTAGCTGAGATCTCTTTTGGTCAGGGCTTTGATAACTGCTGTATTTTATTCCAACCTTTCCTTCCGTGTTTCAGCCATCTGATCTTGACTAAATTTTTTATAGTTAAACAATTTAAATGGGATTGTTCTTGTACCTGCTGCAACTATCACAATTCCTTATTTACAGGCTCATTTGTTAGGAAGCACCATTTCCTTCAGAATGACTGTAAAAGCCTTCCATGTTGTGTGTTGTGACAAATCACATAGTGCAGGGGTGGTCAATAAGCAGATTGTCGGACAAATACAGTACATTGGCACTTAGGGTCAATCATAGTAAAGATGAGTGAAAGTGCTGATTTAACAGATCTTTTTAGTCTTTGTGACTGGAAAAGGGCTTTCTCTTCAGCTCTTCTAATTCTTTCTTCCCTAACATTTTATATACATGTGTAAATGTGTGTGTGCGCGCACGTGCAATGGGGTGGCACACAGCCAAACAAGTGCACATGACCTCAATATTAGTGCACAAGACAAAACTCACTCTGCTCATGGATGAAAAATCTTAGAGGGAACACTGGTGTCTGCCAAACAGTGGTACAATTGCTGTGGAGCCTCAATACCATTCTGACACCCGTAACATGGCCAAACGCACATGCCTGACAGAGTGAAATGATACTCTCCCTTTACTATTCAGGACACAGTGGGAAAAGAGTTGCATTTCTACCTTTTTTCAGTCTGTTCTGCATGAGAGGACGAAAGGAACATACACAACCAAAGGGGAGAGAGAAATGCATTGAAATAAAGCCAGGTGCTTCAGACAACAGACCCAGTCAACACAGAAATCACACACCCATGGAAATGACTAGAACCTTGAATCTTCAAGGTCTCAAAACAGTCTGCTGGAAAGGATAATGTGAGCTGGAGCTCCTCGGTATAAAAAAGAAGTGGTTGGTGATATAACAGTCTTCTTATAAGGCCCTGTTTCACCAGTCCATCTGAATTAGTCCAGGCATCAAATTCTGTCCTTATTGAAGTCAATGGCAGAACTGCCAATCACTTAGGGCAGGATAACATTCAAGATTTGAAGGCTTCAGAGGGGTAGCCAAGATAGTCTGTAACAGGAAAAACTTATAAAATAACAAATAGTCTAGTAGCACTTTAAAGACTAACAAAATATGTAGATGGTATCATGAGCTTTCCTGGGCACAACCCACTTCTTCAGATGATTTGGTGATTTTTAAAGGAATGCCCTATGACTTTTCTCTTCACTCATGCTTCTAAGGATGGTGAAGCTTGAGGGGGGCTAATTGTTGTGAGGAAGAGGGTTTTGTTGGGGGTGTGCTGCTCTTTTAGCTGCTGGGGTTATTTGTTAATTAATTGTTTTAAAAATGTATTGTAAGATGCTTAGCACGGAAGATATCTTTTCTGATCTATTAGACATTTAGATTTAGATAAATATATGTATCTGACAGTAATAGCAGGTCTCATCCTCTTTGTGGATCCGTCTCTAGAGGGGACAGAACATACACAGAAAGTACATGACATAACGCACTGCATGAAGAGAAAGGTCAAAGGGTAGCCATCCATCTAAACTGACACAGGTCAGTTATGAATTGTAGGGCCCTACCTTGTAACTAAGTGTTGGCAACACACCTAACAAACCCCAACAATTTAGTTCATATTAAAGAAAAAATGTCTTATGTGCAGAATGACAATTAAATGATGTGCTGTGTCACATTTTGTCTCATAGGACTGAATCTCAAAGGTGGCCACCCCAGGTGAGAGACGGAGAGATACACACCAAACAAAAAGAACCAATGAAAAAGGGAGACTTGTACAAATACATACACAGGACAGAGAGAAAAGGGACAGGAAAGGATGGAAAAAATAGAAGGGTGGTCATCGCAGAACTGATAAACAAAAATAAAATCCTATCCTTTCTACCATTCTGGGACAAAAGTACCTCCTTCCTGATTTGAAACTGAAATCTTGCCTGCTGGGTCATATTCTCCCATTTCCATTAAATTTGTTCGCTAAAGTTTAATGCTGAAGGCAGTCCCAACAATTTATTCATATTCCTTATTTGTCATAGAACTCTGCTACATTCCTATGTGATAGGAAAACAACTCTTCCGTGTTAAAATTCCGAACCCTGGTTATATCTTTTTGACAGTAAGTCACTTTAATTTTTAGTAAAAATCACGTTCTTAGAGTCACATACCGTGATGCTAATTACACAGATAATATTAGCACATACGTTGCTAAGGCTTTTTAATTTTGTATTTGCAGTATTTACTCAATTTTGTTTGTTAGATTTTTCTTTCTTTACAAATGAGCAGTGCCACGTAGAATTGAACAACTGTCCTGTATCCGCGTTCCCTGGCATGGCTATCAAACAGAAAAATGAAATAAGCTAAATCTAGATAATAATAAAAGTTACCTTCCAAACATGCCAAGGCTTTGCTCTTGAATCTGCAAAGACAGACTTTCTGACCTCATGCGGGGCCCCAATGATGTCAGTGGGGCTCCACTGCACAGATCCAATTGTAGGATTAGGGCCTGAATAGCCTTCACACACCCCAAAAAATGTACCTTATCTAATCCTGGTTCTTATATGGCAGCCAGTGATGTAAGTATCCAAGTCTAAAAACAGTAGATGTCATGAATGGAAAATAAAACATGAATGGAAAATCTCTCCTCACCAGCATTTAAAAATTGCTTCCATTTGTGCATTGAAATATGCTTTCCACCAAATCTCCCTGTTCTGATAACCGCTGTGCATTGTGCGGTAGATTGGTCATAGATTTCTTTGTTCTACACCCAGCTAAAATTGAAAGTGACACGTTACTTCCATTTCAGGCCAGACATCAAGCAGCGGCATGTCCCCACTTATAGTTTATTTAAAACTATAGATGGCTCTTTAGGGATCAAAGGAAATGGGGGTTCTGCTCAGGGGAAGACTGGGAACAAAATCGCCCAATTTAGTTGTACTCCTGTTGGACTGCTTAATGTTGGGTTCTTAAATTGCTGAAATGTAAAATGGCACAGAAATTAAGGAAAACATAAGACCCTAAATGGTGGCCTATGCAGCCATTTCACCTCCGAAAAAAATATTGGATTATCTACATTAACAATCCAAAACACAACAGACAGATTTTCAGTGGGTGTAAATCAGTACAGTTTCATTGAAGTTCATGGCACTTTCGTGCTTGAGGATCCTTTTTATTATTATTTAGCTTTTGTTTCATAGCAACAGTAGGTAAAACAGAAATGGGACTGCATGTATAGACTGAAAATAATCACCAAACCCTCTTGTAATAGGCTAAAGCAAGCTCTTTTGAAAAGTTGGCCCTGTGTGTGGAAAACCTGCATTATAATAGGTTGGAAATGGTTTCTTTCTTCCAGTGGATTCTCAAGCTGCTAATATCAGACATAGATTGCCCCCACCCCTTATTCACTTATTTAGATGGCTGGCACTTCATAAAAAAAATATTTTCAAGAACAGCTCAGAAGACATTTGTGCTGAAAAACACTCCTTATCTTGGAAACTTTCAAAGTGCTGGGTTAAGCAAAAACTGACAAAGGGGCCTAACTAGAGTTATGAATACACATAGTTATAACAGAATGGCTGCTGAGAAAGGTTAAAGCAACAGAGACTTACTACACTTAAACAGGAATCTGAGTGGTTTTATTTTTTATAGAATTGTTTCAATAGGTTTAAAACCCCAGAATAAACAACATTACAAACTATTGATGTTTTGCTTACAAATTCAGTTTTCTTCTCTCTCTCACACACACACAAAATCGGAACACAGCGTACAGGTTGAACCTCTTTAGTCTGACACCCTGACTGGTGCTGAACCAGAGAATTTCCTGGACCACAGAAGTCAATATCATCTAGCAGCATTACCAACACTTCCGCTGCTTACTGGGTTCTTAGAAGATATTTAAGGTAAATTAGAGCTAAATAACAGCACACAACTCTGAGAGTCAGGACTGGTGACTCTAAACAAACTTTATGGGATCATGGGAAACTTGGCCACACCCATGACAAGTGCACATCCAGCTAACTAAAATCATGTCAGACCACAGATGTTGCTAGACCAGAGAGTGCCAGACTAGAGAGGTTCAACATGTACTATGTACACAGTACTGCCATATCAAATAGATTTACCTATAAGGATTTGTATAGTTCATTTTTAATATTGTCTTTTGTTTTGCTGCTTCTAAGTCTTATTTTGTGTGATAATCCTTTTGTACTACTGCCTCCTTAGGACCTCTTTCTTCCCTTAGATTGCTTAGATTGTCCTCCTGTTCTGTTACTCAGAAGCCACCTCTCCCTCTGCTCTTTTTGTTATCTTTGAATCTTCCTCCTTTTTCATCATCTTTCCTTACCATTTTGTTAAATATTTCGATTCATTCAAATGAGACATCAAACCAAGGTCCCAATTACTTGTCACTCCCCAATTACTTGTCACTCCCTACATCTCCCTCACTACATCGCTCACTCTTCCTCCCCCTTGCTCATTCTCACTGGGCTGGGGCAGGGGATTAGGGTGAGGAAGGGATGAGGGTGCTAGCTGGGCATGTGGGCTCATAAGAACATAAGAATGGCCAAACTGGGTCAGACCAAAGGTCCCTTCAGCCCAGTACCGTGTCTGCCGACAGTGGCCAATGGCAGGTGTCCCAGAGGAAGTGAATCGAACAGGTAATGATCAAGCGATCTCTCTCCTGCCATCCATCTCCACCCTCTGACAAACAGAGGCTAGGGACACCATTCCATACCCATACTGGCTAATAGCCATTTATGGACATAACCTCCATGAATTTATCTAGTTCTCTTTTAAACCCTGTTATGGTCCTAGCCTTCACAACCTCCTCAAGCAAGGAGTTCCACAGATTGACTATGCGCTGTGTGAAGAAGAACTTCCTTTTATTTGTTTTGTCTGAGGTGGGTCCATGGGATATGGGGTTTGAGGTGCAAGAGGGGTATCCAGGATGGGGCCAAGGGGTTCAGAGGGTGGGAAGAGGCCCAGGGTTGGGACGGGGGTTGGAGTGTGAGTGGGGGTTCAGAGTGCCGGCTCTAAGTTGTGCGTACCTCAGGCAGCTCGCAGAAACAGCTGGCATGTCCCTCCTGCTCCTCGGCACAGGGGTGGACAGGGTCAGTGGGCCACCCCTGTAGCTCCCATTGGCTATGGTTCCTGACCAATGGGAGCTGTGCAATCGGCACCCGGGGCTGGGGCAGCCTGAGGAATCCCCCTGGCTGCACTTGTGCCGAGGAGCTGCAAGGTCATGCCAGCAGAGCTGCATGGAACCAGACAAATGGACTTGTAGCAGCCTGGTGAGTACAGACACCAGGGTCTCTTTTGGACTGGGTGTACCAGGCAAAAACTCAACTCCTGACAAACCTACTCTCTCCTTACATTTTGGGAACCACTGCTATGTGCTCTTGTCTTCTGTCCCTGAGGCTATGTCTAGACTGCAGGTTTCTTTTGGAAGAAGCTTTTCCGGTAGAGATCTTCTGAAAAAACTTCTTCTGAAAGAGAAAGTCTACACAGCAAAAGCACATAGAAAATGCAATCTGCTTTTTTGAAAGATAGCTTCCATTCAGTGTGGACGCTATCTCACATGTAAGCTGTGATTACTATGGACGGAGTGGCCACCAGGGCACCTGTGCTTTTGCCTCTTTCCTCTTCTTTTGAAAGAACTCCCTCTTCCCTGTCCACACACGCCTTTTTCCAAAAGACATTTTTTGCAAAAAGTCTTCTTCCTCGTAGAAAGAAGTTTACCAATGTCAGAAAAACCCCCTCTGTTCTTTCGATTTTTTTTTCGAAAGAACGCGATTGCAGTGTGGATGTAAGTGAAGTTTTTCCAGAAAAACAACTG
The DNA here is from genome assembly GCA_032595735.1 of Pelochelys cantorii. NCBI lineage: Eukaryota > Metazoa > Chordata > Testudines > Trionychidae > Pelochelys > Pelochelys cantorii. The sequence goes on along the minus strand of CM064326.1, from coordinate 139,530,285 downwards.
TTTTTCTAAAAAAGCTCTGCAGTGTAGACATACCCTGAGATGCTTGTTGCACACGTTCCTAAATAAGGGCCCATTTCTGTGAGGTGCTGTGTTGCCTCAATTTCCACTGACTGTAGTGAAAGTTGAGGGCACTCAGTACCCCATGCTACACTGAACTGTTATTTCGAGATAGCGCTATTTCAAAATGTGAGTGTCTACACAGCCATTCCATTATTTTGAAATAATGGAGGGTTTATTCCAAAATCTGTAAACCTCATTCTACGAGGAATAACGCCTATTCCAAAATAGATGCTCTACTGCTGCTATTTCGAAATAGCCCCTCTCCAGTGCCATTCTAAGTTATTCCTCCCCAGTGCCTCCTGGGGCTTTAAATCAAGATAGCACGTCTACATTAGGGAAGCCTGCCTCCGACTAATTTTGAGGCTTCCCTGCAGTGTAGATGTGCTATTTCAAAATAAGCTCTTTCAGAATTCCTATTCCGAAATAGCTTATTTCAAAATAAGCATGCAGTGTAGGCATTCCCTAATATACCACTCTCTCTGAAACAAAAGTCAACTTTTGTATTTCCCTTCTTCTCCATACTCAGTTCCCTACTTTGTTCAACCCTCTGAGCAGTCCAGTAGACCTTCAGATTGCACATTCTATACATTCACCCATTACACCAAAAATTCAGCACATTCATCTTCTTTTCCCAAAAGGCATCAAATTTCCAGCACTGCTTGATAACTTTAGCACATGGAGCATCCTGGCTATTCTTGCAGCTTCTCTCCCTGGTACCATCACTTGACCATTCTACTAGGTGCCGGTCTCCATTTCTTTCAGTCTTGGGTACTGAGCATTTTATTTCTATAAGGAGATTTTTCTCCCTTTTTTTGTCTCACCTGACTTCTATTCCATAGCTTCACATATACATTTCCTTAAAAATCAGCAAAGGTAAGATAAGAGAGGGCTGTTAAAACTGTATGTGCATTTCTCTCCAAAAGCAAGTACAGAAGACATATCACGGAAGGTGGAAGGAAATACACCAAAGGTATAGTAAGGTATCATGTCAATAACTATATGTTTCAAAGATGATTTGAAATGACTTTGCTCCTTGCCAATGATAAGGACATCACAGAGAAGTATTTTGTCCTCTGCAGCAGTGTCCTTTAAAGGCCCTTGTCTACTTGAGTTATTCCAAAATAGGTCACTGAATTTTAAAAACAGCAAAACAAACCCATCTAGAGCTAATACACAGCTAATACATGGGTCATTTTGGAGAGGAAAAATGTTCTTGTGATTAAGACACTGGACAACCCTTCTCGCAGCTCCCCTTGCCTGGAAATGGCAAACCGCAGCCAATGGGAGCTGCAAGGTTCTGTGACTATGGACTCTTAGATAAACATAGTGTTGTGGGCCTGCCAGCTACTTACCCAGCTGGACCCATGACCCATCTTTGAAAACCACTGAATTAAGGGATCTGAGTTCAGTTCTCAGCACTGGCACAGACTTCCTTTGTGCCCTTCAGTTGCTCTGTACCTCATCTTTCATTTTCCTTCCTTTGGCGTTATCTGCTGAGGGGAAAACTCATTGGTGTAGGAGCTGTCTCTTTTTATATGTAGGTTCAGCACCTAGCACAATGGGGCCCTTATTATTATAAGAGTGCCTGGAGCCAATGGGTGCAGACTCCAGGCACTATTATAATAATCATTTTTCAGATCACTGTTTTGAGGCTGAATCTGCCTTAGCAGTCCAGGAGATGACGGGGCTGTACTTTATGTATTTAATTATATCTGTAGCTTGCTTTTTAACCTCAAAGCCATGAATTCTGCCATTAGTTATGCTGTTCTGGAGAACCTTCTCTCAGTATGACATTACACTTCATTTGTTGCCTCAGTCCATATCATGACATATCAGACTGTACCATGACTGACATTTTTTGTATCACAGACCATAGAAACTCATAATGCTGCTTCATTGGGATATCTGAATGGCAGTATATTAATAATGTTACAGCTTCACAGCAGAATTCAATGTCCTCATACACTGACCAGCCTTTAAATGAAAATGGAGGGTTAGTGTGTTGTGAAGCTTGAAATCAATGTGGGGACTGTTTAACTGTCTTGCAGAGGAACCTCCAGGTTGCTGAACATACCTTTAAAGATTAGACTGAGCCATGATTTTGGGTGTGGGTGTTGCCTAATGACGGCACATTCATTATTATTATGGTCCACTAGTGATTGCATTAATGATACCTATAGAGGAATGGATTGACTTTATACTTGCACTGTTTTTCTAAAGCCCTTAACAGTGTTTGCCTTACCTTAGAGCTCTATAAATAGCTGACGTTTCAGTTCATTGGCCAAACAAACAAACAAAAAGTGGGGGGAATTGTTTCAGGTCAAACAAAGTGTTTTGTTCAATCCAAAATAAAACATAAGTAAAATTCCAAACAAAACACCGTTTTAAATTGAAAATTTAATTGACAAATTGACATGTATTGGGCCTAGATGTATTGGGCCAGGTCCACAGCTGACAGAAATTGCCACAGCTCCCTTGAAATCATCATTCCACTGAGAAACTGTGTCTGGGTTTGAGATTTTACAGCAAGATCGCTCCACCCTCCTCAGGCTGCTGAATTACTTCAGCTGAGGATCTGGACCATAATCTTCTCCTCCAGGCTCTTTCTCTCTCCTTTCTTTCTCTCCGCTTTTCTAAACTGGATCCCCTGATTTGTCATCGGATTTTAAAGGATAACAATTGATCATATAACATTGTGTTATATTTGTTTGTGCATTGACAGGGTTCTACACAGAGAAATTTTTACTGTTTAAAAAAAAACTGTGATGGAAAACAAGCAATTGTGTTTTAATCCCTTGCTTACCTTTACCTAACAGCCACAAGATGGCAGTGGATCAGGCTTAGAATGCAGGAAAGCCCTGAACTAGTGATATGACAAGTTAGTGGCCGATCAATAAAGCATAAACATGGAAGCATTAACAACAGAACTTATTTACACCAGCGAGGGGCAACCTCGGCTAGTTAGTGAGCCACATAAGTGGCCCTCCTTCATCTGATGGGGCCGCAAGATTGTCATAACCAAGACAGTCTCCCAGGACAGGGCAGTTTTGCTCCGTGCGCTTGCATACCTAGAACTTGCGGGGTGTGCCAATTGAACCGTAGCAGCACTTTGACTGGATATAGAGGGAGTGCGTGGCTCTCGCAGTATGGTCTGCAATCAGCACGCATCTCACTTTACCTTCCCTTGCTTTAAGTACATGTCACTTTAGTAATACCGATAGGAAAGGTAACTACATGGATGAAAACCAGCAGATTCTGGCAACCCTGTGCATGGGAAATGGTAAACAAAATGACTTGGGGACCACACATAGAACCCTGATGGGCCACAGATTGCCCTCCACTGAGTTACACCCAATATTAGCCATCCCCCTTCCACTGTTCACTGCTTTTACCTTGCCCTTCCATCTTCAATGCCTTTCCATACTCCCCAGCAGAGATCTGTTATGATATTTTGATCACAACAGCTTGTCATATTAGCACCTGGCAACATCTCCCTCAACTCCTTCCAAACAACAGGAAAAGAGCTTCTGAGGAAAGTCAATAGTCTATTTTCATTAGTCCATTTCAGTTACTCCTTCCCATGCAGCACAGCCATGGACTACAGAACATGACAGGTACAGTGAATCTGTCACTATGTGGGGTTACAGTAAAACGTGCTTCCACACATGAGCTCAAGAAAATAAAATCCTTCCCTATATTCAGTTCCTTTTAACTATTAACTGCTTTCTTGAGCAGAGAGGGCAAATCCCACTAGTGCATCTATATAATCACATTAATTGGTAACATTAGAAAGGACTCAACTCTGCATGTGAGTCTGGGGCTTATTTATGTTATTTGTAGCCCATTCAGTCATGGGCTTGACATCTGACTCCAAGGCTACTCTAAAGTATATTTTATTTCAAAATGAATCGCTCAGTTCTAAATTACTGGTGAGACTTTCAAAGAGGAAAAACTTTGGCGGCTACGGTTAACGGCCAGAGGCCATCTATGGTTAGTATAACACACAGACAAGGTGTTGATTGTAAGAGTAATTTACTGTGCACTGAAAAACTAAATCACAATTTCCTCTTGACTAGTTGTGGAAGCAATCAAGTAAGAAAGGAAATGGAGCATTTCCATGAGGCCCGTTTTTTTCCCAATTTGCGAGACATTAGTTTCCTTCCTTATCAATGTTTGACATTTGGATTTCATATCCCATTGAGAAATTGCTACTGTGTTTCAGTTAAAAGAAAGCCAAGGGTGTTTAGAAGTCGTTCTATATTTTTTTTTAATGTGAAAGCATGCAACACATCTGATTTACGAGGAATCCAGCGAATAACGATGAAGGAAAGTCATCAATTAAACAATCTAATCTGGGTATTATTCATAAACTAAGCAAGGTATCTGGGGTTATGTCTACACTACAGGGTTTTTCTGGGATACCCCAGAAAAACTCCACTGCGTCCAGGGAACGCTTTTTTCTGCGGAAGAGCAGACGCACTCTTTTGGAAGCCCTGTCTTCCTCATTGCACGAGGAAGAAGGGCTCTTTCAAAAGAGGAGACTTTTCCGAAATTTGGCCCAGTGTAGACAGGCCAAATTTTGGAAAAGCCTCTTCCGAAAAAACTATTGGAAAAAGGTACGCAAATTGCGGAATGCAATTTGCGTACCTTTTCCTGATAGATCAGTGTAGTCTAAACATAGCTTAGGTGTCGTTCCATAATAAAGTAAAGCAAAGAGAAGACATTTTCTCCAAAATGTACACTCAGTAGCCAAATCTTCAGCTGATGTAATTGATGTCAAAGGGATGAAAGTATCTTAAGTTACTGTCATATTTGCACCCAGTGAGGAGCTTGACAGCCAATAGGCAGGCATGCTGGCTCAGTCCTGGCTTGTGCTGGATCTGGCAGCTATCCCCACAGTGGCTCTGCATTGAAAGTATTTAGCGAGCTGGCACACAAGCATGCTGGCTCAGTCCTGGCTCTTGCTGGGTCCCAGCAGCTACCTCCACTGCGGCTCTCAACCTCCTTTAAATGCAGAGCGGTGGCAGGGGTAGCTGCCAGACCCAGCACAAGCCAGCACTGAGCCAGCGTGCCTGCACGCCAGATCCCAAAATATTTCAAATGCACAGCTGTGGGGGGCACGGGAGGGCAAGACAGGAATGGGGAGGGGAGTGTGTGTAGCTGTCTGCTTATTGGGTAATCATGTAACCGACTACACTATTGCATCCCTAGTTGATTCTGCAATAAAAAAATAGAATAACTCAACAACTATTGGATCCTGTAGATGCCTCTGTAGAAATGTCATGATATTAGAGCTGTAAAATCCCATTTAATTGGTTAATTGGTTAAACATTATGTTTAATCGGTTAACAGATTAGAGGGCAGGGCGAAAGTACTCCAATCCAGGTGGGCTGGAGCAGCCCAACCCACCCACTGCAGCCCAGCTGGAGTGGCCTCCCTGCTAAGGAAAATGGCTATGGTGGGGGAGCTAGCCCGGCCCACTGCAGACAGGGGCTGTTCTGGCCAGCTGGGAGCCACTCCAGCTCCTACCAGTCAAACACCTTACCGGTTAACTGGTTAACCATTCACCTCCCTACATGACATCAAGTTTGACATGAAATTGTGGCTCTACAGACCCACAGCTGTGCCAAGCCTACTGTGCAGCAGTGACATGTGGGGACTGAGACAGACCAATGAACACTGCATTGAGTTTTTGATTCTCGTCTTCATCAACTGCTCCCTATCAAGTGGCAGGACAAGTCCAGAAACGAGGATATTCAAAGCCAAACCCAGAATCCACCCCATCAGCACTGATTTGGTTTTATCAGTTTCCTCAGTAGGGTCAAACAGAATGCAAGACCAGTGAATTCCAAAGCAGGAGTATTGAGTGCCACTAGATGGCTAGTGATCACGTGTACGCAAGAGCTTTGGTGGCACAAGATTGTCATCCCGAAATCTATTCTGAAACACCTGGAGGGGAAGAAGATGATCAGGAACAGTTAACACTGATCACTAAGGGCAAGTTATGCCTGGCTGATTGCCTTTTATGAGGAGCTAACTGGCTTCAGGGATATGGGGAAAGCGACAATGTGATATACCTTGACTTTAACAAAACTTTTGATATGGTCTCCCACAGCATTCCTCCTACAAAGTTAAAAAAAAGTATGGCTTGGATGAATGGACTTTGAGGTGGATCAAAAGCTGGCTGGATCATTGGGCTCAACAAATTGTGATCACTGACTCGATGTCTGCTTGGCAGCCAGCATCAAGTGGAGTGCCCCAGGGGTTGGTCCTGGAGCTGGTTTTGTTCAATATCTTCATTAATGATCTGGATGATGGGATGGATTGTGCCCTCAGCAACTTTGCAGATGAGACTAAGGTGGGAGGAGTGACCTAGACAAATCTGGAGGATTGGGACAAAATCTGATGAGGTTCAACAAGGACAAGTTGGGCGAGTCCTGCACTTGGGACGGAAGAATCCCAAGCATTGTTACAGGCTGTGGACCGGACTGGCTAAGCAGCAGCTCTGCAGAAAAGGACCTCGGGATTACAGTGGATTCAGCTATCTGAAGGGGGTTCCATGGAGATGGAGCTAGGCTGTTCTCAGTGGTGATGGATGGCAGAATGAGGAGCAATGGTCTCAAGTTGCCTCCACAGATGCCATTACATCCTCTGCATCCTGTGCACATGGACAGGAATTGGGCAGTGCCTTAGGCTGACGGAAGCACACGCTGCTTCCTAGCTTATTCGGGGTGCTGCCTTATACACCTGATTCAACTGAGCCTCAAAGAATCTCAGCATTTTTTAGTGGATTGCCACAAACAAAATAAAAAAACCACAAAGCATCTTGGCGGGGGGGGGGTTGAATATGAGCAGACCCCTGCAGTCCCTTCTAGCTCTATGATTTTAGGAATGAAACAAAAACAAACAAAAAACCAGCAACAATATCAAGAAGCACCAATCCAAGAGCTGGGCTACCATCTTGATTCTAATCACCCTAATTTGGAGAGTAGGAAAATCCCGATCTAAATCTTGCCATCTATGACCTACCTCAATTAAGGGCCCAAAGCCGAGCACTCTCACTTTGTGTTGAAATGGCCTTCGAATTTCAAACCTAAACCCAGAAACAAATTTTGCAGCCCATCTAGTTAGAGAATTATTCAGCCCCTTGTTTATGAAGGAGAGTATTGAAATCAGTGTGAGGGACTGTTAATTAGTTGATGGCCTGCTTTAAATACTGGTTTAACCATCAACAGTGCTTCTGTTTAATATTTAAACAAAATGTTTAGTGCTTACTGGGTAAGGTTCATTTGCTAATTATTTATGCAGAATAGAAACAGGTACTGCTCTGCAGCTAAGGCTCCTGCATGCCACAGAGTCAGCACCACTAAGGCTGCCACTTGTCAGCAAGTTGAAGGATATTATTCAGGTGAATCAGATATGTCTATTCTAATAATAAAACAATTTATTGTAATAGCCTTTAATTTGCAAATGACTACCAGCAGCTCCAAGAGGTTTCGGACTTTTGCTTTCAGTATTATGGCTCGTAGAAGACAAAATGCCCACCATACACCAAGGTTCAGACAAGACAAAATATCCCCCCACGTTACGATAGATCCAACACAGATGTGGAGTGGCCCTAGTCTTCTTTTAAGTAAAAGGGTATTTGGAAAACCATTTTATTCTGGAATACATTGTAGTCAATGGGACTTGCCACATATTTAAGAGTGAAGCATGTGTTTCCAGGAGCGGCCCAAAGCAGCAGCTGGCGCCCCAGGCAGAAGGCGCGATCAGCGCCCCCGCCTGCATGGCTGTCAATGGTTGTGACGTCATCATCGGGCGCCTGGGCACCCCGTGACATCATCAGCGGGCGCCCTGGGCCGGCGGCGCCCTAAGCGACCGCCTAGTCTGCCTATGCTCACGGGCCACCCCTGTGTGTTTCAGTGCTTTAGTAGATCAGGGCCAGAATCCTGTGCATCTTCCTGGTTATTGTGTCCCACGCTAATGACAAGAGCCTGATCCAAATCCCAGTAAAGTGACTACAAAGGCTTTCAGTGAGCTAGTGAGAGTTGGATAAGACCCTCAGAAAGAGAGTGGGGTTAAGATACAGGGATAAAAAGGTGACCTCGGAACAACAGAAAGTAGGGGGGAGTAGGATCCTTTCTGGAGGGGCCCTTTGATATGCATGCCCCATGGTAAGAATGGGTTCTCTTGGGACCCGGAGCAATGTTTGAGTCAGGATTTGGCCTTTAGATTTGGTACTTCTCTGGACTGTAAGTTCTTTGGAAGAGGGAATGTGCCATCCTACATGTTTGGAAGTGCAATAGACATTGTGGGTCCTACAATAATACAAATAAATAAAATAGCCTGGGCTCGCTTGTGCCATTAAGGTGCAACCATGCAGTGGGAGTAGCACCGAGCTGCACCATCCCAGGGGACGTCGCTGATGTGACGTTACACCCGGCAGGCTGAATTCCTTCTTGCATCACCAACAGCAGGAAGAGCATCCCTGCTACTTTATGTTTCCAGAGATTGGTGTGAGCTGTGTGCTGCACGTGCAGGTAGATTCACTGGCCATAGCTGGCCATCTCAGTACCTCAGGGAGTACAACCGTGCCCTCCTGCTGAACAGGGGTGTAAGTGGTGAAAGGCTTTTTACATCCTGCTGCCCCTCCTTGCACACCAATGGAGCAATAGGGTGAGATCTGGCACTTTCTTCTTATTAACCATGTCCTGCCCTCAGGTGGCAGGTAACATAGGCAAGGGAAGGCACTGCCTTCCCAAACTGCCCATGCTCCGGCCAGCTGGGATGCCTGGCCAGCTGGGAGCACAGAGACCAGGCGATCTGGGGATGCTCCGGGGCCTGGGGCAGTGGCCTGGGGTGAATGCTGACTGCTGCAGTTGAGGGGTGGCCTTGGTCCCATGTGGGGGAGGGTGTGCAGAATGGGTAGGGCCTCAGGCAGAAGGGGTGGGGCTTGCCTTCCCCAGCTGGGCATTCGCCCATTGCCCATGGTCCTGCTACTAGACCCCATGGTGTATAACACCAATTTACTCCTATTGACACGGCAATAGCAGAACAATGCTAATGCAACTAGTATACTTGTATTTAACAGCTAAATCAAGAACAGCAATGACATTCAGAGCTCAGCATTTACCGGCGATTAGGTATTGCAAAAGGTCTCACTAGAGCATGGGATGGTGAGTAACATATTTACTTCATTCCCTAGTCATAATGTCAAGGGGTCAGGCTGGAGCAATAACTAAACGGTAAATTTTGAACTTCCTTGTTCAGGCTGGTTTGGGCCAGATTGAAGGATAGTGTAATATTAGTTTTGTTTGCTAATTTCATTGGTCCAAATTCTCATACCCTGACTCACGTTGATGAGTAGTTTAAGAAGTCCCACTGATTTCATCAATGAAGTGATTTCAGTGTGATGACTGGAGGAATAAGGGCTTGTCCACATGCAAAGCTGCACTCATTTAACTGATAAAACTGGTACAAACCCCTGTGTGTACATTTCTGCTTTGGTTTGATAGTGGTTTATTTCAATTTACTTTAAACCGATTCCTAAATAAATGAAGCTAAGTAAAAATAAGAGTTGTGTATTCAGAAATAAGCATATTCACATGAGTCTGCATCAGTTTTGTTGAATCAATTTAAAATGTAGTTTAACCAGTGCCATTTTCTCATGTAGGCAAGGGCTCAAGATTGTTTTATGCTAAACGCAAATAAGTCACTCTTAAACAAAAATAAAATTATCAACACAGAGGTTTGTACCAGTTCTAAATACATTGTTTTAAAACTGATTTAAGTTAAACAGATTCATCTTCCTTGTGAAGACAAGGCCTAAAGCTGGTAGAATCTATCTCACCCTTTGTTCTTATTAATATATAGTGTATGAAATACACTAATGCTGTTTACACTTTTAGAAACAGCAAATGAGCATATGAACTATTCTCACAAGATGAGTCAGTTAACAACAACATCTGGAACAAAACATATTGCTTACTTGAGGCAGAAAACCAAGTGTTCACACTTCAGTAACAGTATAAAACGAAATCTGCAGAGATCTATGTAGAAACTAGGGATGTAAAATCCCATTGAATTGGTTAACTGGTTAAATGCAATGTTTAACTGGTTAACCGATTAAAGGAGGGGCAGGCGGGGGATCCCAGGAGGTCCTTCCCAGCTACTTCAGCTATGCTGGAGCGCCCCTGCCTATGGCGGGCTTGGGCTAGGCCTGCCATCGACAGGGGCTGCTCTGGCTGGGCTGGAGCGCTGCCTAACCGCGGCAGGTGGAGAGCTGCTCCAGCCCCCTCTGGTTAACTAGTTAATCATTCATATCCGTAGTAGAAACTTTTTAAAAAAATAATTATTATTAGGGTACTAGTTTAGCTGGCTCAGAAGCTCTGAAAATATCTGGAAAATGTTTATAAACAACTTTCCTTGTGCATACCATGACTGGAAGTTTATTCTTCGTGGTGTTTCATTTCCTGTGGTGTCCAACACACTAGCCACTAGCCACACGTGGCTATTTGGCTGGTTGAGTGTGGCTAGTTTGCTATAGCAGTAGCCACTACTGCTTCAGCACTGGATGGACACCACGGGTGCTGTAAGCCAAGTATCTTTTTCATAAAACAATCCCAGTGGCAGTTCTGCAGGGACTGCAGTGAGAAAACTTCCACCAATTGGTGCCACTCTATGGGTACGTCTACACTTGCTCCCTAGTTCGAACTAAGGATGCAAATGTAGCTGACCGAAATTGCTAATGAAGCGGGGATTTAAATATCCCATGCTTCATTAGAATAATCTCGCCTGCGCGCTAGTCCGCTCGCCAGCTGATTCGAACCAGGAAGTGCACTCCGGGCTGCGTTAGTTCGAATCAAACCCCTTGGTTCGAACTAACGTTACTCCTCAAAAAATGGTTTAGCTGACAGTGAAGGGCTGTTAGTGCTCAGTGACTGCATTGTTCATACAAGTCTCTGCTATGTGCAAACAAAATAGAATCATAAAATGAAACTCCAAAAGCCCACTTACCAGCAAAAAATGAGGAGTAACGTTAGTTCGAACCAAGGGGCTTGATTCGAACTAACGCATTCTGGAGCGCACTTCCTGGTTTGAATCAGCCAGAGAGTGGAATAGTGCACGGGCAAGATTATGCTAATGAAGTGCGGGATATTTAAATCCCCACTTCATTAGCAATTTCGGTCGGCTACATTTGCATCCCTAGTTCGAACTAGGGAGCAAGTGTAGACGTACCCTATGGCAACAGTCACTGCTCAGTGTCATGCTAGGGGAGGAGCTAGAATGGGGGGAGGTTGTGTTGAATGTGTCAAAAGAGACACCTAGGAGAGTATAAGGAGAAGGAATTAAGACAATAACACTTGGCATGTCAGTCTGCACTCTCGGCTTTCACTTGTATTAGTTGAAGGTTGTCAACCTCTGCCACTGTGTTAAGTGATATGTTATTGACCTTCCCTTTAATCCTTTTAGCACCTGCATGCTAGTAACAGTCTCTCTCTCTCTCTCTATCTCTCTCTCTCACACACACACGCACACACGTGCATCTACACACACACATGGGTTTGCACATTAGTATTTTTAGTCTTTATCAGACATCTGTGGATTTCACACTGATGAGTTTTAGCAACAAAACAAAAATCAACCCCACAGACCCTTTAGTGGTGGAGAAAGAAAGCTGAAAGAGCCAGCTGTCAAGCATAACAAATCAAGCCCTTCTCCTCATCTTTTACTATCCCTCCCTCCAGCTTCCTTCCCTCCAAGCAGTAGATGGATCTCCCTTATTAAACTGATCATGCATCTGATGCAAAAATGTGTGACTGAACTGGTGTTTTGCCTGGGGTCTTTATTTTTTTGTTTCATTCGACAAATAATCTTGCCCAGTCTGCACTTTTACTGTGATGAGCAAATGGAGCTGTTTCTCCATGGCAGCAGAATTTAACAAACCAAAAACCAATACAACCTGATTCCACAGATAATATCAAGGCAGTGATTATGCGATACCAGTGTTGTCATAAAAAATGCTACAAATAAAGGAGGGAGATAAAAAATAAAAGCATCACAGTATGCCAGATACCTAATATTCACCCATTAACACATCACCCAATATTAAGAGCCTCACACTGGGAATGGCCAACAAAAAAGCAGAGAACCCCCAAGCTCATTCCATACTTGGTGGCTATTGACAGACTGATTATGGTGCAGACAGCTCCTTTGTATTCTTTAATCCTGCCTAGTAGCTGACAGTGAAGGGCTGTTAGTGCTTAGTGACTGCACTGTTCATACAAATCTCTGCTACATGCAAACAAAATAGAATCATAAAATGAAACTCCAAAAGCCCACTTACCAGCATTTCAAAGAGCAAGGACAAAAGTTGAAAAGTTCTGGCACTTTAAATCAAGTCTGACAGGAGCTACCTGTTGCTGAAACTTTACTGCATTCCTTGGTGCTTAAAATGGAAAACAGGAGCAACTTTACAGTGAGGTATTATTTTATTTGGGAAACCAAACTTTTCTCGACAGGAGATTTGGGAGAGGGGAAACCCTTCCCGCACCAAAAAGCTACAGTAAGAAATCTTCTCTACAAATTAAAACCAAAATACCTGCGTTCTTCAGCACACAGCAGCCCAGAGCCATGGTTGGACACTCTGTTGTGTTTTTCAAGAAAATATCCCAGTGCCCAACAGGCTTCTTTGCTTTTATCTATAGTATTTACTGACTCCCAGCGATATGTGAAAGCTGACCTGCTTAAGTAAGGGGGGGAGCAGAGGGTCAGAAAACAATCTTCTGGGAACATGGATGGCATAGACTTTGACTGAACATCTGTACAACCTCCAGACTCCCCTTCTAGATGTACAGATGGTTTAGCCCAAGTCCTTGGTCCTTCTAATCTCTTCACGGTCCAGCAGAATGGCAAATCAGAGTAGTGAACAGTAATCCCACTCTGCTCTTACTCTCCATCACAAGGGATTTAACACTTTCCTGCCCTTAAAGAATCTTGGAAGTCTGATCTTATTTGGTGAGTGCTGTGGTCTAACAGCAGATATCTGAACACAATCCTTTAGTAGTGGGAGATGTGGGAATGTATAAAAATTTAACTGAGGCAGTAGAAAGACCAGAGAGAAAAATCAAACTGTTGCATCACCAATAAAAAAAAATGTTGCTATAATCAGCCCAGGCTATACGCTGAGACACACTGTCTCCCATTCTATCCTGAGCACAGCTGCTTGAGAAATATCTAGAAAGGGGACAATTATAAAACATTTATCAGATTCCATTTCCAATCACTGGAATTACTTTGGATTTACACTGATGTAACAGGGAGCAGAATCCACATTTTGAAACAAACTGGAATAAAGAGAACAAATTTGAAATGTCCTCCCAATGCAATGCCTTCCTCAATAGCTCTCTTGGGACAGTAATCGACTGAGCATTCTAAAATGCTGTATTTTTGATCAGCATTGTGTGCATAATGCCATACACCACAGCAAGGAGAAAGAGAGATTGTGTCAACCTAAATTAAACAAGAACAACAAATTAGACACATAATTCATTTGCTGAACAGGTGAGCTATCCCATCACAAAATGGTATCTATTGTTTTATTAGTAGTAGTATTAATATTAGTGTTTTCTTACAGAGATATGGAAAAATTCCCTCACAGGTTTAATATTTTTATTTTTGTATTGGCCTGTTTCCTTTTTTTTTAATTATGTTTTAACAAAAGAATCTTAACTGTTCTTTAGGATTCACCTCTCATTATCTTTGATGCCAGTAACTGGATTATGATGTTCATAATCCAAAAAAGAAAAAAAAAGAGTGGAGACAGGGATTTAAGAAGAGATTTAAAAATGTATAATACTAACAACCTGACAAGAATTTTCCTTCCTCTCCTTCTGCTTTGTGAATTAAAAAGTAACTGCTTAATGCTTGAATTCCCATTGGTAGGTTACCCACCTCAGTGATTATAAGCAAAAGCTGAAAGGTGCAACTTGAGTTCAGAACAGGAACTGAAGCATAGCAGAGGCTCTTTGATGCATTAAGACAGCCCAAGTCAACAGAAGGTCTGGCTGTAATAGAGGCAGCAGCCTTGGAGAACATGACCTACATAGAAACTTCAGCCTTCCAAACATCAATAAGTGGAATCAGCGGCTTATACAGCCATGGCCATTTCCTAAAATACTTATAATTGCAAGACTCACAGACTCTCCCCCCTCCCTTCATGTGTAAGCCTTGGCAATGCTTTAGGGGGAGAAAATGAAAGAGGAAAAGAGACACAGAGAAAAGCAGACTGCACCTTTTTATGAGGCTTTATTTAGGCATGATTTAAAAATGATTGCTTTCTTTAAACAAAATTGATTCATATCATCTTTCCTGATCCTTAGTCAACAATGTTTCCATCCAGGGCCAGCAATTTCCCCATAAAAATAATCTCACAAATGGAAGGAAAAGGTGCTTTACATTTTATTTTCTCTAGGAAGTAATAATAATTTTAAAAGAGTTGAAATATCTCCAACCCTGTTTTTCCCTCAGAATGACCCCAACGGCAAAGGAAAAATATTTGCTCTCAGTACTTGAGCAAACCACGATGAATTAAGTTTTTGTTGTTAGTGGCAAAGCTGCTATTTATCTGCAGAGAATCAAACCAGATGTTGAAACATAATTGAGGGTTTGGTGGCTCAGTGAGCTAGCCCTTCAACCTCTGGAAAAAAGACCTGCTGCAAAACCTGGATGAGGTCACAAATAAAGAGAAAGTTTGACAGTCACAGACTGAGCACCATTTGTACAACAAACTAACTATGCCTTTGCACAGGCTTGCTTCAAGAGAAGTTCAGAACTAGGTGAGTAAAATGTTGCAGGTCAAAACTGATGTGCATTAGCAGGGCTTTCACATAGTCTACAGCGGTTTTAAGATAGTGATAGTAGTCCCTTGTTTCAGGAGCACTAAAATCTAGGGCTGACTGAAAATTTTCTATCAAAACTGTTGTCTGGCAGAAAATTAGGTTTTCAGCTAAAAATCTGTTACAAAAAATGCCTGCATTCCATCGAAAAACAGAACATCCCAAAACTGGAATGCTCCATCTGACACCTGACGAATTTCAGTTTGGAAATTCCCCATAGGATTTGTAGTTCAATGCCTCATACCTCTATTCTCCTCTCTGGACCAAGCTACCCAGCCAGACTACATGTCCCATGCTGCACAATAACCTGGGACACCTATGAGGCACCGTGTAGGTTCAGTAAGGGTACGTTTTCACAGCAGCATTATTTCAGAATAACTGACATGATCCCAAAATAACAAAGCGCGTCTGCACAGCAAGCCATGATTTTGAAATAATGTCGAGCTAGGGGACTTCTTACTCTGACTCATGTAACCTTCATTTTATGAGGAGTAAGGGAAGTCAAAGGAAGAGTATTCTTCCTTTGACTTCCTGCTGTGTAGACAGCACCAAAAACCGAATTCAGCTATTTCGACTTCAGCTACACAATTGATGTAGCTCAGGTTGTGTAGCTTAATTCAACGTTTGCCCTGCTGTGTAGATGTACCTAAGAAGGGAACTGTGATGCATCATGGAAGATGTAGTCTGGCCACAGAGCCTGGCCCATACAGGGAAATGGGGGCAGGAGGAACGCAAAATGTAAGTCCTATAAGGGCACTGCAGTGGCTTTTCTGTATTTAGCAGAAATTTTGCAGCCAAAGTTTTTGGTTTGCAATTTTTTGAGTTAACAACTTTTTTTTCATAACATTTTCCACGGGGAAAAGGAAAATCCATTCTCTGACCAGCTCTACAAAAATCTCTCTTGCTATTTTTGTAAGCCAAGAAAACGAACGCTACATTTCTTGACGGTTATTCTATTTTTAATGTGTCTGCCTGCCAGTTCTAACAAATATTTACAGTATTAGCTATAGCAGTCCCAATAAAGTCTTTGAAGAGAAACAGGGACACAAAAAGAGGATCCTGAAGAGATAAACCTGGACTCTATATGTCAAGTGGAGTTTGTCAACAGATACATTTTGCTTTGAATGGGCTATAAGCACACATTGGCAGAGACAGTCAGGAAACATTGAGGTTTCTGACAATGACATAATAGGTACCGAGGAAAGAGTGAACTTCTTACTTCCCTATAGTTTGTTTTCCATTTCAAGTCTGAAACCAGATCCATGTTCCTGATTGTTTAGGCACCATTTCATAAAACTTGGTTAACAGTAACTCTGTTGTAACCCTACAAGATAGATAACGAACAACTCTTTGATGGCTATTCATATGATTAAACTACACAAAACAAATTCTACCTTAAGTTACACCAATGCAACCACAGTCATTTTACTAAGGAGTCACTGTAATGGCAGAATTTGGCTCTGTTAATGGGTTAAAGAAAACTTCTTACAACCTATGTGGCTACTACAGCACACTGTCAAATCTTATTGGTCAAACACAGATTTTGGATTTTAGTCAAGGGTAACTTAATTTGACTCATTTTCTTTGATATTTATTATTTCTTGCTAATGACCTTTTCAGGTGAAATTTCAGATTAAAACTGAAAGATGCTAGAGTCTTATTGGACTGTTTAAATAAAGATGACGAATCTAATTTCCTGCGAGTAACATGCTAGCCACTAGACACATGTGGCTATTTGGCTGGTTGAGTGTGGCTAGTTCACTATCGCACTAGCCACTAGAGTAGCTACTGTTTCAGAACTGGTTGGACACCATGGATTTAGATCATAGGCTCTTCAGCGCAGAATCTGTCTTTTACTAGGTCTGGTCTATAGTACAGAGTAAGGTCAATGTAAGCTGCCTAGTGTCAACCTACCTGTGAAAGCCTCTTCACTTAAGTTTGGCTCCCACCAACATAAATGCCTCTCTCTCTGCCAGTTTAGGAACACCATCTCCTTGAGTGGCATAAGGCCAGGGTTGATGTAATTAGGTCAACATTTCAGAGGACACACTGTGTTGCTTACATTGACAGCTACTGGCTGTCAGGAGCTCTCCCACAATGCTCCCCACTGACAACACAATCCATACAAGGGCTCGGGGTGAAGAGGCTCACTGCTGCACATGTAACCCACACACGTGTAGTACACTGTCCCATGTAGTGGCACTTAGACCACTTACGGAGAGAAAATGGGTTTGCTCTACAGCCTTAGTTGCGCACTCTCTGGCCTTCAGCTCAAGCAGTAGAAACTAATGCATTAAGCTCAAGAGGTCCTAGGTTTGGTTCTACTGTCAGCATTACACACACGTGCAAGCATTTAATAACTGCTGTGATTTTGTAGCACAGACATGTCTTGAGTATTTGTAGGGGACACAGCACAATAGGACTGTAGGAATTACTCTACTAAATAATACTGTGATTTTTTTCTTCACTCTTTTCTTCTTCTACACCTTGTGCTCATCTCTTTTGTTCCAGAGATGATAGGTATGATGTGGCTCTTTGTATCTTTGCGTGTAAGCAACAAAGGATTAAGACTAAGTGTGGCACAGTTTAGTCCAAAACACATGCCCTCAAGAATGGGGTCTGAAGAGTATGCTTCCAAGGGAAAAGGATGACCTAGTGATTAAAGCACAAAGGAAGGAGTCAGCAGACACGCTGCTCTTCTTGGCTGTGACTGGGGCTACATCTACACTCCCACAGGGATCAGCACTCATAGATCGATCCACCAGTGGATTGACTGCAGATCACTCTTCGGTTGAGCCTCTTACTCCACCCTGGATGAGAAGAGTGAGGGAAGTCAACAGGAGAGTTTCTCCTGTCAACTCCCCACCATTATTCATGTAGCTGGAGTTGTGTACCTTAGATTGACTTTCTGTGGTAGTATAAATGTAGCTACAGAGATACAGTCTGACCTGAAACAATTCATTTGGGGCCCTAGCAAGCTCCTAGTCAACTATATCAAACTTTTATTGACTTCAGTTGGAGCATAAGCAGGTTGTTCGTGCATTAGCTTCCTTCTCTCTAAAATGGGGGTAACAACGTCCGGTATTAAGGAGAGATTCATTAGTGTTTTTAAATAATTTATCAAAGAGCCCTACTGCTCTAGATTCCTTACAATTTTTCTAAAGGCACAAAATTTCAAACACATTCATATTTAAGGAATGAACCACTTAGGAAACAAACAAAAGAGATAAGAACACCCTCCCTTCACATTCCATTCAATGCACCCCCTTGTGAAAGAATCTTCAAAAAATAAGGGGGCTTGTAGAATGACCATATATCCATATATCCTCACACCTGTGGTGTAAGGAGTTAATCCCAAAGTTTAGAACGCTTTACCAAAAAAGCCCATTTATGTTAGAGGATCAGAAAGTGAAGCATTTATAGTATCACTTAGACAGCAAACCAATTAATTAATAATTATTATCATTTATTTATTTATTATTTAAAGCTGGTTGGAAAATCCCAATTAGTTTTCACAGGGAAAATTTGAAAACAGTCCCTTTCTCCCAATATTCTATGTACAAAAATAATAATAATCAGGTTTTCAATGAAAAACTAAAACAAAACAAGTTAAGCAATTTTTTTTGGGGGTGGGGAGGGAGAATAATTTTTTTACTCCTGAGGGAATTCTATGTTAAAAGGTTAAAAATTCTGCACAGAATATTTTAAAATTCTGCAAAATTCTTCATATTTTGTCAAAATAGCACTATATAATTATGCCCATTTCAATTATTTTGGTAATTTATTTCAAAATACCTGTCAGCAACTATGTTTGTAATAATACAGACACACAAAAAATCTCCCAGGAATAGAAAGGTTAAAGAAACCCCTGTTTATCTGCTCCCTTCCCCCAGATGACCAGATACCTGCACCCCCCTACTCCCCAGACCCCAGCTGCAGGGCATCCCCCAACCCTAGACACCCACACTCCAATACCCTATCCAAGGTTCCATCTAAGCTATGCTGAAGCATGGCTCCACAGCTACTTAATTAGCCCTGCCCAGCCAGGGACTCAGGGCTCCATGCATGGAGCTGCCTGACTGTGTGGAGCTGATTAAGCAGCTGAGGGGCCGTGCTGCTGCACAGCTTACAGGAACTTTACCTCCATCCCTGACACTCACATCCCTCTCCTGTCCACACAGCTCCCTTTCAGGGATGTTTCTCTAACAGTGGATGATGTGGCCCAACACTTTTTCTCACAGGATTTCAAACCACTATAGCTGGTTTAACTTCATTGTCCCCAGTCCTTGGCTTACCTGCTGTTCTGAATCCAGACTTACCCTAAAACCAAGTTTTATTTTCAGCAAATAAATCCTATATTTTAGATAAATACCAAAACTGCAAAAAAATGGGCCCTAGGAGAGAGAATATCATTCCTTCAACATATTTGTGGTAAAACTTAAAAAATGGTATTCAGCAAGGTCAGCCATGCAAAATTCTACTTGTCCTCTAGGCTAGGAGAAGTATATTTGTGATGGTTGAGTAATATTCTTTTCATCATCAACCAAAATGGAAAGGGAGGGTCAGTAAAATTTGTTTCTGGTCTGGTAAATTTCCCCAGTGATTTTGAAAGTCTAAATACCAGCCTGATTCATCCCATCTATATATGTTGTTGTGTTCCTAT
Source organism: Pelochelys cantorii (assembly GCA_032595735.1). NCBI lineage: Eukaryota > Metazoa > Chordata > Testudines > Trionychidae > Pelochelys > Pelochelys cantorii. The sequence goes on along the minus strand of CM064326.1, from coordinate 139,510,665 downwards.
GCACATATCAGAATATATATGATAGAATTACCAAATGAATATGGACTAAATATTGCTATAACTGTGTGTGTGCATGAGAGGGAGACGGAGAGGGAGAGAGAACTGTTGACTTATAAAATCAGGTTGCCTTTGTAATCCATGCACAGAGCTCCTCTGTCCCCTCCCTGGAGAAATCAGGATGTGAAGAAGCAAAGCTTTCTTCATTCTTGATGATTCCTAAGTAGGCCAAATCACTTTGGAAGATGGCCAAAAGTTAATTTAATATTCACCACTGACCTGTTTTATTCCTCCAAGGTTTAAATAAAAAGTTGGGTGAGAGCCTTTTACTCTGTTTGTCTGAAAGTGCGCCACTGTTAATGCCATCCCCTAAAGCACAGTCTGCAGTGCACATATAAATTATTTATTCAGAACTACTGCTACTTGCTACTTTCTTGTTCCATCAGCACATTGCTGCAGCAACTTGCTAGCTACTACTCAGGTAATATTCATCAGCATATGTTAACATCACACACACAAAAAATCAACGGTACCCTGCCTGGATTTTATTTTAAATTCCTTCTTCATCTCCCTATTTAGAAAACAGAGCCAGAAGTACAACCCCCTCAAATCCCTAGCTTTTCTCAAACTGATTGCATATCACTATGCTTATTAGCCAAGAGTAGATTATGCAGCTGTCCAATCAGCATTGCAGAGTTGAAATCCTAATGCTACCACAGATATTTATTTCAAGTATAAAGGTGCTATTTAGGGATGTCAGCATGTAGTCGAGTACACGATTAACCAATAAATCTAGGCTTATTGGTTAATCTTATCGACTACATGCACTTCCCCTACCTTTGCTGCCTCTGTATCAGAGAGGAAGCAAAGTGTGTGAGGGGAGCTGGTGCCCGTGAGGCTTTTAAGCCAGCTCCCCATGAACACTGGATCCACAGAGCCACCTGCTACCTTTACCCCCGTGTTGCTGCCTCTGATAGAGAGGCAGCAGCATGGAGGGTGAGGGGGGCAGATGGGAGCCAGTACACGGGAGCCAGCTTTCAATCCAGCTCCCCATGTTTATTCGCTCACGCAAGCTGCCTGTCTCCCCACACCGCCGCTGCGGCTGCCAGACAATCAGAAGCAGCAGCGAGGGGCAGGCAGGGGAGGCTGCCGCGGAGCAGCCTCTGTCCCCGGTGAGCCCAGGCTTTCTGTGGACAGAGGCTGCTCTGTGGGATGCTGGCACAGCCTCTGTATCAGAGGCAGCAGCGCCGGGCAGCAGGCGGGACCTGGTCTGGGTGGAGAGCCAGTTTTTAAACAGAGGCAGCAGCACGGGGTGGCAGGTGGGTCCCCGTGAGTGGGGCTGGGAGTGCACTGACTGCTGGCCCCATTTCCAGGGACTACCAAATACTTATGTAACCAATAATATTTTGTGCAGTTACATGACTATTCAGTTAATCGCTATCTAGCATCCCTAGTGCTATTCCAGCTAATAGAACTAGGAAAAGGTAAATGGGGAGGAGTTGCAGGAGCAAAAGAGAAGAGACCTTTTTTCTTTAATAGATATTAAAATTCAAGATGAGGCACAATAAACAGATCTTGCTTCAAATGAGCAAAAACTGACTGATTTATTGTGCTATAGGCCCTTTAACTCAACTTTTGCAAAACACCTGCTTGTCACAGTTGCCTGTAAGTAGCTATTGTGTAGCTATGTTATTGATGAAATTAGAACTTTACAAGTGGCTTGTCTTCTTTTGTATCTGCCTGAACACACATACAAATCCATACATAATATGTAGACACACATATGTATACTGTATACATGTATACATTTGTACAATTAAGGCAACATATATATGTATTGTACACACACACACACACACACACACACACACACACATATACATATCTACCTTCTTAAAATAGGTCTTACTGTGTTCTCATTTGCATGGATGTAAATCCAGAATAACCCACTAACTTTAAAAATGTCCACATATGTAACAGTATATATTAATATATGTTGCTGAATACCTCTGTGCCCATTTTAGAGTGCTTAGCCTCTTGGATTTGGCCCTATGTCTATATATATAAGCATTCTTAACTAATGCAATTTAAAATTAATAGTTATGAATCACTTGTATCTTGTGGAATTCATTTGAATCTGCAGCACTGTTATCACCTCAGTGGCCCACCAAGGTGTTATACAGGGTTAATGATTCAGTGTAAATTCTGTCTTTGAAGGAGTGATGGGCTTTGCCCTCAAAAACTCATGTTACTATATGTATCTATTTATTAGTCTCTAAGGTGCCACAGGACTATTCATTGTTTTTAAAATTAGGCCAAATCCACCTTGTCTTAAGCAACAGAGTTAAATCTACGTAAGTCGCATTAGAAATTGTCCTAATGATTTCAGTTCACTCAAGAATCTGAGAGAATTTGACCTGTCTTTCTATTCCTGAAGGGTAGGTTCAAATCTGAAGTAGTCTAGTTAAGATAGACTTGGGGCCTTGGTATAAAACTTTGCTTATTTGGGGCTTATGATATCAGTGGCGATGCTTAGGCCTAGGTTAGACAGATGCCAGCTAAAATGGTTTCTCAAAACAGTTCTAACAACAGTTGGCTTAATTCCTATTGGGCAGCCAAACTATGCCCTTGTTCATGCATTGAGAGTTGTGTGAGCCCATCCCTGTGCCAATGCAGGTCTCAGTGGATGTTGTTTAAAAACATTTTCAACTAAGTTAACCAGGGTTCCCTGATGTGTTTAAAAGTATTTTCAGCTAATTTAACCAGGGTTCCTCAACACATTTAAATGTTCTTTTCTACATCAGGAAAATTCAGAGAAGAAATGTATCTACATGTTATTTTAAAACCAACCCAAAATCTGTTACAAATTAATATAACCCGTAGCCTACTCTATATCTAACTAGTTGCCAAATAATGTTCACCACCATGGCCTCTTAAGAATTATTAACTGAATACAATGAAAAAAAAATATTTCTGCCTTCCATCCAGTCAAGAAGGAACTAGAATTATCACCATTACAAAAAAAAAAGATATTAAAATGATGTGGAGCTATTGTGGGCAAATATGAAATATCTCATGCTAGATAGCAAGACTGCATGCTCTCCAGGGCATTTGTCTATAAAGGGTCTCACGCACTATGATGTTTTATACATAAGAATAATAGTCACAACTACACAGGTTATACAGGATAAGGTGTGTTAACAGAGATAGCAATGTGTGTCTAATTCTTTCCTTCACTATGCCTGACTCTATACAGTGCTGTTAACTTTGATAAGCACTAAAATTCATCCTAAATAATAGAGTACCAGATTCTCAACTGGTGTACATGAATATAGCCCCATTGGCTTCAATAGATGTAAGCCAATTTACACTCTCTGAGGACCTGTCTCTGAATTTTTAAAACTGAAATAAAAATATCCCCGTTCTGTCAATTCCTCCTATTGGAATGGGAATGTTCTTTCCGGAAAAAGGAGCTGAATTTGATTCCTGAGTGATGTAAGTGCTGTGACTTTTTGAAACCCACAACTATCCCAAGTAAACCCTATTGCCTCTGCAGACTGAAGGACTCCATCACCAGTCTGATTTTACTGCATCAGCTATCATCTCATCGCATATCATCTAGTGTTGTACAGTATCCCTTCTGTAAGAACATATAAAGCTGTGTGCTACCATGGCCTCAAATTATTTCTACTTGTGGTGCAGTGATCCTCTGGGAGTTCTTGTGACAGGACTGTAATTAAGTCATATCTCTTTTGTAATTAACCAGCAAAGAAAGTTGAAGGATTCACTGTTATCATTAGATGTGATTGCACAGGCCAGTCATTAGACAAAATCTTCCTTCTTGTCATAAGAAAGATCTCTACACTATCATGTACAAAGTCATGGAATTAGAGCCTACGGTACATGAAGATTTTCCTGCATTCTCCAGACTATACGTTTTCATTTAAGAAAAAAAAGTAATCCTTTCTCTACTTGAAAAGAAAATCTTCCTAAGGTAAACTCATGATGCAGTGTCCCTTTAAGGCCACCATAGACCTGAATTAAGAAGCCAAACACATGAACTGTTCTGGAGTAGGAGGCAGACTGCAGGTGCTCTGCTAATAAACTACTGTTGGACTTGATCCTCTATGTGTGCCTGGGTATACTTCTAGACAAGACATTCCATATACTGCTAAACAAGACAGGCCTACAGCCTGAGAGAACAGTAAACATCAGAAGTTAACTTCTGTTAAGCTGAAAGAGGGAACTTTTGCACATAAATTATCAAGGACATTGACAGAGATATGGATGGAGTATGCTTGGCCAAGCAGAATCTTAATGGCCTGAAATCTTGCATCATTAAAGATCGCAAGGTACTTTTCACAAAACCACAAGTGTCGGCACAGTATCCTAACCAAATGCCAATTTGTGGAATTACTTTTACTTATCCTGAAATATCCCCTTCAAATTTTAATGAGATAAACTATTCGTCAGTCCCTGGACTACACTGTAGTACTCATGGCAGAGAAGATCCAAGGTTGGAGGTTCAGCATGAGACAATGATGGAATGCAGATGAAGAGTTGAAGAGGAGAAATGAAGTGGCACAGACAATTTAAGATTTGTGTACACATGTCCTCCCTCCCCACCCAAAAAAAAAAAAAAAAAAGAACCAGAGAGTAGGCTGCCAGAAGAGGAGGATGACCCATGGAAGAACCATGAAGACAAGACAGGGAAGGTACTGGCTACTGGAGATGAAACTGAGTTGAATTTGCTGCACTGAGAAACAAAAAAGAGAAAGAGGCTGAAGATGAATGATGAGAAAGAAAAAAAGGAAGCCGATCTTTGCAGAACAAAGATTGGGATGATGGATATAACAATGGACCAAAGCCTAAGGAAAATGAGGATGATGTAAAGGGCACAGCAAAAGAGAACACGAAAAATTATTCAGCCCCGGGTTCCTTGAATGTTGAATTACAATGAAGGGATCAAAAACAACATCAGACCTATTGCTTCCATGGGTCCTGCTTATCATTTGACTAATAACCACTTTAGGCTGCTCTGGTGACATAAAAGGGCCATAAAATGGGTAAAAATGGTAATGTACCTGGGAAACATAGTGCAACACCAGTGTAAGCTCTCAGAACACCTCTGTGATAGCCTCCATCCAAAGCCCTGCCACAGAATGCTTGTTAGGTGGCCAGGGATCTGGATAATAGTCTTACACAGATTTCTTGAGTCATGCTGAACAAGACTGTTGTTCATTCTTAGCTGTGAACATGGGTCCATAAAAAAGTTTCCACCAAAAAGTGGTTTTTCAAAATGAAATAGACATTTTTATTTAATTTCAAAACAAAATGATCATTCTGAATCTGAACTAATGGAAAATGCTTGATTTGGTTGGTTTCCTCACAAATCTCTGAATAAATTTGCACCAAGCTAAAAATGTTTATTTTGTTCATAATTTCCTATGATACATTTTTCAGCCAACCTTACTCAGCCTTTCTGTGCAAAAAGCAGGTAACAACATTTTCTACCACAAAGAAAGCCATTTATATTGATTTGATCCAAGAAAGCCAGGAAAGTGAAGAGCTGCAAAGGCACTGCAAGATTTATCCCATTTAGGTTGCTGACACACGCATGTTCAGAGCAGCACCCACTACAGGCTCCACCAGTGGCAGAAATGTTTCAGAGCTGTGTCACTATTGGCTTTTCAAATAAAAACAAGCAAACTCCCTTGTATGGTGAAAAGGTCATATGATAAGAGCAGTGGATCAAGAATCAGAGGACAGAGAATAAAGCACATGCAAATGAACTACAGATCTCCTTAGGTAGTTTTAATTATTTGTATAAGGAAATGAAGCAACATACAATCAATCCATTTTTTCATAGTAAGTTTTCTGGAGTGAGAGAATGCAAACAAACTTAAGGTGACATGAAGTCTTCAGATTAGGGTACAAATTATTTATGCTCTATAGTTTCTTTTGGTTTTTAGGATAAATGTACTTCAAATGGAATTATTTACCACTTCCTGACTAAATATAGCATGTGTCTCAAGAAAAGATTGACTTTTGTTTTCCAGTCAGAAGCCAAGTGACTTAACCCATGCTGGATTTGGCATAAGCTAGTAAATCCCTCCAATATGATTCAAACCCTTCCACCCTGAAATTAAAATCCATGTCAGGTTTTTTTTTTCTTAAAGTCACGAAGGACTAATTTGCTGCAGATGTTGATTAGTGCAAGGATTATCATTCTGGAAGCATCAAAACTGGATGCAAAACAGAAAGGACCACCTTGAGACCATAGTTTTCTTACAATAATGGTATTGTGCCTTGAGGAGGCCAAACTCCAAACCTACGGTGGCCTGTATTGTACGGCTGAGGCAGACGTTGACTTGTTAGCCATGAACAAGTAATACTCGGGAACTATGTTTGGGAAGGTTCACCTTTCAAACATGCGAAGCAAAAAAGCACCCTGGCTAATTATCGGAGCCAATAAGCCAACCTAGAGGACTTATATAGGTTTGAAGAGACCAGCTGGAGAAGAAAGTGCATCTGGGAGGTCAGTAAAGCAACTGGCAGCTGTGAGGCCCTGTGTTTGTGCAAATCCTAGATTTCCACTAGATGAAGGTGCAGCCTAGTCAGTGGTATCTGACCTCTGACTTATATGCCTTTATAGCCTGGCAGAGTACAATCAGCAATGCTTTTCATTAAGCAGAGCTGTGAAGGATTAACCAACAGCTCAGTTTAGTATTCTGTTCCAGCACTTAACTCAAAAGCCATGAAAATGTGCAAAGTATGTTCCATTACGCAATAAAAATTCACACGAAAACTGAAGTAATGACCACTTTTGAAAAAACAGCAAACATTCCACCAAGCAAACATACACTCCAGCTTTATACTTTTAACACCAGATTTATTTTACAGCCTTTAGAATCAACTCAGTCATTTATATTTCATCAGCTATGGCACGCTTGGGTACTATAAACATAATCCAATTCCAAACTAAGCTGCCAGCACAGCTTCTAGAAAGCAAAAGGTACCTACTCTGCATAGAGGCTTATAGCAATCTGGCTCCACCCTTTTATCAAAGACATTGCTATTTCCTAAGGGCACATCTACACAGCAGGGTAAAAGTCGAATTAAGCTACACAACTTGAGCTACATCAATTGCATAGCTGAAGTCGAAATAGGTGAATTTGGCTTTTGGCACTGTCTACACAGCAGGAAGTCAAAGGAAGAGCACTCTTCCTTCGACTTCCCTTATTCGTTGTGAAATAAGGGTTACAGGAGTCTGAGTAAGAAGTTCTCCAGCTCGACATTATTTTGAATTAATGGCTTGCTGTGTAGATGCGCTCTTTGTTATTTCGGAATAACGGCAGTTATTCTGAAATAACACTGCTGTGTAGACACACCCTATGAGAATGATGGACACTCTGATATAGGTGCTGACAGGAAGGCCATTCACATATATTTGTTACAAAGACAAACAATCAAGACTTCTCAACTGAGCACAACTTGGAGGTTTGCCTCATTTACATCCAAATTTGTTTATCCCCCAAATTACTGCTGTTACCTCACACATACTGAAGAGAACTATGTAGGCCAAGAAGGATGAAACAAGAAACTAAGATTCTAGACAGCATTCTTTCCAGTACACAATTGGCCCCATGTTGTCTGTAGCTGTTTGCAAATCTGGTTTTCTTTTTCTCCTCATCTGATGTGTTCTCCACCATTATATCCCATATTTGTATAGGGGAAACTTGACAGATACATAAACAAGTAAATGACCACTTGTAGTATTTATAGTGTTCATGTTGGTCCAGTGAATGGTGTCACATTAACCAAGTTTCTGCCTTTAAAGTAAAGAGAATCAAGAGGGAGTGGGTGGTTCAGGTCTTAATTGGCAATCAAGCTACCACTTCTAGATTATCAGTTCAAATAGGGACTGAATACAGACTGAGACAGCAATGATCAACAGTCATTGTGACCTGATCAGGCTGCTTTGTGGCCTATGTGAAATGATTGGATGGTTTCAGTCCAATTCCTAGAGAATCCACATAACAGGATAAAAGGACTGTCATAGGGTCAGGGTCCTTCAAGAAGAATCAGGGCTTAACTGGCCCAGTGATGACTCTGGAAGCAGGTAAGTGGTCCAAGTGGTGGAAGCAGCTGAGTTTTTAGTAGGAAGCTGTTCACACAGGAAGGGAGCTCCCAGGGGAGTGAAGGAGTAGAATTCTCTCCTTGGGAAAGGCCTGGGACTGCAGGCTTGGGGGGGAACTGATAAAGGAAGCAGCGTGTTAGGGCTTGAAAGCAGCGTGTTAGGGCTTGAAAGCAAAATCCTGACTTTGGGGTTCGGAGGAGGTAACTGGGAGAGCCCCAAAGGAAACCTGTTAGAGCTCTGGGGAAGGGAGACAACAAGGGAGTGAGATCTCTACTTGTTAGCTTAGGGAAGAAACCTTGCAAGCTCCTTTGTAGATTCCTGCAGTTTCAAGCTAGCTCTTAGGAAGGGAGGAAGAAGGGGCAGTCCTCTAGTAAGGACCGGGAGATAGCAGCCATAGGAATGGGGCTACTGGAGTCAGCCATGCCTGACATTTGGGGGTGATTGTGGCTGAAAATCTGGGCCACAGGACGCAAGCCAATTCCTGTGGCAAGCTCTGGGGAGAAGGGGTGAGGCATGACTAGCTTGGTGTTCTGAAAGGGAAACAAGGAATAGAAGAGAGCCACAAGGAGCAGGGTGGGTTCTAGAAGGCAAGGAGAGAGCCCAGGGATAAGAGAACTGCAGAGATGCCCAGGAAAGGTGGGCATCTTGTATGGCATTTGAATTCCCAAAAGGGAAAAGTCTGGGTCGTCGGCACTTTGAGAAAAGAAAGAAGAGATGTGAATCACAAAACTCCTTGGCTATGTCTACACTGCCCTCTCTTGTGCAAAAAAATATGCAAATGAGGTGAAGCGTGGAATATCGTTGCGCCTCATTTGCGTAATTAACTAGGCTCCATTTTTGCGCAAGAGGCTTTTGCGCAAAAAGGAGCCATCAACACGGCTCCTTTTTGTGCAAAAACCCCCTCTTGCGCAAGAGCCATTCTTCCGCTTTTTTTCAGGAAGAACGGCTCTTGCAAATATTCCACGCTTCACCTCATTTGCATATTTTTTTGCTCAAGAGAGGGCAGTGTAGACGTAGCCCTTTAGTTTAGAAAGTTGCAGCCAAGTGGAATGAAGACCCTTTTGTTTTGGTAAATTTGGGGCTATTGCTCAAGGTTGCATTTATTTGGGGACTATGAGTGCCTGGAATGGGGTCTGAAATATCTGTGTCTCAGCCAGAGGAATGAGCCCCAGAAAAGCCAGCAAGAGGCAGGACTCATGGACAATGAGCCCTTGAAACAGTGCCTCTAGGTAAACCCAGCCTATTACAAAACCATTTCACAACAATGAGCGGAGAAAATGGGCTAAATCCTGCCTCTGGCTATGCAGCAAATCTGCCATGGAAGCGAAGGGGAACTTTTTAGCATTTACATCAACTTAAAAGACTTGAATGTTCAACTAGTGTGAACCAGCATAGCTTGCTGAGGATCCAATCCAGCTAAAGTGTTAGGTTTTGTTAGAGATACAAAATAATGTAAAAAAGAAAAAAAATAACTAATTTTCATTACAGTCTTTAGCAGTTTATAGCAAAAGGTCTCAAGACATTTAACACGCGTGGATTCATCTTTACAACAGTACTAGGAGGCAAGTATAACTTCCACTCTGGAAACAGGGAAACTGAGGCATAGAATGTGAGAGAGACTCCCTCAAGATCACAAAGGAAAGTTTTCCTCGCAAATCAGTTTTAACTTTTGTTCCATAAAAAAACAAGCCCTATAGAAAAAAGGCATTTAATTCTAGCCACCAGTTCCAAATTTCTGTACATATTGTAAACTGCTGTGAAACAAAAAAAGTGCTAGTCCACAGTACACCAAGGTTATGGAGAGGTCCCTGGAGCCTGCTGGAACAGCTTTAGCTACTTCCAAACACAGCTTATAATTAATTCCATTTATGGGCTGAGCCTCTTTGATAAACTTCTCTCTCCCTGTTAGCAAAGAGGCAAGGAATCCAGCAGGAAAAGTAAGGGCATGAAGTATGTCAGAAACTGGGACTGGTCAGCCACAGAGGTTGAAGGGAGAGAGTAGGGAAATGGCTAAGAGGTAGGCTGGAATGCTCTGGGCATGGAAGATTGCTGAAAGGGCTTGTTTTTGCTTCTGTGGAAGTAGCACGTTCTCTGCCCCTTTGAAAAATCTTGGCTAAGCATTCAGACAAGCTGTCTACATAACTTAAGCAGTAACACAACCCTTGTGAAACTCAGTTTGGTTTTGGAAACGAAAGATAGGATGGACTATCTAATCTTGTCTATCGGATCTCGTTTACCTTTCTAATTTAAAGGCATTTATTTGGTTTTCCTCTACTTAGTATCTGGGTTCTTCCCTAATATTAAGAAATATAGATAATAATAATCACTGGCCCATCAGAGAAATAGCTTGGTTGATTTATACAGTTTTTTTAAAAAGTATTTATTTATGGTGGTTTGTGCATGCAAGAGAGAGGTGTTGTGCTTAAGGTTTAAGAATTTAAGGAACAATGAAACAGAAGAAAGAAGTTGTGACTTTAGTTCTGAAAGTGGTGAGGTCATTCTGACCGCTTGTGGGAGTGAATGCAGTAGTTTTGGTCCCACTTATCTGGTTTAAGTGGAGTTTGCTGTAGTCAGTACAGTTAATTCCCAAATAATGCGCCCAGATTTTTAAAAAAAATGAAAATAACCTCTAAGAAAAACAATCCTGGTTCTCTTTTGATGAAAATGGTAAGCAAGAGTCAACAACAGGAGATGATTAATATACCAGATGGCATAGCATCCAGTAATTAAATCATTATATGCCAAAAAGTCACAATCAGAAAAGCAGCCTTTCCTTTTCCAGTATGACAAACTATAAAGCCCTAGATGCAAAATGTTCATCACTCCTCATTGCACAGATTCCTTTGGTCATGATACAGTACTCATCTCCCAAGTACAAAACCCAAGGGATATCTTACAAGTTAGTAACAGTGATTACCATAGATAACTTAGAATCATAGAGGATTAGGGTTGGAAGAGACCTCAGGAGGTTCTCTAGTCCAATCCCCTGCTCAAAGCAGGACCAACCCCAACTAAATCATCCCAGCCAGGGCTTTGTCAACTCTGGCCTTAAAAACTTCTAGGGATGGAGATCTCACCACCTCACTAGTAACCCCTTCATCACTCTCCTAGTGAAGTAGTTTTTCCCTAATAGCCAACATAGACCTACTTGCACTTCAACTTGAGACCATTGCTCCTAGTTCTGTCATCTGTTACCACTGAGAACAGCCTCTCTCCATCCTCCATGATAGCTCCATCCTCCTTCAAATAGCTGAAGGCTGTTATCAAATCCTCCCTCATTCTTCTCTTCTGCAAACTAAATAAACCCAGTTCCCTCAACCTCTCCTCACACATCATGTGCCCCATCCCACTTATCCTTTTCATTGCCCTCTGCTGGACTCTTTCCAATTTGTTCACATCCTTTCTGTAATTGGGGTGGGGGTGGGGGGCAAACTGGACGCAATACTCCAGATCAGTGTTCCCTCTAAGGTGCGTGGCAGCACAGCTTCACAGGTGATTAATTAGCTCCGCCCAGTCAATGAGCTCCCTGCTGGAGTCCTGAGCCTCTGACTGGGTGGGGCTGATTAATCACCTGTGAAGCTGTGCTGCTGTGCAGCTTAGAGGGAACACTGCTCCAGGCGTGGCCTCACCAGTGGAATTATAAAGAAGAATAATCACTTCTCTAGATCTGCTAGCAATGCTTCTATTAATGCAGCCTGATATGCAATTGGCCTTCTTGGCTACAAGGGCACACTGTTGACTCATATCCAGCTTCTCATCCACTATAATCCCCACGTCCTTCTCTGTAGAAATGTTGCTTAGACAGTCAGCCCCCAACCTGTAACAATGCTTTGGGATTCTTCTGTCCTGAGTGAAGGACTCTGTACATTTCCGTGTTGAACCTCATCAGATTACTTTGGGCCCAATTTATCTAGGTCACTCTGGACCCTATACTTACCCTCCAGTGAATCTGCCTCTCTCCCCAGCTTTGTGTCCTCTACAAATCCATCCCCTCATCCAGGTCATCATAAAGATGTTGAACAAAACCGGCCCTAGAACCGATGCTCGGGGCACTCCCCAATCGTCATGATTTTTCAAAGATAACAGCCAATGGCGCTGCAATCACTTTAGCCAACTCTCTCAGCACCTTGGATGCTTTACACCCATCCCTATGGACTTGTGCAGGTCCCACTTATCTAAATAGTCTTGAACCTGTTTTTTTACTCCTGAGGACTCATTTCCTCGACATTCTGTGCTGCCTAGTGCAACGGTCTAGGAGCTGACCTTGTTTGTGAAGACTGAGGCAAAAAAAGAATTAAATACTTCAGCTTTTTCCACCTTATCTGTCACTAGGTTGCCTTCCACATTGAGTAAGGGTCCCACACTTTTCTTGACCTTCTTCTTGCTAACATACTTGGAGAAACCGTCCTTGTTATCCTTCATGTCCCTTGCTAGCTGCAAGTTCAATTGTGCTTTGGCTTTCCTGATTACACCCCCACATGCTTGAGCAATGTTTTTATACTCCTTCCGAGTCATCTGTCCAAGTTTCCACTTCTTGTAAGCTTCCTTTGTGTGTTTAAGGTCATTGAAGATTTATTTCTTAAGCCAAGCAGGTTGCCTGTTATATTTGCTATTCTTTCTGCATGTTGGGATGATTCGTTCTGGTGCCCTCAATAAGGCTTCTTTAAAATACAGTCAGCTAACTGTAATGGAGTGAAGGTGTGATGGGAGGGAGGCCTGGGAAGAGCCTGTGGGTGGAGATTCTGGGGCGGAGGAGTGACATAGCTGTTCCCTTTCATCTTCTTCCTCATAGCTTTCCAGAGAAAACTTTAAAAAGTGCCCTTCCCTGATCATGGCACTGGAAGCAACTTTGAAGCTCAGTTCTCCCACAGTGCAGGCTTTTATTAATCATCATCATCTGTTATTTTAAGTGGTCTCATTGTAAGTGACTAGAACTGCTGAGCTGGAGTGACTCCCTAGGTTGCAGCGGATGTTTGAACATTCTTGAAATTCAACAGTTCCGTTGACGGACATGTTTTGTCAAACATGCAACAAAGAAGTCCCAGTCGATGTGGAAATTTGCTCCTCCTTGACCACCTGCACCACAACCTCCATCTGACAACAAGATTATTGTACAATCCCAGAAGAGGGGGCTGACGCCTGAGCCTACCTAAGCTCTGCTACCCAGGGAGTGGGGGTGGGGCAAAACCAAAGGGTGTCAGCCCCAGGCAGGTCCTATAACCTGAGCCCTGCTGCCCAATGGAACAGCCCTCAGGCTTCAGCTTTGGCCCCATGTGGTGGGGCTGCAGCTTTGGCACTAGCCAGTGGGGCTTGGGATTCAGCCTTGGGCCCCAGCAAATCTAACCCAGCCCTGGCAACCTCACTGAAAGGGAGTCACGACCCACAGTTTGAGAACTGCTATCCTAGATGCCCAGCCTGGGGCAGCATCACAAGTGACACTTGTCAATGGTGAGAAGTAGGTCACTGATTTTTGTTTGAGGCTCCCCTGGACCAAGAGGTGCAAATAAAAGAAAGTCTATTCCCGTAGGTACGCTGAGGAGAGCTCGTATGAAAGAGAGAGTAGTGGCGGAGAGGAGAGCATGCAGAGGGGTTTTGGATTAGGACTGTGGTCAGTTTGGATTAGGATCTGTGGCCAGAAAGGATTGTGGTCAATGGAGGAGTTACAGATACCCAGTTACAGATAACCCAGGAGTTAGATACTCCACTTTGTGAAGATGGGGTACAGGAGAAGGGGACAGTGATATCAGTGCCCCCCTACCTTTGTCTCCCGCACCCTGCACAACAAAAAGGAGGCTCCCAGGGCTCTGGGCTGGAGCAGCAGGGCAGTGGGAGGAGGGGCAGCTGAAGTGCTGGCACTTGATAGCCTCCCAGCAAAACCAGTCAGGATCTCCTGACAAAGGCTCCAAGATCTACTCGTAGATCCTGATCTACTGGTTGGTGACCACTGGTCTAGATGGTGTCTAATGTAAGCTTCGCTTGCACATGAGGTGCAGCAAAGGTGAGAAGAAAAACTTGATATACATGGGGAGAATGAGATCTGGGTGGGCTTCTCAAACTACGTCTAGACTGCAGGCTTCTTTCAGAAGAAGCTTTTCTGGGAAGAGAACTTCCGAAAAAACTTCTTCCGAAAGAGAGTGTCCACACTGCAAAAGTGCATCGAAAAAGCAATCTGCTTTTTTGAAAGATAGCATCCAGACTGAATGGACCCTCTGTCACATTTCAGCTGTGATTGCTATGGACAGAATGGCCACCAGGGCACCTGTGCTTTTTCCTCTTTCCTCTTCTTCTGAAAGAACTCCCTCTTCCCCATCCACACACGCCTTTTTGCAAAAGAGCTCTTTCGGAAAAAGGCTTCTTCCTCGTAGAATGAGGATTACCCATGCCAGAAAAACCCCTCTGTTCTTTCAATTTTCTTGCGGAAGAATGCAACTGCAGTGTGGACGTTCCTCAAGTTTTGTCAGAAAAATGGCTGTTTTTCCGACAAAACTCTGTAGTGTAGACATACCCTCAGTGACAGACATGGAAAAAGAACTCAGTGTACGTGATAGGAGCTGCCCAGCTCAATAAAGAGAAGAGAGCACGCCGGCCTGGATCATGACAGCAGGCGGATCCACTGGACCCACCATGGTTGGCTTCTTTTGATGTTCCTGTGCAATTCATTGCTTGCGTAAGTGTATGAGTGTCTGTGTGTACGGATGTGTGTGCCTATGTGAAGCTATATTTTATAGCTTCAAATCCAGGCCATATTTAACCCAAACAAAGCTAATATGGAATATGATGAACTGGATATTTTTCAAAGTTCCATTAACATGGCTTTCAGATCACCCTTCAAATGTTTATTTGTGGACCTAACGAAATAATTTCAGAGCAACAGCTTGATTGCTTCCAATCAAATGTCAACATGCCTGAATATCCAAAAACTTTATGCAGTTTGGAAGCTCAGTGACTCTGCAGCAAGAGGACCTGCACATATTTTTCACATTATGGAGCAGATGGAAGCTGTAATCCCCTCTAGAGTGGGGAGATGCTTTTTTACCAAACAGTAGCAGATGACATGCTCTGTTTGGAAAATGTTTTCCACGTCCATCAAAGAGAATGATGAGTTGTGGTTGAAAAGCAGTTGAAATAATCAAGCATAGCTTAGACGAAATACTCCAGAAAGGAAAAGGGGGGAAAAAATGTTTAGTGCTAACAGAAAAGTTAGCTACCTGTATTTCTTATAAGTAATGATACAATAGTTCTACAAACTCCTTTAAAAAATATCTTAGAAATCCCAGCTACAGAGTGAGAATTAGCATTATCGCTTTCCCGTTGAGTCTGAAGAAGTTGATGGTTCAAAGTACTATTCACTTTGGGTACATCTACACAGCAGGGCAAAAGTCAAATTAAGCTACACAACGTCAGCTATGTCAATTGTGTAGCTTAAGTCAAAATAGCTTAATTCGGCTTTTGGTGCTGTCTACACAACAGGAAATCGAAGGAAGAGCACTCTTTCTTTAACTTCCCTTACTCCTTGTGAAATGAGGGTTACCATGAATCAGAGTAAGAAGTCCTCCAGCTCAACATTATTTTGAAACAAAGGCTTGCAGTGTAGACGCGCACTATGTTATTTCGGAATGACGTCAGTTGTTCTGAAATAATGCTGCTGTGTAGATGTACCCTTTGTGAGCTTTATGGGGGCTTTTGCTACTTTTTATAAAGAGGGTGTTCACACACCCAATGCAGAGGTAGGATGGCTCTGGTATGTCTGAAAATCTCAATGGATACAAAATCAAATGTTTTTTTCAATCAGTGTCAAAAGTGTCTTTCTTTGAAATGTTGCCTTTGGGGTCCAAGAAACCTGTCAATTGTCTAGCTACAAGAAATAAATTAAAAAAAACTATTCAAGTTACTCACTCCTTTTATATGAAAATTAACTCAATCTCTTTCTGGCATAGCTGTTCTGTCAACAATTCAGTGCCTCTGAAAGGTGAGAGGCACAGGTGGCTTACAGTATCCTTAGAGCACCTCCTGACAATAAGACTTTCTCATGAAGAAAATACACAGGTCTTTTCAATTCAACCTTTTCACCCCAGTAAAATACCAAGGTTGTTTACTGCCCCCTCCCAGCAAGAAGAGCCTAAAGCCAATGTGTTTATGTGTTTTCCTAAGGGCAGACCCAGACAAAAGAAAGAACATTTACAAGTAAAGGAAGAATCACCCTGAGATCATAAAAATAGATTGGTGAAAGAGAGAAGTGGACTCAGGTGAGACAATGACACCTCTTTTCATCCTCCTCCCCAAAAAGAGCAAATATATTAAAAAATGTCCACCTGGAGCTAACAACCCAATAAGGGTCATTGGGAAGAGAATTAACATTACATATTTAAAAAGCACACAGATGTATTTATTTTTTTATAAAGCTGATAATAGTAAGCATGAACTCCAGGAGACTTTTGGTCGGGGGTGACGGAAGAATCAGGGAGGTGTACTCAAGAAAACTGGCAACACTAAAGCCATGCCAAAACAGCTCCCCATAGAGCTCTGCCACAGCCTCAGTCCTGACCAACAGCATCTTGGCTGTCTATTTCTGGGTCCCTCTTGAGCAAAGTGCCAGTGTGAGAGTTGATGCCAATCTATATGCTGGTGTTGGAATATGTACAAGCAATCTATGCCAGATGTCAACTCATTTTCCTCGAGGTGAAAGGCTACCAACTGACAGCTATCTTTCTTCCCACACTTCTTATTGATAACAATCAGCAACTAAGCCTCTAAATCACAGCCTAATTCACTGTGCACGGCAGGAACTGAATAAACAACTGCATTAGGCAATTACTGCAGTAAATACCTTCTTTCTCCTCTGTCTAATTACTCCTGTCAACTAGTAATCCAAGGCAGAAGAACATCTCATTAGAGTTATTTTGTTTATTTTGCAATGTTGATATAATCACAGTGAAAACACATTGATCATGGTTCACATTCTTTTTAGATCAATTTAAACAAATTTACAAGTCAAGGATCTTCTACAGCTATGTAAAAGTACAAAGCCTTTATTTTCATTCTGTTGCATCTTGTGTAAAACTTAGGCATGTTATATGGTCAACAAAAGAATCCCTACAATGAAGCAAAATAGGTTTATTCTAGTGTATTCTGAAGTAACACTTTACATATGGCAAAAACAGCCTATTTTATTTTCCATTATGTTCATGGCCTCAACAAGAATGTTGCTGTGATTGTCAAATCTTCTTATAAATATTTCTGAAAGTTTGTTTATTTGTTTGTTTGTTTGTCCCGAAAAATCTCTGAAATGGTAAGAGCTAGAAACACCAAATTTTGCATGGAATACTACTGATTTTCTAACTTAAATAACTGGATTAGTTATATCTTGAAATTGGTTCCCCCGGTTCCCCCAGAGCCCCAGTTGGGCCCACTGATAATTCCAAAAGATCTCCTAAAGGGTAAGAGCCAGAAACAATTTACTATATTTTCCCCGGGCGACGCCAGGTATTTCTGCTAGTTAAAAATAATACCGGAAACCCAAGTTTGGTTGGTGAGAAACGTATTTATCAGACCTTGCTTAGAACAATCACAAATCCCTGATTCTTCTGTGTTAAAGCCCATCTTTCCCAAAGATTCATCACAAATCAAAAGAGAAGCCCTCTGCTGGCTATAGAGGAAACTCATGAAGGCATATGCAGAGGAAACTCATGCAGGCAGAATTTAAAATGGGTGTGAGAAAGAAGGACTCCATAAAACACATTTTTAACTCAGTGGCCAAATAGTTTTTCTTTCCGAAAAGAAAACAGGAAGTTTAAGATCTTTGAATGACTGAGATGTAGTATGTAATCAAATGTTATAACCATTCAACTGCTTCAGCCAATGGAAAGGGGGAGAGAAAGGTAGGTCTGAACGAAAACTGTGGATTTGATGACTTCAAACTCCATGGAAATTCTGAGCCAGACCCATACTTTATTATGCTTATATCTACTGCATTATGGATAGAGGCATAACAGGTGACAATGCCAAGAGATCAAAACAGGAATCAATTTATGCATTTTTAATCAAAGTGTGAATTGTGTGTCTAATCAGTTTAATCCTCCTGGAAGTTTAAGGCAAAATAATTCACTAAATGCAATGTCCAGAATAAAATCTGAACCTTGGAAAATGAGTGTATCTGGTAAGATTTGTCTTTAGCTGAACTGTAATCTTTGTATTCTTCTTACTTTATTTTTTTAAACTTTATTTTTTCTTATTAAGAATTACTGAAGTTTTAGGATGCTTAAAGCAGTCATTAAATGCTAGCAAAACTGTCAAAACAAATTGAGAAGAAGAGGAAAGCACCATGATGTGCAATTGATTTATTTGGTGCAAGAATAGACTTATATAAAGTACACTGCCATGGTTGAAAGACCAAAAACTATGTACAGAAATTCACTCTACTTCTACTTTAAAATATTTTGTGTGCATTTTATGCATAGACAGACACACCCAAAATAGAAATGTCTGTAAAGTTCACAATGTATGTGATGGAAATCACAGCAGTGGCGTGGTGGCATTCTGCTTGAGAATTCACCCCTCCTACTGCTAAGATGTGTGTGTGAAAATGCACAGATCATCAACAGGCACTTTGTGTAGGATCCAGAGGGAAATGTGGCTCTGAAATGAGGGGACTGAACCATGCAATAAAGATTGCTATAGCACTGATGTGTATTGGGATGAACTGCCCTTGGCATTTTCAACTGCTGTTGCTTCTGTCACTGGGCACTGTTTATACAGTAAGGCAAGTCACAAAGCAGAACAGAGTTTAAAATAATAGAGCTAATATAGAATGGAAAGAGGAAAGAGGGGGAGAAGAGACATCAAGGGATTTTAAAAGTACTAGTCCTTCATCCAGACTGGAATAAGAAATCTGCAATGTCACCAACTGTCTTTGTCCATTTCCACAAAAATTTCTATTAAAGGCTACGTCTAGACTGGAAGCCTCTTTCGAAAAAGAGCGTCTAAACAACAAGAAGATTTTTTGAAAAAGCAGCTCGCTTTTTCAAAAGAGAGTCTAAATGCTCTCTTTCGAAAAAGCCCTGTTTTAATTCAATAGCGCCTTTTTTTCGAAAGATGACTTTCGAAAAAAGGCGTTATTCCTCGTAGAATGCGGTTTACCACTGTCAACAAAACTGCCACGTTCTTTCGATTTACTGTCAACAGAACGCAGCGGTAGTCTAGATGCAGGTACAGTTTTTTTCAAAAAAAGGCCACTGTTTTCGAAAAAACCCTGTCATCTAGACACACCCTTAGGCTATGTCTACACTGGTGTGTTCTCACGCAAAAACTCTTTTGCGGAAGAGTTCTTCTGCAAAAACTCTTCCAGAAGAGAGCGTCTACATTGGCATGTGCTTTTGCACAAGAGATGTGCTTTTGCGCAAGAGCATCCATGCCAGTGTAGACGCTCTCTTGTGCAAGAAAGCTCTGATGGCCATTTTAACCATAGGGCTTTCTTGCGCAAGAAATTGATGTTGCCTGTCTACACTGGCCTTTTGCGCAAGAACAGTTGCACAAAAGGGCTTATTCCTGAGTGGGAGCGTCAGAGTTCTTGCGCAAGAAGCCCTGATTTCATACATTAGAACGTCAGTTTACTTGTGCAAGAACACGTGGCCAGTGTAGACAGACAGCAAGTTTTTGCGCAAGAGCGGCCGCTTTTGCACAAGATTGCGTCAGTGTAGACACAGCCTTATTGTTTTCAAGCAGCAGAGCATTTGCATATCTGATGACTTGCAAGGTACCATGGATATCTTTCCTGTTTCTTGTTGCAAATTCATCTGAATCTTTTCCACCAAGCTGGCTATGTGTGCACATACATATAAACATGCCTGAAACACTGATAAATCATTAGACACACAGCAGTTGCCTTAGAAATATAGGGGATTAAAATTCTAATAATTTTAAAAAGATACTGCAGCTGAGCAGGTGCTTTGAAACAGAAGTTAATTGTAAGACCAATCTGGACCCACAGACCCTTTTTATGGTTATGTCCATAAAATCTTTTAGCTGTCTCTGTAGTTACTTTATGAACACACAAAGGGCTCTTTCATCAGCTGCACTCTCTATGGGAAGCCAGGTCAGGGAGTAAATGATATCTTAATGTTCTCTTTCAAAGCTGAAGTGATTTGAAAGTGAAGCTTGTTAGGATGCCACTGTACATTCCTCCTGTCCCCCTTCCTTTACCCTCTACTTGATTTGGTTTTACAAATGACTTAATAGTTAGCTAGCTTTGAAAGCATTTGAACTGTCTGTGGGACAACTGTATGCTTGGAAAACATGGAATAGAAGTGAATTTTGTTTTAAAACAAAGGTATCCTGACATGCTTTACAAAGCTGAGGTTCCAATTCTGCAAGGGACCAAGTACTTATAAATACCAGTGAAGTCAATGAGATGAGCAGGGACTCAGTACCTCACAGGATTGTGCCCTAATACATTAACAGGTATTGCAGCAACCACCTAAAGCGGGGGTGAGGAACCTTTTTTGAGTCAGCAGCCGCTTACCCACAGAAAAATCATTTGGGGGCTGCACACAAGTGAGAAGCAAAACAAAAACAAACAAAAAACACTCACACCCCTCACTGAGTGGCCCCCAACCGAGAAGGAGAAAGACACTCCCCATGTTCCCCTCACACACCAGATTTTGTGTGCCCCACGGTGGGGCAGGGTGGGGGGCTGGAGTGCCAGTGCTGGCTCCCAAATGCTGGGGAGGGGGGGAGGCTGAGTCTTGGGGGCCAGATTCAGGCAAGTCAGGGCTGCATCCGGCCCCTGGGTCTTAGGCTCCCCACTCCTGACCCTAAGCAAACATGGATGGGTTGGTTTGCAATCTACAAGAGTTCAAATGCAGCCCAACAAATTAAGAATCTGTTTTATTCACAAGAGAGACTGTTTCTCAGGACAAGGAACTCTCCTTAAGAACTCCAGTGGGCTCTTCAACTTAGAACCTTGGTTTAAACTTGAAGCAGGCCTTATTCAATGGGCAGTACCCCCTACAGAGCAGTAACCCCACTGTCACACTACCATGCAAGTCACTAAATCCCTGTTTTTGTGTGGGACATGGCGCCTTGTATCCCTTTGGTATATATGGCTGTGCCAATTTTCTTCCACATATTGATCTGAGGAAGTGGGTCTGGCCCACGAAAGCTCATCACCTAATAAACCATCTTGTTAGTCTTGAAAGTGCTGCATAGTCCTGTCTTTTGTTTCAGTGGGACCAAATGGTGAGACAAACCATTAGTTTAAGTAACATCTACAGTGATTCTGGTTGGTACCTTGGATGGGGGATTACCACTTTTGAGGTGTAGGTTTTGAGATCTCAATTCATTAGGTGATAAAAGGGAGAGGAGAGCCACAAATATTACCCATTGAGTATAATCATATACTTTTTACTAAGAGCAACCTGAACCTCCTTTAGTCCAAAGTTCCTTGTTGGCAGAGTATGAAAGAGTTACAGGTTTGGGGGGGTGAAAGTATCAAGAAGTGTTAGTGTTTGGCACTACTACCCACCAAGGGATGCTGAAATCCATGCTTAATTCAATTCAGCACTTTCAATCAGTCAAAGCCATTTGTGGAAGAACTAATAAAGCAAACAAATGCAACATTTTAGAATTTATTGATTTGGTTCCTCAACTGTTCCCTCCTCCCAAGCGGTTGGAAAGACTTGTTTAGCCAAACTAGCAAGGAGGGAGTCATGTTTTATTAATCAACTATGTATTTCTATATTTACCACACACTCTATTTAAAAAACAAACACTTTTCATACCAAGATATGCCTACCTTGGGGAGTTAAGAAAGAGGACTGCAGGAAGGATGGAGAGAAAGAACCACAGAGAATGAATTTCTTGAGTCGTGTGGAAGATTTGCAACAATACTCTAAAATGTAGTCAAATGCTGCCCTCTCCCCGGCTCCAAAAAAATTGAGACTTCTTGATATTTTTGTAAATGCACTTTTAGATTTCACTAAGGATGTAAATAATCATTACAATAGTTAACCAGTTAAATGATTAAAATTATACCAGAACTGTAGCAGACAGATGCTGGGGCCAGGTTCCCGCCTGCCCGCCTGAGCAGCAGCACAGCTTCACAGGTGATTAATCAGCTCTGTCCAGTCAGAAGCTCTGGGCTCCGTGCATGGAGCTGACTGACTGGGCGGGGCTGATTAATCACATGTGAGCTGTGCTGTCATGCAGCTTTGAGGGAGCACCACTCCAGCATGGCTGGGATCCCACCAGCTGGCCCAGTATGGCTGAGGCCGGGGTCAATGTCCTTCCTGCCTGCCCAGAATTCTCCCGCCTGGCCAGCGTCCTGCCAGCTAGACCCAGGCGCAGCCCTGCCTACTGCCCCTATACGGCTGGCCAGACACAACCAGGGCTGCTCCAGCCTGGCATGGTTGGCTGTTTAGTCGATTACCGGGTAAGCATTCCAGTAAACCTAATTCTTATCAGGTAACCGGTTAACCAGTTAAATGTTCATCCCTAGTTTTGATAGCTTAGATAGATTCCTATTTTAATTAAGCACCCAAGCTAGTCTGAAGGCAGTGACTGCAAATGTTTGAAGGTAAAACTAGCAAATCCACAAATGAATGCAAAATAAACAATTCTAGAACCATTGAAAAAGAAGATAATATTTGATAGCTTCCTCTATTCATTTTAGGGTTATGTACAATCTATTTTAAACACAAATCTGATAGAAATGTCACAAATATTCTTAAAGAAAGAAAATGTGTTATGCTTGCAAATTAACATTCACAATAATAGACCCAGTGATTTGTTTTCTGTCTGTTGAAGATAAATATAACATCTCATCTCAAGCTTTGTCTGGCAGATGTATAGCTCCATCACTTGTAAGGTAAATCTGTCTAGTTGAGTCTTTCAGTGAACTCTCATATATAGGGAGATATGGAATACGTAAAAGGAATATATCATGGTGAGGTGTGGTACAAAAACTAACTGAAAGACTTCGCTTTGGAACAGCCACATTACTCCTGAATACCTAACTCACAAGTAAATTATTTAGATCATGCCAAACAAATGTCAGTAAATGTTTTATGTCAGTGTTTCTCAACCAGTGGTACGAGTACCCTTAGGGGTACTTGAGAAAAGTCGGGGGGGTTTATCAACACAACTGAAACTTAGAGAAAACTGAATTTTTGTTTTAAGTGTTATAGCGCTTTATTATTTTTGTACTTTTTACACCCAAAAATTTCATCGCCCGCCCAGCTACGATTAAGTTGTTTAAACAAATGTGTTGCAATAATAGAAAAAAAAAATGGTGTGTCTGAAAACTGTAGGTACTGGGGGTACCTACAATTTTTTTTTTTTTTTTAAGAAAGGGGGTACTTTATAAAAAAAGGTTGAGAAACACTATTTTATGTCATATCCCATGAATTCCATGTAGGTTACAGAAAAGTTATTTTACAGAGCTTTAAACATATTTACTGCAATTGTGGCTTGCATGTCTCTGTCTATAATGTCAGGTGACCTAGTGGTGTGAGCCCACCAATATCGTAGTTCTCAAATGGGATTATTTATGGTAATATACTCTATGCCTGACTACATGCGTTTGCATGATGAGGCCCTTATTTACATTATAATTCAATTACAGAAGGTTCAGAGAGGAGAGAGAGGGAGAGAGAGATTAAATGTAAAATTTAAAAATAATCTAAATAGCTTTTCTATATATACAAATGTTAGACCATTAGAATTTTCCAGGGCCAGTCCAAGGCAAGGAGTAAATGCTATGTGTGCTACGCAGAAACTGACATCACAGTCCTTCCAGTGGTATAAACCTCCCATTTCTAGCTCTGCAGGGTGATGATTTAAGGCCATGTCTTCACCCTGAGTAAGATCGATACTGCTGCGAAAATTGAAATCAGAGGGGTCCCCAGTTGGTGGCCAGTACTCCTGCTCCTGTGAGGAGTAAGGAAAGCCTATGGAGGCGCTGTCTCCCATCAACCTCCTGCTGCGGGGATGGTGGGGAAACTCAGATCAAAGTATGTCAACTCCAGCTACGTAATTAACATAGCTGGAGTTGAGTGTCTTAATTCAACCTTCCCCAATAGTGTAGACTTGGCCGAACTGACTTTAAACCTCTCACAGCTCTAGCGCTGAATACTACCCATTCTGAGACAGTATAAATGTGGGGAGAAAGCCCATATTTGGAGGAAAGAAAAATGTTCAGATGGCAGGTTGATTTAACAAAGAATTAGGCGTTGTACAGTTAATCAGCATGAGCAGTTTACCACAATAAGCTCCTGGCAGATGACATAGGCTCCTAGGTGCGACAGTAATACAAATAATAATAATTTAGAACAATGATATTTTCATCACATAGATGGTTCTATGTCTCTGATCATTCTTCCGCCAATCTAGTCTGCAGGATCAAAGGATTGGGGTTTGTGGAGTGGGCAGGGTGTGGAATCTCAAAATGCAGTGGATTCAAAGCAGAGATATGCGGGGATCTTGTCCACCAGTCCTGAAAAACCTGGCCAGCTGCTTGGAAAACACAAAGACTTGCTGTGTCAACCTGGGGCCTTTGGATTGTTTGCAGCTGTGAGAACAAGTGCCCGATAATGCATAACAGACAAGGAGGTTGTGCTCTGATTTGCCCCAGGCCTTGTTAGCACTGAAATGTTGATATTTTGTTTTGAGGGTTGTGGGTGGTGTTTATTTCCAGGGAAACTCTCCTTGTATCTTTAAGAGATTTAACAGTAGTCATGGGAAAATTCTTGTGGCAGCTTTACTATAATTCGGTGAAGGAAGCCACCAGTTTTTCATACTTTTTTTTTTGTAAACACACAGGTTGAAGGCTTTTGCACTGAAGAAAAATCACATCGCTAAACAACTAAGGCTGAAAGCAAGGATGTTGTCTGCTCCGCCTTTACACTGGGACATCTCGGAAGAGGAGCTGATAAGGTTGGGCCTTCAAAAAGAGTAATAGGGCACTTGCCAAAGGTCTGTATGTACCATTCTATTCTAGGCCTAATAAATGTGAAAAGACACTTGCAAAAGGCACACTGAGCAGTGAGGTGCCCATTTCCTGGTGGCTTACAATGAGATCTGGGTGCCTACCCAGCGTTCCCTGTAAGCTGAGTGCCTGGGTGACCACCCAGGAGAGATTCAAATGCTGCCCTGCTGATTAGCAAAGCACCCACAGCCTGCAGCATGTGTTTCTGCTGGTTGTGCACATCTGCACATGCCTTGGTGCAAATAACATTTATTCTGCACACGAATGGAAAAAATAGAGGAAATATTGGTTCCTACTTGCCTATTCCTTGTGCCCAGTATCTTCCTACAGATCCTTGCTGTCACTCAGAACCCACAAGGTAAGATCCTGGTCCCACTGAAGTCAATGGGAATTTTGCCTTTGACTTCTGAGGGGCCCAAATTTCATTTAGCATGTCCAATATCTGTAAAGTGAGGAAGTCTGAGCCTGTTTGTTATAACCTTCAGTACTTCCTAATTGTCTGTACCTCTTTTTTTTTGTTTTGTTTTGTTAAAGACAATTCATAGCCTCAGTCAAAAAATGGTAATTTTTGTTATGTAAAATGGGACCCAGGATTTTTCACTAATATTTCTCTCAGGTTCATCTTATTCTCCATAGTTAGCATCATCTCATTCTGCATTTTCCTCCTATTTGCCTTATTCTTTCCCTGCAACCCTTTTCTAATGCTTCACCACAACTCCTCTAACAGATTTGATCACCATATTATCTCTATAGTCTCTGGCCATGTAGAGTACTACAATTTGTGTCAGTTCCAGCAAAATAACACTGCAAAGAACAACCCCCCTCCCCCATTTCTCCCTAGCAGGGTTTCTTAGCAAGGCACTGGACAGTCGAGGTCTATTTAAAAATACTAAAAAAGAATTGTCGTTTATTGGGAAAAATGGGTATTAAGGCTGCTGTTCTCTTCCAGGAATGTGGAGGGTTTCCTGCAGGGATTCAGAGGCTTGTTTTGGCAGGGGTATTTTTACAGCTCTGTAAACATGCCACTAAATTGACCATTTTGTCAGTGTAAAGCAATGTTCATAATATGTCATAATTTCCATGAGTCTGATCGGTAATTTGATGGGGTTGGGTTCCATTTTAGTCTAGTTGCTCTTTGTGGGATTTGCTATTGAAATATTTAAACACTTTCCTGTTTCTACCCCCTCTGCCCCAAAATGCCTAGCAGACCAGCAAAGTGTCCAACATCTCCTGCCTTCCCCTCTTCCCTTCCCCTGGAGACTAGTAAGGATCACTCACTTGTATTTTCCATTTTAGCTTTCATTGTCCAAGGGCCTGGGAAAATGAACTCATTTCTATGTAAGTGGCAATCTGCTGCCTCGTTGCTAACAGTGGGTAAAACCCTGCTTTCCAGCGTGGCTCTAATTGTAGCAGAAGCAAAAAACAAAAAAACAAAACAAAACAAAAAACAAACAAAAAAAACCAACATAGAGAGGCTGCCCTGGGGGACTCTGCAGCTGTTTGCATACAGAGCTCTGTTGCATTTCCCTCTCAAGCAGGGAGGGGGTGGCATCAGTGGGCAGGATGTGTACCCCCCAGCTCTAGAGTACTTGAATTTACGGGACAACCACCCTCCGAGAGAGGGATGGAACAAGCCACCAACACTTCTACAAAGCACCAGCTAAGGAAGTGTTTCAAATTTCGCCTTGCTGTTATGGTCTTCTCTTCACAGACCTCAGGCTCAAATCACTCCTACCTGCTCTTGGTACTGGGCACTGGGTTGTTTTAAATCTTTATAGTTAAGATAGAAGCAAAAGTGATGACAATTTCAACCTTTATTCCACTTTGAGGTAGGGATGTAAATGAGTCGACTACCCAATAAGCAGAAGCTTGCTGGGTAGCACTATCAACTACTCGCTCATTTCTATCCCCTCCTCCCTGCTGCCACTCTGCTCTAGTAAAGGGACAGGGGAGCTGCCAGGAGAGGACTCTGGCTGACTCCCTGGTCCCAGGTCTTCAGAATAACCCTTCCCCCACTGCCACTCTACATTTTTGAAGGGAGAGGGAAGCTGGCACAAGTGTTGAGATCCAGGACCAGGGATACATCCAGCATTCATTCACACCGGTTTCCCTCTCCCTTCAAAAATGCAGAGTGGCAGCACCAGCTTTCACTTGTGCCGGCTCCCCATCCCTTTAAAAATGCAGAATGGCAGGGAAGGGGAGGAGGGATGTTGTGCTGAGACCTGGGACCAGGGATTTATCCAGTGTCTTCTCATGCCCGTCCCTTTAAAAATGCAGAGCGGCAGCAGGAGGTTGTACTGAGACCTGGCATGAGCCAGGAGTGAGCGCTGACACTGCCCTTCCTTATTGACTAATCGAGTAGCTGATAAAAATTCCATCGACTACTCGATTAGCCAATTAACTGCTATTTAACACCCGTAGTTTGAGGAATCACATGAAAAGTTTAATTAGTTTGCCTGCAAAGTGTTTTGAAACTAGAAAGTGCTAAGCAGCACTGTCTAGTGACACATCTCCCGCTTAGAAAAGAGCTGTAATGTTAACATCCCGTTCCCAGGCTCACTCTGTGCTGTTCACGTACTCAGCCTGTGATTGAGATAACACTTACTCTGTCACTCTGCCTCTTTGCACCCCAGCATTTCAGACAGTGCTGAAACACCTCACAGTTTGGTGGCGCAGCAACTGACACAACCTAATGCCAATGTCACTGATTAGTCCCTTCATTTACAATAAGCAATTTGCTGTGTCCCTCAACTATTGATGTAGTATCTTCCAGCTAATTCAGGCACTAAGTCCTGCATTTTGTAAGGACTAATATTTGGAAGAGACTCTTGAGAGAGGGTGTCTAATCCCTTGAGCAAGGCCCTGAACATCTCAACCATAAAGGCATAGCTATGCGTACTATTGAAGAGTTTTGGCATTTGAAGCAGTGTGGGGTCCATATTTAAATAAATAAATAAATAAATAAATAAAATAATAATATAAATACCTTGTTCTTATCTAGCTATTTAGATCCCCAGATCTTGAAATTCTTTACAAAAGAGGCCAGGACCATTCTCCCATTTTACGTATGGAGACAATGAAGCACAAAGAGATGAAGTGACTTGTGCCCTGTTACCCAGGAACAGAATCCAGACCAGTGCTACATCCATTATGCCACATGACACCTCGCAAGACAAAAGAAACTCAGGAGACCAGCAGAGGGGGCTTTTGCTGATATTGCAGCCCTCCCTCCTTGGATTTTTTAGCCTAGTTTTGAGCAGGCAAACTATAAAAAACAGGGTTATAATACAACCTTTTTTAAACATTTCTTCCTCAACTTTCTGGTAGCACTTCCAAGACCACCAATTGAAATGAGTTTTTATCTCATTAGCCGGTTATTTTTAAATAGTTACTACTCTGTTTCTACCCTTCATCACAGGAAAAACAAAACAAGAACTCTATTAACCTACATTACCAATGTAAACTAATTGACCCTAACACGGAAATTATCCCAGAACAGAATTCTTTTAGCTTCCTGTCCTTTCTTTCCTACTCACCTCTCCCCTCCTGCCCATTGCTCAAGAGCATAGACTTGACAACTTTAGGCCCTGTAGGGCTTCTCTACACAAACAGGGTTGAAGCAGCACTTATGCAGCTGTGCTGATACAGCACTCAGTAAAGATGCCACCTTTGTTGATGGGAAAGCTTCTTCCGTTGGCATATGTATGCCACTTCCCAGAGAGGCTGTAGCTATGTTGACAGGAGATGCTTTCCATCAGCAGAGAGCTGTTTACACCAGGAGGTAAGCCAGTACAACTGCATTGCTCAGGGATGTGGCTTTTCCACCCCTGAACAACATAGCTATCCCGACATAAGTCTGTAGTGTAGACGAGCCTCAGACTGTGTTTGCTTTCTCCAATACCTCAGAAGGTTCGCAAAGTCATTAGCTATAGCGAGGATTGTGCTGAAGATGTTTTTGATCTAGCAAGGTACCCTCTGATGCACAGGGTAGGAGGAGAAAACTGTTTCTAACTACAACTCTCAGCTACACCTGGACTATTAAGTTCCCAGTCAAGGATGGTGACCTTTAACATTTGATCTTGGGTCATGTTTCAAGTTCCAAATAGGCTTCCCAGTTTGCTGATTAAAGCTTGTTTATTTAAAGCAAAAGGATTAAAAAGAGTAGTTATAATCCTACTAATTCAGGGGTTCCTGGAGCTAAACCATGGTTGCATATCTGCACAAGCATGTCTGTGATTGTGTGTCTGGGAGGGTTTTTTGTAAGTTTTAAATTGGAGCAATTTGGAAGACAAAGATTATAGACTGACCACTTAAAACCATGTATGTCTGTCAACTCCCATGATAATTCTTCATTCTTAATTAAGAACAATTACAAGTACATTAAAAACTAAAAGCAACAAGGCATTTCAGTTATGCTAAGCTCTCGTCTTGCCTCTGAAATACTGTTAAATGAGTAACCTGATGCTAAATGTGAAGTTGACTTACTCTTAATGCATATTATTATTTGGAACTCAAAGTTATCAGTCACTGTAGTAACTGTCATCTCTCATCCATTAAACATAGACACAATTATAAATTTCCAAATGGGATACCAATATCACATACCAAAAACCTAATTTAGAGTGTTGGATGCAGACACATTGTGTGTATGTGTGCATAAGTAGGAGTGAGAGAGAATATATATAACTAGTATTCAAACACACACATTCTTGGCAAGAAACCAGTTGAGAAGTAGGAGAGTGAATGGGGGTGGAAAATTGTTGCATATTTGGAGAAGAGATTTTTCAATACTATCAGTGAATCAGTGATCAACCATGCTGCTTTAGTACTTTTAAAATGCCATTTTAATTAATTTAGTGCTAGAGGAAGGTGCCAGATGGACAGGCCTAGAAACTTAAATCTTGCATTTACATTGGAGAGTAGCAGCCTGATCCAAGGATTTTCACTGACTTCAGCTGCATTTGGATCAGACCCTCATGGCACAAGCTTCCTCCCAATGACTTCCTATTGTGTTTCACAACTGAGCTGATGGGATCATTTGGACATAAGATTTGCCCTATTAGCAGATATGCTGTTTCAGAAGCCCCTGTATTCCTCGTTTCATGAGGAAGAAGGGCTCTTCCAAAAGAGGAGGATTTTCTGAAATTTGGCCCAGTGTAGATGGGCCAAATTTCGGAAAAGCCTCTTCCGAAAAAACAATTGGAAAAAGGTACTCAATTTGCGGAACGCAATTTGTGTACCTTTTTCTGATAAAACTCCATAGTCTAGACATAGCCTGAGAGTGACCAATAAATGATCTTTCAGAAGGTGAAATTCTCCATAACACAGAGTATGTGGGAGGTGATAAATCCTTCCAGTGGATCACAGAAACTTCATCCAAAGCACAAGATTTGATTAACCTTATTGTAGCATTTTTGTTGGTCCTAAAATCATCCGTCTTATAAATAAACACGAACAAAAAATAAAAACAACCCATTAAAATACAGAGCCAGCCATAGTATGGTGAGAGTTCTTTTGATAAAACAGCCAGTCAGGAAGGGACATCTGGGCAGGAGCCCAAGAACGCCAGTGTTTTTTTCTTCTTTTCTCTTATATTGCCTTTTGACAATCACCCCAAAGCAGTGTCGGGTAAACTTAGCTTGCTACTTGCGCTTGTTTATGAGTGCAGCTTATGTATATTCCCTCAAGAGCTATACAATACAGAAGCATGATCACTTAAGTAACAAGGTGAAGGGTGATTTTGGATTGCAGCCATTGCAAAAAGTACTTCTTAATCCTTTGGCCCCTGCTATTATTCCGCTGGAGATCCTAACTGTATTGTGCCATCAGAGATAAAGCAGCTAATCCCATTCCATCCGATTATGCCTGTCTGCTTCATAGTGAGTGAGTTAGCTTTCAGTTTTTAGCTATCTGTCAACAGAAGTGATACTTTCCCCTCAGCTGTAATCTTTCCAATGACCTTGCTGCAAATGAAACCAAAACATGCACCAGCACAAGTGTGGAAATCCTCCTTCCATTTCCTCGTTCTGCCATATTGTATGTGGGAGGAAGCTGAAGAATCTGCTTTTGGCAGAGTGGCAACCCTGCTTTCCTTTTCCCACTGCAAACCCTTCCACAGAGGCTCAATACTTACCTATGCCATACAGAACATGAACAACTGGTGAACAATTCCCTCAGAGGCAATTTGTCAAAGCTACAGGGGGATCTAGGCCTCACTTGGCCTCTGCAGCTGGACAGTTCTACATGCACAATGGTGAAATTTAGTTATTTCCTTCTGACATAGGTGACAGAAAAAAAGGCAGATATAATAACTCAGAATTCACATAAAAAACCCTGGGGGCCTTAAGCCACCAGCTGACTGGAAAAATTGCCCTGGGAGGAGAATAACAAAGTTGCCTTCTCTCTTCCCCACTGATACCAATTTCCCCCCCCCCCATATCACTGCTCATGCTTCTCAACCCCAGTGTTTTCCTCTGTGTGCCCTTCCTCCTGTGTTGTTTGGGCTCCAACATGCCCACCTTCCACAGGGGCAGCACAGCTGAGAGATGGCTTTGCAGGGGCAGAGCTGGAAGGCTACAGTTCAGACAAACTTCCAGCAGCAAGTGGAGGTAAGGTTCTGCAGACAACTGAGAGAGGCACAGTTGTACCCAAAGCACACCACTGCTGGAATCAGCCCTGACCAACAGATCCTGTTGGCAGATATGTATGTATGTATGTATGCCTATCTCATGGAGCTAGAAGGGACCTGGAGAGGTCATTGAGTCCAATCCCCTCCCCTTATAGCAGGACCAAGGACCATTCCTGACAGATTTGCTCCAGCTCCCTAAATGGCCCCCTCAAGGATCAAACTTACAATGCTGGTTTTAGCAGGTCAATGCTCAGACCACTGAGCCAGCCTCCCTCCCATGTTACAGCACCATCATTGGATAGAGCTTTGCTCAGCCTATCCTCTACCTTCAGCTCTTAGAAGAGTGTGGAATTGATGATGTTTGCTCTATCCCTTCACTCTCCCTGATGATCTCAGCATAAGCAGCATCTAGGCTTCACTCATGCTTCCATAGCAGAGGCTAGGGAAGGAAGAGAGAAGCAACAGCAATCCCGGACTGCTAGGACTCAAGACTGTAAAGTTTTTTATTTTTCCAGCCCACCCAATGGGAAGCTCCCCCTTCTCCTACCTATAAGACAGACTCCTCTCTCTCTCTCTTTCTCTCTCTCTCTCTAAGAAAAGGAAAATTCGCCTTACAGCGTCATTAGCAGAATCCACGTGAGAATGTAACAATATGAAATTAAAGCAGCAGATTAGACATGCTAAAAATTGATGGTTCTCACCCCCTGCCCGCTTGGGGGAACTGCTTTCACTCAATGTATGTACTGAAAACAAACATGAAAGGAAAAACTCTCCTTTGCCTTCAGTTGTCAGAGCAAAAACTAGAATTCCCTGAGCTCTTTTCAGAAGTGCTAATACTCTCCCCTAGGCCTTCATTATATTGTGCTACACACACACACTGTCCTCTGCACACAAGCAGGGAGAGAAGGCCCTTATAAAGTTGGGCTGTTTTTATTTTTCAGTTCCAGTGAAAAGCAGCTGGAAGCCTGCAAAAAGGAAGCTTCAGTTGCATTGGCAATTAAACTCAAAATGTGATTAAATTGCTATGATGGGGCACATCTGCTGCAAGCCAGAGTGTGCTGGGGAACTAGAGCAGAGCATTCCTCTCCACTCCTAAATTTGTAGGCTCTGGGTCTGTCTGATTCAAAGCACTAACTTACATTAGGGGGGTTCCTTAGTTTTCTTTCCCGTCTTGCACCCAATATTTTGCAGTGACTGTGCAAAATATCATGAGACTGTGCTCTTCTAGTAAAGACCCTAATAAATAAACACTGTTTATGTTCCTCCTTCAAACTACAGGGAACTGCCACTAACATCAGTGAGTTAAATGCCCTCCGAGTGTGGGGCAGGAGAAGAGGCCACACATTTCCATGAGACATAATTGCTGGAAGCAGGGGTACTGTGGGTGCTGCCCTTTCCCCTGGCTTGAAGTGGTTTCCATTATATACCAGGTTTATAGCTTGGTTCAATGGCTCTGAAGACATCCCCTATACAGCTTGTTTCAGTCTGCCTGCCACCATGCTAAACTGAAAACCACACCCAACTTGATAAAAACTGTTCTCTGCCCATTTGTGAATTAATTCTTAGGCTTAGACAAAATGCAGGATAAGGGGAGCCTCAGTTAGTATCTCTATTGGCTACTATTCATATTTAACACAAGCTGAGCATCTGACCCCAAGATCCACCATAGGAGTAATCCCAGCAAAATGAAATAGTGCTCAGAACCTAGGTCGAACACTATATATCATCAGAGAGCATGCTGATCATAGAAGAGAAAAAAAATAACAACATGGCTATGTATTATAAAATAGAAGCTTAGCTTAAGCAGAGTCTTTTAGACCAGTGATGTGCAAAAAAGCAATCAGGCCCTCACCAAATAAGAGCCAGTGATCAAAATCTGGGGAGGGGAGGGCGGGGAAGGAGAAACAAAAGGTAAATGACTAATTGGAACTCAAGAGGGGACTTTGTAATTTGATACAGAAGAGGAGAAATGTCATTTTCTACTCCACTTCAAAAGGCTTGTTTCAAAAAGAGCTGATGAAACAACCAATTTTTTCTAAAAGAACAAGGAAAAAGTCAAGCAGAACTATGGCTATGTCTACACTACAGAGTTTTTTTTGGAAAAATGGCCATTTTTCCGAAAAAACTTCACTTCATCCACACTGCAATCATATTCTTTCGGAAAAAAAAAATCAAAAGAACAGAGGGGTTTTTCCGACATTGGTAAACCTCTTTCTATGAGGAAGAAGCCTTTTTCCGAAAGAGCTCTTGTGTGCGGATGGGGAAGAAGGAGTTCTTTCAAAAGAAAAGGAAAGAGGAAAAAGCACAGGTGCCCTGGAGGCCACTCCACCATAGTAATCACAGCTTAAATGTGAGACAGCATCCATTCAGTGTGGACACTATCTTTCAAAAAAGCAGATCGCTTTTTCAATGCACTTCGGCAGTGTGAACGCTCTCTTTCGGAACACGTTTTTTTGGAAGACCTCTTCTGGAAAAGCTTCTTCCAAATGAAGCCTGCAGTCTAGATGTGGCCTATGGGAGAGACAAAAGGGAAGCAGAAATAGCCTTGCCATATGTGACAACCCTGTACCTGATGAGATATAAACAACTGCACCAAATGGCCACGGTTAAAAAACAAAAACAAAGCAACCACCACTGCTACTTTGAAGCCTTGACCTTGAGAGAAGATATTTGTCTGTGTGGTATACATACCTTAGTAACACTGCATACTGTTGCAGGTGTGTGAACTCACTTCCTGCCTCCTGCCTGTGCCCCTTGCATTGATTTCAGTCTATAACAGTCACAGATGCTGACTGATAAAGAGACCACGCAAACTGAACCTGCACTACCAGAATGATTCCAATACAGAATTGACATTTGCAACATGCGCCAATCGCCACCATATCAACCCCCTCAATTTTTCAGTAACAGTTTACTGCTTAGAGAGCTTTTTGTCTCTCACTTTATTCACACTGCCTAGAGGAGAGAAGAAGTAAACAGAGCTTTATAATATTACTGTACTCAGCCTTTTTTAAAAAACACAGAAGTCCCATTCTAAGTACATACTTGCACACCATAAGAAGAAATTAACTCTGAAATTCTTTCTTCATGTACAGCATGCCTGTGGAAAAGAATGTTCATTTGGATTTTGCCAGTTTGCGCAGAGTACCTTTTAGATTTGTATGGGTCTGTTCTTCTACATGAATGTTAGGACTCAGCAATGTCTGTGACAATGCCAACAGCATTATGTACATAGAAGAGAGTATGCTACTGTTAATTGGATTTAGAATGAAGTAGCATACACATACATACCTCTAAACTGGTCCTTATCTGACATTCATCATGAGACCCATGGCAACTTCCACACACAAAATGGAGCACTGGATGCTATTGGTTATTTATGTCAGAGATGTTAAAGTAAGTGTAACCCCCACACTTCTGGGTGTAGGGTTTTGTCTCATCTAGTGGCACTCAGACTGCTTACAGAGAGAATGAGTCTGCTCTACAGCCTTAGCTACAAGCCAGCTGGGTTTTAGCTCACGCAATCAATAGAGGCTCATTCAGTAAACTCCAG
This sequence comes from Pelochelys cantorii, assembly GCA_032595735.1. Lineage (NCBI taxonomy): Eukaryota > Metazoa > Chordata > Testudines > Trionychidae > Pelochelys > Pelochelys cantorii. Next base: position 139,475,369 of record CM064326.1, on the reverse strand, counting down.
AGGCTCCAGGTCCGATTTTGCCCACAGACAGCTGGAGTCTGTTGGTGGTACCCACAGAACTGGGATTCAGCCAAAATTTGGAAACATTAAGGTAGACTATTAAATCTATACTGAGGTGCGCAAATCAAAACAGCCTGCTTTTCAAAGTGGCACCTTTTAGTTCTTACCTCAGCGGGATTCTAGGCATTTCTAAACTGCTGCTTAGATATGGACTGAAGAACCAAAATGTAGGGTCCCCTGTTGTGTATCTGTTGGCCAATATCAAAAACTGAATCTTACACTGTTTTTAGAACTATACTGCAAAGTTCTGCATCCCCTCAAATATGGGACTCATGCTATCAAGTGGTACAGCATGCACTGATGCAGTCAATAGAATTGTTTCTTCTAGCTCTCCAATCTTACTGGAAGTGCTAAGATAAGCAAAAGAGTGAGAGAAACTTGTGTTTTTGGTATAGTACATTGCTCATCATCTAATAAACAGCCAGGTTTGCTTTCTCACCTTATTGGAGAAGTGCTGTGAGAATCAATAATATAGTTAAGATACAGCCACACTGCTCATGTAGAGATTGTAGTTCAACTAGAGGCTGAACCTGGCATCTGTTAGGCTCAGCAGTGGCCAAACTAAAACACACCTGAAATAAAATGGGATGAAAGTATTTCTCAGTGTTGGAGGAGAGGCATTAAGAATGGGAGTGATTAAGTTCTCCACCACAAGTACTCAGCACAGTAAAGACATGACCGGGTACTAAGGTAAGATGTAACTGTGGCTTCATGGAAGAGTGGGTAACTGTCTGATGGATCATATTCTGAAAGAGAACTGGCATGACCACTTTTTTCCTTGTATTCCTTTGGTATATATGGTCATGCCAATTCTCTTTCAGAATATGATCTGAGGAAGTGGGTCTGGCCCACGAAGCTCATCACCTATTAAACTATCTTGTTAGTCTTTAAAGTGCTACATAGTTTTTCCTTTTGTTTTAGCAAGATCAGACTAACATGGCTACCTCTCTACTAGTAGGTCAAGGCAGTGAGCCAACAAACTACTAACATTCAGCACAAGCTGCAAGAAGTAGAGAAGTGCTGCTTTGAGACTTGCTAGGAGGAAATTACATCAACTAAGTGAGGTGTTGTTTTTGTGAGGTCAATAAATTCAGATGTAGCATGCACAGAATGGTCAATGGGGGGATAGAAACAAATCACTTTTTAACCACACACAGCTTGCTATGGAAAGGAGAGAGTCAAAGGTGATGCCAGTATTTTTAACCTGACTCATTGCATTGGAATTGATCTTAACATGTGGGAACACAAAGCAAGAGTGAGCCTGTTCATAACAACAGACTCCCAGATTTATAGATACAGCTTCTATCCAGCAGGAAGGCTTTATTTGCCTGAGGTTGAAGGCAAGTTGGCAAAATAACTCTTATGCATCCCACTGGCAATATTGTCAAGGAATTTCTCCAGAGAAAAGACAACTTAGGGACTGGCCATAAATTATTTAACATACTTTTTGGTGGCTTTCTAGACCACCCATCCCCTTGTAACCCTTTGTAATACTGAAGCAAACACACACAATTAAGGACCCGCCTGCCCCCTAATGCTTTATGCATTTTATGGACAACCCCTTTCAGAGTCCATCAGGCAAGAAATATGGTCATATATCATCAGCATACTAATCTCACTCTGCACCATATTTATGAGAACACCTTTGTCAAGATCATTCCTTGGTATAATGGCCTAGGATATCTGCAAGGGTCACCTTAGAGAGCGATGAAGTGATTCTCCTGGTGTTATCTATAGGATTCCATGGCCATATGCAGTCTCTACGAACTAAATATGTCAAACTATTCTACCCTTTTAAAGTAAGTGATATTTTTAGTAGTGTGAGGGGACAAATAAGAAGTGTGTGTGAGAGAGATCCAGGAGGAAAAAAAAACATTAAAGGAATTTCCCAGCATATCGTCTCATTTTCTTTATGCCAAATCTCTCCTCACTCTCATACCCTCTCAACCAACATGGCTGAACTATCTGTATATTGACTAGTTCAGTGAAAAATACCATAAACCAAGAATATTTGTTATGAAGCATATCTATTAACTACAAACAAGTCCTTATTTCCACAATCAAATAACTGTACACATTTCCATTTCTGTTTTTTACTTTTTACCTTTCACATACTTAGAGGTTCTGGGATTCAAAGCAATTTTTTTTTTTTACATTTGTAAATGACATGGGAAGCCCAGAGGTGTCAGAGCTATGGACTGCCAAACCTAGACATCCCAGGGTTCAGCCCTGGCAAACCTTGGCATAAATTAAGCACTGAATGTTCGATAGAAAAGCCTGCTTTTCCCTCAGGTTGCTATTTGAGACTGACAAGCAAACTGTATGGGAAATTGCTGTATTCCCCCTCCTGCCCGGGCAACAAAGGGCCCACTCAGTTCTGCTTTTGTTTACACTCATGTAATTCCAGTGATTTCAGTGGAGTAAGTCCTGATGATATACAACCGCGTAGAGTGTGGGCAGAACCAAGACCCATAATTCCACTCAGACTCTGTGCTTGCTAAGATATCATCATGACTCCAAACTATAATTCTTTCTATGCAATTCATTGCAGTCATTTACTCATTATTTTTAACTGCAAGAACAATGAAAGTCATTTAAGATAATTTAAAATGATAATTTAAGACACCTATTAGTAACAAACTATTGCAACAGTTACTGTGATAGTAAAACAAAAATAATATGGTTGATCACAGAATCAGTGTTGTATTGGAGGTCATTTGCACTGGTATGTGCCAGGCTCAGACATGGTTTGCATGGTACAGGATCAAGCCAATATGTGGCATGTCTGGCCGTATGAAAAAGCCACAATTAATTTTTCTAAAACAGCTTTAACAGACAATGAGAGAAGGAGAAGAGAGAAAGATAGATTTTACAACAAAAAGTATACAATATGTTGTCACAGATGTAAATAATTGTAATCTTAACCATGCAGAAAATACTGTGGAAATGTTTTGTTTTATGCTAAAAAATATTTTCACAAAAAAGGTAAATATGTCAGTGTTTTATCTGCAGCTTTTTTTGTTCCGTGATATTATGAATGGATGATAAAATCATAGTACCAGTTTATGATTTCATAAACAGCTAGTGCTGCATTCATACCTTTTTTTGTACAAAAATGCCCATTTTCTGCAATATTTTCAGAACAACAGAGCAAAGAGAATTCAACATGATGAAGCAGTATATACCTTCAGAATTCAACGAAATAAATCAAGCAAAGCTGAATGGCTTTTCTGAACACTTTTACATACACGCTTGCCATATTGGCTGTGGAATTTTTTTAAATGTCTACTGCTGCCTAATGGGATACAATATGCAAAACAAAATATTGTAGTAGCAAAATATGTATGCCTCTTATAAATAGCATATATAAGCATTGTTAAGCATGCAGCACTGCATTCCAACAAAACAAAACAAACACAAAAAAACACAACCCCCCCACCCAACCTAAACTTTTACTAAAATCAATGAAACTATATTCTGCCCTCTCCTAAAAATGCTGGGTGAAATCCTAGCCTTACTCAAGTCAAAAAAGGTTTTCCCATTAACTTCAGTGGAGTCAGACTTTCTCCCTTACTATGTTAGCATAGGTCTAGACTACGGGGCTTTATCAGAAAATTTGCGTAGCTTTTTCCCATCGCTTTTGAGGAAGAGGCTTTTCCACCATCTGGCCCAGTCTAGATGGGGCCAAATGATGGAAAAGTCTCCTCTTTTGGTGGAGCCCTTATGCCTCGTGAAACAAGGTATACAGGGCTCCCTGAAAGAGTGCATTTGCTCTTCCATGAAAAAAAGTGGAAGAGCAAACGCGTTCCTTGGATGCGGTGGATTTTCATGGGATACCTCTGGTATCCTGCAAAAACCCTGGAGTGTAGCCATTCTGCCTGTTTGTTCTCTTAACTTACCTCAGTCCTTTAATTTAGCTCACATTTTAGTACAATCATTACAAATTTTAAACTATAGGTGGAACCTACCTTCTTGGATATCTGGAAAATGTTACTTATGCCCCATATAAAAATAACAGCAGCACAGAGAATATGCCTGGGAAGGGTCAAAGAAATGTTTTACAGGAAAGCAAGTGCACCAATGAGATACTGAGAGGGGAGACTGCTGAAACTGCTTCTACCTACCTGTGGGCTGCCAATCCTTTCTAATGGAGAAACAATGTGAGTCTCTCACTCACTGTCAGCCCAGCTGCAGCTTTTAGATTTGTGGCACTGATCCCATTTAAAACAATGATTTGAATGGGTGCACCCTGTCTCTTTTTCTAATTCAGTACCATCAGATGGCAAAGCTCTGCCTGTACAAAGAACAGCAGGGATGGGGCAGTGACCTAGGTTGCTAGCATGGGACTTGGGAAAGCTGGGTTCAATTTCCAGCTTTAGCAAAGACTTCCTATGTGATTCTAAAGCAATCACACCATGCCTCAGTTGTCCAACTGTAAAATGGGCATAACAGTATTGCCTTATCTCATAGTAACATCATAAGGGAGGGATAGCTCAGTGGTTTGAGCATGGACTTGCTTAAACCCAGGGTTGTGAGTTCAATCCTTGAGAAGGCCATTTAGGGATCTGGGGCAAATCTGTCAGTGATGGTACTTGGTCCTGCTATGAGGGTAGTGGACTGGACTTGATGACCTCTCAAGTTCTATGAGATAGGTATATCTTTATATATGAAGGGTTGTCTCTCAAAATAACACATCTGCACAGCATGTTATATTTTGGAATAGCGCCATAATGTGATTATGTAAATGAAGCACAAGATATTTAAATCCCGGCTTCATTTGCAATTTTGAATGTCTTCATTTGCATCCCTCTATTGAAAGAGGGTGCAAGTGTAGACATACCCTAACATACTAATGATTGTTAGGCACTCATATACAATGCTAATGCAGGGTATAAAAGTAACCAAGCTAGATACTAGATAAATATATTTAAAAGTACTCTTTCCCCAGTGCTACATAGGTCCTGGTATAGGCCATCTGTCAAGTCTGGCAGGCCAAATTAGGATTTGTCAGCTTTCCTTTTTATAACCTCTTATGGAAAAAATGCAACTCTCTCTCTCTGTGTGTGTGTGTATATATATATATATATATATATATATATGTATGTATGTAAAATGTTCTCTCAGAAATAATAATGGCAAACAGCAGAGCAACCCTATAATTATAAGTCACCGCCCAAGATAGTAAAAAGAGAAAAGGAAACATAATAAAGAAATGGATCCAAAATTAAGCTCCTAAGCAACTATTATAAAAGAAGTCAGGAAAATATTTTTAAAGAGATGAAATTCATATGCACCTGTCTCCTTCTCCTCCATCCCAGTTATATACATGACTCACTTGTATGACATGGAAATTCTTAATGTCCTCTGCACTATAATGGTGATGTTACTATGCTACGAACAGCACAGACTCAATTCATACTTGTTTTGTTTGTTCCAAATTTTATAGCCCATTGAGAATTCCCTGCTGTACAATGGTGAAATACTTACGACTTGCACTCCTCAAATTCCTAGAAACATAGCTCCCAAGCAACCAGCATTTCAACCTTTGAACTCTCTGACTCTCATGAACTCTCAAAAAACTAGTAAAATGGAAAGACTACAGACATGTGCAGAAGCCAAAGCTTTGGCAGTATCTGCAGTGACCCAAACATGGTTCTGAAAATCTTGAGCCTAGCCTTGACATCAATCTAAGCCTCTCCCCCCCATTGTTGACATTCCTAAAACAAATGTGATTGTCTCTGAAAGCAGCTTCTGACACCTGAACATTACTCAGTTTCCCTGTAGAAACCAAATTACAATCTTTGAGAAAACTGTAGGGTAAAAACCTTAAAGTTATAGTATCTACTGATCAGTGATCCCAGATCAGGATAGCCTCACAAAATCAAAAGAGTTGTATTTCAGCTACACAGGACCCTATAAATCACTGAATTGGTAATAAGATGCTTGCTGGAGATAAGATCCTGTCCTGAGGACCTATTTGGTGCATATGCTCTGAAAGTACTGAGCTGTTTGCGGAGGATGCTACTATACCTAGGATAACACTAGAGTTTTCAGGTGACTAGTCCGTTTAAATTTTGTTTTTTGGGAGAATTCTCTCTAAATCACTGTAACTCAGTTTCCGCAAAGACCTGGTTCCTATGGGTAGCTTCTCCTCCTTGTTGTTTTTTGTCATGCTTTTACCTTATTCAGTCACTGAAAACATCAGTAGCTTCATGCTTAGAGTGGTGGAGTGAACTGTGCCAGTTTATGGCTCTGAGAATATTGGTTGGGAACAGCACAGGCTGTGCTATGTCTCTTCATTAGTGGGGAAGACACAGTTACTGGCATACTGGAAGATGACAAACTCCCCCAACCAGTTCAAAAGCAATAGACCAATGTTGAGTTTAATGTATACTGTCCTCTTATAGGAAGAAGCAGAATTGTAACGAAACTATATGTGGTAAATGAGAAAATAAAGCTATCTCTTGCCTTCTTAGTGGCATACGGCTTTACACTGTCATTCTTTCAGCCTACTTTGCAACTTTATTTAGGGATATTGTAACATACACAAGAAATCTTCAACCACTCTCTTTACGGGTATGTTTATTATAATTATAAGCAACCCCACTAGTGTGAATTACTTACAAATTAAAATGGATGCTAGTAGCTGGAGTTCCAGCCCATGTCATTATGCAATTACATTAAAGGTTCTGGATATTCTGGAATTTTCATCACCCATTCAGGATTTTAACATGCTGTTGAGTATAAGGACTTAATGAACTAATATCAGATTATTACACTGTGTGCCATCATTTCCTTTAACTAGGCAGTATTGAATAATCAAATGGACACATATGATGGTTTGATGACTATATTAATTAGTGATGTGCTAAGCATGTCATGTGACCCATATTTATATGATTTGTACAGCTGTGCAATCCATGGCTAACGGACTGCAATCGCCTATATCTGCAGAGACACAGGTAAATATAGTGGCAGCCCACCAGAGACTAACCCTAGAAAACCAGATCCAACCCACAGACTGGTATTTGCCCAGGCTTGCTCTTACATCAAATAGGTCATCAATCCTATGTATAAACGATGGACAAATTTTCAAAAGATTAGAGGTTCAATCCACGTAAGCATCAAAATGTTAGGCTTGTCCAATTGAGTATAAATGAGCTCTTTCTTCACTGACCTCCTCAATATCAGTTGTGTCATACTCTCTCCACCCATAAACACACACAGAGAATTTTCTTTTCAGTAGATTTCTGGTACTTCCGGCTTCCAACCAGGCTAGAAATCATATGGGAACAACTTCTCACAGGGGCAGATGACCATTTTGCGGGGCCCAGGGCAGCACAATTTTGCGGGGCCCCCCTTTGCCACGGCACATGTGCGGGGCTTTTTGAAGCGCGGGGCCCGGGGCGGCCGCCCCGCTCACCCTGCCCTATATCCGCCGCTGACTTCTCACCTAGCTCCCGCTTAAAACCAGCATGTGTAAAAGGTACATGAAAATAAAAAAAAGTTTAAAAATAAAAGTTAATTAACCCAATTCAAACCCAAGGTAGTTTTGTAATAGTCTGGAGTGAACATGAGTTGGGTCCTTCCTTCATTCAAGCTGGCTCAGCCTCTAGTCTTTACAAATGCCACTTGGCATTAGCCACATCTTGGATTCTTGCTTCTAATTCAGTTGCATTTTTCAAAAAATAACTATCCTGTAAGTAGAACAGATGGGGCAATCAGTGCCTACCAATATCCTGCAGCTGTATCAGTCTGTATCTGCAAAAACAATGAGGTGTCCTGTGGCACCTTAAAGACTAACACATTTATTTGGGCATAAGCTTTTGTGGGCACAAACCCACTTTTTCTTCAGTGCGTTGCCCATCATTAAAGAGAGCACTATGCCCCTTTGGGGCAAACATTGTAAATCAGCCAACCAGGCTCACTGTGTCTCTTCAAGACAATTTACAAGCTGCCCTTATCTCGGTACACCTCGGCAAAGTCACTCGGTGGCACCAATTTCTCTTGACTCAGCTGGGTGGATATAAGTGTGAAAAAGAAGAATATGGCACATTATATGCTTCAATTTCTGCCTGTATTTTTTTCTTCTGTGCACTGCCTTGCCATCTTCCCTTACAATAACACCGTTCCTTATGGGCTACACAACCTTCCACTCCAATTTCCACAGGTGCTGTGTCATTCTTAAAAATCAGGTTTTCAAACTGTGGGGCGCTTCCTTCCTCTGAGGAATATTAGGAGGGGTGAGTGGTGACACCAGGTGACTCAGGCCTGCCCCATGTGTTGAGGCTTAAGGAGGGAGGGGCACCTCCACTCCCTGACTCACTTCAGCCAGCCACCAAGCCTGTGGGTCAGTGTCAACTTCAGCCAAGCTGATTTCCACCACTGGAAGCCTCTGTGCCCAGTACTGCCCTCATCCCTAGAGATCATCTCACACACCTTCTCCCCTCCTGAAAACCTCGGGGGGAGGGGGAGGTATTGTATCTATGTCTGCGTAGGTTGCGGGGGGGGGGGGCTACAACCAAAAATTGTAACTCAGGGAAGGGCGGGGGGGCTCAGCTCACAAAATTTGAAAACTGCTTCCTTACAAGACTTGAGACAGAAAGGGCCAGTTACGCCCTCCTGCTCACCTATTCTCAATATAAGGGTGTTGCCCCTTATATTACAGTTTTTAGTGTTTGATCCCAAGTTTAAGTAGCTGGACTACAGCAGGGGCTTAGAAAAGAGCAGGCACAGAAATGTGCAGTCAATTTAAAACCAATCAAAACACAATCATTTTTAGGGAAGTGCACAATAAATATTAAATAACCCTGTAAGTCCCTGGTAAGATCCAGCCCAGCCACAGTACTGCATTCCCTTCTCACATACGGGGCCTATATTAAGCAGATTTTTTTTCCAAAGCTATACATCTCTGGTAGTTAGACAGTCAGATTTAAATTGTCTCAAGATCTGTATAGGAATACCACAGCCAGCTTGAATTCCCATCTGAATTTAAGCTACCAGTGACAAGAGCGCCAGTGCATGCTGTAAGGCAGAGGAAGAGACAGTGTAGGTAGGAGGGTAAGTTTACAAGGTCTTTACAAGAGACAAAAATCAAATGGAAGGCCCTTCCCGAAGAGTCCACATGGCACCCACAATTTTCCCTTTCCAAACACAGAGTTATCAAGGTTAAAGTTTTCATTTGAATACTTTCTTAGGGCCTGATCCAAAACCTATTAAAGTTTCTAGGAAGGCTCCTCAAAGTCAATGGACTTTAATGTTTCTCATTTAAAAAAAAAAGTATATTTAGTTATGGAAGATACAGCAAGGATTTTTAGGGTTTTTTGTTTTTGTTTTTGCATCCTGTTGGAGACAATGCACATTAAAAATTAAAGCAGCCGTCCCCATTATCTAATATTCTCTCTGGCAATACAAAACTCAGCCTCTCCCTCTGGGACTGTCTGTCTAAAACGACAAACTACCAGTGAAAACATCTCCCTTCATATTCCCATAAAGTATCTTGTCTTAGTGACAACAGCTGTAATAAAACACCACAGGCTACAGAATGAAAAGCAGTTCCATTAGTCCTCGTCTGCTCCAGTCACTCAAGTCCTGGCTTGTGACCATGCTCTTGTTTTCAACAATTTAAGCGCTCCAGAAGTCCTTTAACTGTAACAAAAGGGAAGAAAGAGCCACCCCCAGTGGGCAGTTGGTATAAATTATCATAGCTCTTTTGAAGTCAATGAAGTTACAATCATTTTAACTAGCTGAGGATCTGCCACCAGGTCTTAAGCTGCAGTAGAGTACTCCCCTCTGCCACATGCTACATCTAAAGAACAATGATGTCTTCCAGACTGGTGGGAAAGAGAGAAAACAGACAGGGAGTTCCCTCGGTTAAACATCCAAGGCTTGTCCAGAAAGCCATGAAGCTGTGGGAGTTCAGAGCACAGCATATGGAAATGATAATGGAAACCCCTATAGAATAAATACCGCAGTGGAACTCTACTCTCTAAGTCTGAAAAACATGTAATTATGGTAGGTTTCTTTTTATAAAGGAACCCACAGTGGATGCTTTTTTAAAACAAAAAGCTTTGGCTAGTTTCTTGCGTTTCTTTTGCCTTTTTTATTTTCTCCGTTAAAAAGAACATATGCTTGTGAGAGAAACTAAGTGGGTTATTGTTGGGACTCAGTGGGCTGGGCATGCTTATGGTGCCACTTGGTAAGCCAGTTGTCATCAAGTCTAACACACAGGTCAATGAGATCATTACGGGAGGGGAGGAGGTGGCAGTTCAACCCACAGCAGTTCATCTTTTATATCATTCTTCAGTCCAAGCTGGAACTGATGACATTGCGTGGCCTCATTCCAGTTGGTGTCAGTGGCGAGGCAGTGGAATTTGTCCAGCATATTGCGCAGTAGGGCCGCTTCACTGGTTCAGGTGCAGTCGGGGGCAGGGGGAGGGGTCACAAAAGATAACCAACATGGCTTGAATGAAATTCTCCAACTGGTCCAGGAGAGGGCTGAGTGTTCCAAAAGAGGGGAGGCCCAGGCTAATGCTTCCCCCCAGACAGCAGTCTAATGAGGAGCCCTGCTCAAGCCTGGTCTATGAGGAACAATTGGGGGTATCGCAAGGACAGGAGCTAGCATTAGTATAGGGAGCCTTGGAGCTGACAATCACCATTAAATTTTTCTGGCAGCAGCACCTTCAACTTCCAGGAGACTGGCACCAGAGTTGACAAATAGGCTGCTTCAGCTTGCAATGTCACATTCCTGCACGGTGGACCCCATGTCTGCTGATTCTGTGTGTCTTCCACCAGCTCCTCTAGATTAAAAGTGGTCTTAGTGGTGTCCATACTAGCACGATAGGCCCCTAGCCTTTATATGGCTGCTGTAAGGCACCAGGCCATGGGAGGTCAATCCTAATGGTTGGAACAAGAGTTCAACTATCGGTGACAGCTGAGTCCAGGAACAAGCTGAGGATCAGACAGTACCAGGGGACAGAAGCCAAATGCCAGAGCCAGAGGATAAATCAGAGTTGCAGGCCAAAGCCAGAGCCAAGAATCCAAGCGAGAAGTTAGAAGCCGGAGGGGAACGGAGCTTGGAGCTACAGCAAGTGGAGAAGGAACAGGAGTAGGTTCAGGATTCAGGGAACAAGTCTGGAGCAGGAGAGGAACAGGGCAGGAGCAAGGACAAGTAACAGGCTGGAACTATTCTGCCGTGGGTGCCAGGCTTATAAGCAAGATTGTGGATCCCGCACTCATTGGGTGCTGTCACTACTCGGTCAATTGGGCTTACTGCTTGGCTAGCAGCCATGTCAGTCAGGGAGCAGGCAGCAGATGGTCCTTGCTGCACTGGTCCCTGACAAGCAGCTTCTTCTTTTAGTGAGATAAGCCAATTTCACTGCAAATTACCTCACTCCCTCCTTGTTTCAAGGAATTGACCAAGAAACTACTCGTTGAAGCATTAAATATTGTATTGTTGGCCATACAGAGCCCCTACAGATACTAGTGTTTTCTCCATTTCAGAACAGTGTCTTCTCCGGAGACCAGGCAGCTGGAACACTGCATGGAGGTATTGCTACCCAAAAGCTGGTTAGAATAGATGTTACTGTGACTGAGACCCAAGAGAGGGTGTTGGTAGCTCCCAACATGTCAGTTTGTATTAAGAAAGAAGCAGGAAAGAGCTGGGCACCATAGTAAGCTATATACAATGACATTGCTGTGTCCTTCCATTCTCACAATCACCCAGTGTAATTAACCTGCAGAACTCACTCTCTTGAGATATTATTGAGGGAAAGGGATGTCAGATTTTAAAAAAAGGGTGTGTGTCAAAATCTCTGCTAATTTGAATCAGTGAAACTCCACTGACTTCCTAAATATTTAATATTTATATAATTAAATAGATGAAACTGAAGAAGAATAGAGAAACCCTTGTGTCCAAATTATCATATGCAGAAAACATATCAAATACACCCCAAATGCCAGGCTGGTAGTTTCTAAACTAATAATCTATGACAGTCATGGTAAAAAGGCTTTTTGCCCAAGAAAAAACAAAGACTGGAATAGCAAGATTGCTGCATCGGTTGTATTGGCTAAAATGCTCAGGAAAGTTTACATCGCATCTGTCCTAAATATGCTCCACTTGGCTATTAGTTCTTTAGTTTCTCATGCATCAAATTCACTCACATTTTTTTTCTGAAAAAAGAAAGGAATTGGCATTTTTAGTCCATAGCTGAATTTGCATAATCAGGACAATAATCTGCATTTTTAAAATGCCTTAAATACATATTTGCAGGAGAGAATGTAAAAACTCAAAAGAGGCTGATAACACACATTTTAAATATAGCTAAATACATATTTACCAAATTAAGACAATAGTCTCCATTCAGGAAGGGATTTCTGTTTCAATATAAAACTAAATTGACATTAAACCATAAAACCTCTCAATAACTCCTGGATACTGAATGTCTACAGGGCATTCCAATAGTAGAAAGTGTAAGTTTAAATCCAGAAGGCTACTCATGATAGGAAAAGAGATTCTCTCTCTGGGTTTTGTTCAAATCTTAGTCATCGCCTATCAAAATCGTTGCTTCAGAGTTCATAAGACTTCATGTAATTGAAGTGCCTTCATAGCAAACAAGTTACATGTGTCCTCAGGCCAGCCTATTGCCATGCAGAGTGATTGCTACTTTGTGTCAAACATAAGTAGTGAATACTTTTATATTCTGTAAATATGCATAAATCCTGATTCAGATTTTAAAATAATGGGTTGGATGCACTGGCCAAATATCTGTTTGCCATGGACTTACTGAATGAAGAGACAGAGGGCAGAATGGCTAATGCACACATAGGCACATCAGAGAATTTCCTACTCTCTTCCAGCAGGAAATTGTCTCTGTTAAGGTTACTGAAAAACAGAGAGTGTACGGGAACACAGGGACTATGGTTGGGTGTGTCAAGGGAAAAGTAGGTAAGGAGACAGAAGGAACAAGCCAAGCCTCTGCAGTTGCAACTAACAACCTTAAAGACAACATAGTCCATTAAGTTTCCAAGGGGCAGCTGTGTTAGTCTGTTTCAACAAAAATAATGAGGGGTCCTGTGGCACCTTACAGACTAACACATTTATATGGACATAAGCTTTTGTGGGGGGAAGCCCACTTTGTCAGATGCATGATAGTCCATAAATGTGATGAGGAAATCCTAAGAAAGGGAAACTAGTCTTCCCTTCCTCCCACTCCCTTGTGAATATTTCCCCTCGGGAAATTGCATTTCCACACGAGGTTGCAAAGGGGAAAATATTATTGTATAATTCCCCCCTCCATTTTCTCTTCACTTCTCCCAGTCCCTTCCTTCCCCCCCAAATAATGAAATAATGTAGGTGTCACAAATCAGGTTGAGAGTGCTCGGAAGTGAGGGCCTAAGATTTTGTGGCAGGGATAAAATTGGCAGTCCTCAGTGTATGATCAACATAACTACTTCACTGTGCTCCAGTGCAGTGGAATTTTTGAGGGTAGATTAAAAACAATAAATTATCAAACACATACAAATTTTAAAAATTAATGCATGTTCCACTTTAAGCAGCTGTCAAATTCATCTGACATTCATTTTTTGTCCCCCAGGGTAACATCTCCTGAATCTCTCTCAGAGACCCCAGGGCGATTAAAATCAGAGCTCAATGACATGCATGTGAAGGATAAATATCCATCATCAAAGTACTGGCTTACCTTACATCTCTTCTAAATTATCCTGTTTTTAGTCAATGTAAATTCCTTGTCCTCTTCACTGAAATATCTGAGCATCTCTTTCAAGGGGTAGAACCACGTGTGCAGAGTAGAATTTTGTTTTGGTAGAGTTTTGGTTTCAAGGTACATGTTGGCTTGGTTTCAATGTACATGAGAGAAGGCAGACTGAAGAAATGCACCATGCACTTAAAGCGGAAGGTGGTTAGGATTGTGATGGTCCTTAGTCCCTATGGGAGTTCATGCCACCGTTTGGGACAAGTCTCCAAGAAAGTCCTGTCTCCTGCCTGTATGAGCTGTGAGGTAATGGTAGAAAGTTCCACTGTGCTGGAAGAGCAGTGCTATCAACTGTGGTCCTCACCATGGAGCTTTAGTTTGCTTTTAGACATCTTGGGCCCAGTCCATCGAGCACCTTGAAGATAAAGATCAAGAACTGGACCTTGACTTGCTATTCTAGCCAGTACAGAGAGCAAGGGACATGTCTGCTACACGTTTTGGCACTTTGCATACAGGAGCCAATAACTGGCCTTCTCAAACAATTTCAATCATGCAAAGCATCTGTTGGAGATGGTGAGAAGCAACACTTTTTTAGAAAAAGGTAAAAGATTTCACCAAAAACACAGTTCAAACCCAGATCTACCAACCCTGCTGCAGATTTCAGCACTGAACCTGGTTCACCCCATGCAAAGTCCCTCATTCCTGAGGAACTGTACTAGATCTGGATGGCAGTTGGGTGCAGCTTAGGGAGGTTAGCAGCGAAGGAAAGGCCACAAAAATTACTGAAACCTCCCAAACCAGCCCAAGAGACTTTACAAGGAGGGTACCTGTCCCATTATTGGGAATAATTGACTCCTTTATATCTTAGCCACTTGTTTAGTGTTTTTACTGCACCTTCCTTTCCTACTTAAACTTTCTCATACATTTACTTTGGTCACAGCTGCTTTTGCTGCTGCTGATTTTTGTCCATTTGAAATGGTATTTGCCCTCTCTAGTCAAACCTTTATAGATAATACTCCCTCTTTCCTACCCCTCCTTTAAATAATACATTCCCCCACCCCGCCATGCCCCACTATACTTTTAGCTTAACATGGACAGGATCCCCTCAGTCAGACACTATCATTCATATATTTAATCATATATTTAATAGCAAGAGACCTAAAAAAGAGTCACCGTGGCTTAACCACCATGTAAAAGAAGCAGTGAGGGACAAAAAGGCATCTTTTAAGAAGTGGAAGTCCAATCCTAGTGAGATAAATAGAAAGGAACATAAACACTGTCAAATCAAGTGTAAAAATGTAATAAGAAAAGCAAAAAAAGATTTTGAGGAACAGCTAGCCAAAAACTCAAAAAGAAATAACAAAATGTTTTTTAAGTACATTAGAAGCAGCAAGCCTGCTAAAAAACCTGTGGGTCCCCTAGACGATCAAACCATAAAAGGCGCAATCAAGGACGATAAAGCCATTGAGGAGAAACTAAATGATTTCTTTGCTTCAGTCTTCACGGCTGAGGACGTTGGGGAGATTCCCAAATCTGCACCGTCCTTTGTGGGTGATGAATCTGAGGAACTGTCCCGGATTGAAGTGTCATTAGAGGAGGTTTTGGAACAAATAGAAAAACTTAATGTTAACAAATTTCCGGGACCGGATGGCATTCATCCAAGGGTTCTAAAAGAACTCAAATGGGAAATTGCTGAACTATTATCTGTGGTTGGTAACCTATCCCTTAAATCGGCTTCCGTACCTAATGACTGGAAGGTAGCCAACGTGACACCAATATTTAAAAAGGGCTCTAGAGGCGATCCGGGCAATTACAGACCGGCAAGTCTAACTTCAGTACCGGGCAAATTAGTCGAAACAATAGTAAAGAATAAAATTGTGAAGCATGTAGAAGAACATAATTTGTTGGACAAAAGTCAACATGGTTTCTGTAAAGGGAAATCCTGTTTTACTAATCTATTAGAGTTCTTTGAAGGGGTTAACAAACATGTGGACAAGGGGGATCCGGTAGATATAGTATACTTAGATTTTCAGAAAGCCTTTGACAGGGTCCCTCACCAAAGGCTCTTGTGTAAATTACATGGCCATGGGATAAGAGGGAAGGTCCTTTCTTGGATTGAGAACTGGTTAAAAGACAGGAAACAAAGGGTAGGAATAAATGGTAAATTTTCAGAATGGAGAGGGGTAACTAGAGGTGTCCCCCAAGGATCGGTCCTAGGACCAATCCTGTTCAACTTATTCATAAATGATCTGGAGAAAGGGGTAAGCAGTGAGGTGGTAAAGTTTGCAGATGATACCAAACTGTTTAGGATAGTCAAGACAGAAGCAGACTGTGAGGGACTCCAAGAAGATCTCACCAAACTGAGTGATTGGGCAACAAAATGGCAAATGAAATTTAATGTGGATAAGTGTAAAGTAATGCACATCGGGAAAAATAACCCCAACTATACGTACAGTATGATGGGGGCTAATTTGGCTACGACAAATCAGGAAAGAGATCTTGGAGTTATCGTAGACAGTTCTCTGAAAACTTCCACGCAGTGTGCAGCGGCGGTCAAAAAGGCAAATAGGATGCTAGGAATTATTAAGAAAGGGATAGAAAATAAGACCCAGAATATCTTACTGCCCCTGTATAAAACTATGGTACGCCCACATCTTGAATACTGTGTACAGATGTGGTCTCCTCACCTCAAAAAAGATATTTTGGCCTTGGAAAGGGTTCAGAAAAGGGCAACTAAAATGATTAGGGGTTTGGAACGGGTCCCATATGAGGAGAGGTTAAAGCGACTGGGACTTTTCAGTTTAGAAAAGAGGAGACTGAGGGGGGATATGATAGAGGTATATAAAATCATGAGTGGTGTGGAGAGGGCCGATAAAGAAAAGTTATTTATTCGTTCCCTAAATAGAAGAACTAGAGACACCAAATGAAATTAATGGGTAGCAGGTTTAAAACTAATAAAAGAAGTTCTATTTCACACAGCGTGTAGTCAGCCTGTGGAACTCCTTGCCAGAGGAGGCTGTGAAGGCTAGGACTATAATAGAGTTTAAAGAGAAGCTAGATAATTTCATGGAGGTTAGGTCCATAAAAGGCTATTAGCCAGGGGATAAAATGGTGTCCTTGGCCTCTGTTTGTCAGAGGCTGGAGAGGGATGGCAGGAGACAAATCGCTTGATCATTGTCTTCGGTCCACCCTCTCTGGGGCACCTGGTGCTGGCCACTGTTGGCAGACAGGATACTGGGCTAGATGGACCTTTGGTCTGACCCAGTACAGCCATTCTTATGTTCTTATAACCAGAAATGATGTAGGTGAGACAAAAAATGAAGCAGGTGCTAAATTCTGAGCACCATTACAACACTCCCCAGCTATTTATATAGTTGCCATTGCTGGACACTGAGGGCCTGGGTTTGATAGCAGGTACTTGCACATCCAATCATCGTAACTGCTCATTCAAAGTAAGCACACAATAGCCACACACAGTTTGGAAAATCAAGTCTGGAATATCCCCCAGTCTTCATCCACAGACATAAGAGCTGCTGCGCGGCACTGGAAGGGAAGTTCCCTCCTTCCATGAGTCTGTGGCTTGAGTGCAAACTTTAAAAGGGCACCCAG
Organism: Pelochelys cantorii; assembly: GCA_032595735.1. NCBI lineage: Eukaryota > Metazoa > Chordata > Testudines > Trionychidae > Pelochelys > Pelochelys cantorii. Next base: position 139,457,988 of record CM064326.1, on the reverse strand, counting down.
AACTCAGTTGAAACAAAAATAATGAGCCTCAGCAGTGTCATCAGACAGAAAAAAGTGATTCACGGGAAAGTTGAGGCAGCCAGCAGATTTGGATTGAGAAAGCTTTCATCTCTCAAAAGCATACATTTCTTGGGCCATAAAGCTGACACTGATAGTGCACATTTATTTTCCAATCAGACACCTTTATTGGAGAAGTAGAAAGCTAATGTTTGCCTGATAGTGGTTAGTGTCTGCATTAAATCATTGCAGCACCTCCCTCGAAGCGTATCACCTGCTATCATCTCACAATGAAAAAAAAAAAACACATTTGCCCTCTTAGAAATGTTGTCCAGACATTAAATCAAAATGGTTCCTCTCAGTGGGGAAAGAATTGGTTCAGGAAGGCAGGGCAAGTAAACCTTCCTGTACCCCCGATTCAATATGAAAGGAAATAAATTCTAGACTCTAGAATCCACAACTTTTTTCAGTAATACTACTACTTTTTGAATATTTCAATTAGGATAATCTAGTTATTTACCAAATATTCCCTGTACCCCCTTGACAAGCTTCTCATACCCCAGGTTGGGAACCCCTGGTCTAAATAGACGAGACACCCTAAGGGTGGGGGAAAAGAAAGGATAGTTATCCTCATTTTATAGGTGGAGAACTGATATACAGAGAGGTTTAATAACTTGCTCAAGTTCACATAGGAAGGCAAAGTCAAGAATTGAGCCCAAATCTCCTTAGTCCCGTGCTTTACATCTTGTAGGCACCAATATAGCCAGGTACAGAAACTCACAGTTAACTTGAAGCGTGTGAGTAGAGCCACTGAAGTCAATATATTCCCTTCTCAGTCCATTCACATTTAGTTTACTGGGAGTTGGACGTGCACGTAGGAGCGCAGCTGGCATAGGCAAAGGCTAAATGAAGCGCCATGATTCCACAGTAAGTATTGTGGGTGTGTGATGTCCAATTCTTGGAGCAACTTGCTCTCTTAACAACCTTGTAATAAGGTGTATAGATCTGATATACAAATTGTTTTAAAATGGGCGCAGGGATCCTATATGGAGTTTTGGAACCTTGTACTCTGCACAGTGCAGTTTTGTTTTCTCCATCTCCGATAATAAGCGATAACTCAGCTTCAGGACAAAGTTGATTGCAGTGTTTGTTTTCAAACTAATTTTGAAGGGAATTTATTGTTCATAGAAAGTGCTGGCTTGCCTGTCCTGGAAGCAAAAGTCTTCTATTGTATCAGTATAACAGGCGCTGCATGGGTATCAGCTGTGCAAGCTCCCCCACACTGTTATGTCAACATATCAATGTACTTTACCCTGAACTGGAGGGACCACATTCATGTTGTCATGTAGACCAAACTGTAGCATCCTGGATCATAGGATCTTCCTAACCAGTGTCCCCCATGGCTCCACTTCCATTCCATGGTCCTACCCCTATGTCACATCACCGCCGCTCCTTAGGAAGGCAGCAAATACCAGAGTTAGTGAACAGGAGAACTTCTTGGAGTTATGGTGTTAGGCTCTCTGCAAACACAGGCAGGCATCACTTACATTTGGGTCATGCTTTTAAGTTTTCCTTTGCACCCATGAGGACTAGATATATAACAGTTATTATTAAATGAAAGCTGGAAATCTGGGCTCTGTGACTCTAAAACCTGGGACCCTGGCATGGGCCTAATATGCCTATGCCACAGTGAGGCCCTGGTTGTTGTGTTCTTCTCCCAATCTGTTCAGGAGTGTGTTAGGCCAGAACCACTGAGTATGCACAGATAGATAAAATTGGAAAGTCTGTTTTTGTCTGGGAACCTAACTGGAATAAAGGAGAGGCGCCTGCTGGCACAGGTTGTAGTCTGTGAAGGTCCCTTTCCTTTGGGATGTTCTCCCCCTCCCTTACCTCAACATAGCTTGAATTCTCTGACATTTAAGGTATGCTACAGTACAATTTTCCCTCTGGCTTTTAGGCATAGGGAAGAATAGTGAGGCTGAGTAGTGGTAGGACTCTGTCAATTACATGTGCAAGGTCTGTTACATAGGCTACGTCTAGACTGCAGGCTTCTTTTGGAAGAAGCTTTTCCGGAAGAGATCTTCTGAAAAATACTTCTTCCAAAACAGCGCGTCCACACTGCCAAAGCGCATCAAAAAAGCCATCTGCTTTTTCGAAAGATAGCGTCCACACTGAAGGGACACTATCTCACATTTAAGCTGTAATTACTATGGATGGAGTGGCCACCAAGGCACCCGCGCTTTTTCCTTTCCTCTTCTTTCAAAAGAACTTCCTCTTCCCTGTCTACACATGTCTTTTTCTGAAAGAGCTCTTTTGGAAAAAGGCTTCTTCTTTATAGAAAGAGGTTTACCAATGTCGGAAAAAAAACCCCTGTTCTTTCAATTTTTTTCCCGAAAGAACGCGATTGTAGTTTGGACGTAAAAAAACCTCTGTAGTGTAGACATAGCCATATATACATGACTCACCATGTAAAATCTATTTTGATTATTGTTTCTGGGGGGAAAGCAATGGCACATTCTTCATATTATGGATATAGAAATCAAAATAAATCCATGTATTAGTGAGCAGCTCCATCAGAGTGAGAGGATTACCATTGAATCCTTGGCATCTCTGTTTGCACTGCTCCATTCATTGTACATTCTCTGTACATTGCATCTCCCAGATGATGGTTTTGTGAGGATGTGCTTTAACTGTACCTTTGAAGCCCAGAGTGCACATCTTGTGGCTCCTAGACAGCTGTCGAAAAATGTCATGGAATTCAATGAACTGTAGTGTGGGCAGAAATGTTAAGAATCTGACTAAAAAGGCAATCCACTAAGCCACCTGGAACCCAAATTTGGTTTGTGTTATTTTCCCATCAGCAAAAACTGTTTCCCTAGATAAGATGCTTTGGGCTGTTACAAAAAAAGCATCCATACAGCTTGGAGCAGTCAAGCAATGTTCAGAAACCAAACAAAACTATTGGGACACCTAACTTCCAGCTGGCCTCCTGAGTGTTAATTAAAAGGCTTTTCCTGTGGAAAGACTGGAGGTAATGAGCTTGAATATGAGAGTGATGGAGTCAAACCCTTTTAGGAACATAGGAATTGCCACACTCAGTGGGACCAGTCATGCTTCTAATCCAGTTACCTGTCTCAGACAATGACCAACAGCAGCTGTAAGAAACTCTACAATGTGCCATTTGTGGATTACTAGCTTCACAGTGTTATCTAGCTCTTAGTTTTAATTTAGGGGGAGGTTAGTCAGAGGTTGACTCACAGCTTGACCTTAACTGTGTCTTTTCTTTCTTCTCTCTACTTGTAAATTGTAGGCAGTATTTTGAAAAACACTTTCCGCATTTGCCCATCTCTCTACTAATAAATGTTAATAACCCAGCAATTACAAAGCAAGGTATATATACAGTATGCAAATGAGGGAAACTAAAATTCACTAAGGATACAATGTCATAGTCATATACTCATATTCAGCTGCACAATTTAAAAGTTGATTTATCTTTAGATCAGTTGGTAAGGAATTGCCAGTATTTTTAATATTTGCTATTGTAAATGGGAAAGGAAATACCTACTCAAACCAGTAATATTTTAATCACATGAAAAAAGGTAAAAGGGAACCTTTTAATTACAAACAGTACACTAGGGCAGTGGTTCCTAACCTTTTTAATGACAGGGACCAGCAAACCCATTCACAAACCTTTCGCAGCTCAATAACAGTTTATGTGCATATTTGTGTATTCATTATGTAAATAATGAATATGCCACTATGCAAATACAATGTTTCCTGACCACCTAGCCCCAACCCAATCCCTTGCTCCCTAGTGCCTAACAACCTTTGACCCCCAACCCTATGCCCCATGCCCTTTGACCCTTTCACCTCTAACCCCTATTGCCCATGCCAACACCCTCTTGCCCCATGAACCAACCATGCCCTCATCCAACGCCCCTTTGTCATCCCACCCCAACACACCCCAGAGTGAGGATGCACCCCTAGGGAGCATGGCTGTTACTGCCATGTGGAAAGGGGGTGTGGTCGCTGGTGGCACATGTGCTGCCTCCTCTTTCATGCCCTCTCCCTTCCCAAGCACATCTTGCACTCCCATGGGTGGGTGGGGGAGCATGGGGCCCCGGCCGGGCCGCCATTACCGAGGTGGGAGGGAAGGACAGAGGCGCCTCCTCCTCTGTCTCCTCCTGCTGTCTTCTCAGCGCCACCGCCGGCAAAAACAACCACACTGGCAGGGAGAGTGGCCATTGGTGGCATGCGTGCGCCCTCCTCCTTCGCGACCTTTCTCTCCCAAACACAGAAGAGGGAGGGAGGCACCTCCTGCTCCGCCTCCTCCTGCCATGCCTCAGTCACCATGGCTGCTGGAGCTGAGCTACTGTGAACAACCGGCCTGAGCTTTGGCAGCTGCCGTGAACCAGTAGCCAGCAGTTCCCGGCCTGGCAGCAGTTTGAGGCCTGGCGGTAGGGAACTGTTGTGCTAGGAGAAACTCCTATTTGTTTAGTTGAAAACTCATCACAATCATAGGAAAATATTATATATACATTTTAATATATTTTATAGTGTTCTTTTCCCCTTTACATTATTTCTGTTTTCTCTCTGTAAGAAGATATTGCTTCATGTTGGTGATGTATTTTTCATGTAGCCAATACTGTATTGGGTGGCTCGGAGTGCTCGCTGGGGGAGCGGGGAGGAGGGCTGTGGCATGGTGCGCTCCACCCAGTGCAGAGGATTGGCTGCCCTCAGCCCCCTCTTCTGCCTGAGACCCTGCCCCTTCCCCCAGGCTCAGTAAGATCAGTTTACACTCCTGTTCAAGGTCTCAACATTTCTTTGCAATTGAAAGTGAAAAGCAAGGGTTCAGAGTATAATTCTGTGGCCAGGTGTGGATTCTGTAGCAAATTCTGTGGCCATGGAACATAGGGCCCATTGATACTACGATATTATTTACCTAATGTGGGTGATTGATTTTAGATCTGCAGTGCAAAAGTGGGATAGATGTGCATGATGTAACTATTTCCTGTTATTTTATCAAAAATTATAGATCTGTTTCCTACAGACACAGGCATGCATCCTCTTAGTTAACAGCAGGTGTAGTGTTTTTTTGTTTTTTGTTTTGTTCCAGTGCATCATTAAACATCTCCTTGCAATGTACAGAGAGACATATTTCCCTTGAAGTCTGTCCAAGCCTGTCAAGGACAAGTCATTGAGAAGGCAGGCTTATAAGCTATGCATGTAAGCAATAGATGCCAAGAATCTCCAGATTCCTCTGCATTCTACTAAGACTCCTTGATTAATTCACCTTTCCTCTCCCCTCCACTTTACCCTCCAACACAGTGTATGTCTTAAACATTGTCATGTTTGGACACATCCTACATTTCTCATTGTTCTCTTTATTGATTGCACGGAACCCGCCGGGTTTCCTGTATGCTCTGTTATTAAAGTTATGCATTTTGTCTCTGTACTTTATGGAGGCTTTCATTGAATAATTCACAGATAATGGACCTAAGAACATAACATAAGAACATAAGAATGGCCATACTGGGTCAGACCAAAGGTCCATCGAGCCCAGCATCCCATCTGCCGACGGTGGCCAATGCCAGGTGCCCCAGAGAAGGAGAACAGAAGACAATGATCAAGTGATTTATCTCCTGCCATCCATCTCCTGCCCTTGTTATGAAGGCTAGGGCACCATACTTTATCCCTGGCTAATAGCCATTTATGGACCTAACCTGCAAAAATTTATCAAGCTCTTTTTTAAACCCTAATAGAGTCCTGGCCTTCACAGCCTCCTCGGGCAAGGAGTTTCACAGGTTGACTGTGCGCTGTGTGAAGAAAAATTTCCTTTTATTAGTTTTGAACCTACTACCCATCAATTTCATTTGGTGTCCCCTAGTTCTTGTATTATGGGAAAAGGTAAATAATTTTTCTATAATCACTTTCTCCACACCATTCATGATTTTATATACCTCTATCATATCGCCCCTCAATCGCCTTTTTTCCAAACTGAAAAGTCCCAGTCTCTCTAGCCTCTCCCCATATGGGACCCTTTCCAAGCCCCTAATCATCTTAGTCGCCCTTTTCTGAACCTTTTCTAATGCCAATATATCTTTTTTGAGGTGAGGAGACCACATCTGCACGCAGTACTCGAGATGTGGGCGTACCATAGTTTTATATAGGGGAAGTATGATATCTTTTGTCTTATTGTCTATCCCTTTTTTAATAATTCCTAACATCCTATTTGCCTTACTAACTGCCGCTGCACACTGCGTGGATGTCTTCATAGAACTATCCACTATAACTCCAAGATCCCTTTCCTGATCTGTCGTAGCTAAATTTGACCCCATCATGTAGTACGTGTAATTTGGGTTATTTTTTCCAACATGCATTACCTTACACTTACCCACATTAAATTTCATTTGCCATTTTGCTGCCCAATCACTGAGTTTGCTGAGATCTTTTTGTAGTTCTTCACAGTCCCTTTTGCTTTTGACTGTCCTGAACAACTTTGTGTCATCTGCAAACTTGGCCACCTCACTGCTTACCTCATTTTCTAGATCATTGATGAACAAGTTGAACAGGATTGGTCCCAGTACTGACCCCTGGGGAACACCACTAGTTACCCTCCTCCATTGTGAAAATTTACCATTTATTCCCACCCTTTGTTTTCTGTCTTTTAACCAATTCTTGATCCATGAAAGGACCTTTCCTCCTATCCCAGGACCACCTAATTTACGTAAAAGCCTTTGGTGTGGGACCGTGTCAAAGGCTTTCTGGAAATCTAGGTATATTATATCCACTGGGTGCCCCTTGTCCGCATGTTTATTAACCCCTTCAAAGAATTCTAACAGATTAGTTAGACACGACTTCCCTCTGCAGAAACCATGCTGACTTTTGCCCAACAATTCGTGCTCTTCTATGTGCCTTGCAATTTTACTCTTTACTAGTGTTTCTACTAATTTGCCTGGTACTGATGTTAAACTTATCGGTCTATAATTGCCAGGATCTCCTCTAGAGCCTTTTTTAAATATTGGTGTTATATTGGCCATCTTCCAGTCATTTGGTACCAAAGTGGATTTAAAGGATAGGTTACAAACCACTGTTAATAACTCCGCAATTTCACATTTGAGTTCTTTCAGAACCCTTGGGTGAATGCCGTCTGGTCCCGGAGACTTGTTATTATTCAGCTTATCAATTAATTCCATAACCTCCTCTAATGTCACTTCAATCTGACCTTTCCTCATTCTGTTTTCTAACCCCTGTGTTTAGGTCTTAGTCCAACAAAGAGCTAAGCACTCTGACCCCAGTCCAGAAAGTATTTAAACATATGCTTAATGTTGAGCCTGTTAATTTCAGGCCTTATATGTGTACTTGAGGTATGCACTGTCACCTCATACAGTGTCGTGCTCCCCACCGATACCTAGCTTAGGCCCCAGAAGTTAATGATCCAACAAGCAGACCACATTTGGTGATGAAGCCTAGTCAAGTGCCATCTGAACGCAGACACTAAGAAGAAGAAACGTACATCTTACCCACACATATTCAGTGTGATACTGTGTCTATCTCTAATGTTGGGAGGGCCGCCGATGGATGCTGAGGTGTCTGCTACAGCCTTGGCTAACAGTTTTCATTCTTTTAGTGAAGGGAATAGAGAATCATGCATTAAGATCAAGTGGTCCCAGGTTCAACCTCCACTGGTAATAGCCAGGGTTGGGTTGTTACATGCTAATATACTGTGGTGATAGCCATCTATGATGTACATAGGTAAGTTATTATACTTTTTTGTATACTGCACCTATGTGAAATCTGTGCTGTGCCTATTGGAAGGTGATGGTGATGGGCTGAGGCAGTTCAAGTTAAATATCAGTTTGAATAGTCAAGTAACCTCATGAATTCTTAACAGTTAGTCGACTATTCTATAGTCCCTGGGGGTGGGGCCAGCAGCCAGTGCGCCTCACTCCCAAGGAGCCCCCTGCCACTCTGTGCTGCTGCCTCTGTATCAGAGGCAGCCGCGCAGGGTGCCAGGCAGGAGCTGGTCTGTGAGGGGAGCCAGTTTAAAAACCAGCTCTCCTCACGGACCGGCTGCCTGTCACCCTGTGATGTTGCCTCTGATAAAGCGGCAGCAGCGTGGGGTGGGAGCAGCCCTTGTCTAGGGGGGCTCTGAGCTCCCGGACAAAACGCGAGCCAGAACTGAGCTGGGCTGTCTACCTGCCTGGCTCCTAATACACTTTAAATGCAGAGCTACAGCCAGGGGCGGCCTGTGAGCCTAGGCAGACTTAGTGGTCGCCTAGGGCGCCGCCAGCCCGGGGCGCCCGATGATTATGTCACAGCCATTGACAGCCATGCAGATGGGGGCGCCAATCACGCCTTCCGCCTGGGGCGCCAGCTGCCACAGCCGGCCTCGGGCCGCTCCTGGCCACAGCAGAGGTAGGTCCCAAACCCAACGTGAGCCAGGACTGAGCCAGACTGCTGGCCAGCCTGCTAAAAAATATACTTGTGTGGGAAAGGGGGGAGAAATGCATGTAGTCTATAGCATTAACCTATAAGCATTTGCTTATCGGTTAATCAGTTAATTGACTACACTATTACATCCCTAGTGGGCACTGTCCTAGCTAAGAAGTAGCAACTGCATCCTCACTCTCATGCAATAGCACTTAACTGGCTTGCAAACTGGGAAAAATGATTATCTGGAAAAGCTGACCAATGAAAGGCATCGTACAGATATCTCTATTCTATATCTATTCCAACACTAGAACAACAATGAGGTCCATCTACACTGCACTCTTTGATCAAAATAAGCTACGCAATTTGAGCTACACAAATTGCACAGCTTATTTCAAGTATATTTCAAAATAGCTTATTTTGTAATTTGGTGCTGTTTACTCAGTGCCAAATTTTGAAATAAACCCTATTCTGAAATATCCCTTAATCCTTGTGGAATGAGGGACGAAGGACTATTTAGAAATAACTGGCTTGTTTCAAAGATATGGAATAGCTATTTCAGCATACCGGAAGTATCCCGAAATAGCACCGCAGTGTAGACATACCCTATGACCTGCCTCCCTCAGCAGAGCAGCGGTACTTCCAGCCAGAACACAAGCTAATGTTTCAATTTGGTCTAGATGCCCTAAGATGCCAGAGGCCTCAGAGCTACTAGAAACCTTGGAAACACTTCACACACTCCCCAAGTTCCTTAAGTATAATTTACTCTGATGAGGAGCTGCACTGGTGTGGGGTTACTTGTGAAAGCATGCAAAGGGGAGATATCACAGCCCTTAAAAGACCCCCCCGTCAGAGCAACATTACAGAACAGAAAAAAAAAATGCTTGTGTGCTCAGGCAATGATTGATGCAGCAATAGATTCTACTGAATACCACCAGGCAGGCTGAGCAAGATGGGAGCCTTGTCCCCTTATATTTGCTAGCCCTGTAATAACACAAAAGGAACCCTGCTTCCTACCCTATGGCAAGGATTCCCAAACTTCAGTGCACTGTCACCCTGCTTATGACAACATAAATTACTACACAGCCTCAGGACAGGGAGTATCAAAGTCTGAGCCTGCCTGAGCCCCGTAGCCCAGGGTGGGGGGCCAAACCCTGAGCCCTACTGCCTTGTATGGGGAGATGTCAAAACTGAAGACAAAGGCCTTCATCCCCACACAGGGACCTGGAACCAAGCTATGCTACCCAAAGTTGAAGCCCTCGGGCTTTGGCCTGGGCAGTGGGGCTCAGGCTTCAGCTTTGACCGCAGACCCCTGCAAATCTAAGCCTGCCCTGACAACCCCATTAAAACAAGGGCATGACCCGCTTTGGGGTCCCAACACACAGTTTGTGAAAACTGCTGTAATATGGGATTGTTCGAGCCGGGCCGCTGTGGAAAAAGGTGGACACAAAAATTAAAACAGTGCTTAGCTTCAGCAACCAAACCTCAGTTGAAAATGATATCCTAGCATATCCAACTATACTGGGTTTAAAGCCAGTGCCAAGATGTTAGTTATTGAGGGACACTATGCTTACCAAGAGCCTAATTTCACAAAAATGGAGGAGTAGACTTAGGCCTAGAATAGGACAGTGTAGTTTGGACCTGTCTGAGCTAGCAGCAAAAGAAAGGCTAGCTTATCAATGCAGAGAGCAATTTCATAAATTCAAAGAAATTTGGCCTCTGTTTCTTGATGTACTTGAATAAAGAATGCTGAAATATCTCAAATAATGCCAGACTTTCATGGCCACTAACCTCTTTTCTTTTCCCTCCTTCTTCCTGTCCCCATGTCTTTTCTTCCCTATTTGTGTCTTTATATATGTTGTTACTCCCACCCTACCATGTTATGTTTAATATTGCTTAATATTCCCTGATTTTGCAGTGGTCTTGCAGCTTTGGCAAGTTGTCAGGTTACATAATTGCACTATTATATCGCATAGCCTGTGAAATGTGCATTGTTTGGTAATATATACAAACTGGAAATAATTTACTGTATTATATTTTTGTCATTGGTTTCTTTATGAAAATTAATACAAAAACAATCTAAAAACTAAAAGGGCAAAGTGTTACTCTAAATCATTGGGAGGCAGAATCATCGGGAGGCAGAAAAGCAGAAGAGAGGGGCAGAGAAACCCATGTGTATTACCAGGACACACCTATTAGAAGAAGCAGAAGTAAGGAAGTTCTTTAGCAGTCAGCATTACAGTCGGTGTCACATTTGCTCTCACATCCCTGGACCAATTGACCTTCTGACCAGTTTATAAGGAGCGGCCCTGGCTAATTTCTCTGGTAGAACAAGGTCTCAACCTTGAAGCTGTATAAAGCTGGGGCAAAACTGAGGTGGGGCATGATATATTCTCTGGCTTCCCAAGAATGTCCATAATTAGTGGAGAGACAGAGGTTTGCGCTAAATAGGAACACACACACAACACAGAGGAAAAACAATCCCAGTGGTTTCCAGCCATTCACTGTGTGTTGGCCTTATGGCAGTTCCCTCAGGAGGCAAGCTGATGCATCATTTACTATCTTTGAAGAAGATTTCAGACTGATAGGGGATTAAGTAAAACTAACATGCAGCCCAGCCCAAAACCTTAAGGAAATGTCAACTGACTAGACCTGCTTTACATTCATGCGGCCTAAAGGGAAAAATGATCCTGTGCCTATTCTGACCACTGACAGTGTGCAGATGTGTTTTCTTAATGGTACTCGGGACGTGTTTATTTATCCAGGCTTGGGTTTGGATCTTTGTTTTCCTACATCTTTTCCCTCTGCCCAGAGCAACCCTCCTCGTTAAACTCCTGCTATTTTCAAGAAGCTTATCTTTCCCTGGCTTGTTGCTTTTTGAAGCCATACAAACCACACAAGTAGCATGCTGGAGAAAGGTTACTTTCCCATTAGACTCAAGTCATTCTCAGCTGTCTTTCTCTACTAGTCTCCTGCAAGTATAAATGCCTCACGTTAGGGTGCTGAGTAGAGTGGTCATTACATTCACTAGAAAAAGGAACATAAGAACAGCCATACTGGGTCAGACCAAAGGTCCACCTAGCCCAGTATCCTGTCTGCTGACAGTGGCCAATGCCAGGTGCCTCAGAGGGAATGAACTGAGCAGGGAGTCATCTAGTGACCCATCCTCTGTCGCCCATTCCCAGTTTCTGGCAAACAGGCTCAGGAAACTATCCATGCTCATCCAGAGAAACAGGTTACAAAACCAAACCCCAAGCCTATAAGAAAGTGGGCTATTCTTATCCCAGAGACACTTCCACTGAAGTCTCTGGAGTTACTCTAGGGATGACGTGGCCCAGTTTCTTCAGTAAATCTATGTAATACGCAGAATAACTGGCCATGCTATAAAATCCCCAAATACAATTTCAATCTTGACTTAAAATACACTATGACATAACTATACCTGGGACCCTCCTCATATGGCCAGGTAATATAGATGTGGGATGAGATTAAGAATCTTCTCCCATGTGTAATATGCATAAAGACCACCTAGGGGATACTACAGAATGGCTCCCAAGAGATGCAGCCCCTTACGGAGGAAGGGAGCTTACACAGCATGCTACCCCCTCCTCCCACATACAGCCAGCTCCGCCTGCTTCCCTCAAAATAGGACTTAGGTCTCTGCTAGCCCTCTGCACAGAGGTGAGCTTCAGCCTCTAAAAGGAGAATACAGCGCACAAAGGATTTAGTCAGCATGTATTGCTACACTATCAGGCAGCTCCAGAAAATTACTCCTATGGGTGTGTAAGCACTCATCAAAGCCCCAGCCTCCCAGTGATTTCAACTGACTTAGAATCAGGCCCTCCGTGAACCATTCCGTCCTGTAAGTAGTACATGGGGATCCCTTTTGAAGGCAACTGCTAGGCTGAATATCAGGATCGGGAAATACAGGCTGGACCTTCTAAATCCAGGACTCTCTTGTCTGGCAACATCCATGGTCTGGTGGGACCATGGATGTTGCTGGACCAGATTTCCCCAGTGCCCAGAAGTGTGAACCAGCTGGGCATTCAGTGGTGGGGAGTCCCACCAGTGGGCCAGCGGCAGCTGGGGAGCCCTGTCCCTGGGGAGCCCCATCTGGGTGGGGCAGCAGCAGGGCTACCGGCAGCCTACAAGCCCCATCCCTGGGGAGTCCAGGCTGGGAGGGGCTGAAGTAGGGCTGGTGGCGGCTGGGGAGCTCCCAGACCTAGCGACAGCAGGGCTGGAGCCCAGTGGCAATGGAGCTGGAGCAGAGCCAGCAATAGGGGGGCTGCAGTCTGGGAGGCTGGTGGCAAGGGACCTCTCCTGATCTGGCAAATTCCCTCATTCAGGACCGGCCAGGTCCCGAGGGTGCTGGACCAGGGAGTTCCAGCCTAATGTAAACAATTCAATCTTCTCTTATTTAACATGGATGTCTAGGATAGAGAAAAAAGCAATGACCAAACAGAGGCTCTGAACACCCTTGAATCACTCTTCTTTAAGATAATTTTTCCCCCTTTCAGCCAATGAACTGTATCTCTAGGTGAAGAAAGGGTTTTTGGAAAACCCATCCCTTTCCTTGTAGGCAGAGTTCATTTGTTTTTATCTACAGCCCAAATACTCCTATAAGAGATTACAACTCCAATAACTCCAGCCCGCCAGCAATGCTGTCTTCTTTGATCAAGAAGTGACTGTCTCTCCCATTTAGGTCACCCCACAGAAGACAGAAAGGAATGCCACACACTCACCGAGCACACAAGCATGCACACAAACACACCACAACCTACTGGTAACCTGACTGAATGTAAAAATAAATCCAATCTGGTTTTGTTTTTTACCCCAATCTTTAATTGCCCTTGTTTTTTACCCCAATCTTTAATTGCCTCATAAAAGATACACATTAAGTAGCTATGGAACCCAGATTTCATAATCTTGAAACAGGAGGCAAGTCTCTCATTCTTTCTTTTTATTATAGGCTCCTGTAGTTATTTTGTACTTAAAAAATTAGTTAACCATGCTTCCTTTCCCAACATCCCCTTTTTTTACAGTAATATTTTGTGTTAAATAAGAGATTGGATGAACACAGCTTATAAACAATTCATAGAACAATAACAAAATGTTGCCAAGTGCAGCTGTTCTTTGTCAAGTGAAGATTATTCCTTTTAAAATTCTAATTGGGCCATATTAGTTGTGGGCTTTTTCTCGGTACATACTTGTGGCAACACAGCGTTAAGCCACTTGGTGCCTGGCAAGTCAAAAAATAAAAACACGCAATGATTCATGCAAAACCATGCAATCCTCTCCCCATTTGGAAAACACGGAGCCTTGTATCGCTTTCAAGTGGCTTTAGTCTAATATGAGTGGGAGTTGTGTGGCTAAAATCTTGCATTATGCTTTGAAAGTCAAAAGGCAAAACCTCATTTACAATAAGCTTGCACGATGCAGATGCAAGCCTGTGAAGCTGCACACTTACCAATAGCCCTTAGGCACACAAATATCCTCACTGACTTCAATAGGACTGCTGAAACTAGAAAGGATTGCCCTCAAAATGTACTAGTGTTTTCCCTTCCTGGGCTGTAGGGTGATCAGATTTTATAGGGACAGACAGTCCCAATATTCAGGGCTTTGTCTTATAAAGGCATCTATTACTCCCCATCCCCATCCCAAGTTTTCACATTTGCTGTGTAGTCACTCTAATTAAACATGTTTTAATCATTATATAAATCCTTTCTATAAATTACTCATGCCCACACTAGTGGGCAATCTCCTGCCATGGCACTACACACACCACCAAGAGGCAGCAATGACAGAGGTGCTAATGTAGACAGAGCAGTGGCATTTTTACTCTCATTGCATAACATCCTTTGAGCAGAGTTAGCAGACACGTCTTTCAAAATGCTACCTGCCAGTGTACATGGGCGTTCCCAGTGGGGCTGGCAACAGCGGGAGAATTTCAGGAAGCAGTGGTGCTGGAACTAGGGATCCTGATGTACCCACTTGAAGTAGTGTATGGTCTGTGGTACCAGGACAGGCAGGAAGCTGCCTTAGCACCCCTGCTGCACCACTGACCAGGAGCAGCTCGAGGTAAGCCCCTCCTGCCCCAGCCCCCGCCCCCCCCAAAGCTGAAGCTCTCATCCTCAGCCCCACCCAGACTCCACACTTTATTCAAATTATGTTGGGTCACAGGCATCAACAATTTTCTTCAACTGGGTCATGAGAAAAAAAAATTGAAAAAGCCACTCGTTTACAGGGATCCAGACATACTGAAATGAAGTGGGGGCAGGAGAGAGTGTAAATATGTAGCTTCAGCTCTAACTTTTTTTTTTTTCAATTGGGAGCATCCCAGGGAAAACTTTAGTATTACTTGCATTTAATTTTACTTGGCCTTAGTCTTTTTTGAAACAAACTCAAAAGTAATCTAAAGTGTAAATTTGTGCACACAATGACAATTTTTATACATCTTCATAAACATGAGGTGACAGGGGAAGCCTTGACGGACTCATGAAGTGGTGGCATCACAGTCTTTTGGAACAGAGTTGGTTCCCAGTGGCAGTATTATAACATTATGAAGGAAGGTATTACAATGACAACAACAATTTCATTTTGTGGGAACAATTTTTACAGCAGCTCTAGCATAAGAAAAGGCTTTGTATAGTTATGAACCAAAACTACATACACTCCCCATAAGAGTTAGAATATTCAGATAGCATACACAGGTATATCCGTACACTGTATAGACCAGAATACTATCAGTTTTCAGTAGACTGCAATGCAAATTGCACACAAAAATATAATACAGGGTTCAGATATGATAATTCTACTATGCGGGGGAGTACATTACTATGCAGCAGATAGCTGTATAATGTTCACTCTAAGAATAAGCCTGCTATAAAACTAAGTTGTACCAAATAAATCAAATTGTTCTTGATATGTGATCAAACTGGAGAAAATTATGCTGAGTAAGAAATAGTTCCCCAAATAAAACTAAGAACACCCAGAATTATGCGAGAAAGGACTGTAGTTGACTGTGATGATAGATACAGGTCTGAGTAACACGACCTTGACCATTTCTTAGTCAGGTTTTAGTCTGAAATACCATTACTCTTGCCTGCAACACAATATTTTGTGGTCTGTACAGCATAACCTACACTTGACTCACTGAGCCCCAGTTCAGCAAGGCACTTAAGCACATGTCTAGCTTTAAGCACGTGAGCATTCTTGTTGATATCAACAGAACTTCTGGTGAGTTTATGTAACCCATACACCTAGTAGGTGTGGTTCACTGTCCCATGTAGTGGCACTTAGATCATTTACAGCTAGAGCTAAGAATGAGTGAGCTCTACAGCCTATATTGAAATCCAGCTAGCTTTATAGCTCAAGCTGTAGAAACTCTCACATTACATTCCTGAGGTTCTAGGTTTGAATCCCGCGGGTGGCAGTGCCTTTTACAGTTACGGACATGCTTAAACATCTTGCTTGATCAGACCCTATTATAAAGTTACTATGTGATCTGCCATAATTAACCTGGCTACCTCTGTCAGCATTTCAGAAACCAATAGGTCACCATTTTCCTGCTGAAGAAGGTCACAAGTGAAGGCACGCCTGTATCAGAATCTTTTCAGATGTTAACTTCATTTAGCTGTGAAAAAAAATCATGGAACTCCACCATGGCTCAGGCTACACAAGGCAAGGAACAAATGAGGAAGAAAATATTCCTACCCTCAAAAAATCTCCAGGTCTGCTGAGTATGTGGGGTTAAGTACACCCATTCCAATCAACAAAAAAACCCACAACTGTTGTAATAGTCTGTCACCCTACATGTTTCTGCTTCTCCTTGGCTCCTTTACAAAATGTAGAGCAGTGTTTTACACAAGTAACTCACCATGTGAGGCTTTGGTGGTTAGCATGTAACATTTCTAAAGAAATCTTCTATCCAAATTTTAATAGGATTTCAGCCACATCAAAGCTTCTAATTTTTAACAATTTTAATCCTTTTTCAGCCTCTGGCTGTCTCCTCACCAAAGTCAAGACAATTAGTTAAGAAGTCATTAGAAAAGTCCTGGGATGTGAAAGTTATGTTTCAAAGTCCAGCCTCTTTCACAACCTCTGTCAAAGGCTCTGCCACAAACATCTTGTGACTATTTCACCACCAGTCTATCTGCAATATATAAGTACACTCAGTCTGATTCATCGGTTTTGCTTTTTAAATATACAACTAGGATCACTGAAAGATGGTGTATGCACAAAAACAGACAAGCTTATCCCAATGAAGCAACAGACTCATTTGGTCTGGTACCGACTGAAAGCACAACAGGTTGAACCTCTCTAGTCCGGATGGGGTGCAGGGTCTGGGATGGGGTTCGGCTGTAAGAGGAGGCTGGGGCAAGTGATTGGGGTGCAGACGCTTACTTGGGGCTGCTCTTCTTTGGTGGCAGAGGGGAACCATGGCCAGAACTGCATGGCCAGCACTCGCTTGCAGGCACCATTCCTCGTAGATCCCATTGGCCAGAAATTGCAGACAATGGAACTGAGGGGGGCTGAGCATGGTAAGGGCAGCTTTGCTGGGACAGAGCTTCCCAGTGCTGTACTTGTCACGGCAACACAGCTCTGGGAGAGGGTTTGCGGGAGGAAGAATGGCAGCACACAGAGCCGCCTCCCCACTTCAAGCCAGGCAGAGCCATCCTAGAACGCAGTACACAAGGGCTTTAGTGGTTGCAACCCAGGGCCCTAGGTTAAGGGGCCTTCCTTTAGTCTGAGACTGTGGGTTACAGCCCCCAGACCCTCTTTTTTAATCCGGCCCTGCAGGCAGCATATTAATGCTTGCCAAACTGAAAAAACGACTACTTGTTAATGAATGATTTTTCCAGCCAAATTCTGTGTTTACACCCCTGGCCACCTCACTGTCCCCAGCAAAGATGAGAAGCATGTACATAAGCAGAAAATTTGGCCTCTTGTGTTTTCCACTCAAGATGTGAATTACAAACACATTTAAAAACCATTTAACACAGCCGGAATGTCCTTTTACAAAGGGGATTAAGATCCCCTGAGAGTTCCATAAAGGGGTGCATTGAATGTCAACAAATTTGATGATCTCGGATGAAAACTGTAGCAGGGTCCAAGGGAAGGGAGCCTGTTGCCAACTCGCACAGCTCTGTGTCACTTATTTTGCATTCTTTAGTACACATTTCTGCACCCGCATACACACCCATATAGCTACAGTATAGCAGCGTCTGAAGTGATTTTCCGCTATTCTATGACATTTAAAGCAATGATTGAGCATTGGGGATGCTCTACAATAGTTTACCTCCTCTCCCCACCATTTAAAAACGGAATTCAAAAATACACAAAGATGAGGGCAAAAAATGTTGTAAAAATGTTGATGAGCCACAGAATATGAAAAGTCATGCCATCATGGAGCAGAAAATAATTTCACATTAAGGCTGGAGCCTAACAACACCTGGAATTTTTCATTTAGTTCAGAGTCACATTACCAAAAAGATGCTGGGAGACTGGAGGGAACTTGGAAACCTGCAACAAAATGATCTGGGGAGGGCAGAATTGTTAAGAGCTCTTATAATTTGTATGATTTCTATTGTAGAGGCAGCCAAAGTCCCCAAACAGGGACCAGCCTCTGTTGTGATGGGTGCTGTGTACAACAAAAAGTAGAATCAGTTCCTGCCCAAAGAGCTAACAACTTCTTTAAATCTACAGATTTGGCTCACAGACTTGGCCAAGCCACAAAGGATGGAGACATGATAAGTCTACAAATGTTCATGAGTGTAAACACCAATGACGGAAAGAATTAATTTAGTGTGATATGTATGGAATAGTCTCCCAAGTTTTAGGTGTGTCTCTGCCTCTTGCCTGGATTTACACAGAGCTGTGTTTTCTCCTTAGGTTTTCTGGTTTAGCCAACCCTCCAAGACCCACATTGTCTCTCAGTAAGACAAGCCAATTGAACAGATAAAACTGTTCTGGTTACTATCTTCTGGTTACTGTCTCTGGGAAGTGGTAGAATAAGGCTGGTGGTCATTCTGCAACAGGTTAGCTTTATTGTGCGGGTGAGATTCCCCTAGAGACCTTTCCACGCAGCTTACCTAAAACATGTTGCACAATTCTAAAAGAATGATGCATGAAGTTCTCTCGGATCCAAAAAATTCTTTTTGACTCTAACTTGTCTTTTACTTTATTAGGCATGTAACAGCTCTTTGCTCACACAGGCCAAGCTAGGTGCTGGTAGTTTAGATTCAGAGTGATTCCATGGTTACAATTCATGTCACACACCATCCAGTCTTTCCTAGCTTCTAATGTCTGTTGTTCATGTATGCAAGGATCAGTCACTTGGCAGACTGCATAAGGACCAATTGCTTTGCAGATTGTGTAAGGCCTCAATTGTCAGTTCAGGGTGTTCCTGCCTGCTTTGTTTACTATAAAGATACCCCAAATATGCACTGTTGTTGAAGCCATGCTGGTCCCAGGATATCTGAGAGACAAGGTGAGTGAGGTGATATCATTTACTGGACCAACTTCTGCTGGTGAGAAAGACGAGGTTTTTAGCTTACACAGAGCTCTCTTTCTAACACCAACAGAAGTTGGTCTGGTAGTCAGCTTAGTTAGTGTTTGCCTCTCTTATTTATTGTAAACATATTCACAATAGTTGTTTCAGCAATTCCCTTTTCAGACTTATTTAGTAGTTACTTATTTAGCCTGGTCTTGTCTTAACATTCAGCATAGTTAGAAACACATGATGACCATCAGAAATTCAACATTCAAACAGTGAGTGCACGGCGTTATGTGTTTAGTCCCATCCTGGGCCTGCTACTGCCCTGAAGAGAAGATACAGCCAGACCAGGAAGATGATGGCAGGGAATATGGACAGCTGTAAACTTGCTTGGAAGAGGAATACCTGATGGAGAGAACATAAGTTCATGGTTGGGAAGATGGGGGAATGCTAGCTGAAGAAGTAAGGTTTCCTGAATGAGAAAGATAGAAAATGTAAACAATCTCTACCAAGCCTTCAAATCATAAAAGTCCACAGACTCATAGGACTGGAAGGGACCTTCAGAGGTCATCTAGATTGGTCCCTTACACTCATGGCAGGACTAAATAATATCCATGCAGTTACCCTTACAAAGTAACCCCCTGCCATGTATGCCCCCACCTCACCCAGTGTTTGAAATCCTTCATTTCCCTTATTCTTCACATGAGATGGTTTGATTTTAGTCATTTTAGTGGAATGTTGAATCAGGCTGAGAACTGCCAAGTAGAATCAGTGTTTTGTTTGGTTGAAGGTTTTCTTTTATTTTTATTTTGTGTCCCTCTCCCCAACATGTAAGTTCCAAGCTCGCACAGGTAAGGTGGCTTCATTTCAATGCTGCCTTTCTGCCTTGGGGAAATCTCGATTGTACTGACAATAGAGAAGAGACAGTTCCTGAAGAATAGCTCAAGGATACAATTGTTCCTAATCTCCTGGAAGATGAAAAGCTGGCAAGATAAGAGGGAAAAATTGTCGTTTGCTTCCTGCCTATTCTATTAATCAAAATATCTGTTCCTCAAATACAGCAGCTGTAACCATTCTGCCAGGAATTATAAATCAAGTGGAGGACAGCACATGCAGGCTCAGCCTCTTATGCGCTGCTTCCCCACAGGCTAGCTCTTGAGCCGAATCAGCTTGACAGCTGAAGGGACAGGGAGGATCTCAGCAGCCACATTTCAGCTTCCTCGCCTGGCCTGTCATGTGACACGAAGCCTAGAGAACACGACTTTGGCACCCTTAGGGCTCAGGGAGAAGGAGAAAGGTGGGTTGAGCTGGGGAAATATATTATAAAAGAGGTAGTTTGGAGACAAAACTAGAAGCAAAGAGGCTTAGCTTTAGGAAAAAAGTGAGCAAAAAATATCAGACTCTAGAGTAGATGCAAGATACTCTCAAGGTGTTCTCAATCAAGGGCATTCAGTCTCCCAGAACTCCCATCGCTGCTAGGGTGGAATTAATTACAGATATTATAAACACAGCCACTCCTGGCATGAAGGACAGGAGTAAAATAACCACAGAAGGGGAAAGGAGCGGAGACAGAAAGAAACCAGAGTGCTTCTGCTCTTAGGTACCCCAGAGAGGACTGAATCTGAATCATTTCCATTTCCTACACACTGCATACTTCATCTGCAAGTATTTACAGTCACTCCGCTAGACAAGATGGACACACAATACACAGCCCTATGAATAATCCTAATTGGCACCTCAAGTCGTTTTGCTGTGTGCAATTAGGAGTGTGTATGTTGGAACTGGTCTTCATTCATCAGAATTTCTCACCGAGTCCAAAGAGTTTCCACAGGATGGGTGCAGGTGGTAGCATGATACAAATGTTTCTCAAGCCTGAAACTGAACAAAATTCACATGGTTTAAGCTTCTGTGACCCAACTAGTCAAAACTCAGACCAAGTGGCTATAAAGTTTGTTAAGTTTTGTGACTATTTTGAGGTAACTGGAGTCCAACTTGAAATTAACCTGGTCTGATAAATGGTTTTGCATAGAAATTCTTTAATTCCCTTATACTGAGGGGGTGCATCTAGACTGGCAAGATTTTGCGCAAAAGCGGCTCCTTTTGTGCAAAAACTTGCCAGCTGTCTACACTGGCCGCTTGAATTTGCGCAAGAACACTGACGATCTAATGTAAGATTGTCAGTGTTCTTGCATAAATACTATGATGCTCCCGCTCAGGGATAAGCCCTCTTGCGCAAGAATACTTGCACAAGAGGGCCAGTGTAGACAGGGAAGAACTGTTTTGCGCAAAAAAGCCCCGATGGTGAAAATGGCGATCGGGGCTTTCTTGCGCAAAATCGTGTCTAGACTGGCCACGGATGCTTTTGCACAAAAGCACTTTTTGCGCAAAGGCACCCGTGCCAATCTAGACGCTCTTTTGCAGAAATGCTTTTAACGGAAAAACTTTTCCGTTAAAAGCATTTCCGCAAAATCATGCCAGTCTAGACGCAGCCAGTCTGTTCAGCTCAACTAAGTCAGCTTTTAATGTTTGAATTAAGTTCTCTGAATTTTTGAGTTTGTTCAAACTAAAAAGTCAGCAAAAATCTTGGCGTATGAACCCATTTAAATCAAAACAAATATATATATATATTCTTACCAACCCCTGTGAAGAACAGTGCACAGATCTTCTAGGCAGCTAGGAAATACTCCAGTGAAAAGATCTTTGCTGGATTTTAGCTGAAAAGACCTCTTTGTGGTACCATTCTAAAGTTAATCAAATGGATGGTTGCTACATGTCCTTTATTCGGTATCATCTCTCCTGGCATTATACTAAGACGAGGAACTTCAAGAAAATGAGTTAGAAACCACTTATTTTGCTGACAATTTGTATATTGGAATATTTTTCACATTACAGCTTGATGAAGGACTTGGTTATATAAGGCAGCTTGAATAGGCTTGAACTGCACATGAGTTGGATGATTAGTTTGAGATTCTTTAAAGCATACAGATGTCATCTAGACCTCTGAAGAGCTGTGTACATCAATGCTGACTTTATGGGGTACATCTGTGATAGACCTAAACTCCCAAACATTGAAGTTTGTGTATATATTTATGCAGATTTAAATAGCACATATTGATGTTAACAAGTTATGGGGCTCAATCTACTTTTTTCTTAGGGTATGTCTACATAGCTAAGTTATTTCGAAATAACAGCCATTATTTCAAAATAACTTTACTAGTGTCTACACAGCCAAACTACTATTTCAAAATTAATTCGAAATAGAGGAGCACTCATTTCGAATTTGGTAAACCTCATTCCACGAGGAATAACGCCAAATTCGAAATAGCTATTTCGAAATAAGTGCTGTGTAGACATTTATATCGAAATAGGGGGCCTCCAGACTTCCCAGGGTGCCCTGGTGGCCACTCCAGCCTCAACCAAGAACACTTCTCTCCCTCCCCGCTCCCCGGAGCCCTTAAAGGGGTTAACTCTGGCCACAGTTCCTGTGCCAGCTCCAAGCCTGCCAGCCCAGAGCTAGGAGTCACTGCCCCTGACCCAGTGGCCCCAAAACATGAGCCAGCAAGCCACTGGCAGCCAGCCCTCCACCACTCCCCAGGAGCAGTCTGCCAGCTCCCACGAGCCTGCCAGGGCCCGGAGAAGGCGGGCGCCTTCCTGGTCCAGGGTGGAGATCATGAACCTTATTCAGGTTTGGTGGGGGATGCCCCCAACGTCCATGATCTCCGCACTAGACGGAGGAATGCAGCCGTCTATGGCAGGATAGCTGCCAGCCTGGCCACCAAAGGCCACATGCGAACCCAGGAGCAGGTTTGCATGACAATCAAGTTGGTCCAGCGAGACTCCCAAACCTGAGCCCTGAGCTTCCCCTCCTCCTTCTTCCCATTGCTTTCCCCTTCCAGCTCCCTCTTCCCAGGTTTCCCCCTCCTGTCTCCCACCCTCTCTTCTCCCCTCTCCCACCTCCTTTCCCCAGTCTCACCAGAGTTTCATTCCCCCTCCCCCAGTTTTGTTAAATAAAGAGAGTTTGTGTTCATGAAAATACGTGTATTTTATTTGACATCAGGAAGGGGGGTTAGGGAGGGGTAAGTGGAAGGACGTGAGGGAGGAGGAATGAGGCACAGGCCCCCAATGGAGCAGACCAGGGAGGCTCTTAGTGCTCCTCAGGGTGGAAGCTCTCCTGCAGGGCCTCCTGTATACTGACAGCCCCCCGATGGACCTCCCAGATGGCAGCCTGCAGAAAGCGCAGCCAGGCTCGCAGCAACGCGTCCAAGAGAAGCACCAGAGTGCCCAGGGGCAGCTCTGGCTCCATGTTGCAGAGTGCTGTGGTGTCCCGAGTGAGGGCAACCAGAGCATGCAGAGACAAAATGCTTTGCTGTCCCTCATCAAGGTAGACAAGCAAGCAGGGAAACCTGAGAACTGGCTGTCTGGGGGGGTCCCTCTAAGCACAGACCTCAGATAGCCTCAGGCAGCAGCCCCACACAGTAAGTCCTGACCTGGTGCCCTGCTGGACCTGGTTCTGGCCGGCCTTAACTATGATTCAGCGTCCACTCAGTGTGGACGCGCTATTTCAAAATAGCAAAATGCTATTTCAAAATGCATTTTATGTGTAGACGCGTTATTTCAAAATATCTTATTTCGAAATAACTATTTTGAAATAAGATATTTCGAAATAACACTGTACTGTAGACATACCCTTAGAGACTAAGCAAAAATGTAGATGGTATCACGAGCTTTCGTGGGCACAACCCACTTCTTCAGATGTGAAGAACTTCTTCCATCTGAAGAAGTGGGTTGTGCCCACAAAAGCTCATGATGCCATCTACAATTTTGTTAGTCTCTAAGGTGCTAGACTATTGGTTATTTTTTAGGTTTTTTCAGTTAGGGTATGTCTAGACTACATGCTTCTGTCGCCAGAGGCATGTAGATTAGGCTACCCGGCATAGGAAAATGAAGCAGCAATTTAAATAATCGCTGCTTCATTTAAATTAAAATGGCTGCCGCGCTGAGCCGATCAGCTGTTTGTCGGCTCAGCGCGCTAGTCTGGATGCTTCGCGGTCAACATCAAAGGCATTTGTCGACTTCTCAGGTAAACCTCATCCCACAAGGCATACCGGGGCGGTCGACAAATGCCCTTGATGTCGACCGCGGAGTGTCCAGACTAGCGCACTGAGCCGACAAACAGCTGATCGGCTCAGCACGGCAGCCATTTTAATTTAAATGAAACGGCGATTATTTAAATCGCCGCTTCATTTTCCTGTGCTGGGTAGCCTAATCTACATGCCTCTGTCGCCAGAGGCATGTAGTCTAGACATACCCTTACAGACTAACACGGCTACTCTCTGAGACTTTTTACCTTATTATATGTTGCCTCATTCACTGGATATTAATTAGTAGATAATCCAGAAAGACCTTTTTTTTTGTTGTTTTAAACAGACCTCCTTTAATTAGAAAAAATACATACTATTCCATAACTAGTGCCTTAAAATAACATTAAGTTCTTCAAAGGCACTGGACACATTTATAGCTCAGGTCTTGGCTTCAGAGTTTTGCTGATCTTCTTGAAGTTAAGAACATTGGTTTGAAAATGCAGCCCGTAAAACCCACTGAGGTACATGGCTCAAAAGCACGCTGAATTATCAAGCATTTCTGGCTGCATGGTAAGGAACAGCTCTTCTCTCACTCTTCAGGGGAATAAGTCAGGGTTTGGCTGAGTTTGATTTTTGTATCTAGTTAGTTATTTTTTGGTTTGTGAAAGAGGGGCAGTTTCTGGGTTTGTTTCTTAAGTTATTGTGTGTTGTAATTACATCCTTAGGTGACCAAAACTGGGCAAAGGTGCATTTTCTTAATATTAGGTATAAATTGATATAAATAAATATAATAAAGAACCTACTGATCTTCAGTACGTTCTTTAATCCTAAAACCTTTTAATTAGGGATAAGTCATTGCCAAGATAGATTAAGGAAAGGAGATAGATATTGTAACAAGGCTTCTCTTGATCCTGGAATGCAGGCATCCTTGAACAAAATCAAAACCACATCATTTTAAGTGAAAGTGCATGATGCTACCCCATGCAAAAGGATGGGCACATGTAGATTTTGATTCCATGCGACAGTCTGACTATTTGTTGGCATTATCACTAGCTGACGGGAGCACAAAGGAGAAGTTCACTTTACACAGAGGACATCTAAGAGTGGGTCTATTCGCATTACAACATGACTATCACTTGAAAACTGGCTAAATTTGTCAGGGGTTTTGTCAGTGATGTAGTGGTAAAAAAAACAACCAACCAACCAACCAACCAAAAAAGAATCGTGGGAAAACAAACCTTAACTAAACACTGTATTCCACAAAGGTGATGTGAGTAAACTCCATTTACCCTCAGCCACACTATTGGCTTTAGTGAGTTGGTTTGGGAGTGGTTTTTTGGACACAGAGGCAGCACTGGGTTTGGCTTCCAGACTGACCTAAATCCTAATCCACCCCACTCCCATCTTGAGGGGAACCAGTCATGACCAACCTCTGAAACCTGCTCATTCCCAAACTGTCATAATGACCAAAAGTTAACAAGGCAGGCAGGCTTTCCCAGACCCAGGGAAAAATCAACAGAGAGAGCCAGCAGCAATAAAAAGAAGGCAGGTAGCCAACAGTTGTCTGAGGCAATTGGGGAGGACTGTACTGCCAACTCTAAGCACTTGAAAATCATGAGTCACATGCCAAAAATCATGAGACTGGCTTAAAACCCACGAGATTTTTTAACATTAAAAACTTGAGGATCTTTTTTGCCTTCTTCTTTCTGCGCCTTTTGGTGTGGCAATATAAGCACATTTTCTAGCTTTTCTCCACAGCCATGAAGACTAAAATATCTTTCATTGAAAAAAGAAACTAAGACTCTCACCTAAACACAGGAATCCAGAAGCTGGGGGTTTAAGGAATTCACCAAATAACCAAGAGGCTCTTGACAAAAAACACCAGAGTTGGCAGCACTGGCAATAAGGTGCTATCTTCACTCAAGAAAGAGTTTTTGCTGCTAATGGGTAGCCATAAGAAAGAGCTATTGAAGTGGGATTTTCACTTTGGCAAGAGGTGGAATTAGAAAAGAGAAGAAATGAAGAGAAAGGCAGCAATCCTCCTGTAAAGAAACAACTTCTTTCTAGGAATCCGTACTTCTAGCCAGAGTGGTGATACCACAGGAACTGCCTCTCTCCCAGTATTTCACTGCTTCTGCTTTTTGCCCTGGCTGAAACCTTGAGCTTCACAACAATGAAAGACTAAAGGGAGGGAGGAAAGAATGCCTGAAAATTTTCCAGTGTTCTGAAGAGTTTCAGATGAGAGCCCTTGGTTTTGGGTGAAAGTTTGGATCAATCCTTATTTTATCCGAACATGTTTGCTCAACTTTCACATTGCAAGCACATTCTTCTGTTAACAATGTGACAATGGTATTTTCTTTACTTTGCTCATCCCCAGTGCACAGGAATATAATGTTAACTGTAACCGAGACTTATATATAGTTCCTTTACATTTTTTTTCATCCAAGCTCTCAGTTTAAGCCCTAGAAAAAAAGGTTTTTTTAAAATTTCCTGTGATGAGGATTTGTTTTTCCATAATGTTTTCTCCATATTTCCATCTCCCTTGTGCTTCTTCCCTGAGAGTGTCAGGTTGTGAAACTACACAGGCAGACTGCCCAGCTTCTGCAGCTCCCATGTGAACTCACATGCCCTGAAGGAAATTGCCTCCTTTCCTCTCCACTCAGGGAGGAAGCACTATTTCTTGGTTTCCCAGAGGAAACAGAGACCTCTTTGCTTAGCGCAATCAAAGCAGCAACTAAAACCCTTCATGGGTGTGCCATCAAGGATGCTTATTCTTTTCAGCTCTTCTCTGACAAAAAAAAATGAAAGAAATACTGCAAACTGTTGGAATGAACACTCCTCAGGACACAGTGCCACTGTCGCTCTAGCTGAGAAAAGACTTGTATGACTCCGACTTACAACAATCTCCACTGTCCAGAAAAACAGGCAAAACCAAATAATATTTGGGCTGTCTTTTTGGGCAGGGGGAAATTCTGTTGGACTATTTTTGAGATGGGAGATTGAACAATTGGATTTTGTTTTATGAATATTTCCTCCCATTTAATTGACAGACAGACATGCATGTGCGCACTCACCATTGCAGCAATGATCCATTAGAAAAAGCAAAACAAAACAAAACAAATCTCCTCCTGGATCCCAAAAGGAAGATGTAAAATAAAAGGACAAGAATAGGTGTCAAGGTAGTTTAACTTAATAACCTTGGCAATGTTTTATTTTACAAAATGTGAGAATGAGGATGGGTGTTACAGATGTGCACCCATGGAAGCAAGGCTGACAGGGAGTCATTTGGCCAGTAGAACTCAAAGCCCTATGCTCCATCTACTCTAGGTCAGTGGGGAAGAGTTGCTGATATGTTAGGGTGTAACATCAGATCTAGAAATCAGTTTTTTTCTGATTCTCCAAAATGTATCTTTGTTTAAATGCACAAGCCTCCACCTAGTCCACATCACAAGGCAGTTTCTTTATGTTGCGTGTGGACAACTAAACACAGAAACTTGTAACAAGGATGAGCTTTGCACAGGGTGGCCAACAGGATTGTCGTGCTCCTGGGAAATGGTGGAGAACTCCACATTTCTGGAAGGGGCATGGCCTCAGGCAGAAGGGGTGGGGACGGCCATGATGCCCTCCCCATTGGCCTTCTGAGTCACCTGGAGCATGCAGTCCGGGGCTCTGGAGCACATTGTATTGTGCTCCCGGGACAATATAAAAGGATTGGAGCTCTGGCCGTTAGAATTGCTAGGCCCTGGGCCAATTGCCTCCTTTGCCCCCCTCTCCCCCGTCAGTGGGCCTGGCTTTGCATGTCCTCATTACCTCACAGGTATCCAGAGAACAAGCCAAAGAGCCAGCTTAGTTCATTTACCAAAGTGAGGAATTTTCTTTTTTAAGCAAAGAAAATGTCAATTTTATCAAAACACAGGGTATCCCCTCCCACCTCCACCCCTGAAAGAAGTGGGTTGTCTGACACAAGGTTACCACAGTAGCTGCTTCAGACAGACCTGGAAAACTATATCCAGAATCAAGTGAAGATGATCTAGTTAGAACCTCAGTTTTAATGGGACCAAGCCATAAAGTTCAGATCCAGATTCAAAGTTCGCCAAAGCCCAGGGTGCTTCAAATCTGTTTGGTGTAAACCCATCTCACTCTCTTTTCTACATGTATAAGGCTTCTATGTCATCAGTAAAAGAATACCACATGCTGTACTTAAAGAGTCACATAAAGATGCCTATAGGGAACTGGATAGTGGTGACCTCTTAAAGGTTCATCAGCTTTTGCTTACACTTTGGAGTGTTCATTTGGGGGTTATGCTCATGTTCTTGTTGGTATTTCCTTCTCTTTTGTTCCCTTATTGCCAGAAGGTTTTTGTGAAAGTGAGGCTATGTCTACACTGCAGGGAAAAGTTGGAAAAAGATATGAAAATTGTGAATTGCAATTCTCATATCTTTTTCTGCTTTTTTTCCGAAAGAGGCTTTTCCGAAATTTGGCCCAGTTCCACAGGGCCAGATTTCAGAAAAAAACTCCTTTTTCGGAACATCCCTTATTCCTCTCACCGAGAGGACTACAGGGATGCCAAAAAAACACGTCCACTTTTTCAGAAACTGTTCCGAAAAAGCGGACGCGTTCCTTTGACGCAACAGAGCTTTTCTAGGATACTTCTGGTATCCCGGAAAAGCTCTTCATTCTAAACATAGCCTGAATCTTGCAGTAGTCTCTGGAGGAAAACAAAGCAGACAACAAAAACAAAACAAATGGGTTTTCAGAGAATTATCTCCAGTTCTAATTAGCCTAATTTAGACATCAAAAATTGTCTTTCCACAATTTAGTCAACCTTGTCCTTGTCACAACGTTGCCACAATCATTTGTCCAACTGTGAAAGGAGCAACATGGAACAAGCCAAGGCTTCAGTTTTATGTACATTAAAATATATATGTAAACCAGAGCAGTTTGAATGATAGTGTAAACAATTGCCATTTGTCTCCTAAATTTGGAGGTTCACTTATCATTCAGGGATATAAATGTTTCCTTTCTAATCAGTGGCGCAGGACTGGAGCTAGGAGAGATCTCAGAACAATTGCACTGATTCGCCTACATTTAGACTTGTTAGATCATGTGTAAGGCCAAGAATCGGTCACGGTGTAGTTTTAGTAAAACTTATGGATAGATCCTGGGCAATAAACAAAAATTCACAGACTGTGACCTGTCTATGCCTTGTACTTTATACCCCTGACTAAATTGGGGCTGCTCTGAGGCAGGGGGCAGCTGTGGATGGCACTGGTATTTGGGGAGGAGATGGCAGAGTGGGAACCAGGACCATCACTGGTGTTGTAGGGGCTGGAGGGGCAGTAGCAGCCAGTGTGGCTAGTCTCAGGGCACCCTGGCTCAGGGTGCCTTGGGGTCAGTTGCACCAGCCACTGCAGAAGTCGTGAAGGTCCCAGAAAATGACAGAATCTATGACTTCCATTATCACCAAGACAGACTTGCAACCTTAATCATGTGATATTGGACTTAAAAAGAATCACATCTTTTTTGTAGCTATACCCACATTTTGCTGATGATATTACATGGATTGCCAGAGCCAAATGTGAATGCCTTGGGAAGCGAGGTCTCAGGCTGCTCTCTCATATACTCTTCAGCAGCTAAATGTGCTTCTGGATCTAGTCATTCTCATGAGCGTGGCCAAAAAATCCACGTTGGAACTGAATGGGAGTGAGAAGGGAGAAATGGACAAAACTAGTCAAAATTATGTGATTTTAAAGAGAAACTGTAAAAAACTGCATGTTTACAATTGCTTCTCCGATATTTAGGTACTTAAGTTTCAAAGCACTGAGGTTTGGGAGGGAGCTGAGTCAGCTCCCATGAAAAAAGCTTTGTGGGAGTAAGCCTGTGGGTATCAGTTCAGCTGATATGAGGGATGGCAGGCAAAGCAACCCATGGTCAGAGATTCTTGCAATCCCCAAACCCAAATGGGCAGATCAAGAGACAGCTCTCCTTAACTTTGAATCTCAGCTCTTTGATCAGCTCATGCCAGGCCCTCCACTTATATCACACTTGGATTGCATTTGCCATCACATGAACCAGAATCCTTTCAGTTCCCCGTTACCCAATGGAGGAGAAGTACCCAAGACCAAGATTCTTTGTATTTCTCTTCGTCCATCTCAGCTTTAAGAAGCCACTCAGTAAGTTCCACAAGGTCTTGCTGACTTTATTTTTTTTAAGCCCCCCAGGATGGAATCACCTCCAGATGGACCCGGCGCAGGTGTGGTGCACAGCAATGAAAATCTTTCTTTAGAGGCACATGTTTTGTTGCAGCTGTTTTTAAAACCCTCCCCCTTTCCCTTCCCAACCCATTGTCTTTGTGCACAAAACCAAACCTGTCAAATACTGGTCACTGAAGGCAAACATTGTAGAAAAGCCTTAAGAGCTGACCAGGGCAATGGTAGGGGATGAGAAAAGAGCCTGAGGGAGGAGCCATAAAATCATGAAAAGTTTTTGTTACTAATACATTCGAGATGCTTTCAGATCACTTAGGCTGATTCCTGTTGTTCTTGGCGAACAAGACATAAAAAATAACAGAGTCACAAATGCTACTTGTGAGAAGCATTTCCTTTGTGGGCTTTGGGATGGTAATGATGATGATTATGTGGTGGGAGGGCCGTAGAAGGAGTTGTGGAGAATGAGGAAAGAGTTAATATTTCAAGTCACCACACTTTAATTCAAAGCACATCAGGCTCAATGTGGTTATAATGTGAGGTCTGATAATGATAATCCAGCACCACCTGAACAAATAGTTTGCAGGGCAGTTCATACCACAGTTTGCTGGAAGTGAAAGGATATCAGTCTGTTCTCGCACCCCGTGAAAGAGCTAATCATGTGGAAGAAAATGGGGAACCAGTCTTAATGTCAGCCTCTTACTAGAAATACAGGCTTAGCAAACACAGTGATTGGGGGGTTCCCAACAAATAGCAAGCAAGATGTTATACACAGAAACCTCCACTTGAAGGCATGCTTGAGAGGGGATGAAGGAGAGGTGAGTAAAATAGTAATTGGTTTCCCTTTCCCCATTCTCAAAATATCAGACTCGTGGAGGGAAGATTGCCAGTGGTCTGTTCTCCCTCAGAGACTAGTGGGCCTTCCCATGCACTACCTTTCATGTCTTCCCCACAGCAAAGATACCCACTCGCCTCCATGACTCTTCCCCTCCTGCAGCCATGCTCATCTCTCGGTGGTGTTCATTCCTTCTCTTCATGCTCCCACACCCCCTGCCCAAGAAACATAGCTACCGGTACATGCATATGCACTCTCCCTGAGAGCCATCCAGCCCCCACTCCCCACCTGCCTGACCCTCTCCAGTCCCATTAATGGAACAACTGCCCACTAGACACATCCTGCCCCAGCAGACGCAGGGGTTGGCCCATTTCACCAATCCTCTGTTAGAAAAGAGAAACAAGAATAATTTATGATCAACTAAAAGACACATTCTGATCTCCACCCCAGTCTGGCAACCTTCATGAAAGGAAATTCCCAGGCAGTGTAGGTGCTCTACCATTCTGTTGCCTCATGGCAGAGATGATGTAGCAAGACAAACTCTATAATCCAGCTATTCCAGGCCCATGGAGCTGCAGTCAAGCTATCTCAGATATGCTTCAGCTTCTAGGCCTAAGGGATTTCACCAGGGTCACAAAAGGTTTGTGGCTGAAACCAGAAGCTGTTCCTATTTCCAGCCCTCCTTCCATAATACACAGTATCTTAAATTACCTTCCCTGACCCAGTATTTCAGAACCATTCTTTTCTCCTTAAATTCTCATCACTTTGCATCACAAAGGCCTATAAAAATTTCGTTTTCCCTACACAGAAATATGAACAAAAACAGACAACCAATTCTAAAGGTCAAACATAATGTAAGCTAGATGCATATTAGTGAACCCTTTCCCAGATATCTCATCTGTCAATCTATACTGTAAGCTCCTTGAGGCAGGGACCTGGACATGTTGAAAAGTGCCTCACAAGCACTATATAAATATTATCCAATAATCTGGCAAAATTATAATATATACGTCTTTAGGTCTTTGGTCGGAAGAACAGAAAGAACAAGTGACCAAAAAGGAAGAAAACAAATTGACATATTAATAGTTTCTATTGGAGCATTTTAGTTGAACTGAATGATTAAGAATTAGCAGTTAAAGTGGAATCATATGGTTACAACTGCACTGTGTCATAACAGCATGTCTGATATAGACATTTATGTCTATATTCCAGTTTGTAATAGAAGGCACAACTGGAGGAGGCTCTGGACCATTTTATCATTCATGACTAGGTGTGTGGCATGTGTTAACAAGAATAGGAGCAACCACTTTGTAAATGGAGACTAATATATGAGGGAAATCTTAAGCCATAACTCACTAACACTGGACACACAGTAAACTACCCCATGACAGAATCCAGAATTTTTTACAGAAATGGTGGAAATAAGTCAACTCCTTTTCTAACAGCTGCAAGGAATGTTGAGAGCAAAATGAAGACAATACAAAATGCAGACATGGTCCTGATAAAATCTGAAGACTAGGTGGGTTAAGAAAACTAAATTGAGTGATCTTCCCTTTATTTAAAAGCATGCCTTCTCTAATTTGCTCAGTACAAGAAAAGAGCCAGCTCAGAAAGCCAAGTAGCCCTGTCGACCAAAAACGAAGAGGAAAATGATTCCTTAGGGTCTTCTTATGACTTTAAAGGCGTTAGAAATGGGCCCAGATCTAAGGCTTTTATAGTTAAGTTAAAAGTAGTTCTATGATTTGTGTGTGATTTTTTCTGAGCAGAAGGGCTGGGCAGGAAAATGACACACAAAGGTTGTGAAATTACAGATAGAAGAAAAATAGTGCCTTATATTGCTAACGGGAAAACAGAGAAAGAGGGAGAGGCTGGGAAGTTACTGAATGTTTTGCCAGGGCAGAGAGAGAATGTAGGATGGACACACACACACACACACATACAAAACCCCACATGAGCTGAATCATTAAATTAAATAAGGGAGAAGGAGCAAAGATATTTAAAATAATTATTTTCACAGCACTACCCCTACCCACAGTACTGAGAAACAGAAATACAGGTCATAATGCAATATTCCCTCTTTGGGAATAAGTCATGTCTGGTGGTTTCACAGATCTATAGGTTTTAATGCCAGAAGAGACCAATAGATCATCTGGTCTGCCTCCCTGCATAATACAAGCCAGAGTTACCCTGTACTGGTCCCAAAGTTGCAAAGATGTAGCTGAGGGCAGAATTTACCCCTACTACTTATTCTTCATGAAACTCTGATCTTTCATTACTGTTCAAGCGGCAGGAATACTTTGCACACTAGCATTTTCCCCACTAATCTGTGACAAACCATGAAATCCAATATTTATAGCACCAGACCAAGAGCCATGAAATTGTCAACTTTGCCCATGATTTACACTGGACCTTGATAATCACCTCCACACCACAAAAAGTTTCCCTCACAGACTAGACCACAGTGGCAAGTAAATAACTCATGTGCATAGGTCACTGTTATTTGTCTAGCTTTTTGTGTCTGGATAAGGTTTTCCCCCACAGGGATTTTTATTTTATTTTTCTTATTTGGGGAAGGAACCTTTTCTACCTGAGTGCCAGAAATCCTGGAAAGCCTGTTGAAATTCTTTTTCCTGACAACTGTGCCAAAAATAAGAGGAACACCCTGCTTTTGCTCTTAAGTTGGCCCTGACTGAAATCAACAGAATTACTCGTGTTAAAAGTAAGGCACCTCCTTATGCATCTTGCTGACTGGAGGCTCATGCTTTTAATCGTTTGGGATATTCTTGGGGCATAACTCCTACAGCTGGCAATGTCATCACACCAGTCATACATTTTGATTTTCTGTTATCTGACATTCAGCTCAATCTCTTGAGACACTTGTTTACCTTATGCAGAAAAAACCTGCCTGACCTAACACATTTGGATTGGCCAGAATGGAAAACTGGAAGCTGCCTGTGCAGATTTCTCTCTCTAAACTTGTCCCCCTGACTTTTACTCAATCACTGAGATTTGGGGAGGAGAGAGTCTGTTGATGATTTGGTACTTAATAATCCTATGTGCAAATTGTCAAATGCTTCTTGCAGCCCATTTCAGCCCTAGCTGATGGCTAATTCTTTTTTATTTGTTAAAATCATGGGAAGGCTCTTATGGTTTACTTGTTCTCACACCACTCTGAAAAATTGGCTGCAATGCTACTGAGTGTTAATTTGAAAACTGCCACTCAAGCTAGCTATAAAAGCTAAACATGAACATGAGTAAAATGATGAAAGGAAGAACATTTTAAAAAATACAGTTAGTGACATTTTCCCAGTCTACATTTCATTCTCTTTAGGAAGCATCCTGCATGATCAAAATTAAACAAGCACACAAACAGAACCAGAAAACAAGATTATTTATTTTCTAGGTAAGATAATATGAATGTTGAGAAAGCAATTCTACTCTTAAGAGCACAAGACAGCAGTGAACTGGGAGGAGACAGACAGAGAGGAGCAACAATGTCCTGGATGAATACTTAACAGAGAGCCAGAATCTCTCAGGGAACAGGACCAACCTACTGCTTGCAATTTCACACAAACAGCGGTAGGAGTCAGCAGAGTGATGACTCTTCTAGCATCACCAGACACAAGCCCCACCCCTGTATGTGTGTGTATGCATGCATGTGCATGTGTAAAAATACAGTGAATTTTCAAACTACTTCATTCATGCATGAGAACAAACCCAGAGGGCAATGGGAGGGAGATGCCCCCCACCTCCTAGATCCTCTTGTCTGGTTTGCGGGAAGAAAGAAAGAAGACCCATACTCTTTATGGAGACAAAAAACCACAGTGACCAGGGGCTGGGGTGACATAGGGTTGAATGACTCCTTGGGTGTAAGGAAACAAGAGGGTGAGTGAATAAATGTGGAAGCATGTGGGAGAGGAGGGGCTCCTAATTTTATATCTTGTGCTTAGCCATAAGACTCCTGAGTTTAGTTTTGCAGGGACATTATAAACTCTTCCCTTCACACTGTATGCTCTCTGGAGTGAATAATTAAGGATTACTTGGGGAGTGGGGAACCTGCTAACATCTCAGAACTAGCCTAACAATGCAGAGAAACTAAGTTTTACTGTTTTCTGCTGTAACTGTATAAAATGTAGGCACTGGCTCCCAATGGTTTGGGGAATATTATCGCGTGGCTCTTCAAAGGAAGTTGTTCTATGATAGCCATCCTTGAAGTGAGGTAGTTGATATGTTTCATCCTTGTTATTGTCCAGGTGCCAGGAGAGTTTATCATACAAAATATCTCTCCCAGATTTCTAACATCCAAGGTCACAGCTATTTCACTTCTTTTCCTAAAGACCATAGTCTATTGTTGTATGACATAACTGCCGTGTTCCATCCCAGAGGATGGAATGACTAAGGTTTCAAGGATGAACGACTAGGGTTGCCAGATACCTTCACAAAAAATCCCGAACATGGCGGGGAAAAAAATTGGCTGAGCAAAAAAAAAAAAAAGAAAAAGGTGGCTATGCCTTTAAGTTCCTGCACTCCATGCTCCCCCGCCCAAACCCCCCAAAAAATACCAGACATTTTACATGTGCAGTATTTTCTGGGTTGTTTTTTTTTTACTGGACAGGAGATGCAATTACCAGACTGTCCGGGAGAAAACCAGACCCTATGAATGACCTATGTTCATACAATCTATAAAGCCCTTTTAGGTCTGTTAGAATGAAAGAGACTGTCTATAAAATTGATGTTATGGTAAGAACATAATCTTACTTTTCCTGTTGTGTTAACACACAGTCCTTCCCCCCGTTCTCTTTGTTAGTTGTACACATTCACCAACTGCACCATCAAACCGCACAGCAGAGGTCCCCAAAGCCAGGGATCACACAATGCAGTGGTACCTGTATCTCTGTTATAGATCTCTTGCATACCTTGTTATTTCTAACCCTGCAGTTACCACAGCAGAAACACACACACACAAACACACACACACACGCACATGCCCATTTATAACAACAAGCTCTAAAACTAATGCCACCGGGTCAAATAAAGGAAACAAACTACTCAATGTGCAGCAACCTGGAAAGGAGGTGACATGGAAAGGATGCTTGCTGCTGCCTTTTAATCATTTATTATTAATTATTATTAATTATTATTATATCACCTCAGATTTGTGCACCCTGAAAGAAGTGGCTATGAAATATAAATATACATGATAGAGCAACCTATGGCATATTGTCCAGTGTATTCCAAATGCCACGTGATCTCTAAGGAACAGACTGCATCACTGTAAGTGTCTTTGACCATTTTCAGGAGGAGAAGGAGCTCAGTGAAGAAATTATTGACTCAGTTGCACCCATTAAGAACATAAGAACATAAGAATGGCCATACTGGGTCAGACAAAAGGTCCATCTAGCCGAGTATCCTGTCTGCTGATAGCGGCCAGTGCCAGGTGCCCCAGAGGGGGTGGACTGAAGACAATGATCAAGCAATTTGTCTCCTGCCATCCATCTCCAGCCTTTGACAAACAGAGGCCAGGGACACCATTCCTTACCCCCTGGCTAATAGCCTTTTATGGACCTAACCTCCATGAATGTATCTAGCTCTTTTTTAAACTCTGTTATAGTCCTAACCTTCACAGCCTCCTCTGGCAAGGAGTTCCACAGGTTGACTGTGCGCTGTGTGAAGAAGAACTTTCTTTTATTAGTTTTAAACCTGCTACCCATTAATTTCATTTGGTGTCCTCTAGTCCTTATATTATGTGAACAAGGAAATAACTTTTCTTTATTCACCCTCTCCCCACCACTCATGATTTTATATACCTCTATCATATCCCCCCTCAGTCTCCTCTTTTCTAAACTGAAAAGTCCCAGTCTCTTTATCCTCTCCCTCTTCATGGGTTGGCTGGATGTTTTTTTAAAAACATCTTCTCCAGAAATTGCCTAAAGGCCCAATTCTTATCTTTTTTGCAATGGGAGTTCCACATAGTCAGCAGCAGTAAAACCAGCCCCAGACATGATTCAGATGCATATTTATCTCAGAGACACCCCTTGCAGCATGATGACAGCAGGGCTCCAATACTGAGGCCACAGGAAAAATATATTTTAGATTTCCACCAACAGATATAAGATCATCCCATTTATCCCCACCCTCCCACTGGCATGTCTGTGCATTCCTTAAACACATCAGCATGGCTGTGCAAAGTGGCAAGACTGACTAAATTTAAAATTTAAGAACATCCTTGCAAAACTGCTGGGAACAAGTTTTCTGTATACAAAGTTCATCTCACATTCTACTTTCTTCTCTCCTCCATATATACTCCCTTGTACCAATCCTGCACTTCCTTACCTGCACATACACCTGCAAAGGCAAGGTCTGGTCCAACCCAGATTCAAATTTTTAAAAGAGTCTGATGTCTTCAAACACATCCTTCCTCAAAGCCAAGTGACTGTGGGTCAGTACTTCCCTCTTCAGTTTACCCATCATTGTACATTCAGTAAGTACAGGCAATGACAGAAATCAGGCAACGACAGAACGACAGGCAACGACAGAAAATGACAGCATGTTGTGGTTTCAGAGAGCTAGCTTCTGACATAAAAAAATCTGAATTTTGTATGTATTGCAAATGTTTAAATTCCATAGGCTCTGAAGGCAGCAAGAACTGGCAGGAAACGGAGCCAGCACCAGCACATTTTTGACAGCAGTAGCATTTGGGTTTTTTATTCCTTCGTACTTATAAAAAGAGAGAGGAATAGGAAAGTAGAAATAAAGCAAAACATTGGTTTTTTCTCTGCGGGCCCATACAAAGATCTGTTCTGCAGTGCTCACATTTGCTCTGTTGCTCTGCTCCAAAATGCATAATGACCTACACTGTCACACCAGATGAATTTTCCACTATTTTCTTCTCACTGCTTTGTGGATCACCTCAGCATCATTAGATGTTTGTGATATATCCAGAAAACAAGACTACATTAGACTGTCCAAGAAGGAAGATCTATCTACTCCTTAACCATTGACAGCACTTGATCTCTCTGCTTTTAGGAATGCATGCTCTCCTATCCAACTATCGGTTGCTTGGAATGCTATGACAAAAACAATGGCTGCATAAGAGAGATGTACAATTGCGCCACATAATTCATTTTATCCAGTGTATGAGTGAAGATTAAAACATCCTCACACCCTCTCATAAAAAAAAGGCACAAAGCCCTTTGTAGTGCATGACATGGTGCTCCACTGCTCCTGGGGAGTTTGTGCTTCAGGAGGTACAATCTCTAAGGGAGTCTGCTCACTGCACATTGGTACTGCATGTTGAATTGTCCATTAGTGTGACACAAATTGCTCCTTGTAGTCTGTGGGGTGATGTGGAGAAGGACAGCGCTATGGAACTACCTCTTTTGCTCTCTTTTCAGGGCAACTGGGAGAAGGGGATGCTCTCCTTATTCACACAAGAGTGCAAGGGAGACCTCCCCATGTGTGAGACATACAAGGCTGGGGAAGAGTTTCCCTATATAGAAAAGCTCTGGGTGGATGATATCAGTACCCTAAAATAGACGCAGGAAGCTGGTTTGTTCATAGTTGAAATTTTCAGTTAGGGGTAAATTAGCAATAAGATTGGTTAAGACACCTCTATAAAAGGGAAGCAGTCTTGTGGATTGTTCTAGCCATCCATTGGAAGAAAGGTTTTCATCTTTGCTATTGAAAAAGAAAATAAAACTTTAAGATCTTTGTCTACACTACGCGAGAAAGTCGACCTAAGATACACAACTCCATCTACAAGAATAGCATAGCTGGAATTGACGTTCCTTAAATTAAATTTCTGTGGTGTCCCCACTGCAGGAGGTCGATGGGAGAAACTCTTCCATTGACTCCCTGTACTCATGTGATGCTTTGGAGTTCCAGGGTTTACGGGGGCATCATCAGTGTTCGATTTAGCAGGTCTTCGCTAGACCCACTAAATCGAACCCTGGAAGTTCAATCTCCAGAGTGTCTATCTTGGGATAAGTGTAGATCTGGTCTAAGAACAAAAGATTTGCTGCAGACCATGAGTCACAGATAGTGTAGCTTCTTTTTTAACCACCATCACCAAGGACCAAGCATACTAAATTATCATTAAATTTCATTTAGTAACCAGCTAAAAAGGCTGACAGTGCTAGAAATCTCAGCAATTGAACGAGAGCACAGAAGTAGGAAACTGAGGGATCAGGCATGAGTGCAAGCCAGTGATCAGCAATACAAGTATTCAGAGCAAAACACTGGTCCCTGCTTAGTCTTAGCCTAGTATTTATTCCCCGACTGGCTTTAGATCAGGCACTAAATGCAAGTCTCCCTCCTTCCTTTTTCTGAAGTCAGACCTGTTAGTATGTTCAGCCCATTCAGAAAACCAAGCATCAGTTCAGAAATGCCCCATTCTCTGAATCCCAGTTGCTTATATGTAGACACTACAGAAGAAAATCTAGGCCAGAATATGTCATAATCCTAAAACCTTCTTATATATAGCACAATGGGGCATCACTAAGCTGCCTGTTACAAATCTGAAGTTCACTGCATTGCCCATTCCAATGTTCAGAGTTACCAACGGAGCTGCTAAGATTGCACACGCAATTTTGCACACAGCTTTCTGTATAGACTTCACTACCAGGGTTCCCTGTAACCTGTGCACTTGTGCAGCCACTCAGGAGAGATTCAAATGATGCCCAGCTGATTAGCAGAGTGCCCACAGGTAGGATTTTTGTTTCTACTGGTGGTGCACATTCACACATGCCTCGGAGCACATAACAATGTGTAGCCCAAGGTCCAGTGTGTTTCAGCAGCAGCCCTGGGAACTATAAGTTGTGGACTACAAACTGCGGCATGTTGGGAGAACTTCCTGGTTCCTGCCAGGATGTGTCCTCTGCCCCCAGCAGGGTCTCAGCAAGGACTGTGCTAGAAGCAGCACACAGGCGGCATGCTGAGAGAATGGGCTGCTGAACTGTTTTCCTGTTCTATGTTTTTTACAGACTAAAGCCTGTTCCTGGTGATTTGTCGGAGTGGGTCTGGGCTGAGGTGCACTCACACATACACAACGCAGAGCACACCAAGCAGCCTCAGGCCTAGCCCCCCCACAGTGGTGTAAGAAGTCACAAGGCTTCCCCTATGCTGAATAACCTCACACTGGGCTAGCCAACAGGAGGGGTTACACATGTATTTTGCACATGGATGGAAAAGATTAGAGGAAACATTTTTCACTATATGTGTGCACTTTTGTTTCCATGCACATCTTAACAAACAAATACAAACTGAAAGTGTGGACCCAGATAGCAGGTTTGACATGTGCAATCGGCCTTCACGTGGAAATACATGTGTACGAAAGTACACATGCCCCAAATTGTGGGTACAATAGCAGAGACCATTCTTTGTCCAAAGAATCTACAAAAAGTGTATGAAACAAAAGTAAGTGTGTGTGTGTGTGTGTGTGTAGAGGAATAAATATATGTCCCTGTTCTGACATACTATATCACAGCAAATTCTGTATATTACTTTAATTGTGGTTCTCTCAGCATCTCAGTATCAAGGAATTTAAAATATGTGTATGGATGTTGTGTACTTGCCTGAATATAGTACTGATTTAGGAAACAGTGGGGTAAAAAGAAACATTCAAATGATTACAACAAGCTAACTCTGCCACACTATATCTTTATGCTACAGTGAATTAAACAAACTTCTTTCTCATCTATCATCATTCAAATCTTCCCAGATTTTACCCATTATCAGGGAGACAAATCTGATTTTATCACACCAAGCTGCAAGTCATGATCTGAACAACATATGGGGCAAAGAAGGACAGTCGAAGCTAGACATTTTTTTTGATGGATACTCTTTCCTGTGCAGTATCTTGGCCAGAATGGTTTATGTAGCAAGCATGGAATATATGAAGGAAAGCCTCCCTGAGTGATATAAGTTAGGACATCTGCAACTCATTGGATGTCTTGAGAGGAGAACCACTCTCAACTTAAGAAAGAGCAAATGCTTGCAAGCTGTAAGTAATCTCAAGCAATTCTTCATAAAAGAAACAAAGCTGGCTATATGTAGGTAGTCCATGCCATCTGTCAAGCCAAGTAATAAAAGCATTTTTCACATAGCATCTTGCCATATGGCTGGTGCTAAACCTTAACGCTCCTACTGTATAGCAAGTCTTACCTGACTGATGCCATGGGTTGTGCATACAACAATAGCTCCCTCCCCTCCGCCTGAGTGTATCCTAGCAGTAGAGGATGCCAACAAACTTACAGCATAGACCTCTGCAGAGTACAACTCTTGCC
The DNA here is from genome assembly GCA_032595735.1 of Pelochelys cantorii. Taxonomy (NCBI): domain Eukaryota; kingdom Metazoa; phylum Chordata; order Testudines; family Trionychidae; genus Pelochelys; species Pelochelys cantorii. The sequence continues at coordinate 139,416,658 of CM064326.1, read as the reverse complement.
CTGACAGAAATCGGATTCTATTAGGCCAGCATCATTTAGCGATCTTGGCGGAGATGCACACCTCATTCCAGTCAATGGGAAGGGAAGTGTTTGGGGGGAAGAGGAACGCACTGGAAGTTGGCAGCCAAGAGTGAAAACCAGAAAAAAAGCCTAACTGCCTTACAATAAAAGGGGTAGGTCCTGTCCAGTTTAAAATAGCTGAACAGAAACTTTTGCCAAGAAAACTAAAATGTAAAATAAATGGACTAATAACATCAGTCTGCAACTTGAAACTGAAGGATGAAGCACACGGAGAGGTGCCTCTTTCTAGACCCTGTTGATACGATGCCTTCATCCAGAGACTGAATGCTATTAACTGAACTTGAACCAGCCTAGTAAAGGTCTGATGTGGTATTGCTTATTCTTCTACCCTGCCCTTGCAGAAAGGGTAAAAGGATGGGCAGTATCAGAGACAAAAAAGCTTACAGAAGAGGGCCTTACTCATACCTCAGGTGGCCAGGAAAAATGCTAATGGGGCTTGCTCAACCTCCTGGCTGAGTCCAGACTGTCTTCAGTTATCCCTTGATGTGAAGATGATGTTGGTCAAGGGGGGTCATTGGTGGGTTTTTAATTGCCTAGGAGCCCAATTTGTGTCTTGCTGATTTTCCCACAGAAGTGACAGATGTGATCTTGGAGGAGATGTAGTTGTTGGCTCGACTGTTGTGCCCCCTTTTCCCCCTTCTTTGTCATTTCTCTGCCCCAAAGTGAGCTGCGGCTTGGTGTGGGGTGTGGCGCTACAGGTTATGTTCCATGCGGAGTCCTCTCAGTGTATTGGATTGATGCTCCCTTTTTATGGTGTACTTCCAGGTATACTCTAAGGTGTACTCTCTTTGAAATGTCCCACTGCCCTCCACTAGCCCTTCCTCCCTGACTTAACTGAGGGAAGAGTATGTGTGTTGGGAGGCAAGTGTCCAGGGGTGAAAGTAAAATTATTTTCTTCCTGATATGGGGGGACAGCAGCTAAAGAGGGGCCACCTGACCTCCCCATGTGACCCTCCTTGTGAATCCAGCCCCATCCCTAGCTCAGAGTCCCCACACTCTTCCCTATCCCATGTTACCTTGGGGGAGGGGAATGGGAGCTGTACAGCAGCCAGAGGAGCTGCCAGCAGTTCTGCTCCTTTCCCCATTCTGCCCCTGCCAGCAGGGAAAGGACCAGCTGTACCAGCCTTGTCTCCTGCCCTTCAGTGGAGCTGTGTCTCCTCTCACCAGCTGGAGGGCTGAGTTGGGGGTTCAGCTCCCCAATGGAAGGGGCAGCGGGGAAAGGAGCAGAACACAGGCAGCTCCTCTGGCTGCTGTACCGTTTCTGGACTCTGCATCCTGCCCCCTCCCTCCTCCCACACACACACTCTCCTATACACTCATCTGATAGCCAGAATGGCTCCTTGGGTTTGTGGGCAGCCAGCACAAAAAAAGAGGAGTTCTGAGGCTGATTTAACCTAGGCCACGAAGTGAACCAACGCTATGATAGCTCCAAGATGGGAGGGAAACCAAGGTGGCTTAAAGCCACTTTTACCTCACAACCTCCTACTTTCTTCCACAGAGCACAGCTTGTCCAGAATGGAGGATGTGGACTTAGACTGCTGTTGCTTTTTTGAGAAGCCAGGGATGGTTTTTTTTTTTTACCTATTTGTGTTGTATAAGGCAGGAGAGTAAATGGGGAAATCTTGTAAATGTGACAACTTTATATAGCCCTCAAAGGCTAGTTGCTTAAAGAATGCATTTTGGCACACACAGTTTCAGCACACAGTTGCACATGTAGGCAAGAAGAAATATCTCAAGTGCCTGGTGAAACTGAAAACAAGCAATGTGTGCATCAAATCAGATGCCAAACAACAGCACTCACCCATTGCAGATGCTCAGTTATGCATGCAACACACACAGTTTTGGGTGAGGTGGGTGTTTTTAATTCCAAAAAAGGCTTGCACATGGATCATCACCGGCCTGGCTTCTGATTTCTGCTCTCATTTTCAGTTTTGTTCTAAAAGTTCATTTTCCCAAAGGCCCCTTCATTCTAGCATCTAATGGCTTTTGCAACCAAAAAGAAAATAAGTACTAAGCAAAGATTTATTTTTGCTGATGGTGAGACAGAGATGCTAATTGCCTGAAAATAAGAACAACGGCTTGCCAAATCAGCTTTTAGCATCCTTAGAAATAATAGTTTGTCATTTCTGCATCTCTGCAATACTGGCTGCCTTGAAAACCCTACATTCTTTGCCTGCATCTCCTTTTGGCAGGGTTAAAATTACTTCATCATGTATTTTACTACAAGAGATGGAAAACATGAGTTCAGAGGGATTTGCACAGCTGCATTTGGCAGTTTGGTTTCTACTGGACTGTGATACATATAATTTGGATTTGGGCTCATCTCAAATGATAGAGCTAGTTGTGATCCACGTACATGTCAGAGCCCAAAGACAGATGAGACGGGCCAAGTGCATACTGTCAAGACCCTGTGCAAAAACCCAGTTCATAATGGATTTCCAAGCATCCACAGAATTGAAAAATCTGGGCAAGGACACCGAAATACACACTGATTCACTTCCTATTTCTCTAACAATGCTAAAAGGCACAGGACTTTGTGGTAGGGAAAATCTCGGTAGCCGTGTGAGTTTCCTCAGTAATCTTCGTTAGCATCATAGACCGAGAATTCCAAGAATTCCCTCAGGCCTTCCCTGGTAGGCTGCCTTGAAATAATTTCCTGGCTGGGTCCAACAAGCAACTCCACAAGCAGAGCTGATGTATTACCCAACAGTGTGCAGAGTGTGGCATGGTATCACTCTAGCTCCAGGTTAAAATGACCCCTGGTAGTCTTTGATACCTCTGGGTAGAAAAGCTCAGAGTTCCCAACTAAATGAATGCAGATAGCTGCAGAAGCCAAGCTGAGAAACATTCTTCTTGTCAAACAGTTGGATAAAAAAGATCCCGGATTGTTCCTGAAAATCCATCACTTCTGAAGGGAAATGAGTCACATCTGAGTAATTTAGAGGCTGGGATTTGACCCAAGGTGTTTATATCAGATCTGTGTGTGTTTCTATGATTCTTCATACTGTTTTTCCCCATTTACATTTACAGCAGATCTCTGTTTAATGTGTCTTGTCACAGTGTATCTAGGCTGATCTCTATCATTGTAGAAAAGATAAAAATCTTTTCCTCACTATAAAAACACCAAGCCAATTTTGGAATCAAATCTATCCCATGGCAATGTGATTTTCTGGAAAGCAAAGCTAAAGGCTGGTTCTTATAATGCTTTTTTAAAAGAAACTCAACAATTGACATAAGCAAATACCTCACGCATAAGTAAGCTCTTCTGGGCAGGTGCCATCTTTTGTTCTATTTGTACAGCACCTAGCATAATGGGGTCCTGGTCCAGACTAGGGCTTCTAGTACAGCGGTAATACAAATAAACAACAACAACAACAGTTTCCTGTTAAGGAGCCTGTTTTGAATGGGCAATTATGAATATAAACAATTGGTCATGCCCCCACATGCCAACCCACTTCACTCTTTGGTTGTCCCTGGCCACCACATCATTTTTCAATTCTCATTGAGGAACCTAATTGACTTAACACACAGTGGGGCTGCCTGGTGAATACCTAAAAAGGCAAATGAAAGCCCGTACTAAGGTATACACACAACTGCCAATTCTCTCTTCCTTCTCTCCCTCCATTCTTTTCTTCTCCAATAGCTACAAGCAAAATGTTTGCTACCAAACAGAGGGGTTTTCATTTTTCATGTGAACTTAGTGTTCGTCAAAGGCTCCCAACTGGCAGTGCTGAGGCCTGAAGCTTTCTAAGGATTAGCCGCTGAACAAGTTCACCAGGAGTAGCTTTGGTGCAGGCCTCCCCTTGCTGCTCCACCAGCATGCCACCACCTTGACTGATGGGAACTGCCTCGAAGGGCATTCTGTACCCATTCAGTCCTTGGCCTCTCTCTGCTTGGCATAGTTCATTCCAGATGCACTGGTGTTTTGTAACATGGAGGTTGACCTTCTTGAAGCCATCAGAAGTCCAAGCTGATGGCCTGTTAAAGCAACATCATTCAATTTCCCTCCAACATACAAATGGCACGCACTCTTTTTCCTTGCAGCACAATCTGAAATTCCTTGCCAGCTAGAGTTGCCAGATGGTTTCAACAAAAATACCGGACACGCTTGACATTACATCACAATCTACATTACATCTTATTTAGAAATTACCGGACATTTATATTTTCTCAATTTGTTTCCCGAACAGAAAGCTCAAATACTGGACTGTCTGGTTCAAAACCGGACACCTGGCAACCCTATTGCCAGTCAAGCACATTGAAGGAGCCACAAATTAGATGTAACGTTAAATCTTGATGAGAATGATCTGCTCAAATTTTCTGGGGCTCTCTTCCTCTGTGTAAGTCTCTGAATCTAGGGAAGCAGTCTGACAGGTAATGGGGCACTATCAGCCTTTCTGGATTTGATGCTAAGAGACAGTTGCCTGTACCCCTTTTGTTTTAAATTAGGTCAGCAACCATCCTCTTGAGGGATCTAAGTCCCCTTTTAAGCTCTTCTAATTGTGCCATCTCAACAAGTGAACGGCTCACTCCCCGTCTCCAGCAACGTGCTCAGGAAGTTCTCCCACTGGCCTTGCACTTTGTGTCATTCCATTCTCTTTTCAATAATATGCTGGGAGCAGCTTTACTTTTGTTTCCCTGGCTGATCCCTCCATCTGCTCAGCGACTGCACCAATTCAGCAGTCGTGTTCCTGTTTCCCACTGCTCTGCACCCCAGCACCCGGCCAATCATTGTCTCTAATAAATCAGTCAATCCCCCAAAACAAAAGCTCCCAAAGCTAGGTAAATCCTTCTGACATCAGCTTGACAGTGAAAAGAGCTGAATTTGGATTATTTTTTTTCCTCTTTGGGAATTGTTCAGCTTTGCTGACCTCTAATAAAAAAACCACAGAAACAAAAATCTGGCCCCACCCGAATGTAAACTTGGAACAGCCCTTCAGATACACAAGGAAATTCACCAAATGACTGACCAAGTTGTGTTATCATTTTTGGCTTTCTGAAATAATAAAAAAGGAATGATTTTGGCATCATGCTGAAATTAGCCTCCATGTGCACTGAATGTATTCTCTCCTTGTATGAATAGTTCTGTAGTGACTGGGATATAATCATTCTTCAGAACAATGTAAAGAGCATTTGCCACAGACTTATAATTCACCTTAGTGTACAGATGTAGATCCTTACTGTAACTCATCACTGTTAGCTCTTAGCACTTGGAAGATGTAGAACTGCTTCCCTGCAAAGGTGCTGTTTTAATTAATTAAACTGGCCTGCAGATGATACAAAATTACTCAAAATAATGAAGTCCAAAGCTGACTGCAAAGAGTTACAAAGAGATTTCACAAAACTGGGTGATTGGGCACCACAATGGCAGCTGGAATTCAGTGTTGATAAATGCGAAGTAATGCACATGGGAAAATATAGTCCCAACTATACATATAAAAATGATGGGTCTAAATTAGCTGTTATGACTCAAAAGAGAGATCTTGGAATCATTGTGGATAGTTCCCAGAAAATATATGCTCAGTATTCAATGGGAATCTAAAAAGCTAACAGAATATTAGGAATCATTAGGAAAGAAATAGATAATAAGACAGAAAATATCATATTGCCTCTTTATAAAGTCATGGTATGTACACATCTTGAATACTGAATTAGGGACGTAATAGTGTAGTAAATTAACCGATTAAATGATAAGCAAAAACTTATTGGTTAATGCTATAGAGAGTATACGCATTTTCCCCCTCTCCCCTGTCAGTAAATTTTTTAGCAGGCTGGCCAGCAGCCCGGCTCAATTCTGGCTTGCGCCAGGTCTGGGACCTACCCCTGCCACAGCTCTGCATTTAAAGTGCATGAGGAGCCAGGCAGGCAGGCAGCCCAGCTCAGTTCTGGCTCGCTCCAGGTCGGGGAGCTCAGACCCCACCCTTGGACAAGAACTATTGCCACCCCATGCTGCTGCCTCTGTATCAGAGGCAGCAGCGTGGGGTGACAGGCAGCCGATCTGTAAGGGGAGCTTGTTTTTAAACTGGCTCCCCTCATGGACGAGCTCCTGCCTGGCACCCTACAGCGGCAGCAGCACAGAATAGCAGGGAGCTCCCCAAGAGTGGGGCCGAAACTCACTGGCTGCCAGTCCCACCCCCAGAGACTATAGAATAGTCAAGTAACCACTAAGAATTCATGAGGTTAATTGACTATTCAATTAACCGATATTTAACATCCCTATACTGAATGCATGTCCAGTTGCCTCATCTAAAATATATATATTGGATTTTGAAAAAGTACAGAGAAGGGCAATGGAAATGATTTATGAAATTTATAGGCGGCAGATTTAAAACAAAATAAATTATTTCTTTGTGGCCAACCTGTGGAACTCTGTGCCAGGGGATGGTGGAAAGGCCCAGACTATAACAGGGTTCCAATGAGAACATAAAAAATTCCAGGAGGATAGGTCCATCAATGGCTACTAGCAACAATGGGTTGGGATGGTGTCCCTAGCTTCTGTTTGCGAGATGCTGGGAATGGGTGATCATGATGATTGCTTTTTTCTGTTCATGCCTTCTGAAGCACCTGGCATTGGCCACTGTTGGAAGAAGGCTACTGGACTAGATGGACCATTGATCTGACTCAGTAGGGTCATTCTGATGTTCTTATATAGAGCCCAACATATCTGTCCCCTGCTGCAACCCACCAGACCCCACTCCCCTTCCAGAGCTGAGATAGAGCCCAGGAGTCCTGACAGTCTCTCTCTCTCTCGGCAGAGTTAGTGACAAAGCAAGAATATATATTAAAATGTTAAGCCTAGCCAGTGTCCCATAAGTGACTTGCCACAAGATGTCAGGATAGGTTAGTATTAGAGCTTAATGGGTTTAATATTCATGTAATTTTCTTTCTTAGATATAGAAGTTAGATACAGTGCTCCTGTCAGCTAATAACTTATCTGTCAAAAATTAGAGTTTTCAAGTGCTTTAGTAGCCTCTGGAAAGAAGTGATGTGTGGGGGGGGGGAAGGGTGGAGTTGCTCAATTTCCTGCTTGGCTTGCACTGAGCATGCTTAGTAACACTGTTTAGCCGCTGTCCTCACTTTGTCCCCACATTGTTCCGCCCCACTATTACAGAATACCCAAGTCACCCTCTGCATCAAAATCTGAAATGGCGCCCCTGATCTCCAGTTTCTATTATGGGTTGGACCTATTTCTCAGCCCAAACCACATGTAGTTCTGGATTTTTCCTGTAAATTCTGCCACAGCATGCATTGCGTGTCTGATGGGTTAGCCCAGACATTAATGAAGTTTGGAAGAGACAGGGGATCTGTTTGACCACATAGTTCATCCAAAATGCAGGAAATTCTGAGCCTGCTCTAGGGTTAGCTGTGTAGTTATAGGATTAGATTTTAAAAAAAGAAAGGAAGGAAACAAAGAGACATGGTTCATTAAATCAGTCAGATTCAGAATTGCTTTGGTTTAGGTCTGCAATAAGACTGGGAGGAGGGGGGCCTGTAAGAAAAGCATTTGGCTGTTTCTAGCACAACCGCCCTCATCAAAACCTAGTGTGGTCACCAGGAGTTTGCTTTGATTTTATTGTTAAGTAGTCACCAACGGTCCATCCTAGAAGGAGTAGTTGTCTGTTTTTAGTTGGAAAATTTGGCCAAATGTCAGAGGCCTTGACTAGAAGCTGGGGAGAGATAACAGTCTCCAAATTAGAGGTGGGGAGAGTGAAACACGTTACAAAGCCCTCATGGGCTCACTAACATTCCTTAAACAAATATTCCAGTCACAAAAGCTCTTCCAAGCTGGTTACAAGAACTGCCCAAGATTTCCAAATTACTCAGATTTACAGTGTAACAGCTTTAAAGGGGAAGCTTAAAGCCCTCCAGCGGCAGAGCACAGTTTGAAACCTTTCTCCAATTAACAAATATTCAACTTTCCTTGCCTCCCCCAAAATGAACTTTTATTTTTTCCGCAGAGCATCCCCCACCTATATTTAAACACAAAATCACAGGGCTTTCATTTCCCATTATGTTCGACATCATTTTTCCAGGGCTAAATCTGCCATTAGAATCTGATACTTTCTACAAAACCCTGGCTTCATGCTATTATTATGACAAGCATATATATATATTAGGGATGCAAAATTCCATTTTAAAAGTGAACTGGTTAAACATTACTTTTAACTGGTTAACTGGGATCCTGCAGGCACTGGGCCTAGCCGGGCTGGAGCAGCCTCTTGCCCATGGCATGAGATGGGTGGGGGGCTGCTTGAGCTTGGCTGGGTCCACCTTGCTGCAGGTTGCTCCAGCTAGGCTGTGCTGAGCCCGCCACACCATGGGTGGGTCTTGCTCAGGCTGGGCCAGGCCCACCGCACTGCTCCATGGGTAGGGGGCTGCTCCAGCCTGCCCAGGCCCATTGTGTTGCGCCACAGGTTAGGGACTGCTCCAGCCCGTCTGGACTGGAGTGCCCCCTGACCATGGTGCAGTGGGCCTGGTGGGGATGGAGCAGTCCCCCTGCCTGCATCAGGCAGGGAGCTGCTCCAGCCCGGCTGACTAACTGGTTACCCAGTAAGCATCACCCAGTTAACCCTTTACATCCCAGTGAGTCCCTTTGTTCAAGAACTTGCCCTAAGCAGTAAGAGCTAGGACCACCACATTTGGTAGTCAGCTTCCTCTTATCATAACTTAAAGCAAGGTCAGGGTTTGGTTGTGCCAGAGTAATGGGATGTGCCTGGAATGGGATTGCTTCTCATAAAATGGAAAGGGAGGGGGTCTGGCAGGAGGGAGTTATACTGCAGAATGACCATGGGTGGCAGCAAAGGGCACCCAGGACAGGCTCAGCAATAACCTTATTGGGCCAGCAGAGGACAAAGGTAGAGAAAGCGATAGCTATCTACTATATATTTCAGAGAATTTGTCTGTGTGTCTCTGTCCGTCCCCCAGTCAGGGTGCATGCACCCCTTCCTTGGCTATGCCTGCTGCAGGTGCCGTAGAAATGGGCAAGCACTTCTCACCTGGCTCCAACCTGCTGTCGTCAGAGAGGGCTGGGGAAGTCCTCTCTCTCTAGGGTAGCCTGCATGCTGAACCATTCATTTCCAGCCCCACCCCAGAACAATGATTTAAATAAAGAAAAACAAAACTTTTTTTTCAGTTATGGTCCCGAGCATTCCGGGAAAATCTTCTAGTGTGCATTATATATTTTCATCCTTCGTTAAGATGATGCAGAAATTTCAATGTGTTTTCTCCCTGTGTCCAACGAATGTTAACAATGGTCTATTTGCATAAGAAAGGCTTCTGATTTATATTTTGACCTTCTATCTATATCATAATAAGGGTAACCAGAGATTATTTTTGGTATTAAATATTTTCCTCCACTTTTTTTGACAAATTGAAAAATATAAAGTTCAAAATACATACAAAGAGAGGAGCAGTATTCTGATGCTGTAACCCAATGAGCTAAATTTTCAGTGAAGGCCTCTGCATTTTTACTGTATGATCTTCAAGGACAGGACCAGGTTCTCCTGTTTTCCTGCAATGTGCCAGCACCCACTGTACTCATCAATAATAATTAATTATAAATGTGCACACCATTTTTCATGCAGGAAGATTTGTGCCTGCAAATAACAATTTGTTCATGCAACCAAACTTGCATGCACATCATATTATGTTTGGCCAAACTGCATTCCATTTGTCTTGTTAGATGGTGGAAATGTAGATTAAAAATTGTGAGGGTATCTTTGGCATTTGGATTGAGCCTCCTTGGAAAAACTTGGCACTATAACCCCAAAGTCATTATTTAAAGTTACAGTTCTGAGCCAGAGTTCAAATAAAGAGAGATTGCTATTTTACAGGTGTGACAAAATGAGAGCTTTCCAACCTTCCTGCTGAAAAAGCTTTTTTTCCCTATTTCTTTTAAAAGATATCTTCTGTAGATGTCACTAGTATGATACATATATTCCTCTCTCAAATCCTCACCTATTTCCCCAACTAATCACCCACAGAGTTTATATGTGTTTCCTCCAATCCCCCCTCACTACCTTGACTAATTACATGTGGCATGTTTACATACCCCCAATTTCCCACCCAACAACTCAGCTTGCCACACATGCAGTGCACAGCTTCCCCAACCCCAAATTACTCCCAAATAACTGTCCTTCAGAACATTTCTTATTCCCCTTATTCCTGCTATGGGCCAAATCCTGAGCTGCTACCTGGGCAAATTTCCAATGGATGCAATAAATAGTTACTGTTAATATATATTGTTTGTATTACTGCAGCACTCATAAGTTCCCATCTTGGATCAGGACCTCATTGTACTAGGTACTTTACAAATACAGAACAAAAAATTGTACCTGCCCCCCAAATTATGTTCTATTAATCTTCCAGCTTTCTGACAGCACAAATCACTGCATGACTGATTCAAGGATTGTTTCTGCCAGGACACATTATAAGGCAGGACGTTATTTTCAAGCATAGTTCTAGAATAAACATGTGGTCAGGGTATTCATAAGGAGTATTCATGCAGGGACCTGTTTGTTTGATACTGTATGTGCCAAGGCACTGAAGGGTATTATAAAACATCCATTGCCTTTGAAGTACCTGTCTCCAAGTGTGGAATTCTAAACTGGCTGCCAAAGCATTCCTACACAAATCACAAATTAACCTCGCTATCCTCTGATATAGTCAGGGATCAGTGTGCAAATCTTTAGTACAATATAAAGGAGGTAGGGGAAGTGCTGCTGAAGGAGAAGAGGGAGCAGGGAGAAATCTTGTATCCTTTAAAATAAACAAACTCGCAACCAGAACTTGTAATGGTGTCCTTTATGTGACCTTTTTCTGACTGTGTTTATCAAGATGGGGACTTTTGCTGCTGAAATCTTTCCAGTCACTATATATTCAAGCAGAAAGTTTTCACTGTTCTATCACTTGGATGAGTCTCACATCTCAGCTTATAAGTGGTCTTGAATAGACTACTGAAGCTTAAAAATGATAGCTGATAATTTGATGGATAGTGGGGGGAGAGGGAGTCAGGACCTACTGATGCAGCTCTAATGAGGCTCCAACTGTCAGATTTTCAATGCTTCCCTCTGAGAGACTCATTCTGTTTGTGGGATGCTCTCCAGTTGCTGTAGTGTCTCTACACTTCCCATGCCCCATGTTTCCATACACATTTTGATGCCTGGACTCCACTATGCTTCCCACTGACTCCTTTCTCACCCTCCCCAAAACACCCCTTTCTGCTCCACTGGGGTCCTGTCTCTTCACAGCCTTACCTAACCTCTAATTTGTCCCTTACACTGGAATCTTGCTGTAGATTTCCATATTGTAAATGCTGAAGTGAACCACACTGGCTTGAACTGCTCTAAACACAGATACACCTCTTCGAAATTCTGAAATTTTTGTATCTTTAAAAGATTGCCTTCTCACTTGGGCTTTGAAGCTCAGGGGTCGCTGGGGATTGTGGATTTTTGTTTGTTTGGTTTTTTGCTGCTTCTCACCTGCGATTTTTCTGTGGGTCAGTGGCCCCCAACCCAAAAAAGGTTCCCCATCCTTGAGCTAAAGGATCAGAGTAAATTTTAATGCGCTATTCAATTGAACTGGAATATACAAAAGAAACAAAAGGAACGCACAATTCAGGAAAGAAAAGGGGGAAAAAAACACAATTTCACTGAAGTCTGCTGCTTCTGCTGTCCTTAAATAGGTTTAAGAAAATTTGTGGAGCCTAATATTGTCATTGGAAAACTCCAGTGACTGCACCAATGCCTGCTTACACATACTGGCATTCAGACTAACGAAAATAAATCTAAAAAAATACTTAAAAACCCACAAAAGTCTATTTTTAAACTTTTGTTTTCTAGGGAGAGGCACGCAGGAAAATGGATGTTAAAATAACACACCTAAGATGGAGGCATCTTTAAAAAAATCAACCCACAAAGATAGGATTAGATCTGGTATTATTCTTAGTAAAAAACATCATCAACAACAAACACATACAATACTCTACAACATCATACTGAACAGTATTATACAGCAGCAGCTCCAATAAGTACAGGTGACTGTTCCCGTTGTGTTTGGGTCTACCACTGTTTGAGAATTTTACAATTAAACTTTAATTTTTGTAAGAAAATGTCAATTTGTTGAAATGAAAGCTGTTCATGGGAAAGTGTTGGCTTTGGTAAATTTCCCCTTCAAAAAAAAAAAAGGTTTGAAACTGTTGACTTATCCCATGTCAAATTGACTTTTTGTTTCAAAACGTAATTTGAATTTATAGTAAAATATGCAAAAATAAATTTAAAAGGGCAAACTGATACATTTCAAAGTTATAATGAATTTGATGTCAACCCCCCGTTAGACTTGCCAGAATTTGATATTTTTTAAAATTTCAACAGATAATATGGACATTTAATATTACACATTTTTTTCAACGTTCATTGTAATTCTCCCAATTATCTCAGTATCTTTGGGGACACATTCAGATAATCAGATTCAGATAATCATATAATTGAAAGGGCAAAAACCATTCAGGACTGGGTTGACCATTCCTGCAGCTGGGGGCTCCTCCTTCTCCCAATGATGTTGGCCAGGTGTCTTTGCTTTATTATCCACATCGCTTCCTTGTCTACTAGCATGAGATAAATACTGGGGGACAAGGAAGGGATTAAGGCTATTACAGAGGTTTGGATAATGGGTTGGATAAATGAGAGTAAACTATATTTAAATGTTCCGTTGTGAGAAATTGTTGGGGGGGGGTGTCAACAATTATTTAATGACAAACATTGAAGTTCACAAAGTTCAAGCTTTATAACTGATACAACGCAAACTGTCAACTTCACATGTCAAAATACACAAAGTAAATATTCTCAAGCAGCGTTTTCCTTATTTTACCTGTCAGTAAATCTTTGTTATCACTGGAAATGTTTTGTCATCTATGTGTGAACAATGAAATCAACATTTATCAATAAAAATCAAATCCTTCCAAGCCCATTTGTAGTACACCCAGGACCCAATTATACAAAGCCTTTCTCATCCAATTATAATCCCACTAAAGTGAATGTGATTATTAGTGGGCGACGCTTATTCTCATTGGGTAATACTTTAACCCTGAGCAGTACCACTGAAAGCAAGGGGGCTACTCAAGTTGTAAAGTACTACACAATGGGAATAAGGATGGCAGAGAATAGCTTTGCGGGATCAGACCCTTTGGTTATTATAAGATTTCCCCTTCAACTCCACTCTTCCAACAAATGTTGAACAACCAATTTTAATCCAGCTAACCAAGCAATGCTAAAGGTACATTTACACAGCAGCGTTATTTTGGAATAAGGATGCATCTACACTGTACCCAGAACGCGAAATAAACTATGCAATTTGAGCCATGCAAATTGTGTAGCTTATTTCGAGTTAATTTTGAAATAGCTTATTTCAAAATTTGGCACCATCTACACAGCACTTATTTTGAAATAAATCGCTATTCCAAAATGTCCCTTACTCCTCACTGAATCAGGTTTACAGAGACGTCAGAATAGCAAGCCCTTTATATTTTGAAATAATGAGTGTGCTCAAAAGATGCAGACTAGCTATTTCAGGATACCTCCAGTATCCCGAAATAGTGCTGCCGTGCAGATGTAGCCTAACTGATACTATTCTGAAATAACAAAATGTGCGTCTACACTATAAGCCTTTATTCCAAAATAATGTCAAGCTGGAGGACTTCTTACTCCGACTCATGGTAACCCTCATTTCAGAAGGCGTAAGGGAAGTCGAAAGAAGAGTGTTCTTCCTTTGACTTCCTGCTGTGTAGACAGAGCCAAAAGCTGAATTAAGCTATTTTGACTTAAGCTACGCAACTGACGTAGCTCAACTTGCGTAGCTTAATTCAACTAGCCCTGCTGTGTAGACATACCCTCAGAGAATTGCTTCCTGAGTTAAAACACAGCAAGGATTTATTACTCAGAATTTAAGTCCCTTTAAATTGGATAAAAAATGGCATGGCAATAAAAAGCAAATATACAATGGTTCAAGAAACTAGCATTGAAAAAGTAATTGTATAGCTATCTTTTAAGATATGAAAGAAAACTTTACTTTGTAGCCAAACTTAATAGGTTTTTCCACTCTGTGACCCTGGAGCTGAGACAGCAGTACTTCTGCAGACCAGGCATAAAGCAAGAGCAGAAATCACTTACAGGTGCAAGAGTTTACACATAAAGTGAGCTCATCAATGGGCAGCAGGGAGAAGATGCTGGGATTTAACTGGTACAACCTTCCTACCTCACAACAGTGAGCTTGCAAGAAGTTGGGATCTTCCTCAAAAAAAAAAAAAAATCAGAAACATGCAAATAGACATTATATTTAAAAAGCAATGCAGAAACCATTCTGGTTTTTTTTAATCTTCCCAGGATCAGTCTGTAAAAAAGCACAAGAAGAAGTTGTTTGTGCCAAGTTGTAAGACTGAACGATTAATTAAAAGGCGATGTGCTATTTTTATGTGGAGAATGCAGGGGTCAGGACATACACTGTATGAAAGGTGGTAGCACTTTTCCTTGGAAAACAACTGGTCAGTCATCCTTTTATGGTTACAGTTGTATAGAAGGGAACAACACACCATGACCAAATATGGAGCCAGGCTTAAGTTGTTCAGTCCCTCATGTTCTCTGGACCCAAGCCTCTTATTTTGTTTTTTTCACTGCACATTGTTTGCAGCTAGAAGAGCGGTAATAAAGGCATCATTTTGAATCAAGCCAGTGCCTTCAGTTAAAAATGTTTGGTCTGGAACATGCTGTGGCGTCTAATTAAATACTACTACATTTGCAAGTAGAATGATAATGCAAAAACAGCATTTCAGTTTACATAGCACCCCTTTTGACAAGCAGCCCAAAGTAGTTGACAGTATGCAGAACATCAAGCTGTGCTAGAAGAATTCTGATGTGCTTAGAAAAATAAACCCATCCTAAGCCTGTGTGGGGTTTTCGGGGGGGAGGGAGAGGAAAGAGAAACAAAATGTTCTTTCTGAGATTCACTGGACAGAGCAGGTATTTGCAATATGGTATTTAATATATGGAGCCTTTTGTGAATAGATTAGGAGGGAGGGAAACTGGAGGGCGAGGTCACTTGGAATCTGGCAAAAAAACCAAGGTATTTTAATCCTGACTTCAGCAGCAATGTCTATACAATGGTAGGACACCGTGGTGCTCATTAAAGTCAGCCTGTATTTCTCTCATCTATGGATTGGTAGGTCAGAGACAACACATTAGCACACCAGGAAACAGTGAAGGTGTGTTTTATTCAACATATCAGGCAGACCAGTGTTCTCTGTAAACTGTGAGCTTGCACGGCCACAACAGGAGAGATTCAAATGCTGCCCAGTTGATTAGCAGGGCATCCACAGCTGTTTGTTTGTTTGTACTGGTGGTGCACATTCCCACATGCCTTGGTGCATATAAAACATTTATCCCGGGAGGTATTAGCTCCCTTTTGACACTGTGTGGGCAGGAAGGGACAAGCTGCTCCCAGCCAGGAGGAGGAAGGGACAAGGGAGAAGAAGAGGGAGTTCTGCAAAGGTCATCTCCCCTCCAATGTGACTGGAAGCAGTTCCCCTCCCTTCCCTTGCATACAGTGCCAAAAAGGCTGCTGCTGGCCACATTCTGGTGTGAACCCTGGCAGAAATCTGGGGGGAGATGTGACCCTGAATGCCCACTCATGTGTTCCCTCAGGAAGATGCAGCTTCAGGTACCAGGAAAGGCAGGTCCATCTCAGGGAGCACAGCCAGGAATGGAAGGCAGAGAGTGTTGGGCAGGGAGGTTTGGGTCAGTCACCGTCCTATGTGAGACAGGTGTATGAGTGTGTGTGTGTATCATCCCTCCCCATCAGTGTGGGGGTAGAGGTGTGTGTGTGTCATCCTTTCCTGTGGGAACCTTATAGATAAGAAGATCAATGTAAAAAGTCCAACTATGTGGTATTTCTTTGTAGAGGGAGCTCAGTCAACTTGATGTTAATTTGAACTTTCATACTGCATGGTGCTGATTGGTGGCTGTTGAACTTGCTTGAGTACAAGTAGTTTTACCAAGTCTCCCATATTCAGCACAGGGATATATGATCACCCCACAACTCGCCACTTTACATGCTTTCTCCATCCACTAGGGTTGCCAATTTTGCATGGGTGTGTTGCTGCAGGTTTCCTCACCTGACATAATATTTAAGTAACGATTAGGGACGTTACATCCTATTCCATCAGTTAACCAGTTAAATGTTAGGTTAACCTAAGGTTTAACCAGTTAATTGACTAAGCGGGATCCCAGGCAGGGGAATGCTCCAGCCCAGCTGGACTGGACCCCAGCCCTCGGGGCTCCCAGCTCCTGTTGCCGCATGGAGTTTTGGTTCCTGGCCCTGCCTGGAGCTGCTGCTGCTGGCCCCACTTGGGACTACTGGCTCCCAGGGGCCCCATGCCTAGAGGCCCTGTGTGAGGCTATTGGCTCCCAGCCCCACCTGGGGCTGCAGGTTCCAGGCCCTCCTATGGCTGCAGATTCCCAGTCCCACCCAGGACTGTGGCTGCCAGCCAGTCTCCCAGCCTCGCCCGGGGCAGTGGCTGCTGGTCCTGCCGTGCCCCCCCCCCCTTTTCTGACCCTGCATGGGGCTGCCAGCTCTCAGCTGCTGGACCAGCCTGTCACAGGTTGGGGACGGCTCTTGAACACTGGTTAACCATTACCTGGTCAGCATCACCCAGAAAGAATGATGGTTACCAGTTATCTGGTTACCCATACACATCCCCTATTGAAGATTAACCTTTAATTCCTGGAGACTCCAGGGAAATCCTGGTTGGTTGGAAACTCTAAGCATTCTGCCCATCTAAGCATTTTCCATGTTTTATCGACAATGGAGAGTTCAGTGCACTGCGCCTCGTCCTGCATCACTGCCCTGGCCATGAGGGGGAGGCTCTTTGCAACTGAGGACAGATAAATGGCCTGGCACCCACCAGGTTTCTTTTTAAAAGGACAGAGGCAAACGGAGGCTGAACTAATATCTTAGCAGAGTGAAAGGGGAGACCTTCAGAAGGTGACAGCTGGCACCCAGGGCTCCGAAACCACACGCAGTGGTAGAATGCCAATCCTGCAGGACCTGGAGTAGGGTTGCCAGGCATCCAGTTTTTGACCAGAATGCCAGGTTGAAAAGCAACTCCGGTGCAGGGCCATCCTTAGCAGCTCCGGTACCCTACACAGCCCAAGCACCTGCACCATCCCAGGGTGAGGAAGACCCTCCTGGGGGGGGTTGTGCTCAAGGGCTGTGGGGTCAGAAAACTATAGGGGGGAGCCCCTGTGCTCACCGGGGGGGGGGGAGCGAGAAGACGAGCAACATAGCCCCAGCCAACTCCACTCCCCTGGCTCCCAACCACATTGCTCAGGGGAGGGCACTCAGGGGAAAGGGTGCCCTATGTAGTGATGCCCTACACTGCTGCATATTTTGCGTATTGGTAGGGATGGCCCTGCCCTAGTAGCTCCAGTTGCACCAGGGCTAAAGCAGGCTCCCTGCTCCCGGAAGCAGTAGCTTAGATGGCTCCTAAATGCAAGAGCAGCCAAAGGGGCTCCACATGCTGCCCACACCCCAAGCACCAGCTCTACAGCTCCCATTGGCCAGGAACTGCAGCTAATGGGAGCTGTGGAAGCAACTCCTAGGGGGGTGGGCAATGCTCAGACGGCCTGGCTCCTCTGCTCAGGAGCCAGAGGGAAATGTCATTACTTCCAAGAGTCACAGGGACCCTCCCTTGGTTCTACTACACCGCCAACCAAGCTGCCTGAGATGAGCACTGCCTTGCACTCTGAACCCCCTCCCACACCTCGAACCGCTGCCCCATGTCAGAACCCCCTCCCATACCCCAAACTCCCTCCCAGAGCCCACAACCCTCACCTCTTCCTCAGCCCTGAGCCCCCTCCCACACCTTAAGTCCCTCATCCCCAGCCCCTAGGGTTGCCAGATGGTTGAAACAAAAATACCGAACAGCCCCCCCCCCCCAAAAAAAAACTGGGAAAAAATTCTGTTGAAGGAAAAAAGGGGGGGGGGGGAGACCAAAGTTGTTGAGCAAAAAAAAGGACTCAAAGACTTAAGCAAAAAAAAAAAAAAATTAAAAGAAAACAGCATGTCCCCTTTAAGAGTTAGTGCAGGGATAGGAACAGGGGAGTGGTTGAGCACTAAAACCCAGGGGAAGTGCTTCCCCTTGGTCAGCAGCCATTTTGTGCCAGCAGCCTTGCAGAACCAGGTAAGCATGGGGGCTGGGGTTGGGGGGTGGGGATGTTGGGAGCCCAGGCACTGAGTGTTTGTAGGGTTGCCAGGTGCCCAGTATTTTCGCCTCCTGGCCAGGGAAAAATTTAGAAAATACCGAACATTTTAGGTGTCCAGTATTCTCTCAATTTTTTTTACTGGACAGGAGGTGAAAATACAGGACTGTCCGGGTGAATATCGGACACTTGGCAACCCTACCCCACTACAAAGCCCACAATCCCGCTGGAGCCCAGACTCCCTCCTGCACTCTGAAGCCCTATTTATGGTCCTACCCTGGAGCCCTCATGCTCTCCTCCACCCCAATCCCCTGCCCCAACCCAGTGAAAGTGAGTGAGGGTGAGGGAGAGTGAGCAGTGGAGGAGGGGGAATTGAGTGAGGTGGTGTGGCCTCAGAAAAGGGGATGGGTCTGGGGGGGAAGGAAGGGTGTTCCATTGTGTGTGATTAGAAAGTTGGCAGTAGCCTGGAGCTCCACATTAAAGACAGCACTGGCATTCCTCTGCTACACTGCAAGCCAATACTATGAACGAGTGCAATATTTCTAATTTGTGCTACATGTTTAAAAATATTTGAGGCAAAATAAAAGCTTGTTGAGTTTGTAATCAGTTTAGATAGTCCGCATTTGTGGCAAACAGCCTTGATTAAAAATTCTAGGGCTTTTATTTTGTCCAGGAAGAGTTAATTCCAGGTCTGTTAATTACCTGTGCTTACATGAATTTCACCTGAAGTTTTAACAGTGCCTGATGCCTTTCTTTACTTTTTGTTTTAAACTGTTGTTGTGTACAAATATATAGCGGCCCCGTGCATCCCAGACCACAGGAGGGTGAAGTAAATTCCTTTCTGACCCTTAGCTAGTTGCCAGGGGAATTGTGGTAGAGTTGTAAAGTGGCTCAAGATCGTACTACAGAAGGGGAAAGTATATTCCCTAACATCATGACCTAATTTTGTCTTTTTCCATTTATCAGATGGTAAGGTTTATAGCTTATAGCTGCTAGGACTTCTTTTCTGAGGAATGCCTGTTTACATGGGAATTCACAATGCTGCTGCAGTAGCAGCAGCCATTTTATATTCCAATATAGCATTCTAAAGAAGAGGTAACCCTCCCACCCCCCACAGTGTGTGTAGGGTTGCCAGATGGTTTCAACAAAAATACCGGACACACTTGACATTACATCACAATCTACATTACATCTTATTTAGAAAATATTGGACATTTATATTTTCTCATTTATATTTTCTCAATTTGTTTCCAGAACAGAAAGCTCAAATACTGGACTGTCCAGTTCAAAATGGGACACCAGGCAACCCTAAGTGTATTTGTGTCACTGAAGACAACCGCCTTTTATCTTTTAAAACAATGAGTAGACCTGTGGCACCTTAGAGATTTATATGTAGAGAGAGAAAGAGAGAGAAAACGAGGACCATGAGCTTTCATGGACTCCTTCAGATGAGATGATCTTGTTTTACTGTACTCCTTTAAATATAAACCAAAGGTCATTCTGACTGAAAAGATATGGTTTCTCTTCATGTATGGAAAAATATATTATTCATCATCTATGAATGGTAATGAAATGTGAAAAGACAACAACAAACTATCTCAGTAGGAAGATTCGTTACCCTGTGACACCTTTTACTGTGCACCAACAGGATGAGCCAAAGCAGCAGGCAGAGCTCTGGAAATCTTGGAAGCAGGTGAGCTGCTGCTGTTGCTGTAGAAGAGCCAGCAGTACTTCTGTGGGCTGCGCTGGAACAGCAGTTGTTATTCTCTGAACTTTTGCACTCAATAAGGCCATGTGTACACTACAGAGAAGATTGAAGCAGCTGCAGTTGATCTTCCGGGGTTTGAATTAGTGGGTCTAGTGAAGGCATACTTATTCGAACTGAGAGGGCGCTCCTGTCAGCAGCAGCTCACCTGCTTCCAAGATTCCCAGAGCTCTGCCTGCCATTTTGGCTCGTCTTGTTGGTGCACAGTAAAAGGTGTCACAGGGTAACGAATCTTCCGACTGAAATAGTTTGCTGTTGTCTTTTCACATTTCATTACCATTCATAAATAATGAATAATATATTTTTCCATACATGAAGAGAAACCATATCTTTTCAGTCAGAATGACCTTTGGTTTATATTTAAAGAGTACAGTAAAACAAGATCATCTCATCTGAAGAAGTCCATGAAAGCTCATGATCTATCTATCTATATATTTGTTAGTCTCTAAGGGTATGTCTACACTACAGCACTAATTCGAACTAACTTAATTCGAATTAGTTAATTTGAACTAAGCTAATTCGAACTAGTGCATCTAGACCTAAAAACTAATTTGAATTAGCGTTTTGCTAATTCAAACGTGCATGTCCACATTGAGTTGACCCTGAACCAAAGTTAAGGCTGGCCAGAACCAGGACTTAGAGTGTGGAACTGCTGCCTGAGGCTAGCCGAGGGCTGTGCTTAAAGGGACCCAACCCCTACCCCGGACAGACAGTTCTCAGGGTTCCCTGCTTGCTTGTCTACCTCGATGAGGGACAGCAAAGCAGTCCTGTCTTGGAGTGCCCTGAGTGCCCACG
Source organism: Pelochelys cantorii (assembly GCA_032595735.1). NCBI lineage: Eukaryota > Metazoa > Chordata > Testudines > Trionychidae > Pelochelys > Pelochelys cantorii. The sequence continues at coordinate 139,395,769 of CM064326.1, read as the reverse complement.
CTCGGCACATCACAGCACTCGGCCATCAGCCCGGCTGCACTTGCTGCAGGCTGCCATCCGGGGGGGAATGGGGGGGTCAATCGCGGGGCTGTCAGGATCCAGGAGGCCCTGCAGGAGAGCTTCCATCCCAAGAAGTCCGCAGAGCCACCCCAGTCCTCCCCATCAGGGGCTCGTGCCCCACTCCTCCCTCACCTCCTTCCACTTACCCCTCCCTAGCCCCCCTTCCTGATGTAAAAAATAAAGGACACGTGTTCAAAAATAGAAACTCTCTTTATTTAACAAAACTGGGGGTGGGGGGATTAACCTCTGGGGAGACTGGGAAAAGGAGGTGGGAGAGGGGAAGAGAGAGGGTGGGAGAGGGGAGGTGGAAACCTGGGAGGAGGGAGCTGAAAGGGGGAAGCCAGGGGAAGGAGGAGGAGGGGAAGTATAAAACTATGGTATGCCATATCTTCAGTATTGTGTAGAGATGTGGTCTCCTCACCTCAAAAAAGATATTTTGGCCTTGGAAAGGATTCAGAAAAGGGCAACTACAATGATTAGGGGTTTGGAACAGGTCCCATATGAAGAGAGGCTAAAGAGACTGGGACTTTTCAGCTTAGAAAAGAGGAGACTGAGGGGGGATATGATAGAGGTATATAAAATCATGAGTGGTGTGGAGAGGGTGCATAAAGAAAAGGTTCTTCATTAGTTCCCATAATATAAGGACTAGAGGACACCAAATGAAATGAATGGGTAGCAGGCTTCAAACTAATAAAAGAAAGTTCTTCTTCACAAAGCAAATAGTCAACCTGTGGAACTCCTTGCCACAGGAGGCTGTGAAGGCTAGAACTATAACAGAGTTTAAAGAGAAGTTAGATAAAGTCATGGAGGTTGGGTCCATGGAGTGCTATTAGCCAGGGGGTAGGAATGGTGTCCCTGGCCTCTGTTTGTGGAAGGCTGGAGATGGATGGCACGAGACAAATGGCTTGGTCATTGTCTTCAGTCCATCCCCTCCGGGGTACCTGGTGTTGATCGCTGTTGGCAGACAGGCTACTAGGCTAGATGGACCTTTGGTCTGACCCAGTACGGCCATTCTTATGTTCTAAGCTCAGGGCTCAGGGTCGGGGGTCTCACTGGACCAACTTGAATTTCATGCAAACCTGCTCCTGGGTTCACATGTGGCCTTTGATGGCCAGGCTGGCAGCTATCATACCCTAGACGGCCTCATTCCTGTGCCTAGTGCAGAGGTCGTGGACGTTGGAGGTCTCCCCCCAAACCTCGATGAGGTCCATGATCTCCACACTAGACCAGGCAGGCTCCCGCCTCTTGCGGCCCCGGGCAGGCTCCTGGGAGCTGCCAGCCTGGTCCTGGGAAGAGCGGCAGGCTGGAGCTGCAGCTGGCTGGAGGGCAGGGCTGGGTGGCAGCAGGTGGCTGGCTCATGCCGTGCCAGGTGCAGGGTCTGCTGGCTGGGTGCTGGCAGGCTTGCAACTGGCATGGGCACTGTAGCCAGACCGTGCCCCTTTAAGGGCTCCGGGGCCTGGAGGGGGGCAGAATAGTTTCCCTGGCTTGGCCTAGAGTGGCCACCAGGGCAAGCTGGGAAGAGCTAGCCTCCAACTAGTTCGAATTAAGTGGCTACACAGCCCTTAATTCGAACTACTTAATTCGAATTAGGCATTAGTCCTCGTAGAATGAGGTTTACCTAGTTCGAATTAAGCGCTCTGCTAGTTCAAATTAAGTTTGAACTAGCGGTTTGCATGTGTAGCGCCTATGAAAGTTAATTCTAACTAACAGCTGTTAGTTCGAATTAACTTTGTAGTGTAGACATACCCTAAGGTGCCACAGGTCTACTCATTGTTTTGAAAGATAAAAGGGGGGGGGTTATCTTCAGTGACACAATTAACGTAGCTGAAGTTGCGTGTCTTAATTTGAATGTATCCCCTAGTGTAGACCAGGCCAAAGTGGTGAGTTTCAGGAAAGTTTTGTACGAAATTTGGAGAAAACACCAACCATAATAATTATATGGTGCCTTCCCTAGCTAAAGCACTGTTCAAACCTCAGTTTAATCCTCACGGGAAGCTGTCAGGTAAGTGGGCCACTATTATTATCCCCATTTCAGGGACAGGAAAATTGTGGAAGGGAAATTAAATGAACCACACAGGAAGTTTATGGCAGAGTGAGAAGTAGCATATTCAGGAGCTTCTGAATTCCAAATTACTACTAATTCTTCCTCTGAGGATTTGAGAGCAAAATTTGACCACAACATTAATTTGACTGTAGAATATCTTCTGCCAGCTTTTATGATAAAGGGTATATATATCTACTCTTCACCCTAATACATAGCCTCTCTCTCAGACAATTGGGATACATTTTTAGCTCTTCTCCTGATGTTCCTTTTTTCAATTACAATACCCTGAAATGTTCTCTCTCCCACTGATGTTGTGGGGATTTACCAAAACCCAGGCTGCCCAACACTACTGCTTCTCCGTTTATCTTGAAAGAAGCTATTTTATACATGTAAGAGTTCAGATCACTACGCAAAACAGAGTTGGATGTCTCACTCTGCCACAGAAACTCATTCAAAGCATATCTTTCAAATACAGTATTCCAGCAGTGTGTTTTGCAGTTGAACTCTGTACATGGGTAGCTAGCTCCAAAAGCAACAGATTACATCTTTAATTGAATTCAAAATAAAAATTGTACATGTTTGCAGAATGAAAACCACAGATGGTTTCCTTTCTAGCCTTCTCCATCTCAACCCCACTCCTCTCCCTCCCCCCCCCCCAAAACCAACCTAACCAGCAACTAGCGTTTATTAAACATAGTCCATATGTGAAGCAGAAACAGCTACTTCTGACTGTTTATTGGGTGGTGAGACTGTGGCACATTGTTGCTGGTCAAAGACCATTTATATTTCTAAGATGAGAAATATTTGAAAAATCCCCGTATACATGTGTCCCATATGTTGGGCTGCTTGGCAAAGCAAAAGTGAAACCTAAACTGTAAAATCTGCCAGTTCAGATGTTAAGGCAGAAAACCTGAAGAACAGTAAAATCAACAGAACTTTAAGATACATTTGGAAATTCTCATAGACAGACACCTTCTGACTCAGCAGATTATAATGACTCCAGGGAAAAATATGTTCAAAGAGAGGTGGCCGATGAAGGTTAAAACATGTGGCGGATCAAAATGTTAAGGTTCTGGGGCATGGAAGAAGCCACTAAAATAAAACTAAATCAGAAACCGCGAGGGCCTGTGGGACTCAAGTTCTAATCCCCTTTCTAACAGTGACTTTATTTTTAGCTTTTGGGCAACTCACTTGAATTATCTGCTTTAGTCTTTCTAGCTGTCCAAGCGGGATACTATGTCCCTACTTTTCTAGGGTGTTTTGAGGATTAATTAATATTTATTTGATTAATATTCTTTGAACTATAAACATGCTATATTATTCTGTGCAGAGCTGATTTAAACATAAGTAATATATTCATGTATATATGTACCAATAACACATGGACAATGCCAAAATACAATATTTACAGTGAGTAAACACTCAGCATAAAAAAAGACTCAGTCCCCAAACAATGATGAGATTGGCCTACAAACCATGACATTTCTGAAAAATAATTTTGTCTTTTGTATCAGAGTTCCTATTTTTAAGCTGTGAGAAAAGGAACTTTTTTTTTAAATGAAAGTCGAGAAGATTCTTACAAAATAATCAGCAGTTGAGGCTTTGAGAAAAGTATCGTGTCTGTCAATAAAATTGTGAGTGTTGGCAACTCTAGGAAGGGCTATGAAGTGGCCCAATAATTTACCTATTAACTCACTCCAAAATGGATTTATATGTATTGTATCGTTTCCCAAGGGCCAGTTTCATTAATGAGAAAAACCGGCAAAAGAAAGGGCATTTATAGTGCATTACATTTAAACAGTTGTGAAGTTGAGGCAAACTGACAAAAGGCTAGGGATTCAGAGTGATGAATCGGTCCCGCTCACAACCTCTGAAACCATGTTATTAGCAATAGTCATTCTGACAGACAATTCCTGCAATGAAACTGCCCCCAAATCAATCTCGAAGGGTACATCTAGACAGAGGGGCTATTTTGAAATAGCTACCCTGCGTCTTTGAAATGCTCCTGTTATTTTGAAATATTTTTCAAAATAACGAGCACACTTTTCTATCATCCCTTTAACCCTCATTCTGTGATGTCTTTTGATGTCTCAAAATAGCGCATTATTTCAAAAATTGGCATTGTGTAGACATGCCAAATTTCAAAATAACCTATTGTGAAATACAATCGAAATAAGATGTGCAAATTGCATGTCTTATTTCGAGTTTTGTGTAGATGCACACTAAAAGAAAACAAGAGGAAAAAAGTCTTTTGCAGGGTCTCCTGAACACAACGTTGCCACTTCCTCTTGTGGCTCTAGTTCCAGTCAGGCAGTACAATCCAGTCCAGGTTTTCCAGATGACAGCAGTGTAAAGTTTGAAGGAGCTGCCACTGGTGCTGATATTCAGCAGGTTGCTCTACACCACAGCAACTCCAGAGACCAACAAAACAAAACAAAAAACCCTAACAACAATTGCACAGTCTCACCTGATCTCAGCCCTCAAGTTCTGGGCGAATGTGTTTCTTCCCATTGGGGGAAATGATACATGCTAGGATATGATACAGAGTAACACCAATTTCTGTCACAAAGCAGCTCAGGGACCAGAGCAGCTATTTACCTACTAGCAAAACACTGTTTTGGCATGAGAAAAGCTGACTCTGAACCTTGAATTGAGTAAATAAAGAAGAGCTCTGTTTTATTGGAAAGCTTGTCTCTCTCACCAACAGAAGTTGGCCCAAAAGGTATTACCTCGCTCACCCTCGTCTCCTTGTAGATTTCTATGGCATTTTGAGGAGACAGAGAAAAGATCGCTTGATGCTTACAAAAGCTAAAGCGTTCAGCTTTTAAAATTCCAATCTGTGAGTTTCCCAAAGAGCAGAGGAGCTGGGTGTGATCCTGGTACTAGTTGCTATCTGTGGTGAGCACAGAGTGCTTCATCTTTCACAATAGCTCAGTGGTTCTCACACTGTGGATTGGGACCCCAAAGTGGGCCAGAGTCACTAGCACCAGCATTAGAGTTGTTGGGACCCAGGAATGAAGCTAAAGTCCAAGCTCCAACACCACACGGGAAGGCGGAGTTAGGCTGGAGCCCCTTTTATCCCCACCCCGAAATACTAGAAGGTGCCTTCACAATAAAGTCACTAAATGCCCTCCCCCAATGTCATGTAGCAACTTTGATATCAGAAAGCGAGTCATGGTGCAATGAAGTCTGAGAACCCCTGCAATAGCTAATGCAAAACTTATGCCAGTTTCTCAACATGGGGAAGTCCATGGAGCTATGACAATTTACACCAGCTAAGGATGTAGACACCAGCTAAGGATGTAGCCCTGTGTGTGACCTAATTAGGTCCATCCCCTACTCCTTTGAGAACAGATGTTAGTTACACAGTTCAGACCATCTCTCCTGTAAGTTTTACCTTTGCCAGCTATTCAACGACAAGTGAGAGAAATATGGAGCCACATCCTGACGCTATGTTGGCTTTCACCAGCTGAGGGAGCTGACGTTTTAAATGTCTTTTTATATATAATTTATATATAGGGAACTAGGCAGAGTGCCCTGTCTGTAATTTGATTTTATTCAAACAAACAAAAAATATAACTTAAAAATTAATAGCAGCACTGTAGAATTCTTTTTTACCTGAACCACTACAAGATTATGCTCCTGAGCATTTCTTTAAGAGGCATTCACTAAAAGCAAAACATTACACATCCACAGATACAGTGATAGGAATTTTCCATTCTTGCTACATCCACTGAAGTCCTTTATATTGAGAGAGACAGGGAGAGAGAGGGGGTGGGGTTGGAAGCATACTAATCTGCTAGTAGGTAACAGTTTTAAAATATGTTCCATAGAAGCTCCTATTCCTCCTGAGGAGTAATGGTAGTTTGAATTAGGAGCTTTAATTCGAGCTACCTAGTCCATGCCGCGTGTAGCCGCGGGCAGGGAGTTCGAACTACGGGGCATTTAAAAATGGCGGCGCCCGGGAACATGCAAATAAAGCCCGGGATATTTAAATCCCGGGCTTCATTTGCAAGTTCAAATGCCTACATTAGCCACCCTAGTTCGAACTACGCAGTGTAGACATACCCTAAGTGATTAGCTCGGAGTCGCACAAGAAGTGAATAGCAGAGAAATTACTCAAACCTGTTGGCTCCCAATCCAGTGCCTTATCCACAAGACCATTTTCTGTTCCAGAATCAGGGGCTGGGGGAGGCAGATTAAACAAATCTACTTTTATTTGAGATACCCTAAGTAAGACAATCTCTTCTGAGATAGTTGTTTTCTTTAGCGCAAATAAGTAAATACTCTTCAAAGGCATGTACTGTATGTACGTTTGCATTTGATTACAAGCTGTACAAACAAGCTAAAGTCACACTTACAATAATTTCTTGGAAAATATTGTTTCTTCTAAGTATGAACCTTCCTGAAGTTTTATCGCATAGCAAGGGATGAGAGGTCTCTAAGAAAGAGGAAGGAGATATTCCGGATAGGCAGTCTAAAGAAATGAACTCAAAAGTTCTATTGCGTTCATTCTTGCTTTATGGGCTTGGAAAGATAAAAGCAAGTAAAGGAATGTAAAACACATACAAGCTCCTTCCTTTCCCTCTACATCCAGAAATGAAAACCATGCAGCTTTGATTTTCCTACGTAATCAAATGAGTCATATTTAGCCATTCATTAACATGATTAATACTGAAGAGCAAACCACTATTTTAAATTTGCCCCCTGGCAGTCACAGTTTTTCCCAGTGCCCTTTATAGAAATTTGCACAAATGAAACAACCTTCCTCCCCTCCATGGAGACACTAACAGGAGGTGGCTTGTGACAACAGACTCCATTATTCTGAACCAACGCTCCTTTATTCACCTTACACACAAGCAAAGCTTGCTGGAAAACTGAACACTGAAAAATCGAATGCCCAAAACTTGAAATATTTCAATTCTGAGTGCCTCTTGGGACTTGTAGTTTGGGGGCCTCCTGAACACACTCTCTTCTCTGAACCAGCTTCCTCAGCTGAACTTTGACCCCCCTATGCACTGCTGCTATGCAATTGCCACGATGGAGACTATGCTGCTTCATGAGAGACTTAATCCAACCCAGGAGCACAGCCTACAGGGAAAGATGAGGGTGTTAGTCACCTGAACTGCAACCTTTGGTACCCTGCCTGTGTGTCAGAATCAACATATTTTGCTTTTCAGCCAAAATATTTTGCAAAAAAAATCTCAAAACTTTCCTGAGGGGGAAAAAATATTTCCCATCCAGTTCTAATTATCAAATGCTTATAGTACATCAGCAACTAGTCACCTCAATAGGGTCAGGTCCCATGAGCAGCTAGGTGCTGAACACACATACGCAGGAAGATGTAGTTCTTGCCTAGAGGAGGGTACAATCTAAAAATGCAGCATTTTTCCACCATAACACATGGGTGTTGGGAGAGGGATACAAGCAAACACATACATTTCTATATACATATTATAATAAAATGCCAAATCTTCTCACTGTCACATCAGCATACACTGGTTGATTTTTGAATAGGCATTATAGCCATGGTATGTCTTGAGAAGAGACTGGGATCAGCAAAGGATGAGTACCGAAAGACCAATTGAGGGAGAAAGTTCTATGTTGAAGGAGCAGCAAGGTAGCCTTAGCACAGCCATGGATCAGAAAACCTGTCAAGAGAAACTGAAGGTCTGAAGAAGGGATGAGAAACTGAGACCACAGAGCTCTGCCCCTCCCAGGGACAGGTGTTCTCTCTGGGCACGTCTACACTACGGAGAAGATTGATCCTCCAGAGGTTGATCTTCTAGCATTCAATTTAGTGGGTCCAGGGTAGACCTGCCGCACCATGTACTCCTCCTCATCCTGTGATTAGTAAGGGAAGCTGAAGGGAGCATGTGTTCCCGTCGGCCTCCCGCATTATAGAAGTCATGGTGGCTCAGCTTAAGGTAAGCCAAATCCAGCTATGCATTTTGTGTAGTTGGATGATGTATCTTAATCCAACCTGCCTGGTCTAGACCAGGCTTCTGAAATTCCCTCAAAAGCCTTATGGGTTGGCTCTGTGTGAGGAGGGAGGGAAAGAAGGGAACGTGGAGTGGGAGCACAATGAACATTAGGAAACACTAGAAGACACTAGCGAGAATTTTACAAAATAGGTGCCTTTGAGAGAAAAGGAGTTTCTATCTCACAAATGTGGCTATTTTCCACATTGGATCATGAGTGACTTTGGTTTCTGCATAGTATGAACTTCAATTTGTAATTCAACATTTGGTTGTTTTGTAAAAGGATGCATGATCACTACTGTTCACTGCTGGCTAACTCTCTCTAAATATTGCTGTAGTCCTTGTAATGCTAGTAAAAACACTAGATCTAGCCTCTTTCCCCAGGGGAACATTTAGTGTTAATTTTCTTCCCCCAGCGGTCCAAAGGCCCCTTGGGTTATGTGGGACCAGACTTATAAGTCCTCCCTGGCTGCCCTCCCAACAGATCCCTGTTAGAAAAGCAGTGACCCAATGGGCCTCCTATTCACAGTCTTATCCATCATTGGCACCTGTGACAAATATGAACCATGGAATCATGCACCAGATAGCAGAGCTACTGGGTTTCCATACTTAAAACAAGACAACTGTTTGGGCAGGGAGGAGGGGCGAAGAGACAGGAAAAAAATCTATATTCCATAAAAAGATGTGCTGAGAGCAAACAAACACGCTTTCCTGTCAGCTCAAGTTAGCCAAAGAGAGATGTCGGCACAGAACGTGACAGTGTATGTAGGGCCTGAAGACCATCCTAGCAACAGAAAGTCCTAAATTTAGCCTCAGATTCCATTTGGCTAGAATAAAGCAAAAGAAAAGCTGTTTTTTTACTGAGATTTGTCTTAAGCGCCACGTGATTTTTCTGTCAAATAGTTAAAAAGAGGAGAGCAAAGAAAGCATGTTAACTATTGAACAGAAACAGCAAATGCAATATTAATGAAAACCTTAACCTAGGAGAGGCTACCAGCTTTCAATGGGCCCTCTTAACAGCAAGCCACTTAGTACACTGTTAGTCAGCATAGGTGAAATTATTTTTAAAAAACCCAAAACTATTCATTTCATTTGTTTAACAGAGACTTGGAGTACCTCTTCTCTGCTGCGTTCACCTAGGTGATCACCTTGGCTAGCCCATCTGGTGTGAGTGGTCACACTGCAAAGCTGTACTCCAGTTATTGTGTCCTCATAGGTGCTGTCTGTGTTGCTGTGTGTCTTGCTAGAACTTCTGGGATCTTGCTAGAACTTCTGGGAGTGTATCCCATTGTTCTATGTCCTGTAGTAAGCTGAGCCACTATACAATGCTATCCTAGTATATTGGGGGAAAACTTGTCTATCCTTCCGAACATGTGTGGAGAATTGTGGGAAGGTTCTGGAGGGCATTGATCACTTGGGGTACGTCTACACTGCACGGCTATTTTGGGATACCAGAAGTATCACAAAATAACTACCCCGCATCTCCACAAGTTGCCCATTATTTTGAAATATTTTTCGAAATAATGGGCACGCTATTTCTCCATCCTGGTGAACCTCGTTGCACGAGGGATAAGGAATGCCTCAAAATAGTGTGTTATTTTGAAATTTGGCGCTGTGTAGATGCACCAAATTTCAAAATAGGCTATTTCGAAATAGATTTGAAATAAGATACACAATTTGTGAAGTGCAAATTGCATATCTTATTTCAAGTTTAGGGTGCTGGATAGACACACCCTTGATGAGTTAGCCTGTGTCCTTCTGAAAAATGGATGGGTTACTGGACCAACTGAAAGCAGAACCCAGAGCTCTCGCTAAATGAGAGCAAGAGAGATTTGTACAGAGACAGGAAGAGATTAGAGACAGCACCCAAATAAATACCTGGGCTAATTCTACAGTGAACACATTACCTTTGATGTACATGTTGCAGGGGCAGCGAGTGGTAGAAGGAGAAGGTGATGCGCAAGGGAAGGATGACCTGTCTAGTCTGTATGAATTCCTGTTTATTTGAAGTCATCCGTTGCTGTCTCTTCTTGAAAACACACTCCCAAAACACCTGCTGCACATACCCCTTATTATAGCCATTTGAAATGTCATAAATTGCACGCCTTTAATTGAGTTCAAAGTGCAGTTGAATCTCAGAGTTACGGACACCTTGGAAACGGAGACTGTGTGTCATTCTGAAATGTTCATTACTCTGAACTATGTGTTATGTTTGTTCTTTCCAAAGTTTACAGCTGAACACTGGCTCAATACAGCTTTGAAACTTCACCATGGAGAAGAAAAAATGCTGCCTTCCCCCCTTTTTTTAGTTCATGACTCTAATGTTCAGAACTCTGAGCTTCTACCATAGTAGTTAACCCAACTAGAGAAATTTGGCAATAGTTTAAAAACCGGTATAGAGAGATGCTCTACCTCCCTCACACAGCACACTTCTGCTACCGTCTTGTGTGACACTAGCCACATGCCCCATTAAAATGGTGCTATCTGAATTGTTTTAAAATACAAGAAGCTATCTGAAGCGCCATGCACACAAACTGTTCTTTCACCATATGCAGTTTAAACTACAATCCAACTTCTTAGATCAGATTCTTAGAGCCCTGTGTTGATACAAAATATGCATCCGTATCTGCAAAATGAGCTGCGGATATCTGCATCCATGTCCGCAGATGCGGATGCCCGCAGATGTAAAGCGGCTACCCGCAAATTAGCAGGGCTCTACAGAGCCTGACAGAGACAATAAGGAAAAAACTTAAAAGTCTAGAACAGAAAGGCTAGGTGTTTACATGGACATAGATGAGCGAGACAAGTAGGACTTTGCCCTTAATGACAAGTCTAGTTAACTATTTCTGGTAATGGAGGCCAGTCCAGTGGCTGAAGGAAAAGCAAGGCAGGTTAGATGATCTGAGTTTGATTCCTGCCTTGCCACAGATTTCCTGTGTGACAGCTGATCCAATCTCTATGTCTCACTTCCTCATCTGCAAAGCAAGGATTTGTACTTCCACCAAGTGCGTGTTTAGATTGCAAACTCTTTGGATCAGGAATGTGCCTTGCTAGGGAAAACGCAAATGTGTATGGGCTTAATACAAAAAAAGTCAGATTTTTAAGATTTGATGATACTGTGTGAACAGGACTAGAAATGGGTGACTCATATCCGTTACAAAAATGAGCATCCAAGCTCTTTAACGATGCAACATCCATTCTAGCCTGGATATTTCATGAGATAATCCATGTCACTGGTCCAGAACTGCACATATTAAGTTCCAGACCAGTGTAATTTTCATTCCTTTCTCTGACTTGATTCAGGCAGCCACAGATGAGGTGTGCAGAAGAGAAAAATGTGTGTTTGCGGTAGGCTATTTTACTAGAAAATGGTGTGTTGTGTCAAAACAGCATGACGAAATTGAAATATTAAAAGCAGTTCCTGCAGAGTTAGATTACAGTGGGCAGGGTGCAGGGGAGAAGGTCAGAGCTGCAGAATATTCCACTGTAGCAGAGACCAGGGGATTTTATTTCATAGTAATCACGACCATGTGTGGTAGAAATATCACACACACACACTCCCCACATCTTGAACTGGATATAAAGGCATTAAATCAGTGAATGGTAACACATGGAGTAAAAACAAACAAACAAGCCTTTACCAAATTTCTGAAATGTGATAGGTAACACAGAATACAAATGAGGAGGGAAGCAACATACATATGGAAGGACTGAAATGGATATGTTTAAATGAAGCTTGTTTATACTTGAAAGCAAAGAGAACACTTATGTACGAGTTGATTTAAACCTAAATGAATATGTACAATATATAAGACATAAAGGCAATCAGCTTGATTAAAATAAATCAGAGGGTACATTAAGTTTAGGTGTGTAAAACAATAATACATAATAATGGAAGCAAAAAGGTATTTGGATTAAAGACAGTCAAAAAGGAAGATAAGGCATCTATCACCTACCTAGGGAAAATACGAATGAGCTCATACTCATAATTTAGCTGTTCAGAAACAGAAACCAGGTGAACTGTTTGCATAGTAAGACCAATCTCACTTTCTTTAATGATCTTATACTGTCCAATTTCTACAGCGCTAATGTGATATCTGATTGTCTGTATCTGCTGCAGAAGAAGGCAGGGGAATTAGCAATGAGTGAATCTCATTAAAAACCGGGTTAATTTACAGTACAATAAAAGTGTTGGAGAGGGAGGAGAGGCACACAACTACCTAGCCAAACCATCTGGTGCAGCTCAGTATTCATAGTAAAGACTATACTATCCTCCACAGAAACAACAAACTACTCACTGGACATTGTTTTTTCTAATCTCTTAATGGGACACAGATAGCTTGAAAATCAATGCAGCTTGAAAAACACGTCTTTTGTACCTTCTACAGTTACCTAAGATCACTGTAACTGAAGGCTTGGGAACAGGGCAGAAGGAGATTTTTATCCATTTCCTCTGTTTGTTTGCTTTGTGCACTTATCAGATAGTACTTTGTGTATAGTCAGTTTCTTGGTATAGTCATGCCTACTCTATGAAAGAAAAAGCTTACTGGTATAACTATAAAACCCTCAGAGTAGACACATCTTATACTAACAAAAAATGCTTTTGCTGATATAGTTTATATCAGTTCCCCCACCCCCACCAACAAAATAAGCTATACCAACAAAAGTAGTCTTTTTTCTGGTTCAAATGCATCTACAGTAAGCTTTTGCTTATACAAATATGCTATATGGACCATCACACTTCTAAGGACATTACAGGCAAAAGTTTCTATAGGTTTAACCTCTCTAGTCCAGCACCCTTGGGACCTGACCGGCTCCGAACCAGAGAATTTGCCAAACCATAGGAGGTCCATATTGTCTAGCAGCATCACCAACACTTCCACTGCTTACTGGGATCTTAGAAGACATTTAGGGGAAAATTAGAGCTAAATAACAGCAAAGAACACTGAGAGCAAGTTCTGGTGGATGTAAATAAACTTTATTGGACCTTGGAAAAATTGGCCACATCCATTAAAAGTAGACATCCAGCTAACTAAAATCATGCCTGCTAGACCATGGATGGTGCCGAACTAGAGAGGTTCAACCTATATTGTAGACCTGGTCTATGTCCCCCACCTCCTGCTTTAAAAAAAAAGACACTAATAAATATCACTATGTGAGCAGAAAGGCCCTTACATATTTTGTAAATAAATTTAATTTCATACGTTTCTAAGAGCATCCTTCACATAGTATGTCCATCAGGAACTGGAATTTCCTACAATTAGCCAATTTTTTAAAAATCACATTGATTGTGTCCCTTTACATGCTACATAAGGGTTTGGTTGAATTTCTGTTTCTGGAGCTTTTGTTCAATCAAGGAAGAAAATTAACTGGCCAGACCTGTTCTAATGAAAGTCACAAGGAAGCTCATTTGTTTTTGTTGGAGAAAGAAACAAAGACAGACAGACTGACCAACCAAGCCAGGCTACTGGCCAAATCAATTATTTGTTTCTACCAGCCATTTAACTGTACGTTTGTTCCTGCAATAAAAATGAGTGCTTTGCTGGCCCAGTAACTTGGCAGGCAGGCAGGCAATGTCTCTGGGGTCATCCTCAGGGCTGGGCATTCCAGGCACTAGAGAGTATTCCTTCTTTTTGTTCCTCGCTAAGCTTTAGGCAAGATAAAAGAAACTATGGTTGAGGAAATCATCAGAACACTGAACATTCCTGCAGGCACGTGGCACTTAATTAATGCCTTCATCTCTTCTAACAGTTATTTAGCTACTCAAAACTCTCTAGTGATCTTTTAAAAAGAATTCCAACACAATTCCATTCTCTCATTCTGTTGAAAAAAGAATGAGTTGGGTGCTTTTAGGCCACTTTCTTTATTAAATTCTCATCAAACAACTGGAATTAAATGACTTGGAGGTGGGGGGGGATTTTTTATACAATTGTTGAGGAACACACTTCTGAATTTCTGCAGTAATTTGGCCAATGATAGTTTATGGCAGGAGAGAAAAGAACTAAAGTGAGAGCATCAGAATAATAGGACTATTATTTATTTTTAGAAGTTCCATTATCCAAATCAGAATTATACAAAGCTTAGATAAAGGAGGACTGACGAGTAGGATAAGATCCTACTGGACATACTCAACAGTTTCCCTTGATTTATTATCTTGCTTCCTGAGAACATACTTCACTAGTGTTGCTGCTATAGAAACAAAGCTACAGTGGTATGAATGTCTGTGTTAGCACTGCTTGCTGAAAGAGCTTTCTCCAATCTGTGCAAGGCATCAGTATATTCAAATAAAAATTAAAGTTGTGAAAAATGTCAATGACCAGTAAGCGTTTGTGACAGAAACACAGAAAAAAATTACAGTTATTTCTCAGAAGATGAATGGACAGATTGTTTTAGTTATTTAGGTGCAGATAGTCCTCCAGTGGGATTTTCTGTGGGCACCTAAATATCTTTAACCATCTGACCCACCGATATTGCGCTCTCACACTTGCAGCAATATTATTAAGCTGCGAACTTGAACAACAAAGAACAATAGAAATTAAAACCATTACTTAATTCGGATGGGGAAAAAAAGTGTCTGGTTTCAGGCCCCGTTCATTCAGAGATGTGTCTGTGACACCAAGAACTAGTTTCAGCAATGTAATAGTCACAGAGTGGAATCCTAACTTCATTGACACTCATGGCAGAGCTTTCATTTGTCTTCAGTGGGACCAATACTTCGCCACAGTGCATAAAGTTAAGTATGTGTGCAAGTCTTTGTGGGATTAAGACCTAGAAGATATTTACTGGCCTTCTGACTGTCCCTGATTCAGCAAAGCACTGAAGACCTCGCTTATTCAGTGAAAACCTTAAGCAAATACTTAAAGATAAAATGTACTTTGCTGAACAGAGGCCTTAAATAGTCTCCTTTAATTATGACAACACCAAGGATATGCACTTAAATAAAAAATAAAATGGCAATAGTAGATATGGTAAATCTAATTACCTTAGTTAATAAATGTAACATTTTCGCTACAGAGGTTTAGATAACTAGGAAAGGCATTTAGTAAAAACTTTCATAAAATACTGCCATAACCTCAGTTTAATATAGAAGCAGAAAACTGCATATGTTTATATTTCCAGTAGTGGTTGTCAAAAAGATTTTTTTTTTACTAAAAAAGAGGATACATTTTGTGTGATAATTTTCACAAAAAATGTTTCCTATTTTCCCATCCGCTCTAATTTCCAATAATATAATTTTGTCACTAAGGGTATGTCTACACTTGCTCCCTAGTTCAAGCTAGGGATGCAAATGTAGCCGACCGAAATTGCTAATGAAGCGGGGATTTAAATATCCCGCACTTCATTAGCATAATCTTGCCCGCACATTATTCCGCTCAACAGCTGATTCGAACCAGGAAGTGCGCTCCAGAACGCGTTAGTTCGAATCAAACCCCTTGGTTCGAACTAACATTACTCCTCATGAGTAGTAACGTTAGTTCGAACCAAGGGGTTTGATTCGAACTAACGCGTCCCGGAGCGCACTTCCTGGTTCGAATCAGCTGTTGAGCGGAATAATGCACGGGCGAGATTATGCTAATGAAGTGCAGGATATTTAAATTCCCACTTCATTAGCAATTTTGGTTGGCTACATTTGCATCCCTAGCTCGAACTATCAAACAAATGTAGACGTACCCTAAATAAATAAGGTATATAACACATGGAATAACTAACTAATCTAAAGCCATCTTATTTCTGGACTATCATTGGAAAAGAATTTCAAGTAGTGTACATTACAGGAAACCCCCGACTTCCGACCACCCGAGTTACAACCCCCTGCACTTACAACCATTTTTGTAAGTGTGGAAAGGGCGGAAAACCCCTGACTTACTTTCTCGGCCCATATTTACAACAGCGCACGGCGCATATAGTAAATGAGGGTTTGAGTTACGATGCCCCCGACTTGCAGCGCTTCCCCAGGAACCAATCACGTTGCAAGTCGGGGCCACCTGTACAGCCCTAGATGAGTTTAAGCCAGCTATATTGAACTCAACCTCTGGATCCCACACATTTCCCAAGCCTATTGGGTCTGAACAGCATACAAGCACTATCTGTAAGTCCAGCTTCTCTAGCACACTTCCAGGATAAAAGGTACCTATGGTATCACCCTGGTCCGGCTGCATTTGGCCCTAAGACTAGTGGTAACCCTCCCCCCCAAAATCCTCCCTGCCCAGAGCACCATGCTTGTGATTTGCTCTAGTTTACAATTTAATTCTTCCAGAACTACATGACAATTAAAGCTAGTATAGGCTGCACCTCCATAAACTGGAACTCTCTGGTCTGGCAACATCCGTGGTCTGGAAGGAGTAAGGACCACAGATGTTCCAGGATCAGAAAGTCCCAGTGCACTGTAGGGGGTGAAGGGAGCCGACGTGCCACCCAGCTGGGCTGCCCAAGGGGCTGGGAGCCAGGAAGCTGCCTCACTGACATGGGGAGGGAGATTGTGGGAGGCTGGAAGCTCGGCGTGCGGCTCAGCTGGGCTGCAGGAGAAAAGGGGGGAACGGGAGCTGGGAAGGCTGGTGGGGCAGCAGGGAAAGGAGTGGGGCCTACAGCACGGAGGCCAGAAATGATCTCCCCTGGTCTGGCAAAATTCCTCATCCAGGACCAGTCAGGTCCTAAGGGTGCTGGATCAGGGAGGTCCAACCCGTAACATAGAATTTAAATTTGAACTTCTTGCCTGCATACATGCTACTCACAAACAATGCACAGGAATTACAGATCTAAGGGAAAACACCTGCATGCAAAATCCTTCCATCCAGTGTCTCACCACAACAAAGATTTTTAGTTTTGTTTAGTGTCCTTTTAGGGTTCCAAGGCTCTCCGGCACTCCACTCCTCCTGCTCAGTCCTCCTGTTGGCAGCTAATGGATAGCCCATGAGAAGCTCCCCATCTTCACTGAACAAGTATTTAAAGAGAGTTCTGGCCTCTTCCACCCCACCATGGGTCCAAACTGAGAAAAGTAGTTCTACTACCACGATTTATGAGTCTCAATGGTTTTCCCATTGTTAGCCCCTCTGATAGGTGTAGGGATTTCTGCTAACATTTGTTGGGTGTCCCTGCTCAAGATGGAGGCTGCAGTGCAAATGTGAAGGGACATAGGACAGGTTACAATCACAATGGCATTCACAAAATAGAATGGCATTTGCTAATTGATAAATACATGCTCACACACTCATTCATCACAGAGTGCATGTACAAGCATTCATATAGTATGAATACAATTAACAAAATAAGATCTAAAACTAAATACAGGTTGAACCTCTCTAATCTGGCACTCACCGGTCCAGCTACATTCGTGGTCCAGCATGATTTTAATTATCTGGATGTCCACTTATCATGGACATCCTTGCAGTCCCATAAAGTATGTTTATAGCCACTAGTCCTGGCTCCCCATGTTCTGTGCTGTTATTTTGCTCTAATTTATCACTAAACGCCTTCTAAGAGCCCAGTCCTCAGTGGAAGTGTTGGTAATGCTGCTAGACAAGATTAACCCCCTGGAGTTTGGCAAATTCTCTGGTTTGGCACCAATCAGGTCCTGAGGGTGCTGGACTAGAGAGATTCAACCTGTACTGAAAAACTTGTGGCTTCCAAATGAAAGAGGAAGGGAATAAAATCCTGACATACTCCAAGAGCAATGCAGCACTCTCTAATATTTGATGGGAAGTCATTTATTACACAGCTTCTGTTATACTTCTGCAGAAGTCCATGAACTTACTGACACAAGCAGTGGAGATATTGCAATTGGGATGGAAATGTAGCGATTATAATTTAGAATTGCCTTAAAATGTAACATTTTTGGGAAAAAAATATGAATGCTACCAAAAATATCTGTGGAATGAAAAATATTAACTTTTCCCCACAGGAGATAATCTTAGGAATGGAAAATGTCAAAAGCAGCAAATGGAAAAACACAGACCTCATAAAAATATTATTTCTAGCAGAGAGATATACTACAGTAAGAGTTTGGAAGTCAGTCTCCCGACTTTCCATGGGTCTGATCTCATGCTCTTTAAAATCACTGGAATGTCTACAGTTAACTTCAATGGGAACTGGAACAGGTCCATACTGACTAGCTGTGTAGCATGTGGCATTCTGTGGGAATGAAGGAAACTCGGGAACATAAAAAGCATCTGTGTTGGCTCCTTTCTTCAGTTTCATGGGAGAACATCCTCAAGCCCTATGAAAGAGGAGGCAAGAGAAAAGGACAGCCTGGCAATTTAAACTGAAATTGGCCTATTTTAATTAGTGATGTAATGGGTTAACTGGTTAACTGATAAGCCCCTTACCAGTTAACTGCTTAAACAGAGGCAGGCTGGAGTGGCCTCCCTACCATGGGTGGGGGAGTGCTCCAGCCAGCCTGGAGCATCCCCCTCCCCGCCCACAGTGGGCCTCTCCAGGTTGGAGCAACCCCCTATACGTGGTGCACTGCTCCAGGCGGGGCCCACTGCAGGCCAGGGCTGTTCTTGCTGGGCTGGAGCACCTCCTACCCATGGTGGGTCCTTCCAGGCTGGAGTAGCCCTCTACCCACTGCAGGTTTGGGGACTGCTCCATCTCCCTCCCCCACTGGTTAACTGTAACTGATAAGCATCAACCACTAAGAGTGATGCTTATTGGTTAACCAGTTAACCATTCACATTCCTAGTTGGTGTGTGCCTTTTGCTGACTGTACAGAGAGAGTGAGACCGGGGAAGACCTGGAGGGCAGTGTGTGTGTCACCAGAGGCTAGTGGTTTCAGGAATGGAATCCACTGCAGGTACAGACAAGCCTTTTATATGATAATAGATAATGGTGACAATGCCTCTTCACCAGGGACCCTAGTTTTCTGTGATTAAAAAATTCTGACTAAAAAAAATTAAAATCCATATTTTTCTACAATTAAAATTAAATGCTGAACTTTAGTTTCTCTAGCCTCAATGTACAGTAAGACCTGTGTTATCCAGCATGCTCGAGGATTAGGGCATTCCTGTTATCTAAAAATTCCGGTTATCTGAGGGTCCCATCAACCTAGGAAAAACCAATGGACAATAATAGTAAAACTCAAGTTTTTAATATTAGTAGTTTTGTAGTGTGAGGCAGTTGGTCTCACGTTTCTATTTTGAGTTAAAGATGACTAGTACATCTTAAATAAAAAGTTGTTAAGCTAATCATGGTAAACCAAGCCAGCCCTGTGCGCCTGAAGATGTGACAGTATGGTGGCTGGGGGCAATGCTGGTTAACAAAGTTTTCTAGTTAACAGAGTGTCGGATAACAAAGCTTTCACTGTATATAGGTATCAGGGGAACACTGTGTTTTATGGATATATACAATAGAACCTCATTTATGAGAGGCCCATTATCTGGTTCCTCATGTTAACGAAATTATCAGCCACCCAGGCTGACAGCAGCTGGGGCTCTGGTTGCCAGCCTTGCATGGAGCTGATTGCCCAAGCCCTGGCCACAGAGGGCTCACTGCCTGAACCCCCACCTCAGCTAAAAATAAGGGATAAAGGTTTTTGCCGATTCTCCTGATTATCCCAATTTTTGGCCCCAGTTCCAATTAGATTGGATAAACAGGATTCTGCTGTAAATTTAAAGCACATTCAAAAATCAACCAAGAGGGGAGGTTGCATGCACGGAATGAGCGACACTGGTATTTTCAGTAACATTTTAGTTGTTATGTTTTTATTTTTTCACAAAACGTAAAAACTAAACTTTCTCTGTAAAAATGTAAATTCTGCATTTCTAGGACCCCAGATCATAAACCTGGACACCACTGGGGCAGGTCAAATAAACCTGGACACCACTGGGGAGGGTCAAACCCGCCCACGGGTGCTAACAGCAGTGAGTGGGAACACTGGCATACTGGATTTTTTATTGAAGTACACTAAAAAGTACACTAAACGTGAGAGAGATTTCTGAACACTAAAAGAGGCAAACCTAACTCCATATTTTTTTAAAAACAGGGTCAAGAGACATGCCAGGAAATTATAGCACAGCAGGGTTAACATCTGTCAGGGGAAAACCTTTAAGGGATGTGATACGAGAACACCTGGAAAGACAGTTTGATTAAGGATAGCCAGCACGGATTCAGACACAGGAGGTCATGCTTAACTAACCTGCTGGCTATCTTTGAAGATAATACTGCCCCTGCAGATAAGAGAAATATGATGGATGGCAGAGAGTGTACTCAGATTAGCTTTTCCAAACAACATTTGACAAGATTCAACCTCAGAGATTAATAATGAGGGTAAATCATTATGGAATATGGAATAAAAGAATGTGCCAGGCAGAACAATGTTTTATGAACAAGAGATAAAGTGCACATGGCTATTTTTCAAATTTTGAAAAGGGTTAATGAGCAGACGGGTCAATTTTATTTGGGAAAAGAGGTTGATTATTATTTTAAAATGTTGCTCACAAGAATTTTCTTATGACCTCTGTCTTGATTTGGCAAATGTTTCTAATTGTTGAATTCCCTTACAAACTTTATTTCAGGATCTCACTTGTTCAGGGTACATATTCTCACAAAAATAAGGTTTGGTTCCACCGATGCTATTCTGTGTCTGATACCAACTGGGAGAAGAGCAAATGAGAAACAATGCAAGCAGGTCAAAAGGACTTGGTTCATTCGGATGGCAGGGCCAGCAAGCTTATGGAAAATATACTTTAACACAGAAAAATGCAAAATAAATTAGTATTGAGGCAAGGAATCAAAATATAGAGGCTAAATGCAAGAACTATCAGCAAATTGCACAGCTGTTTTAAAAAATAGGATATAAAGTTGTATTGTCAGAGGTCTAATACAGCAAAAAAGAGATGACTCTTTTAGGTCCTGAGACAGGGGCCTAACAAATAAATACTCAATACTAGTCACTGTGCCACAGGAAGGATATTGTTGCCTTGAAGAGTGTAGCATAGAGCAACACAAAGTGAAACCAGATTCTTGACTATTTCAGGGCCTTAAATTATGAGGGTGAGCCAAGAGTGCTGTGCTTATTCACATTGGAGAAGAGATTATTACTAGTAGAGGATTTTCAAAATCAGGAGAGGGGGTAATTGACATAACCATTTGCAGTTTTGGGGGGAGGAGCGAGAATGTAAAAACCTAAAGGGCATAACTTAAAAATAAAACAACTCGGGAGTAAATAGGGAGGTCATCAGACAGAACTGCTTCATTCACAGGGTAATAAACATGTGGAAAAGGTTAGTGGGAAAAAGGCTGAAACAAAAGAATATAGACAAGTTCAAAAGGTACCTGGAGTTGTTTCAGGAGAAAAGGGGGATTTAGGGATACTGTGGAAAAGCATAAAGTTGGGATTAAGGTAAATTTTAAAAAAGACAAGCATGTTAGGCCAGTTTTGTGTTACTAAAATTGTGCACATTCTTATGTGCTGTATTTTCTGTGCTGCTGCCACCACAATACCAGGGTATGTATGGTGATTAGGGAAAGAATATTAACATAGGGCTCTGCTCTCCTCCTGCTACGCTGGGCCAGGCCTTTTGAATTACACTACAGAAAAATCCCTCATCCACCCCGCCTCCTCATGCTAAAATGAAGACATAAATTAGCTTTGGAAATGTCACCTAAGCCCACTGTCAGCAAATGCCTCCAGCGTCTGTTAAACCTGCTGATACCACCATTTGGCATGCACCATGCTCACTGCAAAAAAGGTGGTACAAGGGACAACTGCACTGTTACTTTCAACAGGAATCTTCAGGGTTCTCGCCCTTAAACCCTGGATTTATCATTGCAGGCCACAGGGCAGATTGCCCACTACATCCCTGATAGGGTGACCAGATAGTAAGTAAGGGTGAAAGAAAAATTGGGGCTGGGGGTAATAGGTACCTCTATAAGTCCTCTATAAGACCCCTGTCAGAACTGTCCCAATAGCCATTAATCCCTAATGTGCCCGCCCTCACTCCCTCCTTTGGCACTGTTAACTAAGAAACCCGCCTGGTTATGAAAACACTCTCAGATGGGCCTTTCCTTTTCAAACGTAGGGAAGAACAGGACTGATGAGTGGCTTGGCAGAGAGTGAAAGGCAGCTGCCACGTTCCAGCTATGTTAGACCCTCCATTTGGAATCCACATACTACTTTCTCCTCCTTGAAGATCACATGGCTGTGAGTTTAGAAACACCCAACGTGGTCCTAAAACCAGAGGAATTTACCCTCCTTCCTGAGAAGCAGCCATAAAAAACCCCACACTGATAACACTCAAGACTGAAACGATAGCTTGATGAGTGAGCAGAGCATGGGGGAGGAGGGCTAATAGATGCAGAAACACAGAGCAGGTGGAGAGAAGCACAAGGCCAGCAGAAGCAGAGTTGCACATAATTTGCCCAGGGGTTATGCAGGGAAGAATGCCAACCAAATGTCCTACTTACACTCTTTCAAAGATTTAACGTGCACTTTCCCAGCAAGCTTGTGGGATGGTTTTCTCTTTGAGGAGCAAGGGAAGCTCTTGTTAGGTACTGCAGTACTTATAGTACCACGGCAACATGCATCTCTACGGGGACCATAACATGCCATATCTATACATTCATGTGGCACGTACCAACCCATCAGAGAAATGTTAATTCATGTCAGGCTATCACAACATGCTCACAATATCTCGCAGTAACACATACCACCACAGCTTTTAGGGTCCCCCAGTCTGCTACTGGGCACTCATTGTACAAGCTGGAATAATCTGGTGTAATGAAGTGATACAGGCATTGAGGATTCGCAATGAGAAGTACTTATGGGCCATTTAATCTGAAGGTCATTGGCCAAACAGACTGTAAGAACACTACTACCTATTATCCCTTTATTCTTATTACATTTCTGTTAAGTGTTGTAGAAAAAGTTACTGAGCATGTGCACTAAATGAAATGATCCATAAACACCTTCAATCATTTGTCATGGTTCAGGTTCTGATCACACTGCTATGAATGTATGTCCAGAATAACTCCCCTCAAGTCCATGGAGCTGGTCTGGTATAAGTGAGATCACAGTGAGGCCTTTCCCATTAAGACAAAAAGGTTACAGATGGATTAGCGAGCATTTGCAGCTACCCACATTTAGTTTGTACTCTTATCGTGGTTTTAAGTAGCCAAATACATGTTTTTAATTTAGTTAAAGAATTGCTTCCAAGTTTAAAATGTAAATATTCCATTTTAGCATCAAGCTAATTTTTCTGGACAAAATACAAAATAATTGTTGTGAAAATACTAACAAGCCTGAAGAGGCAATACAAACTATTCCGCATAACTTACACGTCATTGTTGCATTCCATGTTATTTACAGTGCCATTCGGAAACTGCAAAGCTGAATGGACTTGAAACTGAAATCTGTTTGCTTACTAACTATTCCCAGCCTCTGTTACACAACACCCTGGTTTGTTATTGACCAGACGTGCATGGAAGATGGGCTGGTGGAACATATTTTATTTTTATTTATTTAGGAAAAAACACATGGGACATTAGAAAAATAAAGAGTTATTTGGACATTGCAAATGAACACAAAGGGGAAAAACAAGGGAGGTGAGATGTTGGTCCTGCCAACTCTGGCAATATGGCTTGAGCCATAATGGCAATTACAGGTATGGAATTTGAAAAATTAGAAAGTAGAAGATGCAAATATGCTGTTAAACAGATCACTGTTCTTTGGGCATATCCCAACTGAACCACAACCACTCCCCTCAACATACCTCAAACCACTACTTCTCTTCCTCTGATGGTCTTGTGGTTAAGACAATGGGACTCAGGAGACCTGGGCTCAATTATCAGTTGTGCCACATATATCCTGAACAAATTTAGGCAAGTCAGGGCCTCATTTTGTGCCTCAGTTACCCACAGGAACGTGCGGATAACTGTAATTTCCGTCCCTCCCAGAAGTAAGTGTTGAAAGGTAAACTAATTAATGTTTGCAGTTTCCGAATGCCTTGCAGTGATGAGGGCCATAGAAATGTCCAGACGGATCCAGACATTCACCTGTTTCTGTTAGTCTGAACATTCTGCAGCCACTGGAGAGGCACTAAGTGCATTACCAGCACTACTGAGCGTCTCTAATAGTGTTAAATGAATGCCCTTTGGTACAGAACAGCACACTTAATAAGTAGAATTAATGTTACTAATTGTATTTCCAATAAAACAATTTAGAGCTGAGCTGTCAGCCATTAATATGTAAGAAGTCTGACAGCTCCATACTCACAGAGTAATTTGCTAAAAAGGCTAAACGTGTTATCTTCCTTCTTTCATAAGCAAGGGCTGTATTTTCCAAAATGCTTTCCATGGGATACAAGCCACCTGCTGCTCTCTCTCCAGGACACCTGCTGTATCATTTACATCCAGGACTCTGGAAAGCCCACCTAGGTTTTCTGTTTTCCAGTTTTCTAGCAAAGGACCCACCGGCCTCCCCCCAGCCCCAAAGAGCCTTTTACAGTCCAATAAGTGTAACATTACCTACAGGGATTTCTGTGAAAATAGTTAACATTATTAGTAGAGACTAATAATGATGTAAATATAATTTTGCCCATTTATGGCAACAGAAAATTTGGCCTTTGCAATGCACTGTCAACCCTGCCAACCTCCTGCATACCAGCTCCACTGCTCGTTATGGAAACTTGATTTGAGAATTTCTCTGTTTAGAACTAAAGACAAGACCTTCCGGAGCCATCTGTTTTTTCATTGGAAAGTTCACATCTGGATGACCCAATTAAACACATGCAACTCCAGCTTATTACTGAAGTCAAGTGGTACCATTTAAGACAGGGCATAATTACAAATAAAAAATAATATTCCATTACACGTGTACTATTTCACTTAAATTCTCTGGCTGCTTTGTTGGATGAAGCATGTTCAATTAAAAATAAAACCAATATTGGTTCCTTATTTGCAACACATTTTCCATCTCTCTGAAAGAGTATGCTAAGTTTGGGCATTAATTAGCATTTCCTTTATTAGTAATCAACTGAAATTATAATAATGATGATTAGATTCAAGCTTTGATTTGAGAATTGCTTCTTCCTTCCCTATAAAAGTAATTTTGAAAAGGAAATGGGCTTCATTTTAAACCAACAAAGAAGAATTATGGGTCAGAAAGCAGCGCACTCTGTCCATATAAACATTCCCATGGACTTCAGCAGGAGAGCTCACTAATAAGAGGCAGCGGGATTTGGTCTGCAAAATATATAGAGATGGTCCAACAGAAGTTGTTACTCCAGAATTCTCTACCAAGCTTTGGATCATCTGAGCACCAGAAGCAGTTTCATAATTACTGCTGCTGCAGAAGGCCCAGTTATTGAGCAGAAAATAATAAGATACCACATTTTGTGTTTCTCTCCAAACAACAAGGGCCTCCTTCTTTGTATATGGCTCCAAACTGTGACTTGGTTTTGGGAAAAGCAGGGAGGAAGACTCACACACTGTTGCATGCTAGTATAGCAACTGGTGAACAAACACACCATCTTTCCACATGAGCAGGTATCTGCAGTTGTACAACTGTTAGAAATTGGACCAGTAGAGATGCATGCCGGGGGACAACTCCATGCTGGAATGTTAAGATGGTTGTCCATCCTGAGCTTTCACGCCTCAGGCCCTGTGTAAGTGGGACAGCCTAGCCTCAACTCACATGAGAAAAAATTCCCCCAAACAGCTGCTAGAGTTCTATTAATAAAGAAGGCCTTTGACTTAGTATCCATCTGGCCTGAAGAAGGGGGTTAAGATGATAAGAAGAGATATGGTGATAAACTGTCCTTCACTTGTTTTTTGTTTTTGTTTTTTGGGGTTTGTTTTTGGGGAAGGGGACTGAAAAGCAGTAGGACAGGGCAGGTAGATTGCTGAGGAATAAAAAAAGGAAGAGAAGGGAACAAAAAGCTCTCATGCTGTAGGTGCAGTGACAGACATGGAGAGTAGTGAGGAAAGTGTCAAGGAGTGAATTTCCTGTTAAAATAAAGTCTTGCAAAAAAGCAGGGCACTTCCAAAAAACAGACTGAACTCTTCCATGACAATATACTGCTTATCCTCTCAGCCCAGCCCACCTCCTTCAGTGCTTCTTTTGGGTTTGATTCGAGGGGCTGTCCAGGGAAATTAAGCAGGGATGTGAAAGTATAAATGTGTAACATTCACAGTTACATGCAGGCTCCCAGTACATGAGGGGTGCACACCGGCTCCTAGGGAGCTGACTGCTACCCTGCATTGTAACCGTGTAACTGCTGAAATTCTCAGCAGTTACATGGCTACTTAATTCCACACATTTAAACATCCCTGAAATTAAGTCCCTCATACCTATTCCTTTGCCTGGCCACAAAGGGTTGCCTGGACTGGGAGAAGCATGGAAAAAGGGGAGCAGGAGGAAGATGAAAGCAGGTTCTGCAAGGCCACTGCTCCTCCCTGCAAGCATCCATGTAGTGAGGAACAGTGTGAGAGCAGATTAGGTGGAGTCATAGTTCTTTTCCTTCCCTCTGTGCTGCATGCGGAGCTGTCTGGGCATGAGAAATGGCGCATGCCATGTCTGGCAACAGGCCAAAGCGGTACAATCCCTCCCAGTCTTTGGGCAACACGGGAGGTCAGAGGAAATGGTAACCCAGAGTGGTGCCTCCAGGTCATAATGCCTTTTGATAGCGGTGCTAGGAGTGACTCCTCAGCACACCACTTAGACTGGGAGTAAATTCTCATTGTAGCTGCTAGATAGTAAGTTCTTCAGGGCAGGAATCTTGTTTGTACAGTGCCTACTGCACTATGAATGTAATTCATACGTTTTAACAGCAAGAGCAGCACCCAGAAGGGAGAGGGTCTCTTAGGCTACGTCTAGACTGCATCCCTCTGCCGACAGAGGGATGCAAATGAGCCAGGGATTTAAATATCCCAGGCTTCATTTGCATACTCACATTCTGACGCTGTGCCGATCGGGCTCAGTGTCGAAAGTGAAAGTAAAGTGTAGCCGCAGTTTTCGGCAGATCCTGAGGACTCCACTGGACTACATTCACTTTCAACACTGAGCCCGATCGGCACAGCGTTGGAATGTGAGTATGCAAATGAAGCCCGGGATATTTAAATCCCAGGCTCATTTGTACTTCCGAAGTGCTTGATTTGCATCCCTCTGTTGGCAGAGGGATGCAGTCTAGACGTAGCCTTACAGAGAACTACAGTAGAGGCCCATCAATGAGAGTGTGCATGTGTGTAAACATGTACCTCTAAACATTAGCAACAATGAAATACTTCCTGATGATGTATAATTCTATTACAATGCAACAGCTTATCAGATAACGATGGCAATGACAGGGTAACTGCCACTATTCTTTCCCGCTCCTTGTGGTTAGCATTTTGTAAAATGATTCATTCTGACAAGGAATGTTTCCGCCTCGCCCCATTCCCCCTCAAACAACCTAGAGGATGCACTTAAGAAATCTTTTACAGTGGCAATAGTCGTGTTTTGACAGCTGCACTGTACAGGACAAACATGTTGCAATGCCAGGACACAAGCTGATGATGTCACTAGGAGGGCTGGTTTTGAACAAAAAATAGAGTTTTCCTCTAAATGCAGTTTTTCTCCCAAAGTGTCTGTTTTCTGCAGGGATGTTTGGCTTTGCATCCAAAAGGGGAGCTCACAAACACTGAAGTGGTTTTGGGTCTCAGCTGAAAATGGACTGTTTCAATATTTCCACGGCAAAACTTTCTGCTTGGATGAAAATGAAACCTTTCAACATTCCCGAATCAAGTTATTTAACTTGCACTTGGTTCCACATGAAACTATGGCTTCCTGAGCCAGCGTGGTTCCCACAGCAGCTCATCAAGAGGCATCACGCAGACAGACACAGTTTGACATCCACCTGCTCCAGAATGAAAGGTTTTGATTTGATTCAGCAAACCAAAATATCTTTTTTTCTTTTCACTTTCAGGGTTTCGACCAAAATTTCAGATTTTTCTGTGGAAAACCACCTATTTTTGACCCACTGTAGTTATAGGTTCTTCATCTGCAGTCGCTATGCTCACCCATAACCACGTCAGATCATATTACGCTCCAGCAAGACAGAAGAAAGATTCCCGGTTTCCCAAAGAAGCCAATTTATTCATGAAAACAAAGTTAGCACTTTGAGCTAGAATCTCAAATGGCACAAACATTTGCACACACACCCAATCCTCAAAAGAGGGAACTAAAAATTGAAAAGCATAAATATTTGTTTGGGACCATTTTTGAAAGAAACCAGCTATGAATTACTGATAGTAAGTAACTCTTTAAACCAAGATGAGCAAGCAGCAGAGTAGTTCTATGCTCTGAAACGAAAGAACACTTTGTGTGAGAGGCATGGAAGGTTTTAAGGGGATCATGAACACAGAGATGACTCAGACAGGTATAAGGGAGAGATGCAAAGATGCTTTGGGGCTCCTCCCCGCAACAGGAAGGCCATACATTATGCAGTACAGACAATATTTTATAGGATACGGATGACAGAGGCCTCTCCATTGCTTGATAGAGTCTTAATGAAGGGGAGAAGGAGCCAAGGAAGGAAGAATGAATGGTGGGTCTCTAAGAGCTAACTGTGCATGGGGTGTGCCAGAATGCCTTTGAAGAACTGAAGCATTGGTATCCAAGTATTATTTCCTCTTCACTGCCTCGCAGAGAGCCAGTGGCATCTTAGCAGATTCCAACATTACCTTAGCGATGTCCAGTGGAGCAGCTGCACTCCAGAGAGCATCTCGCCTTCATGTCCCCAAGCTGTCAGTTTGCAGCACATCATTCCAGCCATCCGAAAGAGGGGCCAGCAGAATGGGAAAGGCTCAATGTGACCTGTCCAATAGCATTCTCTGCTGACTGGAAATCCCAGTCAAAGCTCAGCCTGTCCCATCCTAACCTCCTGCAATCAAACCTGTCAAGGAAAGCTAACTGCAGGTCCCATTCCAAGCCTCACCTGAACTCCCACAGGTCACCTGCAGACTTGAAACATTTTGATGGGCTTTCTGTAATGTGTGCATAGCTCTGAATGATTTACAAATGCCAATTTACCAGGCAGACCTTATTCCAATTGTCTTAACGAAGAATTCAGTGTCAGAAGCCAAACACTATGTTTAGTAGTGGAAAAATGTTTCAGGATGTATGCAGTTGAACTAGTTAGGATCAGAGCAAAATGTGCTGGAGAGGTAATTGAGCATAATTTGTAGGTATCATCTCCACAAATCAATTGCTATGGAAACTATTAATCCTTAATCATCTACTGAGGCATCTTCAGAACTCACTGAAGAATTACTGAATGGTCTCTACTCACTACCTTCACTTAACAAATCTAACATATGGGAGAGAAAAGTCTATCGGCAAAATTTTGCTCTCAGGTTTGCATAAGAGATCTCAGCTACAGTATCTTACTTTCCTTGCGTATGTGCCTGTCAGTGGGAGAAATGCACACAAAGAGCAGAATATTAAATACAAGATATCCTGAATGACTCCAAGAGCAGCATCTTACCCCTAATGCAAGGTGTAGCTATGGACTATCTCCTCATCCATACACTTTGGGAGGCATTGAGCCTGCTTGGGTCTAAATATTTTTCGAATGCTCTTTCTGGAGGAGTATGGCTCCACACTGCCCCAAGAGGGAAAAACAGTTAAAAGTCACAAGTGTGCCCTACATACACACGCACATTCAATCTGTATGCAAATCCATCATTGTGATAACTGATCTGCCCTGCAGAATAGAACCTCATCAGTTACTGAGCAACCTAGGCCAGACTCTAAAATTGTTCATGAGAAAGTAAGGCAATGACCCAAAGTCCACTGAAATCAATGGGAATCTTTCCATTGATTTCAGTGGGCACTGGGTCGGGTCCCAAGTGAATGAGAACAACAAACCAACCAACCATTACATCTCCCAACACAGAGATGTACTTTACCAATTCATTTTGCCTATTGTTGTTGAGTTGTAATTCTTTATGGTAATACTGCAGAGTGCACCTCGTACTTTATTGTAACACATTTTGTAAACACAATGAAATCTTTGAAAGATGAGAATTTCTTCCCTCATCTTGTTATTAAATCTTTGTAGTGGACGGAAGCTTTGGAATTTGCTGCCATTAAATTATAATGGAGATTTCTTCCTGTGTGCATTTTTAAATTATATCAAGGGAGTCTTGATATGCTTCAGGGGGCATATGGTTACGCATCTATGCATCTTTTTTAGTGTGCATAAATCCTCAGAAATGAAATTAAATAATAAAAGTGTGTGGTTTAGCAGAGTGCAATTTACTGAGATTTGACTATACCCCCACAACATACAGCAGGTAACTTGTCGTGGATGTATTAAAGAATTAAAATACTTATGAATATCTATAATTGCATTGATTGAACACGAAAGACATGGCCCAGTCCTGCATGCTTCCCTTCCATTGATTTACACAGAAAGACCCAACTGTCTTACGCATCTGCAGAGAGCCCAACACACTAGTATTTAAGTGCTATTATTTAAATAATAATAAAGGGAAATCAAAACATCTGGAAATAGATTAATTCACAAAAAAGAATCTACTGGAGTCTATTCAGCAACATACTTAAATATGTGCCTAACGTAAAGCGCACAAATAGTTCTAGTCTTCAAGCACAGCTTAAATACCTTACTAAATCAAGGCCTAAATTAACTTCTGAATTAACACATATTCTGCAAAACAATTAAAATAGTGCCCTCTCTTGTAACACACAAAAGTTTCCATCTTGTATCTGAGCAAAAGAAAGAGGTAGGTAGGGAAAATGTTATAAGAAGTGACAAAGTTTGCCTTTCCTTTCTCAAATGTCAGTGCTCATTGATCACTAAATCACTTCAACAGCTTATTAAGTAAATGTCACAGAGAGCTACCAGCAGTCTCCTATTAATTTAAAATATACTTGTAAAGTTTACCTTAGGAATGTAATTTCTTTTTCAATGAAAAATGCTCTCTATATTCAATTGGGAGCATTTTGGACCTAACCAGCCAGGGTATGAGACTGTTGATAATACAAAAATGCACATTTAAAATGAACTTGTAGAGTTGCAATATGTTGTAAAGGTTGATTTATAGCTTAATTGTGATTTTTTTATCATTTCCAGGCATCCTCCCCATTTGGTTTTTCACATTTTTCTAATATATTTATTCCCAGGATTTTGTATCAACTCTAGTAAAGCAGCAACCATCAATCATTCTTTGGGAGTTAATACCAAATGATAATAAGCACTTTAAATCTTCAAAGCACTGCATGAACATTAAATAATTTTCACAATGTTACTATGAGGTAAGCAAACACATGTTATTATACCAGTTTCAGTAGGCTTCCTTTTGAGAAAAATCCATGTTAACCATACTGTAACCTAGCCATGCTGGCTGCAAAACCTGGTAGTTAAAAACATTTTTAAATTCTATGAAGCCATTTGTTTTCCAAAATATGAATTTCTAGCCTGGCCATTTTATAATTTGTGAGACTAAGGCTATGGGTGAGGGGGGGAGTTCCAGCATTGGGATTAAAACAACTCAGTTATTCCAGGCTTGCACTTCATGCATTAATTCAGTCTCCCACAGAACCAAGAGATGGACTGAGATTCTCTACTGCTTTTATTTGCATCCGACTTTGATTGATCCTTCTTTCCATAGATGCAATAAGAGGCTGCAGCCAGGGGCGGTGGGTATAATAGGCAGGGGAAGGGATTGCCTTCCCAAACCATCAGCCTGGCCCCGCCCACACTCCACCCCCAGAATGCCTACTATAGGCGTACTGGGAGTGAAGTGTTGCTCTCCCCAGCACCCGCCCCCTCTGGTTCTCTGGGGCTGGGAGGTTGAGGCTGCATGCCCTCTGCCTGCCCTGTGGTGTTGGGGAGTGGGGCCTGGGCCCTTTTGGGGTGGGGATGGAGGCAGGGCAGGGAGATCAAGCCCAATCATGGCATTAGTGAATAAATTCAAATATAACCATTGTATTTGGTGTCAGAGTCAGGACTTGACTGGCATTTTTTCAATCAGAGACCATCTGTCTTTTCATCAGGTATGTGTGCAGTGTGGTACGATGGGGCCCTGATCCCTTATTGGGGCTTATAGGGTCTGCTGCAATATAAACAAGCAAGCTGCCTAAAATACAGCAGTGGCCCTGTTCCCTTTGACTGGGGACAGTTAGAAACTCATTTTGCAGACCTGAAGATGTGTGAGGGAAAATGCCAACTCTCTTCTCATTCAAAAACAAACAGCAACATTCATCCAAGTGCATGAAATGCACACACAGGCTCAGCCCAAGACATCTGATTCCAATGTACCATGTAAGGAGGTGACTGATAAGCAGTATTTTTGGACACTGTTCAGTTCTACCTACTGTTTGCTATCTATCAGAAAATAAGGGAAGAATGGGGATTAAAAATTAAAATGGCACATTTTTTATTCAATTGCTCCCTGAAAGACCTAGGAAGATTCTTACTCCCAATTCCACCCCATGGAAATAAAAGGTTTCCCATCTTTCAGTCTCAGCATACAACCAATCACATTTATCATCCTACTGCCCATTCAGCAGAAAAGCGACGAATAAGAAAGCAAACTAGAATAAGGTTAGATTCATGGACTGTATAACTGCAGCACTTCAATGCCATCCCCCCCCCATATCTCCTTTCACCCCAGAATCACTTCCAACAGCAGATAAACCAGTGCTTTGAATTCTTCTTGGGGCGTAACAAGCTGGCAACTGGCGTGACATGTTGTAGGGAGAGGAACGCAAATACTGAAATCAGAAATAATGAGATTTCTCTCTCATATGCAGCGTGAAATGAAAGGCAAAACAGCCGAGCTGCTGAAAACAGGGTAGTGGGAGGAGGGAGAGGATGATTTAACCCAGTTTGCTTACTACATGTATTTTAAAGAAAAAGCCTTGCAGGCAAACACTGGGAAGTATAGACTTGGAGAACTGGGTCTGTTGCAGAGTTCTGTGTCTTGAGCCAGAACAGCTATCTCTGTATCTCCAGTACAAGTGCCCTGTGACCAGGCACTGCTGTGTGCTGTGGCCAAATGAACTGATGCTACAAATAAGAATGCAGGGGAGCAGGGAGGAAACAAAAGGAAGGGGGATTAAAAAAGCTCCAGAAAATCAATTAGGACAAAGTCTACTTCAGTTTGTAGACAGCATCTTTAATTGCTGTGTGCATTGTTGGTGATGAATGGGCTGGTTACAACTGTGCCCCGTCATTCTTATCGTGGCTGGGAACCAGCCAAAAGCTGATCGACGCTGAAAGTCTTTAGTTATTGCTAAATAACTAGGGCAAGGTGTCAGCTTCAGGCTCACGCTAACTTGTCCTGTCTTCCTTTCTCTAAACCCATGCTTCATTTTCAGGCGGACTGACATAGCCTCTTGCACAGTAGGAATCCTGTGCTTCTTCCAACTGGGAATTTTGGGGTTGTTGCAGTTTTTAAATAGATGCCACAAAAAGCTCTTCTTCAAAACAAACTTAAATACACTGAAGGCTGCAAGATACTGCACAGGGTTCCTAAGTGCCAACACATCAGCTGGGTGCTAGATCTTAAGTATTTTATACTTTTCTACAGTGGCTTTCCAATCAGTTTCCAATCTTAAAGGCTCATTCTTAGGGCTGTGGGAGCAATAGAGAGGCCAGGTGTCTGACAGTTCTCTCCTTCACACCAAGGGGGATCTCCAGAGAAGCCCAAACCGTGTAAAACCAGCACAAGTGAGAGGAGAATCAAGTCTGGTCTGGTATGCTCCCCAGGGAGGGGACAGAAGAAGTACCTGTTACGTTAGATTTGCCACATCTCACTTCTCTGAAGGAAGCCGCCATTGAATTTCAAGGTGTGAGGAAGGATTTTGTTGCATGTTAAAATGAGGCATTTATAATCTCAGTGATAGTGGATAATCATAAGAGGCCTGGGGGAGGGGAAGTTAGTGAGAGATGATTAGCAAGGTAGCACCAGGAATTCAGTAGACCATCCCCAAGGAAAAATGAAATTATAATTAATTTAGGTCCAGATGCTGCATAGTTCCAAGCACACTCCAATCAACTCCCACTGACTTCTGGATCAGGTCCCTGGATTTGAAAGCTACATTTCATTCAGTTCCTTTCCTGCCCAAGAGTCATTGACAGCTTGCCCATAAATAAAGACCCCAGAACAGCTATTATAAAATAAGTCAAAAGTTGAACCAACCCAACTCCATTACTCAGCATCCACTCCTTTTGGATCATTATCTAAAAAAAGGAAAGCTGATTTTAAGAACCTATATGCCACAGATTGCAATATTTAATGTAGTCTGATGATCCCCATGGAAGGGAGGGGATGAATAAGAATCGTAAACAAAAACAGAGCACATCGTGAAAACTGTCTAACCATTGTAAGGTAGTATAAAGATTATCTTTCAAAAATTGCCTAGAAAGGCCTTTTTTGTTTCTAAAACACACATATTGCTATACACACAGGTGAGCAAAGTTCCTATCCTGAATCACTTGGACCTCATCTACACTAATCCAGAGTAGCTCTGTCTAGGCCTTCCAATTCACAGGTGACTACCTCATTCAGTAAGCTATTAGCTATTCTGAGGGATCTCTCTGAATCTCTGGGTGTTCCCCCCACACACATACAAACACACACAAAATTTTTCAAAATGTTTATTTTATCCCAGTGCAGCAGGGAAGATTTTTGAACTCTTGGAAATTTTCATGGGATGGAAAAGCAGTTATACTTATAAGGATCCATTTCTGAAGTATCACAGTGCCTAAAACTCTTTATTGTATTTATCTGCACAACATCCCTGTGAGACACGGAAGTGCTAGTATCTCCACTGCACAGATAGAGAACTGAGGAAGAGAGAGGCCAAGTCACTTGCCCATGATGACACAGGAAGTCTATAGCAAAGTAGATACTCATATATCCCAAATCTTAGTTTGGAACCATTACCACTGGACTATCCTTCCTCTCTATCACTCAGTTCCTAGATAGACCGTCAGTGAACTATTTTTTTATACCAACAAGTATTGCCCCACTGAAGTCAACAGAGACATATACTTTGGCATGGAGACCTTGGGAAAAAGAGAAAAGAGTTGTGATAAATGCTCTTGTAGCCTATTCTGGTCCTTCCTGATTGTTGGCATGCAACTAAAATAATTTTAGTCATTTTCTCTATCTCAGATTAGTGTTTTATTGTCTTAAAATATGTATCTATTTTGTTAGCAAGTCCATACTTGCTGGCTTGGTTTTACAATCCTGAGCAATGACATAGCTTACATATTTTTACTTTGCATTAGAATTGCAACAGTCTTTGTGCAATCTGCAAAGTACAATATACTGTATCATTTTATATACTATCATCCCTATAGTGTTGGGGGTTTTAGAGTAGGGTATTCAACACAGGGTTCTAAATTCCATTGCTATAGATTACTACAGGTCTGGATGATCATACACAGCCAATTCCCACTGATTTTGTGTTTCTAGATTTTTGGGGTGATTTGCTCCACTGAAAGAAAATATGCCTTTGGCTTCTGGTGGGACTTTGGCAGCAGCAGAGTAAATTATTTCTGCATATGACTGTGTTTCAGGCTGTCATGTTTCCATCCTTCTTACTGTAATGGACATATGTGAAAAAATATCCATTCATTTTAAAGAACCTTGCAGTCCTGCTTTGGCAGCAAGATGGATGACTGCAGATACCTAAGCAGCTCTTTTTCATCCCTCATTTGTATGATCATTCATGGTGAGCAATATCTACTGGATGGCAGCAGTGCAAGCAGGTAATCCAAGGCCTTCAATTGCTCCACCCAATATAATTCAGTCTTGTCCTAAAGAGAACTCTTCTAAGAGTTCAGTTTCCATGGGTGTTTATGCATTGAGATATCCCAATGACCTCTCTAATGGGAGAAAAAAGTATTTCTCTCTCTAATTTGGATATATTTACTGGAATCTCATGATATGGACAGTCTCACCCCCAAATGTATCTGTAATGCTACCTTATCTTTCACTGTTCTCTCTTTCCCTTCTGTGTGCATATAGCAAAAGATCTCTGTTCTATAGGTTATCTGCAATTTTCATTCATTTCATTTTATCTGGTATCTACACAGACATTGTAAACTATGATTGTTAGGTTTTAGAGGCTCAAGAGAACAGGGAAATAGTTGGGAGAAACAATTCTAATATAAATCACGTCAAACCAGAGCAAGACTCATGAGTCCACAGGCTCTTATATTGTGCATTTCTTGCTTATTATATGTATAACAGAATGGTTGTTGAATTTTTTTTCTTTAAACCTTTTCTAAGCTTGTTTATCCCTGGGGCTAGTACTTTGTATTAGAATTTTAGTTCTTCCATAAAATACTCAACCAGATATTTTGTTAACCAATCTGGAGCTTCCTAGCTATAATCCCAGATGCCTCTTTCAAAGATGCTACAATTCCTATATTGTTGTTAAGTAATTAGAGATGGTGAAGATTTGGAGAGGAGGAACAAGTTCCTGTGCATGTTTTGGCTTTCATAGCTGAAAGGGTGGCAGATACTTTAGCTTTTCCCAGATGGGTAATTTCTTAATTATCTGTATGGATTTTCTGTCTGTTCTTGTTACGGCTACCATTGCCTCTCATTAGAAGGAGCTGTTCAGTTTCAGACAATTTCACAGTTGTGGTTTTTGGATGCTTTTTGGAAATTACTGTAATTTATTTATGGTTTGCATGAGGAAGGCTTGAACTCCAAAGCCATGCTGACAACCATTTACAAAGTACTAGATGTGAGAGTAATGAAATTTTACTCAGTAACATTTACTGGTACTCTATAAAATGATGAGAATTCCTTTTGTAAGACAACACATAGCTATTACTGGATAGATAGCTCCAAAATAGAGCTAACTCGTGGATGGTCCACGGGATTTGGAAGTGGAATATAGGATATTTCACCTATGTGTTTCAAATCACAACCAGTCATAGCTGAAAGGCACTGCTGGCTAAATAGTACCTTGTATGTGGTGAGCTAGTGGTCGCATTTGACTCTCTAGCATAGTGGTTCTCAAACTCTGAGTCTCAACCCCATTTTAATGAGGTCACCAGGGTTGGTGTTAGACTTGATGGGTTCTGTGGTCCGGTTATAGGCTCTCTGCCTGGGGCTTGGCCCAACCCCCAACCCCAACCCCACCCCAAGACAGCAGGGCTTGGGCAGGTGCAGGCATTAAGGATGTTAAATATCGAGTAAGTGACTAATCGTGTACTCAACACAATTTGTACTCCTGTTACAATTTGTACTCAATACAATTTGTTTCAAGTACATGATTAGTCAATAAGGGTCTGCTGCAGTACTGCAGTTTAAATGTAGCAGGAGCCGGGAATGCAGGCAGCCCGGCTCCTGCTACATTTAAACTGCAGAGCCACAGTGGGGGTAGGTCCAGGACCTGGCGTGAGCCAGGACTAAAGAAGTCCAAGCTCTTGCTGGGTTTGGACTGCTGTGGCTCTGCCTTTTAAATGTAGTAAGAGCCAGTCAGCTCTGTACCTCTGCCTGGGCAGCTCTTACTATATTTAAAAGGCAGAACTGCAGCACTACTGTGCCTTTGCCTTCCCTGCCTGCCCCCCTCCCCTCCCACACACACCAGAGACAGCTGGTTCCTGCTACCTCCTTTTTGCCTCTGATTGACATAGCTTAAGTTGTGTAGCTTAATTCAACTTTATCCCTGCTGTGTAGACGTACCCAAACTGACCAGGAACAAAGTACTTCAACATTTCTGAATCAAGATTTTTGTGACATAGCTAGCAAGAGACATGAACATTCAGAAATGTACTTACACCATTTCCCCAGCACCAACAATTATGAATAAATGCTTCCTCCTTTCCTGAGAGGTAGTCACTAGCTTTGTGCAGTTTTTGTATTCATGTGAGCCAAAAGACTGAAATTGTTGCAAGTCACTTCATAGAATCATAGAACCATAGAGCTGAAAGAGACCTCAGGAGGTCATCAAGTCCAGCTCCCTGCTCTAGGCAGGACCAATCCCAACTAGATCAACCCAGTCAGGGCTTTGTCAAGCCGAGACTTAAACACCTCTAGGGATGGAGACTCCACTACTTCCCTAGGTAACCCATTCCAGTGTTTCACCACTCTCCTAGTGAAATAGTTTTTCCTACTATCCAACCTGGACCTCTCCCACCACAACTTAAGACCATTTCTCCTTGTTCTGCCATCCGTCACGACTGAGAACAGCCTTTCTCCATCCTCTTTGGAACCTCCCTTCAGGAAGTTGAAGGCTGCTATCAAATCCCTCCTCACTCTTCGCTTCTGCAGACTAAACAAACCCAACTCCCTCAGTCTCTCTTCATAGGTCATATGCTCCAGCCCCCTAATCATTTTGGTTGCCCTCCGCTGGACCCTCTCCAATGCGTCCACATCCTTTTTGTAGTGGGGGGGCCCAGAACTGGAGACAATACTCCAGATGTGGCCTCACCAGAGCCGAATAAAGGGGAATAATGACATCTCTGGATCTGCTGGCAATGCTCCTCATAATGCAACCTAATATGCCATTAGTCTTCTTGGCTACAAGGGCACACTGTTGACTCATATCCAGCGTCTCATCCACTGTAACCCCCAGGTCCTTTTCTGAAGAACTACTACTTAGCTGGTTGGTCCCCAGCCTGTAACAATGCTTGGGATTCTTCCGTCCCAAGTGCAGGACTCTGCACTTGTCCTTGTTGAACCTCATCAGATTTCTTGTGGCCCAATCCTCCAATTTGTCTAAGTCACTCTGGACTCTATCCCTGCCCTCCAGCACATCTACCTCTCTCCCTAGCTTAGTGTCATCTGCAAACTTGCTGAGGGTGCAATCCATCCCCTCATCCAGGTCATTAATAAAGATATTGAACAAAACCAGTCCTAGAACCGAACCTTGGGGCACTCCACTAGAAACCGACCGCCATCCTGACATCGAGCCATTGATCACTACCCGCTGGGCCCGGCCTTCTAGCCAGCTTTCTATCCATCTTACTGTCCATTTATCCAATCCACATTCCCTTAACATGCTGGCAAGAATATTGTGGGAGACCGTATCAAAAGCCTTGCTAAAGTCAAGGTATATCACATCCACTGACTTTCCCATGTCCACAGAGCCAGTTACCTCATCATAGAAGCTAATTAGATTGGTCAGGCACGACTTGCCCGTTGTGAATCCATGCTGACTTCTCCTAATCACTTTCCTCTCCTCCAAGTGCCTCAAAATGGATTCCTTAAGGATCCCTTCCATGATTTTTCCAGGAACCGAGGTAAGACTGACCGGCCTAGAGTTCCCTGGATCGTCCTTCTTGCCTTTTTTGAAGATGGGCACTACATTTGCCTTTTTCCAATCATCCGGGATCTCTCCCGATCTCCACGACTTTTCAAAGATAATGGCCAAAGGCTCCTTTATGGGTAGCACACCTTTATTTGCTACTTTATGGGTAGCACACCAAGGTCATGCCTACAGTAAGGATGTAAGCAAGTAGTCAACTACTCAACTACCCAATAAGCATAAGCTTCTCAGGTAGTCAAGTGGCATATTCGACTACTCGCTTCCCCCTCCCCCTTGCTGCCTCTGTATGAGAGGCAGCAAGGGGGAGGGAATAGGAGCTAGTGCTGGGGGGAGCCGGCTTAAAAGCCACTTTCCCCCAGCGCTGTCCCCATGGTGCCACCTGCCTTCCCCCCACTGCCTCTCTCAGAGGCAGCAGCAGCGGCAGGAGAGGCTGCGCTGGCCACCGTGAACTGAGGCTGCTCCTGCAGCATCCCGGGCCACCACAAACACGGGCGCTGGAACACTAAGCAGTCCCAGCTCGTGACAGTCTGGGACCACTGCACTTCTCCATTTTAAATGTAGTAAGAGCCTCCCAGGAGCCACCCAGACTGCGGCTTTGCATTTTAAATGTAGTAAGAGCTGAGTAGGCTACGTCTGAGCAGCTCTTACTACATTTAAAGTGCAGAGCTACAGCGTGGGTGGCTCCCATAACCGGCACAAGCAAAGACTGAGCAGTCCCAGCTCGTGCCAGCTCCAGACTGCTGAGCCTCTGCATTTTAAATGTAGTAAGAGCTCCTCGGACCTGCCCCACTCGGCTCTTATTATATTTAAAAGGCAGAACCGCAGCAGTCCAGAGCCAGCGCAAGCCGGCTCCGGGAGCTACCCTGGCAGAGTGGCTTCCTTATTGATTAGTTGTGTAGTTGATACAAATTGTATTGACTACACAATTAGCCAAATAACCACTCTTTAACATCCTAAGTCTACACTAGAAAACTATTTCAAAATTAGTAAATTTGATTTAATAACTCCCAATTTAACAAATTTGAACTAGTGTGTCGACACTACAGAGAAGTCTCAAAATTAGTCCAAGGCAGGCTCTGTTAACGTGGATGTGCTATCTCAGACTTAGAGCCCCAGGAAGCACTGGGGAGTAATTAGTTTGAATGGCTATGGGGAGTTATTATTTCAAAATAGCGGCAATGGAGCATCCACACAACCCTTATTTCACAATAATTATTTTGGAATTAGCATTACTCCTAGGCTATGTCTAGACTACATGGCTCCGTCGATGGAGCCATGTAAAATAGTTTATTCGGCATAGTCAAAGAAGCGGGGATTTAAATAATCCCCGCTTCTTTAAAATAAAAATGGCCGCCGTGCTGTGCCAACGATCAGCTGACTGCGCTGCTTCTAGACTACCACGCTGTGCCGGATCAGCTGACATACTATAACTGAGAGGGATTAGACAATCCATTATTTCTCTTGCTTTTTGCAGTTTGTTTTCAATATGCATTTGAAAATGACTGGTACATTTCACAGCTTTAC
Source organism: Pelochelys cantorii (assembly GCA_032595735.1). Classification (NCBI taxonomy): domain Eukaryota; kingdom Metazoa; phylum Chordata; order Testudines; family Trionychidae; genus Pelochelys; species Pelochelys cantorii. The sequence goes on along the minus strand of CM064326.1, from coordinate 139,354,926 downwards.
TTATAGCACATGCTCCTCCCCAGACACTTCAAGAGGGTGTATTAGAAATATCAGCTAGCAAACGTGAAACTGCACAGTCCTCAGGAAGGTGTGTGCACAGAGAACAAGAGGAGTTCTCAGGCACCTAGCCACCATTTTGGATGTTTGCATATCAAGCTCTCTTTAAAACAAAATCACAAGTATGTAATAAAGTTCCTGGTTGTTTATGGAGGTTGGTAATCTAGATCCAAAGAAGTCTGGGCAAGCAAAAACAAAAGAAAACACCTTGTCTCTAAGGAATTAATTCAGCCAAAAGACTATCTGCACTCTAAAAAAAAGCTCTGAAATTTATGTTTGCTAGACTTGTGATGTAATTCATGGCACAGAAGGAAAATAGCAGGCGTGAATCACTACTGCATCATTCCTATGTATGCTACTGTAATTCCTTTGAAGACAATAGAGTCATACTGGCATAGAAACAGAGTACTACTGGGTTAAATCAGGCTCAGTTTTTTAAATAAATGTGTCCCTCTTCTAGAGTGCTGTCTTGGTGAATGTCATCTCCTAAGGGGACTAATCTCTCACATCATCACAGGCTGTGGAGTGTCTCTATGTGTGGGTGTGTTTTTTTAACAGGTGGATGTGTGATTTTACTATGTAAACACTCCATTGAGATATTCTGTAATGAAAGACTGAATGGCAATATGATAGTTTGGCAATATGATAGTTTGCTGTTGAGCAACACAAATACTTTGTGATAACCATATCCTGCCTGTTTTGCAATTTGTGAGCATAACATGCCCTGGAAGCCACTTCTGTTGCTGCCTATAATTTTAATATTTTGAATGATTAAGCCAAATTTTCCTTTTTACTTCTGTCTATCCTGCCAAGAGTCTGTTTCAAACCAAACTCCATTTAAGCCTCTCCCTATCAAATCCCTGCTTACCATAAAGCACTAACTTTCTTATAACCCATCTCACTAGACTGAATTACTACAGGCTTATGACTAGTCCAGTTCACCCACCCTGCTTGCAAACCTGCTTTGTATCACTTTGAGTAATCTATCTTGAGCACAGAAGTCCCTTCTAATTCCCTATTACCTAGACATTCTTTAAACACCTGACAATATGGGATTTTCCAGATAACCCTCATCTGTTTACCAACTGCTGCCATATGGCATATGACTCTCCATTGTTATCTTGTGGTAAATGAGGTGAGCCTGATGCCAGACAGATCAGGAGAGCTAGCCCTGTTTTGTTTAAACTAAACATAAATATACATACACACAGACATGTGCAGGTATACAGAGACCTTTCTATGCCCTCCCCACTGCATATGCAATGTATATTTGTGGTATTTTTCCCCAGAAAAAGCTAGTCTAATTAATACTCAAACACTGACACCTCCTTGCTCTCTAAAGTACATCACCCAAATACAGTCCTGCTAACACACCCAGAAAAGCAAACAGAGAATGAAACCAGTCTTGTTTCCCTCGGGACTCTGTTTTGGGGCAACTCATTGAAATGATGTGCAATTCCCAGGCAGATTATTCAGGAAGAACAATGGTCTATGGTTATGTCTAGACTGCAGGCTTCTTTCGGAAGAAGCTTTGCCGGAAGAGATCTTCCGGAAAAACTTCTTTAGAAAGAGAGCGTCTACACAGAAAAAGCACACTGAAAAAGCGATGTGCTTTTTTGAAAGACAGCATCCACATTCATTGGACACTACCTCGCATTTAAGTTCTGATTGCTGTGGATGGAGTGGCCACCTGTGCTTTTTCCTGGAGGCCTCTTCTGTCGAAAAAAACCCCTCTTCTCTGTCCACACACACCTTTTTCCAAAAGAGCTCTTTCAGAAAAAGGCTTCTTCCTTGAAGATATAGGTTTACCACTGTCAGAAAAAAACCCTCTCTTCTTCCTCCTTTCTGTCGAAAGAACTCAATAGCAGTGTGGACGTAAGTGTAGTTTTTCCAGAAAAATGGTCGTTTTTCTGGAAAAACTCTTCAGTGTAGACAAACCTTATGAGGCAGCTTCCAGTACTACTGCTTTGATTGAGGACAAACAGAATGCAGAAGACAACTGCTGCCTCTTCAGCAACACTTAAACAACATGCACAACTGGAAAGACAAGCTGCAAATGAGAGTTTTCGTAACATGCGCTAGTTTTCACTTCTTGACTGTTCTGAAATCTGAACAAGCTGTGCCAAGGCCTCACCACTACCATCTCTCTCTCTCTCTCTCTCTCTCACACACACACACACACACACACACACACACTCTCTCTCTCTCTCTCTCTCTCTCTCTCTCTCTCCTTCACACACACACACACACGTTGATAATTTGTGGCCTCTATGATTCCTCTCATCCTCTGACAACCCACTCCCCATAATTAAAACCTAACTGGGCTCATGCAAATAACAGAGCGCTCAATGCCAAATAGCAGAGCACTCAGTGCTGAAATGGGAAATAGAACATTAGTGAAAAACCTATATATCGCTTCGGGCTTGATCCAAAGCTGACTGAAGTCAATGGAAAGGCTTCCGTTGACATCATGGGCTTTGGATCAGGCCCTCACTCATCTTCCTTCACTCCTCCCTTTGCCCCTCAGAAATCCATAAATAATGCTGTATTCTTTGGCAAGTATCTCCTCTTGTTGCATGGTCTGTGTAACTCCACAGGTCTCAATTTACACGTGAGATTGTCTCTAATAGGCATTCACATCCACTGTCACAGAAGATGTCAGAAATGTTTGACTGAGCTTCAGATGAGATCACCTCTTCTCTACACTCGCTTGTCTCCTGTCAGAATTCATGTAGCGATCCAGTAAATTTGAGTAGGTAAGTCCTTCAATCGTGATTTAAGAGATGTCCTGGCTGTGTACCTTATAATTTGTCCCAGATGCTTACTCCAGTTTCACCCTTCAGTTTCATGCACAATGAGCTGCTCTTGACAAAGTTTATAGCTACAGGCAAAAAATGAAGGACTCTGCCTTCAGAAAAACTTCATAAGTTCTTACAAGAGATTGTTTATAGACTACAAGTGACTAACCCTGGATTTAGAGGAAAGTCACTGTACAAGAACATAGTTTTCAATCTATCTTTAAACCATACCAAGACATGAAATTTTCACTCCCGCAGTTTTTCCTGTACTTTGTGCTTTAATCATATTTCAGGACATCAGAGTATTGATGGATACTAGCTGAAGGAACCATTAAAACACCTCCTATTCTAATTAGCTATGTTTCCAAATGTCCTTTAATTGTTCCAAGTAATTCCACAGATGGAGTGTCCTTTATCATTCACCTCCTTTATCACACTTGGCAAACGAACTAGTTCTCATAACCCATGCCAACCATTACAACTAGTCAGCTAGGGCTGCACTCTGTAGATTTTGTCTGCAAAACCCAAATACCTTTATTTTGCCAAATTCAAAGCTGAGTTGGTCTCACAGCCTGTTTCAAATAGTATTTGTAGCTAAAAATATTTGATACAGATTTTGACATGTAATCTTCATCATATATTTATTCAATTATTATTTCAGACTTTGACCAACCTTACTGCCAAATACTATTTTCAGCAAAGAACTGCACTTTCTTATCATACACAATTATTCAGTTTTTGTTACTGATTCTAGTTTTAAAATGGTCACACAGCCCCTGGAGATGCCACTCCTGATTCTTCCATTTGCAACTGACCTTATGCCATGGAAAACAAGGCATAGTAGCAGGACTGCTGCCATAAAAAAAAAATACTGTTTACAGGTGTACCCAACATACCCATTACCTCAATTAACAAACAAAGAGAGGACAAGCAAAAGGAAAAAGAGTTAATGAGCAAATCCTGATCATATCACTAGGGTAGCAGGAAAGCCAAGAAAGTAGGGGGACCAGCAGGATTTTACTGAAAACAGAAATCTCAAAAAGGCTTGGGAGTTATCCAGTTTATCCAGATTCTTTCCTATCAGCACTGTCGGTCTCTCAAACTGGCCTAAACAAACAAATCGACCCTCCCCCAACCCCTCCACTACTGCACACCCTTGCTACAGAACTTAATAATGCAGTTGCATAAAAGATGTCTTTGTACTCTCTTTGCTGCTACGGAGACTACACATGAAAGCATCAATATAAACAACTCACACAGAAGCCTTTGACCCATGAAACTAACTGCTAGTAAGTGACAGTGCCTCTGGCATAAGTGACAGAGACTCTCCCATGCTTCTGCTCAGGCTCCCACCAAAATACAGCCCAGTGTGTCTTCCCAATTACCCACTCCAAACAATGGAAGCAGAGTGTGAGCTGGTGACTTCCAGTTGGCAGCATAGACTACTTTTCTCCTTCTCACCCCTTCCCTCTCCTTTCCCTCTCCCTTCCAAACCGGCCCAGCACACTTAAACTGAGAACAGCACTAGCTTGTATTTATCATGCTGTTATGGCCTGAATCCAGACCCAAGCTGGCGGGATCAATGGAGGACTAGCATCATCCCATTCAGCTACACACAACCTACTTGTCATTCTTTTGGAAACCAGTGACTCAGATTTAACTTTATTGTGGGCTGGCAGCTGGTGGGATTGGGCAAACTACACAAAAGGAACAATAACGGCGTACACTGACATGCAGAGCACAGAGAAGAAGGTCTTAATGTAGCCTTCATTCAAGCCTCAGCATAATTAAAACAACATTACCATTCTCAATGGCAGATTTTGCCTCCCGTAGCCAGCCTTTTGGGGTGTGCTTTGTTTCAGCAATTTACTCGTCCTGACAGGGTTACATTAAGAATTAAGGATCACATTTTATTTCTCTCCCTTGTCCTCTGACCAAAAACTATAATTTGAATCCATGTGTATGGACATTGGGTACTCCACAATAAGTGCCACAAACAAACAGGATTCCTTTCCTGTGGTGCTGCTAAACACCCAGGAGACTCTGATTAAATAAGGATTTTTTTTTTAAATCTCCAAGCAAGTTTCTACCCAGATCTCTTTCAGCTGCCTATGTTTATAAGTTTTCAAAGGGTTCTCTTATTTTTATTGTATACCGGGAAGCTGATGGGAGCATTTGCTCCCATTGACCTCCTATTGTGTGGACGGCGATTTAAGATATGTTGACTCCAGCTAACTCCATAGTTGGAGTTGAGTATCTTAAGTTGACCCTCTGCTCTAGTGTAGACCTGGCCATTGACAGAAATCCACATTGCCACTGAAATACAGGGGCAGAACACAGCAACTGTTTAACATATAAAGATTTTAACTGCACAGTGTTTTGGAGAAGAAGTGAAGAATACCTTATCATATTAAAAAGCAGAACATAGTTACGTTTTTTGAGGATGACCAGAAAACCAGGAATTTGTTCAGAACATCCATTCTTTTTGAAAGTGCCAGCCACACATATGCTATACCCATATCGTCTGCTTCACTTGTCATCTGCCCTTTGATCCCCCTCCACTAGAACCTCTAATATTTCAAACAGCTACCGATTTCCCAGCCACAAAATATCAGAGAAATGTTTCCTTCTTTTCTCCCCAAATGTGTCTTTCTTCCCTATAACTTTTAGCCAAAGAGCCAATAGAAAACAGGGAATGATATGGGAGGAAGAGAAGAAGTGTTAAGAGCAGTGTTAGGAAGATAAACTAAACACACCTCTAGCTCGTCACACTGAGAAGGCTGCTGCTATTTTCAGCACGAGTACATGGCTAGACCCTTCCTCACTTAGATCAGTCTCAAGGTTGTATGTGTCTGATCAATTTAAAGCCCCAGCCACCACCACCCGTTCCAACCATCTGTAACTGCTGGAAGAATCTTCCGTCTCTGTTCCTCCTTTCATCTCAATTGGCTAGTACCTGGTTATTCTATCCATATCCCTGCCTCATATTTTTTAATCTTCCGCCACAGAGAGAAGCTCTAGTGCTTGTCTCAGCAGCTGCCCATCTCTTTCTGAAGCAGCAGAGAAGCTAAACTGACCTAATTCCTGCCAGTGTTACCGTGGCCCACAGAATTCTAAAGTAGGAACAGTGAAAATTAACAATACACTGATCGGTTTGCACTGGCTCACATTTGAAAAACCAAACCAAACCAACAACATTTCTTCATAGCCTAGAAGGAGACTTAGAAACTTTTAAATGGACATTTAGAATGAGCAGAAATTGATGGTAAAAGCTTTTTAAATCGCTCCTGGGCAAGTGGATTTTCAGGCCACCTCATCAAGTGTATTTTCTATACTACAAATGCTGCATGTGTAACCCACACACCTAGTGTGGTTACTGAGCAATGCAAGTGGCATTTAGACCACAGCAACAGCTAAGATCAAGAGACCTCTACAGCATGGGCTGGGAGCCAGCTGGCTTTTAGCTCAGAGGGTAGAGGCTCCTATACTCAGCTGCAGAAGTCCCAGGTTAAAATCCACCTGGTGGTAGTTACACATGCAGACATGTGGACCTCCAAAGATAACTCTCTCATTGCTGCCTCACATCATTTTGATATCAGAGAGCCAAGGTCGTTGAGGTAATATCCTTTGTGGAGCCAACTTCTGTTAGTGAGAGACACACCCTTTCAGGCTACAAAGAGCTCTCCTTCAAGCTTCTCTCTTTCACCAACGGAAGCTGGTCCAGCAAAAGATACTAACTTATCCATCTTGTCTCTAATATCCTAGGACCAACACAGCTACACCACCACTGCAGTCATCATTTTGATTTACAGTTTTGACTTGGAATACCCAGTTGTATTTTTTAAGTTAGTGCTGAATTGATCTTAAATTGTAACTGCAGCAAATAAATCAGTTGTGCTGAAACACATGCTGTGGCTATTGAGGCTGGGATGATCTGCATGCTATTCAAAGGAGAACTAAAAATGATGCTACCAAACACAGCACATCTGCCATCCCCATTGATGTAACAGGTGGTAAAATTGTCTAGCAACTGCCAGTCAAGGATCAGTAATCAACAACGGCCTCATCAAGCATAATCAATATTTCACAAAGGCCTGTACTCCTCTATGAACATGTCTAAAAGCATCCACACAGTTTAACAATACAACCACCTCCAAAAGTAATCAGGCCACAGAGTGAGCAGGAGCTAGATTGCAGTATGAAAATTACCTTTAACTAACTTTGTGTGAAGGTAAGAGCTGATAGATATCATGATTAGAAGCTGGTAGTCAGGCACTACCCATAAAAATCTGCTTTTCAGTTGCTTATAATTTTTATGCTATACTGTAACTGCTCAGGGTAAATATTTCCATGCTGTTGTTACTGTTATTCCAGTCATTAAAAATTGCATGATACAAACTGTGTGCATGTGGGGGTGGGGTGGGATTTTAAAAGCTTGACTTTGATCTCCTTTTAATGTAAGTTTTTGGGGGAATGCAGTGCTAGTGATAGAACTGGTGAACGGCATGTGAAGGGACTCCTGGTGAAGGGACTCCTCATGACTCAGGAGTCTCAAGCTGATTCTTGATGCCTATCCCATGACTGTAGGCTCTAACTACTACTGTTAGGTCTGGCTTTATGTGACCTGGTCATGGCACATGGATTCTATCACTACCAAGCTAGAACAGGCATAAGTATGTATCTGATAGGACAGCCACAAATAGGGAGCAGATTTTGGTTCAGTGTATTTACCTTCTCTTCATCTTGCATTCCTTCTTTCCCTGTTCTTGAGGTTGGAACTAGCCTCAAATTTTAAGTAAAAACTAATACATCAAATAAATGACAACTGTAATAAATAATGGTAGCTCATTAATCTCATAAAAGAATGCTCTTCCCCCACTTTTTTGGAAGGAGAATTTATGTTGCTGGTATAAAGGGCTCATAACATACCATAATATGAAACATCCATGCTGATTCAAACCAGATAAAGTGACACACACTACACTTCATTAACTGATTTTGCAAATGTATCACAAGGCCTTTGGGCCTCCTGGCTTTGATTAAAGGGTTTTGAAAATTAACATTTAAATAAAAGTTTCTTCAACCCCTAGTGCCATTCTTCGCTCACTTCCTTCACCTGCCCCATTATTACAATGTCCAATGAATACTGCCAGTACTTTAAAATAAGAAATTCTGGCACTGCTTTGAGTTTTTGGGAAACCTCAGAGTCAGTAGCGAGAGGTATAACAATCAGGAAAATTAAACTGAAGCTGCATGACATTCTGAAAAAGAAATACATAGGCTCTCAAAAACACAGAGGGGAAGGTGTCAACTACAGATTAACGGGGATTTAAACATAGTATTTGTTCTGAATTTTTCAAATGAGATTTTTAGTTCTGACAGCAGAAAAGGTGCGGCTGTGTCAGGCCCCATACTGGGACTCTGGCTCTCCCAGTTGCTGCCAGTGTTTTAAAGCTGTTGATTGATATAACTTGGTGGTGTCCATAGGGTAAGGAAGTCTCAGGAGTGTGTAATAGAGGTTTTCCCCGGATTAGTTAAAGTGGAGCTGTTCCTTTTTTGGCTCTGTTGATAAACACACATGGTTTTTTGATTTGGTTTGGTGGGTTTTTGTTTTGTTTTGTTTTGTTTCATTTTTGCTTTTTGTTTTTTTAAGGAGACTGACTGAAATTCATCACAGAGAGAAAACTGTGAAGCAAAACTGGAGCTATTTTCTTTTTAGTAGGGAATGTAAAATCCCATTTAATCAGTTAATCTGTTAAATGTTGCGTTTAACTGGTTAACCGCTTAAATGGGATACCACAGGCCCACCTGGGCTGCAGCAGGCCCCCAATGGCAGTGCGGTGGGTGTGGGGAACTGCTCCCGCCTGACTGGGTCCACTGGTTAACTGGTAACCAGTAAGCATCACATGAGGGTGATGCTTACTGGTTAACCGCTGACATAGCTACTTTTTTATTAGGTAGTTTTCAACAACTCAGCTATATATTAACTCGACAATAAAGCAGGAGCAATGTAGCTTTTCCCTCCCCAGTTCTTGGCACCACATATTTCCAAACAGCTTTCCACATAAGGAAAGAAAGAAAAATAAACTGTAAAGAACTAGAACTATTACTGCACCATCTTTAAAATTCACCAGTTCAGGGAAGCAGAGCCTTCTGAGTACTATAAAACACCACAGCCCTGGAAAGTGGGGGCTTGAAGAGCTGAAAGCCATTTAAAGGCTGAGACCTCTGAATCTGCGGGAAGGTATTTTAGCTACTTCCCCTGCTTTGAAAGTGCTGGGCACTGCCATCATGGATGGAATGAATGCCACATGTGCGGTCTGCAGGGACAACGCATTTAGGAATCATACTATAGCACTGGATGATGCTCTGCAGATAACTTGCTCACATCAGTGCAAAGTACTTGCAAGCAAGGAGGAAGCTGGAGGATTGCCACTGGCACCAAATGGAAACCAGCTGGATTAGGTTCTATTGTTTGCATCCACCAGAAGAATAAAGGTAAAGCATAGTGATGGGAACAGCGTAAACAGGGCCCCTTGTATTGCACTATGACAGAATTTGCCCAGGCCAAGTTGGCAGGAAGCCAGCCAGGTTTGGCTGGCAGGCTAGGGTCCATTGGAAATCTGCCTTGTTTCCATTAGAATTTCATCTCCATTTAATTGGCATTTTCCAATGGAAAAACGTTTGGTCAGAAAATTTCTGATCAGCTAGAGTAAACAGAAACAAGCAATATTTCCCTGCGGCTTCCTCCAGTCTGAGAGAAGGCTCTGAGAAGCATGAAGTGCACTAGTGAGTGACTCTCAACCTTTCTCTACTGTAGCCCTTTCAGGAGTCTAATTTGTCTGACATACCCTGAAATTTCACCTCACTTAAAAATGCTTACAAACTCAGACATAAAAATACAAAAGTGTCACAGCACACTATTGCTGAAAAATTGCTTACTTCCTCATAAGAACATAAGAATGTCCATACTGGGTCAGACTAAAGGTCCCTCTAGCTCAGTGTTCTGTCTTCTGACAGTGACCAGTGCCAAGCGCCTCAATGGGAATGAACAGCACAGGTAATCATCATCTGTTGCTCATTCGCAGCTTCTGGCAAGCAAAGGCTGGGGACCCCATCCCTTTCCATCCTGACTAATAGCCATTGACAGACCTACTTTCCATGACTTTATCTAGTTATTTTTGAACCCTCTTTTTGTCTTGGCCTTCACAATATCCTCTGGCAAAGAGTTTCACAGGTTGAGTGTGCATCATGTGAAAAAATACTTCCTTATACTCTTTTTCACACCAGTCATGATTTTATAGACCTCTGTCAATTCCCCCCTTAGTGTCTCTTTTGCAAGCTAAAATGTCCCAGTCTTATGAATCTCTTCTCATATGGCAGCTGTTCCATCCCCCTAGTCATTTTGTTGCCCTTTTCTAATTCCAGTATATCTTTTTTGAGCTGGGGTGACCACATGTGCACACAGCATTCAAGTTGAGTGTACCAGGGTTTTACATAAAGGCAATAAGACATTTTCTGTCTTCTTAGCTATACTTTTCTTAATGATTCCCAATGTTCTATTTGCTTTTTTGACTGCTGCTGCACATTGAGTGGGTGTATTCAGAGAACTATCTACAATGACTACAACATCTCTCTTCTGAATGGTAACAGCTAACTTAGACCCCATTATTTTATATTTACATTTTCAATTATGTTTTTCAATGTGCATTTCTTTGCATTTATCAACATTAAAAGGTATCTGCCATTTTGTTGCCTCATCACCCAGTTTTGAGAGATACTTTCATAGCTCTTTGCAGCCTGCCTGGGACTTAATTATCTTGAGCAGTTTTGTATCATCAGCAAATTTTGCCACTTCACTGTTTACCCATTTCCAGATCACTTATGAATATGTTGAACAGAACTGGTCCCAGTACGGACCCCTGCGGGACACCATTAGTTATCTCTCTCCATTCTGAAAACTGGCCATTTATACCTACCCTTTGTTTGCTATCTTGTAACAAGTATCAGTCTGTGAGAGGACCTTTCCTCTTATCCTGTGAGAGGACCTTTCCTCTTATCCTAAGGCAGCTTATTTTGCTTCAAAGCCTTTGGTGAGGGACCTTGCCATTTTTACCATATAATTATGCAGGTAATCAATTGGAATATAAATATTGTACTCACATTTCAGTGCATAGTATATAGAGCAGTATAAATTCTTTTTATGTAGCCTGTTGTAAAGGTAGGCAAGTATATACCTGAGTTGATCTACCCAGGGGTAGACAAACCCTGGCTGAGAACCACTGAACTACACCTTTGATCTCAGTGGTTTGTTAAGTCTGAAACCTATCAGCAATTTTAACAACAGGGGTGCCAGGTGTCTGGTTTTGAACCAGACAGTCCAGTATTTGAACTTTCTGTTCGGGAAACAAATTGAGAAAATATAAATGAGAAAATATAAATGTCCGATATTTTCTAAATAAGATGTAAAGTAGATTGTGATGTAATGCCAAATGTGTCCTGTATTTTTGTGGAAACCATTTGGCAACCCTATTTAAAAATGCCAACCTTCTTAACTGTTCCATTAAACTCATTTTAGCAGAAACATCCAGCTAAATGTATCAGAGTCCCTTGCGACTTCCCACTCCTTGCTAGGTGCACAAGTTCTAGCTTCTGAAACCTCCAACTCCTCATCAATATCTATGAGTTCTCAACAGGGACATTTTTAGCAAATCAAAAACTGAGTGGGGACAGCATAAAATAAAAGGTTGTATGAAGACCAATGGCTCTCATTGTAGCACTCATTCTCATTTTTAATTCATTAAAACCTTCCATGTTTAAATTTAAGCCACATCTTCACAGAATTACCTGTCTGTAGCACCTGAGGGCCTTAGAATCCAAGAATTTTGTCACAGTGCTTAAGTCCAGCTTGCCACAGAGAACACAAGTCCCTTGGAATCATGCAAAAACAGATTGGAGAGCACAATGGCCTAAAGCAATTGTTGTCAACCTTTTCCCACCCAGAGATCCCTAAATTTGCATGGGGGACACATAGAGTCATGTGACCCCATATCCCTGCCTTCTGCTTGGCCCAGCTTCCTGAGTGGCTGCTGTAGAGCAGTGATATGGCTTCTTTGTCTTGATGCTGCCCGCTTGTGGGCTGTGAGGGGACTCTCTCTTCTGCAGGGATGCTGCAACTTTTGGTTGTGTGACTCTCCCCCCCCAACTCAGACAGGGTGGGTGGCCTGCTGAGGTGAGTCAGGACGTGAAGGTTGCGCTGTCTCCCGGAGCAGAGCCGAAGCCACTTGGGGCAGAAGCCTGGTCTTTGGAAGCCCCCCCTATTTGTTGATCCCAGGAGGCTGCTGAGCCTCCAGTTGAGAACCAGTGGTCTAAATTATGAGAGAAGAGAGACCGTTTGAGTGAAGAAACACATACAATCAGTGTTGGCAAGTGCTTCAGCAAGAGATCACACAATGAACAGAAAGGGGCTTTAATCAGAAGAGAGTGTGAGGAACAGCAGTTCTTAAAGTTTGTAATTGAAAGGCTGTAGTTCCATTAGAAAAGTCAAGAGGCCTAGCCAAAGTACTAATACCAGCATTTTGGCAGGCAAAACCATTTGCAACAAAAGGACCATCTTTCTCCCCTATTCTCAGTATTTGCTTTTACTTCAAGCTTTCCCAAACTCTGTGTAGTACTGGGAACAGACTTCAGTAACACTCTCAGATGTCAGAGTCCGGGAGATGGATAGTCTTCCAGAACAAAATCTTTGTACTTCCCAGAGTAACTATCCGTACATGTCCCTTAAACTATTAAAGTTAAAATCAGGGAGTGTTAATATAAGACACATGCAAAGATCAAGAGACTGAAACCCCTGATAGGGAAGATTTTTATCCATTCAGATGGAAGAATTTATATATAACTAAACTTCCTAAAATGAAAAGACAACTCTAGCTCCATGTTGGTTTAGTTCTTCCCATATGGCTCGTGTATGTGTGTGTGGGGGCGGAGGGGTGGGGAGGGAGTAAAGACATACTCTGAATCTCAATGCTTTTTATTAGATTGGTCAAGCTAAGGGTATGGCTACACTGGAAAGGTTTGCTGTCGACATGCAAAAGTCTTCAAAAGTGAAAACTGATCAACCCTACATTTCTTCCTCCCATTGTTAACATTTCATGGCCACATTGTTAGCATCCTGTTGACAGGTAGAGTAAAGCAATGTGGGTAAGGTCACTGGCATGACCTTCAGTCGCTAAGCATGGTGGGAATGTGCAATGTAGCATTTGGGGAACATAAAAAACATCCCGTCAGCCACTTCTTTGCTTCCCAGCCTTCCCTGGACTTCTGGCTTAATTTCGTGCCACTTAAATGACAGTCCTTGCTGTGAACTCCAGCATCAGCTGTGAGAAAACATGGATCCCACAATTCTCTCCCGTGTTGTGCAGAAGAGCAACTCGTGCAATTAATAGCAGACGAGGGAGACTTGGATGTGGATGGCAATGATAACAAGGACAGCACTGAAGTGGCATTGCATTGGGCTGTCACAGATCAGCTGTGCACCTTATACCATTATTTTTGAGGCAGCAAATCCAGCACTGAGTGGTGGGAATCGCATTGTCAGGCAGGTGTGGGATGAAGAACAATGTGACGCTGTTGCAAAAAAGCAAACATGATTCTAGGATGCATTAACAGGTGTGCTGTGAGCAAGACAGGAGAAGTCATTCTTCCACTCTACTCTGCTCTGATTAGTCCTCAACTGGAGTACTGTGTCCAGTTCTGGGTACCATATTTTAAGAAAGATGGGGAGAAATTGGAGAGGGTCCAGAGAAGAGCAACAAGAATGATTAAAGGTCTAGAGAACATGACCTATGAAGGAAGGCTGAAAGAATTGGGCTTGTTTAGTTTAGAAAAGAGAAGATTGAGAGGGGACATGATAGCGGTTTTCAGGTATCTAAAAGGGTGTCAAAAGGAGGAGGAAGAAAAAATGTTCTTCTTGGCCTCTGAGGATAGAACAAGAAGCAATGGGCTTAAACTGCAGCAAGGGAGATTTAGGTTGGAGATAGGAAAAACTTCCTAATTGTCAGGGTGGTTAAACACTGGAATAAATTGCCTAGGGAGGTTGTGGAATCTCCATCTCTGGAGATATTTAAGAGTAGGTTAGATAAATGTCTATCAGGGATGGTCTAGACAGTACTGGGTCCTGCCATGAGGGCAGGGGACTGGACTCGATAACCTCTTGAGGTCCCTTCCAGTCCTAGTATTCTATGATTCTATGAATGGGTTGGGAGAGAGGTGTACTACGGTGGTGAAGAAATGGCAGCCATGTGAGAAAATTGATAAGTATATTAGGCAAAGCTTCAACACCATCTCCCAGCAAGATTCTATTGATATCTTTGCATACATCAATGCTCTGTATGGGCATAAAGCAGACCCAGGCAGGGTTTAGGCAGCTCCCAGAAAGACAGCCTCTGTTCACCCTGTGCTGCTGCCCTTCCACCCTGGCTGCAAGAGCAACTTCCCAAACCACCACCTGCCCCTCAACCACTCTGCTGCAATACACAGCAACTTACCGCTCCACGCTGCTGCTGCTGCTGCCCACCCCACCCCCACCCACCACAATACACAGCAACTAACCACCCCACATGGCTGCCGCTCCCTCCTCAGCTTCACTAGAACAACTTTCCATTCCTCATGGCATCTACTCCCCTTCCCTGACTAGACTAGAGCATCTTAGCACTCCCCCACCATTCCCTGGCTGCACTAGAACAACTTAGTGCATGGCCGCCAACTGGATCACTTCCGCCCTGCCCCCGCTTGCACAGCAATGTACCCTGCATCTCTTCCCTTGCTTCATGGCTGCACATACAGTAGCTGAGAATCCTCACAAACATTGGGACTTGAGAGTAATTCCTCATTGTCTGGTGCACTGGTTGTCACCAGATTGACTCTAAGCTCTTCATCCGCTTCCACCTCTTCGTCAATACCCTCTGTCTCCAGGACAGTGTTTCTGACTCTGTGCTATGGGAAGTAGCCACAATCTCCTTGGGTGTGGACATGTTGTGGGTGCAGCACCAGACTGGCTCTTTATCTCCTTCACTTTCTGGTATGCCTGCCAGAGTTCCTTTATCTTGGTTCTGCATTGGAGGGTGTCTTGCTCATATCTCTCCTCACACAGGGCTTGAGAAATGTGACCATATGTGTCCCAGTTCCTATGGGTCACTCACAGCTGTGATTGCACCGATTCTTCATCCCACACACTGATAAAGATCCAAAAGCTCTGAGTTGCTCCAAGCAAGATAATGTTTTGAATGATGCTCACCCCTGTTTCCCTGAGAAGAGACCATGAGGACCATTACACAATGAGCCATGAGGAGCATGACATAATGAGTCAGACACCAGGAAATTGTTAACGTTCCCGGGGTTTGCAGGTGGGGGGAGGGGCATCTGTTTACCTGTTTACATGGCTGCAGAGCAGCAGAGTTCAAAGCACTGGCCAGAGTAGCTAATTGAGCATTGTGAGAAACATGCTGGAGGCCAATAAACGTGAGAAAAAAACCCGACTGTAGTACATACTACATGACTGTAACAATGAAGGGAAGGGGAGACAGACAAAAGTCTCGTGCAATGGTGGCAGTATTTTACTGCCAAAACTGGACATTTGTCGTGACTTTTGTCGCATCGTAATGTGGACACTCTCTAGGTTTTGTCACCAAAAAGGGATTTTTTGGTGACAAAACTTGCAAGTGTTGTCAAGGCCTAAGCAGGAGTTAAGACTAAATTAGAATAGCTGCTAAGAAGAAGAAATAAAATGTCTCACTCATTAGTCCATTCTTCATCCTATGTACTGCTACTTGTGGAATGAAAATAGCTGATTACCACCCACTTTTTCCTTGCTTAAAGATCCAATTTGTTATTCTACATTTTATTTCAATAATAAAGAAATGCCCACAAAAGGCTCTACATGCCTGAACACATAATGAATACTAGTACAAAGCCCCAGTAGCATTACATTACCCAAAAAACAACTACTCCAGCCATAGAGTTGCCACCTTTCTAATTTTGGTAACTGGACCTCTAGGCCCCCTATTCCTCCTAGATTCCTGGATCGCTTGACTCCTGCCCTGCCCCTATCGCTTGCTCCTCTGCCCACCGGTTCACTGGGTGGTCTCAAAGAGCCTGCCTGCAGGCAGGAGTCTGCCCTATGTGAGGTAATGACTCGGTGCTTCCCCCAGCCAGTCACGGTAACCAGACTTTTGGTTTGGGTGCCAGATATGAAGTTAAACACCACACTGTCCAGGGAAAAACTGGACAGATGGCTACCCTAGCCCGCCCGCCAGCTACCACAGTAACCCCACTCCTTTCCTCCCCTCCATCATTCTGGGACACATAGCCCCACTGCTCAATCCAGAGACTGTCTCAAAACATGGCCTTTTTCCAGTGTTCCCAGGTCACTGTACTGAGACTATTTCAGACCAAGCAGGGGGAGCACATTACAGAGACATGCAGCCGTACCACAGGATACCCTGGCAGCCAGCTGCTCTTTACAATATTACACATGAAACTGTCACCACCACCCACCTCTGTGTTGTTTGCCCACTGAACAAACAACAACAAACAGCGTACACAGCAATATTTCTGGGCTGAAATGCTACACTGAGTATTGGGCTCAGTAAACATGTACTTTAGGATTCACAACCCCCTACTGGAGAGAGATGGGGGTGGGAGAGAGAGAGCAGTTTCAGCATTTTGTTTCAATTGTACTCCCCTCCCTGTCCCCTTTCCCTCCCAAGTCCTGAAAGTTAGGGCCCAAACCAATTCCCATTGCAGTAAAATATCTACCTTTCCATTATTACAATGGGAGCGAGTTGGCTCAGGCCCTCCAATTGAGAATTAAAGCGTTTTTCCCATTTACAAGATAATAATAACCACATCCTGCACTAAATGAACTCCAAGGGCAAAGATACAGGGCTGAATTAATAGGAGGCGTCATCAAGTTGTTATACTGAGAGGGCTAATGAAAAAATGCTGAGTTATAGCTCTAAGGGTATGCCCACATGGCAGCAGGGAGATGCGAGTCCCTGTAAAGACAGACAGGCTTGTGCTAGCATAATGCCAACAAGCGCTGGTCATCTGCAGGAGGAATTGAACCTGGGACCTCTGGAATTTAGTGCATGACCCTCTACCACATAAGCTAAAAGCCAGCTAGCTGTTAGCTCAGGCTGTAGAGAAAACTCATTGTGCTCTCTGTAAGTGGTCTCAGTGCCACTCGACGGGACAGTAAGCCACATCCAGGAACTGTGGGAGTTACACTAGCTCACCTCAGACTAGCACACTGAAACAGAGCTGCTGAGAACCACTGAACCAAACTGCAAGCCCTGGATGTAAAGGAAACCATTTCTAGCCAGGGGGTGCAGCCACAGCAGCACCTACACCCTTCGTTCCAGCACCGAAAATAGCAGTGCGAATGTTGCAGCACTGTCCGTGGCTCAGGCTCACCACCTGAGCTCCCCAGGGTGTCAGGAAGGTGAGCCACTGCCTGTTCACGCTGCTATTTTCAGTATGAATGCTCTGGAGCCAAGTTACCGCAAGTCTGTCTCACCATACTGGGAGTCAGACTTCCCAGCTGCACTGCCAGCTTACCCTAACACTGTGAATCTAGCTGGCCGCCAGGGATAGGCAGGAATAGGTACACTGTCTGAGCAGCAGTGTCTGGAATCATTGTGCCTCTAAAAGCCTGGGGCAGGCAAAAAGTGCCCTTAAGCATATAGACCAGTGGCAATGAATATACTTGGAGAAAAAGAAAGTAGCACATTCCACTCCCAGTACAGCCTGCCAAATGCCTGCAGGTGGATTCAGCGCCGCGATCCCCACATAACACGGCCTCCCACACTGGGTTGAGGTGTGCACCCCAAAGAAGGCAGAGCAGGTCACTAATTAAGTGATAGACTGCACTTGCAGGAGAGTCAGATGAAGTCCAGCTGGGCAGGGACAGGCTGAGCTTGTGTAAGCCAGAAAGGAGGTGCGTCTGGGGCTACAGAGCCTGGCAAGGAGTCAAAGCAAGGAGTGCCCTATAGTTACTCCCTTGGAGGCAGGAGCACCAAAAGAGGAGCCAAAGAGGGCAATTGGCCTGGGGCGTGGCAAGTCAAAGGGGGCCTGAGATTCCCAACCCCTACTGCAGCTGCAACAGCAGCAGTGGCCGTCGGAGCCCCAGGCCTCTAAATTGCCACTGGATCACCGTGCTCCAGAGCCCCAAGTAGTACACATCCAGGCAGTACTGAGGGCTGGATGCCCCCACCCCGTTCTGCCTGAGGCCCGGCCCTCCTGGAAGCACAGAGCCACGCCCCCTTGCTCAGGGGCCCATTGAGTCTGTTCTCTCCCCTGCTCAGAGGAGGGAGTTTAGGCTGGGGAACCCAGAGGAAGGGGCCAGAAGATAGAGAAGGGAAGTAGAAAGGAGTCCAAGGAAACAGCAACTGGGGAAGGGGCACTGTCTGGGCAGTGGAGTGTAGACTACTTGTGATAATCCAGAGAGATTCTGTTATCCCAAAAAAGGGGGAAACACATTGTGACAGACCCAGCAGGGTCCGCACTGAGCCGAGGGGAGAGACTCCCCCCCGCCCCGGCTCGGGAAGGGCAGGCCGAGAGCGCGAGCAGCCAGAGTAGCCCCGGCCGGGTTGAGATCCAGCACGGGGGAACGCGCACGGCCCCGCGGCGAGGGGGGCGGGGCCAGTCGCAGTTGCGACGGGCAGGCTGGGCACCTGAGAAACGCTCCGGGTGAAAAGCGGCCGGGTGAGACGGCTGGGGGCGGCTCAGGGAGGAGCCTCCGAACCCCCCACAGGAGGACGAGCATCCCGCCCCGCTGGAGGGAAAAAAGAGCGGCGCCGGAGCCCCCAGGACACCGGCCGGACGGGGCCGACAGCTCGGGCGCGGTAAGTGTCCCATGCGGAGACCCAGTCGGGCCAGCGGAAGGCGGGGAGTGGAAGGAGCCCAGGGCAGAGCGCTTCTGGTGCCCGTGGGCAGGCGAGTTTCAGGAATCATCCCCGCCTGTCGTGGGGGGAGTGCGCTAGGCATCCCCCAATTAGGGCCCCGGGCTGGGACCCGGTGGAGAGGGTGGGCCCGGGTCCCCCACGCCCCCTTTTCCCCACAGCCTCAGCCTACCCGACGTACCCAGTAGGTCACAACTGCTGGGAGCCGGGTAATCTAGAACATGAGCACTTGGGATTCCCCAACCCGAGGAGGACCTTTCCTAGGAACAGGCCCCCGGGACCCATACCCGACAGGGCCCCAGGACCCTCAACAGGGGCAGGGCAGGGAGTCCACGGAACCCCGACGCCGGCTTGGCAATGGGTGATCGCACTCCCGAACCCCACCCCCACCAGGGAACAGACCCCCGGGGCAAAACACGTCAGACACAGACGGTGGGTCCGCTGAGCCCCCCTGCTCCGCCGAGAGGGGCCGCTCGCACCCAACATATCCATCACAGTGGTGGAGAATGTGGGTACTTCTTGCTGTTGTGACCCACAGAGGTTAAGCGTCCGGACGACAGACGGGAACAGCACAGAAGACACCATGGAGCCGAGACAATTGCTGGAGTGGTTTGGAGAAACCCAGCAGCAGCAGCAACAGTCCCAACAGGAACAACAGGCCCAACTGCTCCAACAGTTGGCCACGCAGTTCCAGGAACACCAGCGACAATTGGTGCAGGAGTTAGCGGCACAACAAGATCAATGGCGACTGACAGTGGAGAAGAAGCTGGAGACTTTGGCCAGTGCGCCCTCGGGACACGGGGATGGACCGGGACTACCCTTACGCCTTACCAAGCTGGGACCCCAAGACGACCCGGAGGCTTTCCTCACAACATTCGAGCGGGTGGCTACGGCCACTCGCTGGCCTCCAGAGCAATGGGCCACTTTGTTGGCACCATACTTGAGCGGGCCCGACCAGCTGGCCTATCGCAGCCTGTCCGTCAGTGACACCTTAAATTACCACAAAGTAAGGGAGGCAATCCTAGACCAGCTGGGACACTCCTCGGAGACCTGCCGACAAAGGTTCCGACAGGAGTCGTTTAAGGCAGGAGACTGGCCTCGGGTGGTGGCCCAGCGCCTCCGGGAATGGGCTGCCAGATGGCTGGAGCCCGAACACAAGACAGGCGTACAGGTCATGGAGATGGTGGTGATGGAACAATTCATACATGTCCTCCCGCGTGAAGGCCAAAGATGGGTACAGAGAAACCAGCCCACAACGCTTAACGAGGCAGTGAACCTAATGGAGGCCCACTTCATGACGGAGATCGAGGAAGGAGGCAGCAGATGAGAGACACTCCCGTGCCCAAAGGTAGGGGGGCCAAGGCCCCAAAGCAGGCCCACAGGGAGGGGCCAGCCCCTAGGGACCCGTCGTGGGCAAGACAACATCCCCAGGCTGGCACCGGTATGGCCCCCTAAGAACCTGGAAAAAGTAGAAGGGGACAGGCCACAGGATGGGACCCAAAGGGAGGGGAAGCTGAGCCCCTGGGGGCCCTGCTACCAGTGCGGACAAGAGGGGCATTTCAAACGGGATTGCCCGCTCATGGACTGTACATTGGGTCAGGAAGAGCAGGTCAGCCCCGACGCCGTCCCCTGGTCGGGGAGGTCACGGATCATTACTGAGATGAAGGTAGAAGGCCAATGGACCAAGGCCCTGGTGGACTCGGGCTTGACAGTGACGCTGGTGCGGGCCGACCTAATACCCCGAGGGCGACCAGAAGGAGAACCAGTATGGATGAGGTGCGTCCACGGGGACGTGAAAGCGTACCCGACAGTCTGGGTCCGGATAGAGGGAGGCGGACAAGACTGGGTCTGGAGAGTAGGTAAGGCGGCAAATCTGCCCTACCCCGTGTTAATCGGACGAGACTGGCCAGGGTTCAGACAGCTCTTACGAAGCCAGAGTCGGCAGGACGCGGAGAAGGGCGCCTCAGCAAGCGCCGAGAGAGACGCAACGGAAAGGCCCAGAAGGGGAGTGACCTGTTTGGAGGTGGAATCGGACCCAGACTTCATGACGGAACAGAGACAGGATCCCACGCTCCAGAATGCCTGGGACCAGGCTATCGTGCCCGAGGAGCCGGAGGGGACCCAGGACTGCCAAATCCAAGGACCCCATTTTCAGGTACTGAATGACCGCTTATATCGGGTAACCAGAGAGAAAGGGGGGGGGAGAACTAAAACAGTTAGTGGTCCCCACGCGGTTCCATCGGGAAATACTAGAACTCGGACACGCAAACCCGTGGTCGGGACATCTGGGGCGGGAAAAAACATTAGCCAGAGTATTGCAAAGGTTCTATTGGCCAGGGGTATTCCGGGCCGTACAGGACTTTTGTGAGCCATGCCCTGAGTGCCAAAGGACCGCTCCAGCCCGAGTACCGAAGGCACCTTTGGTGCCACTGCCAATAGTCACGGTGCCGTTCAAACAAGTGGCCATGGACCTGGTGGGACCCCTAGAGCCCTCTGGGTGGGGACACCGGTATATAATGGTGGTATTAGACTACGCCACCTGCTGCCCTGAGGCCGTCCCCCTGAGGAACGCCAGGGCCCCTACCTTAGCCCAAGAGCCGTTGAAAATTTTCTCGAGGGTTGGGTTACCCCAAGAGATTCTAACTGACCAAGGTCTGAATGTTACGTCCCGGGTCATGAGGGAACTGTGCCGGATGCTGAAAATTAAGCGGTTGCAGACCTCAGTGTACCACCCACAAACCGATGGGTTGGTCGAACGATTCAACCAGACGCTAAAAGCGATGTTGAGGAGGTTTGTGCAGGACGATCCCCGGGGCTGGGACCAAATGCTCCCAGGCCTTCTGTTTGCAGTATGGGAGGTCCCCCAGTCATCGACGGGCTTTTCCCCCTTCGAATTACTGTATGGACAACGCCCTCGAGGAATCTTAGACTTGCTACGGGAAGGATGGGAGAGTCAATCCACAACAGGACGGGGGACCGTCCAGTATATTACACAACTGCGCGAGAAGCTAAGTCATCTGGGGGAATACGCACGTTTGAATCTAGAGGAAAGCCAGAGGCGACAAGCACAGCATCACAACACCAACGCGTGCCAATGAGAGTTCCAGCCGGGAGACCGGGTGATGCTCCTATTGCCCACAAAAGAGTCCAAACTGTTGGCCCAATGGCAGGGCCCCTTCGAGGTGGTTAAGAAGATAGGTGCAGTAGACTATGAAGTGAGGATGTCAGGCCATCGACGAGGCACCCAGGTTTTCCATGTTAACTTGTTAAAAAGGTGGATCCCTCGGGAGACCCTAATGATTGCACCTCGGTCAGGGGGGAATGACCTCGGGCCGTGGGGGACGAAGAGGAAAGGACAATGGTCCTCCTAGACCCGGACCTGACGCCCTGGCAACAAGAACAGCTGCAGGGCATCCTCCAACAACACCAGGAGACCCTGACGACCCGGCCCGGGCGCACGACCCTGGGGGTGCACTGAATAATCACGGAAAATGGCAAGATGGTACGGGAACCACTGCGGCCACTGCCTCGGAAAATGTGGGACATTGTACGAAAGGAGATCCAGCTGATGCGGCACTGGGGGGGTGACAGAGGAATCGAACAGTGAATGGCGAAGCCCAATCGTCCTTGTGCCGAAGCCGGATGGGTCAACCCGATTTTGCATCGACTTCCGGAGAGTCAACGCGATATCACGTTTTGACGCGTACCCAATGCCAAGGGTGGATGAGCTTCTGGAACGGCTAGGACAGGCCGTCTACATATCAACTCTAGATCTCTCGAAAGGATACTGGCAGATACCACTGGACCCTGAGGCCAGGGAAAAGACCGCTTTCTCAACACCCTTCGGCCTGTTCCACTTCATGACCATGCCTTTCGGCCTCCACGGGGCCGCCGCCACCTTCCAGCGGACAATGGATCGATTACTGACACCCCATCAGGAGTACTCGGCTGCGTACATAGATGACATCGTTATCTACAGCCAGACGTGGGAGGATCACCTGAGACACGTAGAGAAGGTACTCACCTCCCTAGGTAAGGCAGGACTCACGGCCAATCCCAAAAAGTGCCACTTTGCGCGAAGGGAGGTTTCCTACCTAGGGTATACTGTCGGGAGGGGAAAACTGAGGCCGATCTATAGTAAGGTACAGGCACTACGGGACTATCCGACCCCGACCACAAAAAAACAAATATGGCAGTTCCTGGGACTCGCGGGATATTATAGGAGGTTCGTGCCGCAGTTCGCCACACTGGCAGCCCCCCTAACCGAGCTGATAAAGAACACTGAGCCAACGAGGGTGAGATGGAACCCGCAGGCCGAGCAAACCTTCCGGGCATTAAAAGAAAAACTGTCGGCAACCCCCGTACTGACTCAACCTAATTTCAATAGGCCCTTTCTCCTGTATACAGATGCCTCTGATGTGGGACTAGGCGCAGTACTGGCACAAGAATACCAGGGAGAGGAACACCCCATCTTGTATCTCAGCTGGAAGCTCCTGCCCCGCGAGCGAAGCTACGCCACCATAGAGAAAGAAGCTCTAGCGGTGAAGTGGGCGATAGACGCGCTGAGATATTACTTATGGGGTAATAAATTCAAACTGATAACCGATCATGCCCCCTTAGCGTGGTTGAATTTGATGAAAGATATGAACGCCCATATTATGCGCTGATATCTTGCACTCCAACCATATTGTATTGAAGTGGTGCACCGGCCAGGGGCCTCCCATCAAAACGCGGACTTCTTCTTGCGAATAGGGGAGCAAGAGCCAACCCCGAAGGAGCTACTCCAAAGGGGGGAGGTATGTGACGGACCCAGCAGGGTCCTCACTGAGACGAAGGGAGAGACTCACCCCCCCCCCCCCGGCTCGGGAAGGGCAAGCCGAGAGCACGAGCAGCCAGAGTAGCCCCGGCCGGGTTGAGATCTGGCGCGGGGGAACGCGCACGGCCCCGCGGCAAGGGGGGCGGGGCCTGTCGCAGTTGCGACGGGCAGGCTGGGCACCCGAGAAACGCTCCGGCTGCCCGGGGCAGGAGGCAGAACCCCGGACCCCGGACGTTGCGCAACGGTGCATGCGGACTCCGGGGGGGCGGTGCCAACCCGCACGGCGTCTCTGCCCGGGCCACTTGAAAAGCGGCCGGGGGAGATGGCTGGGGGCGGCTCAGGGAGGAGCCACCGAACCCCCCACAGGAGGACGAGCATCCTGCCCCGCTGGAGGGAAAAAAGAGCGGCGCCGGAGCCCCCAGGACACCGGCTGGACGGGGCCAACGGCTTGGGCACGGTAAGTGTCCCATGCAGAGACCCAGTCGGGCCGGCGGAAGGCGGGGAGTGGAAGGAGCCCGGGGCAGAGCGCTTCTGGCGCCTGTGGGCAGGCGAGTTTCGGGAATCATCCCCGCCTGTCGTGGGGGGAGTGCGCTAGGCGTCCCCCAATTAGGGCCCCGGGCTGGGACCCAATGGAGAGGGTGGGCCCGGGTCCCCCACGCCCCCTTTTCCCCGCAGCCTCAGCCTACCTGACGTATCCAGTAGGTCACAACCGCTGGGAGCCGGGTAATCTAGAACACGAGCACTTGGGATTCCCCAACCCGAGGAGGACCTTTCCTAGGAACAGGCCCCTGGGACCCATACCCGACGGGGCCCCAGGACCCTCAACAGGGGCAGGGCAGGGAGTCCGCCGAACTCCGACGCCGGCTTGGCAATGGGTGATCGCACTCCCGAACCCCACCCCCGCCAGGGAACAGACCCCCGGGGCAAAACACGTCAGACACAGACGGTGGGTCCACTGAGCCCCCCTGCTCCGCCGAGAGGGGGCGCTTGCACCCAACAAATCCATCACACACATAAGTGAGTTGGCTTGAGGGAGCAACTAAGTAGTCACAAAGAAAGAGAGAGAGAGAGCGAGCACCGCCAGTCACAGAGATACAGGCATGGGAAGGGGCAACAGGCCAGGTAGAGCTGTTCCCCGGGTGAGCCACGAGGGGGTGCCTCAGCTGTGAGTAGCAAACCTCGTTACACCCTTTCAAGGCACTAAGCTCTACTGGCAGCATTAACAAACAACCCACTCCCACACCCCAAAAGCAGAACAGCCTCATTGAGGCTACCCTGTGTCGGCTGGTGAGCATGGCCAAAATGCAGACACTATGCAAGGATTTACATACTACACCATTGTTCAGTCAGTAAATGCCCAGCATGCTCATGAAATGGATGAGACCATTTCATTTCTACCTAGTTATTGCTACTTGCCTATTATCCAGATGTGCCGGTAACCAATGGACTCTGAAATAACCATACAGATGACAACTTATGAACTGTTCTGATAACTTAAAACATTGTTTTTTGGTTATTTTCTGAATACTATTAAGACTTAATGTATTTGTATTTTTCCATTTTTGTTCTATAATAAAGTAGCTATATAATAAGTAATGCATTACTGACAGGGCAGAGGGAACCAACAGCTCATTTATTTGTTTTAGAAGGAGTATGTAATAAAAAAAGGTTCAGTCTACTGTATTGTGCCTGTGAACTTTATACCTCTGACTAAGGCAAAGGAGACTGTGTCCAAGAAAAATTTCCTGCTCCAGTAAATTGCAATGTGGGATTCAAGCCCAAAGACTCCCAAGAAGTGTCAGCAGCCGGTAACCAGCTGTGTATCCTGGGGGATTGGCTAACCTGGGTGTAGCTTTCCTTGCAAAAAATCCCTATTGGACTGACAAGCCTGTCTGGAAGTGGTTTATACAGAGAAGAAGGGGATGGCTCTCTGATCAAGTGAGTCATGGAGCAAGGGAGGTCTTAAGAACCTCTTTGGAAATGATTTCAAAGCAGATCACATTGTTCTGGGAAATGTTTACGGACTGGAAAAGAGGAAGTTTTTACTTTCATTGGCATGTTCTGTTGCAAAATGGCATGTTTACCAAAAATCCATGCATAAAGAGAGAAAAGTTCTGTTCTACAAAGAAACTGGCCAGAAGAAAAAAAAAAATGCAGCTCTGCTTTTTGGTTTTGTGTTAGATTTTTCAACCAAGAGAAGAAAGGGAACCGAGTCCTGGATCCTCACAGTGCTTCCACCCAACACACCTCATAAACAAAGTGGCAAAGAAAAGGCAAAAACATAAATAAGGTTCATATATTCTGGAGGAAAAGAAAATTGCTGTTTGTTGAGGGTAGCACCCACCCACGCACCCTCTGCTAGATGTTTTGCAGACATTAAGGAAGCACAGCTCCTATACCAAAGACCATCTGAAACACCGACAAGTGGAGAGAGGTTAGAGGAAGACAAACAAATAGGGATTTGTATACACATATCCAATACATCCACTATAAGTAGGAAAGCAGAAGTGGGTCTTTAAAGAGGAATTTAAATGTGGACAGAGTATGGATCTTGTGGATGAGCTCAGGTGAGTCATACCATGCACAGGGACTGAATGGAAAAAGGCCTGGAGACAACTGTGTGAGAAGATGCCTGATAGGCAGGGGATGACTTCTTGGTTCAAGTGCTGAAGGATCCGACTAGGGGCCGTGCGCAGCTTGACCTTCTGCTCACAAACAGGGAGGACCTAATAGGGGAAGTAGAGGTGGGTGATAACCTCGGAAGCAGTGATCATGAGATGGTAGGATCCTGACCACAGGAAGAAAAGAGAGTAGTAAAATACACACCTTAGACTTTAGAAAAGCAGATTTTGACTCCCTCAGAGACCTGATGGGTAGGATCCCCTGGGATGCTAACATGAAGGGGAAAGGAGTCCAGGACAACTGGCAGTATTTTAAAGAAGCCTTACTGAAGGCACAGAAAGAAACCATCCTGATGCGTAGCAAGAGAGGCAAACATGGTAGGAGACCGGATTGGCTTACAGGGGATATCTCTGGTGAACTTAAGCACAAAAAGGAAGCTTACAAAAAGTGGAAACTTGGACAAATGACCAGAGAGGGGTTTAAATGTATAGCCTGAGAATGCTGGGGGGTTATCAGGAAGGCGAAAGCGCAATTGGAATTGCAACTGGCAAAGGATGTGAAGGATAACAAGAAAGGTTTCTACAGGCATGCTAACAAGAAGAAGGTGATCAGAGAGGGTGTGCGGCCCCTACTGGATGAAGGAGGTAACCTAGTGACAGATGATGTGGGGAAAGCTGAAGTACTCAATGCTTTCTTTGCCTCTGTATTCATGGACAAGGTCGGCTCCCAGACTAATGCGCTAAGTGACACAAGATAGGATGAAGATGGACAGCCCTTGGTGGGTAAAGAACAGGTTAGGAACTATTTAGAAAAGCAAAACGTACACTAATCCATGGGTCCGGACTTAATGCATCCGAGGGTACTCAGGAAGTTGGCAAATGTCATTGAGGAGCCTTTGGCCATTATCTTTGAAAAATCATGGAGATCGGGAGAGATCCCGGATGACTGGAAAAAGGCAAATGTACTGCTCATCTTCAAAAAAGGCAAGAAGGATGATCCAGGGAACTATAGGCCGGTCAGTCTTACCTTGGTTCCTGGAAAAATCATGGAAGGGATCCTTAAGGAATCCATTTTGAGGCACTTGGAAGAGAGGAAAGTGATCAAGAATAGTCACAAAGGGCAAGTCGTGCCTGACCAATCTCATTAGCTTCTATAATGAGATAACTGGCTCTGTGGACATGGGAAAGTCAGTGGATGTGATACACCTGGACTTTAGCAAGGCTTTTGATACGGTCTCCCACAATATTCTTGCCAGCAAGTTAAGGGAATGCGGATTGGATAAATGGACGGTAAGATGGATAGAAAGCTGGTTAGAAGGCCAGGCCCAGCGGGTAGTGATCAACGGCTCGATGTCAGGATGGCGGTCGGTTTCTAGTAGAGTGCCCCAAGGTTCGGTTCTAGGACCGGTTTTGTTCAATATCTTTATTAATGACCTGGATGAGGGGATGGATTGCACCCACAGCAAGTTTGCAGATGACACTAAGCTAGGGGGAGACGTAGATACACTTGAGGGCAGAGATAGGGTCCAGAGTGACTTAGACAAATTGGAGGATTGGGCCACAAGAAATCTGATGAGGTTCAACAAGGACAAGTGCAGAGTCCTGCACTTGGGACAGAAGAACCCCAGGCATTGTTACAGGCTGTGGATCAACCAGCTAAGTAGTAGTTCTGCAGAAAAGGACCTGGGGGTTACAGTGGATGAGAAGCTGGATATGAGTCAACAGTGTGCCCTTGTAGCCAAGAAGGCTAATGGCATGTTAGGGTACATTAGGAGGAGCATTGCCAGCAAATCCAGATAAGTGATTATTCCCCTTTATTCGGCTCTGGTGAGGCCACATCTGGAGTAGTGTGTCCAGTTCTGGGCCCCCCACTACAAAAAGGATGTGGACGCATTGGAGAGGGTCCAGCGGAGGGCAACCAAAATGATTAGGGGGCTGGAGCCTATGACCTATGAGGAGAGACTGAGGGAGTTGGGTTTGTTTAGTCTGCAGAAGCGAAGAGTGAGGAGGGATTTGATAGCAGCCTTCAACTTCCTGAAGGGAGGTTCCAAAGAGGATGGAGAAAGGCTGTTCTCAGTCGTGACAGATGGCAGAACAAGGAACAGTGGTCTCAAGTTGTGGGGGGAGAGGTCCAGGTTGGATATTAGGAAAAACTATTTCACTAGGAGAGTGGTGAAGCACTGGAATGGGTTACCTAGGGAAGTAGTGGAGTCTCCATCCCTAGAGGTGTTTAAGTCTTGGCTTGACAAAGCCCTAGCTGGGTTGATTTAGTTGGGATTGGTCCTGCCTAAAGCAGGGGGCTGGACTTGATGACCTTCTGAGGTCTCTTCCAGCTCTATGGTTCTATGATTCTAAGGTGGCAACTGTGGTGGAACAAAATTGGCAGGAAATGTGACTTCAGGCTTTACAATTATATAACTTCATCTCATCTCCCCTTCACACAAACCAACCCCAGCAAAACCAAGGGGAGGGCTGGGCTGGATGGGAATGGTTTCATACCCACCACATAGCTTCCTCAAACTGAGGTATAAGAGCAATGGGAACAAAGGCATTTTACAAACCAGCAGAGCAGAGATGAAAACTCCATCTACAACACAGGGTTTTCAAATCTTTCTAGTTAAAATACTGCAGGTGGCGGGGGGAGGGCATTCCAGATGAGGTGAAAGAGGAAGGGGAAAGACTAGGATTCTCTTTCCAAATAAGAAGAGTGGTAAAGGAGAAATGGGTGGTACAAAATTTCTCTTTTCCTTGCACTACTTTTTTTTTTTTAGTCAGCCAAAAAGATTCCTTTTTATGTTTCAGGGATTTTTGAGCCAGAAACAAAGTGGAGAGATTTCTTTTGTTTGCTTGCAAAATGTGTAACATGAAGAGCTCCTCAAATGTAAACATGACAGTGCTACCCTAACATGTGAACCCCTCAACAGACGGGCTGGAGCTTTGGATATAATGGGTCCCCGCAGTTCAGCGGTTTAGAGACATTTTGAAATGTTAACCTATTTGACAAGATATTAGTCAAAAGCAATACCAGAGTGTGTGAATTAATGGGACCCATATGTAACCGCTTAATAGTAAACACTCAGTTAATCCTGTGTAGCTAAATGGTATAACAAAGGAATTAACTGGTGACATCCACTTAGGAAATATGATCCAATCTATATTATGATTTCTTTCTAACTGCTGAACTGGTTTTGACACATACAAATGTGGTTTCAATCACACAAAATTGCACCATAAAAAAGCCTTTTAAAGGATCCCAGACCTGTGGGCTCTAAACAATGTACTGAAGTGAAGGAAATAAACCATGGTACCAAGTTTGAGAGGGGGGGGGCAGGGAACAAGGAGTCCCTCAGCCATTATTACCATGAGTGAGATCACACAGACTTTCATCTTGTATCATTTGTCTCACTAAGTGCTGGACCCGTAATAAAACATGCAGCATCAGGCACAACCTGGAGGAAGAGAAACAGTAGAATTCCCCATGCCTGCTCTTTCATCTCCTACCCCATACTTGCCCCTCATTTACATTAACTTCTCAGTAAACAGTAACAGCTAATAGAGCAAGAATACAACAGCTCTGGTTCAGAGAGAGGTATCTGGCTGACTGATAAAAAAGGGCACATGAGAAGTTATAAAAAAATCAAAACAATAGCAAACAGGATTATAGTCACAGAAAGAACCCAGTGCTACCACACAACTAAGAAATAAAACAGAATAATGCTTGAGATCATCTGGCTTCACATTTTTACAGGCTGACCCATGCTGACCACAGCTCTTGTGGTTCTCCATATGTAGAAGACAGAATCACCTTGATTTTACATCTTGTTCTGGTCTGCACACAATGTTACGCCACTGGTACAGATTTAGCGGAAGGTCAGTATAAACTTGTTTTTCTAGAAGGTGAGCTTGTGTCAGTCAATTTACAGGTTCATTTAAAGTGATATAACCGGTTTTAATCTCATAAAAAAGCAGATGCAGTTAACTATGTTAAGTTAGAAGGGCAAAACTTATGTGTAGACAAGCCATAAGAGAGAAGCAACACCAGAGAGAAGAAAGTTGAGAACATAGTCCATGTGTGCCACACGCACACAAACCCTCTGAAAGTCTGAGGTGAGTGCTGGAAACAATGGCTTCTGAATTCTACATACAAGGGGAGTGCTTGGAAATTTAAAAATACAGCAGTACAGAGACAACAAAGGGCACCTCCCTTTTATAGCTAAAAAATACCACAACTTCAAGAAACAGGCTGTTATATCTCTTTAACAGGTTTGCACTTCTATGATGGCTTCCGGATTACTGCCTTTCGCCTGGTAGTAGCATGGAAGGACACAACCGATCTTCAATAAAATGCCATTTCCTGTGCTTATGCCGCTTCAGCCTTTCCCACTGGGAAAGAATATGCAGTAGGATCACAGCTTTTGCTGTTCACACAGTTATTTTGCTCTGCCATTCAGCTGTGAGAAGACTGATAGATCTGGGTGAGTTTCTTTGCTTCTCCTGAATTAAATATTCATTCCTACAGCACAGAGTAAAACATTAAATATTTCTAAGTGCCCATCATAAATAGGGAAGCTTAAGGCTCTAAAGCAACCTGTCTTTAGAATAAGACTTCTCCAACAGTTAGACAAGTTCATATGCTGTCAGTATTTTGTAGAGGGATCTTCATTCCTTCCTGCAAAAATAGTATCAAGTCAGTCATCTCTATTCTACCAAAAGACTGGTCCCATCAACAGCAACATTTTCTTTCTGCATGTGTGTTTTCTATTATATATCTTGCTTTATTGGTATTGCTATTCATTCACATGTTCCTTGTTAGCATTATTGAGATGGAAAGCAGCACTCTCTTGATAAGAGGGTCTGCACTGAAACTACTGCAAGTTAACTAAAAAGAGCAACTCCACTGTAGAGATATCAACAAGGATAAATAAAAGGCTTCAAAGTTAAACTACTGCCTAAAGAACTGAAAAAAAAATCTTAATGCAATGTTCAGTGCTCAATGTTCTCTTAAGAAAGATGACCTGTCCTAGAAGACAGGCCCTGGACAACTAGCTGCTGGAAGTAGATTCAGAATCTCAGCCACTAGGACAGATAGGGACACTGAGGGTATGTCTACACTACAGAATTTTTCCGAAAAAACTTCATTTACATCCACACTGCAATCGTGTTCTTTCAAAAAAAAATTGAAAGAACAGAGGGTTTTTTCCGACATTGGTAAACTTCTTTCTGCAAGGAAGAAGCCTTTTTCTGAAAGAGCTTTTTCAGAAAAAGGCATGTGTGGATGGGGAAGAAGGAGTTCTTTCGAAAGAAGAAGAAAGAGGAAAAAGCACAGGTGCCCTAGTGGACACTCCATCCATAGTAATCACAGCTTACATGCGAGATAGCGTCCATTCAGTGTGGACGCTATCTTTCGAAAAAGCAGATTGCTTTTTTGATGCGCTTTGGCAGCGTGGACGCTCTCTTTCAGAAGATCTGTTCCAGAAAAGCTTCTTCCGAAAGAAGCGTGCAGTCTAGATGTAGCCTGAGGGGTTAGTTTTGCTCTCTTCGATAACAGACATCTGCCGTGTTTCTGAAGACCCTAGAATATCCCATCAGTGAAGCAACATTAATTTTGAACCTTCTAATACAGTATTTACCATAAAATACAGAAAAGTATATTAGAGAGTGAGAATAAATGTATTTAGGATGGGTAAAGCACTGAGAGCTTTTTTCCCCGCATGAGTTAAAAACTGACTTAAAATTCAAGAGCATTCCTCAGTTACATCCATAGTCACCTTTAGCCTTCTTTTCTAATGAGAAAGTTACTAGATATCTGGAGTTCAATTAAACACCCATTGAATAGAACTGGGACTTATATTTGCAAATTAGTGTCCATTGTGTTGTAAACCTCACTTCCAGCAGATCCTCATTCCCTGATTCCATTCATTTATATTATACTCCAAGGAACATTCCCATCTCTCATTAGATAGGTTCCTATCAATGCCAACATCAATCAATATTAGAGTAATAGGCAGAACAGAAGTTCTCAGACTTTTTGTGTCAACACAAAGATTGCATGATAGACATTACATAATGTCCCCATAGCAACAACATCAATTGTTCCTGTGGAAAGGATGCCCGTCAAAGTATTTAATATATGTTGAAATGCATTTTAATGTGACTTAGTGTCTGTTAGTAAGAAAAAGGAACCAGCACCAGGTTGCGAGCCAGATCTTCATGTCACAATCTGAAAACTTCTGAAATGGAATGTAGTTTCAGGATAAAGTAGCCTGTGAAGGAGAAGATTACCTCAGAGAGTACACACTTTCCTCTTTTCCTGTCATCACACTACTCAGAGGACAGATGGAAAAGAATGCATCTCACATTCCCTCGAAGGCAGGGTGGGCAATAACACGGTGGATGTCCACCAGGGTTAGCTCCTGGTCAGCCGCCACCACTTTATTTATCTGCACGGCTGCAGGTACTGGTGATTGTTGCTTCCATTGGCTGCAGATTGTCATTCCCAGCCAATGGGAGCGGCAGGAAGTGGCATGGACTAAGACATCATTTCCTGCCAGGAGCTAACCCTTATATTTGCCCACTTCTTCCATAAGCCCTGGTCTTGTACTGATGGAACTATTTCAGTTAGTGGTTTTATTTTATACAGCTATAGTTAAAGTGGTAAAACTCCTAGTAAACTCCTGTTATAGTGATAGAAGGATGCCTTATACCAGTATAGCTTATTCCCCCCCTTCCCTACAGGAACAGCTATGCCAATGTAAAGATGCTTACAGTATAACTCCATCCTTCCACCACACCACCCCTCGGCGGAGGGGGAAAGAATACTGTATGACTTCACTAAACCGGGATAGTTCAACAGTAAAAACACTGTTTGTTAACAAGCGCCAAGTTCTGTCTCTCACAGATTTTCCGTAGTTACATTGAGGTTACAATATCCTAGCAGCTTCTTCAGATGCTCTCCTTGCCTCCTTTGAGCAACTCCAGCTGTCACACAGCTGGCAAAGTGAAGATGGTGATGAGTGGAAAGGTTGTGAGCCATCTCGTTGACAACCTTCACCCGCTGCACAGAAATGTTAGGGCCATGACCCCGGTGGTTTCCATCCAGCACTCCACTGCTTTCTCCCACACGGAGCTGGCCCACTTCCTCTTCTCAGTTCAAAAGCAGGTACTGCAAGAGGGCTGGAAAAGAACAAAATGCTCTCCCAGAAACATTTCATGGCGCCTTGGAAATATTTCCCTTCCTTACACCATCTCTTTAATAGGTAACTTATTTATGGATATAGATACCTGCTTGTTAGATAGATCAAAGAAAAGTTGATCACTGCATCCAGGTCATGTCTGTGTTTGATTTGACAGGCTCCAAACTGAAATTAACATTCTGTCCCAACACTGGAAGCACCCTTTCCGGGAAACAAAGGATCCTGTCACCATCATATAGAACTTCAATATCATATTTCCCAAGACAAAGGGAAGGAACATTGAAGACCTACACATAAAACATACACACACACACACACACACATGCACACCATCTAAAAGTTAAAGATTTAAGCAGGAAATCCTATGATAAAATAGGCGTTCAGCTGCCAAATAACTTTCCAAGGTAGCTTTTAAGTTGTTTTAATCTTTACATTATCTATTTGCCTGTTACGTAAAAACGGCCCTGATAAGATTGGTTAGCTGGACAGAAGCCATCTGACACTCCCAGCCAGGACAAAGGAGAACAGACACTGACTTTTCCTCCTCCCACTTCAAACCTCTTTCTGATTTTTTTTAAAGTGAATGTAGTGCTCATGGGAAAACATAGGAGGTTAATATAGTGATCCTGGGGAATGAAACCCTCTGTCAAGGGAAGTGCCAGCTCCCTGACCAATGGGCACAGTGCTTGTTCTGAAGGGAGGACCTCAGAAGTGGTGAAGTGGTCAAGCCACTGTTCTATTTCAGTGCTTTGCCTCCATACCAAAGCAGTCAACACACATGCCTATTGTTGCAATTGTGATATGAGTGAAGATCCTTTTCTGTTTACCACCTGGACTGCGACCATTCATTCATTTCATCCAGAACACTCCATGGCAAGCACTAGTGACCAAGAAGGGAAAGGCTTCGTATCCCATTAACAAAGCCTTGAGTTCACCAGTCCCCAGCAGTTTTGCTTTGAAGTTGTAAAGTCTTTAATTTAGACTCCTTTGATGAGTCTCTCTTCCCATAGTCCCTCCCAGCCCTTAGATTAGCTCTGTAATATATCATGGTGGCAAAAAATAACGAGCAACAGCAACATTGACCTGGTCAGCAAGGGAAAAAATAAATAAATAAGGCTGTTGTAAACTGGAAACGGGGAGGAATGATTGATAGAGCAGAAATACACAGCAGCCAGCTGCAAGGTCTTTGCAGCTGGAGAGAATCTTTAACGTACACATCAAAACAAGGCAATGGAAGCAAAATTGTCACATAAGAGTTCCCAGCCTTAGGAGTAACCCAGTTCTTCTAG
The DNA here is from genome assembly GCA_032595735.1 of Pelochelys cantorii. Classification (NCBI taxonomy): domain Eukaryota; kingdom Metazoa; phylum Chordata; order Testudines; family Trionychidae; genus Pelochelys; species Pelochelys cantorii. The sequence continues at coordinate 139,320,193 of CM064326.1, read as the reverse complement.
CATGGGTGCCTTTCCTCAGGCAGTCTCTCCCGCAGCTCTTCCTAGATCCCTTCTCAACCCTCAGCAGAGGACTAAGAGTAGCTGGAGTTAACCCATCAAATACTGGGCATTGTGTAGTGCTTCCACACCCTTCATGCTAATTCATAAGGAGATAATGGAGATACCTGAAGCAATGTTCAGCATAACCATTTTTATTCAGAAACTTGGCTGTCAGTATAACTGCAGTCTCAAAAAACCTAAAATTAATTAGAATTTTACAACTCTGTGTGCCGTTTTACTAGTCAGCAAGGTCTTCTACCCACTCATTATTTTAATCATGAGTCTCACAATATTTGAATTTTTCTTAAAGCCCCTGCTGCTGGCATCAGGTGATTGACAGAAAGCCAAGATTCTCACATACAAAAAACAAGCACACAAAAGAAGTTTTTAGCCCTTATGCTGATAACACAAACCCTAAAGGCTCAAAACTAGAGTATGAATAAAAAGAATCCCAACAGAATCCCAAATTTATGATTTTTTAAAAATCTCATTGGGACTAAACTTGTGGATTTGGGCAACGCTATCTTCCATAAATAGTCTAAGGTATAAATACATTTAAAAAACCCTCTGTTTAAGTACAATGTGTTTTCCGAACTAGTCCAATTCTAATAACTGTGTCAGTTGGATTGCTTTATGCCAATCATAAGGTTCTGTATGCAGTCTTACTGGAAGCCAAAGGAGAAAGCTTGTTTCCAGGGCTGGGTCCATTTCATATTCATCTCTCTGGGTAGCCCCTGCTGCAAAAACCTGCTTTGGGACATTGCTCATGAATGTTTAAAGATGTACAGCTAGGGATACATTGCCCCTTTAGGTCTTTCATATGGGACCTCCTGGTATCCCATCTTTAGGTATGCATGGACTTTCAATGCATAGCCCCAAAAATGATGCTAATTACCTGTTTATTAGACTGAAATTCCTTCCCCTCTTTCCCTTTACAATGTCACTGTCTTACTCTATCATTTAATACCGGAGATACTGACAACAGGCTATTTATTATACAAAAAACATTTTCTTTGCAGCCACCTGGTTTCTGCTTGAGAAAACACCTGGGTTGTATATATTCCTGTCTGAACTGCAGTGGCAATTCTTTTCCTGTAGGCTCATCTTTGGCAAGCTTGCAAGACTATAAATGTCTTCAGGTAAGGAACCACAAAGAGAAAAGCAAGCTTACAATAGACACCCACCTCTTGCTCTCCTAGTTTTGTTTGTTTGCTTGTTTTTTGTCTTGGCGGGTTGTTGTGGTTTTTTTTAATACAAATTATTACTTGCTCTTCCTCAGACCTATTCCTTCCTTCACTTAGCTGCTATTCTCTAGCAAACCTGTCTTTCTGACTTCTACTCACATCTCTGTATGGGTACGTTTAGACTACAAGCCTTTTTTGAAAGAGATCATCTAGACAGCCCCAAGTCTTTTGAAAAAGTGAGCCACTTTTTTGAAAGAGAACACCCAGGCAATCTGGATGCTCTCTTTCGAAAAAGCCCTGTTTGCATTCAAGAACACCTTTTTTCAAAAGAGCTCTTTCGAAAAAAGGCGTTCTTCCTCGTAAAAGCAGGTTTACCACTGTCGAAAAAACGCCACGTTCTTTCAATTTAATTTGGAAAGATCACGATGGCAGTCTAGACGCAGGTGAAGTTTTTTTAAAAAAAGGCCACTTTTTTTGAAAAAACCCTGTAGTCTAAACATATGCTGCTAGAAAAAAGCCATTGGTTATGGATCCAAACTTCTCCAAGGTGCACATCTGAGGTTTGGTTTGGGCTTCTTGCTAAGTGCCTCCCTTCAGGCCCTAGTTACGTTTACATAAACCACTAAAAACTATCTGAGGGCAGAGGAACATCATCCTGAGGGAGCAGTGCGACCACAGAGCAAGAGGGAGCAGAAGCTGAGCTGGAGTTAACCCCCTGCTGTCTGCAAGCAGGTGGTGCCTCCCCATTCTGACATACCTGCATGGATGTGCAGGCTGTAGGAAAACAGAGCACAAACAACTCTCTTCAGAAAGGCCACATTTCTTTTAAATGCATTTGCGACATGCAGCTAGCTCCTAGAGGAACATGTCCTATAACTCTGCTGGTCCCAGGGAAAGCAAATGTTTTCAGTGTTATGTCATGCATCAGAAACAGGGCCCACTGCTACAGAGGTTTCCATCAAACTAGGCAGGCAGGGAACATTGCCGAAAAGCAGAAGGCACGTAGGGGTACTTCTAAACTACATGGCTCTGTCGACGGAGCCATGTAGATTAGTTTACTTGAAAAGGGGAAATGAAGCTGCGATTTAAATAATCGCCGCTTCATTTAAATCAAAATGGCCACCGCACTGCACCAATCAGCTGATTGTCGGCACAGCGCGGCAGTCTAGATGGGGATCTGCTGACCCCAGAACCCTTCGTCGGCAGATCCTTCACAAGGTATAAAGGATCTGCCGACGAAGGGTTCTGGGGTCAGCAGATCCCCGTCTAGACTGCCGCGCTGTGCCGACAATCAGCTGATCGGCGCAGCGCGGCGGCCATTTTGATTTAAATGAAGCAGCGATTATTTAAATCACCTCTTCATTTCCCTTTGTCATCCTGCCTAATCCACATGGCTCTGTTGACGGAGCCATGTAGTCTAGACACACCCTAGGTGAGGAGTGGGAGAAGGATCAGGGAATATCTGCTTATCATTTTGGGAAAGAAGTTGCTTATGGGTACAGGATATGTAGTAAGATAAGCCCTAGAGCAGAAAGATGGGGCTTTCACATTCCCAAGAGCACAGGCAACATTCTGAAATGTGAAGTGCCAGAAACTTTAGAAGTCCACTCATTAGCTTTAGTAATCTTAGACTAGGATCTAACAAACACTATAAACTCGTATTCTTAAGTGGGTGCAAAAATATACAATGTGTGTAGGATTACAAAGATCTCTTAGGTCATCTTCTCCACTCCCTCAGTCAGGTGTGTTTCTCTACTGCAGTACACAAGTATATGTTCTACGGTACCTTACATAAAAGTATGTTTTAAATTTGAACAATTTGTACAGGTGATTTGCTCATATATAATCTAGTGTCTTTAAGCATTGGGCTAGAGGAGGTCCAGTGGTGAAGGGAATTAAAATCAACATAAGCCATCCAATTCCTACTGTCATGGCATCAATACAGCATACCATTTTTTTCAATTAAATAAGTACTTTAAATTCCTGTTCTATTGTGCATATTTGGTAACTGTAAAGTGGGAGATCAAGTATATTTCAGACAAACAGTCCCTTGAGGAAGGCTTCCAAGTGCAGACGTGGAACCACTCTATCATGTCAAACGAACCGCATTGACCAGATAAAACCTAATGCTTTCAGAAAAGCCATTATGTTTTCGTTGGTCCCTGAAGCACATGATGAAAATATTCTCAGCAGGCTGTGCCCCAGCTGACTCTAAAAACTTCAAGAGAGCCAGGAGGGAAGTCTTGTTCCTATCATTTCTTAGTACCCCTCTAAGAGACTATGTACCAGACCTAAGGATACCGTTTTATGAAAAACTTCTTAATTATTCTTTCACCTGTTAGTCTAGTAGGTGTTATAAGTTCTCTCATATTAAAGTAATTCTTTTATAAATGGTTTGATCACCCTGGACAATGAGGACAGGAGTCAGACAAACGCCTACCCTTACCCCCTAATGATTTGGGTGTTTTCTTTACATGGGACCAGAATTTCATCTTAAGATCCCTATCCACATGCCTTGTACAGCACTGGCAATAACACACACACACACCCCACGTTACCACTCTAGAGTTGTAGGGGGCTAGCCTGGGAACTGGTGGCTCCATTGTCAACTCCCTACTCCCCCACAGATTTCCAGTGTCATCCCAGCAAGTCACTTACTCTCCCTGTTTGTCAATTCCCCATCTGCAAAATGGAGATAACAACACTGACTTACCTCACAGGGGTGCCGTGAGGGTAAATATATTAACACTTCCGAAGGCCTCAGGAACTATGGTGACAGGGGCTAAACTTTCCTCTATTAGGGGTGCCAACTTTGTCTGAAGCTAGTCCAAGAGATTTCCCCTCCCCCTGCAACATGTCATATTCTAAACATACCCTATTACAGTCTCAGGATTGCTTTCAAGTCACTGGGGGATTGATACTGATTCCAGGAGGCTCCTGGAGGGTTGGCAACCCTTGCTTTTATTCCTTTCTGTGGTGACCACTGATGGTTGTCCATTCTCAAGTCCTTCTGGCATGGCTGAAAAACTGGACTGAAACACCCCAACTTGAATACAAACTGTCAAGTGAGCATGTAATTGGGATGGGGATACTTAGTATATTCCGCCTACATATGTTCATTTGTTATCCATTTACCCATCCACCCCAATCTGTGTTACAGCCATCTGTTGTCCATACAGTCTACACTTAGAATGTAAGCTCTTCAGAGCAGGGACAGTCTATGATGTTTGTACCATGCCTAGCATAATGGTGCCCTGGCCTCTAGGCAGTACTGTAACTGAATACAAATAATTAGACATATAAAATTTAACAGGAATTAAGGATAGAAGAGCGCCACGTTTATGTAATGGAACACCTCACATTTACAAAAGAATGTTGGCCAACACTCAAACTGAGGCCTGTACATTGTTCTCTTTCACAAGATGAATCTGGCCTGGCAAAGCAGCCTGTAACTCTGACGTAAGCCAGTAAAAGGCAAAGAAATTCAGATGCTCAAAAGTTTGTTGTTATTATTATTTTCTGGATAAATAAATGGAGTTGTGTGTCCCATCCTCATTGTGATCCAAAATGAATTTCTCCCCATCACACTCATGTAGCAACATCATCATGCCTAATGCTGGTATTCTGCCCACTGGGATTCTGACGCCTGGGGCCTCCTAAACCAATCTCACTGCTGAATGCTCTGAAGCTAGAGTTCCCAGGTGTCTGGTTTTCAAAAGGAATGCCTGGTCAGAAAGGGACCCTGGAGACTCCAGTCAGCACTGTTGATGAGGGGGCCATTAAAAGTCCAGCAGGGCGAAAGCAGGGTCCCTGCCTGTTCTGGCTCTGCACAGCTCCCTGAAGCAGCTGGCATTTTGGGCTCATAGGTGCAGAGGTTGCCAGAGGGTTCCACATGCTGCCCCCACCCCAAGTGTCGGAAAATGCAGGGTCATGAGGGCAGCACCTGTGGAGGTGGGCAGCGTGCAATCCCCCTATCCCCTCTGCCTAGGAGCCTCTAGGACATGCTAGCCACTTCCAGGAGCCACACGGAGCTAGGGCAGACAGAGAGCCTGCCTTAGCCTTACTGCACTGTGGACTGGAAACTGCCTGAAATAAGCACCACCCAGCTGGAGCCTGCATCCCGAACCCCCCTCCCACCCTCCTTGCCTAGGTCGGATTCCCCTCCCACAGGTCTGAACCACCTCCTGCAGCCCAACCCTCTGCCCCTGCCCTGAGCCCGCTACAATACTCCAAGCCTCTCATCCCTGGGCCCACCCCAGAACCCCAACACTCTGCCCCAGCCATGAGTTCCCTCCTGCACTCTGAACCCCATCCTGAGCCCCTCCGACACCCATGTCCCTCTTCCTCAGCCCCATCCCATAGCCTGCACCCTCCACCAGAGCCCTCACCCCCTTCCACAGCATTCCCCTGGCCTGGTGAAAGTGAGTGAGGTGTGGGGAGAGCAAGTGACAGAGTTAGGAGAGATGGAGTGAGCGGGGTTGGGGCCTCAGAGAAGGGGTGGGCATAGGTGGGGTCTCAGCAAAGAGGCACAGCATGAGCAGGGCGAGGGTGTTTGCTTTTGTGGAATTAGAAAATTGGCAACACTAGTTGGAGCATTTGATAAGCAAGACCAATGATTACTGTAACAAAACTAGGAACGCATCATCGAAATGCCTATAATGGCAGGAACAAGCCTTATCCAAAACTAAGGTGATATTAGGCTGGTTTGCCCACAAACAGCAATAGGATTTTATCCCTTTCCTCCTACCCACTCCCCCATTCCCCTTTCTTTGAAGAGCACAAAACTCTGTGTCTGGTGATTAGGCTGTTTCCTTTGCTTGTGTTTGTGTCCAAATAAGAGAGCAAGCCCCTAGGGATTAACTAAAGACAAGGCAAACTCATGGGTTCTGAAATGCTTTGAAAGTTGGCATCTGTGAAATAAACCCTCCCCCTCTACCTACCACTGCAGTCAGTATATGGATTAGATTAGCGTGTTCTGTCTCTCTCTCCCTGAGCTCCACGGCTTGGCTCTGTGAAGCTGTAGTAGAGCTAAGGGCTATAGTAGTAAGGGACCCTTCTTTAGAAGCAGAGTTTTCTCATATACTCATGAGTAATCCATCTTTTCCCAATTAATGTTGTACGTTACCTCACCATCGTCATCCTCCTGTATGTCCCTACCCCACCACCAACACAAACCTGAAGCATTCAGTCATAAGATCTGGACCACTGTTTGAAGCAGCTCTTAAAAGTTTCTGACCAGAGCACAATCCTAAAATATTGTTGTGTCAGAGGTACTGATTTGAACAGCACACCCAACCAACCAAGAGAAACCAGGTGTCATTTTTCATATCCCATCACATAACAGAGGATAACTGGAGGTGCCTATCTAAGGAAGCAACCATTTCAACTCTGTAATCAAGGTACAACAGTTTCTTTAGCCATGGCGTATGAGATTAAGGAATCCTATTTCTACTCCTCTGGGAAGGGGTTTCACTTTGATTGAAGGCTTATTTAAAGTTATATACGCAATTTTAAAAATATTACAAACCCCAATGGATTCCTCATCTCCCTTGATCATTTTTCTAAAGTGTGTGCACGGTTTCTTCTGATCAGTGTTGACTTTAAATCATTTTCCTGGCCCTGAGAAAATGACAGACTATGAAAAGGCTAATTAAAGAGGACAGATAACCTGAAGACTGCAAAGGTGGCCATGGCTTGGATGAAAATCCAGTCGTTTAAGAATAGCTGGCTGCTAACTGGGATAAACAGCTGGCTTGTGTTGGATTCATGTAAGGGGCTGACAGACCACCAGCACTATTAAGGAGTCATGTTTCACCTACACCCATTTGAAGAAAACAAGATGTAGTTTCTGGCCAGCACTACATTCATTAGTGGCTGACTGCCACTGTGAAACACTGTAGTGATGGTGAGGGGCAGCAGCAGCAAACAAAGGGTTTGCCATACATGCAGGATACCGAGAAAGCAACAGGATGAGGAGGCAGGCACACAATAGGATCAATGGTGAGATAAGGATTTACTGTGCTGGTGGGGGAAAAAACAACAGAGCTTTCTATTTAATATAATTTTATTAGTCTTCCTCTCTTGGCTTTGTGCCTTATTCTTGCCACTCAATTACACGTGGAACAGCCTCCTTTTTTCCTTTGTACCTAGTGCCCTACATGTCTACAAACCCCAATCTTTTCCCCTTCAGGCTACTGTGTAAATGAGTCTCATCGCAGGCACCCCCTTCCAGCCTTGCAGCAACCCAGTAAATGGCTCCTCACCTCAGTTTTCCTCTTGGGTAACCCAAAAGACTCCACTTCAGAGTCTTACGTAAATAATACCCCTCCTAGGGGGCAGTTCATTACAAAATCCTTGTGTAAATAGTCTGTAACACAAGTCCCAAGACATTCTCCATGTTGCCCCAGTGCAGATGGTCCTTGCTCTTATCATACCCCAGTGTCTTCTATCACAGCTAGGCTCCTTAGCCACACTCTTCCATCCCTCTTCCACGACAGCCACCCTAGCCCTTCCTTTCAGGTGCAACCCTGATCTTCCCAGTGGGACTCCACAGTCTCTCTGCTGGAAGCATCCCTCACTGCCTCAGGCCTTTTTGCTGTTCCTCTGGGTTCACCTCTCCAACAAGATATCAGCAACTATCCCCCTTCTTTCAGTCCTCTCTTACCTGGGCTCTGGCTTACAGCCAGCAGGCATCTCCCTCTGCTGCTGCTGTAGCTCCATCCTGCAACCCATCTCCAACCCCCTGATCCCAGCTTGGGGACACCAGCCCTCAAACCCTTCTCACTGCTGTCCTACATTCAGGCCTCCCCCAAGAACCACATCTATCTCTGGTAACTCCCATCTCCTGTCAAGCTTTTATAGCCCTCTACTCTACCTTTTTCTACTCTACCTTTTTAACTGACCCAAGTGGGAGCATCCCAACTGGAACAGGAGCGTGGAGTCCAGTTTCATTTAACAGGCCAGTTACCCCTTTACATGCTGGCACTGTGACTTTTATCAATAAATGCCTTTAACACATTCTCTAGCTAAAGTGGTATGATAAAATACCAAACGAAACCTTGTGGACCAAAACAAATCAGAAACCAGTGGAGGTCCAGATTAAGAAGAGAAAATGGCAATGGGCAGGCCACATCCTGCGTAAAGACTCTGAGGAATGTATCATGAGACAAGCGTTAGAATGGAATCCAAAGGGAAAGAGGAAAAGGGCACGTCCCAAACAAACATGGCGACAAAGCTTCCTGGACAAAGTAAAAGCAGCTGGCTTAACGTGGGATCAAATCGAGATTATCGCTAAGGATCACAAGAGATGGAGAATGACTGTGGAGGCCCTATGCTCCATTAGGAGCCCAAAGGACAAATGATGATGATGATTGTGATTCTGCACCATTTCTTGCCCATATTGTCCCCATATTTGTAAGCTACTCAGAACAGGACTTTGTTTCCTCTCATGTTTGTAAAGTGCCACATGCATTTATGGTGCTACATAAGGAATAACATTCCCACTTTGATTTCCCATATTCTACCTCCGTAGCCAGCTCTCTTGAGATTGCATTATAAAAAACCCAAATCCTCTCATGTGCCGACCTACATCTGTCTATCTGTTCCTAGGCTCTGGCACCAGAACTGCAATGAAACAGCTATGTTAAAAAATAAAGTAATAAGCTCCCTTTCTGTTGAATATGTATTTTATCTATCTTAAATATATGCAACTTACAAGAAAGTAAGTAGCTACAATCATGCTCTCAAATGTATTTTTTTAAATTTTCCTGTTACTGCTATTAATGTTTAATTAATCTTCATAAAACACTTTGAAGTTGAAAAGCACTGCAGTACATAGAAGTTAGGCACCTGCAATTACTCTGATTGCCCACACAAAAATATGCTAATTGCACTTGAAAATTACCAGTTAGCTATTTGCACATGCAGTTATTCAAGCTGCATGCACAATCATGGTAATTGTGCAGGCAGCTTGTTGAAAAAATCAGACCCATAAGTGAATTATAGTAATTCTACAGACTCGTCTCTTATTTCCCCTCATATGTGCTGTACTGCAATTTTCTGATTTGGTGCAATATGTAATGGAGAGTTTTTCTGCTTTTTTCTTTTACTCTCCCTTATCACGGAATAAAGGAAACTAAACGAAAATGCAGCAAAGCAAGTGAGAGTTGAAAGAGCGTTACATGTGGTCATATGTAAATACAAAAATGAACTATTACACTTTGTTTCAATTTATAACTGCTTCATACCACTTTGATCAAAAATCTAGGCATTACCTGAATGAGTGTGAACATGCACATAAGGTATGGATTTCCAACATGGCAATGAAAAAATGTATTTACATCTGAAGCTGCACAGTTTTGGAAAAAATGTATCTCAGTTTGTTGCCCATCCTAATTATTCTCTCCCTCTCTCTCTCTCTCTCTGTGTGACCTTCTCTCTCTCTCTCACACCTTATTTGGTCAACTACAATAGTTCATCCTGCTGCCAGTGTCCCTATAGTTCAATTTAGCATTGAATAGCTCAAGGGAAGAGATTTCTGCCAATTCCCTTGGAGATTTCCGTAGGCTAAGAGAGCTCACCATTAAAAAGCTTTTATTTTCCCCGATAACCTACATTTTTTTCTTCTTTCACTTGATTTCATTGATGATTTCAGATCTGCATCCTTTGCATCAGCATAAATAAGCAGTCAACCTTGTAAGCATCCTATTCAGGGGAGTGAAGGACTGATCTAAAGTCCACTGAAGTATATGAAGAGTCCTATTGGCTCCAATAAGGCAACAAGTGTGGGGTAATAGTTAGGCCAAAGAGCAGAGAGTCATTATACTTGCATTCCATTCATGGCTGCCTTAGACTCACTATGTCACCATGACCAATATACATTACCTTTCTGCCACTGAATTTACTACAAAAATAATTACCTCCCTAGTTGGAGTGTTGATAGGTTAGGCTATATCTACACAGCAGGGTTATTTCAGAATAACTGAAGTTATTCTGAAATAACAAAGAATGTGTCTACACTACAAGCCATTATTTCGAAACAGTGTTGAGCTGGAGGATTTCTTATTATGACTCCTGTAACCCTCATTTCACAAGGAGTAAGGGAAGTCAAAGGAAGAATGTTCTTCCTTCAACTTCCTGCTCTGTAGACAGTGCCAAAAGCTGAATTAAGCTATTTTGACTCCAGTTACGCAAATGACGGAGCTGAAGTTTTGTAGCTTAATTTGACTTTTGCCCTGCTGTGTGTAGATGTACCCTTAGTGTTTTTAGCACACTGCTTATACTGTTCAAATAAACAATAAAATGAGACCTTTAAGATTCTTAAATCAAAAGAGCTACAGGCATGCAAAATATTATTACTAGCACTTGTTAAAAGTTATGTCCGTCTTTGGGTTTGTCTCACCAATACAGGTTTAGTTCTTTTAATCTTTCTTTGAAAAATCACTTAATTCCCTTAATTCATGGCTTACTTCCCTCCAGTCTGTCCCATCTGATATTGAGTTGCCTAGCTCTCTGTGTTCTGAGTGCCCAGCAGAGACACAGTGGGCTGTACATACACCTCAGGAGTCACTCACATAATGTGCATCCAGTAACAGCCAGCTGCTGGGCTGGGGGGAGGGGAAGGGTGGCAGTTTTAGCACACAATCCTTCAAGAAGCATATGGGGCAGCAACGGAGCAGATCAGGAAAGGCATTTGAATGTGCAAAGCCCCGGACAAATATTAACTAGATCATCAAAACTCTCCTCTGCTTCAGGCAAGAATTCTCTTCCCCAGTTTTACAGACTGAGAGACACAAGTGATTTTCCCAGAGATCACAGAGGGAGATGGAGGCAGAGTCCTGACCACAGTCCTGTAGTGCACAGGGACACACACTTATGATTTGCATAGAGCTCCTGGCATCTCTGTGACAATACAAAGGAGCTAGATGAGCTATGGCAGGGTAGATCCTCCAGTTTGCCACTCTGTGGCAGGGACGCAGGACGGGACATGGAGGGCTCCAACAGGTTACGACCTCTGTGGATCACTCCATAACCTCCCTGTAATGGTTCCATGTCATGGGGGAAACGATTCTTCCCCACTTCCCTCATAGCTAACCAGGTATTTTTTGTAATGTCCCATTATGAAATACAGTGGGGGCCTGATAGTATGAGCATATCAGCAGGGGAAGAGCTGAGCTGATCTCTCTGCATATTCTAATGAGCAGGGTTTAACGTGTCAATTTTTGCCCTGGAATCTTCATGTTCCCCAGCAGCAGCAGGGCCTTTGATTCCTTTCTTCTCCCCCTCACAAAATTAAACATTTGCTTATTTTTCTAATCTTACCATAGAAAGCTCACATGGGTCACATACAGAATGGCTGAGGAAATGAGAACATGATATTAAAATAAATCTGCCCTGTAGAGACATTTAAATGGGGTGGGGGGAAGGAATGGAGAAAAACACAGGGTGAAATTGCAGAACTGTGGTAAAAACCAATAACATGCCCCTTCTCTAATTTCTCTGAAGGTCTTTCTAGGGTTTTATTCCCAGCAGGACTCCTTGGATGCCTTGGATTTGCCTGCAGAAACACTTGATGTTTCTGTAGACCAAATCAAAGTGAATTAAACATTAAAGCGCTGTGATAACATTGCAGGTCTGCAATGTAGAAAAACAGGGAGAAATTGGTACAGAACTTTATGAAGCAGTGGACTGGATAGTGCTCCCATCCTCCTAATTCCCCCTTAATTGATAGCATGTAGACAGGGGGATCATTTCCTTAACATTGTCGAAATTGTACTAGTCTGCCACCTGCTCCTTCAAATTCTCTCTCTCTCTCTCTCTCTCTCTTTCTGTCTACTCATACAACAAACTGCTGCATATACATGTGAGATTTGGAGGAACACACATTTTGACTTTTTGCTGAATTCGAGCTTGTTCATAACAAGTATATTATTTCAAAGCAGCCCTTCCTTAAATGTCACTCTATTTGGTGAGGGATCTAAACATTCCTTAGGAGAGGAATCCTTTCTTCCTTCAATGAGAGGGAAAGAGGGACATAAATACCAACCACCTGAATCCTATTACCATCATTCTTCTTCAGTCACACTGTGTTAAAAAGCATCAAAGAGACATCTTAGGCGCAGGTGAAACCCTGGAGCACAGTGCACAGGTTCTGACTCTCTTATCTGACTCGCATAGGTGCTGGCAAAATGACAGGATGATGGCAAGCTGTTTTCTAAAGTCAGTTTTCTGTTCTCCGCTTCTACTCTTTCCCCTCCCCCTCTGTACGATATTCACCTCTTGCTTTCCTACTGGCAGCGCTGCAAGATTACAATATGGGAGAGAAGCCAAGTACCTGTAAAAAAAGAAGATGATGTAGGTAGCTGTCACATAAGCATCCCACGGATGGATGGAAACAGACTCAGGATTCATGGATAGGGAAGAGAAGTTTGACTTTGGTGTTAAGGAATGCAAGAAAACAAGCAAACAGAACTAGCCTGAGATAAAATGAGTGAGCCAGAAAGCACACTGGAGATCTAGCTAAGGCAGAACTAATTCTTAAGGCCATCCGATAGAAAGGGACCATTACATGGCTGCTCACCTCCATGCAGTGAAAATCTAACTTCAAAACTAATCCCAGGCAAAGTTCATGTACCTAAAATGTAAGCATTTGAAATTGACTTTATATCATTCCACACTCCCCGGCAGACATGAGTAAACGAAGGTGAGGGCAGAGACAAATGCTTTTAAAAGCTAGCCTACTTTAAAGTCAGTTTTTAATAGAAAGGTGCCCTAAATCCCTATAAGAGCTTTGAGGATTCCTTTCACCTACTACATTTATGCATCCCCACCTTCTTTACATGCCACATCATGGCCACTCTGCTTTGACTGAGGAAGGCTACACAGGAGGCCATGGTTCAAATTTCATCAGTGCTCTTGCTAGAGCCATTGTCTGTGCTCCTTAATTACTCTTTGGTTAATTATACCTTGTGTTACGTACCTATCCACAGTGACCTAGACAGTTGATGCAATAAAAAGGTGCGATATGGCTGTCATAAACCAATAATCTCCCTGGCCCAATCAGCCATCTGCCACAACCCATAGAGAGGACAGAGCACACATCTCCTCCTTTAAGGATCTGACCCAAAGCCCTCTGAAGTCAATGGAAAGATTTCCATTGACCTCCATTGTCTTTGGATCAGGTCCTAAACATTGAGAAGGTTCTTTTTCTTCAGTGCTCAACAAAACTGAAGAGAAACTATAAACACCTCTTCATGTTCTCTTCCCATCCCCCACTTCAGGCTGAGAAAACTACTAGTCTACATATGAAGTAAGTAACAGCAGGAGAGACAAAATTCTACTGCCTTTATAATCTTGGATTTTTGTGCAGTGACGCCGTAAAAACTGGCAATCTCATCATTACTTCTTTGTGGTGGAAGAACACTGCGGAAAATCAGTCTTGGAGAAGCCACCTGTATTAGGGCCATAGCAGTCTGGACAAATCCAAACTGTATTTAACACCTCAAAGTCCACCTAACCTCCTACAAAAAAAATGGTGAGTGCATTTTTCACCATCATCAGTTTAGACTTAGAACAGAGGCAGTGCGAATGTTTTGCCTTACCTATTTATTAAAATCCTTGATTCGTCAGCACTGGCTTCTGACTGTTCACATGCAGAAGTCAAGATGAATAGGACCATCACTGTTTGAAGTTTGTGTTCCCCTGACTGATAAGTAGCTTACATAGCTTATTATTTTTATATATAAAATTCCCTATGAGCCCCACTGTGAGCAGGCCCCTCTGTGCAATGCACTATGCAAATAATCCACAATAAAAGACCATCTCCCCGTGCTAAAGAGTTTACCATCTATCCAAAGGATGGGGAAAGAGGCACCCAGTCTCACCCAAAGTCACACAGTAGGTCAATGGCAGAGCTGGGAATAGAACTATCTTCTAGGCCCCGATGTAAACTTCCATGCACTGAATCTTGTTGCCACTCAAGATAGAAGGCAAGTCTACACTTTAAACACTGCACCGGCACAGCTCCACCGCTGTAGCACTTTACTGCATACTCTTCATGATAGTTAATCCACTTCCCTAAGAGGCAATAGTTATATCAAAGCTTCACCCACCAACACAGCGACATCTACACAGGGGGTCGTATAACTTCGTCGTATAACTTCGATGTATAACTTTGTCATTCTAGGGTAGGGGTGTTTCAGAGCCCTGAGGGGTGTACTTATACCAACATAAGCCTGAAGTGTAGACTAGACCAGAGAATCATCCTACTTCAATGCCATCATTTCTGCAATATGTACTCATGTATTTTCCTTGCATCACTGGTGAGCCACAGAGTCCTTGCTGGTGATCCTGTGAGAGCCATTCAGCCACATGTAATGTAAACATGCATTAAGGCTTTCCTACCATTACTTGTTCATATTAGCAGTTGGTACAGTTGCCGCAGGAATGTCCAGTGAGTGCAAAAGGGAGAGGTGTGTGCATAAACCATCTTTTTATTAAAACATGCTCCCCATGACAAAAACTGGGTTGAGAATCCTTGGTGTATACTATATAGCTATTTATGTACACTATTAGACATAGAGCACATTTAGACAGACCCAAGAGTTTATCAAAGTCTCTCTTTTTATAGATCAAGACATTAGCTTCATTTGTTCAATACGTTCCTTGCAAACTGTTGGTTTTTAATAAGATCAAGAGAAACATTTGTTTTTCAATCACTGGTTTTCCTCCCTTCCCCAAGGAAAGCCTGCATACACTTCAGTTAATCTAGGGATTAACAAAAAAGAAATTGTAGTAGATTTCTTATCTTGAGTCCAACAAATTTTTCTCTAAAGGAAATGTCTGCAGTCCTAGAGAAACACCAAACACTGTCATGATTGCTCCCCTCTTTTGACACCAGTAATCCTTGCCCTTCTCAGAAGAAACAGATTCATCTTAAAAATTCACAGACTTTTCAGAAGGCTGCTCAATGTTTCTGCACTCCTTCAAGTGAGGCAGCTCCATGTATACGTGAAGTACTGTAATCTCAGTCAAAGAACATGTGAGTTCCCAACTACTCGTTTATTCACCAGCTCTGGGACAAGAAATTTTGAGCTGGTGCAGTATATTTCTCAGACCTTCCCTCCTCTTTCATTCAGCTGCATGGATTCCAACTTGCCATGCTGAACTTGGGCTGCTCAAAGCGGACCTCATTTGGAGCAGGTGAAGCTCCAATGTGAGTTATAGCATGCACAGTTGAATGAGAGGTGAAGTTTACTAGCAGTTTCCACAGTGTTATTCTGCTATCAGATTGAACAGGTATGATTTTTTTAAGTGACTGCACTTGAGCAATATCCTGTATGACCAAAAAGTGGAGGTAGAGCTCCAGGAACAGAAAATGTCATCACTTATCTCAAGCAAAATTTGATTCTGTGTAGGGATGTTAGATAGCTGTAATTGAATAGTTGTGTAACTGCATGAAATCTTATCGGTTACATGACTCTTTCATATTCCCCAGGGACAGGACCAGCAGCTCGTGCACTCCAGCCCCACTCCTGGGGAGCCCCCTGCTACCCCTATATCAGAGGCAGCAGTGCGGGGTGGCAGGCGGGAGCTGGTCCATGAGAGAAGCTCAGATCCCCCCGCAGATCTGCTGAGGTGGACCAGCCTCTGCCTGCAATGGGTCCAGGTTAACCATGGACAGACGCTGCTTCACGGCAACCTCCTCTGCCCCTCCCCCGTGCAGCACGAGGTGGAGGGCAGGAGGCACCACAGAGCTGGTGCTGGGAGGAACCGGTTTTTAAGCCGGCTCCCCCAGCACCAGCTCCTGCCTGCAAAGGGGGGCAAGTGGGTCTGAGGAGCTAGCACACATGGGGAGCCTTCTTGAAAGTCAGCTCCCCACACGTATCAGCTCCTGCCTTACCCTCTACAATGCTGCCTCTCAGAGACAACAGTGCAAGGTGAGGAAGGTGGATCTGATACTCATGGGGAGCCTGCTTAAAGCCAGCTCCTCACGGGCACTGGCTCCCACTCCCCTTCCTTTGCTGCCGCTGATACACAGGCACCAAGGGGGGGAGCGCATGTAGTCAATAGGATTAACCGATAAATCCAGACTTACCAGTTAATCATTTTCTCAACTCTACGCTAACATCCCTAATTCTGTGTTTACTTAATGTATAGTTTTTTGAGTGTTCTATTTTTTACAAAGCCTCTTTTCCTAGCATGGCTACACCTCTGATTCTTTTAATCAGTTATCCAGAGTTATAAGGAATTATAATGGGGGAAGGGTGTAGCCTAACAGTGAACCACACTCATTAACACACTAATAATACAGATGAGGCTACATCTCGCTCTGAGCAATTCATATAGACAATATAGGCAGATGGTGGCAGCATAAGCACGTTTAAATTACTCTCTTGAGAAAACCCTAAATGCTTGTTATTGTCAGTCTTGGCAAGGACAGGATCATGACACATATATAACACACTCATTAGCGTTAGGGATTATGTGATATAATGGGAATGGTTTGCAGAATAGTAGGCAATTTTGTTTATTTAAAATTTTTCAACTTTTACTGCCTTGGCTTTCAAACCATACAAAACCATATTAAAAATATACAAATAAAACCATAATGGACAGCACAGAGACAACCACAATTATAATAGGCCCTAGTTTTACATGGGTGCATGGAGTGCTGGGGAAATGTTGGCAGAGATAAATCTGAAATGAAGTTGGGAGTTTTCAATGATAAACACCTGCTTTTCAAGGAGGCAGATCTTTTCAAGCTTCTCTACCTTTCTGATATCAAAAACCTTTTAAAATATTCAGCCATTATTAGATCAAGCATTTCCCTACAAAGGACATGGAATGAAATATGGCATTTCAGCTGTCAGACTAGACAAGACTGCAGAGTGAAGCCTAGGGGAGAGGGGAGACTTTAAGCTTCACTGACATATACTCCGTAAAAGGGATGCTAGGCAGACTTTTTGGGTCAGCGGTAATCAGCAAGAACATTAAAGCCCCATTGGACTGCAGAAGTGGGAAGAAACAACCCTTTCATACTCTGATGGTGGAAAGCAATAAATCATGCTCTCTGTGCTAAGCAAACCAAATGAGGGGCCATTTACTGGCAGGAGTAGTCTATTAAAGTAAATGGTACTATAACAACTATGGTTAAGAGCACAGGGGGTATGATTGGACCCCCAGAATGTTATCATGTACTTGACTGGTATTGTGCATGCTCAGCTGTTGGATTAACTAGCTGGTGGATACTTTAACCAGCAATTAGGAGTGGGAAAGGGTAACAAGTTAACCAGTTATCCAGTAAGCAGCAACCTTAATGGATGATGCTTACTAGGTAATGGTTAACTGATACCTGGGAGCAGCCCCCTGCCCATGGCTCTCTGCAGGTGGAGGGCTGCTCCAGCCCTGCAGGGCTGGGAGTCGGCAGTGCCTATGGTGCGGGGGCTGCTTCAGCCTGGCTGTGGAGGGCAGTGGGTGGTTAGAGCAGTCCCTGGACCAGCCCCTTTTAATCAGTTAACCAGTTAAACTTAATGTTTAACTGGTTAACTGATTAAACGGGATTTTATATCCCTGCCAGCAAATAACTAGTCTAATGAAAATCTCTCCAGTTATGTACTGTGAAAATGGGTGGTGATGGTTTATTAGACATGGCAACCTACATCATACTCTATCATAGCATATACCTCATCTCAGCTATAATATCATTATATTTAATTTTCAATATAATTATAGAATGATAGACTATCATTGCTCCATCACTCTACAATAGTTTAGCTACTTTAACTTAAGTTTGGTTTCTCTTTAATAGTTAAAGAAGGCCTAAGCGACTGTCAAGTCATTTAGAGCCCAAATTTCACTTCCCATTAAAAATGCACATTCTGATAAGAAGTGGGTCCTTATTCCACCTCAGTGGAGCTTTTCCCTCAAATTATGCATTCAAGCTCTGAGCAATTTTTTAAAAATGAAATATATATGCGCAGTTGGGTAGTTATTGCACTTAAGTATATGTAAATGGGCTCCAGTGGCAGATGGTGCCTTTTTTATGTCTGGGACTCAGAGTATACTATGATTAATTAAAAATCTTACTAAGGTGAAATAGAACCCATTTCCAACTGTAGCATACAACTTCAAAAGTAATTAAACTAGTTAAACACCAAGCCCAAACAACTAGGAAGGCTGTCTTTAGAGGTCAGTCATAAATGCAGCTGGTTTAACTTGGTTTGAAATCTCTGATAAGGGTTTTAATTAAAAGACTAACATTATTTCTATCAAATGCTGAAGAGATGACATCCGCAACTCCCACCTGTAAGCAAAACCTGGAAAACAGATTGGATAAACCAGCAGTTCACACTCAGTCCCGTTTTGATGATACCTGGCCTATATGGCTCAGTTGATAGCAATGGGTCAGCAAATCATAGGTTCAGATCCCTAAAGTTGTGTTTTGTTCATAACAAATATATCTGGATCACCCAACTCCTCTGGAAACCGCTCCAGGAATGCACTCATGGAGAGGAAAATTCCATGGAGATCCTCCTTGAGGAGTTACCTCCAAATTCTTTCATGAGATAGTGAGAGTTTGCCCCTGCTGAATAAGCAGAGGGTCTGGTCTCCATAACCTGTACAGATTTTGGAAGATCCAACTGCAAAGATAATCCACACCTCCATGCAAATTTTGATGTCTCCTCTCCCACCCCAGCTACATGGAAGGATAACTCAGTCAGAGCCAGGAAGATTTCCTGCCCTCTGTGGACTTCATGAAGTGGGTTTTTCAAGATGAAGAGGTAGACCACTGAAGATGGCAGAAGATAAATTAATGATCTGCCTCAATAAAGATAGGTTCTAAGTTCCCAGGTGTTATAGGCCTGATCCAATGCTCACTGAGGCTCCTGGAGACTTTTCTTTTAGCTGTTCCCAAGAACAGAGTGACAGCATATAGTCATTGCAACAGTTCTAAATAATTTTGTGTGTGCACACTTTTTAAAGCACAGATTCCTCTGAAAGGTACTACATAGGATGGAATTCATAACATTCTCCTGAAATCCTCTCTGCTGGTTGTTGACAGGAAAACTATCTGCTGGTGTTTCTAACTAGATGCTGATAGCATAAGAAAATGCTACACAAGTGAGCAAAGAGTGTCCCTCAGATATGCAGGCAACAGGGAAGCTTCTGGGGTCATGGCTCTACAGTACATCACCATGACATTTAAAAAAATAAAAATAAGTCGTAAGGATTATATATGATGAACAGCTGGGCTATGTTAAAAGTATTTTACTCTAGGCTTGGCAGGTTTTAGTAAATCACAGCTTAATCACACTCTCAGTCCATCACTGTGAGTGAACTCTAGAAATGTTCAATGAGACAGAGAGAGAAGATAAACAGAAGAGTGGAAAGGATGTTTTACCAGGAAGGAGACAGACATTTGTTATTTTAGTTATTTTAGTTTCCAAGTAAGGGGAGTGTGAAGAAATCATAGCAGCGCACAAAGAGATGGAGAAGAACTATTAGATCACCCAGCCCATTCTCCTGTCACTACAAGAATGTTCTTTAAAGTAGACTCATGTACTTTGCAGAGACTAAATGTGGCTCCCATGTTTTCCCTTGAAAGACTATATTCCTTAGTATACTAGGACTTCATCATTAGAAGAAGCATCCACTTTTTTAATCTACATGGCTGTGCTCATATCCAAACAAATATGATTTAACTTTTCAACTGGCTTTTGAGGAACACTTATCTGAAGCTTAAGGGTTTGTTGAAATCCATACAATTTTGCTATTGATTTCAGTGGGGCCAGGGCCTGGCTCTATATCATACATTTGCTAATCACCCCAGTCCAGTAATGCCGTAGTTCGGTCTAAAAAAGTGATCAAGTATATCAGGTCCAATATATTCTTTCTCAGCATACAAGCTGATACATTGTTCGTAAGTCCATTGGCCTCTTGAGGTTTACAGGCTGGGCCAAATTCAGAGGTGATACGTAATGCTGATGTAAGTTATACTTTGATAAGAAAGTCCCTGGCCTATCCTCCAAAGAATTAGAAGAATGAAAATTTACAATGAAAATTGAAGTGGCTAGGTATACACTGCTGCCCAATTTACATCTTCATTTTAGGTTCAAAGTTATCCCCACCTGTCTCTCTCTCATACACACACAGACACAAAGGCTACATCTATACTGCTTCCTTCTTGTGCAAATGCCTATGCAAATGAAGTGCAGATTAGCATATTGCCACACTTCATTTGCATAATTTATTAGGGGGGCGTTTTTGCACAAGGGGCTTTTGCGCAAAAAGGAGCTGTGTAGATGGCTCAAAACCCACCTCTTGTGCAAGAGCCATTCTTCTTGAAAAAATGAGAAAGAACAGCTCTTATGCAAGAGGGGTTTTTTGCACAAAAAGGAGCCATCTACACAGCTCCTTTTTGCGCAAAAGCCTCTTGCGCAAAAATGGCCCCTAATTAATTATGCAAATAAAGCATGACAATATGCTAATCTGTGCTTCATTTGCATAGGCTTTTGCACAAGAAGGAAGCAGTATAGACATAGCCAAAGAGAAAGAGAGAGAAGAAAAGCAGTAGTGTTCCAGGCTAAGGAACGCTGAAATATCAATGGAAAACACTAATACTAATCAACACATCCAGGAGGAGTCACACTAACAGGTTAGTTTGTCTTAGGTTGCCTTTCATTTGTTTAAAGATCATCCTGCTGTGTTGCTTAATGGGTTCTAATGGTGTCGTTTTGAAGTCATTCAAATAAGTAAGAGCAATTTTTAAAAATAAAAAAGGGGAGATAATTTTTAGCTTGCATGCACTTATTGAATATTTTGAATCTATAAGCTTCATCAAAATGGCAGAGTTGCCAGAATATGAAAGAATCAGCAAGGAAAGTTGGATCTGTGGGAGTGTGTTAATGACTCCATCAGTCTGCACATGCATGATGACCTTAAACTGAAATATCAGTCCTGAGCTCCTTGGCACAAGAGAATGCCAGCTGGGATGGAGTACATGTTAGTTTTGTGATGTTGGCCAATATCAACAAAGGTCTGGATTGTGAACACTTTCAAACATCAGGAAGGACATCCCCCCACATTTGATTGTAGGTTTCTAACCTAGAAGGACTAGAGAAATAACTAACCGAACACATCCACTGTTCATTCTTGATTGGAGAAATATTTGTGCTGGGTCAAATTCCTGTCTGAAGCAGGCTATGGATGTACCTCAAAGTAAGGTACTGAAGGTTGGTTTTAGTTCAGCTTTTAAAGCATACATGCAGCTTTTAAAGTAGACGCCTTGTCCCCCGCTGCACCTCTGCCTTTTAAATGTAGTAAAATCCTGGAGGCTCTTACTACATTTAAAAAGCACAGGCACGGCATCTGGGACTGGGCGCGAGCCAGGACTCAGCTGATTCCCAGCTCGCGCCCAGTCCCCCGCTGTGCCTCTGCCTCCCCTGTGCCTCCTCGGAGATAGTGCTGGGGGATTTGGCTTAAAGCTTTTAAGCCAGATCCCCCAGCACCACTTCCTACTTCTTCTCCCCTCCTCCCCCAATAGAGGCAGAAAAGGAGGGAGACGCGACTAGTCGAATAGTAACTTGACTACCCAATAAGCATACGCTTATCGGGTAATCAACTACTCGACTAGTCACTTACATCCCTATTCTCTTTCACTAGAAAATAAAAACAACCTTGAAAAGTTAACTGCCAACCACCGAGCAAAAGCAATGAAAATAAGCATACTTCACTTTCAAATTTCAGAGCAGAACTGGAAAAATGTAAGTGGAAAAGTATAAATAAATCACAGGCTTGGCACTCTAACAAGACTTGGAAAGTGGTACAATTGAGACCAAACTATCAGTAGAACATGGATCGTCACTTTGGGAATGTTTACACAGTTGTGTGTAGCTCAAAATAAGCTACACAATTTGAGCTATGCAAATTGCATAGCTTATTTTGAGAGTCTATTTCGCAATTTGGCGCTGGCTACACAGCACCAAATTTCAAAACAGAGCGCTATTCTGGCATCTTCCTTATTCCTCATGCAATGAGGTTTATAGGAAGCCAGAATAAAGTGCCCGTTATTTCAGGTCTATTTGGAAATAACATGAGTACTGTTAAGAAGTGCACAGTGTTATTTTGGGATAACAGATGTTATCCCAAAATAGTGCTGCTGTGTAGATGTACCCTCTAGGATGAATTAACAGGAGTGTTGTAAGCAAGACACAAGAAGTAATTCTTCCACTGTACTCTGTGCTGCTACAGCCTCAACTGCAGTGTTAAGTCCAGTTCTGTACACTACATTTCAGGAAAGTTGTGGAAAAAATGATGAAAGTCCAGAGAAGAGCTACAAAAATGAGTAAAGGTCTAGAAAACATGATCTGTGAGGGAAGATTGAAAGAACTGGGCTTGTTTAGTCTGGAGAGCAAAAAGGAGTATGGCAGGAATGCAATAAAAGTTTTCAAGTCAGTTAAAAGGTTGTTAAAAGGAGAAGTAAAAAAAATCATTCCTTTAACCTCAGAGGGTAGGACAAGAAGCAATGGGCTTAAATTGCAGCCAGGGGTGTTTAGGTTGGACACTAGGAAAAACTTCCTAATTATCAGGGCTGTTAAGCAGTGGAACAAGTGGGCGACTATTGAATCTCTGTTGCTGGTGGCTTTTAAGAACAGGTTAGACAAGTGGAAATGGTCTAGTGATTACATAGCCCTGCTTTAAGTGCAGAGGACTGGACTAGATGATCTCTTGAGGTCCTTTCCAATCCTATGATTCTGTGGTCTGAACATTGCTTAGTCCCTACATACACTCCAACATAGGCATGTTCAAGACACAACTGTGGCTCAAATAAGATATTGGACCTTCTCTCTTTTCCAGTGTGGACACACATAAAAGCTGCTTTAATTTAAACTTTTAAACCAGCTAGACAGGCTTAGGCTACATCTACACAAGGATTCTCCCCTTAAAATTTCCCAGCACTGCTAACATGGGTGCAGCTCCAGTGCCAAATGGTATCAGCTGCTGGAATTTAATCCACAATGCCATCTAATTGCCATCAGAAGCTATCTAGGCTATAGGTGATGAAAGATGAAAGATGGCAGCAGCCAATCTGTACGAGTGTCTAACCTTGCTCCCCCACTATCAGAGCTACATTTCTGCTGGAGCAACAGGGAGCGCATTCCCTAAAACTACCAGCGCAGAAAAGAGGTGAAATTTGACCCCATGGAAGTCAATAGCAAAACTCCCATTGAGTTCAGTGGAACTGGGATTTCATCCAAGGCCCATTGTAGTCGGAGCCTTAGAAGATTTCCTATAGCTGCAGTAAAATATGAAGAATGGATGAACTAGAACAGAAACAGGATTCCAATACAGGTCTCAAATTAAAAAGAAAGAAAGCTATTTAGGAAGTGATAAATATCATTTACAGCTTTTATCCAAGTCTGAGCTCAAAGTATTTCCTTCTTTTCTAATTAAAAATAAAGATATGAATGCCAGACCAACAAGCTCCAGTCAATAAATCCAGCAGAGGGATCACACTAATTCGTTTCCTATTTAAACAATGAAATCAAACCAAGATTTGAAAGGCCATGGTTTGTTGCTATTATTCAAGCTGGCACCACATGCACTCTGCAGTGCTTTGATGTGGCTGCCTGAGGCAGCTCGTAACAGGGGTAGTACTATTTTAAAATCCAAACAATTGCAGTCAGTAGATAAGAACAAAAAACAGAAATCAGCTCACAATATTGCAATGAGGCATTATGCATTTTCAGTACCTATAATCCCAGGCAACATAAACCCCAAAGCTACAAGGTTTGATTCAGTAGGTCCTAAATCTGAGCGAGGTCTCCTTCTGTATAAGTCAGAACACTGCTGGCACAGAATTGCCTTCAAGAGGTCCAGTGCTCTGGAATGCTTTCCTGCCCCAGTTGAAATGAGCCCTAAGCCCAGACCCAACACCCTGTAAGGCACTCTATAGGTTTCATCAGACCTTTGTGAGGAATTAGAAGAGATGGGAGGACTACACAAACGATTGAAGTATCATCGTTTTGTGTGAAGTGCAGCTGTAGTACTACTAGTGAGACTGATGGAAATTTGTATTTTGATTTTGGATTTTTAAATAATTGGCAGAGCACTCAGAGACTGTGCACATGCTAAAAACGGAAATAAAATATTACAGGTTGAACCTCTAAAATCTGGAATGCTCTGGTCTGGCAACATCTGTTCATGGCCAGGTTCAGCGGCTCTCTGGTCCTACCTAGTTATTCAGTCTGGTCTTACCCGGTTATTTTGGTTTTTTCCAAGTAATGATGAACCTGCTAAGTTTGAGACTATTTGTGGAAGTCCCTATGCCATTGAAGGTTGCTTTGTCTAAGTGAAAGATCCTACATATATAAGCATTGATTTTGCTAACTGGGTGAAAGGTCCCAGGCATGTGCATACTAGCTTTGCCTTAGCTCAACATACAGGATGTGGCCTGTAAATCCCTTGCATTGCAGCTAACAGCCAATATAAACCTTAAAATTATTATAATAATTGTATAATCAAATCCATAACAAAATAATAAATCTATACATCTATAGGCAAGTAAGCAGGTTAGCCTTCTAGTCTAACATCTTTGGGGTAACTAGAAGTTAGATGTATAATTAAATTGATTGCTTTAAAAGATGGGGGTCAGCAAACAATAGGAGTTTTTATTCTGCAAAATCTATACAGCAGGGGACGACGTCTGTAGCCATATTTACAGGGCAGCAGACCCCATCCTGGGAAGCAGTGCTCTGAAAAAGATTTGGGGGTCATGGTGGATAATCAGGTGAACAGGAGCACTCAGTACAGTGCTGGGCCAAATGGGCTAATGTGATCCTTGGATGCATAAACAGGGGAATCTTTAGCAGAAGCAGAGAGGTCATTTTTACCTCTGTATTTGGCACTGGTGTGACCGCTGCTGGAATAGTGTGTCCAAAGTTCTGGGGTCCGCAAGTCAAGAAAGATGTTGATAAACTGGAGAAGGGTCAGTAAAGAGCCATAAAAGAGATTAAGGGATTAAAAAACCTGCCTTTAGTAATATACTCAAGGAGTTCAAGCTATTTAGTTTAACAAAGACAAGGTTAGACGGTGACTTGATCACAATCTGTAAGCACCTACATGGGGAACAACTACTTGATAATGCATTCTTCAGTCTAGCACAGAAAGGTATAACATGATCCAGTGTCGGGAAGTTGAGGCTAGACAAACTGAGATGGCACTGATGTCTGCATATTTGCCGGGGAGGGTAATTAACCATTGGTACAATTTACCAAGAACTGTGGTGGACTCTTTATCACTGGCAATGTATAAACCAAGACTGGATGCTTATGTAAAAGAGCTGCTCTAGAAGTTTGTTGGGGAAAGTTCTATGGCCTGGGTTACACAGTGCTTCCTTATGGCCTTGGACTCCATGAAACTTCCATTTGACAGTGAGAGTAATATTCTAATGCCCCAGTAGGAGCATGACAATAGGTTTTTTTGTAATATCATTAATTTTGTCTGGGATGCTTCAAGAAGAGTGTACTACGAAAAGAGAATCAAATGAACATTAGTAATGCTAACTAAGAAAGAGTGGGCTCCAACTGAATGCAAAAGTGGCTATTGTTTTGTTATTACAAGTGTCTCTGCTAAAAGCCTTTTTTAAAAAAGCCTAAAGCCAAGCTCACAAGCTTTAAGAGACATTGATCAAAGGAAAGGATAAGTACAGAATCAGACAAAGACAGAACTAAAAAAATATTTACACAAGGCTAATCCTTAGAATATTGATTGTATTATTGCTTGCGCAGGGTCATAGATGTTTACATTTTTGTGCCAATACACATATTCAAATATAAACATGGATAGTCTCTAAAAATTGAGATATGGGTTTTCTAGTATTATATCTGGATAAAAGAAATATTGGTCTATCTAGAACCAGTTTGAATCTATAGTTTTCTTCTCTGTAGCATATTATTTTCAAAATCTACATTGGTTAGGCACTAAAAATGTTAACCGTAATCAAACAGTCCTGACAGAAGTTTTTTTGGGGGGGGCATGTAGTAACTTAAGAGTTCACAAGATGTAAAAGGAACCCTTTAAAATCAAAATTATGGCTTAACTTTTTTTCAGGTCCCTCTCATTTACCAATGAGTTAATTTTAAAAATAGGTCAGACTTACAGGAGAAAAAGATCTAAACAAGATCACATGTATACACTAGTTAAATACCTCAAATTAACCAACTTACAATCATTGTTCTTTGATAATTTTTCAGATCCCAGAGCAGAAATGGAAAGGTCTTAGCATTGCCACTTGATCACATTGCAAGACCTCCTACTACTAAAGCATTCCCTCAAAAAAAAAAAGAAAAAAAAATGGAAGAGGATAAACCTGGCAATACATCCCAGAGAAGAAGGCAATAATTAATCCAGCAAATAGGTGGGAGAACTATTCTTTTCTGGACAGTTCCCTGAAAAGCATGTTTACATGTAAAGCATCTTGATATCACAATGAAAAGCATACTGAAAATGCCTACAAACATGCCACACAAATATTTGGATTTTGTAAGCCACTGAGATTAATTCCATAACTCTCATAACTATGAGGCAAGATTTTTTTCTATTTTTGGTTGTTATTAAATGAAAGCTGATTCTCACATAATCATATGATTCAAGTTGTAGGGACTTTAGAAAAAACACCAGATATCATGTGACTTTGATAATATCTTGAGAACTGGCAGCACAACCCACACACTGACTCAGCCACGCACCCATCAATGACCCGTGGGCAATAGTTCCCCTGCCACCATACAGGTTCCTGTTTTGTCATCTTTCCCTGCTCTAAATGCACAATCAGCAGCACTAACACAATCCTGAAGGGTTAATAAAATAACCATTGAGAAGATTTGAAGGCAGTAGCACATAACCACTAACATCACCATAATATATTTCTGCTATATTTGTACCGTGTGATACCACATTTTTAAATATGCACTGCTTCTACTTTTATAAAGATTGATGGAACATTCCTGGCATAAGCATTTAATTCAGTCTCATGGTTCCAAAGCCAGGATCCATTCCAACCTTGCTGTATTATACAGGCCACATACAGCTAGAAGAGCAGCAGAACTGCTATTTCAGCTCCAAAGGGATCGGAACGGGCATCTTACAAGGCCACGCTATAGGACTTTGCACCCACTGTTTGCTACAGAGCAATGTCCAGTGTGTGCCTTGCACCTCATCAACATAACAATGCTGTGAGTCCAAAAGGAAGCTGCTTCGCTGATTAAACCCCCCGGAGCAGTACAGCAGGCATGATGGACAATGCATGGGAAGTAGAAGCAACTGTGGAAGGGCTGCACTGGTTCTCTCAACTCTGCCTCCAGCACTGATTCTCTCCAAACCACAGTACTGGTCACCCATGCAAATCCAGTTTTCCAAGCTTTGTACAAAACACACAGACTTTGTGCGGCATTGAGAATTTCACGTTATAGGACAGTTCTTGGGTTAAAATAGTTCCTGTGATTAGGGATGTGAGTGGGTAACCAGTTAACCGGTTACGTGGTCAGTCACCAGTTAACCAATGCTCAGGAGCAGCCCCCCACCCACCAACGGGATCCCACTTTGTTGGTTAAACTTCACACTTAATCAGTTAACCAATTAAATTGGATTCCGTGATACTGTCCAAACTTTTTGATCCCTTGGGCAATATTATTATTTCTTTCAAGTTCAGACATCCAACTGTACTAGATTGTGCCCAGCTCTACACAGATGCAGAAGGGATACAAGCTGACACAATATGCCTCATTTGTCTTAAATCCCCACACAGGGGCTAGTTACAATCATGGTCTTTAAGAAGAGCTGCAGTCTGGGGTAGCCAGCTTTCATAAGGCAACAGCAACCCATTTCTGCACTGGTGCAGCATATTCTTGAACTGAGGCAAACTCCTCACACCACTTCAGGCGGGTGGCCTTCCTCATGTGAAATTTCTAGGCCAGTGCTGATCGCCCCATGACAATATACTCCAGTCCCTCAGTGCTTGTGGATCCTAATGCAGAACCACAGGACAGCACATGGAAATTCCTCAGTTATGAAAGTGTGCATCATTTGTGCACAAAGTTGGCATGATCTCTTCAGTAAAGTCATTGTGTGAAGTGGAGGAGCCACTCCTGAAAGGTCCTCCATCACATTTTGGGCCTCATGTCTGCCTCCTGTTCCCAATACAAGAATTCTATCTATGGCAAGTTTTGGCACAAGCCTGCAAGATGAGAGAGTCCCACAGCTCAGGCTCCAGCCTGAGCCCTGAAGTCTATATAGCAATGAAACAGCCTGAGCTGCAGGGGAGGCAGAATCAGTAGGCATGGGCCAGTCATGGGTATCTAGGTACTGTGTAGAAATACTTTTGAGTATCACTGCTACCTACAATTGTTTAGCATAAGTATTTAATACATATTTGAAGGAGCATGCAAGGTGAAGTGGCCCATTAATATCCTCCACTGATGGGAGAAAAGGAAGGGGAGGGAAACGGCAGTTGGGAAGAGCTTTTTAGTGGGTAACAGACTGTTGCAATAAGTAATAAATTCAGCATCTGTTCAGTCCATCGTTTGAGTCTAACAGAGTTATGAATTTAAGCTCACAGGCTTGTCTTTTGAAGGCTTGCAAGTTGCCATGTATAGAGAATCATTTACAGTAAAGGAAAGAACCCCACCACATTTTAAGTTTCCTGCATAAATATTCTATGCAGGATCTCTCATTCTTGGGTCTGTCACACACCACACCCTAAACTCAGGGGCTTTGGCAAGTTAAGAATATGACGCACACAGAACCATAATAATATTTCATCACAATAATGGACATATAATCACATCCACGGTGTAAACCTACAGCAACACTTTTTATAGTTAATGCACAAAAAGAGACTAGTCAGACATTCTGATGTTCCACTGAATTGCAGTACTTCCAGCAACAAGATGATGCTTTTATATAATGGAGGGCAA
Organism: Pelochelys cantorii; assembly: GCA_032595735.1. Lineage (NCBI taxonomy): Eukaryota > Metazoa > Chordata > Testudines > Trionychidae > Pelochelys > Pelochelys cantorii. The sequence goes on along the minus strand of CM064326.1, from coordinate 139,290,996 downwards.
AGTCCTAAGTATTAGCCCCAATAATAGAGTTAGTAGGAGTCTCAAGTTTCCTAAATGAGCTCATAAAACTCAACAACGGAACACGCAGAGACAAAACAATAACCCAGTTTGGTGCTTTTAGCAAGGAAAGAAAGGGAACTACTGTTCCCATGTTCATTACTACAGTACCATCATATATTGCTACTGTGTAGCGCAGACATCTTCAAGTTCTGCAATTAGTGTCCACTATTATATGTGCAGAATACACTTTCATTTCAGAATTCTTGCAGGGGGTAGGGGGGAAGGGGAGCAGGAGAATTAACCCAGATACATACTCCCTACCCCCAAATAGAAGAGAACACTATGTTTCTTCTATTCTCTTCAGAATGGATCTGTAGGTGGCGATTTAAACAACAAAGAAAGTTCAAAGGTTCAGAAGAGATTTCCACTCCTTAGCACTGAAATTTACGTTTTTAAACTGCATCCCCCTGCTGTGCAATTATGTATGAATTTAAGGCTAGCCTTTTTCTTATAAGAGACGGCGTTGTGTGGATGGAAGAAGAAATCAGGTCACTCAATCCAGAGAAGCAAAATTTCTCCAACCAACCATTGTACTCCAAGAAGAATAAAAAGTAGGTTTGTTTTATTTCCTTCCCACACTTGTCTGATTTCTAACATTATTATTTAGGGATATTAAATATCGACCATTTAAACCAAGGGACTAACATAGAAATGTAATTTGTTAAGACAGGCTGTGGCAAAGATCAACATTGTGCTAAGAGAAATGCCTAAGACCGCCTTTGTAATACAATCCAAAATATATGTCTTCTATTTGAACACAGTGATTTCACTGCTTAAAATTTTCATCTCCATTCCGATATCTCTTTCCCTTCTTTGAACATTTTACTATTTATTAAAGATGTTCATTTCCTGTGAAACATTTAAAATAGATCCAGTGTATTCATACCGACCAACGTGAACCCACAGTTCTTCCTGCATACAAATGCCTGCGGGGGGGGGGGGGACAAACTAATCCAGAATGGCTCTTCTAGGGCCACAGAGTAAACACATTCTCTTTTACATTATCCTTCCAAAATCCAGGGGCCCTTCTGACTTCATTGGATCAGTGTATGGGCACCAACATCTACACTAGCAGATCTTGGTGCAGCATTGAGACCTTAATCAGTTAGGGCAGGTGTACGCTATGGGGCAAAGTGAATAGTGTATAGTGTGTACGTGAATAGTGTAGATGGAGTCGACGTACCTTAGTTTGAATCTCTGTGGCATCCCCACTGGAGGGGTCAATGGGAGAATATCTCCTATTGACTTCCCTTGCTTCTCATGACCTTGTGGAGTATCGGATTCAACAGGAGCATGATCAGTGGTCGATTTAGCAGGTCCTTACTAGACCCACTAAATCAAATCCTGGGAGATCAATCTCTGCACCATTAATCTCCCATAAGTGGAGACAAGGTATTAGATTGAAATGAATGCCTATGGGGCTACATAAAGATTAGGAATATTTTATAGCCTCCCAGCAATAAATTCCTGATACTGGACCAGAATTCAATATCAATGACAGAACATCTTTGAAGAAAACTATACTAGTAAAAATAACCCATTTGGATTCCATGCATTGTACAAATGTGAAAAACAATATATAAAAGCCCTGAAATTTTTAACGGGGGGTGGGCTGATCCCTATGTATGAGGTACAAATTCATCATATACATTCAGGAGATGGAATTATCTATATACACCATGCAACTAAATAGAATGAAAAGGCTTAATCCTGGGCAGCAGGATGGTGGTAATAACATATTGCGTTGCCTTGGTTCTTCCATAGGTGATTTATACTGTCAGAGCATGGAAATAGTTTTCCTGCAGAAGCATAAGTATAAGCCTGCCTTTAATATATATATATATAGCAATCAAGCTCAAAGGGAGGACAGAAATAATTGACTGCACACGTTCTGTGTGTCCCCTGATGGCCTTGTTTAGAGGTGGCATCTTTTTGGTCTCATTTACAATAGGGATGTGAAAGCGTAATAGTTAACCAGTTAGCCAGTAACAGGATCCCACTTAATCATTTAACCTGTTAAACGTAACAATTTGCCGGTAAACTGATTAAATGGGATTTTGCATCCCTAATTTACAATGTCCCACTATTTTCTCAGCATTTTAACTTTTTCCCCTTTTTCATTTAAAGGAAAGTAATCCACCCTGCACATTATTAATTTTTATAATGCATTTCACAAAGCTCTGCTTTCAGCGATCAAATGTCAGCTAGCGAATATACCTTCTTTATCAAAGCCTGACTGTAGGAAAAAAACACAGCAGAAGTCATTAAATGCTTCCCTATATAATTATGAAATATGCAATATACTGTATGCGATCAAGTAGGGAGGACAAATGCAAAAACAAAATAAAAATATTTTCCTATATTAAAACCACATGTTTGAGCTCTGACCAAATGTAGTTTAATGCTAAACTTCCAGGAGTTTAAATCATGGCTAATTGGTCAGGCAAGAAAATCATAGGATATCTGTAATATTTTTTATTTTTAAATATTAAAAAAAACATTTCTCCGTTTCTTCTTTCACGTATAATAAAATACATATGCATGCAGACCATCCAAGTAGAAACTACTTGTACTAATTCAATAACCATAATCATTACAGGGGGTAAGGTTAAGTTATATACATTTTCAAAATAAACGTACCAATACCTTCAAGATATTACTGTATTTCTGTACCTCAGATTCCACTTCAGACCATGGTCAGATTTGCCCTATCTCTCAAACTCCCCAACCACTTAGCCCATAAACTGAGCCTATCTCCACCTTGAACCTGATGACACCACATGGTCCATATCAATTCCTCTGCAAAACGTCCAAGCAGTGATATGGATAAGAATCAGTAAATCTATGGGGTGGGTTTTGGTTTGGTTTTCCATAGGTTTGGCTGAGAGCTCTGCCTCTCCCACAGTCCGAAGAGGGCGTGAGGTGAATTTGTTTTGGCAAAGAGAGAAGAGGGGTTGTTGACTGTAATTTTTCAACTTGTGTGGCCACAATAGCATGAAGCTGTGCACCAGTGCATGACCCCTTTAAAATCTTCCTCTCAAAACAAATGAATGCAGATTCAAAAAGGCAAATACTTGCAGAGAATTGTTTTCACCTGAATAGGACTCATCAGCAACAAGGTCCTAGTGGTGATCTCTATTGGATACTGGAATAACCTCCCCATGAAAAGCCTGCTCACCTGTGTCATTTAGTCACCCACTACTCAACAACGTAGTACAGGGTGCAATCTTGCATTTGCTAGGATATGGACTAGATGGTTTTCATCTCCAATTTCCATAAGAAAAATCAAGTGGTTTCTCAGGTATTTTGTTATATTTTTTCTGTTTTGTGCATCTACATTGTTCAAGGAATAAAAGCGAGCCCCATCTTGGGAGCTCACAGAAGATAGCTCCTTCCAGATGGGACCAGAGTACAACTGTGCTTTCTAATGCTATATATTCTCCTGTTACAAAGGACTCTCATCCTACAAAACTCTTATCAGATCACATGGCTCTAGTGAACTACCTCCTCTTTGAATTCAGTTTCAACAGGTATTAATGAAGAGGCTTACTCCTGGCTCATATTAATGTTTTCATCCCATTTTGGAATTTGTCTATCATTTTGATCTTTTGACTTAGAAAAGTTAATGAAGATTGATGGTTTCCCTGAGGAAAAACAGGTGAGGAGATAATGCAAACTGAGATTATATCATCCCAATAAATCTTTCTTTTAAAACAAGCACAGTTTTCCCTTCTTGCAAAACACTTTGTTGGGTTTTTTTATTAAATAGGAAAAAGAAAAGAAAAGAAAACTGTTCGGGCAATTAGAAAATGAGTATGGCATCTAACCAAATTGTTCAGGTCTGTAACTTAGTTTGCCATGTTAAAATATAATAGTCAGAAGGATCTTGCAGGCCTTACTTACAATGACTAAAATCAGTGGGATTGGTTAGTCACACAAGAACGGGCTGCAAGATTGGGCCCAAAATTTTAATAAGGTAGTTTCTTTAAAAACATGGATAAAAATCAATGGACAAGACTGATACATAAGAATATTGGCAGTGCTATCTGCACTCTCCTAAATTGTACAAAATTGGGCAGATGTAAAAGGGGTTCAGAAACAGGCGATGAATGCGATTAAGAGCATGAAAACACAGCGTAGAAGAGTTTGAAAGGGTTAGGAGTGCTTAGCTTAGTAAGTGGGAACATGAAATAAGCATACCAAATAATGAATGGTATAGAGAAAGTACATTGGGATCTTTTATTTACCCTACCCATGAGACAAGAACATTAAAATCCCCACATTTTCATATTGATTATAACATCCATACACTATATGTAGTTAACCTGTAGAACTCATTTTAATACCGAGGCCAGAAATTTAGTAGTATGCAAAGAAGGATGAGATTAAAAGGAATGGGGATAAGAACATCAGAGTATGAACATGATAAAATAGAATAAATCAGGCAAGCTTCCATGGCTCAAGCCAACCACTAACTGACGGGATTTAAGAAGAAATTCCCACATGCACAGGTTATTTGTTAGTACATGGTTTCTTGCACCTTCCTTGGAAGCACCAGGAAGCACCCGCTGTTAGAGGCAGACTGGACCGTTGGTCTGATCAAGTGAGGCCAGTCCTATGTTCTCCTGAGTAAGTGGGTTATATACGGAGGATCACTGTAAGGGCTGTGGGGAAGACAGAGTGCTCCCTCTCAACTAGGAGCTAAGAAATGCCAAGCCCTGTTCATCCACTCTCCTGAGCTATTATTTCAGACGACAGGCTGTAGCCACTCATGGCTCCTGCTATTGCCATGCTTTCAATGGGGGCTTATCTGTGCATTTCACAGACCTAGAGGTTCTCCCACACTCCGCACACTCACCCCTTCTTGCTACCTCAGGGTCCCTGCCACAGAACTCAACTCTGCAACATGCGGCTGGCTGGAGTGTCCCTGTGTGTCCCTCAGCTATCAACCTCCATGGCTTTCTTTGCAGCAAGTTGCAATGAGTGTCAGCCTGTCCATAACCATGGAATGCCATAAGGACACCATTTCATGCAAAGACACAGTGACCACTCACAACAGCAGCAGCATCCATAAGCAAGTGGCAGGTCCTAAGGTTTTATTAGTGCCCGACACTGGCTGTCACACTTAGGGTTGCCAGATGGTTGAAACAAAAATACTGAACACCCCCCCCAAAAAAAAACACCGGGAAAAAATTCTGTTTAAGGGAAAAAGAAGGGGGGGGGGGAGACCAAAGTTGTTGAGGAAAAAAAAAAAGGACTCCAAGGACTTATTAAGCCAAAAAAAAAAATTAAAATAAAACAGCATGTCCCCTTTAACAGTGAGTGCAGGGATAGGAACAGGGGAGCGGTTGAGCACTAAGACCCAGGAGGAAGCATTGCTTCTCCTTGGTCTTTTGGCCAGCAGCCATTTTGTGCTGGCAGCCTTGGGGAACCAGGTAAGCATGGGGGCTGGAGTCGGGGGGCTGGAGGTTTTGGGGGCAGGGGGGTTCGGGGGGGAGGCCGGGCCCTGAGTGTTTGTAGGGTTGCCAGGTGCCCGGCATTTTCGCCTCCTGGCCGGGGAAAAATTCAGAAAATACTGGACATCTCAGGTGTCCAGTATTCTCTGAATTTTTTTACTGGACAGGAGGTGAAAATACCGGACTGTCCGGGTGAATACTGGACACCTGGCAACCCTAGTCACACACTTCACCGTATGCATACTATGGATCAGAGGTACATGGTCTTTTTTTTGTGTGGGCCATGCAATAGCTAATTTAATTTCCTTCAGGCCACAGAAGCAAATTAAAAATAAAATCTGGACTGGCAGACACTGGGGGTCAGCTGTTTGCTTTCATTTCATAGTTTATGAAATCAGGACAAGGCCCTAAAGGAGGGAGGTGGGGATGGAGGGATATATGTGACATATGCCCCTATGCCCACATGTTGCAGGACATTCTTTGCATGCAGAGGACAGAAGACTATGCAAGGAAATAGCCCAGCTGTATACAGTCTATTTGACATACTCCCCTGCCCTTTTTGTGCAGTCACTGTGGAGGAGAAAGAGTAAAACCTTTATCTCTGTGGATAATGAACCAATGATTTGCTCTGTTGACAGCCCAGAATCTTTTTTACAATCTCATCAGTATATACATTTTTATTTAGCTTTTTTCTCTTGCAGTTCAAACATAATCCACGCAAGTTCATCCATCACAATATTAGACAGGAATGCAGCTGCTGACACCAAGGGCAAATATCACTTTCATGGAAATACACAGGGGGCTGGAACATTTATGAGGACAGACAACTGAGTGAGCGAATCCTCAATTAATGCAACTTTCTACAGTGTTATATTCTTTTCAGCTGCATCTTAGTCAGGACTCTTTCTGATGTGTCTCCCTGGAAATCTTTTCAATTGCTAATTTTGTAGTTTTTGTTACTTTTTGTTTAGTTTTGACACAACCAATGCACTCACTAATGATAACAGAGTATAAATTTGGCAAGCTTAAGTAGATGAACATAAAACAAACTTTTCTATAAGGCCTCCACTATCGTCATAAAATACAATCTCAAATGCTGAACTATTTAAAAGGCTCTGGTGGAGAGTTCGTTTTGTATTTCTCTTTGGCTTTGTGCATCTTCACTGCTCTGTATATCTTCTTAAGGCCTTCCAAATAAAAGTGACCATTTCCAACCAAATGTTAGCTTTTTGCGTGGGTTTCTAATGAAGTTTATAGCTGCCATTTGCTGATTTCCTCACTGATGCATCATCAGTGATGTCAGAGTCAGAGATAGAACAATGATGCTCATTAGTTAACCGGAGGCAGATCTAGCAGAGAGATTACACAATGTTTTTTGTACTGGTGCCATACAAATATTAGCTGGTGTGTAGTATTCCTGGAACCTGAATGCTTGGGCAACCACCCAAGGGACATTCAGATGCTGCCCAGCTGATTAGCAGAGCACTCACAGTGCCCACGGCTGGCAGCATGTGCTTCCACTTGTGGTGCACATCAGCACATCCGTAGGTGTATATAACAAAATTTATTCTGCACATGGATGGAAAAAATTAGAGGGAACACTGCTAGAGGGCCAAATCCTGCTCACGTTGCCCCCTTTGTTTTATTGATTAAAGGGACTATACATGATTAAGGTGAGCAAGACAGGCTCAGCAGGAAAAGGTAAATATACACCTATATTTTTTAAGATAATTGGAATCCTGAAACTCTTACCTGAAAAATGCTAATAACAGAAAAGGTAATCTGCAAATGTGACCAAATAGCTAGCAAAAGCTGGCTGGGAAATGGTTTACCTCCTGGGGAAATCTAATGTTTTAAACAAAATGTTCCTGTTCCAAATCGGGATGAACAGTCAAAATCTTGACAATTTTGACAAACCATTAATCCAAAGAAAATATTTGGTTCAGGTCAATGTAAACATATTATCCTAATAATTTCAAAACCTTTCATTTCAATTCTGACCTTTTGTTTTCTTTAATTTGTTTTTCTCTAAATTAAATTTTAAAACAAAGTCACTTTGAACCAAAACAAAACTTTTTTTTCTAAATAGAAAATATCAAAGTGGGATGTTTTGACAATTTCCCATTTTTTTTATTCTATATGGGAAACTTCTCATTGGCAGTTTTGGTTTCAATGAATAGGCATTCTTCAACTGGAAAGCAGTCAGTAAAAAGTTTTCCCAACCTACTTTATTTGAGGGGCATTCAGCACATGAGTGATCTTCCCTCATCCCAGATTCTCAGAACATCACTGATAAACATCTTCTTCTCTAAGACATGCTGTAGCTCAGAGGTTCTCAACCAGAGGTGCGGGGCCCACTGGGGAGCTACGAGAAGATTTCAGGGGGGTTGCCAAGCAGAGCATTAGACTTGATGGGGCCCAAAACAGAAAGCAAAAGCCAGGCCCACCCCCAGCAGGGGCTGAAGCACAGGGCTCTGAGCCCTGCCATCCAGGGCTGAGCAACTTAGCTGCACAGGGCTCCCTGTGGCACACCCCACTTGCTATCCTGTACTGTTGGCCCTGGCTTTTATATGCAGAAAAACAGTTGTGGCAGAGATGGGTCATGGAATTGTTATAGCATGAGGGGAGCAGACAGAAAAAGGCTGAGAACCCCTGCACTAGCATGTATCAGAGTATCCAATAAAAAATGGAGCTGGGTTCAAGTGAACAGGAGGGGTTAAACTATGTTGTATGATTCTGCAAAGCTTTGAAATATTTTCTTCTATCCTTTGGGATTTCTCAAGAAGTGGGAGCTAGCAATCCTTTGACTTCAAAGATCAGCAAGAGAGAAGAAAGGTAGATTTGAAATCCAATACATGCTGTATGCCTCACCTGCCCTTGCTATCAGAAGGATTTGATATGCAATTCTGCCATTAAAATGTCCTTAATATCCTTGGAGCTGACTGTCCAACTGACAGGGAGACAGGGATAGCCACAACAGTGGTGGGTGTGGCATATGAATCAAGATGGAAAACAAAAGAAAGGTTTCAAGCTATTCAACATTGTGCTTGCTACATTATAAGGAATAATGCTCCTTTACTGCACTCAGTGCCTGATCAAAAGGCTACTGAAGTCAATGTGAGTCTGTCTTCTCTGCAAGTTTTTATAATGCATCAGAACAGTGAAAATACAGGTTGAAACCTCAGGACCTGATCAGTGCTGAACCAGAGAATTTGCCAACTCACAGGAGGTCAATACTGTCTAGCAGCATTACCAACACTTCCACTGCTTACTGGGCAATTAAAAGACATTTAGGGGTAAATTAGAGCTAAATAACAGCACAGCACACTGAGAGCCAGGACTGGTGGCTGCAAACAAACTTTATGGGATTATGGGAAAATTGGCCACACCCATGATAAGGGGACATCTGTCTAACTAAAATCATGCCAGACCATGGATGTTGTCAGGCTAGAGAGTGCTGGACTAAAGAGGTTGAACCTATAATGCCTAACCTTTTAAATAAATGGAAAAACATAGCACTTAAAATGTTTAATCATGGCACCTCAAGATCTTAAATGCTTCAAAAGACAAGATTATAGAAGAGTACACAATAAGAACAGAAAATCCCATATAACTACTCTGATTCCTAGGACTGTATATTTTAAAACTACCCCTTGTTTTTCCCCCTAAAATGAACTAAGCCACAGATCTGAATGTAAAAGATAAAACAGGGATCTATAAGCCACCTACAGGTCCTCAAAAAACTTGAATACAACTGAATCATTCTTCAGAGAGTGTTTTTAAAGAAAAAAGACTCTTTTGTGTTTTCTTTCATCTCTTTCAACACCAGCAGCTATAACAAGAAAGCTATTTTATTTCCCCCAAATCTTTCCCTATTGTTTTTTGCAGTTCCAAACTAGCTAGAGGTTCGATCCAAATTGTACCACTATGCTATTTACTGTACTGGTGATTTATTTTTTTTAACAACAGTTCTAATTGAATGGCATGTCAGAATTAAATATAATGCAAGTCTGTCATTGCTGACAAGTGAAGCAGGTTTAATTCTAATCTACATCTAAGCAAAGTGTAACACCAACAGGCAGAACCAAACCTGGGACCTTGGGAGTTTAGTACATGGGCCTCTACTGCTTGAGCTAAAAGCCAGCTGCCGCTCAGCTAAGACTGCAGAGAAAATTCATTCTTTCTTTCTGTAAGTGGCCTCAGTGCCACTTCATGGGACAGTGAAGCACACCCAGTAGGAGTGTGAGTTACATAAGCCAAAAACTACAGCACTAAGGGACAGGCTGCTTTCTCAGGCTATGTCTACCCTATGTTTTTTTTACAGAAGAGGATATGCAAATGGAACGCTTATTTGCCTATCTTCTTCCAATCTTTTTGCGGAAGAGGTTTTGCCGCTAAAAAGCCCCGTGTAAACATGACCATTTGTCAGAAAAAAAAACCTTTTTCGCAAGATTCCTTATTCCTCAAAAATCGAGGTTTACAGGATCTTGCGAAAAAGATCTTTTTTCCAACAAATGGCTACGTCTACATGGGGCTTTTTAGCAGCAAAACCTCTTCCGCAAAAAGAATAGGAAGAAAATATGCAAATGAGTGTGCCGTTTGCATATCCTCTTCCGCAAAAAAAACGCAGTGTAGACATAGCCTCAGAGTCTCACCTAGGACTTTGTGGGCAAAGCTTCATTTCCTGATGTAAGCTGCACTGACTAGTTCTCCCCAGGGTCCCCAGACAAATCTTATATGACCCAGAAACCTGCTTTGGTGGAGGTTAACCAGGCTTATCATTCTTGAGAGTGCTAGTACAGAAGTCATGGACATTTTTAAAAACAAAATCCCCAGGTGAAGGATGTCTACAATGTCCGCACTGTCCCACTCCTTAATGTCTAGGTAAAGTGAAAGTGGGGGAGTAAGCAGTAAATACTACATGGATAATAATAAAAATAATGTGACTTTTGCATAGGCAAAGCTACAATGTTCCCATAACTATAGATTTATAATAGTAAGCTTTTATTGTAGTGTAGGATTAGCGATCACAGACTCCATTGTAAGTGAGATGCAAAAACTACATGCAATTATTGCAATACTTACACTGGTAACATTTGAACGTGCTGTTCACATATGACTGTCGCGGAGCATTAGGTCTGTCTCAAGCCTGTCCTGACAAAAAAGCATGTTAGAGAAGCTTGTGTCTTCTACAGTTTAAGCAGACTCTACATGCAGAGATGCTTTATTATTGCTGTTGTTTTAGATTAGCAGTGATTATTACAAAAATGTAAGAGAAAGTTAAAATAGATGAGTTAGTTGCAAGCGAGTGGTTGGGATGTGAAAGTATAACCGCTTATACTTATCAGTTATCATTCATGGTTACATGAAGGCTCCCACCCCACTCCTGGTTACACAGTTTACATGGTTATACTTTTAAGCCGGCTCTCAGAGTACACCCGCACCTGGGAAGTCAGCTGCCACCCCGCTGCAGATATGTGTAACTGTGTAACTGCTGAGATTTCACTGCTGAGATTTCAGTTACACAATTACCCACATTTTAACATCCCTGGTGAGTGGGGGGGGGACACAGAGAAGTAACAAAATAAGACCACACACACACACAATTCCTTTGAGTTCACATCCAACACGCAAGACTGCAATTTTTCCACTCAACAAAGCCTGCCTTGCCATGCTTCTGCCACCACCACCACTCGAGCACAGCCTTCCCCCAAAGGCAAGCCACAAGCCCAGGCTGTAGAAACGTAAGCCAGATGAAGAAAATACATATTATTATTCTGAGCATCTGTGGGCTCTTTCTGACTGAAGGTAGAAGAGGGCAGCTAAGGGTTGCTAAAAAGTACAACATTAGCACTCAGCAGCCAGACAGTACACATCAGACATTTATTAAACTTCTCAGCACTCTTTTTTAATTAAGCCAAGTCCCATGGCATAATCTCATCTCTACCCAGCTGTAATTAATCAGGACACATAGCTTGTAATATAAGGAAGCATTGCCAGCTCCTAAAGGAGTGGAAGCTGCAGATGTCACTGTAACTAAAGTATTGTTTTGAGTGACAATGTCCAGGAGTTCTCAATAATAATGACCTCTATTTGTTTAGGGAAGGAATGGAAAAATGTCCTCTGTGTGTGCCGGTGACATTCCTAGGCCAGTCAGCACTTCATGGAATTGGAAGCATTGGTCCACTGAAGAGACACTTATTTTAACATTGCCCTCTAAGTCCTCAATCCTGCAAAGTGCTAGTCACTTGGGATATGTCTACACAGCCGCGTTATTTCAGAATAACTGATATTATTTTGAAATAACATAGTGTGTGTCTACACAGCAAGCCATTATTTTGAGATAATGTCGAGCTGGAGGAGTTCTTACTCCAACTTCAGTAACCAGTGTTCCCTCTAAGCTGAGCGGCAGCACAGTTTCACAGGTGCATGGAGCTAGGGTTGCCAGATAGTTTCAGAAAAAATACCAAACACCGAAAAATTGGTTGAGAAAAAAAAAAGAACCAAAAGTTGTTGAGCAAAAAAAAAAAAACCTCACAAAAAGAGTCCCGGGCCTTTTAAATCCCACACACTCACACACTCCCCGGGCCACCACCAGACGCAATGAGGGAAGAATGTCCCATGCGGCCTTCCGTCTGAGAAAAACAGAAAATACCGGACATTTTACGTGTCCAGTATTTTCTGGGGGTTTTTTTACCGGACACATGCCGCAAATACCAGGCTGTCCAGTCCAATACTGGACACCTGGCAACCCTATATGGAGCGCTGAGCCTCTGCATGGGCGGGGCTGATTAATCATCTGTGAAGCTGTGCTCCCATGCAGCTTAGAGGGAACAGTGCCTGTAACCTTCATTTCCTGAGGCGTAATCTAATTTTATTATTATTTTATAACAATTTATTATTATTACTATTTTATAACAATCTAATTTTATGTCAGATCAGAAAATGTGCTTGTTTGAGACAGTAGTTTGACAATGGTAAACTCAGTGTTTATGCAGGTAGGGTGAAAATTCACCCCGGCAATAAGGGCTGTGCACTTGAGTCGCCCTTAAGTTTTGATATGAAACTTAAATGGGGCTTGGGCCAATAAAAAAGCCCATGCAGCACTCAAATGCTGACTTTCACCCTTAATTAGCCATACAATATGTAGTGCCAACAGTCAGCATGTAGAAAGAGAATCTCACAGTGAGATTCCACAGATCAGAACTTCTCTGGCGTTAGTAATAGAGGCATTGGGCCAAATTTTGACCTGGCATAATCTATTGAAGTTACTCCAGGAATGAAAGTTGCCCAACATTTGCAATTTTTTCCCTATACTATGCATACACACTACTGTACCCAGCTCAGCATTATACTGAATCTTTGTGTCCCGCATCCCAGCACATACAGCAAAACTTTTTTTCCAAAGCAAAATTACTCAGAGCCCAGGAAAACAATGATCTCCTTGTGATCCAGATACTTAAAGATAAGCACCACCCTCAAATTGGGCCTTTGGAAAGCACAAGGCAAAAGACTGTAGCATCGGAGTGCTTTTAAACTACCTGCAGTGTAGCTTCTAGAATCAATGCTTTACCAAAAGGCCATTTACAGCCATACAGCCACTCCATTCCTTCCCCACAAACTTTCCTCCTCCCTCTCCCCAAAACAAGACTTTCAAAGAATCAACAGCCCAGAAGGAAGGCATCATGCACTGCCGACAAGTGATTCTCAATGGATCCAGCCACTTCTCCAGAAGACAACAGGGTTCTAAGAGTGGAGCAGACAAAAAGGGGTCAGCTGCTCTAAACCCCAGGAACTGCATTAGTAACAGCCAGCTCAATCTGTCTAGTACCAATAGCACAACACAGCAGAAAGGACATGTATGAGCTATAGAAATGGCACTAAAGTATCTTTCCAAGACAGAATTTGGTATCTTTGGTTCCAACCTTGTATGTAGTGTGCACTGCATGGTCAGTACCATGCCATCTGGTCAGCACCGGGCTGTGCTCCACTTCTATTCGATGCTGCAGGCAGGTTCAGGGCTCAAGTTAATAAATCCAGGGGCTGGCCGAGTCCCACGTTTCAATTCTAGAAACCCAAGAGACTCTACAGCCACGATATTGAAAAGAGAAAGGAAATGACTATCTCTGTTTAAGAGGGGAGAGTGGGCTCCCATCTTGCTGCCCAAGATTTTATGCAACTCTTGCCAAAGTAAATAAGCAGCACACATGTAGCTAGATATACATGCTTGCAGATGAAGATATTCTTTGGTATTTTTTTAGTTTAAATCCTCAAAACCAATAAATATCATCTGAAGAAAAGACTCAGGTAGCAGAATCATCCTGTCAATGCACTGGAATCCTGACCTAACCTTGATTCGCATAAGCTCTAGCTTTCAATATTGGGATATTTATGTTATATGCAATCCATCATTCAGCCTTAGGCATTTGCCCATCTGGTCTATGCCACTGAAATCAAGATACTACAAAAAAACATGCTACAGGACAGTAATAAGAGAGGCCAGAATATATCTCTGACTATAGATAGACAGATGACAAAATTAAGGACTTGACTCCATGCACAGTGTCATAGTGACAAAGCTGCACTGTTGCAGTTGCGCCGTTGTAGTGTTTTAGTGAGGACAGTTCTGCATCGATGGGAGTAGTTAATCCACCCCTCTCAGAGACTGCAGTTATGTCAACGGTAGAAGCTCTCCCAACAACATAGCGATGTCTACACGGAGGGCTAGGCAAGTATAATTATGCCACTCAGGAATGTGAATTTCTCCCACCCCCAAGCAATACAGTGATACAGATCTGGGTCTGTGGTGTAGACCTGGTCTAATTTACAAAGGAGCAAACTAAAGCTCAGATTTTTGCAATTACAAAGATAACCTGCCTTCAGTGAATCTCAGAACAATGACATTGACTTGTATCAGTTTACATACAAGTCTTCTCTCCCTCTCGCTGGGCAATAAATTTCACAATGAAGCAAGTACTGTGATTTCACTGAAGGTACATCTAGACTGCGTCCGGGTTCCAAAAGAAGATATGCAAATTCGAGTTGAATTTGTATATCTTCTTCAGTTTTTTTCCCCGGAAGAGACTTTTCCGATATTTGGCCCATCTACACAGGGCCAAATGTCAGAAAAAACCCTCTTTCAAAAGCCCCCTGTAAACCTCCTTTTAGGAGGAATCCGGATGCAGTCTAGACGTACCCTCATGAGTGACGTGTTAAATGTGCACCATTATCTTTCTCTTTATTTCGTTTTTCAGTCAGTTTCTGCGATATAGTTTGGGCAAAATATGCAATCGAGAGGTGGCTATATTAACACATCCAAACTATAAGCACAACCAAAATCCATTAGCCCCACGTCTCCAAACAATAAGCCTGATTATTTTTGTCTGAGATCATCCGTTGCACCCAATAAGAGAGATTCCTCAAAATCAGTATCAACTCAGCATATTTAGATCAGCATCAACTACAGTGTGTATGTGAGGATACCCAAGTGTGGATATTCAACTCCCTTTACATTTCATAATATTCTCCTTCAGCTCTCCTCAAACACACACACAGATTTATCTGTGGCTCTGAGATCAAAAAGAAACTCATTACCATGCTAGCCCAGAAATGACTCATACTTTATCCTTTTTAATTACCTTTATCCTTTTTGGTCTGCAACATATCTATATTGCTACTAACTGGCACCACTTTACTACACATAGTAGGCTGACCATGCCCCACAATTTTCCAGAACAACAGAAGTACTCTCGGTTTGCATCCACATATCAATCCACAGAATCACATTTATTTTAAAGCTTTGGCACTGTTGGTCCACAACTTGCTTCATTATAAAACTTGTTTTCAGTTTTTTTGGGAAAAAAAACCAAACCAAGATTGTATAGCAAATGAACTGTCTTAAAAGATGTACCAAGCACCCCAATGTACCAAACTGACCATCTGATTAAATATATTGGAATTTAAAAATTGCACAGATTAATCTTCCTACATACTTACTAAGTTCAATATGATCAATGTTCTGATCCTTTTGCCTTTATATGATGTCTTTTGCCAGTTGATACTGATTTTGAGGAATCTCTCCTACTGAGTGCAACAGATGATCTCAGACAAAACCAATCAGGCTTATTGTTTGTAGTGAGTATCATCTCAGCATATTTAGGTCAGCTTCAACTGCAGCATGTATGTGAGGATACTCATGTGTTATTACATAAATGAATATTATCCATATTACCCCTACCAGAGGTAGCTGTAATCCATTTATTAATTTATGGGCCCAACATTTTTCCTCAACGAACATTTCCACAATTCCATATGATACCCCATATTAGATTTTGTGTCTGGATCATTGTTTTAGGATATAAACAGATAGCTCCCTCAGGGTGCGTCCACACACCAGGGCTTAACTCAAAATAAGCTACTCAAGTTGAGCTATGTCAATTTTGAAATAGCTTATTTTGAAATTGGGAGCGTCTACATAGCACTTATTTCGAAACAGAGCACTCTTCCTTTGGCTTCCCTTAGTCCTCATACAATGAGGGTTACAGGAATCAGAGTAAGTCGTCCTGCAGCTTGACAGTATTTCAACATTATTTCGAAATAACTGCCTGCTGTGTAGACGCGAACTAAGTTATTTTGAAATAACACTAATTATTTCAAAATAATCTTGCTGTGTAGACGTACCCTAAGGGTGCATCTACGCAAATTGTGTAACTTATTTTGATTCTTTTTCGAAATAGGCTATTTTGAAATTTGGCATGTCTACACAGTGCCAAATTTTTCAATAAAACACTATTTCAAGACATCCCTTATCCCTTGTGCAATGAGGTTTACAAGGATGCCGAAATAGCGCGTCCGCTATATTTCGCAATAGCGGACAAGTTCAAAAGACATAGGGTAGCTATTTTGGGATACCAAATAGCATTGCAGTGTAGACATACCCTAAGTGAGTACACAGACCTGTATCGGTATAGGAGTACAGGAAGTTCAGGGGCATTGGTTATTCCATCTTGTGTACTAAATAAACTACACATGCAGGGCCAAATCCATTGCCAGTACAACTCTATTTACTTTAATGGACTTACACCAAGAGTAAGTGTCTGTTCATATGATAGACTACAGATAATTAGTGAAAGGTGCTAAGGCTTTCTACTCTGGTTCACCATCACTTCATATTTGGTGGGGAGGAAATGTGAATACAGATGACAGTTATACTTACTGGGCCTTGGGTTCTGGGTGGAATTGATTTACATTTGCTGAGGATTCGGGATGTAAACAGGTAATCGGTTAACTGGTTATCCAGTAAGCATCACCATTACACGGCAAGTCAGTTAACTGGTTAAACATATAGTTTAACCAGTTAACATTTTAAATGGGATTTTACATTCCTACTGAGGACATGGCCCATTACTTATAGCACAGCAGTTAGCCTGCAGGCTGCTATTTAGATGATTATATTCAAGTTCCAGATTATCCCATTGCTTGTGTGTACAGGGATGCATTAACGCAGGATCAAGCCCCCTGAAGTAGAATATACATGAGGAATATTGCTGAAGCCAAAAGAATAAATTGATTTGTAATTTAAGTTTCTAGTTGATTTCACCCCCCCACCCTATAAGCCTGGAATAAGACAGACTAACAGAGAGCACTGCAACTAGATATACTGCACCCTTAAAATGAAGGAACTTAACACAAGGAGCTTTTAATATGCTAAGGACAATAATCCATTTACAACATCCATTAGAACCGGTTCAGTTTGGTTTGCTTTAAATTAAACCTTGGGAAGTTTTCAGTGGTTTATTACCTGAACAAGACACCAGCACATTAAAGATAAATCAATGGAGAATAAACCACACTAATAAAAATTAGTATTACCACTCCTGGCAACAGGAAGGTGAAGAAGGGGCAATTGCCTCCACTGTTAAGGCGGAGAGAAAAGCATAACTTCTGTACTGCGACGCCTGCCACATGTAGCACTGAAAATGAAGGGACAGAGGGAGGTAAGGTGATAGGAAGGGCCAGAGCTGGTGCGTAAAGGAAGCACACAGAAGACAAAAAATGACGTTAACAAAATCAGCAGTTCAGGGCCGGAGGGGGGTGGGTGAAACAGGATAGTCTGTCCAAAAGGAGAAACTTATCCTGGGCTTGCTGAGCCTCTGCAAGTGCCTCTCCATGTCCCTGAATTCCCACAGCAACCCCACATGTTATATGCAAGTGGAATGGCCATGTAGGGGCCTTCCACACCCTCTGCATGCTAAGAGAAGGAATCTCTGATGGCTTCAAACACCGTGATATAGAGGAAGCCTTTGGGGCTGCAATTGTGCCAGGGGCTGGGACAGCAGCTGGAGATGAGGCAGATGGAGAAGAACATGCAAATTCTATCTCATGCAACCTGAAGCAAAACCCGCTTACCAAGAATGTAGGGTTATCCTCAGCTTTGTGAGTTCAAATGCAAACGCTATATACGTGGAGTACCAAATCCCCCTAGGAATCCAATGGTTCACCTGGGAGGTGCACTCTTTTCTCAGAAGCTTATGCATGGTCTAACAACTGATTTAATGTGCCTCTCCTGTCTGCTCTGCTGCACTTAGCACTTCACTAGAAACCACTGTCTACTAGGGAAGGGAATCTATGTATGCTGAGACCTTCCTTTCCCCTTCTTTTGGGTCAAATAAACAAGCAGGGGATGAGTGGAGTGGGAGAGGCAGGAAGCTGATTATTGCCTTCTGCTTGGACTTAGTCTTATTTCCCAAACCCTGCACAGGTACAAAAGTTTCTATCTGCATCTGATCCACACACATGGTCTATGGGTATCTGCAGATTTGCAGGGCTCTAGATATACAATTTGGATCCTCATGCATCTACGATTTGAAAACGTGGTCTGTAGATATAAATCGGACGCCAGCAGATTTTCAGGGCCCTACTTATTTAATCTCTCCTGCAGCCACACAGAGCTTCCATGATTCATACCACAACAATTCTGCTTAAAATAAAAAAACAAGTTATCTGATTTTGCCAAATGGTGGGAAGAGATAAACATGAATATTAGGTTACAAAATTGTTGCTGCTCAGGGCTCACTTTTAATATGATGATTTACTTTTATTGCTGGATTACCTCATTTTTATTATCAACAAACTTTAGCCCTCTGCAATCTTATTATGGTGGTTGCAATCATATTATGTATTATATGCTACAGCATATAATAGAAGAGCCAACATAGAAATAAATAAAATAGGGATCCATGCAGAAATGCCACATTTTTGCATTCAGAGGTACTCAAACTCTATGTGTACCACACACTTGACAAAAACAGTGCTTTTGTCTCCTTCTTGGTATAGCAATAGGCTGAATCTACAATTACTGAGAATCTATCTGCTGCAGGTTTGGGCTCTTAAACTTAAAGCCACTTCTAAATGTCCACAAGCTAAACAATAAACTTTAGGGAGGAAAGTGGAAAGAACTGACAAGTTATGACTATTTTTAGCACAACACACAACCTCATGCTCATTGGTGTTAATCACAAGCACATGTTGACAGGACAGCATCTCAGAAATTTCCCAGTGCCATACACAAGTGGCTACAGTTCAAAGTCCAACTGTCCCTCCAGCTGAAAACAAAAACGAAACCTCAGCCATGCTGTAAGAATTACAGTGAGCCTACTACACATAACAAATAAAAAGTCACTCTTGCTGAGAAATACACTGCAGATACATACAGCATTCATTGAATATAGGAGACTTCCAAGTACACAACTCCTAATGTAACCAGTTTGGGGGGGGGGGTTGTCATTAGATTTTAATTCTCTCTTGCTTTCCTCCACTTCTCTTAAAAAAATAGAAAGTTTAGGGAAAAAAAGAGTAGGGAGGCAGGAGAGGAATCTGAGATTTATAAAAGAATTGTCAAATATACAGATACTGCAGTTTAAGTTAAAATAGGGTAGGAGTATATCTGCCACAACATCCATCCTAAAAACATGCCAGCTGTTAAAGGAGGCAGTGCATTAGAAGCAGTTAGATATAAAGAGAATGTAAACTAGAAGTCTTCAGGGGAGACATTTCAAATACAGCACTATACACTGTATGCTATCTTTTATTTTAATCATTCTATAAACCCTGCCTTTTTGAATGGCTATCTCTTCTTGCAGTTACTTACATACTGGTACATAAATTAAAAATCTAGAAGCAATTAAGAATGAAGTAAAGACTCTTTTGATGCTAATACATCAAAAGAAAGAAAGAAATTCCCTCTCTGCCTCCAAAACACACTCAGTTCTGCAGAACACAGAAAAAGTTCCCCTCTTTCAGGCTAATTGCTAAAATCGCTACAATGGAGATTCTGATGTCAAGCTCCAATTACATGGAGATTCAGACCACTCGCAAACACAGGTTTTTGAACAGCCCAGCTCTCTGACTCAGAAGACCCCACAACTGTGCACTTATGCTGTAAAATATATTCTCACAAGATCATATTTCCTCCAGTTCAGACACCAAAACATTGCCATTAAAGATCAATGGGCACCAAGTGACAATACTTCAAATTATGGAAAAGATAAAGAGAATCTTTGACAGGTCCGGTGCCGGGACTGCAGGGGGTGGGATAACAGATGGGGACTTGGACCTATGAGCATTTTAGAGGCCTCCTCTTCCCTTGTTACAGGTACGTATGCTTTCATGGATGCTGGAGAAAGCTATGCTGGAAAGAGCCTGCATAAACAGAGCCTTTTAAACCGGCTGCACTCTCCTATACTGACTCTATGTTGTTGGCCAGCTTGGAGGGAAGGCACAAAACCCCACTTTAGCAGCAGCAATGCTCAGAAAATATCTTTCCTCATTCTTGCTCTCCTGGCAGCACCTTCGGCTGGCTCACACATGAGGCAGCATGGTAAAGAATAGCTTCCTGTGCCCTCTCCCCATGCCCGGCATACCTGTCCCAAGCCAGCTATAATATGATCCTTACAATATAAAGGTCATCAAATCGTCAAATCTGTGCAAAAAAAAACAAAGGTCAGATTTTGTTGAGCCAGAGAAATGTTTGAGTGGCACCCTTATATTTGATATTAATGTTTGCTTCCAGTCATTCCTTCCTTCCGCTCAAGGACGTTTCAGAACTGGCCAATAGCTTTTGCAAACACATCAGGCTCTTCCTTTTCCCTCCTCCAGAAGTCAAACTCCTATCTTTCATGTGTGGAAGCAGATAGCTAATTGACTCTCCCGCATGACCTCTGTCACCAAGAATTTAAGTAACGACATTCTCTTTTACCTTCACTTCCCGGTGGCTCCCAGACAGTGAATTTTAAAAATGAATCTCACCAGAAGGGGGAAAGGAGGCAGAATGAAGAATAAGATTTAAAAAGGACACAGAGACGGGGCTTTACACACATTATTAAACTATAAACATTTTCAAACAGACACCAGATGCGGGCTGTATGAAAATGTGTACTCATGTTATCAGGCCAGATCCTCATTGGTATAGACCACCTGTGCATCTAGGTTCCCTTACACCAGTTTTACACATGGGGAACTCCACTGACTTTAATGGAGTTATCCTATTTATGCCAGCTGAGAACCACATTAAATATCTCTAATGAACATATAAGGCCTGTTCTCCTCTCACCCCAATGTAAGCCAATGTTTACCCAAATATATGACTGGGGTGAGATGAGAATCCAGCTCCTAATATTTTTATTCACCTCTCTTATCAGAAGGGCTCTTCTATTAGCCATATATCTCCAAAATAACTATATTTCTCTGTTGTTTAGGAGTTACTGAATGTTCACAGTTAAAAGTCCTAGCATCATTGAAGTCAATGACAGATTTTTCACTGACTTCAATGGGGCACTGAATTTTACTCCTTTTATTTTAAGGACAGACTTGAATACATGACACAGTGTCAGTCAAGGTAGCAACCCCGCATTCCAAAGCATTAGGTCACTGCAGAAGTGCACCTGTAACAGTCCTTGATAGGAGTTTCTACCCATTGCTTAAAATAGATGAAAAAAGCCTTTCACCTGACTCTACGTATTCTTCTCTATTTCAGAGGCTATGTGTCATCATTCATTTGTAAACAGCTACTTTTCTCTTTTGAATAGCTGTGTTTAGTCTAATGCTTTTGTGAGGCACGGAAACTCTCAGCCCATGGTTTTCCTCTTTCATTTTTATTGTTTCACCAGTGGCAAAAAACAAACAAGCAAACCAACATTTCAGTTTTCCGCATCTCACAGTCCTTGCTCATTTGACATCAGCCCTCCAGTCTTATCATAAGCAAAGCAGCGAGGAAGTCTCCTGCTTTCCCACACCAAGAGAGAAATCAACTGAAATACACAACGTTGGATCATGTTGCATGAACTGGAGAACTACACTCAGGAGTGCCATAGAGAAAAGTCTTCTAAAATAATCTATAGAGATGCCCATTTAGCAATGAACTGAGAGAATACACTATGAGTGCCAATGCAGAAGATCAAAGTCTTCTAAAAAATTTATATTTCCCAAAGCACATAAAATAAAATGTAATGCCCTACAGTCAGATGCTTCAGGTCTGTCTTGAGCTCAGAGAAGCACTGGAGTACAGAATTAAGGAAAACTGAAAATCCCTTCTTTATTGTGGCTATTAGTATTATAATGGGACACGGGATGGGTCATCCCATATTCCTCATCTCCTGTTGTGTCTCAACAGAACAGAAAGAGCCCAGATTGGAGCAGAGGCCTAACTGTACGTATTTGTCTCACCCTCACAAAAATCAAAATAAAGCTATTATTTGTTGCTGTTATAATGGCTTTAAAGGATGCACCCAAAGATATTTTAAAGTAACACCCATCCTGAAAGAGGCTGGGTTTTCTGATAAAGCAAACCATATCTGAAGCTTTCTGGAACAGCGTCACTTCAGAGATTCTTTACAAATTCCATTTCAGCAGGAATTGGGACTTCAGCATGATAAAACTAGGAGACACTATCATCTTCTCTTCAGTTCTAAATAAAAAGTCTTGTAAAAGAAATTATGGTGGGGTGGAGGAAGACACATGCAGATCACCATGTATTAAACATTTCTTGCAGTGCTGGGAACCCATACCCAGCAGTATTCTACCAACCCCTGGGAAAGACTGAAACTGACCAAAAGCAAAAGTGAACTAACCAGTCAATTTTCAGAAACCAAGCCAAGTTAAATGTGATAAGTAAGCATACAGCATAAACCACAGAGTAAATCTGCAGGTAAAGAAATTAAGATATTATTTTTATCTTGATACTGTCCCTTTAAAGAAAAAAATGGCAACATAGTGAAACTCCTCGTAACACTTCTAGAGCTGCTCCGAGGAACTTGTGAAAAGCGTAGTAACACACAGCGTTCCCTTGTTCCTTGGTAGCCATAGCACCAAACCTGGATATACAGAAACATGGGGAAGAAAAAAGCATGGAACTACTCTCATGGATTAAACTTTTAAAAGATGTTCCTTATGAGTAAAATATTTATGCTTTTTTAGACAGATAAAACCTCAGCACTTCTGGAATCCTTAGAGATCACAAGACTTTAAAATTCCACTGCCTAGACAATGCAGGATACTTGTAAACCTTCCCCATCCAGTAGGGTGGCCTACATCATCAATTTCTGCAAAGCTGAAGCTTTCATTTAAAAAGGGTTACACTTGTAGCCCCTGTGGTTAGGAAGTAACATTTCCAGATATCAGTAGTTACCTTGCTGCTTTCCTGAGTCTGCAGACAGACCCTGTGCTTCTACTGATGCTCACAAATTAAGCAACAAAATAAAACTAATAAGATTCTTAGCAGTTTCACTGCTACTATTCAGAAAGCTGTAGGCAACTGTGAGACCATCAGGAATGATGTCACTTTCACCTTGCTTTTGCTTTGGAAATCTTTACCAGCAACAGCAGCAATTTGTGGTGAAGTAAAACAAACAAACAAACAAAAAATTAGAGAGTGAGAGAAGGACAGAGAATAATCAACTTTGGAGTGGCAGGAAAGGAAAAGAGAAAGCTCTTTCTTGTCTTCCACCAATAGGATTCAAGTTTCTTAGACCCTGACTAACTAGAGACTTACGTGAAAACTGGAAAGTTAGCCGGGACTGGACTAGATAGGAATCCTAACAGTGAAATGGGGGTGTTTGGAGATGGGATGGAGGGGAAAGAAACAATCGTTTCCTTGAACCTAGATGATGCCCTCCTGCCAACATTTCTAATTTATTCCTCTAGCTATACAGGTGCCTAATAAAAGAGTCCTTGAAGTTTTCTGCTGTGACTTTCCTATGATCCCTACTCAGATGTTTTATTTAAACTGTTGTAAATCTTCAAGTTTAAAAATGTAAAATATGTTACTTTCTGGAATACTTGTTCGCATTGCTATTATCAGGGGAGCTGACAGCCTCGCCAGACCCCCAGGCAAGAGAGGGGGAGCTCTGAACTCCCAGAACGGGTGGGGCCTCAGACAAAATGGACAGGGCCAGGAGCAGCCAGCCCACAGTGCTGCCTGGATTGCAGCGCACCCCCTCCCCAGCCCTGAGCACTGCCTGGAGCATACCACACAATGCTTCAGCAGTGATTTAAAGGGCCTGGGGCTTTGGGCCATTTTGAATCGCCAGGCCCTGGGGGAGTTGCCCTTTGCCCTCCCTGCCCTCCTCCAGTCAGCAGACTTTGCTATTATACCCTAGTTTAAAGAGACTTTTTCCTGCTCTTTACAGTAACATTCATTTTTTGATTTCCCAATAGTGGTAACATAGAATCATAGGGCTGGAAGAGACCTCAGGAGGTCATCAAGTCCAGCCTCCTGCCCAAAGCAGGACCAATCCCAACTAAATCATCCCTGTCAGGACTTTGTCAAGCCGGGATTTAAAAACCTCTAGGGATGGATATTCCACCCCCTCCCTAGGTAATCCGTTTTGGTGCTTCACCACCCTCCTAGTGAAATAGTTTTTCCTAATATCCAACCTAGACCTTCCCCACTGCAACTTGAGACCACTGTTCCTTGTTCTGCCATCCATCACTACTGAGAACAGCCTTTCTCCATCCTCTTTGGAACCTCCCTTCATATAGTTGAAGGCTGCTATCAAATCCCCCCTCACTCTTCTCTTCTGCAGACTGAACAAACCCAAATCTCTCAGCCTCTCCTCGTAGGTCATTTGCTCCAAGTAACCTGACTTGTCAATCTACAGGGTCAGATGACTGTCTGATATAAATAATTGACTTCAATGGGAATACCCCGGAGAGGATGTGGACCATTATCTAGACATCCTTATAACTAAATCTTGTAAATTGGCTGATTCAATAGGAAAGAGAGAAAAAGGCCCCAAAATTTCACCACTCAGTGTGTTTTAGCATGTTTACTAGCAGCCAAATACAGGCTGAAACTTTCTTAACCAGGATTCTCTGATCCGGCAACATCCATGGTCCGGCATGGCTGTTGCATGACCAGAGTCCCGGTGGAGGGCCAGCAATAAGGTTCCCAGCAGGCTGGCAGGGCAATGGGCTGCCTGCAGAGAGCTGACGATGGGGCTACCCAATGTTTGGCTGCCCAGTGGGGCTGGGAGCCCCAGCATGTGGCACACGTGTGGCTGTCCAGGGAGCCCCAGCGTGCGCAGCTGCCCAGAGGCCCAGTGCTAGGCTGCCCGGCAGAGCCACTGCAGTGATGGCTGCCCAGCAGGTCTGCAGGGTAGAGGGGCTAGTAGGAGGTGGGGAGCCAGCTGGGAGGCCAGCAGCCAGGCCAGGGACGCCAGTGACAGGGGTCCAAAAATTGTCCGGCAAAATCCTTCATCCGGGAACAGTCAGGTCCTGAAGGTGCCAGACCAGGGAGGTCCACCCTGTAATTGGACGGTATTATTCTCAAATCATTGTGCTGCAATTAGCAGTGTTACTCCATCAACAGTTTATACAGTAGCAAGACAGACGAATGCTTTTAAGCATAACAGTCGTTTAAAAGTGTACTTAATCTGCAGTTGTAATACCATATTGCACAGTGTTCCCTGATATGCTAAAAGTACTGGGCCAAATTCAGCCTTGGTATTACTCCATTAATGTCAGTGGAGTTGAGCCAAATTCATCCACTGAGTTGAGTGAAATAATATCAAGGATGGGTTTGCTCCGCCACATTTAAAAATGATCACATATGGTTTTGACAGTAGTGCTATGAATGAGGAAGGGTCTATGCAAGGAAATGACTGGACATGCTATCTTCATAGCCCTGGTCTACACTAGAGAGTTATTTCGAAATAACTCCCCTTATTTTGAAATAATACATCGAGCATCCACACCCCTAAACCCATTATTTCAAAATAATGGTTTGGGGTTATTTCAAAATCAGTAATCCTGCTTTCTTTGGGGAATAAGATTATTTTGAAATAGTTATTTCAGGAGTTATTATTTTGAAATAAGTTATTTCGAAATCATTTCCTAGTGTAGACATGCCCCTACACTGTAGAATGGGATGTGTGCTTTAATATGTAAGGTGGATTACTCTGTGAACAGTATGCTAGATATATAGGTGTGTGGAAGAAAGTTATGTGGCAAACTGGTTCCTGACTGTGAGAGGTGGTATGTTGGTGTGAGTAGGTATGTTGATGGTGTATACATATGGGAAGTAGGGACATTATCTCTGGGCTCCTCCAGAAGGGCATTCACATGACTAGTCATCCAGGGAAATCTATACAGCTTCACTCTCCAGATCTCAGTGTGCATGAATGGGGAGTTGAGGAAAAAGAATCAGCACAATTATTCCCCTCCAAAAAAATCTGAAAAATTAGCTCCTGCCCTATTAAAATGTGGGTGAAAAAAGACACATTTTACTTTTATCAACACGTGGGCAAATCCAATGAAGATCTAATGAAGATCATGGCATTTCACTGATGGAGTAACATGAGCTTCAGGGGGTAGCCGAGTTAGTCTGTACAGAAAAAAACAACAAATGGTCTGGTAGCACTTTATAGACTAACAAAACATGGAGTGTGTTGTACTGTGATTTGCATACAAAGTGCATAAATGCAGCACACAGAGAGGGAAGAGAGCAAAAAAATAAAACCATAAAAGGGCTAGATTCGGCTCTCACACTAGTTAAATCTAGAGTAACTCCTCTGACCTCAGGTACAAATGAGAGTAGAATGTTGTCCAAAAATATTTAGTACCCTCACTTGGTCCCCTTCCTTTCATCACACAGTCCTGTTTCTCACCACACATTTCTAATCTAAACAAAAATAAACAAAAAGCCCCATTCCAGTTACACATTACTCCTCACTCTAAAACAGAAACTCTCCTTATCATGGGCCAGATCCTAGCGGGTGTACATCAGCATGCATGCACCGAAGTCAATATGGCACTGACTCTCACGCACTGCCTCCAACCGAGAATCTTATCTTAAACATCTGTTTTGAACACCTAGGGCATGCTCCTGTTCAAAATCACCACAAATCGCTCAAAAGGGGGTTAAATTCCTACTTTACACAGGTGTGAACAAGAGGAAAAATCAGACAATGAATGTTAAAGTGTCATAATCACTTCCAAAAATCTCTTTAAAAGAATGGGCATATTCCAGCCTCATTTAGCCCATCTACAACTGAAGTAACTTCACTGAACGTGGTGAAGCTACTCTGGATTCACACTGGAGTAACAGAACAAAATCTCACTCAGTACTCCTCTCTAAGCATTGCTTCTCCACCAATGGCAAGAAAAGAAAAGAAGTCATTATATTTTCTTGTGTTAGCTCAAAGTTTGAGTCAGAAATCTTACCTAAGTAAAATACATATTCAGAAATATTTGGGAAATGTATGCATCACTAGGAGTCTGAAAATGGTTACATTAAACCATTGTTAACATAAGCCATATTCTGTAGATATTAACAGCTGTGCAAAGTACAGAGCCTGTCACTGCTTTTGACTGGAGAGGAAGCAGGATTAAAGCAACAACATATCCAATATTGCCTTGACCACAAAAGATCTCATGTTTTTCCAGGATTCCTCAGGGTTGCTCTTCAAAACAAAAGTCGCTGCTCAAACTTCATGACTTTATGCCCTTGAAAACTGACCGCAGATTATCATTTTTATTATTTCTACTTAAGAGCTTAGAATTTGAAGCCGAATGTCAGGTATACTCTTAAGGAAAGGGGAAATTTGCACTGACAGGAGGAAGGGGGCAAATGAAGCCTGGGCTTGGAGAAGTATCAGAGATTCCTTAAAAAAAAATCCCATGGGAACCTTTGTATAAATCATGCAGCATCTCCTCTGTCATAAGAACAGACATACTAGGTCAGACCAATCCTCCATCTAGCCCAGTATCCTGGCTTCTAACAGCAGCAAGTGCCAGATGTTTCAGAGGGAATGAATAGAACAGGGCAATTATCAAGTGATTCATCCCCTGTGGTCCAGTCCCAGCATGTGGCAGACAGAGGTTCAGGGGCACACAGAGCAGGGGATTGCCCCGCTGATCATCATGATCAATGGCTATTGATGGACCTAGCCCCCGTGAACTAATTCTTTTCTGAACCCAGTTCGAGTGGTGGCCTTCACAGCATCCCCGGACAAGCCCCCCACTCGTGGCTCTGCGGTCCCAGCAATCCTAGTGAGGAGGCAGCTTCTTATGTAAGTCAGAAACCACTGACATCATCTTTCTCGCTACTGAAAGGGTCTGGGCGCACACGCCGCGCCGGGGAGCGCACTGATGTGTGTCCACATGCGCAGCCCGGCTGGGGAGCTGTCTCTTTGCCACAGTAACAGCCAAGCCAGGGAGTCCCTTGGACCTGAGCGGCGGGGAAGGCACAAGTCTGACGAATTCCCGCAGTTTCAGCCCTTCCCATGGTCCGTTCCCCCTCCCCGCACCCCCGAGCCACACGGTCCGTGCCTGGCAGCCCCGACAGCGGCCGGGGCTCCTGCGCTGTAGACGGCTAGCCCCGGAGGGCGGCGGGGCTGCGAGCCCCAAGCTGGGCTGAGCGAGGCGCTTAGCGGCTCGTCAGTACCCCCCTCCGCCCGCGCTCCCAGCCCCACGGCTGCGTTTCGCCGGCGAAGGCAGCGCTCCCCTTGGAGACCCTCCAAACTTTACACCCAGATGGTCTGCTTCCCGCCCCGCCGTGCCGCCTGCGACCCCTCCTCCCCCAGCGCCGCTCTCCCCACACGGGAGCAGGCACTTCGGGCCATCTCGCGGAGCGGCTGGGATGGGGGACTAGGAGAAGCCCCCCCCCCCCCCCACCGCCCTTCATTCAGCGTCCCAGCTCAGCGATGGGTGAGGTTTGCTAAAGCACCAACTTTTCATGCCCGGAGCCCTTCCCCCCTGCCCAGGCAGCGCCCATCTCCCGCTGCCCCCCGGCCTCACGTCCCAGGCGACCCCCCCTCCCCATCCCGGCTGGCTACTCACGCACTGCCTCCTGCTTGGGGTCCAGGCTGCGCAGCACCCCCTGCACCCCGCCGATCTTGCCGTGCAGCGCCCGCACCCGGCGCTGGGCCAGCTGCAGCTCCGTCTCGATCTCCTGGAAGAGGGTGCAGGCGTGCCGGGCCACGTCGGACAGCTGCCGGAGGATCCGGGCCAGGGCCCCGTTACTGACCGAGCCGAGATCCAACAGCGGCAGCCCCGCCGCAGCCTCCTTCCCCTCCGCGGCCACCGGCCCGGCGCCCGCCTCCTCGGCCGCGGGCTGCGGCTGGTCCGGGGGCTCCGAGCAGCCCAAACTCTCCTCCAGCAGCGAGGCGGCCGGCGGCTGCCGGCACAGCCACTGGGGCTCCACGATCCGCTTGGCGAAGGGCATCGCCGCTGCCGTCCCGCCGCGCACGAGCTGCCCGGCCCCCGCCGCCCCGCAGCCGCGCTCTCCCAGCCCGCTGTCACTTGCTAGCAGCCGGCATCGCCCGCCGGGGCGTCCCCCATGGTGCGCGCCCCGGGCGGCGTCCTCTGCCTGCCAGCGGCGCCCTCCGCTGGGAAGTCACCGGCGCCCAGCCCCGCTCTGCCCTGCTCTAAGCATCGGCTGCCCTGGCGGGGAGCTGCCCGCCGCGCTCCAGCGGCGAGAGGTGCTGCCTTGCCGAAGGACGGCGAGAAAACCCGGCCAGCGGAATGCGCCGAAAGCCTGGGGCGGGAGGGGGGAGAGGAGGAGAAAGAGGGAGAGGCGGGAAGCGGCGAGGTG
The DNA here is from genome assembly GCA_032595735.1 of Pelochelys cantorii. Classification (NCBI taxonomy): domain Eukaryota; kingdom Metazoa; phylum Chordata; order Testudines; family Trionychidae; genus Pelochelys; species Pelochelys cantorii. The sequence goes on along the minus strand of CM064326.1, from coordinate 139,261,392 downwards.
GAGGAGAGACACCGCCTCGCTCCACCACAGGGAGTCAGTGCAGGCGCCCCAGTGCCGCCAGGGGAAGAGCGGGTGGGAGTGGGGGGAGGGGGCTTTACCGCGGGGAGGCCGGGCGGGGACCCATTTCCAGCGCGGAAGACATCTGTCTGAAGATGGGTGCAGAGAGCGGGAGGGGAGGATAGCTCCTGAGGTCTCCATGGGCAGGGCCAGATGAACTCCACTGGGGGTTTGTGGGGCCCCTGGGTTGGGGCCGAAAGGCGGGGTTCAGCGTGCGGGGAGGGAGCGGTGGCTTGAGGCAGGAAGGGGAATGGGGGAGGAACGAAGGGCTGCAATTGTGGCTGCAAGCTCTGAGGAGGATGAAGCATTCCTAGTGCAGAAGGGCGGGCTCCAGGCTGAGGCCAAGCGTTTGGACTGCAGGAGGGGGCACAGGGCAGGAGGTCAGGGGATGGATGGGGTGAGGAACTGCAGGAAGCCATGTTTCCCCCGCATCCTCCCAGCAGGGCCAACACAGGGGCTTTAGTGGCCATAGCCCAGGGCCCTAGGCTAAGAGGCCCCCACAAAAAGATCTGCAATTTTGGCAGCACAGCAATCTTTTTCCAGGGCCTCACTTAGTCCTGGCCTCAGCCCCCTAATGCCCCATTCTTAATCCAGCCCTGTCCATAGGTGCTGGAAATAGAGGTGCGAGGGGTGCTGCTGCTGGGGATGCATTCCCTGTTGTGAAGTAGTTTCCATCATATCCACGGCTTACAGTTTGGTTCAGTCATCTCGGAGGTCTCCCAAGGCAGAAAGGCACTAATGTGTATGGGGGTGTATGGGCCATAACTGAAAAACAAAACCTTTTGGAACGTCTTTTGCTGCTGGGGCCTCTTTCAAAATGGACATAACTGTGACCTGGAGGTGTTTTCTAGCAGGTGTGGCAAGGAAAGTTAGAATGGATTATGTATATTTTATCTGCTGCAGGCTATAACCTAGGTCAGGGCAGAGCGCATTGCACAATCAGGCCCTTGCATTGTAAAGCCTTAGTGGCAAGGATTGCATCTTCCTGGATGTCTGTACATCACACAATACCTGTGGTCTCTAATCCTGTCTGGGGGCTACCACTGTAATAATAATATACTAGTAAATGACAAGTTTACTCCCCTATCCTAGACTAGCACATTTCTGCTGCAGTGAGAGCACTAGCTAAATAGCCATATAAAAAAAACAAACAAAAGCCAGGTCTGGTCCCTGTTTACCCTAGAGAATTCTCTAGCAAATCTTTGCTGCTTTTCTGGAGACTGAGGTGATGCAGAAGGGTTAAGGTATCAGCACGTGTGTCAGAATATGCTCCAAACTCTGATATGAACTACTCACTCCAGACACAAAGCCCCCAGAAAAGCTATTTTTCAGTCAGTTAAACAAGAGATATTGTTTTCGACAAGACACATTCTGTTTTGGAGTGTGATATTCTGAAAGTCAATCCTAATCAGGAAATGTAACATCTACAAGCACACGCCACACAGCTAAAAGGTGCTGGCTTGGCCCCATCCACAAGGACCTACTGTCATACTCAGAATCTCTTTCCAGGAACACTGGCAAAACAGAAACCCATAACAAAATTTAAAAACAAAACAACAACAAAACAATTCCTTGGATCACCCTGGTTTAAAGCTCTCCTCAGGGGTGTGTCCTCTTTGCTCCCCTCATGTCTTTCCTGCTTCAAGGCCCACTGAAGGATTCTTTCGTAGGGCTTGTCTTCAGTTACCTCCAGATTGAGGCTCCAGAGAGTGATCTCCCAGGGTTTGATTTAGTGGGTCTAGTAAGGACCCTCTAAATTGACTGCTGATGGTGCCCCCGTAGACCCTGGTACTCCACTGGGTCACGAGGATTAAAGGAAGTCAATGTGAGAGTTTCTCCCATTGACCTTCTGCAGTGGGGATGCTGTAGAAATTTGACCTAAGGTACATCGACTCCAACTATGCTATTCTCATAGCTGGTTTTGCATATCTTAAGTTGACTTTCTCCCATAGTGTAGACCTGGCCACACTCTCTCAGCTGAGCTGAGCTTCCCAGCACTATATTCAAGCAGGCTTCTCCCTCCCTCTGCTCCCCACTGGTTCCTATTGCCTCACCTTCGAAGGCACAGGGACTCCACCTCTCACAACTGCAGTGCCTCTTTCCTTATTCACAATCCGAGGTTTACAGGGAAAATCAGTTCCCCATCCCCAGCAGCATCTGATTAATGAACAGATCCAGTCTCTGGGTCTCTCCTTTCCTACTTAGGCATCTCTCCTCTGCTCCTTTCTTCTCTCCCTTTTTATATGGCCTTGGTGCCTTCTCTTAAACCAAAGTGGGAGGTAACTGATGAGTCAAAGGTGCACTGGACACCTGCCCCCGCTTAAAAAGGAGCCAATCACCCTGTGACCACTACATAAAAAGAACATGAAGGTTGCAAAGTCAAGCACTGAAAAGTTAAATTTCCCAGTTGCCTGCGTAGCCTTAATTTGGCCTCCATGTGCATATATACATTATGGTACTGTCTTTAATTACATGATCACATGCTATTTTTTTCCACAGAACCCTGCCTCATTCACTGCACAGTATAACCATTCCCAGAGAGTATTTATTAGTAGTTCATAGGAAGGGCATAACAAGTGAAGTTCTGCAAGGATCAGTTTGGGGACCAGTTCTGTTCAATATCTTCATCAATGATTTAGATAATGGCATAGAAAGAATGTTTATAAAATTTATGAACGATGCCAAGCTGGGAGGGGTTGGAAGTGCTTTGGAGAATAGGATTATAATTACAAATAATCAGGACAAACTGGAAAAATGGCCTGAGGTAAATAGGACCAAATTCAATAAGGACAAATGCAAAATACTCCACTTAGGAAGGCACAATCAGTTTCATACATACAGAATGAGAAATGACTGTCTAGGGTGGAGTACTGCACAAAGGGATGTAGGGGTCATAGTGGCTACAAGTTAAATATGAGTCAACAGTGTGACACTGTTGCAAAAAAAAGCAAACATGATTCTGGGATGCATTAACGGGAGTGCTTTAAGCAAGACATGAGAAGTCATTCTTCTGCTCTACTCTTCACTGATTAGGCCTCAACTGGAGTGTTGTGTCCAGTTCAGGGCCCCACATTTCAGGAAAGATGGGGAGAAATTGGAGAGAGTCCAGAGAAGAGTAACAAAAATGATTAAAGATCTAGAAAACAGAACTATGAGGGAAGACTGAAAGAACTGGGTTTGTTTAGTCTGGAAAAGAGAAGACAGAGAGGGGACATGATAATAGCTTAGAAGTACCTACAAGTTTGTGAAAAGGAGGAGAGAGAAAAATTGTTCTTTTTAATCTTTGAGGGTAGGACAAGAAGCAATGGGCTTAAATTGCAGCAAGGCTGCAAATTGCTGCTTAAATTGGGCTTCCTATGAGGGAAGATTGAGGGAAGTTTAGGTTGGTTCCATATGAGGGAAGATTGAAGGAACGGGGTTTGTTTAGTTTGGAAAAGAGAAGACTGAGAGGGACCATGATAACACAGGGATGGGAAATAAAATGGCAGCAGTTCACCAGGGTTAGCACCTGGTGGGCCACAGCCACTATATTCACCTGTGCCTCCACAAATGGGCGATTGCAGCTCACTTTGGCCTCGGATCGCTGTTCCCAGACAATAGGAGCTGCAGTAAGCAGCACAGACTGTGACACCCTTTCCTGCAGCTCCCATCAGCTGAGAATGGGAATCTGTGGCAAATTGGAGCTGCAATCTCCCATAAATGTGCAGGCGCAGGTTAATATAGCAGTGAAAGCCCACTAGGGCTAACTCTCGGGAACTATATCCAGCCTGCAGGCCAGTATTTGCCCACTCCTCTGATAACAGCTTTCAAGCAACTAAAAGGTTGTTACGAGGAAGAGAGAGAAAAATTGTTCTCTTTAACCTCTGATGAAAGGACATGAAGCAATGGGATTAAATTGCAGCAAGAGAGGTGTAGGTTGGACATTAGGAAAAACTTCCTGTCAGAGTGGTTAAGCACTGGAATAAAGTGCCAAGGGAGGTTGTGGAATCTCTATCATTGGAGATTTTTAAGAGCAGTTTATATAAACACCTGTCAGGGGTGGTCTAGATGATGCTTGGTCATGATGGTTCCCTCCAGTTCTAGTATTCTATGATTCTGTGTTTTATAACCCACTGAAAAACATTGTTAATATTTTCAGTTGTGATTTATACACAAGGAGAATTCTAAATCTTACAGAGCACCAGCCAACAAAGCCACTGCTGGATAGTAAGAACAAACCTGAGGAATCAAACCTACCCCAGATAGCTTTATAACACTCACTAGTCAGTGATGAGCTTCCTGTAAAGGAGGTTGCTATTGGTCATCCCCAGTGCCTTTGTCAAGCAGCAAGATAAATCAGTAGAGTAGGCCACCTATAAAAAAGGCAAAAGCAGGGGTTTTTTATTCTATTCCACAATTGCTACATACCCTGCCTGCTCAGCCTTATCCCACCTCTCTGCCCTTGGCTATGCTTTGTGCAGCTTGGGGTTCTCTTCCTCCCCTTGCAAGGGCCATGCAGGCATTTTCATACTGTTCAACTTAACCATCCCATCTTTGCTGTTGCTCAGCACTACTGAGGTAGCCAATTCTTGCTCCTTCTCTATCTTCCCCTTCCTTAACCATAAAGTCTTCATGTCAGCTAACTGTGTTTGTGGTGGCTGCCTTCCTTTTGGCTGACACACTGTAGATTGACCCAGGGACTTCCAGAGCTAACAGCAAAAACACACTCCTATAACTTGAGCTATAGAGCACAGGTTTTATAAGCGGAAGGCAGTGATAACTTGTGTTCTCTGTGGATTAGCACAGAGGGTGAACTGTAACACACTCACTACTGGGTTACACACTGAAACAATTTTGCTTGTGAATATGTCTGTAGGGCCAAGTGTCATTAGCTGGCATGGACAGGCACATGCAGCCCTTACGAATGGCTATGCCAGAAAGGAACAGTCAGAAACAAAAGGGATTTGGTGCCTTTTTACTTTATTTTGGCAGGGAGGGTATTACGTTGTATAAGACAGCCAGTACCATCTGCTGCTGGCTTCAAGCTCTTTCGTCTGGAGATCCTGAGGCATATTGAAAATTGGTTGGTTGCCATGCAGTGGGTGATGGCAGCAGGGTTAGAGTCCTAGGAATTGTTTACATTAGTTGCTGGAAAGGTGGTTGGATCTTCTGTGGTGATGGGACACCTGCCATTAAACACATTAACTCAGCAACAGGGATTGCAACTATGGGACCCCTCAAGATCACTCTGGAAATGTCAGTAGTTTCCCAATCCAGCAACACAATCCTAGATAGGCTGTAGGATGATGTAGGATTACTTGATTTAGGGGATGATTCAGGCCAGCTAACATATGGATTGCTTGGAAATGGAGTACCCAAGAGGTGAAAGTGCCTGACCTGAGCTCTGGGCTGCTGTCCGTTGCTCTTTTTCTACTGCTGCCAGGACAGGAGACCTGTAGGCATAGTTTTGCTCAATTATTTTAATGAAGTTGTGGCCCCTAGCCATAATTTGGCGTGTGTCTTCACTGAGCCCTGCTCTGATAAACAGCCCACTCTTTTATTCTCAGCAGAATATGGAGTAGACGCGTCACAGACAAACTTCTCATGAATAGTCCATTTTAGACCAGTGAAAGTAATCACTGTTAGAAAGCTCACTTCACAGCTTAGAAGAACAATAGTCCAAGTCTCTGGGTCAGAGCAGAAAATGCCATTCATTCATCACATCAAGGCCATGGAAAAAAGAACAAGCCAGATTAGCCATATAGCCAATAGAACTCATTATGAGCCTCACCCTGCTCCGTTTTGTCTTTAATTTCTATAGGAGCAGGATAAAATACTATATCCTGAGACTAAAACAGGATCTGAACTGGATAAAGCACTCAGAATTTCTCTAATTGAAGGGACACAGTTAAGCTGACCATCTGGAAACTGAAATTCAATGCTCTATCAGAGCCCCCTTTAAATAGCATGTGCTGTTTTAAAAATGCTTTAAGAATCTATATGGTGTGGGCCAGTGTTTGCCAGCTCCTTCCTGATATTTAAAAGGGCTTGTGGGTTGAGTTCCAAGAGCAATACCATCCTATATATTAAAGGCCCGTTCCTCCACCAAATCCCCTTTCCATTCCATTAAACTTTATTGGCATGGCAAGCTCTACTTATGTTGCCAAAGAAAGCGACCGGCCACTCCTTCAGGTACATGTCAGAAGCCATTCTGACCTGCTTCTGGACCCAGGGTTACATAGTTTGTGTCTGTTTATCATGAGTGTCTGTGCTATACAGCACAATGCCATTTCTGACATTTTCTTTTCCTCCAAGGATCAGGCACAGTTTTCCCTCATTACTTTGTGAGGAATCTTTTAGGCTGAGAAACTCTCTCACACTTCTTGGTTTTGGGGACATTAGAGTAGGAAGTGTTTCCCCATCTCAGTCTCTCCTCTGCCATGTTGGCTTTCTTTGTACCCATCCTGCTTTCCACCAGTTTATCTTCTCTTTCAGTTCTGCTGCTGCTGTTTCCAGTATTACTACTGATTATTTGTATTATTGTAGCACCTAGGAAGCTTAGTCATGGACCAGAACCTCCAAGGCCACCGATGTGGGGGAGGGGAGGTAAAAGGGGCAGTTGCCCCGGGGCCTGGTGATTCAAAGGGGCTGCTGCTATTGCAGCAGTGGTGGTGGCAGGAGCCCTGGGCCTTTTAAAACACCGCCAGAGTGCCATGCCACATGCCCCACATGGCTCTGAAGGCTGGAAAGGGTGCCTAGCACCACAGTCTGGGCAACACTGAGGGCTGGCTGCCCCAGCCCTGCCCTGTCTGCCCAAGGCCCCATCTCTTCTGAGGGTGCAAAGCCACCCCCCCCCCACTTTTGCCTAAGGGCCCATGGAAGCTATTGGCTCCCCTGCCCACGTGATCCAGTCCGGGCAGCACCAAGGGCTGCAAGGGGGAGGCACGGTGCAGCCCAGGGGGTGCTGAGGGTTCGCGGCTCCTAGCCCTGTCCCTTCTGCCCAAGGTCCCACCCTTTCTGCGGTTGTCAGACCGGGGCTCACCCACGCACATTGCCCAGGACTCAGCAAAGTCTGTGGCCAGCCCTGAAAATTCCATTGTACTAGGCGCAGCACGAACAAAACAATATGACTCTCTTGCATGGTATGGGAAGAGTGTGCACCAACAGCAAAACAGAGCAATGAACTACATGTGGGATGTGCTGTCAAAACATAGTGCAAACAGGCTGAAAAAACAGATAAGATGACAATTTGTTTTCTCTGATCACTGTTACCGTAGTTAGAGTTACTTGCAGCAATATGAGGGATACAATTTTCAAACTGAAATGTGATTTTTAAAATTGACTGTGTTTTTTTAAATGCATCTTTAGGCAGCCTTCATATACTAATTGGATTTTATTACCAAGAAATAAATTTAACAAACTTCATTACCACTCTGGTAAGTTAATATTAGTTGCACACATAATAGATGTTTTCAGCAGAAGTATCAGTCATGAAAGTCAGAAAGAAACCCCTTTGGACCCGTAATCAGAACAATGAGTAATGTAAGCTCATCTAGTGAGAAAAGTGGTTTCATATTCAAACATTTCTGAAAAGGATATTGAATGCCAGCACTGGGAGGTGAGGAGAAGGAAAGAGAGGAGGGAGGAGGAAGTTGCTTAAGTGTTTTTAATCATCATCTTAAAAGAGAGAATTAAAGGGCAGGATTACATCCAAGAATATGCAATTGATCAGAGACCAAACAAAATGAAGCTGTCAGCATTTGGGGGGGATACCAGACCGTCTGGCAAAGTTAAGGTTTTTCAAATAATTTTAGCACAGTTGAAGTACTATAAAAACAATCAAGTAGCCTTTTCATTATCCTAACCTCTAATTTTTTACTTACCAAGGGTACTTTTTGGCAAGATGTAAATTAATCTTTAAAAGGCCTTTTTTTGGTCCTTTTTTTAACTAACACTTCTTGTTTCTAACAAACAGAAGATCTTAAAGCAATGACAACTCAGATAATAGAGCTGATTCTGTTCTTGCTAGGGAGGAACTCCATGGCAGCCAAATGTCATAGCAAAGTCCCAATCAAACCCACCACTGATTTCAGCTGAAGCATAATGAAGCCTAATCTTTAAAGGTGTAGAGGAAATGGATATTGGGATGTGTATGATACCAAGTAAGAATATTACAAATGAAAACCCAGTATTTTAGACATTCTTGAAGTACTTGAGAATGCAGGAAGTTCGCTGAAAAATAAATGGCACTTTTTACCAAGTGTCATAATCTAGAGGGATGGGGAAGCAGGAATACTTTCACTTCCATTGGGAGATCCACCTATCAAAAGTTTCTGGCTTCTGAATTACACCAGTACCTGCAGTTTTAAACTACAGATTGTGGAAGACTTTACAGTGCATTTCCACTTAGTGCCCTGGAATTGAGCAGTTTATTTATATTTGACAAATCCTGGAGGACCTTACAGATGTCAGTGGAAGCTTCACCTGCATCAAGACTGCAAAATTTGCCAGATGTCCAGTGCTGTGTTGACTAGAAATGTGAAGTGAGAGCCACACCAATAGCAATCATTTGTCTGGTACTCATGTGTGAACATGCGTTTTTATAGGTTCTTCATAATCATTTAGCATAAGTTAATTGCATGCTGAAAGTTTTGAAAATATCTCCTGTGCAGTCTGAACTGGTAAGTACTTTCATGTTTTCTGTTCTGGTGGCTGGTCCCTCTTTTCCTTGTTTTGGATTCTCTTCCCTGTGACACAAACAGCCAGCAGTGCACGTCACCAGCTGCTAGCTCTGCTCCTTGCCATTATCAGACAAAACCCAAATTAACCTTTGATCATTATAACTCTGGCAATCTTTTGTCATAACCGAACTGTTGGCTAATTTAGAGCTGCAAGTTGCACTGTCTCCAAATACTAAGTGGCTTCTCCTTATGGGATAGTGCCCTGAGGAAAAACTTCTCAAGGATAGATTATTAAATGCAACACCTTCAAATTATTACATTTTTTGGAATTATAGGCATCAATTACTTACACTGTAGGTTTCTGTGGTGAGGACACTGAGGGTATGTCTAGACTGTCGGGGTTTTCCGGGATACCAAAGGTATCCTGTAAAAACTCCACTGCGTCCAGGGAACGGGTTTGCTCTTCCGCTTTTTTGGCAGAAGAGCAAACATGCTCTTTCAGGGAGCCCCGTATACCTCGTTCTATTAGGAATAAGGGCTCCTCTGAAAGAGGAGGCTTTTCTGCCACTTGGCCCCATCTAGATGGGGCCAAATGGCAGAAAAGTCTCTTCAAGAAAAGCAATCAAAAAAAGCTACGCAAATTGGTATGTAGCTTTTTCTGAAAAAATGGCAATAGTGTAGACCTAGCCTCGGTGCATAAGGGACAAAATAGTCTGGTAACTTCCATACTGAAGCAGAGCAAATGTACACCTAGTTAGGCACAATCTTTCCAACAGAAGCCTATGTTGTTGTTGTTTTCAGATACCCAATGATAATTCATAAATTCTAAGGCCAGAATGGATCATTAAATCATCTACTCTGACCTCCTCGCTATTACAATCAAATCAGCCAATTCTACAGTAATATTTCACACTGGGCAAAGAGGTTGGACATGGTGGGGTTTTCCTTTATACCAGCAGTACATCAGCTTTTGACATAATGCCCAGTCCTTGTAATTATTAGAGTAACTGGTGTAACCTGTGATGGTTTGTTAGTTCGCCAAGATGTTTGCTTGGAAGGAAGTTCTGTGGGTTCATTATATCTTCATCAGATCAGCAGAATGCAAATTGCGCCATTTGCACCTATGGGGGGTAACTAAGCCATAGGACAGAGTGTTTTGGGAAGTGGTCGGATGTATTACTGCTGCCACCCACCCCAAAGGTTCTGCCAGAGGGAAGGAGCTTTAGTTTTGGCCAGAGTCCCATATTAGCCTTATTTTCCAGAAAGTTGTTGAATAATCGTATCCAGGCCTGCTGACAGCAATTCCGGGCCTCAGGGCAGAACAGTCAACGGGCCCCTATGCATGCACAGGCCTTAGCAGTGCGGATGTGGTCTGCCTGACATTTGAGCCATGTGCTGACTGGTGCCCAGAGAGCTGCCAGCTGTGCTGTTGGGTGCGCTCTTCTGACATGCCTGCCCAGTAGAGTTGCCAACTGTCTAATTGCACAGACTCAAAGATCCTTGACTCACTCTCAGGCCTGCCCCTTCCCTGAGGCCAAACCCTTGTTCTCCCCTCACCGATGGCAGCAGAAAGTAGAGTGACCTTCCCACAGCTCCCAGCCACATTGCTCCACTCCTGCCGCCAGTGAGTGCAGGAGACAGTTCTACACCTTCCCTCAAGCCCTTTCCCCTGAGTGACATGGCTGGGAGCCAGGAAAGCAGAGCAGGCTGGGGCCAGGTCCCTCTGTTTCCCGCAGCAGGCGGTGAGTGCAGGGGTGAACTCAGGCCCTGGAGCCTCACTGTCCTTTGCCTTCCCCCTACAGCTCTTGCCTGTGCAGCCCTGTGCTCAGCCCCCCACTCATGGAGGGGCTGGCCATGCCTCCCCCTGAGAGGAACTGCATAGGGTACCAACATTTCTAGGGACGGGCCTGCCCCAGGGGCCAGAGAGACATGCTGGCTGATTCTCAGAGCTGCATAGAGCAAGAGTAAGAAGGAAGCCCACCTTTTCTCTGATGTGCTGACAGCAGCAGCAGTAGCCGCTGGGACTTTTAAAATCACCTGGGCCTCTGAGCAATTGCCATCTTTCTATCTCCCGTTCCCCTCCCTCATCAGCATGCCTGAGTGTATGTACTTTTGCCCTGGCTACCCTATGTCCTTCCATACCCACTAGGTCCCTGAGAGAGTGAGGTATGTGGGCTGCTTGTGCACTCTAAACAACCCACCCATCCTCTCCTCTGCAAGCTTTCCACCATTGGGATCTGCCAACTGGATTTTAATCATAGAAGACATAATAGAAGGCTGGCAGTGAATCAACCCCATGTACCCTGGTAAATCCCCATGTTCCAAACCCGGGCCCAAAGCGCAAGTGAAAAGGAGATTGTTGGCTTCATCCTAGTCCAAAATTACAACAGAATATGGCCAAATTTTGAACCATTGGAAGTCTCCTCTTCAGGGACCCTAGGGTTCAGTAATGGCAGGGATGTGTCAGAGGTCACTGGTGCAAGTCTACAGGGAAGATTGTATCACTGTGCCTGCATACCAAACAGAGTGTCACTGGAAAATGCCCATCTGTCACCTCCAAAAAGTATGATGGGAAACTCCTCATTCAATGAACTTTTGCTGAATTGCAGGCAGGGTTCTGACCGAACACTGCCCCTGCTCTCCTGGTGGGCTCCTGTGGAACCTGGGCTTCCAGGGTATGGAACAGCCAATGCCATGGGGGTTGTTCCAGAGCTGGAGGCATCAGACTTGCAGGGTCTGCAGCAGACCTACTGAGCCAGGATTTTCAGGTTGCTCACCATGGATCAAGGAACCTGAAAGACTCGGACTCCAAGTTCTAGCTACTGTTCAGCTACTGACTCTGTAGCAGAGAGCCTGGCAGCACCACTTTAGGGCTTCTCAGGGCTTCAGTCTCCCCATTCCGAGGTGGGAGACTCCATGGATGGCCTCCAACTTCTCACAGATGGTAAGAATAGCCCAAAGAGTCCTTGGGGGAGGGGACAGAAGCAGCTATCTGCTCTGTTTCAGTTCAGGGGGGGAAACCAAATTGGAACTTTTAGATTTTTCCCAAAATCTCAGAATTTCCTTTCAGCAGGAAGTTTAAAAAATGTTCAGTTTTCGTTGTGAAGCATGTGTACCAATGAATGCCGCTCCACGACCGGTAAGTATGGGTGCCAAAAACTTTGGTGGTACAAGTTTGCCAGTGATGGCCATAAACTGAATATATAATCATGTCACCTTAAGCAGTTTGCCTGAGATTGGTCCAGATGGTGCTTGATTCGTGAGAAGGCCATGTCCCTTTGGGATTGGCCATGATGATGATGATGATGACCTAGATGTCACTAGTATTAAGCCCTCACATTCCATGAGGCAATCACTGATTTTTAGAGAGAGAAAATAGCTATCCTATTATGTCTTTGATTAATTCCTTCATTGTCCAATCCACCTTTTTCTCCAGGACAGGGCCCAAAGAGTAGGCTTTCACCCAATCCCTTGACAACACTAGTTCTGGTCTGGATGGGTTACCCTCCAACAGCATGGAAAGGTGCCCTAAAGTTCAACACTTTTACACTTCCAAAAGCGAAACCAGTTATGACGTAGATAATAAGCCACACTCATATTTGAACCAGGATCACTGGACTTATTTTTAAGTGAAATCTTCTACCACATCTGATATAAATCATTCGGAAACTGGGCCAACTTGTGGTCTCATCATGACCAGTCAGATCAGCTTCCCCATTTTGTTTAACTAACAAATAATACTTTAAGTGCTCTGAAAATACATCACACAAGGAAAAGTCTGGTAAAGTAACAGTGATTATAGTTTCAAAGAGAAACATGGTTTATGGAAGCATAATTAGTCATCTGCTCTTAAACTAGATAAATGAAGCATGGAAATTGAAAGGATATCTTCAGGCTTTAAGAAGATAGAGAAACATGTTAAATAATAGAATGTTACTAAACTCTGTATTTGTTTTAAGGCTAAGCAGAGCTAATATCAACTTTTTTTATGTCCACATTTTACTCTTTTCTGTTTCATGGGATCTATGCTTGTGTATAAAAAAAATGCAATTCTATCCAGTTTACAGTGGAGCTACAATATATTTTAAAAATTATTTGCCTAAGATTTTTTACATTAACACTGCCTGCTGGCAAGAGACGAACACTCTCCTGTTATGTAATTATGGCTTCAAGTGGCACGAATGCAGCAGTTGTGCAGGCTGAGGCCTGTTCTCTGTTGTCTGGAGGCGTCGACAGTAAGTCTGTGGTTGTGGTCACACAGAATTGGAAAGTGGCTTAGCTTGCCAGTCAAAACAGCATGCGGGATAAAGTTTATTGCTCACTCATTCCAAGGATGCAAAGAATAGTCAAATCTACATTCCTAGATGAGATTGCAGGGTTGAGCTGAATGATTTATACCTTGATCAATAGGTTGTTTTCTTCCTTCTCCACCCTCAGATCTCTTTATTTTAAAGCTTTCTAGGACATTGTCAAAAATAGGTACACCAAACCAATGAGTCTCTGATTGCATATATATAGATCCCAGCTCTCCCCTCACACTGGCAAGAACAAGGCGCATATGTGTTGAAATCAGTTGAGTGGTATGATGTGAAACCAGTGTAATTAAGAAGAGGATCGGAACAAATAACAGTCACCAGCTCAAGAGTATGGAGTGGCATGAATAACGGAACTCAGGGCTTGATTCCTTTCTCACTTACACAAATGTAAATCCAAAGAAATGCCACTGAAATAAATGAAAATAGACTGGTTTAAACAAGAGAGAAATCAGACACAATGCCTTCTAACCGAAAAGACAGAAGACTGTATCACTTGCACTGAGAATTTTTCTTTAGGTCTCATAATCTTCTGGGATGGAACATCAGATGAAGCAATGAGATCTTGAGCAACTGGCTATGCTTAAAGGATAATTGATAACTTGGTCTCCTGGAATTAAAAAAGTTACTTGCAAAAAAGGCTCTTTTACCCTTCAGGGAGAAAAAATACATTAAAAAAAAAGCCAACCCTACAAAGACTAAAACTCAAAGGCTCACTACAAAAAGACAACCAGTGAAAAACAGATTACATAGACTTCAAAGACTGATGATATTGTTTAAGAATGTCAGCTCTCTTTTTCAAGAAAATGTTATTAGCTAATCCTTAAAATTTGGTTTTTGGCAGATGATACACATATTTCCTGCAGGTACAGAACAATCTATAATAAAGAGGGTTTAAAAGCATTTTCGTAATGTGCAAAAAGCCTCCATAAGTATGCCTTTTATGGTTCTGTTCATTCACACCAGCATCCATGGTCCCCCATATATGCATTAAAATGTTGAATGGTTTCTGGATGGACTCATTTAATGTGGCTATTTATTCCTTTATGTACAAGTCCATTGCGGGGGGAAAAAACCAGAGGACATGTATGTATGCAATAACAATAAAGTCAAGAGCACTAAGAATAATAAAAGCCACGATATATACCAAAAATGGACATCTATCTATGTATCTATCTATCTATCTAATCTAAAACTATTAATAGATACAAATACAAATTTCACTTCACATTTTCACAGTTTCAAGATGCTTCAGTTATACCATTCCTTCAGTGGGTGCATTCTCTCTCAACATCTTCTTTCCAAGGTGATGTCCTCCTTGGTGTTTCCCCCTGGGATTTATAGATTGTTTATCATCATTCATCCACTAAATCCAAACAGCAGATTACCTAACAACTGATGCCAACCATGTTCTACTGAGTTCAGCTACAAAGTGTCCTAAAACCCAACTGTCTCATAGTCACAATTTTCCCACTGAGGCTTTCTTTTAAAACTTTGCCCAGAAGGTGCCCAAAGCTATATCCTGCTGTTTCTGTGACAAGCAATTGCAGGAAATCAATCTGGAACTGAGATGCCTCTGATGGCTAGCAATGTAGAAAAGAACATCTGGATAGAGAATGAAGGACAAGTCCTGAGATTTGTATGGAAATATATTACCATTTTCAACCATCTGCAGTTCTCCTTTTGACATTGATTACAAGACATAGCTCTTGTAGAAATGCCAGGAATATATTGGTCTTTTAATTCAATCCAGCAACAAACAACCACACGAAATTCAAACTGTGACACAACTGAAAAGCAAAACTTATAGAAAGGAGATGGTTTTATAGCATTTTGTTCATAAAGTGTACCATTTACAGAACTGGAGATCCATGCTTTTGAAATGTGTTGTATATAAATATTATAATACATAGACACATATGTGTAAGTATATATATATATATATATAAACAGAGTTGGATGCAGCATCTAAAGTTAAGATTACCTAACATTTTTTACTATGAAGTATGAGTATACTCTTTCTAGATTGCTTGGTCTCCTTTGATCTTTAACTAAAATGCGCTTCTGATTGTATTTATTTAAATGTATAAGTTTTGAAATATACATAAAAGGGTTTTATTAGCATATATTTGGGATGACCTTATTACTCAGGAGTGGCAAAACCTCAAGTGAGTTGTGGAGCTCATTTAAAAGAGAGCTAATAAAAATCTTTAAGCCATACCATTCTACAATAGCACTCCATTATGTATTCTTTATAGGACTCCTCTTGTATTAAAGAAACTATTTTAACAGTGTTTTGGAGATTTTAAGGAAAGTTTATAGGCACAGTTTTACTCATTTCATCCAATAATGTCAATTTGCCTTAATGCCCATGAGTCCATTCCCTGAAATTTACCCAAGGTAGTCAGTCCCACCACCTTTCCATACATAATATGCATATAGATGTCAGGTCTGATATGTGAAGCCCTTCCCAGATTAGAATTATTAATTGACATATTTTTGCTATTGGAAACCTCAGAATGTTCCCTTTCAGCTTGCATAAAAAGTCTCATTTCTAGCCCTAGGGGTCCGCACACTATCAAACTTTTAATATTTTCACTCGTTCAGAACAAGTTTGGTTGTTGGTCCTAGATTTCAAATAGTATACATTAGGATGGGCAGAGAAGATAACATTTAGACTGTAAGTATTTTTAATAGGGATTATCTTCCCAGAGCCCTGAAGATTAGCCGATATCTGATTTATATCTGTGCGTATCCGCATCCGCGGATGTGGATATCTGCAGGTCATTTTTGCAGATGCAGATATGGGTGAGGATATCAGTTTTTGTACCTGTGCTGGGCTCTACCTATGTTTGCTCTAGGTGCTGTACAATGGAGCCTGTTCTAGATTTTTTTTTAAAAAAAAGCTGTTCGAAGTAGGCTCAGTGGAGCTAGTATGCAAAAAACTGGGTGCAAAATGGTAGGCTCCTAAATCCATATATTTAGGCATCTAAATAAATGGCTAGATTTTCAACAACAGCTATTGACGTCATCTCTCTAGTGTTATTTATATTCACCCAGAAGTGTCAAAACATCTGTAGTAAAGCTTAACTTGGAATTATTCTTACACTAACACAGACAATGTTATAAAAAGGATTGGAAAACAAGAGGCTCACTTAAAAAAATTAAAAACAACATAAGTGATATGGAATGTATTATGGTCCTAACTAAAAGCAGAACAGGGATGGGTAACTCTGTATTTGGAATGTCTGTATGTAATTAAAACATAGACTAGCTGTGTACACAGGGTCTGTATACTTTTGATATTCTCCATATAGCCTAATTTCTGTGAGGCTCTTGGTAAAATATGGCAGAGCGGGAAGAGTTGCAGGACTAATCTCCCTTTTGGGTGAAGCCCTAAATGCAGAAAAGAAGTAGCCCTAGGGGAAAGCATCTCCAAATGAGAGCACACCCTCTCTCCTCAATTGTAGAGCTTTGTATCAACATTCACTGCCATAGCATCTCAGCACCTTCTGGATTAGATGGGCCAATCCTTAGTGGACTCCATGGACTCTCAAGTACATCTCAGTTTTGGGGTTACAGAAAGGATCTGCTTGTGGTAGGTTTGGGGGGATATTTTGGGGGTGAAGGTGCAGCATAGGAAAAGCACAATGGTTGTGGTGAATGTCATTCTGGTCATAAAAAGGCATTTGGCAGACTTCAGGGCATCTAGCAAGACAGGATCAGCCTTCAGGGTAACTACAGTCAATGGGAGCTGGTAAAGAATCACATCAGGACTGCACTGAAGTTGTTTATTAATGTAATTTATAAGGCACTTGAAACTGTGGGCCTATGACTTCTAGGGCATGTCTACACAGCAAGGCAAAAGTTGAATCAGGATACGCAACTTCAGCTATGTCAATTGCGTATCTTGACAATTGAAGAACACTCTTCCTTTGACTTCCCTTACTCCTCCTGAAATGAGGGTTACAGGAGTCAGAGTAAGACATCCTTCAGCTCGACGTTATTTCGAAATAATGGGTTGCTGTGTAGACACACTCTTTGTTATTTCAAAATAACATCAGTTATTCCGAAATAACGCTGCTGTGTAGACATGCCTCTAGTTACCACCCATCAAAGTCAGGGAGAGTCTCTTTCCATTGATAGGAATTAGACCATGAGCCAGCTCTATGCTTGTAAAGATCAGTCTGAGGCCATGAGTGGCATATTTCACTCAAGAACTCAGCACAATTTTTGCCCTCATGGAAAGTATTTATGATCTGAACCCAGCGATTCTCATCTACCTCCTAGACCTGCTCGAAGGCAAGGTAAGTACCCTGTATTACAGGTTGAACCTCTCTAATCTGGCATGTTCGAGAATGACTGGTGCTGAACTGAGAATTTGCTGGACCATGGATGGGAAGCCAATTTGCTGGACCAATGGAGGCTATTGTCTAGCAGCATTACCAACACTTCCACTGTTTACCTTGTTATTAGAAGACATTTGGGCGGGTAAATTAGAGCTAAATAAGAGCACAGAACACTGAGACCCAGGACTGGAGACTGTAAAAAAACTTTATGGGACTGCAGGAAATTTGGCCATACCCATGATAAGTGGACATCCAGCTAACTAAAATCATGCCACACCATGGTTGTTGCCAGACCAGAGAATGCCAGACTAGAAAGGTTCAATCTGTATTATTATTATGAAAGAAGTGGAGAAAATGCAGAAAACCTTTCAGTTGATGCAGAACTCACTTCCTATGTCACAAATTCATAACATGATATTTTAATCCAAGGCAGCCAAATTCTCATCCAGTAACAGACAGAAAAAGGACATTAAAGTCTCAGAAACTTGTCATAAGCCTTATAAAAAGTGAAAAGATGAGGACTTATTCAAGAGTACTAAGCATTGGGCCAAACTGCTCTTTCCAAGTCCATTGAAAAAATCCAAACTTATTTCAACAGGCAAACTAAAGCCAAAGCTGAGCACTTCTGAAAAATCTCACTGTTTGTGAGTTTAATTAACTAATTAATTAATTAATTTCTGCAGTGGGCTGAGGAGGATTTGAGAACAAAGAATGTGTCTCTTCATTTCCTTCTCCCCTCCTTTGTCCTAATTTCCAGAGAGTCTGTACATCCAGCCAGTTATACCAGGCTCTCCAGCATAGCATGGAGGACATTTACAGGGTCCTCACATATTTGCTGATGGAAAGGAAAGGGTTATCTTTACATAACAAAGTGACCTATAGCTCCCTAAAGATTCTTCGAAAAAAAGTGTTTCTGGTTTGTGTCTTAGGCCATGTCTTCACTCTGGGGACTACAGCAGCACAGCTACAGTGCCATAGCTAGCTGGCGTAACTCCATCATGCAGACACAGCCTACAGCAAATGAAGTGGTTTTCCACAGGAACACCACCGCATTGAATGAAAGTGGCTAACTTGATGGAAGCATTCTTCTGTTGACTTAGCTGTATCTACACCAGGGATACTTACAGTGCTGAGAAGTGTGATTTTTTTCCCGTAGCCAAGCATTTAGAATTCAGGGCATTCTTCATGCTATTGCTGCATGGAGTAGTAATTACTGTTGTGGAAGACTGTAGGGTGTGTCTGCAGAAGTCAACAAAGTGGGTGCGGGGGGAGGTCTGGACTGCAGACACAAAGCAAGCTGTATGTTACAGTGAAGAACAGACTCGGCTATTGCCATAAATGCAGAGTGAAGATCTGGTTTGAGTTATGTAAACTTTAAATAAAAGAATTTTGTTCAGGAAAGCTTTTAGCTTTAACATGAAGAACACTACAACTGTAGACTAATACACCATATAATGTACACACTAACTCTGCCCTTAGAAATTGTTGCTGCTTAAGTATAGAAAAAGGAAGGGTTACTTGTACCTAAGTGTCTATTGTTTTGCAGATATTATAATTACTTTATTTACAGTTTTTGTTTTCTAAAGGATGTGTCAATTAAGAATACTACAGCCCAGAACACAGTACAGCAGTGATTGCAAAGCACCAACTGCACAATTTTTGTGCATCAGGTGGAGAGACTTTTCTCTTTCATACATCATTTACTCATTGCTGCAGGAATTCTAAATGGTTTTACAAAGAGTAGTGGTTAACTGGTGGGCTTGAGAGACATCTGTAGTGCCACCAGTCCCTAATACACATAAACCAAAGCAGAGATGACCCATGCCTGCCAATAGTAGGGATGCATAGTTTGGACAGCCAGCTTCAGCAGTGTTACTGAGCATGCTCAGTCCACATGAGCATGTTCAGTACAAGCCAATCAGCAAATCGGGGCAGGGGGAGGCATGTGATTTGTCATCCGCCCTCCCCAGCACTTTTCCCCCCCACCCCCCACTGCCTATACATCATCCCTGCATGTCAGCAACAAGAAGCTGGGAAATTTTTTTAAAAATTTTTTTGCACTTTTTTTGCACTTTTGCTTTCATTTACACTGGTGCAAATCCAGAGTAATTCCATGTATGTCAATGAAGTTACACCAAGACAACAGAGCAGAATGTGGCCCTTTGAGGTCAAAATCTGCTCTCTTGCCCGTTGTCCTAGAGATTGACGGATAGTCTGCAACAAAGCTTTATCTCGCACATGCTAGGTGTGCACTCACATGGAAAGCATCAAAAAGTCAAAATTAGCCACAGTCAATTGCCATAAATACCACAGTACCGTCTGGCTGATTGGCACACCTACATTAAAAAGGCATATTGCCTCTGCCACCATCTGTTCAGCTGTTCTCTCCAGTTTCAGTCAGCTATCAACTGAATGGCCAGGCTTGGGCAAGTCACCTAGTCTTGCCGCACCTCTGTTTCCAATTTAAAAAATACCAAAGAGGGATAATAATATCTGCCCACTGTTGTAAAAGTGTTTTGAGATTCTCAGCTAGCAGATCACATGTACAAAGAGGTTTTATTACTATTGAGCGTCCCAATAATCCTATTTATGATGCCTTACTAAGCAAAGAACATCTAGATAAGAATAGACTAGTAAGACATTTGTGTCAACAAGGACTCATTTTATTTAATTTTGTTTTTTTAACAACAAGTCCTGCAAACAGCAGAACTAAATAGCCATAAAAAAATTCAAAGATTGTAAATGAATGTTGATTAGAGATTAAATCCTATCAGATGTTCTCTCATTAGACAATGTTATTCCCTCGTGATGCTGGCAACTTGAGCTCAATTTATTAAACTAGGAACATAGATAAACATAGCATTTTGAAAGATTTTTCATTACCCAAAAAATCCACTTTATTTTGTTTGTGTCACTGAAATCCTCGAGATTTGCACTATTACCACTTGTTAGCATTTGTGCTACCCTTCATGTTATCCTGCTGAACAGAGGGCTGGTGGAAAGGAACAGCAATGGCCCCATGTATGATTATCAGAAACGTGGATTACTGGTTAAAGGACAAGACTTGTGTGACCTTGGGCAAATCACCAGGACTTAGGGCTAAATAGGCCAGTCAGGTGCTAAGTGTCCTCAACTTCCTCTAATTTCATTTGTGGGTGCTCAACACTGTATTAAGTGCTCAGCATCTTTCAAGATTGTGCCTCTCATTTCAGTGCCTCAGTTTCCCCACCTCTGAAACATAATATGTGCCTCACAAGATGGTTTTGACACTTATTCCAACAATGCTTCTGAACTGCCTTGAACTCTCAAAAGGAGCTCTGGAAAGAGTATTAATCCAGGGCTAAGCCTTTCAAATACTAGATCCAGTCAATCTATAGTACTTTTTTTTAAAAAACAAACAAACAAAAACCAGATAGCAAGTTAAGACTACTACATTATATAAGGACTTCAGTGACTATTTTCAATAACAAAACTAAAAGATTTCTGTTGACCACTAACCCAAACATACAGAACACATACAAGAATTTTTTGTTGGATCAAATTTGCTAAGAAGGAAGATTTATTACAATTTATTTTGTTCATTTCTATATCATTCTTTCACTGACTGCATTTGAATGAGCGTTATTCTTCACCATCCAGTTTCTCTTACTACAGGGAGGTCATCATTGCAACTGTGATCTCATGTGAAGTGAAGATTGCACTGTCACAGTCATGTATCTGACAAAGCGAGCTGCAGCCCACAACAGCTTATGCCCTAGTAAATGTGTTAGTCTTTAAATTGCCACAGGACTCCTTGTTTTTACAGTCAGTGTTATGACTTCATTACAGAATCAAGCAGATGGAGGAGGAATTAGGAGGAAGACACTTGGGCTATGTCTACACTCGTGGCTTCTTGCGCGAGTAATATGCAAATGAGGCTAAGCGTGGAATATCGCCGAGCCTCATTTGCATACCTAATGAGCCACCATTTTTTTCAGAAGAGGCTCTTGCACAAGAAGGAAAAGTAATAGGTGTAACGGCATTGCACAAGAGGGTTTTTCTTGCGCAAGAAGGGGCAGTGTAGACACTCCTTCTTGTGCAAGAGCCTCTTCTGAAAAAAATGGTGGCTCATTAGGTATGCAAATAAGGCTCGGCAATATTCCATGCTTAGCCTCATTTGCATATTACTCGCGCAAGAAGCTGCGAGTGTAGACATAGCCCTATTGTGCAAGAAACTTTATTTTTTAGTACAGGTTGTACCTCTCTAGTTCAGCATTTTCTGTCCGGAAACATCCATGATTCAGCTAGCCAAATGTCCACTTATCACAGAAGCGGCCAAGTTTCCCACAGTCCCATAAAGTTTGTTTGCAGCCACCAGTCCTGGCGCTCAGTGTTCTGTGTTGTTATTTAGCTCTAATGTGCCCCTAAATGTCTTCTAAGAGTCCAGTTATCAGTGGAAGTGTTGATAATGCTGCTAGACACTATTAATTTCCCATGGTTTGGCAAATTCTCTGCTTTGGCACTGGTCAGGCCCCAAAAGATGCTGGATTAGAGAAATTCAATTTATATTTTAATTGGTCGTGATACTTTAAATATCAACTCAGCCAACATCTCTATATTTAAACAGCATCATTACCACGTGTGAGATAACACTACTGTAAATCTTCCTTGTGGGACATTATAAAGTAAAATCAAACTGAACTGGCAATCCAGGAGACATACCCAATATATATCACACATTCAAATTCAACTAAACTAATCTGACCAAGAGTGAGATCTTAGGGTTACATGAAATGAATTGACTAATGTAATACTTTAGGTGAGGAGAGCAAGGGTTAAGGTTAATTCCCCAGTGGAGGTCATTACTGAGAAACGACCTCTAATTTTTCTTCTAGGGGGGTTCAAACATATTCTAAAAAAGGCAGGAAAAACCCCTATGAAGCTGGTGTCAATATATCAAGGAGCTGAGTAGAGGTGTTTATGGAAACTGTCAAAATGACTCTGCTCTAAAGACAAAGTGTTGACTATAGGAAGTAAATTATCAGGCAATTAACACCCTATCTACATAATAAGGAAGCGGAACAAAATCAGAGGAAGGAGATGTCATCAAATGCAAGGGAACTAGAGCTGAATCTACCCTCAGATGATGAAACCTGCTCTTAGGAACACACAAAGAGTAACCAAACAGCACCAAGATTCCCTATACCACAGCCAGTCATGTTGAAAACTAGGTTACACAAGCTGCTGTGCATCACCCTGGACCAAATGTAGGCCTTGGTTTGCACATACGTGATCAACTGAAAAGCCAAGAGGCCTGGGATGCGATCTTTGGAGTTCTTACTCTGCAAATTCCTCTACAGCTGTGGCCACTGTGGATGTATAGCAGGGTGGATTGGGGAAAACGGGCTGTGCATATCAGACCCCTCATGCTCCTTTCCTGCTGGGATTAACACTCTCCACACAAGAGAAATTTCCACACATAGTTTGCAGAGGGGCTGTGCCCACTCTCAGGCTGCCTGGGATTCAGGAACACACTGCTCCATCGCCCACACTCGTGTAAATTGGCATCGCTCCATAGACATCAGCGCCACACCAGTTTACTGCAGTACCTGGGGATCTGAACCACTACTTATTCCTCATCAGACCCTTGACACTATGAGCTGTTAACCAGTCGCTCAATGGGGATGGAAAGCTATATATCCCTGGAGCTTTAATGGATGACTTGTTTAATAATGACCAATTATTGAAGACAGTTACCTTGCCATTTTCTATGAAGCTAGGTTGATTTTGTGTCGGCTTAATGTCTGGCTCATTAGCTCCGGTTTGGCAGCTTTAAAGTGGGCCTGTATCTGCCCAAATATCATTAAGGGACCCCAAAATGGCCTTTCAAAAATATTTTACTGCTGTTTATTGCTGATATTAGATTAGTTTCTGACCCTGCATTAATTCTCCTGGTGTAAACTATAGACACCATCCCACAGGAAATATCCCTTTAGAGTAGGGACATTGCTATGTGAAATACTGTACCTTGATCTTTGTACTTGGACATAGGCAGATTAAAAAGCTATTACCGTTCATCAAAGAATTCATCCATTAAACCACCAGGGATGTATAGCTTTCCATCCAAATCTTGTGGCTGGCAATCTAATCATAATATCAAAGGTTTAATAAGCAGGGGAAAACTGTATATATATATATATATATATAGTGGGCCCAGATCCAACCCAATTGGTAGGCTTCAGTGAAGTTAATGAGGTGCTGTCATTTACACCAGTCAAAGAGCTGGCATGGGATTTTCAGATTATAACCTCAGGTAATTTTCTTTTTCTATCCACATGATTAAAAGAGCACAGGGTGTATTCTGCTGTGTAAAAATACCTGCCATTATCCCTGTCCCAAGAGTATTACAGTTTCAAGGTTTTGCTGTCCAAGGACAGGATTCTACTCACCTTTGCTCCGATCATCTAACACCTTACTCTGTGAATGGCACTACTGATTTTAATGTGACTGCCATAGTTGCAGAGTAAAATACATAGTCAATGTGAATAAGGATTATAGAATCTGGCCTTAAATGAAACATTCAAAAGAAAACAGCACTTTTTATAACTACCAGAAAAGTTGTTCATGTGTTTTTTCATCATTATTTGGCAACCAGAAGACTTACGCAGCATTTCCTGGGGGTAGGGCTGACCTGGGGGCCATTCAGACCACCTGCCGGCTTCTCTCCGGGGCTGGTCTGGGTGTGGATGGGTTAGGGGGGAGTGCCATGCCGGCCTCCCTTTGGCTTCTCCCCGGGGCTGGTCCAGAGTGGTGTGGTCCACATGGCAGGATGGGTGGCTGCCCTCAGCTGCTCCCTGGGGCTAGCCTGGAGCAGCAGGGGCAGCACAGCATGAGGGGTAGCTGCTCCCTAGGGGCAGCCCAGTGTGATAGGGACTGTGCTGCTGGCCAGCGGCTGCTCCGTAGGGCTGGGGCACTTGCTGTTCCCTGTGGTCATTTATGAACATAACTATCCCTTTCCGTTTGATACAAAACAATCACATTCCAAGCACATCCCATTGTCCTGGCACAACCAAATCCTGACCAGGCTTTAAGTGATGGTAAGAGGAAGCTACATACCAAATTTGGTGGTCCTCGCTCTTACAGTTTAGGAGGAGTTCTTAAATGGACTAACAGAGAGATATGCAAACTCTCTAAAATATATAGTAGATGTGAGCAACTCCATGGTAAAGAGGAAACACAGCACTTTCCTAAGCAAGGCCAGTTGTCCTGGAACTGAAACTGGGCTTCCACCAGTTCATTGGAAAAGGTGTAAGTAGGCAACAAGAGTAGGTGTCTTCAGTGTTCAAAAAATGCCTGCCTACAATATGTGCTCCTATTCAGTATTCATCAAGAATTCCCTCATTAGAAATACAAATCTCAAGAGAAATCCGGAGTTTAGGAATCCAGCTGCAGCTGTTTCAGAAAGCAAATGGCACAACAAAAATTGACTGTCAGTTATCAAGAAGAAAGAAATCCTACCAGGAATTGAATTCATATCTGCTACTTTTAGAAAGGGCATCTCAGCTTAAAGAAGAAAGTCACCTTCAGAGGTAAATTAAAAGTTGAAGAGGTTCATGCTACTAGGAGGCAGAAGGATGATTCTGTCTATATGGTAGAATCCAGACATCTTTGCAACTGAGAAATGCCATCTATTTCATTTGTGTTCGCCTTTAATCTGTAGCGTCCTCTTATGACCACCTTATCCTACAGCAACAGAGAACATTGGTTCATATGGATGACAGAGCCCTTCTAAGTGTGATGTCAACCCATAGCTGGCAGTAACTGTGTGTGTAGAAAGAGAGAAATGTAGACAGCTAGGCCATGTCTGCAATACAAACTTTGGTCAACTTAAGTTACATTAGCCTAACGCAGTGCTTCTCAAAGTGCTGTCTGCAGATGGTCCATGGCCTCCTTGCAGATGGGCTACAGCTCGAAGCTCAGCATCACGCCCTCCCCCCACCATAGTGGGGAGCCTGCACTAGCACTCCAGCCCTGTGCCTACCACCCCCTGCAAGGTGAGAGAACCACCGCTGGTTTCCCACTGCGGGAAGAGGGGACACCCTGAGCCTCAGAGGCTGGATCTGGCTTGCAGCAGGAGCAAGTGGTTCCACATGCTGCCATTCCCCTCCCCCTGGCTAGGGGAATAGCAGTGCAGGGAAGTGCTGCCTGGAGGCTTTTCCTGCTGCTTCCATTGGCTGGGATTGCAGCCAATGGGAGCAGTGGGAGGTGGTGCCTGGGAGGTGATGCCTGGAACTAGTTAAGCATCCCCCATCCTCATGCCCAGACCCCACAACCCCACCCCATTCCTGAACCCTCCCTCCTCACCAGACACTCCAACCAGCCCCAGCCCAATCCTGCACCCACACTCCTGGCCAGACACTCCACCTCCAGCCCACTCCTGCACCCTACTTCCCGCCCAGACCTCACCCTCTCAACCCCTACTGCACCTCACCTCCTGCCCAGATCCTGAACCCCATCCCTATCCCACTCCCTGGCAGGCCCTTCCCACATACTGAATCCCTTGGTTTTGGCCCCACCCAATCCCCACCCCAGAGTCGCTGGGGTGGAGGGGCACACAATCTACTAACCCCGGGGCACCAGAAGAAATAATCTGGCCCCTGGGAAGCCCTAAACCTCAGTCTTCTCTGTTCCCTCTCCTCCTGTGGGGCTGGAGTGCCAGGGAAATGAGGCATCTCAGTTAAGGACCACATCAGTGAGAGTTGGGGGTTTTTTAGGGGCGGGGGGTTGCTTCTCACTTTTTTGCTTCTCTACCTGGCCTAAAGTTTTGAGGGCTATTAGCAATTCTGTGGTGCTTGCTGAACATGTATAATTATTTCACTGTTTCTTCACTGAACCCACTGTTTCTTCACTGAACCCTGCGGCCCTGCTCAGTAACTAGCAGTGGGTACTTTGAGCACTGTTATACATTCTGCAGTGTATGTTGTGAAGTAATAAAGAGGAATATATTTCCAGGAAGCCAGAAGTTTATTGCATACCCAAAACAGTGCACAATGGAATGTACAGTTAAAAAAAACAAATACAACACAAACTTCAAAAATAACTTAGTGGTACAGAACTTTAAAACATTTCTGCCCCTTCCTGCCTAACAGACACCAGCTGTGGCTCTTACCTGTCAGCGTTTGAGAATCTGCAGTTCTCCTGAGTGTCCTGCATTGTCAGTGGTAGGGATAGGGATGCAGCCCTGATGCCACATGGAATGTCGTGGAGTATAGGGAGGAGCTAAAATGGACTTCTCCATTGACTGTAAAGGGTGGTGAGCCTGTGAGTGTTGGACCTGCAGGTCAACAGGAGTCTGGTCGATTTGTGTTTGCTACTTGAGAAGACCCATGATGTCCTGGTGCTTTTCCCTCACTTTTTCCTGGGCCTTTTTCTTCTTGGTTCATTTCTTCTGCAAGCTGTCTGCCATATTGATCCTCCAGGCCATTTGTTCAAACTACAGTGCCACACTGACTTGCAGGATTTTATTGAATATATCGTACGTTGTCCTCTTCTTTCTTCTTCCCATCAGGGTCAGTTGTTTCACTGGTGTGGAGGACTCCCCTTTCTGAGGCCACAATGGCAGCAGCTACACATAAAACAAATGGATGTATTATTATATTTACAGTCACAATAGAAAGTGAAAGATAAGTTTCAGAACTCAGTTCCTTTTATTCCTTTTATTCCTTTTTTTTTTTTTTTTAAAGAAGACATGCTTTTTGACTTTTTCAGCCTTGGAGTGATTCTGCACAACGTTGCTCTCCAGACCCAGTCATGGTGAACATGGCCTGCCAGGAGTGGAGATAAGGAGTGAACTCTTCAGTTGCATAATATCTTCAGGTCACCAAAGCCTGATGAAATATATCTTGGAATACCCAAGGAGCTGCCAGAGGAGATATCTGAGTCACTGGCAATTATTTTTTGAAAAGTCATAGAAAACAGAGAATCCAGAGGACAAATACAGTGCCAATCTATAAAGAGGGGAGTAAGGATAACCTGAGGAATTACAGACTAATCAGTTTAACTTCAGTAATCAAAAAGATAATGGAGCAAATAATTAAGCCATCAATATGCAGTCACCTTGAAGATAAGGTGATAAACAACAGTCAACTTGGATTTGTCAACAACAAGTCACATCAAACCAACCTAATTGCTTTTTTTGACAAAGCAACAAGCCTTTGGATAGGGTGAGGGGGAAGCAGTAGATGTGGTATATCCTGACTTCAGTAAGGCTTTTGATGCCATCAGTGACAAGGTCAACACCCATATCCTCTGGTGAGCCCTGCAGTTTCTCATGCAGTTTCTCCAGACCTGCCTGGGGTTCTGTCTTTAAGTAATCTCAGCTCTGGTATGGAGCTGTATCCCCAGGGCTCCCTTCTTGGAGACTCTACTCTCCTGGGACTCTCCCAAGGATCAGTCCTCACCCAGTCCCTGCAGTCAGCCAGGAGCTGCCCTCCCTCCCCCAATACCTACTTGCAAATTGTCCTTAACTCAGTCTATGCAGCCAGCCAGGAGCCTTTCATGCTCCACTCCCCACTTAGCTGTTGCTGTGCTGCAGTTCCCTCGGGCAGCTGGGCATGCAGTTCTTCTCCTCCAGCTCCTAGTAACAGTTCAGCTCAGCAACTCTTACCAACCCTCTCGCTCTCTCTCTGCTCTATTCTGCCACTCTTTTTTATGTGGCCTTCCTGGTCCCTAATTAGTTGCTTCCTGTGCAGCCATCCTAGCCTGCTTGGAGGACCTCTCCACTGCTTTCTTCCTGGGACGAGTGTGGTAAAGCCTGGAGATCTCCATCAGGAGATCATTTGGACTTCATCCACTCCCTCACACTGTTTCACATAATCTTCCCATAAACAAATTAGGGAAATGCAACCTAGATGGTGGGTGCATAAGTTGGGTGAATAACTGGTTGGGAAACCAATCTCATGGAGTAATTATCAGTACTTCACAGTCAAGCTAGAAGGGCATATCAAGTGAAATCCTGCAGGAATTAGTTCTGGGTCTGGTTCTGTTCAGTATCTTCATCAATGAGTTAGACCGGTGTTTCTCAAAGTGTTCTGCATGCCCACTTTGGGAAAGCTGCTAGCGGATCCACACTGCTTTGTTTACCTAAAGGGTCCCTAGCCACAGAGCCTCGCGGCTCCCATTGGCTCTGCCTTGCCATGGCACATGACAGAGGAGGAGAGAGAATGAGTTCTTCTACCTTCATGAGCAATAGGAATAATGTTATTTCATGGCAGTGTTTCATTAATCTACATTGCAAGTTACTCAGGGGAGCTTTTTAGTGCTGTGCCAGCCACCATCCATGAAGGAAATTTGAAAGGCCTCATGTTAGTCACCTAGAAGACCTTGGCTTTTTGACTCCATGAGGGGAAAAAGGTATCTGCCACACCATGATCTGAAATGGGAGATGCTTTGTTGACTAGTTGCCAGATTGAAATTCAGATTTGAAGGCCCTTAAATGAGATTATTTTTTAATCCAGCTAATCCTAAATTGTGAATTGGTACAAGGGAGCAATGTACAAGGATAAGCTTCCCAAGCTGGCTGTTTAGTGGGAAAGAATTTATAGCTATTAATTTTGTTAGGAATCACAGATCATTTTGGATCCCAGAGTTCCCCCCTTCAAAGGATATTGCTGCTATCTCAGGTTCCATTTTCTGCCTTCTGTCAAACTGAAACAATAAAGAGGAAGTTAAATCAACACCTTCACTGGCAGGTGTAGCAATCTTGATGAATAGTTAATTATTTGCCAACCCCTACTGACACACTCATCCATGTCCGGCAGGGGTAGGGAATATAAGGCCTGGGGGCCGGATGCAGCCCCCAGCTTACCTGGATCCAGCCCCCAAGGCTCAGAGCCTCCCCCAGCACTGAGGAGTCCATGCTGGCACTCCAGCCCCCCTCTACCCCAACACAGTGCTGGAGCACACAAAATCTACTAGGCTGGGTCCCTCTAGGCTCTGGTGTATAAGGGGAATGTGGGGGCCACATCAGTGAGGGTTTGTTTTAGATTTGGGGTTTTTTTCCATGTCACTTGTGTGTGGCCCCCCAACTGATTTTTTTGTGGGTCAGTGGCCCCTGACCCAAAAAAGGTTCCCCACCCCTGATGTACAGTATCAAGTGAAGGTATGGATCCTTTCCTTAAGGAGTTTCACCCTCAGCCTTGATTATTACAGGGATTTGTTACACAGCAGACCCAAGCCATCTTTAATAGCTGTAAAGTGAGTTCTAGACACTAGACTTCTAGTAGTGGTCAACTCCAATTTGTGACCTTCAGAGGATTCTTCCCTGTTCCCCTCTAATCTCCAACCCTGGAGAAAATCCCCAGCACACAGCCCAGCTGCTGAGGCTACATACTTGGAGGATTATTTGGGCCTCTATAGTTAGTATCTTTTCAAACTGGATGAGACAAATCAGTTAAGTTATATTTGATGGCTTATACTGCATTTTCTGTTAGGCTTGGTCATAGTCCATCAGACTGGAGTTTGCTCTTCAGTTGATTACATTTTTATTTTTATTTTTATCTGACATTTGCCTTTCAAAGATTTTCAGGAAAGCACCTCCCTTTGATGTTGACACAGCTACAAACTAATTACAGTAAAACCTGTGTTATCCCGCATGCCTGGGGATTAGGGTGTGCTGGTAACCTAAAAATTCTGGTTATCTGAGGGAGGGGCAGGAGCATGCCGGGCCTTTGGGGGTGGGGGCACGGGAGCCATGCGGGGGCTGGGATGTGGCCTGCTAGGGGGGCGCCATGAGCCACGGAGGGAAGAGGGCGGGATGCAGCATGGTGAGGGGGGCTGGAAGCCAGGGGGCAGGAGGCAGAGATGGCAGGGGGCAGCCTGCCAGAGTGGGGGGCAGGAGCCGCGGGGGGAACTGAGATGCATGCTGCTTGCTTCCGGCTGCTGTTTGCCCCTCCCCCACGTACGTGCTGCACACTCGTCTGAGGAGCAGCCTGGCACTTAAAGGGCCAGGGTTCTTTTTATTTGTTTGTTTTGTTTTGCTTTTCCCAGCATCAGAAATTTGCCGGTTTCTACATGCTTAAGTTCTGGTTAGTGCAGGTTTTACTGTACATGTATGCTGGGAATGAGTGACAGGAAGGGATCACTTGATGGTTACTTGTTCTGTTCATTCCCTCTGGGGCACCTGGCATTGGCCACTGTTGGCAGACAGGACACAGGGCTAGATGGACCTTTGGTCTGACCCAGTATGGCCGTTCTTAAGTTCAGCAATCTAAACACGAAAAGCTACTGACCAGTTGCAATCAATGATAATTCTGATACAGTAGTTTTCAATCTGCAGGGTCCACAGACTATGTCTTAAGATTTCCAAAGGGGTCCAACCCGCCATTTGAAATTTCTTAGGGTTGAAAGAAAAGGTTGAAAATCTATGAAAATGAATTTGAAAACTGAAGTAAAAAAGAAGCCGGTCACGAAAGAGCAATTCATAGACAGACAGTGGAACGGCAACAGAATTCAAAGCCTCTCAACCATGATTTCGGCTGGAAAGAGCAAGACCAACTTTAAGAACCTGAACACAGTTTCATTTAGCAAGGAGTTGAGGTATATTTATTCTCTCCTTAATCTCAAGGTAAGGAGACTGGAGGGGCGTGCTTCTTAGACTGTAAACTTTTTCCAAGCAGGGATCATCTTTTTGTTCTGTGTTTTCACATCACGTGGGCCCTGGACCATGACTATGGCCCCTCAGTGCTTTGGAAATACAAAACCCAAACACTGCACAATAAACTAGCTTATCAACTGTATCTGTGTAAAGATTAACCAATAACACTCTGACTATAGATTTTGAAGTACTGCCCCTTGAAATCAATCCTAGAAAAAAAATTGGACTATGGAGAAGAAATCTGGCAAATAGAGTCCTATGTCTTATGTCATTGGTCCCACTCAGTTGCTGGATGTCCTTGTTTCCATTCTGCATTATTTTCAAAGAAGAGTGACAACTGTGTAGTGGAGAATCATAGAAGTGCTGATCCCAAAGTCATGCATGCTAGGGTTGAATGAACATCAACTGGCTATGTATCCTTTTCAGAAGCACTGAATTCTACTGGTGGGAAGGGATGCCAGATTATGCTCACTGCCACTGGAATGTGCTGGGCAATGCGAGTGATTTAGCTCCCACCCATGGGCAGTAGGCTTTTCCAACGTTGTCAGCCCATGTGGGTGTATAGGCTTGATCTTACACCACTGAAGTCAAAGGAAGTTTTACTGTTGACTTCAATGGGAGCAGTTTTGCACCAGGTTCTCCAATCGTGGAAAGATTCTGGGGCAGATCACCACTTATCCGAGTTGTCATAGCGCCACTGAAGGCAACTTATACCAGCTGAATATCAGTCCTTCAGTATTTTAAAAGCAGGCTATTGATGCTTCCAGTAAGCAAAGCAAAGATGCTTCCGGGATCATCAGAATAAAACAGAAAATGGTAAAATTGAGTTTACTGAAGTATGTTTAAAACCACCCCCATCTAATAGTATAGGGTATGTCTACATTGCACATCTATTTTGGGATACTGGAGGTATCTTGAAATAGCTACCCTGCATCTACACACGCTGTCTCTTATTTCGAAATACTTTTTGAAATAACAGACGTGCTATATTGCTACCCTGGTAAGCTTTGCTGGAAGAGGGATAAGGAATGGCTTGAAATAGCATGCTTTTTTAAAAATTTGGTGCTGTGTAGATGCGCCAAATTTCAAAAGAGCCTATTTTGAAATAGATTCGAAATAAGATATGCAATTTGTGTAGTGCAAATTGCATATCTTATCTTAAGTTTAGGGTGCTGTGTAGACGCACCCTTAATGAACAGTTTGCTTTTCAGTTGGATGGTAGGCATCCCTGCATTTGTTCCTACCAAGAACTGGGCAATCTGGAGATTTTTCTGACATTCTAGCTTCTTGACCCCTGACTGTACAGAGCTTACCTTGCTGGCAATTACTACAGTCTTACATAAAGCAGAACTTGATCTCTTAACGCTTTTTAAGGCTAAGGTTTCAAAAGAGTTTTCCTCTTCAATTTAGTTTATAGCAGAGTTGTATTCCACAGCTGCTTTTAATTTATGTTTTGTGGGACTATGTGGAATCAGTACTCTAGTTATAAGCATATACAGGATGGAGTCATAGCTGCTATCCCCTGGCAAACTACTAGCTTAAATAAACTACATTTCCTCTGTGTTATCCTCTAGTTTATTCTTGAACAATCAAGAAATTGCAGGAGTAGGACAATGCCAACTCTCTGATCATACTTTTATATCAGGGTGTGTCAGACCTGGTGGTGAATGCCAGAGATTCTAGCTTCTTGTGAGGCTGAGATTGGCGGATCACTGAGGGGTTCTAGCCTTGGGTGTGGTATGCCGGTCAGGTGTCTGGTGCCACTGACAACCTAGCCAGGGTTTGGCTGAAGGAGTGTGTACAATGACATGTTGTGTTTGGTGCTCCCTCTGAGCGGGCTGATGGACCAATCAATGAAGGTGATATCACAGCATATTGGAGAGGGGGTATTCTTTTTTTAATCTGGAGTGTTCCTAAGAGTGAGCTTTCTGTGAAGGTTGGGCAGTACCACTACCTGTGACTTTATGTAGCACTATTAAGCAGTTTTTTACCTGGGATAATGACCCCTTGGAAGACACCAGTTCTCACTGGACACTAGCTATAGACTTATTTCTACTCCCCATCTCTGGTTTCACTACTAATAAACATTGGTTTGATCATCCGCAGCCAGGTTCTCCTCCGAGGACAGAAGCCTCCCATAACTCACAGTGCTATAGGATCCAGGCATTACTTTCCAGCCTCTGGGAAACGAATGAACAGTTCATCAGGGAAGGACAAGCAGCAATTGGCTGACTGAGGTACAGTATGGAAAACATTGTCATCTCCTCAGATTGTCTGAGAACATACAGGCTCAGAGGAAGCTTACAGCACCTTAGCGAGAGGACCTGTGTGCTCAGCATATGGAATTTGGAGGCAAGAAGCACGCATGTCTCTTTCTATTTTTGCTGGCTCGCAGTCTTGTTTCTGTATCTCTGTTCTTGTTTTGGGCATAAGAGGATTCTTTTAAGCATGCAGCCAGTTAGCAGATTTATTGGCTAGAACATTCTAAAAATCAAGATGTGTTTATTCTAAGAGCAAACCTCTGAAGGGAACCCTGCTTATTGGATATATTGAAGTATAAAGTGCATTAGAGGGGGAGTTATGCATGTCTACCCTACACAAGGCCAAAAAGCAAAAGTTTGGCCAATTAACTGATAGGCTGCAGCTGGAGGAAAGCCAGGGAGTACCAGAGCCTAGTTGTTTATGAAATCCAGCTGGGGGAGGAGCTGGGGTGGGCTTATAAAGACAGGAAGTTGGCAATAGATGGGGGCCTCTCAGATGAGTAGAATGGAAGTATTTTGCAGAGATAATACTCCCATTGCTTGTGTCTTGGTTTTCTTACAGAAATGGAGGGAAACATTTGGATTTACATCAGTTTCAATATGGATTCAATGAGAAGCTTAATACTATATTGTTACGGCAGCCAGCATCAGGTGTCACTATTACATAAACCTCTGTATTTTTTTTCTTACTGTGTGAGCAAAGGTTCAGTATTTGGAAGACATACTGTGTTAGTTTTCGCTAGGCACGGTTCTGTGTAAAGTCCGTGATGCTAGGAGAAGGAGTGTGCTAACAGCAGGAGAATTTGGTCTTCAGATAGAGTCAACTCTAATGGCAGAATTGCTCCCTGGGAACTGGGCATTGGCCTTGAGCTGAGATACCTGGAAGAGGGAGGGGAGTGAAGCATTTTTGCCTTTGTGCTGTTTGACCATCTTTATTCCAAGAATGCTGTACGTGTAACTAAATCAATTTACACTTAGAATATTCCAGACTCCACATAACCAACTTCTTCTCAAGTAGGGAGGCAATATGTAAGATTCTAAACAACTCTTCCAATTGTACACCAGGGGAGCAATGCCGATAGCAGAATGGTATCCAAAGATAGGGCAGCAGAACGGAAAGGATGGTTATTGAGAACAAAGTAGAGATAGAGCCTTGCTGTGTCTAAAAGCATTCAACAGCAGCATTAAGGCTATATCTGCTTAGGACCTGATCACCTGGGCTGCTCATCACCTCCTGAGAAATATGGGTACCTTCATTTCCCATTTGCTTCCCACTTGGCAGCATCAGGCAATTGAGAAGGAGGAGCTCCCTAACTTAGACTATATCCCCACCAGCAGCTAAGCACCAAAAGACCATGCTTAAAATTGGTCCTGTACATCAGTACCCTGATTCTTGTTAGTCTGAGTTCACTTTATTGTTCCTGTGCCCCTCAACATAAGGGGACATTTGCTACTGATTTCAGCAAGAGCAGGAGTAGGCCTATATTTAACTGAAAGCTGTGGCAGTCATTCAGAAAATCTCAGCAAACATCTTTTCCACCCTGAATAGTCATGGCCACAGCACACAGATCTTAGAGACCATCTAATGCACTATTGTTAGACACTAAATGCCCCAGCAGAAAAGCTTATAAAACATCAACTCTACATTAGGAGAGCTACACCATTGATGAATGGTTTTCAGGGTGTGTGTCTTTCACTAGCAAGCACCATTTTGAGTAACCTTTGCCACGTTCCAAATTAAGAGAGACATTTTGTGCTCCAGCCTATGATCTCTCTGGGCCTCAAAGTTTGCAATATTTATCACCTCTGTTTGCAAATCAGTACAAAATTTTGCCTCGAGAATAGTTTTGGCTCCATAACATAAAACAAAACTTACATTCAATTAGGCCTTTGATTTTAAGCCCTACTCAGAGGTGCTACCCTTGCAATACCAAATATAAGTCTTAACCTCCATTTTTAGTGGACACTGAAATATTTGCTTCTTCCTCCTTGCATTCCTAATACTTCTAACCATACTGTGAACAGTTAGATGAATTAGACTTTATACTTGATGCATGAGCAGAGAACTCAGTGGAAGAAATCATTTTCAGAATGTCTGGATTTAGTTGAAATTTTTTTTTGCAAACTCACACACCACTTATTATGTATGGGGTGGTGATGTGATAAATCTCCAGCCATAATGCATTACAGTGCTATAACCGAACTGGAGCAAGGTGTGCTCTCATTCGCATAATATTTATTTGCTTTGCCTGTGTATCTGTCTAGTGTGTCTGTAACTCAAACCTTCATCACTAGGTACAGATCAGCATTTGTATTTGAGTACCTTTGCTTGCAACTGAAAGTCTTCCAAACCAACAAAGTTATGTAAGGCTGACTTATGTCAAACCTTATAAACTTCCTCTCTTTTGTTCCCACCTGCAATACCTGGCTGCCAAGGACTGCTCTGCTAATTAGCAATAGTGGACTAAAAAAGTCCTTTCATTTAACACAAAAATACAACTCCCAGGCACATTATTCAGAGATCAGCATCTCCATGGAAAAATCTCTCTCCTTAAAATGCATATGTTCAGATTTTACACCACATGTTTTCTTGGTCACATGCTTTCCAAATAGTTGAGCAAGTCAGTGGGTTTAATACTTAAGACTGCTAACATCACTACAGTATGAAAAGGGTTCAAAGAGTAAACAGGTTAAAACACATTAATTGGTATAAATTTAAATAACTGCAGAGAAGTTGCTACAAATTTACACCCACGTAACTGAGATCAGCATTTGGCTTGTCCATGCATGTATATACAGAGTTGGAGAATTCAGAGTGAAGATACGGTATATCTACAATGCATTTTAACCCCCTTATCGCCAGCAACAAGTCTCATAGTCCAGGTCCACAAACTCGAGCTCTGAAACTCACCTTCCACTGTGGGCTTTGGAGGCTGAGCTTGGTTAAATATCTACACAGCTGTTTTTAGCACTCGAGCACAAACTTTGTGAACCAGAGTCTGTGAATCCAGGCTCTGAGACAGGATTCAGCTTCACTATATTAGTGTAGACATACCCCAGTCAGACACTAATATAACTATACTTTTTATACTACAAAATAGAGAGTATAAAATGGCAACATGGAGTGCTATATTTATTGGGCCATTAATTCCATGTCAGTCAAGCTGTGTATAACTAAAATATGTAGGCTCTTCCAAACTACCAGCCCTGCAAATGCATCCTAGGATCTGGAAGGAGTGGGGGAGGAAGGTCTATCTGGCTCTGACTATGCCATATGTTCCCGGATTCCCATGTGGGAGACAGTTCAGTTCAGGCCTCCTTGGGTCTCCTCTGTCGCTGCTGGGGAACATATAGAAACAGAGCCTACCATTAGCAGCATGACTGCAGTGGGAACAACGCTGACATGAGAAGAGGGGGATAGCTGAGCAGGTTCCTGGATCTATGTAGAGCATTGCTCCCTTCTCTATGGATCCATGGGGCTATGAGAACAATCAGCCTACAAAACCCACAGAATGGGGAGATCCTGCAGTGATCCATTCCCCCTTCTCTCTTCAGTAGCTAACAAGCTGGGCTGGGAGTGCTGGCAAGGGTATTTGCTTCTTAAACATGAAAGTGGAGGAAAAAGAAGGGGGCCCCCTGGCAAGTGTGAGAGCAGCAGATTCTCCTGGGCCAGGAGAGATTATTAGGAATGACCAGGTAGACAGAGAAGAAGAGGAGTTCTGTTCCTCAGATTTAAGAGGTTAGATATCAGTGGCTAGATGTCAGGCCAGCTCCAGGGATGTCTTTGCTTTTCAGGATCAGCAGATCAGCACAATTATCTTTTCCTCTCCCTATTCGGAATCAACATGCTGTATTGTCTTTGTCGGTCCTTATGGTAGTGACGGAGCACAATTTGTCATCTACATCTTAGGCTCAAGTCCAACCCAACACCTTCTGTAACTAGTCTAACAGGCTGGTGAAACCTATCTGGGCCATAGCCGCACGCAGCAGCACATGAAAACAAGACAGCACTTCCCTGAGCCTCTGTAGCCTCTCTAGCCTTTAAGAATGGATGATGCCTAGACAAAAGTTGCAGCAGCACAGCTTCAGCACCTCAAAGGCATTCAGCTGAAGAGATCCAGGGTTGGGATGCAAGCAGCAAGTTTTTCCATTAGGAGTGTTACCTTTGAAGGACCACCCAAGCACATTCCACTCACACCCCTTGAGAGAATGGCAGCCTCCAGCCTTTTCACTGTTCAGCGCTTGGACTAATACACATATCTAGGAACGCATTTGGCTAGTCACAGCATAGGGATAATTCTCTGTCTATAATGACATGCTGCACTAGGCAGTTAGCACTGTAGGGATGTTAAGGTTTGTATGTATGTAGGAGGAGGATGGCAGGTGAGGGTTTCCATGCATTGTCCACAGGACAAGCAGGTAATTTCAGGGATACTGGTAATTTTTTTTTTTTTGCATGAACATAAACCTCCAAACTGAAACCCCTATCTGGGTCAGTGCCAGGCTGATAAAAACATGAGAGAGTTGTTAACAGTGAAAGTAGAAGATTAAATCCCCCCCCCCCTTCAAAAAAATTCTTCTCTTGCCCTGGTTTTGCCATGTGGTTAGGCCTGGGCCAGCTGAGCTAGTACACAGGGTATTATGAAGCCTGTTCTGATATGCACTTATTTATGATGCTCATGATGAGCTTCTCTAGATCCCACTCAAGTCATGGGATCTGGAGTTACTTGATAGCTCTGAAGATCCTTTTTATCCAAGTCTGCGGTGCCCCTGAAGTCCGTGATGTGCAGGGGAGACATCCAAAGCTGTTTAGGTGGGAATCAAATTATACTACAGGTTGACCCTCCCTGGTCCAGCACCCTTGGGACTTGATTGGTCCCGGACCAGGGAATTTGCCAGACTAGGGGAGGTCAATACACTGGGGTCTCCACTTTTCCTCCTGGCTCTGTTCCTACCCCCACCCCCACACACACATTCCACAGCTCTGCTGCCACTGAGAAGGGGGACTCTATACTCTGTGCGGGCTCTCCTCAGAGGCCCCATGCCCAGAGCTCTGTGCTCCATCCGGCAGTCCTGCTGCTGCCAGGGGCTCTCCCTAGCAGCTCTGCTGTAGCCTGGGACTCCGCGTTCCACCTGCCCTCATCTGGCAATGATCTTGATTGCACAGAGTCACCCCAACAATGCCAGACGAGGGAAGTTGCTGGACTAGGGAAGTGCAGATTATAGAGTGTTAACCTGGACCTCAAGCAAGTCTTCCTATCCTGTTGTGGAACTATGTCATGACAAATGCTGCTAGGAAACACAAAAAGGCATTTATGAGTTGAGCATGAGAACTAGGACAAGGTCCCTTAAATGAGAGCTCAGAATGAGGGAAAAAGTTAGCAAGAGGTCCAAGAAAGTTCAGAGAAAAAGACATCTCAAATTGTTCAAATGGCATGAGGCAGAACTCATGACATTTTTAAGATAATCATGAGATTGGTTTACAACATTGGATCTTTTTGGGAATGTCTACACTACAGAATTTTTTTCGGAAAAACGGCCATTTTTCCGAAAACCCCCCATCAATTACGTCCCCACTGCAATCGCATTCTTTTGAAAGAAAATTGAAAGAACAGAGGGGTTTTTCTGGCATTGGTAATCCTCTTTTTACGAGGAAGAAGCCTTTTTCCGAAAGAGCTTTTTCAGAAAATGGCGTATGTGGATGGGGAAGAGGGAGCTCTTTCGGAAGAAGAGGAAAGAGGAAAAAGTCTACTATGGCTACTCCGTCTATAGTAATCACAGTTTAAATGCGGGATAGCATCCATTCAGTGTGGATGCTATCTTTCGAAAAAGCAGATCACTTTTTCGATGCGCTTTGGCAGTGTAGACGCTCTCTTTTGGAAGCAGTTTTTTCGGAAGATCTCTTCTGGAAAAGCTTCTTCTGAAAGAAGCCTGCAGTCTAGACATAGCCTTTGATTTTCCTCTGAGGCTTTAGCATGCACTCAGGTACAGTGTCAAGTTTTGTCTCTGCCACCACCAGGGCTACACTTTTTTTAAAAATTAAAGTCAAGATTCTCACAGAATCAGTTGACTTCAAGAGATGAGACTTCAGGAAGGACACCCAAATATCACAAGACATGCAATAAAGTCATAAGAATTGGCAATACTGACGGAGCCCTGGACTCTGACAGAGTAGACCTAAAAAGGAATGAAGTCGGTTGTTGATACAAGTGAAGTCAGGGCAATTCTCTCTATAAATCCTGTCTGAGCCAACTATTCTCTCTATGATCTTTGGCAAGTTATTTGATCTTAGTGTGTTCCTCTATCAACTCAGCTGGAAACCTGGGCTTAAAAGGGAGAGAGAGTGAGGGAGCGAGCAGGAACTGACTGAAAACCAGATGCTGAGTATGAGCTAAGCCTTTCCAGGTAAATAAATTATTTTAAATAAAAAAGCTATATTAGATTCACTTCACATTTCTTGTGGTATAGTTAGAGCTGGACCTGCGCCCATTTACCCTGCAAGGATGAATATGACAACACTTGAGAGAAGGGATGTGGTTCCAAATCAATGGTGAAGACCATCAGTCCTGGCAGGGAATATCATCTGACTGCCAAAGACAACACAGTGATAACCGAGAGTTCAACAAACTTTTCCAACCCTCCTAGAGGCCTAGGCCAAATTTAAAGCCAATTTGTCCTTTTCTGTGCAGAAATATGAGAAGGATACGGGGGGGGGGGGGACTGAAGAAATGCCATGAATTATATTTAGCACCATGGAGTGCGATGGTGCAGAGAGCCCTTGGTGAGACTCACCAGGGAACCCTAGTCACAGAGAAGGCTGGATTCTATGCTGCTGCTATGGTTACTCTTCCTCCTGGTAGGGAGGCCAGAGGGAGGCCTCTGCATGCCATAGACAGGTAGTTAACTGAGCAAATAATGAGCCGGTGCGCTCAGCCCCCTCAGTGGGTGGGAATTTCCTCAGCCATGCTGACAGCAGACAAGCAACATAAGAACATAAGAACATAAGAATGGCCATACTGGGTCAGACCAAAGGTCCATCGAGCCCAGCATCCCATCTGCCGACGGTGGCCAATGCCAGGTGCCCCAGAGAAGGAGAACAGAAGACAATGATCAAGTGATTTATCTCCTGCCATCCATCTCCTGCCCTTGTTATGAAGGCTAGGGCACCATACTTTATCCCTGGCTAATAGCCATTTATGGACCTAACCTGCAAAAATTTATCATCAAAATTTCCTAAATTTTGTCTGGATCCAAAATAACCCACACTCCTCAGAGAGAGAGTACAGGCTGAATCAGAGACAGAGGCTAGTTGTGGGTATGTCTACACAGCAGGGCTAAAGTCGGAATGAGCTACACAGCTTGAGCTACGTCAATTGCGTAGCTGAAGTTGAAATAGCTTAATTCGGCTTTTGGCGCTATTTACACAGCAGGAAGTCAAAGGAAGAAAATTCTTCCTTCAACTTCCATTACTCCTCATAAAATGAGGGTTACAGGAGTCAGAGTAAGAAGTCCTCCAGATCGACATTATTTCGAAATAATGGCTTGCCCTGTAGACGCGCTCTTTGTTAATGTCTGTTATTGCGAAATAACGCTGCTGAGTAGACGTAGCCTGTGATTTTAGCTTAGGCGCTGCGAGAGGCAGAACAACTCAAGAAGTCTCTGATCAATTCCTGTCCCCACAAAGGGAGACTTTGAACTGCTTTGGGATGAAGGGCATGGCTGGGGAATTCCCGCCCACTGAGGGGCTCAGCACTCCTGGCTCATCATTTGCCCAGTTAAATGCCTGTCTATATCATCCCACTGGCTGAAGCAGGAGTTTCTAGTCATTCTCTCTCCACTCCTGACTCCAGGAAGGCCGGGAGATGGCCTGTGGGCTCTGTCAGCTGTCAGTGCTGTAGTCCCTAGGGTAGGACCTGCTAGAGGCTCACCGCAGAGTTCCATGAGCTGGCAAACTCTGTGTGAGGGTGATACTAGTTCTTACTTTAATAGAACTATGTAAGTATTGTGTTCTTTGCCATATGAAAGGCAGCTGTGGTTTCAGATTCCCAATGAGTGTTTTCAAGTGGGGAAGAACACAGTGGTAAAGGAACATAAGATTGGGTCAGACCAAAAGTCCACCTAGCTTAGTATCCTGTCTGTTGACAGTGGCCAATGCCAGCTGCCCTGGAGAGAATGAACAGAACAGGTAACCATCAAGTGATGTTATTGTGGCCACCTGCAACCATGGGCACCCAGATTACATCTACCTGGTTCATGGGCACCCAGATTACATCTACCTGAGCCTGCAGGATGAGGTGGCATTACCTAGCACATGTGGGGTAACTGACCT
Source organism: Pelochelys cantorii (assembly GCA_032595735.1). Lineage (NCBI taxonomy): Eukaryota > Metazoa > Chordata > Testudines > Trionychidae > Pelochelys > Pelochelys cantorii. Next base: position 139,219,790 of record CM064326.1, on the reverse strand, counting down.
GGATGTACAGAGATGTGGTGAATTTACATTTTAGATTCCTGAAACCTGGGAGTGAATAAGGTTTCACATGGGGGGGCATAAGCCTCATATTTGGATAATTTAGAAAGGCTCCCTTAGATGTAGTATTGAACTCAGCCCTTTTATTCCCATTAAATAAAAGCCCTACTTCTGCTGACAGTATTAGAGGACTGTGATTTTTTTGAGCAGAAGATCCATTTCCCTACTTTTCATGGTGTACATGTAATTAAAGCTGAGCAAATAACTGATTTTTTTTTATCAGTAGCTAAACTAAGAAATCCTGCCTCCCCTCAAAAAATTAGTTTTGGGTCACCCTAAAACAGAAGTTTTTGTTTTCTTATATGAGCAAAGCTGAAAGAGAAAATTGTTGCGAGTAAAAAATTTCCTTTCACCCTGAACTTTTTGTTTTTCAAAATAAATCTAGCTAAATGTAAAACAAAGCAGTTTTATTTCAAATATGTGGAAACAAAAATGTTGACTTCTTTTTAAAATTCACAGCTGAAAATATGTGCTGAATTTGGCCCAAATTTGCCACTAGTTTTGGTTAACTTAGAACTATATTCTTCAGCAATTAAACTGTGGGTCTATATTTTTGCCCAGTTCTACATGTGATCACAAATCATTAGCAAGTATATGCACAAAATCTTTATTTTGTGCCTACGTTATTCCTACCCCCTCGCTAACACACTTTGGGCACATCTACACAGCAGGGCTAAAGCCAAAATAAGCTACACAACTTGAGCTATGTCAATTGCATAGCTTAAGTTGAAATAGCTTATTTCAGCTTTTGGCGCTGTCTACACAGCAGGAAATCCAAGAAAGAGTACTCTTCCTCCAACTTCCCTTACTCCTTGTAAAATGAGGATTACATGAGTCAGAGTAAGTTCTCCAGCTCGACATTATTTTGACATTTTAAACTGCATGTAGTGTAGACATGGACAATGTTTTTTCAGAATAACATCAGTCATTCTGAAATAACACTGCTGTATAGATGTACCCTTTGTTCCATGAGCATTGCAATTAATTCCCCAAAAAAATCTGCAGTTGAGAAATATTGATAAAATCACATTTAATCAGTTATAAATGTTTCATTAGAAATGTTTGGCTTGCAGACTAGTAACTGTACATTTTTATAGAAAGTAGCTAAACCCTAAGTTATTTTACACTCATTTTCATGGCTGAGAATTGTCATATCGTAAAAGGAGGTGAGATAGATTTTAAGCCTTCACCTTACAAAATGGCCTATACATCACAATGTGCATTATCACTCTACAATGACAATGAGAATCTAGGATACCCAGCACCTTGTAGGACTGGACACGATGGCTACAATTCTTCAAAGAAATCTACTATGTGATAAGAATCTGCCTACTTTGGGAAGTCCCATTAACTTCATTCAGACTGCATAAGAATAAGAATCAAGCCCCAAGTAAAGAAAGGGGGAAAGCTCCATGTTAACGAGTAAGATAAAAATATCAAATTTCTGATTAAGGTTTTAAACTTTAGGCTGATAACAGCCTAAGCAAGTGAGGTAGCAGAGGGGTTGGGCACAGTTACAGTCTTTGAACACCCTACATCACTACTCTCGAGTACTGATGTCAATGCTAGATGCCCCAGAAAGGACAAGGCAGTGATCCTGCATTCTCCACAACAAACACTGGAGCAAGGTACGTGTGTGGAGGGAAATAAACATTTCACTGTCTTCAGGGATGCACAGAAACGATGCTCCTGAAGGACTGCATATCTGAGGTGCTCCCATGGATGGTATGCCTCCATTACGCCCTGTAGTGTAGCTTAACACACCATCAAATATTGAGGAATACAGAAAGAACAGAGAGTGCATACATTATCCCAATGATAACAAAACCCAGTCATTTGATGCAACCAGTGAAGTGAAATATTGGGAGGTGTTTCTCCCCCTTCCTCTCCCCCTACCCATAACACAGGAAATAGGAGCTGGTGGTCAGACAATAGCAGGACAGATTAGTGTTTGGCTGACTTTGCAGTGTCTGTGCAGACCCCACTGACTAGTAAAGCACAGAGGCTTAATAGGATCTACTTACAGTAAATGGGAAATTTTCAGTTACTTTTTCAAAGAATCAAGATTTGTCAGGGTCATGTACTTCAGTCCAGATACAGGTAAATCTTCACTGACTTTTTTTTGGGGGGGGACATGGTTGTATGAATAAATATGGACTATAGTATCTGGCCCACAATTACAGTTTTTCATGTTTCAAAGTTATTGTAACAATGCTGATATGTAAGCATAGAGCTGCATAAAGCGACAAACTCTCACTGCCTACGTAATCTCTCTGGGATCCCTCGAATCGAGCAAGATTTCCCCTTGGATGCCTATAACTGATGAGTATATACATGAGAAATTAGGCTAATTCTGGCAAAGGAACACTCTCTGGCAGTGGATGCATGTGAGGTCTCTATCTCTGTCAGCACTGAGACCAGCGGCACCAATACGGGCCCAGGCACACTCCTTACATCAGGCTCTCTGATATTCATGGAGACGATGCTGGATCTCAAAGTCTCAGGCACTTTTCTTGATGGTGGTCCTCCTGGTTACCCGATCCACCACCTGCCTCTCCCAGGTGTCAATGTCAATGCTGCACTCTACCAAGGTGTTCTTAAGGACATCTCTGTAGCACTTCCTTTGCCCACCATGAGATCTCGCCCCGCTCCTCAGATGAGTGTAGAAAATTTGTTTAGGTAAATGTGTCAGGCATCCTGACTATGTGACCAGACCATCATAGCTGCCTGTGGGCAATTATTCTGATGAGCATTTATAAGTTTTATCTGAGGAAAGTCTCTCTGAGCTTGTCTAATATAGAGAGTTAGTGTGTGGCAAGTGGAGGTGTAAATTTATAGCACTCTAGCATGTTTCACACTGCTGCGGTATGGAGCATGCTACGGTGAGCTAAAAGTTCTGTATTGCACTTTGAGCTACTGCTGTTTGAAACATGTGAGCACAGCTTTTGGGGCAAAAGTGGGGGGAAGGAAGAAAAAAATACAGCTGAGAGTGGAATTTCATTCTTTTTTGCAGCAAAAAACACTTTTACAAGCAGAGAGCTACTCTTTTGCTACTCTCAGCAAAATTGAGACATTCTTCTTTGTGAAAATGTCACATTTTCACCTAGGGCAAATTCATGGAAATTTACAAGAAGTGAAATTTTAATTCCATGAATTTGCCCTAGGTGGAAATGTGACATTTTCACAGAGGGATGACCATTTTCTCTCAGCTAGAGATATGTGATTAAAAAAAAAAAAGAAAAAAAAGAGTTCTCCAGTTGTAAAGGCCTTTCATTTTATTTTTAAAAAGTACCACGGAAAGTCTAATATATTCATAGAAACCTTCTTTTTTCTCAGTTTGGCAACAATTTGAAGCTTCAATTATATACCTTGTTATTAGTATTTATTATTTTTTAATTCAGCAATACCTAAGGGTGGTAGTCATAAACCAGAAAATCACTGTGCTAGGCACTGTACAAATACACAATAAAGATGGACTTTGCCCCCAAACAGCTTATATGCCAAGTGTAATACAAGAGACATCAGGTTGATAAACACAGGGGAGTACAAGGAAATAATGAGACAAGATTGGTCAGCATGATGCACAATGGTCACAGCTGCCTAAGTTACAAATTGCCATGATGCCAACCAGTATTTATTTCTATAACAGGAATGCTAAAGGAATCTGAACTTCATTATGCTTGTATAACCTACCAGCAGATTACACTTGGCGTGATACAGACATATAACATTATATATTTTCCAAAAGGAACTAGTGATTGAGTGCCTTTCATATCCTGTATGGCAACTGTTTTTCAGAAAGTGTCAAGCACTCAGCCTCTAAGAAATCAGGACTTCCCAAAATGTTTCAAGGTGGACGCCCTTGCTACTCCCTAGTCACTTATGAAAATTTAGATGATAGCTAAAGGCCACTGCTGCTGCAGATTCCTTACAGTCTAATTCACAATAAGATGTAATCAGTGCTTGTAAAAAAGCAATGCATGGTAGAAAGAGAAAGGATGAGGGTACCATCAATCAGAAACATATGGTTACATAGACTAGTTGTGGGTTATGATAGTGATATTTGGATACAACTTTTAATACTTTTAAAAATATAAATTAAGCTTTCAGAGAGATCCTGTGTACAACCATTTTGATCTACACTGGGGGATGCAATAGTTATTTAAGTATCAGCGTTTGGTGTCAAGTCCACTTTTAGGACAGACTATGTAAATTGCAGATAGCTGGACATAAGTGGTGGTGCAAAGCTTCATCACATTTGGGAATATTCCAGGAGAGATTTATATAAGGGGACCAAATCCCTCTGAGGTCCTTTTTAGCATAGGGGCAAAGTGTATATGTTATACTATCCCGCCACTTGTATTTATGGTCTGCTGCTGTTGGACTGAGCATTTGTTTGGGGCCCACAGGTATCTATATCTGAGAGCTCTTCTGCAAGCAAAATTACCACCCCCGACGAGGGGCTGTAGTTTTGACTGTGGAAGAGCATCTCGGGCTGATAAACCACTGTCCACACTGATGCTATTTGTCGTTAAAACTTTTGTTGGTCGGGATGGGTTTTTTTCCACAACTCTGAGTGACAGAACGTCTTACTGACAAAAGTGCAGCATAGACATAACCTTAAACGCTTCTAAGTTTTATATGATATATACAGCTGCACAATTCTTTTGCCTCTCTCTTTTACACCTCCCCTATCTCCTTAGTTTGTGTGAGAAAGGCCATCAACTTAGTGCAGACTGTCAGGAGACAAAATGCATACTGTTGTTTTCTCTTGTTCCCTCATTCTTGGTGCCCACCAAACTACAAATACATCCATGACTGTGTAACTGATTAGAGGCAGCCACTTTCACTGATTGCAAATAACGCTATTCAATTTGTGCTCTCAGCAACTACTTGCCATCACAGCCATGCCTGCACCTAACATTTGCATCAATACCTTCTGGGAAAATTTGGACAACTATCACTTGCTGCCTCAGCATGGCCTCTCAGTTTTTTCCCCCTGAGACTCACCTGTGCAGCTGCAATAGGCCCCGCAGGCCACTGTTAACACTTCTTGAGGAAAAATATTAATTTTAATTATTACCTACATCTAAAACTATAATACTGTGAAAAAACAATGTACTTCTTTCCTTTTCTTTGTAATTTAAGCAATTGTAACAATAGAATTCCCTAGCATTATTCGAAGAAATGCTTCAAGATCTTTTACATAAAACAGTTTTAGTAAACCCATGCTTTAAAAAAAGGTTGAGAGCAAAATGTGGCATTCAACAGAGCAAACACAAATTTTGTATAACCAAACAACAAGCAACATAACAAAGTTAACAAAATTATTTTAAAACACATTGTGCTATTTGGTTTTTAAAACAAAATAGTTGTCCAACTTTGAACAACTTGTCTTGTTTCAATTTAGTTTTAGTGTAAAATCTGAAATTCTGTGCTGTGTGAGTAAAGACCCAACCCTATTCTCTGCTAATTAGAAAAAAACAAATATTGTAAATAAAAATATAAAATAATTAGATGTCTTACCTGGCGTTGCCCAGGTCCAGCCCAGGGGCAGGGAAGGAGGCCGCACAGGCTTCCCATCAGTGCTCTCCTGGCCTAGCCTGGGGGAGCATTCTGGGTGGGCAGGAGGGGGCAGGGGCACAGAGGCCTCCCGCCTGCACTCCCTGGGCCCAAGCCCAGGAGGGGGGTGGAACAGAAGCCTCGCGGCAGTGATCCCCGAGCAAGGAGAGGCTAGCTAGGTGCTGACAGGAGGCAGCTTAGGATACATGGAGCTAGGGGCAGTGTGTGGGCAGCGGTATGTAGCTCAGGTTGCAGGCAGATAGTAGGTAGGGACTGTGTTCAGGCAGGGGATAGCTCAGGATGAAAGCAGAGATAGCTAGGGGCTGGGTCCTGAGAGGGAGATAGCTTAGGGTTCAGGGAGGAGCTGTGTCCAAGAGACTGCTGCTGCTGCTGCTGCTGGGTTCCCTTGTACACTCAGTCTCTACCTGGAAGAGTGGGAGCTGCTCTGCTCCTTGTGGCTGTGTGCACATTGGACCAGGCCATGGCCTCTTACATGGTCAGTTCATGGGCACCAAGGATAACTTCTATCCAAGCCTAGAGGGCATGGAGGCCATTACCCAGCCCACCTGGGGGAAACTAACCTAGATGCTCAGAGCACCTGGCATTGCTGCTGTCCCCTCCAAAACTCTGCCTGTGATGGTGGACCACCTGGGACTCTGTCATGGCCCACCTTTGGGTCCTGGCCCCACAGTTTGGAAACACCTGAGAGAGAACATCTGGAGGATGTGAACACAGAGCAGAAGTAGGGCCCATGGAACATTTCCCTATGGAATATTCTATCACAGGGAGCTAAAAGAAACATGGACCAGCCAAAGGGGTTACACAGCCACAGTGAGGAGTGTTATTCACATAGCAATAAAACCTGGCATGTAGTAGGTTCGAGTTCTGTTTCTGGAAGATTACCAGGCCTGGTCAACAGTGAATTCTTCATGAAGTGCCGCCACTGTTGGTCTGGCACCAATGCAGCTCCACTGATGATGGCACTAGAGGAAGCACCAATGCAGCAGGAGATTTTTAGAGAAAAGATCCTGTCCCTGTGTAGGCCTAAAGCCAGATAAGCAAGAGTATGTGCGATGTATAAAGCCATGCTATAGATGCTGTCACTTAGCCTCAATGTAGTCATGAAAAAACCAAAATGACGACATGGCAGGATTTTTTCCACTGAAAATGTTGAAACCTACAATTCCCTGCATTTTAGTATATGAAAGTACCCCTTCCAAAGTACTATACAGAAAAGCTCTGTGTCTATCCTCACAGGGGGAGTATCCTCATTTTTCCTCTCCAGAGCAGGGAGTTCCACCTGCTGGACCTGCAGACAATCCTCAGGCTACGTCTAGACGACAAGCCTCTTTTGAAAGAGGCTTTTTCGAAAGAATCTTTCAAAAAAGCCTTTTTAGAAAGAGAGCATCTAGACTACAAGCAGATTTTTCGAAAAAGCGAGCTGCTTTTTCGAAAGAAAGTCTAGATGCTCTCTTTCGAAAAAGCACAGTTTGCATTCAATAGCGCCTTTTTTTGAAAGAGTACTTTTGAAAAAAGGCGTTATTCCTCGTAAAATGAGGTTTACCGTGATTGAAAAAACTGCCACGTTCTTTCAATTTACTTTTGAAAGAACACGGCTGCAGTCTAGACGCAGGTGAAGTTTTTTCGAAAAAAGGCTACTTTTTTCAAAAAAACCCTGTAGTCTAGACACACCCTCAGAGGATACATTAGTGTGTGTATGAGGGAGAAGGGAAAAAAATCATGCTAAAGTAACACCATTGGTTTGTGGGCAGACTTTTATGGGAGAACAGTCTGCAGGACAGATTATATTACTATGACTCACTGATCATTTGGACAGGAATTGTGGGAAAAGTACCAGTCTGCATAGGTCCATTATGACTGTCGTGTTGCCAGTATCCCCTTCCCCAACTGCACCCTAAAATGTTCTCCTTTAATGTCTGACAAGCCACACATACCTGAGTGCTTATGTTTGCAAAGGAGGGAGTTAAGCACTGGAAATGTATTTTCCTATTAACAAAAAACCTTGTTAATTAGTAATGGTACCTCCTTTCTTTGTTAAGATTCTTTAGACCTGTTATTTGGGGCAATTTCATCCATTCTAGTTCTCTCTTCACAAGTAATGTTGATCGTCCCAGGCATAATTATGACGATTAGAGGAGTCCACTCCAGACACTGGGAAGTTGTCATTAACTACTCCTTCATTTGGTGACAGAATTTTAACAAGAGGCTCCCAGGAGACTCCAAAAAACTCCTTCAATAATCAATGTGAACTGAACACTTACTTTTCCAACACTGTTACACAGACAGTGTTGTCGTTTGCTCACAGGCTCTGCATTAGCACCTAGCATTTGAACTTAATTCCTTAAAAAAGCACCTGCTTCTGTAGTTTCCAATGTTCTATTTTAAACTCCCTTTCATCCAGGCTAATTCACTTTAGAAAGCCAAAAATCAGATTAGATCATTATCAGGACCGCCTAAAATGGCATAGCAGTTCATTTTTATGGCAGAATTTGGAGTAAGTCCAAACACGAACAAATTCTATGAATTTATCTTGAGTGCTTAGTGGATATTTTCTTTGGAAAGAGCTACAGTATATGAAAGAACTCATGGACAGTCAAGTCAATTCACTACAAAAGTTTAAGATTATATTAGTGCTATGTTCTGTGGAAATGTAGGTACAAAAGCCACAGCCAGAAACCATTATGCTGTGCTTAATAGGAAAACAAGTTTACTGGACTGAAAGATGTAGGAAACTTCATTTTTGAGTCCAAGAAGTAGTAAACAGGTTCACAGATTTTAAGACAAGAAGGAATCATCGTGGTCTAGTAGTTTGATCTCCTGCATCATACAGACCAACACAATAAGAGAAACAACATTTGGGTTTTTTTAGTTCAGCAGCAAAACACCTTCCCTTCTGCCAAAATTAATTTTGGATCAACCCAAGATAAACATTTTACCTGGTGCAGGTGATTCCTAAAAGAAATATTTTCAAAAACAAAACACTTCAACTTTTTTGAAGTACTAGAAGGAATTGTTTAAACATTTATTAAATATTCTCTTCTCCTCTCCTCCAGTCCTACAAGAAATTGTTTCATTAAAACCAATTTTGCCCTACTCTAATAACCACCTCTGGTCTCAGTGACAAGTGTTTATCTTTTGTTATAGAATGGGGAGAGCCCTCAGCACCCTCCACTCCCATTGACTTTGGTTGCTCTTAGCATCTCTTTCAGGTTCAGGTACAATACACTAATCTTCATAATTGTGTTTATAAGGGTGTTATCCTGCATATTGACTTAAAGCTGAAGCAGCAGCAGACCAGAAGAGAGAGTTATGCTGATCAGTGAAAACTATCAAGAAGGTGTTATGGTTTTAATTATAGATCACAGGGTTTTTAATAGCTATTACCCAACATGAGACAATTGAAATGTCTGTGTCTCTTAAAGCTTTGGGTAAGTTGATGGCTTATAGTGGCCTTTCCTGCATGATTTTCCAAAGAAGAAGTGGAAGCTTTGACAACACTGAGAGCTCTACAGAATTCAAAGAAGGAATATTTTTGTTTCTTAGAATGCCATATTATGAATGGACCTCAAGACTCCAAGTAAAATGTAGCTTTCCAATTTGCCATCACTGAAGCAAGAACTATTTAGCCTTCAAACCTGGAACTCATGCCACTACCCAAGGAGTACAGTTGTCATCAGGTGTGTCTACACAGCAAAGTTATTTTGGAATAATGGTTGTTATTCCGAAATAACTATGTGAGCATATTCCGTCTTCTGTAAACCTCATTCTAGGAAGAATAACACCTATTCCAAAATAACTATTTTGAAATAAGGCGTGCGTAGACGCTCCACTTCTGCTATTTTGAAATAGCCCCTCACCTGGGTCATTCTAAGTCATTCCTCCTGGGGCTCTAAATCGAGATAGCACATCTACAGTAAGGAAGCCTACCTCAGACTAATTTTGAGGCTTCCCTGCAATGTAGACGTGCTATTTTGAAATAAGCTATTTCAGAATAGCTATTCCGGAATAGCTAATTCCGAAATAACTGTGCAGTGTAGACATAGCCATCAGACAGACATTGTGTCTTGTGATCTTGTTACATTTGGTCTCAGATGTTGTGTTCATAAAGAGGGGGAACTCACAATTCTAGTTACATATAGATATAATGTATGTAGCCTCTATTTAAAAATTGACTTGACAGTTCTGTATTTAAAAATTGACTTGACAGTTCTGTACTGTAGCGTCTAACACAGTGGTGGGCGAAAATGGAGAACTGCAGCCACTGGGAGCTGTGGGGGACAGACCCTGTGAACTGTCAATGTTTGTGAAATTTCTCACAGCCTGCATCAAATTACCCTGATGGGCCACATGAAGCCTGTGGCCATAGGTTGCCCACCACTGGTCTATGAAGTGAGCTGTTTTCAGATCAGTAAGGTCAAAGTTACACTTTATGATTCTCTTATGATTTGAGCAGGAGACTATTAGGAGCACATGAAGAATGAATACAGTAACCACAACCATACTGACAAGAAAAATAATATTGTTTGTATGATAAGTTACACTGACTTACATACCCATCTACGCAACTGGAGAGCTCAAGCAATAGGCTATGCCATCTTCTTTCTCACATTCCCAAAGATAATATACAATCTGGTGGATCTCTCAACATTGAAAGAGGGGTAGTTCCTGCTTCGATCTTCCCAAGGAGATCTCCCTTTGGGACCTTTCCACTTTAGCTCAGCTATGGAACTTCTTAGCTTGTTGTTGTGACCATGCCTCACACTTTACACATAAGCATGAGGGTTCCAGCCCTCCTTTCCTTATCTGTACTTTCATACCACACAAATGTGGAGATGCCCCACTTTTGTGAGGTTGTTCTTACTTCACTTTTTCCACATTGACTCTTCCCCCAAAAAATAATGTTCGACTTTGTGTCTGACAATATTGCTCTTTGCATATTAAAACATACGAGTTCACCATAACACACATCAGTGATATAAAACAGTGGTGGGCAATCTGTGACCCATGAGACATTTTGTTCACCACTGCCCACGTGAAGATTGCCAGATTCTGCTGGTTTCTATCTGTGTAGTTTTTTTCCTACAGATACTATGTGCGTGTGTCACTTTAGTTACGCACCGGCACGTGAAGTGAGGTGTGGGCTGACTACACACGACATTAACTCTGAGACCTGTGTGCTCCTTATGCATCCAATTAAAGTTCTGCTATGCTTCAATCGGCACACCTTGTAAATTGTAGGTACACAAGCAAGGTTAGCAAAACTACCCTCTCCTGGGAGACTGTCTTGGTAAGGACAACCTTTCGGCCCCCTGAGATGAAGGAGGGCCTCTCATGCAGCTCACTCACTACCCTAGGTTGTCCATTGCTTATATAAAATGAACTCATCAGCTATGTATGTCACTCAACTAGCTTCCCTGCACATCTCTGGCTATAATTTTCAGTCTAACTTATGATCTCCCTTATCAAGTCTATTAAAGCAGTGGGGATGGGGGTGTTCTACGTATGACAGAAGATATAATGTGCAGTGTAGAAACTGATGTGCAAGATGGAGAGAAACCAGCTGGACTTGCAGATGATAGGTTTAGTTACTTTTCCCCCAAATAGAGCACTTTTGAATTGGAAACTTGAAAATATAGACGCCCAGAATTCTATCTAATACAGATTACATTACACTTTCTTAGTGTCTATAGTCCAGACCTTCCACTATGCTGCTATCCTTCTGCACAAGTTTCTTAGTGCCCATGGGCTAAACATCAGTGACTGACTTCATGTCTAATCATGACCATTTATTCTCCCAGTGCCCAGAAGTACTGTTATACCCACGGGAACAGTACTTCTGGCACTGTTCTCATTTCTTCTATAATTTCCTCACTTTTAGAACTGACCTAAATAGATTTTAAAAGGAATATACCGGTATGTTGTTTCCATGACTATGGACATAGAGAAGCTTCAGCTTTGAAGTTAGTACCTAATGTAAAAGCAAGGATAACACTCTCTGGACAATACAAAAAAATCCCAGCATCTGTCATAAGTATGCCAAGGTCTGCTTCTGCAGCACTTTCCGTCTGTCTGATATTCAATGCCTTTGAAAGGGAGAAGGGCCTTTGAGACCATTTCTTTCTCCCTTAAAATGTTTTTATTAAACTTGAAGTAAAAACCTTCCACTACAAAAGATAGACAAAGCATTTTACATACCTTTAACTAGCTTGACCACAAATATAAAACCTACCCAGTTCCTTCTTCTGGCCATTATGCTTTACTCATTTTCCATAGCCTGGATCCTGCCCAACTACCTTCCTACTCCAGTGGCTAAGACCACTGTGAACATAATTTCTCTTTAAGAGTTTACAGAAAGAGACCATTCCTTCTTCTCCGTACGTAAAACAGCATTTCTTGCACAGAATTTATTTCTATATTCAGGGTCAAATCCTCAGCATATATAAAGGAATCTATGATATGGTCTTTCCTAGATATAGAACAGGAGTGGGTAAAATAAGGCCTGTGGGCCAGATCTGGCCTTCTGTAACTCTCAGGCTTTGTCTACACTGCTGGGTTTTTGCACAAGAAGCTTTTTGTGGAAGAGATCTTCCGCAAAAACGTCTTGCGCAAAAGTGCACCCACACGTCAAAGGTACATCACAAAAGCGATGTGTTTTTGCAAAAGCGATGTGCTTTTGCATGGATGCTCTTGCACAAGAAAGCTCTGATGGCCATTCACAAAATGGTCATCAGAGCACTTGTGCTTTTTCTGATAGTCTCTTTTTGCACAAGAAACCCTGCGGAGCATCCATACGTGCCTTTTTGCGCAAGAGCTGTTGCACAAAAAGGAGTTATTCCTTGTGGGGAGAGGAGTAACTCTACCAGCAAAAGCCCTCTGTCCTGTCTATTTACTGTTTTGGGGGGGGGCATTGCGCAAAAACGCACTTGAGGTGTGGACACTTCACCGGTTTTTGCGCAAAAACCTTGTAGTGTAGACATAGCCTCAGCCCGCTGCTGGGGTATGGGGCTCTGTGTGAGGTGTGTCCGAGGTGGGAGAGACTTTGCACCCCGTTCCCACCCCCAATACAATCATTGCAGCTCCCAATGGCTGGTTTTCAGCCAATGGGAGCTCTGACGATTGTGCTGGGCATAGGCACAACGTGCAAAGTCTCCCCCACTGCAAGGGGCATGTGGTGCCTAGGTAAGCACCTCCTGGGCAAAGCCTGTACCCCTTCCCATACCCCAACTCCCCACCCCAGGTCACCACCCAAATCCTCTGCAGCCCCTCTCCCTCTGCTCCAAGTCACAATTTCCTCCCAGTCGCTGTACCCCCTGCTACATCCCTCTCCCAGGCCAAAATCCTCTCCAGCAACCATACCTCTTCCTACACCCCAATCCCCTGCCCCACGTCATAACCTCCTCCTTCACCCAAACTCCCTCTCAGACCTCACACCCTCTCCTGCACCCTAGTCCCCTATCCCAAGCTCTCTTGTGCACCCAACCTCCATCCCAGACCCTGCACCCCCTCCATAGGAAAGTGTGGCCCTTGACCACTTACCAAAATCTTGGCACAGCCCCCATAAAAAATTATTGCCCATCCGGTAAAGAATGACAGAGTTTCAGCTATGCTAGTTTTTGCCAGCTGAGTATCTGATGCTGGCAGGCCTCATTTAAACATATAGCTCCTTCACAACCAAGAGTATATTGGGCAGTTATGCCTTTTTTTTTTTACTGTTGGCGTGCTGCTTGTATAGCTGATCTTGTATTTTACGCCATGTTTAACATTCAGATGAGTTTTTAGTAATGTTTAATGTGTATATAAAAACCATGAGAGCAATGTAACTGCTAAATCTAAGCCACACCAAGAGCCAATCTGGCAATCTGCCATGATCGTGAAGGCAGCAGTAAATTTGCATATAAATTACTTAGGATTTTAATCAGATATTAATAAACACAGGTTTATATAACTTATATAGCTCACTCCAAGTCTAACAGTGCTTTACAAAGCCCATCCGCCAGTATTTTTTCTCTGAGGGCTGTAGGGAAGAAGTACTTCTGGGGAAATCCGCACTTCTCCAGAGACAACTTCTGGAGGTGGAACTTTAGTTTTCTGAAGGTGGCCACACACACTACAATGCAGCTCTGAGTCCCCTAAACAACTATGGTGAACAGGCATCATTCATATACACCACAGGATCAAAATGTATAAATGCATCATTTAATTTTTCCTTTTAAAAGTCACCTATACAGAACCAGTTGACTACAGCTCACCCAGGTACAGGGTATTGGCATTTCTAGCCTTCAGGGAGGAGGTGCTGGGAGCATCGGGGCATTGTGGGAAGTGCTTTGTATTCATGCCTGTCAGTGTGAAAAGCTATTTGCATATATTTGCATATATATTTGCATGTGTATGCAAACACACTTAAGTTGCAGCCCTCGACATGTGCTGTGAGTATCATTGTGGTCCCTGGGGCTTCCAAAGTTGAGTAGCCCTGCTTTAGAGCATAAAAGGCCTAAATTTGTGCAGTTACAGGAAGACCACATTGACACACACTCTCTACTCATACAAGGGCAATTTGGTCAACCTCACTCTCTCTCTGCCATTTCATTTCTATTCCTGTATTGTTTCCTAATGCCCAGCTTCTAATGCTAAGGCGAGGTCTACACTGAGGGAGAAATTCGATTTAAGATATGCAACTACAGCTACGAGAATTCCATTGCTGGAGTCAATGTACCTTAAACCGAATTTCTGGGCTGTCCCCACTGCAGGAGGTTAACAGGAGAATTTCTCCCAGCAACTTCCCTTACTCCTCATGACCCCCATGGAGAACCGGGGTTGACAGGGCTACCCTCAGCATTTGATTTAGTTCATCCTTATTAGACGCACTAAATCAAACCCCAGAAAATTGCTCTTCCAAGGGTCAGTCTTCACTTACGTATAAACAAGGCCTAAGAATATAATAAGTATCCTACAATCAGCTGAGAAGTTCATCTGGAAAATCATCTTCTTACATTACAAAACAGGTTTATAATTAGAACCATGCCTCTAGGTGTGAGATATTATCACAGATCATGGCAACTGCATCTGCATTCCCAATCCATGGTCCACCAAAGGGCACTCACTTTAGGCTCCTTGCTCATCAAAATAAAAGACCCGTGTCTTTCTAACTCTGTTTCCTGACTGGAGTTTTTCCCTGCCTAATACTGCAATATTTCCAATAACCAGACTACTTAAACAGGCAGTCTCCAAAGCTTATGCCCTCTGTATTTGCGAGCAGTTACACGTTACCACACAGCTCTTTGTAAGCAAGCACATTCATTTTTAAGGTGAAAGCATTACCTTAAAGAGAAAATCCATTAAAGACAATAAAAGAAACAACATGCATGCTAGAAAGTTGACCAGAAATTACCATCTCCAACCTTGGGCTCTGGTAAGTGCCAGTCCGTCAAAACTCACAACTGGGTTTTTCTTCATGCTTAAAGTTCTGAAACTGAGAAAGATAAGGGCAAATCAATTGTTTGATATATACAGCTCAGTGCTTTGATCTTGACTTCAAGACCAGTTAATTAGCAGACAATGAGCCACTCTTGAGGGCATAGCTTTAAAAGACTGCTTTTGTGCATAAAGAGAGGTGAGGAATTTGCATTAACTTTCACTAGGTGTTTTCCTGAAAATTCATTTCCATCTTATTGCCCCAGAAAGTCCATTTTTCACTGGCACAATTTCAATGCAGTCCTTTGAACCCCCAGGCATCACACCACATCTTCCTAGAGAAGTTGCATACAATTCCAGAGCACAACAGCACATAAACTTTGCATTTAATACAATGAGGTTTTCCAAGGATATTGCAGGGAACTGCCATCTTTCACAGAAAACCCTAATGCCTTTATACAGCTCCTGTTGCCACTGGGAACTACACTGCAAAAACTGAGCAGAACAAACACCCAGAACACAAAGCTGTTTTTCTTTCCATTCATATGGCAACACCTATTTTAAAGATGCCTGCAAAATGGATACAGAGGCTATCTATTGTGGATGAATAAATGCTATCCAATGTATCTCCCCAGTCAAAGCAGAGTATGAGAAGAGTTATGTTATCTGCCAACCCCTTTCTGTGTAAATAGAAACATACACATTGAAAGGGGAGTTGGCATTTTAATAAGTAAAGTTTTATTTTCCTCTCTCCCCAGTTAAGTGCTCAAGCATGCAGTTTGGTGGGGCCTACCCCTTGCTAAGGAAGGACATGGAACAAATAGGAAAGAATTGGGATGTACAGCCATGATGAATGCATTGGCATTTTTTAAATAATTATTTTGAATCAGTCCAGACCTCTTAGTTTAATTTTCCAAAGTGGATAGGTGAGATCAGACATAGCAAATCTAGTTTAGCTTTTTTGTTAGACATTTGCAAACAGAAATTCAATAGCTTAATAGTTTAACCCAGCTGATGTATTCTGCTCCAGTGACTAAACATACGTGAAAGAGTTGTCGCAGCTGACTTAGCTGGATGTCAGATTCTCTCTAATGCTTGTGTTTTGTCATTATGGGCCCATGGTCCTTTCCACTCTTCAGAGCCAAGCCAAACAAAAGGCCCCACATTCTCCTTCCTGCGGGTTAAGCAGAAAGCACTTCTCTCAAACTCCTTCTTTAGAGTTTAAGGGAAAACTCACAATTGCTTCAGAAGGGACCTTTCACCATGCATGTTCCGTCAACATAGCTACTTGGCTATCAGCCAGTCCTAGCAGTCAGCACCTACTTGCCACCCCCTCTTCCTTTTCTGTGCACCAGGATGTTACCCTGGAAGGCTAATAGGCTCCAGCTGCTTCTAGGCCTTGTCCATTAACTCTTTCTTCCTTGCTCAGAGTCCTAGTCTGAAATCTGGGCCCTATCCACAAAGGCACTTAGGCTCCACTGTGATCCACAAAAGTCCCACTGTAGGTGCCTAAACACGTTCAGAACTTAATCTTTCACCCTGAAAGCAAGCCACACAGGAGACTGACCTTCTGGCATTCAGTTTAGTGGGTCAGCACCGGTACTCCTCGCAGTCACAAGGAGAAAGGGAAGATGACGGGAGTGTTTGCTCCCATCAACCTCCCACTGTGAAGATGGTGCCAAGCTCAGCTTAAGGTACGTCAACTCCAACTGCATTATTTATGTCACTGAAATTGCATACCTTAATCCGACCTTCTGGGTCTAATATAGCCCTGGCCTACATCTCTTTGTGGATCCTGGCCCTGTGTTTTCTGACTCATGAGCCAGATAAATAATGTATGCCAGGGGAGGGGCTCCTAAGCTTGCAGTTTGGATATAACCCCTTTCCCCCACTTACGTTTAGTTTGATCCGGCCCATGGCAAGTCTCTGTGCTATGGGCCAGAAGTCCCAGGCATCAGCGTACTTCATGGGACTGGCACATGACCACCAGCTCAGTCTGCTGCGTGGGGAAACTTGGAGCCTTGACACCTGCCCTGCAGGGCTGGAACACAAGTGGAGCCCCAGGACCCCAAGCTGAATGTGAGTGAAGTAAGTGAGGTACGTTGGGGTGTTTTGTTTGTTTTGTTTTGTTTTTAAGTTCTCACTTGGGAACCAGGTCAGTGAGGTGTCGGGATTTGTTTTGCTTCTTGCTTGCATGTGGCCCACCCCAAGTGATTTTTCTGTGGGTCACTGGCCCCTGACTGAAAAAAGGTTCTCCACCCCGATTATGCTGTGAGTCACTTTGCCACAGGTGAAGGGAAATGCCTGTTTCCCTTTCCAGCACTTTGCTTAAGCAAATATATGCACACAATTTAAACAGTTTCCCTTATCTAGTTTTTGTAGGAAACTAGTGGGCTAGGTTTCTCACTACAAGAAGAAGGTAACAGCAAGGGTAACACAGATAAGAACGCTGTTGGTAGTTTCATACATTCACAGCCCTCTAGAAAGAGGAATGACAACATGCTAACATCCTCCTTCTAGTCAATTGCTTGAATATTTTTCAACATTGATTTTCTGTACAAATCAGGGCACATACACACCTCTCTCTCTCTTTCTCTCTTCAGGGTTCAGTCTGTCTTTGAGGCATATCATGTAATAGTTTACAGTTACTATTCCACAATAGCTCTGTTGTCCATTATAAAATCAAATAATTTAATAAATGGGATTGCAATTCACTGACTAGAAACTGGACTGGGTACTTTGCCTGATTCAAAAAGAAGAGTTGGGAATTGAGGGTACAATATATACTGTTTCTGTACTTTCTGTCCTCCAGAGCAGACAGTGAACGGGTTAGAACAAGGTAAGATTGAGGATGCAAATTTAAAATATAACCATAGCAACAATAACAAGAAAAAAGAAAAAAACAAACAAATTATGTCTATGCAAATTCCTCAGTGAGCTGTTAGAGATGAGAACACTTGTTAGCAATGAAATCTAATGGACTACAGATGCGAAGTGTATTGTAACTCAAGTGACACCTGCCTTATTTAATGGCCCAAGAGCATGCTTGAAAGAAAAACCCTTCATGTGGTGATTTATTCCTATGTTTATTAATGTTATTCTCAGCTTCCTAGCACAACAGACAATGCCAGGTGATATATAATTGGGGAAGGAATAATTTGATTGGCTGGCGAGGTTTCAGAACTAAATAACCCTGATAACCATATTGTAGCTGCAATATCTAGATATTTCCCAGATTCCAATATAATTGTTCTATAGGAGTAATATAATCCAGTCATGGCTAGGGTGATCAAACATTATAATAATCTGCTGGGCTATGTGAAATGAACTGGTTCAGCCCAGTTGCAGTGGGCAGATGTCCACATAATATGGACCCATCATCACTGTTAACACCTATAACTGGGACTCTTGCTAATAGAAGTCAAGGTGGAGGGATAGTATATATATTGGAAGGACAGTATATAGTTATAGTTGTATTCACGCTTTTTGAGCTGTTATCTACCCTACAGACAGAGAGCACTTTGTTATGAATTTAAAGTTAAATAAAGACAAGTGTACCAGATTGTGTGATGGTGTCTTACATCAAGCTGTGGTGCTCGACTACACCTTGTTTAACTCTTAGGGTATGTCTAGACTACATGGCTCCATCGACGGAGCCATGTAGATGAGTTTACTAGACATAGGAAAATGAAGGGGCGATTTAAATAATCGCCGCTTCATTTACATCAAAATGGCCGCCATGCTGTGCCGATCAGCTGTTTGGCGGCACAGCGGGGCAGTCTGGACGCGCTGCAGTCAATAAGGGAAGCCTTTATCGACCGCTCCAGTATGCCTCGTGAGATGAGTTGGGGTGAGGGCGCAAGGGGTGAGGGCTGGCTGTCCTAGCTCTGCCCCTCCCACCCAAACCCCCACCCCTTCTGTGCCCTTCCAGATGTGGCCCTCCTCACATCTTGCCTGGGGACGCACACAGGCTGTTGGCTCCCCTGGATGCAGTGGTTCACCTGTGTGAGTCAGATTGCAAGACTGGGGTCTGAGAGACATCTAATAAGGGATAGCCTGAGAATATTGTTCTCATTTGCAGCAGACAACTTCTGCAACTGAACACACACACACATACAGCAATCTTGTTAAACTTTCAACACAGATACAAATTTTGGGGGGGGGGGCAGAATGTAGATTATACCGCTGTTCAGTTTTTCATACACAAAGAGCCTCATTTTAAACTAAAGAAATTTAAGAAAGACAATATATAAAACCTCCACAGGGAGAAAGCCCAATGTGTCTCATTCCATAAATTCCTTGTGTTCAAATCCCTCATTGCCATGCCTCATTCCAAATAGGCAGACAGACTTTTACACTGAAAATTTAGTTAACAAAAAACACGTTTAATAAGTTGAACCAGTCAGACATGTCCAGTATAGGTACATCCTACAGTGATGAAATTACTAAAAATAAAATCAAGATGGCACAGTCGTATTTTCCATAGTTCATCATACTTCCCATAACCATCTGGGGATTTTTATGACTGTGTGTGTCCCACAGGGGCTGGCATGTGGGAAGTGTTTGCATTACTGTCAGAGTCCTAATAATCCCTTATTATTTCCAAATTATGCTTTGCTCCCAGAGAACCCATGAGTTCTGGCCAACATTATGTCTCGCTGAGGAGGTGTAGATGCTTTTCTGAACCCACTTGATTGGTCTTGGGCTTTGCTAATGAAAACAATCCTAGCAACACAATACTCTTGGCCAAACTCTTTACTACCCTTCTCTTCATGTAATTGGCTGTGTCTATGCCCACTGAGTAGAAAAGGCAAAACAGTTTTGGTTTGGTTCAATTTTCTGGCGATTCTACACCCAATTTACATAGGTGTGTTGGACTATGCAAGATGTGAGGGACTGGACAATAAAGCCCAACATGTCCGCAAAACTCTCAACCCCTGAGAGCTGAAGAGGGAAATGTGACCTGAATGCTATTGTGGAACATTATCCACCAGGCCAGCTTTGCTGAACACAAGGCAATGTTCTCAAATACTTACGTTATTAAGATCAGGTAAGGAACACAAACAAATCAGAGCTACTGTTAAGCTGCAATCTGCAGCCAATAGACTGAGAGTAAGTCCGAATTCCAAAGTAGAAAAGAAGTTTTGAACCTCAACAGCTACATCGAACAGATTTATGCAGGCAATGAAGACTCTCAGTATAAGCCTATGACTGTATTTTGATGTTACACTTATGTTTCAAGGTGGTGAATCTATACACATCCAAGCAGAAGGCTTCTGAGGTTTTTATGTAATCTAGATATGCAAGAAATCACTCAGAGCCTCTAGTTAATTTTCTGGTCATGCATGATTGTTGCCTACAGTATATCCTTCAGTGCTTGGTCCAGTCATGTTTTACGTAACATATGGCATGGAATAAAACATTAGGACTGAATGAGGTCATCCACAGCCGCTGATTACATCCAATGGTCCTGAATTCTATTCCCTGGAACCCAAATGTTATATTCTCTGCATTTTCCTTGTCAGTACAGCACCTCACTAACCTAGGACCCAGCTTTTAATTTGGACACAACAAATATAAATGTCCTGGCTGATTCCTCCATACAACTAGCCATCTAATTCCTTTTCACTGGTTATTATGCCAGAATGGTTTCATAGACCAAGTGCCTGATTTTTACCACCATGGCCTGAGTCTCTTCCAACAACCCACCCACTCTGAGGGTCATGAGCATTTTAAATATGAGCAACGTGTCCAATAGTTTGTAGAAAACAATTCGTTCCCATTTCTCTTTTCCATTTTGAGCAAAAATTTACTGGATCTCATTACCAAGACTACATTGTTAGCAAATAGTACGTTGACTTGGACATTAAGAAGAAATAAAAATAAGTGGTAAATGCCAAAATAAAGACCATTTTAGGTGAAACATTACACCTTACTTTTTTATTCCCTCTGTTCTCTCACAAAATTTAGTCACTTGTTTGCAGACAAGCTTAAAGTCATGAGGGAGAATTAGAAAGGATTTACTGTAACTTTGAGGATCTGTTACATAAAGCATCTGCAGAGAGGGGAGGTAGAGAGATTTCTGTGTTGGTTTAAGATTGTGTAATTGGGACTGCTCGTATATGTTGGACAATTTCTATTCTCCAAGGACTAAGTATGTTGTCCAGAACCAACCACATCATGGAAATGATAGTCTTTGCCATGTGGTTTCTCAGCCACAGTTATAATAATTAAATCTGAAGACTCATGAGCATGGTAAAAGCAGTCATCGTGGGTTTGCAAAAAGAAAGCACAACGTTTACATTTTTTAGCATCCTACATTGGTAGATAAGGATTTAGTCTGATTACATTTGCTGGTACTAATCTTCAACTCCCCAACACCTGGGTTTTGCAGGGGTATTCCTGATATAATGAGGAGTGACATACAGCACAAAGCACCAGCTCTAGCTAATCCGCACTGTCATCACCACTGTCAAAGGGAAACACTACAGGCAATACTTTAAAACTTGAACTATGGTTAAGAGGGATTCAGATGTTGTTTGTTACTATTTTGACACCTCTCCTTTAACAAAAAGACTATTTCTGGATCAGAAATGCTCCACTGCAGATTTAAAACAATCCCCACTAATTAGTATTTGAAGCTCACATTAAAAGAGGATGAAAAAAAAATCCTGCGTGTGTTTTAAAATTAGTCACAGGATTTATCCCTATCTATCTATCTATCTATATATATATATATGGAAACTGTCATGGCTGATAAAGCTAGCCTCTGACCTACCTTTTCTTTGTAGCTCCTTTGCAAAGATCATGTAATTCTTGCTATGCAGTTTTCCCAAAATATGCTTTTTTTTTTGTCTGAAAAGCAGAAGTGCTAATGGCAGTGGTTCAGCTCTTGAAAAAACTTTACATAACAAAACAAGTGCGTGAGCAGGCAGTATTTTTCCGTAAGGAACCAGATTTCAATGTCAAGCTTCCAAGGGGTTATTATAAACAACTGTGGGAAAATATAAAAAAATGCTTTCAGTGTCCTTTTACTGTCTGGGCAATGAGAAATATAACAAAAAGAAAATCCCTCATCTCTAATCCAGAACATTACTCTACAGTTTCTGGTGTAATGATCTGGGCTAAAGCTCTACTTGTATTAGAAAACCATTTTCTTTACAGTAGCTAGTTACAAAGGACAGCATACAATTCAGCTCAGGCCACTGTTATACAGCTAATAATTTAGGCCCTGATCCTGCAAAATTTTATAAATGCATTTTACTTTTCACAGTGGGCATAATCGCACTGAATCTAATGGAACTCCTCACGATACACAAAATGTGTATCTAAGTCAGTAGCCCCAAACTGTGGGGCATGCCTCCCTAGAGGGTGTGGAGGAGTGTTCAAGGGGCACAGTGGTGCCCTAGTCAGCCATGAGGGGGGAAGCTAAGCTCCTCGGCCCCACTCTGCCCACAGCTCTGCTCCACCACTATCCTGCCCCCAGCAGAGGCCCTGACTTCAGCCCTCAACCCTGCTTCTAGCCATGGTGCCACTCTTGGGTGCAGCTCTGCTTCTGGCTACACCTCTGGCCATGGCCCTGCTTCCGGTACCCTATGGGGAGCGTGAGGCATGGACAGATTACATTACAGGGAGGGGTGTGTGACATAAAAAGTTCAGAGCCCACTGGTCTAAGTTCTTTGCACGACTAGGCTTTAAACTTGGATTTTACAAGGGTGCCCTTGTAATGTGCCCTTTACACAGAGAATGTGCCCTTTCTCCTGCATGCCACCCTGTTCCCTTCATTGGCATTCCATCCGCTAACAGGAGTCTGCCAATGCAAAATGAGTTGCAGGATTCTGACCATAATCTGTTGCAATTAAAAATGAAAAACTGAAAATTCTTTGATCACTTGTTCCTTATGAATCTAACGATCAGAGCATTCGACTATCGTCTCGACATTCATGAGCACGTTGAAACTCACACAGCTTTTGCCATAACGAATATAATTACTGTTCAAAAGACAAAACAACTAAATATTTGTCAGCAAACAATCTATGGGCTCTCAACAAATTATAACACCCTCCCAAACTTTTCTGTATGAGTGGCTGTGGAGGGGACTCTTGATTCAGAGGGTCGGACTTCCAATGAAGGGCATGCTCCCTCCTTCCTCCCCTCGAAAAACTCCCTGATGGTTCCTGCACTCAGAACTGGCAAGTGTGGACTTTCCTCTACTTAGAAAGAGAATATTAACCTAACCCACTCTGTGCCAACCCCTGAAACAGGGCAGTGTGCCCTCCCACATGCTGATGCTTGACAATAATGGGAGGGCCTATCAAGAGCACTTCTCCAGGTGAGTGGGAAAGAGGGGAAAGAGGCACCCATAAGATAATGTAGTTAATCATCCAGAGGCTGACTGCCCTCGTCTCTCTTCTTGATTCTGAAAGCCAGTCTTATTCCTGCAGCCTATGTTGCTCCTGTGAGGAGCAAGAGACAGACCAGCAGATTTCAAAAAGTAAAGAACACATTCACATTAGCTGTGCATGCATCCTCCATAGCAGACAGACCGATAGCCTCTAAAGGTTCATCCATTTCTGAGCCAGCATCCATATAACTTCTGTAGCTGAAGTCTGGGGAGATTTCCAATGGACAATCATCCAGATTAAATGATTCACAAGAAGAGTTCTATTGGCTGACTGCAGTTTGAGGTTAAAGTCCCCTTTAGGATCTGTGATGAGTCTGAACCACAAACCACATCCTCATAATGCGGCTTCTAACCAACTCCCATTTTAACAGTGAAAATATTTGCCTTTTTAGAGAGACTGTTTTGTTTTTAATAGAAAAAAAAATTCCTTGTGTAAAACTTGGGATAATAGTCCAGATTAGCATTTTCTGGTGTTCCATCTCATCTTTCCAATACCTCCAAGATGGTTTTGCTTAAAAAAACAACAACCAGGATCCAGATTTTGCTCTGCAATACATGCAGCTAACCTTATTAATTTAAATAACAATCACAAGTGGATGTAAAAGCAGAATTTGGTTTATGGTATATTTCTTTAAGGAATTTATCTGCTGCTTATTCTCTGCTGAAGCCCCCCTCTCTCTGACTGGGATATAGCAGTTAATATCTGTGAAAGTAACTATACTTTCATTGACAGAACAACTTTTCTGCACACTGCAATGATCTGGACAAGATAACTGCTCTGCCTTTTCTGCCGCTAATTTTTTCCATCAGCCAAAAGTCAAAACTCCCATCGAGTTCCATGGGAAATTCATGGCAGTAGAGCAGAATGCAGCTCTTGTGATTCTATGAATAATCATCATAAGCAAATGAACTCTTAAGTAACAAAGTTCCCATTTTCATGCAAATGATCCCAGTGATAAACAAGGGAAGAAAAACAAAGATAGGTACAGAATCCTATTTAATTAAATAGAATGTTTTTCGAAGTTTATCAGGAGGCTTGGGCAGTTCTTATTCACCTTTGTTCATAACGTCCTTAGAATTCAAAGGGCTTCTTAAAATTATAGAAAAATCAGGTCTCCCTGGTGACAGAGCCAAAGGAGTGAGGGCTAGGACAGGGGACCCCTGAAGATACTGAAAAACCCCAAAAGACACTTGAGTGGTGAGAAATCTGAGGCAGAGGGGGCTATACATGTTTCTTGTTGTGTCTAAAGAGCCATTGATTTAGAAATCCACCCACAAAATCTCTCTTATCTGCTTTTACTATTATAGATACTGTTTGGTTAAACTATGAACAAGCATATCTTCAAGGGTGGAGATCTGGTAAGGGTGTGCATAAACTATTGGAGAGTCTTGGAGGGGTTGACCATGTTCCTTGGGACTTGGGCAGCTGGACTGTGGGGTCCCTCTGCCAAGATGGGGTACCGGGCAGAGTCTCTGTCCAGGGACTGAGTTTAGAGGCCAAAAGACCACGCTGGACAGTTTAAATCACGTGGATCCAGCTTGGTGAGTGTCCAACCAGTGGAAGCTCGACAAAGGCCATGTCATCATGACAGAAGAGCATAGAAGAGTTCAATCCAGATGGACTCATGAATCCATCTTATTTATTTATTCATTTATATTGAGAAACTGAAAGGAATCCTTTACTTGTCTGGCATTTGCAATGGCATTTTTAGCTAACATTTGTGACAGCACACAGAAAATCTGAGCATGGACTTTGCCATTTGAAATGAATTTGTTTCTGAAATGAGCCCCCACCCCCAAGTCACCTGTAGTCAAATTTCAGTAAGAAAGCACAGTAGATTACAGACGCAGAAGTAGCTGCAAGTGCTGTTGCCTTATTTCTGATCCGGAGAAATATGAGGCTGACTCTGCAAGTGTTAAAATGCTTTCTGTGATTCCTTGTGCCTCCCTTTAACCTGTTTTAAAGTGAAAAGTTTGGTGCCCAGAAGTAGACAAGTTTCAGTGGTACATTAACTTCAGTTGTTATGAGAACTATGTTTTTCCTGTTTCGATGAATATTTGTTACAGTAGAACCCAAAATGTGTTAGACACTGTACAAGGCGGCACAATCCCTGTTACACCACCAAGCTCATTGCTGACCATCCACCGGAATGCCCACAGTAGCTGTCTTACACTGGAGGGAAAGCCGCAAAATTAGTCAGAGGCAGGCTTCCCTAATGTAGCCATGCTATCTCAATTTAGAGCCCCAGGAGGCACTGGAGAGGAATAACTTAGAATGGCCCTGTTGAGGGGCTATTTCAAAATAGTGGAGCATCTACACATGCCTTATTTCGAAATAGCTATTTCAGAATAGGCATTATTCCTTGTAGATTTCGGAATAAGCCATCCGTTATTTCAAAATGATGGAATGACTGTGTAGGCACTCGCATTGTTATTTCAAAATAATGCTAGTTATCGCGAAATAACAGTGCAGTGTAGATGCATCCTTAGACTGGTTTAACTCTTGTTTATAGTAGTTTAGCTTATGTCAGTAAATAATCAAGTTAAGGCAAGCTGATTTAAGTCATGGTTAAACTAGTTTAAAGGCATCTGAATTTAAGCACCTAAGTCGTTATCCTGCTAACACATTTATCCTTATGGCTAACTTTACAGGTGGCAGTAGTCCCAGTACCTTCAATAGGACTACTCACCAATGTATTAGTTATCAATAGTTCACAATCATGCTGGAAGGATATAACAAGTGAGGTCCCACAAGGATAAGTTTGGGGGCTGGTTCTGTTTAATATCTTAATCAATGATTTAGATAACGGCACAGAGAGTATGCTTACAAAATTTGCAGACCAAGATGGAAGGGGTTGCTTTGGAGAACAGAATTATAATTCAAAATTATCTGGACAAACTGGAAAAAATGGTCTGAGGTAAATAGGATGAAGTTCAAGGAGGACAAATGCAAAGTACTGCACTTATGGAAGAACAATACATTTCACGCATACAGAATGGGACGCGACTGTCTAGGAAGGAGTACAGCAGAAAGGGATCTAGGAGTTATAGTGGACCACAAGCTAAATCTGAGTCAGTGTGACACTGTTGCAAAAAAAGCAAACATGATTCTGGGATGCATTAGCAGGAGTGTTGTAAGCAAGACACACAAAATAATTCTTCTGCTCTACTCTGCGCTGATTAGGCTTCAAATGGAGTTTTGAGTCCCGTTCTGAGTGCCTCATTTCACAAAAGATGGAGACAACTTGGAGAAAGTCCAGAGAAGCACAATACAAATTATTAAAGACCTAGAAAACATGAACTATGAGTGAAGATTGAAAGAATTGGGTTCAGTCTGGAAAAGAGGAGACTGAGCGGGGACATGATAGCAGCTTTCAAGTACCTAAAAGGATGTTATAAGGACAAGGAAGCAAAATTATTTTCCTTAACCTCTGATGATAGGACAAGAAGCAATGAGCTTAAACTGCAGCGAGGGAGGTTTAGGTTGGACATTAGGAAAAACTTCCTAACTGTCAGAGTGGTGGAACACTGGAATAAATTACCTAGAGAGGTTGTGGAACCTCCGTCATTGGAGATATTTAAGAGCAGGTTAGACAAACACCTGTTAGGAATGATCTAGATGGTGCTTGGTCCTGCCATCAGTGCAGGGGACTGGACTTGATGATCTCTAGAGGTCCTTTGCAGTTCTATGATGAAAAGTTACACTTGTACATATTTGGGGCATTAAGACCTTATGTCAAGCACTGCCTTCCAGTAGTGATCCCTACTGGCTGAAGCAGAGGTTAAAGCTAGGTGTAGGGTCACAGCTGGGACAAGAGTTGTGCTGGAATAGAGATCCCGGGATAGGCTGGGGTCAGATCTGAGATCAGAGTCTAGAGTGAAGCCAGAATCAGTACAGAATCCAGGTATAAGCCACGGGTTAAAGCTGGATGGTCAGTGTTGAGGGACGCGCCAAGTCATTCTCATATCTGGGGTACAGATACAGGCCAAAGATTGAAGCCAGAGAGTCAGAGTCCAAAGGCCCAGAGAAGGCAGGAAGCAGAAGCCAGGCTAAAGTGGGTTGGTAACAGAACTGATGTAAGATCAAGGTGGAGCAAGAACAAGCTTGGGGCAGGAACAAGAACAGGATCAAGAGCAAGCAGGGACTTTCAAGAGTCTGACGTACTGTGAGGAAGCAGGAGGGTTCTTGGCTGGTTGGTGCTGTTGCCCAGGCTGATCTGCAGCTGTAGCATGGTTGGGGAAGTACTTAGGCTCAAAGGTCACATGACCCATGATCTACTCTCAATGCCTGAAGATGGAGTCCCCACTGCTTGGCTCAGTGGGGATGCCCTGCAGCTCCGCTGGAGGGGGAGGGGAGTGAGCAGTCCTGGTTTGGCTGTGGGTTTGCCTCGCATCATAAACAGCTAGGGTTTCCAGGTGTCCAGTTTTGAACCAGACAGTCCAGTATTTGAGCTTTCTGTTTGGGAAACAAATTGAGAAAATATAAATGAGAAAATATAAATGTCCGGTATTTTCTAAATAAGATGTAATGTAGATTGTGATGTAATGCCAAGTGTGTCCAGTATTTTTGTTGAAACCATCTAGCAACGCTATAAACATCTAAATAAAAGAGGTCAGATCTTCAGGAGGTTCTTCGGTGTACTCTCATCCACCATTGAATTCAAAGGGTTTGTGGATTCTTGGCACCTTTGAAAACCATCTTGAACATTATTTTACTTTCTCAGAAGACACCCATCCAATTTGTTTTGAGCAATTTCTGTTCCTCTCTCTGTCCCATTTTTCTGCTTATTTTTCCATTGGAGTTTTCCCCCTTCATCTCTGCCACTTTTTTCACAGTCTCTGCAAAACAGCGTATCAATCTAATAACTTTCTGAATTAAAGTTAAGCCTTCAGTCCTACAGTGTATGTGGGCAGGGTTGAAATTAGACAAAAGTTTGATTATCTTTCTTTTAAAAGTATGCAAGCTATATCACCACTCTCCCCAATATAGCTTTCAGCTTTCCCCCTCCTTTTTTCAAAATAAAGAAAAACACTAATCCTATTTCTATTGCTTTAAGGTTGCTCAGATGTTTGGTCTACCAACTTTGACATTGTCTCTTTAAGTTTTCAGATTTTTGTAGGAGATCTAGCCCTAGGTTTTTTTGGCTTAGCTACAGTCCTTGTCAAAACCCCTCAGATTAGCTCACAGGAGTGGCTTATGCCAAGTGTTTTTTCTCACCCTGACCTCGTTTCCAGCACCAGTTGAATGAGAAAATGTGATCTTGTCAGAATCTTCCTTTGCAGAGAATTTTTATTGTGACAGATTCACAATTTTATGCTTTCATTTGAAGTTTCTCAGATCCTTTAACACATTTTAATCAGTTTCTCAGTCAGAGCAGCTGTATTCTCTAGTAGTTGCAGCATGGGGCTGGGAGTCAAGATGTCTGGACTCTATTTGTGGTGCTTTCACAGACTTCAGCAAGTAGTGGGCTATCCTGTCTGTGCCATCTCTGTGTATACAGAACAGGAAAAATAATATTTATCACTCCCACATCAGCTCCTGTTTGTAAAGGGTTTTGAGCTCCTAGGGTTCAGTAGAAGGTGGCGTTAAAGATGAAGGTTGCAAATGGTGTATGCCAAAGTGAAGAATTTCTAAGCAAGCCACACAAGATCCCATTCTTGCTGTTACTAATAAAGTCAATGAATATACTGATGTATGTGTTTCTATTAGCAAAATCAGGCTCATAGAAAGGTGTAACTTTAATGATGGCTATGCAAGAGACCCAGTTCCACTCTTCATTTCCTTCAGAAAGATGAAATATTCTTTAGTTATAGTTTCTTCAGTGATAGCTTCCTTCAGAACATTTTCTTATATTGGGAGGGGGAAGGGAACTAAGTACTAAATTAATGAGACAAATCCTCAACTGATAAACAACTCTACTGAAGTCAATAGGTACTCACCCTCACCAAGATGTCTGCCCTTACAGATCAACTTGAACGATCATGGCCTTTTTAAAAATATCCCTTACTCAGTAGGGCCCTAAAGTTAAATTAAAAATAGCAGATTGGGAGAATGGAAGAGAATGATTTTTGGAACCTGAAACTCAAAGCACATTGTGAGGGCAAGGACTAGTCCAGAACCATCTAGTGTCCCTAGTGTTTTATGTAGATTGTACCCACTTTGGGGCAGAGACCATTTCCCTGTTACATGTTTGTATAGGGCCTACTGCAACAGGGCTGGAGTGTCTAGGCACCTGTGCAATCAACACACTACAAACACAAACATCTAGGCACAGAGGGAAACATGGGAGTTGGAAGTACATTGTCTAACTGTGGGCTGAAAAAAAAGTGAGGAAAAACTTGAAAAGACAAGACAAATTGCTAACTGTAAAATAATTAAAGATAATACCTCATAATGAAAAGAGCACATTTTGATAACATCCATTAGTATTTCTAAGAAATAAGTAGAAGCAACAGATTATTTGTCCATCCTCAACTAAGTGAAATGAAAGGAGGCAGGAAGATACAAGAAGACAAAAAGAAAGGCAGCCTAGGTGGGAGGAAAACTTCAGTTTGTCCATTTGATTATTACATGAAGCTAAAAGATTCAGAGTCAAAAAGGACACCCTGGCAAGGACTGTGACATATGAGATCTTCAAAGACTTTGTAACTTAATGTCTTTAATGACACCTTTATTTCAATACTAAGTTCAGAAATTTATAGACGTCTTTTGTTTTATCGACAGAGTTTGTTTTAGCATTTTTGTGGTGCTCTCCCATAAGCATTCACAGGAAGCTTCTTCTGCCTATTTTAGTATTTCTAGTAGAGGTGTCAGATCCTGAAGGTTTTCTTTCTGTCTTTGCAGCACTGAACTCTCCCCTCCTTATTACTTGTGCTTAGAAATGGGCCCAAACCACAGAGCAGAATCTTGTGTCTAGGTCTGAATTTTCCCAAATTCTGATAAGTGTTCAGTGCCAGAAATTTGGTTTGGCTGTCACAGGAGTTGAGGCCAGTTATGAAAATTGGATCCTGATGAGAGTTTTCCTATTAGCTAGAGGGAGCCTGGATCTAGAGTTTGGTTCAAGTCCACTTACATTTATTAAAATAATAAAAATTAATATTCATGTAGTAGATTTATTCTGAGTTGACTATGTGGGTGGTCTCATTCCCACCCTCTATTCTTTTCTTACAAATTTAATCAAAACAAGTTTTATACTGTTGCCCCTCTAATTCAGTTAGATTTCCAGACCCCTCTCGCTTCTTTTTACCTCACTACTTTTGCGGCAATTTGTCCTGAAAATTTCTTTCATATTCAATTTGGCGGCCACCCACTTTGCATCTCCATTAGCATAAAAGAGCATTGGACTATAACAGATGATTCACTTTTTGACCATGTAAAGCTGAACAGTTTCTTCCCACCAACCCACATGCAACCAACTCAAAACTCCTCTTCTAGATGACTTACAGCTACTACCACCAAGTTTTTCTTTTAGTTGGTACAGAAGTATAAGTCTTTCTGTACAGAGTGACCAAGTCATCAGCCAATAATTAGAATTCTATCATGGATTTTTGCCTCATTTTAGTTAAATATTTCATAAGTTGTTCTAAAAATTATCAATGTTCATTGCGTTAGATTGAAGTATGGCGTTAGATATGAAAAATTGAACAGGTTTTCACTGGAGATGGGCTGACACCAAAATCCCAGTTCCAAAATTCTC
This sequence comes from Pelochelys cantorii, assembly GCA_032595735.1. Lineage (NCBI taxonomy): Eukaryota > Metazoa > Chordata > Testudines > Trionychidae > Pelochelys > Pelochelys cantorii. Next base: position 139,188,638 of record CM064326.1, on the reverse strand, counting down.
AGACTTTGAGGAAGTTGGAATCCAGATCAAAACTCTGGATCTTAGGCCAATCTGAAGTTTTGGGTACATCACAGTTCTCCACAGAGTTTTGCCTTTTTCTACTTTGGGTAAATCTAACCTTCCTTGGACTTCCCTTACTCCTTGTGAAGTTAGGGTTACAGGAGTTGGAGTAAGAAGTCCTCCAGTTCACCATTATTTCAAAATAATGGCTTGCAGTGTAGAAACACTTTGTTATTTTGGAATAACGTCAGTTATTCTGAAATAATGCTTCTGTGAAGATGTACCCTTAGAGACTAATAGATTTATTAGGACATAAGCTTTTGTGGGTAAAACCCACTTTATCAGATGAATTGGAGTGGAAATTACAGAGGTGGGGTATATATAGAGAGAGAGAAGAAGGAAGTTACTTACCAAGCATAGGACCAGTGTTAATGAGGCCAATTAAGTCAGGGTGGATGTGGCTCACTCATAGTAGCTGATGAGGAGGTGTGAATACCAAGAGAAAGGAAATTGCATTGGTAGTGAGATAACCAATTTAAATCCTTATTCAGTCCCAATTTGATTGTAATGAATTTGCAGATGATTTGCAGTTCTGTTGTTTCACTTTGTAATGTGGGTTTGAAGCTTTTTGTAGAAGGATGCTACTTTTAAATCCATTACTAACGGTCCAGGGAGGTTACAGTGTTCTTCTACACAGGTTTATGAATGTTCCAATTATGGAGGGAAAAAAAACTCGCTCTGTTTGTTGGCTTTCTTTAGAACAAATATAATCAGATTATTCAAATCATGTGACTACAAGTGTGTAAGGTCAGCCAGCCATGTGGAGAAACTCTTTTTTTTTTTTTTTTTTTAAAGAAAAAGCCTCTCCAATTAGAGGGGAAAGAGATTCAGGGGGAAGGAAAAAACCTACAAATTTACCAAAACCTTGTAGCTGCTTTTTCTGTGTGTTCCAGCTGAATTGCTGTGACTGTTTTTAGGGTTTTAGTCATTGTTTTTAATTTTGTTGGATTTACTGCCTGGTTTAGATTTGGCCATTTTATTCATTCTTCTAGTTGTAAATAAAGAATTCTCTTGTATTGCAGCTCATATTGTTGTGTGACATTCTTTGATCACTATCTTCCTTACAAAGGAGTCTCCTAATAAAGATACTTTGCCTTTAGATATATATTTTATCTCAGGATCTCCAAGGGATTTAGAAACACGAATGAAACAGTTATAAGATTGTCAACTGTCTAATCCCACAAACCAAAACACCCTTGCCCCAATCACTGCCTTAAGGCCCCATCCCACTTATTCCATCCCCCTTCCCTCTGTCACTAGCTCTCCCCCCCACCCTCACTCACTTTTGCTGGGCTGGGACAGGTGATTGGGTTCAGGGTCTGGGCTGGGACAGAAGGGTTTGGAATGTGCGAGGGGGCATGGGGCTGAGTCTGGGTCAGAGGATTGGGGTGCAGAAGGAGGTGTGCACTCTGGGAGGGAGTTTGGGTGCAGCAGGGGGCTCTCAGCTGGGGCAGACGGTTGGGGTATAGGGCAGGGTGAGGGCTCTGGCTGGGTGACACTTACCTTGGGCAGTCTTCAGTAAGTGGTGCAGTGGGGCTAAGGCAGACACCTTTCTGCCATGGCCCTATACTGCTCCCACTAGCAGCCAGCATGCCCTTGCAGCCCCTGGTTGGGGAGGAGGAAAGCAGGGAATTTCCAAATGCTGCCCCCACTCCAAGTGCCAACTCCACAGTTCCCATTGGCAGGGAGCTGCAGCCAATGGGAGTTGCAGGAAGGGGCAGCATGTAGAGTGTTTTGGTGCTCCCCCAGGAGTCAAAGGGATGCTCCAACCACTTCCAGGAGCAGTGTGGGGCCAAGACAGGCAGGCAGGGAGCCTGTCTTAGCCCCACTGTGCCACAAAACTGTTAGAAAATCTAAAATATCCCAGATGTGCTTCAGTAGCTTCCAGGAGACTTGTGGCAAAACCAGGAGGGTTGGCAACCGTATTCAGTTCTCACACCTCTGAGGTACGGAAGATAACTATTATTTAAACTGAGACACAAAAAGGCAAGCTGACTCAGCAGCACAACAACGGAAGCCAGTCATAAAGTCTGGAGTGGATTGCTATAGTTCTGACTCCCAGTACTGGCCTATAATCCAGAAGAAATACTCTAGGCTTACTCTTTGCATTTACTAAATAAAACAGCTACTGCGGATGTAACTATTCCTCTGTAGGCAGACATAGCTGCTGAGCCCTTCTGGTAGTAATGACAGGATGCACTTAATGCTGCATTTTTAATCCTCAAAGCCCTTTTACAAATATTAGTTAATTATTCACCCTCTATTTAGCCAGTGCTTTTTCTGTATATTCTTGCCATGATCACAAGTCAGACTAATTCTAACTACCTTCCTACCTACTTGCTCCCAGGGCACTTTAATTTCAGGATCTGGACCGTGAATACTGAATGTGAGTTAGACACCTATGTACCTTTGAGGACCTGGGTCTAAGTGTCTTCCTCTTGGGAATGAGGGTTGTTCTGTGGCAGCTGTCCAGAAGCTGTTAAAGGGGACATTACATGATTATTTGGCCTAGCAGTCCAAACTCTAAGAAATGCATTAGAGGAATTTTATTAATCTGCAAAGGATGACAGAAGTGCTTTCTTTTTTACAGAATATTATATGCCCTGGGGACAAGAGAAATCCACAGACACACAACCCTGCTGGCCTCCCAAATTCAGACAGTTTAGGATCTATTGCTGATTTTGTCATATTCTCCAGAATCCTAATAATTAATCTTTTAATGCCTCGTCACTACACCATGAACTCCGTGACCTGGCTGGTTTGCATATCCTCATGGTCACACAAACACACACAATTATTACCCTATTCACCATGTGTATATTAATTCCTTCCTTGCTAAGTATAAATGGGCTGTTTACAAGAAAGGGAGGAAAAAGGAAGGAGTTGCTTTCAGATTTCTTTTGACTCATTCATGTATTTAGAATGGCTCATATGACATGTCACTCGGTGTGGTGTGGCTCACGACTGTAAGTGCCAGGGCAGATGGTCAAGCAACAGGGCACCAACCCCAAAGGTATTATCTTATATATTTTAGAAATATGCATCTGTCTGTCTGTCCATCTGTCTATGAGTCTGTTTGTTCAAAAACTTCTCCTAAATGGTAAGAGCTAGGACCACCAAATTTGGTATGCAACTTCCTCTTATCATAACTTAAAGCAAGGTCAGGTTTGGCTGTACCAGAATAATGGGATGTGCCTGGAATTTGATTGTTTCTCATAAAATGGAAAGGGAAGGGGTCTGGCAGGAGAGAGTTATACTGCAGAATGACCACAGGGGCAGCAAGGGGTCAGAAATGGGGACCAGGACAGCAATAAACCCATTTGGCCAGCTGGGGGCAGCAGTGGAGAAAGGGACAACTATCTACTACATGTATATTTCGGAGAGTTTGCTGTTTGTGCTTCTGTTTGTCTGTGTGTCTGTTTGTCTCACAGCCAGGGGATGTGCACCTCTCCCCGCAACTGTGCCCGTTGGAGCTGCAGCAGCCCTGGACAGATGCTTCCCACCTGGCCTCAAGCTGCTGTCATGAGAGAGGGCCTGGATTGTCCTCTCTCCCCAGGAAAGCGTGCATACTCCTCCCTTGCCCCACCCCAGAGCAATGGTTTAAATGAAGAAAAGCAAAACTTATTTGAGTTAAGGACCTAAGCAACGCCACGTAAATCTTCTAGTGTTCTATAATTAGAATTCACCAACCTCTGTGATAGATTATTTTTTTAGACACGCTCGTACACACAGAGCTCCAGGCCAATTGTATTAAGGTCTTCAGATATCCAACGAAAAGCATGATTGTAGCCAGTCCTGCAACAATCTATCTAAAGTTTTAACAACCAGGAAAAAGAAACAAGCGCCCTATTTTTCAGAATGAAGTAGGTACACATACAAACAGAAATGACTCATATAAAAAATAAGTTCAATTTTTAATAGTCTTTCATTCTTAATAAGTTAGCAGGTTGGTTAAAAAACATAAGCAATGGGCTGAATTTTCTGGTGCTTGGGGCATTATCCTAGTACATAGGGGGTCCTGTTTTATTCCCTACTCCAGCATAGATTTGCTCTGTGAGCCTGAGCAAAGCCTGTAAAATGGGAGTAGTACCTCACAGGAAGAGATGAATATAGTACATGGAAATTTGAGAGCTACAGATAAAAGTATATAAGGTATTTTCAGTGAGCCTATTTATCATTTGCTCTACGGGGAATTTTAAAAGTGCTTTTCAAAGGCAATGAGAATATCTTTGAGATACTTAATGGATAACTTTCCTGGCCTTTTAGGGCATGTCTGCACTGCAATTAAAAACTCACGGCTGGCCTGTGCTAGCTGAGTTGGGCTCATAGGGCTGTTTACTTGCAGGGTAGACATCTGAGTTCAGGCTGGACTCTGAACTCTGGTATCCCTCCTCCCTCTCCCCCTGCCCACTCCACAGAATCTTAGGGTCTATACTGCAATTAAACAGCTTCAAAGCCCAAATCCCAGTCAGCTGGCATGGGCCAGCTTTGGGTATCTAACTGCAGTATAGACATACCCTCTGTTCACCATCCCCATATCAGGTATAGTAAGTATATTTCTGATTCATGTACATTTGGTCTCCTTTTTTCACTGGGATGGTCATGTGATCTCTCCTTTGAACTGATATCATGCACCAATTATCACTACCCATGTCAAAAGCTGGGACAGCATTTGTAGCAACAGGCTACTTCTCAATTAAATGCCCATGTTTGCCTTTAACAATGTCAATCATTCTAGCGCCTCAGTATCCAAACCCTGCAGGGCTTGTTAATAAGAACAACAATCCCTAGCAGCAGTGAAAATTCATTCTGAATAAACTTTGCAAGAGCGGGCAGCTCAAATACTGGACAATTATTATCTAGGGACTCTATTCTTTCTGAAACCATGCCCATACAGCTAATGTTCTCTTCTGATTTGTGTATGATTTCCAACAGCAAGACGCTTCAATAAAACAACAACAACATCATCGCTACAGTGTACTTTTTTAGTTTTGCATACAACAGCAACTCCATACTTCTCCACTCCAAGTTCCAATTCAGAGGATGAAGTCGCAGAGTTGATAAAAGAACAACCAGACACTTGCCAAATTCAGCTGTCAGTTACACTCATGTAAGTCTGGAATGGAATGACTGGGTTTTAGAACAGAGTAGAATTTGGCCCTCTAGCTTTGCGATGGCAGGTCTCAAGCTGGGACAAAGTTCCATAGCAGATTCTCTAGATTGTGCCGCACTCTGGTTGACAGACTGGAAAATCCTCAGCAGCCTAATTGAAATTAAAAAATGATGGATCTGAATAAGATGTGAACACATGAATAATGAAAACAGGAGATCCAGTGTTGTTTTTATATTAGATTTATGCTAACTCCACATTATCAATTGTCAATATGTTACAATTTCTGCACTGAATGTGTGCATCATAAAAGTTATTGTCAGGGAAAGGCAGAGATTTTAGTTGCCTGTGATAGAGGGGCATTTGTCACTTTGGGGAAGTGTGAGAAGCAGTTTGGGACTGTGGGGTAAGACAGTTAGCTGATTATAACTGCTGAGAATGATTAGTGAGACAATTAATCGTGCTGATATTTAAAACATCCATCTTTAGGTTTCAACAACCCATTGAGATGAATGGGCAGTTCACCTCTATCTCAGAGTTATCATTTCATGTGTCTGCAGGCTCAGTAGGAGAACAGTGCATTTGTTCACACTCGGTTCATATTTTCAAGGTTCTGATTATGATACTAAATGTTAAAACATCAGAGCTGGAGTATAGTTCTGCTAGAGGTTGATTCTGTAGCAAATTCTGCAGCCACGAAATACTGGGCCTATATGTAATCTCCACTATGCACTACAAACTGCAAAAATCTGACATTTCATATTTTAAAAGGAGCATCTGGAAGGGTCTCTTTCCATTTTATAAAATGCACTCCATCTAGACTCCAAATGTTTGTACAACATAAAACTAGATACAAAGCTTACAATATAAGTCCTTGATGTGCAATATGCCTATGAAACTCCTCTTCAGAGCCTGAGAAATAACATTTGACACTCTCATGTAACTCATTTATGTGCTTCTCAGCCCACCCCCAACTTGTAACCCTGAGATATTACACAGAATTTGTACTATTGCCAGAAGGTCAATAGACTTGGGCTTTGTTAGTGATAATGCCTGAAAACATCCTCCTTTAAACCAGAGGCTTTTACTTCTGCTGATCTCGATTGCTGGCTTGTCCTTCAAGGAAAGTGAGGCGGGCTCTCAAATAACCAAGGTCCAAGCCATTTATAATTTTATCGATTAAAACTGACAATTTGAATTGCACCTAAAAACAAACTAAAAGCCAGGGGTGGGTCATGAATCACACAGCATCATGTTTTTGTTGGTGAGAAGTTCTCCCAAGTAATCTGGCTGGTAGAGCATATTGCAGTAACGCAAACTCAAGATGATAAAGGCATGGATCATCTCAGACATACACAGAAAGGTCAAAGTCTCACAGCCAAAAAAAAAAGGTCACAACTTTCTTGATTGTACAACCAAGATTAGCTTGGGCTCCACCAAGTTCCCCAGAGTCTGAAATCCTGAGCATATTCTCTAGTCAAGACAGACAAAATTACCTTTTCCCTACTCAGAGGACACATGTATTACCTGGGAATGGATGACACAGGATGGATCACTAAAGGATTCCCTGTGCTATTCATCCCCTCTGAGGCATCTGGTATTGGCCACTGTCAGCAGACAGGATACTGGGCTAGATGGACCTTTGGTCTGACTCAGTTGGATCATTCTTATGTTCTTGGAACCTGTGTTATCTAGCGTGAATCTCAGCCAATGAAGTCTAGATACTCTGTAGATCACTCTACTGGACCAGTAATGCTTTTAGAGCTGGGTGTCATTTGTACACTGAAAACTCCACAGTCAAACATCACCGTCAACTTAGGCTACATTGCTCTATGCACCTCTGTGTATGTCTACACCTGCCGTTGGACGATGTCAGCTGACTCAATCCTGCAAGGGGCTATATAATTGCAGTATACATGTTCATGCATGGCCTTCCCACAGCCTGGAACCCCACAGAGAGCTGATCTTAATGCCTACACTGCAACTGTGTAGCCCCACACCCTAAACCCAGTGAGCCCAGCCCGCCATGGGTATTTTACTGCAGCGTGGACATACCCCCTGGCTACGCACGCATGAGTTTAACTGTGTGTAGGCTGGAGAGAGGAATACAAAGCCCCAGCTTCACTTTTGTCCCATTCAGCACCTGGATGGGACTGTCCTGAAAGAGAGGTGGCCTTTACTGAGTAACCGCAGTGGCTGTGGAAGTTCCAAGCCACGAGAGCTGTGCTAGAGCCGGGCCCTCTAAAATGTCTGCCCCAACAGGCTTACACTAGGAGCAGAATCTCTTGTGATGGTGGTGAAGTCTAGAGCAGTGAAACACAAACTGGACCTTTGCTCAAGTGTCTGTGTAAATGAGCGTACCATGTTCTGCAGCACTCCCTTCTGGGCCTCACGTGGGTTTGCAGTGCCCAGCCCCCTTTTCTGAAGGGTTTCTAATTGCCTTTCACAGCCCCTCTTCTCTGAGGTCCAACTTCAGTCTCCCCCGGTAACACAGAATCCTTGGTTTCTAGTTACTTTTTTCCCCTTCAGAGTCTTCTGGATTACCCACCTACCCCCTCTTCTTGGCTTATTCTCTCTGGATTCACACTGTATCTCCAAAGGGCTTCCCCTAACTGCTTCCCTCCAGCATCCTAGCAGGCGCTCCCCTTCATCTCCTGCAGCTCTCTCCTGCTGCACTATTGCCCATAGGAAGCACTCAACCTCCCTCCTTTCTGGTTCCCTCTTCCCAGCCTTATATTATCTAGGTACCCAAATACCTGCCCTTCCAATCCATCAACAGCTGCCAATTGATCACATGTGCCTTCCTTTTCAATCAATTGAGCAGCAGGCAGTCTGTTGCAGGTGCCTTCCCTGTGAAAATCTGCAAGTTCAGGTCCTTATTTCAAGATCTGTGGTCTTCAGAACTGGGCTGGAAATCTCAAGAAAATAGAATCTCTTGTGTGATATCCTGTATTTAATTATAAGTCAAGCTGGCAACTTTGCAAATACAGCTGTTTTTACATTTCAGTGCTGCCATTTCCAGTCCCAGACAGAAAGAACTGTGCAAAAATTGAGAAGGGACAGATTAAGCAAGCACAAGGACCAGATCAACCATCATACTGACAAGTCACAACAAACCACCACAATATTGTGACACAATGCAACATTACAACACACCTACAAAAATACTGTGGGAAATGCCCCTTTTGTAATGCGGGTCTGGACTAAATCAATTTCTGCCCTTTATTTGGTCAAAAGTACTTAGCTCATTGCAAAATATGGGCCTGAAGAGAAATTGCTCCAAGAATTGTCCAGCTGAAGTCAATAAGGTGACTTACAAAGTAAGGTATGATTCAGAATTGATATGAATGGCAGAATGGGATCCTTAGCTATGTCATTTATAGCTCATTTGTAAAAGTCATGGCAGGAACATCACTTACAATAACCATCAGTCATGTGACTTGGAGCCATTGTGGATAGTTCTCTGAAAACATCCACTCAGTGTGCAGCGGCAGTCAAAAAAAGCAAATAAAATGTTAGGAATCATTAAAAAAAGGGATAGAGAATAAGACAGAGAACATCTTATTGCCTCTATATAAAACCATGGTATGCCCACATCTTGAATACTGTGCACAGATGTGGTCGCCTCATCTCAAAAAAGATATATTGGCATTGGAAAAGGTTCTGAAAAGGGCAACAAAAATGATTAGGGGTTTGGAATGGATCCCATATGAAGAGAGATTAAAAAGACTTGAACTTTTCATCTTAGAAAAGAGGAAACTAAGGGGGGATATGATAGAGGTCTAAAAAATCATGACTGGTGTGAAAAAAGTGAATAAAGAAAAGTTATTTACTTATTTCCACAATATAAGAACTAGGGGTCACCAAATGAAATTACTAGGCAGCAGGTTTAAAACAAACAAAAGGAAGTTTTTCTTCACGCAGCACACAGTCAACCTGTGGAACTCCTTGCCACAGGATGTTGTGAAGACTAGGACTTTAACAGGGTTCAAAAAAGAGCTAGATAGATTCATGAGGTTAGGTCCATCAATGGCTATTAGCCAGGATGGGTAGGAATGGTGTCCCTCGCCTGTTTGTCTGGAAATGGATGACAGAAGAGGGATCACATGATGATTACCTGTTGTGTTCCCTCCCTCTGGGGCATCTGGCATTGGCCACTGTCGGCAGACAGGATACTGGGCTAGATGGACATTTGGTCTGATCCAGTATGGCCGTTCTTATGATCTTATGACTCCTATTTGAGTCAACCTGGAATTTTCTCCCACTTAGGAGCCACCTCTCAACTATCCTAGGCTTGTGCTGAGGAGCTAAAAGCAGCAGTGTGAATGTTTGGGTGCAGACTGGAGCCCAGGCTCTGAGCTCCTGATTACAACCAGACCCAATATTTACCTTTGCTGTTCTTAGCTCTGTGAGCTCCAACCAGTTGGTGCAGGCTCTGAGACTTGCTGCTGCAAGTTGATTTTTGTTGTTGTTGTTGTTGTTGTTGTGTAGATGCACCCTACACTACAGAGAAGATCAAAGCTGCCACTGTCAATCTTCCAGGATTCGAATGAGCGGATCTAGTTGACAGCTAATTTGAACTGAGAGGCTCTCCTGTCAATGCCAGTAGTCCTGCTTCTACGAGGAGTAAGGGAAGTTGAAGGGAGAGTGTCCTCCCTTTGACTTCCTGCAGTGTGGACAGCACCAAAAGCCAAGTTAAGGTACTTCGGCTTTGACTGCGCAATTAATGTAGCTGAAGTTGCATATCTTAATTTGACTTTTGCCCTGCTGTGTAGACAGGGAGTGCAGCAGGTTCACCACTGCTCTGTTGCCACTTCATGACAGTTCATGGACTCCAGCAGCAGCGAAGGCCCTGTGTGGGTGGTTTTTGATTTGCTGAGCCACGTAATAACAGATCCTCTGGCCAGCCTGATAACTTGCTCCCACCAAGGTCCTGCTGCATCTGATGCTTTCCATACTCTTGTAGCAGAGCAGCATTTGGCACCCACAATACAACACATTCCTGGTTATGTTGGCAACATGCATGCAACATGCTCTCACCATGGTCAAGCTTGCTCATGTTGGCAACAGGCCTGCTAAGGAAAGAAACAGTAAAAATTCCTGTGCTGCTATGTATATTGTGTCTCAGATGGGAACTGCTCAACTTAATTGGTAATCCAGCCAAAGGTGCTTATATGGTCCTCATTACCATAGCATCTTTAATGCATTTGTGCTCCCAACACTCCTGTGAGACAGGCCAGGACGATGAGCCCCATTTTGCAGATGGGAACTGAGGCACAGAGATGCTAAGTGGTTTGCTCAAGGTCAAGGAACAGGGCTGGCCTTACTATGAGGCGAACTGAGGCGGCCTCCTGTGTAGAAAATTGTGTCTGCTGCTGGTGCATATGTGTTCTCTCTGCAGTACCATGAGAGTAGAACAGGAAGAAGGTAGAATTGAGACCTTTCAAAGTTTTGGCCCAAGTGACGGGGGCATCATTTGAGATCCCCGCTTCAGGTGCCAAGATGTCGTGGGCCAGCCCTGTCAAGGAATGAAGTCTGTGTTGGAGCATGGACCTGAATCCTGCTCTTCCAAGTCCTAGGCTGGTGCTCTTACCAGTGGGTCACACTTCCTCCACTCAAGTGCTCACATAGGAGCTGGGATCTTGTCTTCCTCTACATCAGCAGTGTGCCAAGCACCCTGTCAGTGCTTAATAAATAATACAACATTGTAATAAATGCAACACAGGTCACTTTTTGTTCTCCAAATTAATCAGATTTCCCCAGGATTATATTTTACACAGAACTGCTACTGTCGTCAGTTACATTAATAGCCCTGTTTAGAAGTTGGAACCCTGTCACAGACCTCAACTGTTGACATTGATTGAAAGTTTGTCACTTTGGGGAGGAGGGGGGGGGAATTAGGATTCACAAACTTTATCCTGAGTCTTCAGAGGGTCTGCTCACACCCCTGTTAAAGTCAATCAGAGTTTTGCCATTGTCTTCAACGGGAGCAAGATGAAGTCCAAACCCTCTCTCTTTTCTCCCTGACTGGTTACAGAGAGCAGCAATGAAATCTGCCATCTCCATGAAGAGCCATGGGGTTATAAGTTACAGTTCTCAATATTAAAGGGGATGATTTCCTGGAACGGAGACAGCTTGGTCTCTGTCCATTGAGCACATTAGGGTATAATCCCTTTTGCGAGTTCATCCGCCTATCAGTTTCACAACTCATCTCCCAGACTCCTGAGCTGGTTCAGCCAGTGATTCATTAGTTCTCTGAGCCCTATTGCACCTGCCACAGAAATGTGATTAGGCCATTGGTGATTAAATAATTCCGTTACTCTGGGGTGACAGCATTTTGATAAACTGGGTTACACACAGAGGTCAAGCTGTTGTCACTGGGCTTTAGAAAGGATGATGGTGGGGCCATGCAAAAATTGTTGGGGTGAGGTTTTTAGGCACAAGAGAAACAGCTGACATAATTGAATGGCTTCTTCCAGAATAAATGCTGTGTGATTTGGATTTATGGAAAGGAAGGCTGTCTCAGTACAATGTAATTTAGCAGAAGGATTCTAGAATCCCCCTCCCACAAATAAAAGGCTTGCAAACTAAGGTCTCAATTCAGGAAAGTACTGACGCAAGAGTACTACTTTAAGATGTTGACTTTGGTAGGATTATTCATGTATTTAAAGTGATACACGTGTTTTAGTGCCTTGCAGAAATGATGCCTAAACTGTCAGGTTTAAACAACTTGCAAAGTGTGCATCGAAATAGTAAGGAATATGGAAGTGGGGTTCTGAGTCTGGTCTCTGGTTGGACAATATTAACAGCATTACAGTGACAGTCACTGCTCAAACTTTATGACAATTTCCGTAGAAAAGCCATGGGTCAGTATAGAAATTCAGCTACTGTACCATTTCACTCTTACAGGCAGGTCTTTTGATGCTATAGTTAAGGCACAATGGCGGGCCAGTGGAAGGAAGTTTACTGAAGAAACATTTCCTCTGTATATAACTATAGAAGTTCCATTTTCTGTCATATCCTGTTGCTACATTTCCTAGGTTCTAAACTTTATAAACAAACAGAGAAGAGGTTAGACAAGAAATCTTTGTGATTTTGATATTGAAATTATGTTTGTTGTTACAAAGCAGAAACTATTGTACAGATTAACTAAATGTGGGCTGTTATTTCATAAACACAGACATTTCATTTCATAATGTTATTTATGAACCCTATTTAATGTTCTAAGACTGTTGTATTATTAAATGAAAGCTTTGACTCAATTTCAACCTTGCCAGTTCACGGTCACAAAATTGATGTCTTTCTTAAAGCCGCGGATGCTACAGTCAAGTGATTATATCACAATCTTAGATTTCTCAGTCAAAGATTTGTAGCCATCATAGTTGTAGAAAAAAGCTAGAAGATGTGAGACTCGGAAAGTAGAAGGCAAACAAAAATATTCAAAATGTTTTTTTAAGACAATCTAAATATTTTGGGGAGCTTATGAATTTTGAATTGCTGGGATAGACAATACACCAATTTAAGGGATAAAAATCAAATTGAAAAATCAAACATTTTTGTCTAACATTTTTTCCAGGTTTTTTGAGAATTCTGCATGGTGGTGAGAGATAATTTTAAAGTTTAATTTAGTTTTCATCATTTGAGCTGTGTTTACTTCTCTCATCTTGGACAATGAAAATAGACTGATTAATTTCACTTTTGTTTTTAGTGTGAGCCACAGGAATTCTAGTTTTTGTTTCCTTGGTCCAATCACATGACACGGGCCAAGGTCACAGAAAGTTACTCCCTTTCTGGGAGGGGTTAGCATCCCTCATGATATATGGTGCTGTTTACACCTTTCTTCTTGTTTAATGAAAAACATAAAACAACTTTACCTCAACAAAAATAACCCCAGACATCAGAGACAATCTAGGAGAGCAATTGGAATACATGATCTGAAAACTCTGGGCATATGAAATGATTATTCTCTCTCTTACTGGGCTGTCAATAAATAAAACATTTTATAAACTTGTTGAGATTTTTCTAAATGTAGGACCTAGGCTATCTATTTAATCATTGGAGGTGCTTATAAGAATATAAGAATGGCCATGCTAGGTCAGACCAAAGGTCCATCTAGCTTAGTATCCTGTCTTCCAAGAGTGGCCAATATCAGGTGCCCCAGAGGAAATTAAAAGAACAGGTAACCATCAAGTGATCCATCACCTATCTATTGCCCATTCCCAGTTTCTGATAAACAGAGGCAAGGGACACCATATACTAAGCTCCCTATAGAAGTGTCTGAGCACTTAACTGATAACAAACCCTTTAAATCAGTGTTTTTTAAATTGTGTTCCGTGGCACACCGGTGTGCCGCGAGGCAGTTGGAGGTGTGCCGTGGAGAACAACAGAGTTCAAAATGGCTGCCCTTAAATGGGCAGGTGACCTTTTTTTTCCTCTCTCTCTTTTTTTTCCTCAATAACTTTCCCCCCAACCCTATTTTTCTTTTTTTCTGCTCAACAAAAAATCCTTGGCGTTCCTCATAAAAAAAAAATTATTGTTTGGTGTTCCTCCAGCTTAAAAAGTTTTAGAAACACTGCTTTAAATCCACGGAACACGGATTAAATATTGTAAAAGAGGATATAGAATTGAATTGTTTATTTTAATGAGCATTAATATGACCATATAGACCACTGTTGCAACCACTGTTATATATTTGCAACAAATCTTACACAAAGTGTGCCAAATGTGGTGTCTATGAAAAAGTTATGATTTGCTGGTTATGAATATGCAACTTGTATGCATGTATCATTGTTGTATTTGAAGGTTTGAGCTTTGACTATGAACTTGTATTTCAATGCGTGACTCTGGGAAACATCAACAAGATGTTTAGCCAGCATACTCTGAAGAACTATTCAATTTGCATAGAAGTACATGCCTGACAACGGGCCTTGGAACATGCCAATCCACATCTGATGAGCCTTCCTTGGTAATGGCCAGACTAGCATGTGGACAATAGCTTCTACCTGAAAAGAACTGAGTCCTGCATAGAGAGATGATCTGTCCATGGGAAAGCTCATGTGACTGGACATCATCTTGTTAGTTTACTTTTCCACACTAAGGACAATGTGAGTCTCTCCCCATAGCAGAAAGTATAAAAGGTCCTGGGAACATCTCCATCTTGCCTCTTTCCTGCTCCAGCCTCTGGACTATGGACTCATGCCAAAGAGAGCATTCTAACAAAGGGACTGAGGTCCTTCCCATGATTTGGAAAGTAACCAGAGACTTGACTTAAGCCAGCAATTTATTCCATCACTGCTGCCAGCCTGAACTAAGAACTTTGCAACAATTGTATACATTTGATTCCTTTAACAATTTTAACTCTTGCCTCTATTTTTCTTTTATGAATAAACCTTTAGATTTTAGATATGAAAGGATTGGCAACAATTTGATTTTTGTGCAAGATCTGAGTAACATATTGACCTGGGCATGAGCTTAGTGCTTTGGGATTGAAAGAACCTTTTATTTGACGAGACTGACTTTCATAACCACTCATCCGTATAAGGAACACTATTTGTGGTGATACAGGGGAACTGGGTGTCTGAGGGAATTGCTTGTATGATTTCTTTTTAGCCAGTGTGGTGAAACAGAAGTTATCTTTTTTGGACTGGTTTGGTGCACTTTGTAAGTGGAGGAACCGCAGGCTGTGGGCTGTGACTGCCCTTTTTCTCAGCAATTTGCCCTGAATTGGTACTCTCAGGGGTGTCCCACCAGAGCATGCCTTGTTACAACTAGAAATAACCCAGATATCTTGCTTCTGTTATGCCTTTCATCTTGTCCTCCCTCTTGCAGACTAAATAGGCTGTACTGTTATGGAGATGTTACAAAATATTACTTACAAAACCTATTGTTCATTCAAAAAATGCTTAAAGCTCTGGTTTAGTATTAGCATCAACAGCAGAATAATTCCTGATGCTGGGATTTGCACTCTCAACAGATACACACAGTCATATTGTTATCTGAGGGAGAAGCAATAGAAAAGCACAGGTTCACAAGAAAATCTTTATTCATGTGAACACACACAGTTTTAGCAATATTTTTTCCAATAAGGCCACTCAGTCAGCAGGAGATAGGGATAACCTCGTTTAGGGAAGCAAAAATGTTACAATGCAATTCTTTTCTGAAAAGAGACTATAAAAATGGCACCTTCTGTCTCTCTTCAGATATTGATGACAAAAAGGCTTTTACTATTTTGTAAATTGTAACTGTTGCTAGCCAGCATAGCTATGGGAAGTGAGTTGGATTCTATTCCCTAGTCTACAGTAACAAAATCATTTGCTAAGTTCCAATCAATTACACTTGTGCGAACCCTTTAGCTGATGGTATCGAACAAGTATTACTGCAGACAGAATTTGGCTTGCACGTACCTAATCTACTGGTAATGATGCACAGTGAAAAAGGATGAAGCCTCACTTTCAGGATTCCAGCTTGTGTTTGCAGGGCTGGAAATTAGAAAGAAACATCTTATTACTTCTAAATACAGCACATTCGATTTAGAAATTGTTGGGATTTGATAAACATGGGACTCAGACTCACTTTTCAAAGTAGATCCATGTTTTAAGAATGAGCCAGCCAGCCTGTGCTCCATTTTGGTCACCTTCTTCCAAAAAAGGGCTAAAACAGAAATAGTGCATTCCACAGCTAGGCAATCAAAAGAATTAGAGGAAGGAAAAGTTTCCCTCTGGGAAAAGATTGAAAAGATTGGGATTCTTTTGTATTGAGAAGAGAAGAATAACTTGATAAAGCTACCTCACATCAGAAATTGTGCAGGGAAGCCAATGCAGGAGCTCCTGTAATCCACTGGTGAGTGTGTAAGTTATTACACCCACAAGCTGAGGAGCACTAGCTCTTCAGTTAAAGCTGGGGAGCTTGTACTTTTTACTTCTGTAATGGGTGTTCATTTATCACAAGAGCACTTCCTCCTGGCCAGGCAATAACAGCTTTCTTTCCAGATGGTGCCCCTTGCCAATGGTCACTCCATCCCTGCAATGGTCTCTCTTCCCATAACTCACAGGGCCCTCTCTTTGTCACTCAGCCCTCCAACAAGGCCCCCCACTTCTGGTGTATCAATATAGGCAGCAGCTTCTTTCAAGCCCAGAGGGTCCTCAAGGCCCCACTCTGCCCCTCCCAGCCCTATCCCACCTCTGCTGGGCCTCTTCCTGCCCCCTCCCCTATGCATGACCCGTCCCCACTCCTCCCTTTCCCCCTCAGAGCTACCTGTGACACTATGAAACAGCTGACGGTAGGGGCAATAGGCACTGGCAGGGAGGAGGAGGAATTGAGCAGCAGGAGGTGCTGGGAAGTGAGATGGGGGAGATGGCTGCCAGGGGGCGCTAAGCACCTCCTACTATTTTCTAGCCCCACAGAAATAGTGAATTTTTAAGCAATGTGTAATTAACCCCATGCAAGTAATTGCTACAAGATATCACTGAATCCAAGGCTACGTCTACACTGGCAGCTTCTTGCTCAAGAACTGTTTTGCGGAAGAGTTCTTGCGCAAAAAGTCTTCCACAAGAGAGCGTCTACACTGGCATGTGCTTTTGCACAAGAGCATCCACGGCAGTGTGGACGCTCTCTTGCGCAAGAAAGCTCCGATGGCCATTTTAACCATAGGGGCTTCTTGCGCAAGAAATTCATGTTGCCTGTCTACACTCCCCTCATGTGGAAGAGCTCTTGCGCAAGAGGGCTTATTCCTCATGGGGAGAGGAATAACTCTTCCGGAAGACGCCCTGTTTTATAACGCGATACTGTAAATTTACTTGCGCAAGAACACGCGTGCAGTGTAGACAGCAGGCAAGTTTTTGCGTAAGAGCAACTATTCTTGCGCAAGAAGCTGCCAGTGTAGACATAGCCCAAGTGTTTAGTAGAACTCGGATAGAGTTATCGATTTACATAAAGAGAATATTCAGTTACAAAATACAGTTTTAAAATGCTGGATATTGACCTGTCCTTTTGAGTACAAACCAGCCACTAATTTGTGGGAAATGGGAAGAAACTTCCTTTTGGGCAGTCAAAAGTAGATTATTTGCACCTACCTCTGAAGCCTCTGCTACTAGCCACTGTCAGAGACAATATATTGGAAGAGATGGTGCAGTCTGGTGTGACGACTCTTCTGTGCCTAATTAGTATGGGGTTTCTATTTGTCTGCTTATTTCCAAATTCTGCCTCTCACATATTTAATATATTTATTATTATGTATTAAAGGAGCCTGTCCTCAATAGCTCAAGATGCTTTCACAAATACTTGAGAGATACAAACACCAAAGATAAAAGCCCAGGCAATATGCAGATGAGCAGCCTATACAAAACCAACCCAGTTACAACAGATACAGAGCCAAAATAACCACCCTCACATTTAACCACCTCATAGCTGCTTCACAAAAAATTACTTCCCAAAAGCCTACAGCTGGTCCTGAAAGAAGAGCTTAAACTGCAGACAAGCAGTTAACTGGAGAGGACTGTGGCAGGCTGATTTCGGAGTGACCCATCACATGGGGAAGAGTGAAAAGTAAGCCCCTGTGTTCTTTCCATAGTCTTCACCATTAATGTTGAAACCTGCAATTCACAGTTCTAAAGGTGGTGCATGATCAGGTTCAAGAGCCTTGTTGCATTGCATGCTGTACAGAGGTTAAAAGGAGAGTCCCTCATGATTACAGACTTGATCCTGCAATGGATTCTGGGTGGGAGAATTTCTACACATGACTTCAGTGAGGCACCGCACTGGCTCAGCAACCTGTCTGCACACTACCAACCACAGAATCAGAGCCTAACTCAAGACAAGAAGGCAATGTGGATGTGGCAAACAATAGAAAGGAGTAAAGAAGTCTGGATGAAGACAATCTGAGTAAGAACATGCATCAACATAGGCCAGTTGTGTGCACAGATATGTCCTGCAGAGTAGCATAGTGTGATCTTATCAGTCACTAGAGAAACTCTGGCCCCCCTCTTGGAAATGTCATCTGAATGTAGCAACTGTTAAAAAAGATGGTAAAAGTAAATACTTATATTAGGGTAGCACCCCTTGCAGCCTGTTTAAATATCAATGTTAGTATATCAGATTAATCAGATAATTAACAGAGAAGTGCCTGAGCCATGAAATTCAGTTCCAGATCAAAGCCCTCCCCATGTTCTTCAATGCACAGATTTAGGTTTCTGGTTTGGTAACCCTTGTAAGTAATTAACTGACCACACAGTTCTAATGAAGCACCTTTAGAACTATACAAGTTCTTCCACTGGTTCAGAGAGTAATGAGCAGTAGAGCTCACGTTGGCAGTTTTTTGCCAGCTGGTATGCTGCCAAATGCTAGAAATAGACTGCTTCCAAGAAGGGCCATTTTCACTCCACATATTAGGAAATATTTTGGCCTAATTTTTCAAGAGTGACAAGTGAAGCTGGCTGCCTCCATTTCTAGTGTCCTGTTTAAGGCCATTTAAAAGGCTATGATTTTCAGTGACAGGGTGGGTGAACTGTGTCTGTGGTTACCCACACTCACTCATCACTTTTAAAAAATTATGCATGTGAGATCTAATGCAAACAAAGTTCTGCTCTCAAAACCCACTAATATAAAACTAGAAGCCTCTTGGTTCAAGTTCGGCATTTAGTAGCCTTCAGGAAAAATGGCGATTTCTGAACTAAGACACAGGTAAGTCGTCCATCTGTTTTTCCCCTCTAAGCTAAGCATGTGGAATTTATACTAAACAATGCAAGCTTTGTACCAGCCTGGTGAGTGCAGGTATGACTAGCTCAACACACCCATAATCTGTGACAAATAGAATGAACTGCTTGATTGTTTAAGTGACCTGAGAACAGAATGATTTGGATATCAAGTGGCAGCCTGGCATGTAACCCATCTTAACAAAGCTGTGACCAGCTAAAGCTTTTTAAAAAGTCCTTTTCTGTGGGGGTGGGTGAAACAAGCTGGCAAGGGAATCTCCTTGCTGCCTGTACAGTCTGAGAGCTGCATCTTATCAGAGTTTCTTTTCTGCCTTCTCTCTGGGCGCTGTCAGCATGGACAGACATGATAAATTGCCCCTTCAGATCCTCCCTGACCCTGAACAGTCACATACACTCCATCTTGAACTGCATTTTCAAATGGTCATACACATTTTTGCCATTTTGGTGTGCCTGTTTCTATGGTTGGGATTGGGAGCGTGTGACTGGATAGGATTTCCAGGGGGTAGCCGAGTTAGTCTGTACAGGTAAACTGAAAAAAACAACAAATGGTCTGGTAGCACTTTATAGACTAACAAAACATGTAGATGGTATCGTGTGCGTTTGTGGGCACAGCCCACTTCTTCAGATGACCGGAGTGTTGGATGTCTAGGATCAAAATAAATAGGGGATAGGATTTGTGAGGGGACCTCAGTTTATTTTAGATTTTTGTCTGTCCAGGGGAACCTGGCTTGTATACAGTAAATGACTTTTTGTACCCTGCCCTGGTGGTTCCTGTTTATACTTCCCACTATAACAGCTGCACACCCTGATAGCTACAGGATAGTGGCTGAGAGGGTAAAGAAATGATGCTATGAACTGAGGATATTACGTTCTGGAAGGGGAAATTATTAGTGAAGGTCCTACTATCTTTGAAGTTGGAACAGGGTAGGGATGTGAGCCTCACCTTAATGGGTGAGAGCAGTTAACTGGAAGGAGCTGGGGTAGCTCCCTGCCCACCCTGAACTGGGGGCTGCTCCAGCCCCATGGGACCCACTTGCAGGCAGAGGCTGCTCCAGCCATCCAGAGCAGCCCCTGTCTGTGGCAGACCCAGACCCACTGCCGCAGATTTCATCCTAGGTCCCCAGGAGTGGATTATATATAAGCTTTATGCTGCAGAGCCCAAAGCTCATGTAACCGTGAGGATTTTTAGCAGTCACACGGTTATATTTTTCAATGGCTTTTTACATCCCTAGTATGGGGAGGTTAGGTAAGAGACATTTCCCCCCCCCCCCAAAAAAAAAACCCACTTAAAAACAAGACAACCAGACAAGGTGCAGTATGTGGCATTTAAAATGAGTCCAATTGATATTGTCTAGGATATCATCTCTCTGGAGCACAAAGCCATCCTTTGATTAACCTCATGTTATTTGTTGTAATTTAGCAACTGGGTGACTTCCACATTTAAGTGCTAAAGATGCACAGTCCACATTATATAGCCACCAATACAACCAGGAAATTACCCCACGTGGTTTCTGGGTCCAGACCCTGGATTTTATTTTGGCTTTGGAGGACTAAGGCTACGTATGTGCAGATTATATCCTTATTGTGGTCTGACTATTCGGCAGGCATAGATCAAACTCACTTTTTTTCCTGTTCAGGGAAATTAAGTGATTTCATTTCTCTCCCCTTGCATATTAAGGGACCATGTTGAGGCTCAGAATGCTCAGAGGGAAAGCACTGGTTGAGTAGGAAGAGGACATAATCATAGAATCATAGAATACTAGGACTGGAAGGGACCTCGAGAGGTGATCAAGTCCAGTCCCCTGCCCTTATGGCAGGACCCAGTACTGCTTAGACCAGCGGTTCTCAAACTTTTTGGGCTCCGGAGCCCTTTACATGTGTAAAAATTTATGCGGCGCCCCAGCGGTCCATTGATTGTATATGTTGTACCTATCGATGTTTCCAGTTTGTCAACCTTGCAGAGCCCCTGGAGATGTCTCGCAGAGCCCTGGGGCTCCACGGAGTAGTTTGAGAAACACTGGCTTAGACCAACCTTGATAGACATTTATCTAACCTTCTCTTAAATATCTCCAGAGATGGGAGATTCCACAACCTCTCTAGGCAATTTATTCCAGTATTTAACCACCCTGACAGTTAGGAACTTTTTCCTAATGTCCAACCTAAACTTCCCTTACTGCAGTTTAAGCCTATTGCTTCTTGTTCTATCCTCAGAGGCCAGGAAGAACAATTTTTCTCCCTCCTCCTTGTGACACCCTTTTAGATATCTGAAAACCGCTATCATGTCCCCTCTCAGTCTTCTCTTTTCCAAACTAAACAAGCCCAATTCTTTCAGTCTTCCTTCATAGGTCATGTTCTCTAGACATTTAATCATTCTTGTTGCTCTTCTCTGGACCTTCTGCAATTTCTCCACATCTTTCTTGAAATGTGGTGCCCAGAACTGGATACAATACTCCAACTGAGGCCTAATCAGTGCAGAGTAGAGCGGAAGAATGACTTCTCATGTCTTGCTCACAACACACCTGTTAATGCATCCTAGAATCATGTTTGGTTTTTTTGCAACATCATCACACTGTTGACTCTCATTTAGCTTGTAGTCTACTATAACCCCAAGATCCCTTTCTGCTGTACTCCTTCCTAGGCAGTCGCTTCCCATTTTGTATGTGTGAAACTGATTGTTCCTTTCTAAGTGGAGCACTTTGCATTTGTCCTTCTTAAACTTCATCCTGTTTACCTCAGACCATTTCTCCAATTTGTCCAGATCATTTTGAATTATGACCCTGTCCTCAAAAGCAGTTGCAATCCCTCCCAGCTTGGTATAATCTGCAAACTTAATAAGCATACTCGCTATGCCGATATTTAAATTGTTGATGAAGATATTGAACAGAACTGGTCCCCAAACAGATCCCTGCAGAACCCCACTTGTTATACCTTTACAGCAGGATTGTGAACCGTTGGTAACTACTCTCTGAGAACAGTTATCCAGCCAGTTATGCATCCATCTTATAGTAGCCCCATCTAAGTTGTATTTGCCTAGCTTATTGATAAGAATATCATGCGAGACCGTATCAAATACCTTACTAAAGTCTAGGTATACCATATCCACCACTTTTCCCTTATCCACAAGACTCGTTATCCTAACAAAGAAAGCTATCAGATTGGTTTGACATGATTTGTTATTTACAAATCCATGCTGGCTGTTCCCTATCACCTTAATGGACAGAAAAGAGAGAGAGGACATGGATGAAGATTTACAAACAAGGAAACTATCATAAAATGAAGAAAAAAATCTTTCGCTTTTTCCACTTCCCCCCCCTTCTTTCAATAAGAATGATTTTCCATAGTGAAAGATACTTTCTTCCCCCTTCATAAATGTGTTAAAACATTAATTTAAACTTGGGAGTGTCAAACTGGAATTTATATTAAAGTTCCCCAGAATACAGGAAACTCCCGAGATGCGACCGCCCGAGTTGCGACCCCCCACACTTACAACCATTTCTGTAAGTGCAGACGGGGCCAAAAACCCATGACTTATGTCCTGGGCCCGCATTTACAATGGCCCAAGACGCCTATCATAAATGAGGGTTTGAGTTACGACCCCCTCACTTGCGACGCTTCCCCAGGAAACATAGAAATTAAAGGATGGAAGAATCATCTAAATCAATGGTGGGCAGCCTGCAACCCTCGGGCTATAGGCAGGGTTCTGTGTGTGGCCCATGAAACATTTTGTTTACTGTTGTCTATGCACAGGATTGCCAGATTCCACTGGCTTCCATCCGAGTAGTTTATTTCCTACTAGTATTACTAAACTGACACACATGTAAAGCAAGGGCACATGAAGTGAGATGGGTGCTGATTACACACAGTATTGACTGTGACATTGTGTGCTCCCTCCGCAGCCAAAGTGCTGCTACAGTTCAATTGGCATAGCCTCCAAATTCTAGGGACACAAATGCATTTAGCAAAACTACCCTGTCCCGGGAGACCATCTTGCTTATAACTATCTTGCAGCCCCCTGAGATGAAGGAGGGCCACTCATGTGGTCCACTCATTAACACTGCCCATTGCTGATCTAAATCCATCTTCTTGCCAATGCATAATTACTCCCACAGCATGTTTTCACAAGTTCTGAGTGTGGCTTTGTTCCTCTAATGCACCAGAGACATATTTGGGGCTAATAAAGCATCCCCTCATGCCTTAGAGCTATAAGAATTTATTTACAAGTCATCACTATTTCCTCTTTTATACCCTAGTCTTTGAATAGAAGTAAAGCTAAGCAATAGAAATGAAGTAGCCGAGAGCTGGAAATAATCCATTAGTCCATCTAACTTAGCTCTCTGCCTATGAAGGACTGTTTTCAAAATACATATTGTATAGTGATTTGTCTAGTCTGATTTTTATTTTCTCAGATAACAAGAGCACCCACCACTTCCTTGAAGTCTAAGGGTATGTCTACACTTGCAGCTTATTTCGGAATAGGGCTGCAAATGTAGGCATTCGGAATTGCAAATCAACCCTGGGATTTAAATATCCCGTGCTTGATTTGCATCTTCCCGGCCCGGCGCCTTTTTTGAAATTTACAAGCCTGGAATAACTGCCCGCATCTACACGCGGCAGTGAAACGGGCATTCAAAATAAAGTCCTATTTCGAACTACCTGTTAAACCTCATTGCAGGAGGAACAACAGGTAGTTCGAAATAGGGCTTTATTTCGAACGCCCGTTTCACTGCCATGTGTAGACATGGGCAGTTATTCTGGGCTTGTAAATTAAAAAAAAAAAAAAAAAAAAAAGGCACCCGGCTGGGAAGATGCAAATCAAGCACGGGATATTTAAATCCCGGGCTTGATTTGCAATTCCGAATGCCTACATTTGCAGCCCTATTCCGAAATGGGCTGCAAGTGTAGACATACCCTAACAGAATTCACTGCTAAGTTGAATGGGAGAAAGTACCCTGGTTAATTTATTGATCTACTTATTTCATTCCATTACTTCTGCTTATGCATACTCAGACCACCTCAATATTCTCACTGGTGTTTATACTATTCACATTCTTAAAAGATGAAACTGGTTCCATTTGGTAGCTTACTTTTGGGCAAAGTGAACTTTTGCAAAGGAAGGGTGAAGTCATGACTCCAATGAGGTCAATAGGGCCAGGATTTCACTGTAGACTTTTTAATAGTGTCTCTCACACCCAACCGCACCCCTTTTGGTTGATATGTGTTTGCACATTACTTACTCAAGGGTTAGCCATGTCAACAGAACATCTTTCCATACCAAAATATAGGGTTTTTTTCTCTTTTTATATAATTTGTACAAAACATAAGTAGCAAGACAAACTGAATCTATTGTAGCTTTTTATTTTAACATAGCACCCCGTTCATATCATATACATTTTCCAAAATTGGATGTACAGAATTGGTACAGAATACTATATATCTTGCAAACCACCACACACACATTTCTGCAGCTGTGAAAACAAATATTCTGGAATATGGGTATCAATTACATTGTATAAGTAAATGTACAAGTATATATATTCCTGGAGAGGAATTTCTCTTTTAAATTTTAGATTATCAGCAATAAGTTTCCCAAGTCCAGATTTATATTAAATGGTCAATAGCAAACATAGATGACAAACAGCAAAGATTTAGTACACAGTTTCATGAAGACAATTGAATAAAGGAAACCTTCAAAATATATAGTTCTTCTCAAATTCATAATATTTGGGATAGTCATGATTTGAAAAAATAAGTTTTCACTCTAGTTGCTCAAATAGCTGGGTTCATTATCCCTCTTTCCTATCCTGACTTTTATAACACTAACTACTTCTTGTCAATTAAGGTGTCTGTGTGCTAAAGGACTGGCAGTGCTGGAGAAGTAATGCTCCTCCCTTACAGACTGGAAACTTTCACAAACTGTTTGTGTCATGATCTGGGAGTTAAACTTGTCAGAAGCAGCTTCTACAACAGGGGGAGATAATTTCCATATTAAGGTTATCCAGAAGCTTCTTGTGAAGAGTTCCAAATCACAACCACCTAATAGGGTTAGTTTTGTAACTGCAAACAATTGTTTTCCAGTGTTGTTAGGGCTGAAGTGGGGTTTGAGATATTGCTAATTTTAGGCTAGGTACCACCTCAATAAAATTGTCTACCATGCTTATATGGACAAGTGCAATATATGAAATGACAAGATATGCTTTGAGACTCTTAAGTACAATAGGAAGCTTGAAATATTTAGAAGAAAGCTGAAAAAGTTCCTCTTACTGAAGTGTTCACTGCATTAAAATCATCTCCCATCCTGTACAACTATGCTTGGAAATAATGTTTCAAGTGAAAACTGACATTTCTGAACTCAACAGGGCTGAACTTGCGAATGATGTTTTTAATCCAGCAATATGGGAGCCACATGAAAAGATAATATATTCATTTTCATGGTATCCTAAAATTAGTTTCAATAACCAGGAAAATGTTAATCTTTAATATTTAAACAATGGTCTGTGTTTGTATAATTTATCTTTAAACAGGTCCCCATAACTTGTTCATTGTGTCTGATGTTCTATATTTAGAACGGAAATAAACTGGCCTGATTTCCAAACAATTCCTAGCATTTAACTCCCATTGACTTTAACAGGATTTGTAGATGTTGAGCACGTCTGAAAATCAAGCCACTACAAGTGCTTAATTTTATGCACCCATAATTGCCAAGTTTAGCTTAAGGCTAAAACTCAGAAATTGCCTGTGTGATATAGGAACCAAAGTCACATTTTCAAGAGTAGGAAGCTCAGGAGTCTAGATCTTTTGACATTTTTCCCTTGTGTCTCATTGAAAGTTAATGGGGACTTAGGATTTGAAAGAACTAGGTCACTTTTGAAAATAGGACTTAGTGCACTTTTGAAAATGTTAGTCATGTTAGCCACCTAAATACATGTCCTGATTTTCAAAGGGGCTGAGCAGCAGTAACTCCCATTACAATTTTTCCTCCAAAAATAACAGAAGGAGGTTTGACATCTTCAAAAACAAAACAAAAACAAAAAAACCCTAGAAAGATGTTCCAGGCAAATATGGATAGTGCTGCCCAACTCTGTCATTTAAAATTGTTATTTTGTTAAGTAAAAACCAACAAAACAAGAATTCATAAAAATTAACTCATAAAAATCTAACCATTCATTTTGTAAATGAAAAGAATGCCTCACATATGCAGTGCTGGTTGCAGGATATGAGAGAGACAAGGGGGATGAGGTAATAGCTTTTATTAGAAAAACTTCTGCTCGTGAGAGAGATCAGCTTTTGGGCTACAAAACTTATCTCCCCACAGAAGGAGGTCCAATTTATTTTATTTCGCATGTGCACAGTTGTCTAGATAAGCGATGGTTTGTCCAGTGGCATGATGCAGTTCTAAAAGGTATTACCCCACCCTGCACTTAGTTACAATTCATAGTCACCACTCTGATTCCAATTGCAGAGCATTAACACAGAAGTCAGAAATCCAATTCATGAACAGTGGTTAGCTGGCTAAGGAATAACATTAACCAACTTTCAGTTAGCACAGTTTTACAAATGTGAAGATTTCCCTCCCCCCCTTCCGCCACTGGAATAATGTTTTATAAATTCTGAATCCATATAAACTTCAGCCAAGGGAGACTGTTCCGTCACCAAGTCAACTTTAAACATTTACATTGATGTCATTCTTGTTTGACATCTTGATGAAATTTCTGGCTGCCCTGCTATTCCACTGCAGCTTTTTCACATTTATTCATTTCACACCATATCCTGACAGGAGACTGGGTAGTTATTTCTAACCCACCCTTAGGGAACATTCCAAAACTGGATGGATAAAGCATCACAAATAATAGAGGAAAATATGTATGCAGAACGTTTGCAAACTTAATGCAGATGGTTAGTTTACATCACTGAGAAAAAGACTATATAATGCATCATTTGCGGGGTTGTGAGAGGGGAAGGAAAGAAAGAGGACCGTATGCATGCTATGTTTTCATCAATGAGGCATATGTCAAAGGGAAGAGGCTGATATCATTTCTTCTAAAACTATGTATTATAAGAGTTTTGGCCCTAAAACTAAAAGGTTCATTAAAAAGCTTCCATTTTCAGAAAGTCTCAGAGGACTAAATCCAATGTCCACTGAAGTCGGTGGAAAGATGCCCATCAATTTCAATTGGCCCCAGATCAGACCCAGACAGAGTACTATAGACTTTGACTCTCCCTTTGGAGAAAGGAAAGATCCTAGGTGTCTCCTCCTGTAATAAGGAGCATCTCCTGCACAGTATTAAGGCCACTCAATGGACAGCCGCTTGTAGGATCCATGTCTTTGCGTCATAGCCATTTAGAAATGCTACCTAGAGCATATAAATACATTTATTTTATTTGGAAATCAAACATCTAGTTCAGATCCTTTACAAATGCAATAGCTAGTGAAACAGGAATGTAAACCAATGCAAACAAACATGAAATAAAACTGATGTCTCCAAAGACAAGCAGAACATACACTTAACAAGCACACATTAATTACATACAGAAAAGTGTGCCCATTTCTAACTTTCCCTGCAGATATAGCTAAAAAAAAGTTTTAAAAATGTCTAAAATCAGCAAGCTTCAATGGTTTTTAGTTCTCAACACTGCATTTTCACGTGATTTTTAACTTATAACACACAAACCCTGTAATATTTGACATAAATGATGAATGATAAATGGTATTAAAGAGACTATTAAGTGACATGATTGTGAATATAGACCATCCGTACAATTATTTTTATTCTTTTGTGTCTTAAAACTACAGACACTATCTCCTGGTACAAACCTATGTGGAATCAGAAACATCCAAGAAACTGTGTTAGAATAGGGATTTTACATATAAAGAAGAATTCTGAATGCCTGTAACTTATAATAATTGATTTTCAAGAAAGTATATATATCAGGAATTCTTTAAATAAATAAACTTTTAAAACTATTAACAATTTCAGATTTAGACTACAATTAATTTTGGTAGTTAACTGCATTTTGTGATATCCTGAAGAACAAGTAGGAAATAGCTTTCATTTCTTAGATATAACCTATGGTTTGAAATTCATCTCCTCTACCCTCTTCATCTGCAAGGGAAAATGTGCAAGGTGGTATGCAAAGAAACCCATTGCAGATTCCACTTTTCCCAATGCCTTTGCCTCAGTGAAAACTATACACAGATTTGTTGTGCTAATACAGTCAAAAAATTCTTGGCACGTGTGTCCATTTATCGCCATTAAATAATGTACTGAAGGTCACAAGACAGTTACAGGACGAAGCTGTTCCAACTGCATCTCTAATGCAATACGTTCTTTGTGAACTTCCTGGAGCACAGGAAAAAAAAAAAAGGAATGCTGTAACTTTTTGTTGCACCCACACATACAATGCTGCATTATTAAGGAGTAGTTCAGTAACAGCTGGCATCTACGACAGATCTCAAGCTCGTACAACTTATACGCTGCTTTATAGTTTCAAAGCACCGTACAAATATTGGACAATCAGCCCTCACAACAACCTACTGAGATTAATAGAATCATTCTTTTTTTATAGATGGGGAAACTGGAGCACAGAGTGATTAGTGCGTTCACGATAAAGAGATTTCACTGTAATACTTTTATGAGGTGAACTGAAAAATACTATTTATTTTATTTATAATTTTTACACAGCAATTATTTTTAATAATATAAAGTGAGCGAGCACTGTACACTTAGCATCCTGTTGTAATTGAAAACAATATATTTTGGAATGTAGAAAAACATCCAAAATATTTAATAATTTTCAATTGGTATTCTATTGCCTAACAGTGTTATGAAAACTGTGATTAATTATTTGAATTATGATTTTTTTGAGTTAATCATGTGACTTCATTGTGATTAATCAAAGTACTGGCTGGGAGAGTCTGCCTTGCACTACTCCTGAGAAATCCTTCTGGACAATTTGGGAATAATGGTAATGGTAAACTCTTATATGGAACCGTACTTCAGTTCTGCTCTAAGGAAGGTGGTTGAGTGACTGGAATGGGATGTAAACGCTACAGAATGGGGATTTCTCATGCAGATTCTGACAGATGCAGAGGAGCACTAAAGGAAGGAAAGAAGGTCAAGGCAGGCAAACTGAGTGGCAATCCACTATGCTATTAGTTAAGACATCATGTTTCAGTTTCTGGTCACATAGTCTCACCTTTACAGAGATGGAAATGCTGCAGAAAGTAGCACTTTCAACCTCTTAGGGAAAAGCAACAGCAGATTACGCTGACTGATTAGCAAGCAACATTGATGGTCTCTGAAAGGATCTCAGGCTACACTACAAGAGCGTCCACACTACAAGTGCGTTTTTGCACAAGAAAAAGTACAGCAGTTCATCAGAAGACAGGGCTTTTTGCGCAAGTGTTATTACTCTTCCTACAAGGAATAAGCCTTTTTGCGCAAGAGCTCTAAAAGCTCTTGTGTGTGGATGGATACCAGGGGTTTCTTTTGCAAGAAACCCCTATCGGAAAAAGCACAGGTACTCTGATGGCCATTCTGTGAATGGCAATCAGAGATTACTTGCGTAAGTGTGTCCATGGCAGTGTGGATACTCTCTTGCACAAAAGCACATTTCTTACACAAACACACATGGCAGCGTGGATGCACTCTTGTGCAAGAACTTTTTGGGGAAGATCTCTTCCACAAAAAGTTCTTGCGCAAGAAGCCTGCAGTGTAGACGTAGCCTCGGTTCAGACCTTCTTACGTAAAAGTACGATAATCTATGTAAAAGTGACATGAAGCTCCAGCAGAAGGAGTTTACTGACTTTATGTTTGGACAATTAAAAAGAATAGAATTTATTTTTATCAGGAAGTTACCAATTTAAATAAAGCTCTCAAATACCTGCCAAGGGACGGTGTCGTGAAGTCACTCTTAGAGGCTCATCTAAGGCAAGTAGACTTTGTATAATGAATGACCGAATTTAAGAAGCTAAATAACAACCGATCAGGACAAAGAAAGCTATGTCTGAGCTCCTCTCATGCATGAAGAGACAGCATTAAACGCTCTACCAGCATTCAAAATACAAGAATTATCTTTTAAAGTCAATTCAATTGACAACACAGCCCTTTGCACTTAGGTTACACATTTTCTTAAATAGACTACTCAGCCCTAAAGTTACAGCATAGCTTCAAAAAAAGAGTCTGGAAACAAAGCAGTAGATTTCATCTATAAAGAGGCACTAGATCCTTAGCCAGTGGCAAAAATACCTGATAGCATTAAGCCTTGTAGTTGTGATAGTCTGTGTGTCCCTTACCTTCAGTTGCTGCTGGAGTTCGCTGTTCAACCTGGCTAGCACTGCATTGGCTTCTTTGTTTTTACGAATTGCAGTCTGAATAGCCCTCTTCTGCTTGGAAGACTGTCTGCTGGAGAGTTAAATACAAAACATTTCAATGAAAAGAGCCTCAACAGTGACTGTCCCCAGAAGGCCAGACATCCACTTTATGTACATGTGTACAGAACCTTGAAAAGAAAAAGATACGCTTTTCCCAGAAAATGTAGCGTACATGTAAGTGAGAGGACTCAATCAGATGGCTATTCAAAAGCAAAATGGTATCATTTGTTAATCTGAACCACAGACTTATTTTAGGCCTTTTCAACTACTTTATTTTCAATGTACTTGTATGTGCTGAAATATTCTTGCTATTATTTTTTCAAACACTTCATAGGGTTTAAAATATCAACTAATGTCTAATGGAAATCCTATAGAACATTCGATTCAGAAACAATTCTACTTAGCTTTAGTATCTTTTTATTATTAAGGACATCCGCATGAAAATAAAATCTTTGCTTTTTCTAGAATTTAACTGCTTCTGCTCCTTTTTCTATACTTGAAATACTAAGCTTCCATTTTCACACCAGTCATTTCCACCCCAACTGATTGTGATGTCACGCACAACGAGACTGAAGATTGATGACTTATGGACATTATTTGTCTGTCTGTGACTCTTAAAGAAACTAAGATTTGTTTAAATACAAATCTTGTTAGCGATAAAAAACACGGAAAGGGAAATATGATAAATATAAGTTAGATAAGCATAACTGTTGTACATGAGGTGTCAGCAGCTTTTAAATGACACCATAATCTAAGACAGATGCATATCTAAACAGAACACGTAGTGGCAAACCTTTAGGAAAAACCCAAGTTAACTCTTTCACTAAACAGAGTGAACAGCAGTGATCTTTGAAAAAGAATCTCTGCATTTTTCTTAAAATTGTTTGGCCCTTTTGCTATTATTTTTCACCTTTCCATCAATTTGTTTATCTACAGTTTGTCCTCTAACCAATTTTATAATAAAATAAAATAAATCAAAGTGTACACGTATCTCTAGATGGCCACAAACATTTTTGAGACAGTTTAAGTATGTGCATCAGAGAGAGAGGATTAGAGATGTTAGTTGGTGTTGCAGTTTTCCTTGGGCCTCCTACAAAGCTGGGACTCCAAAAGCAGAAGAGCCCTATTTTCTATTTTAATCTTCCAAGTCAAGTAGCACAGATTCAGACTCTCGATGAAGAGCTTCATTGTAAAGTATTGTGAAGCACCGACTGGATGACTCAGGTGACCTGATTTTGGCTCAGGTTGCCTGGTCCCAAAACATAGAATCAGAGGGTTAGAAAGGACCTCAAGAGTCATCTAGTCTAACCCCCTGCCAAGATGCAGGATTTGCTGTGTCTAACCATTCAGTACAGGCGGCTATCCAACCTCTTTCTGAAAACCTCCACTGAAGGAACTTCCACAACCTCCCTAGCCAGTCTGTTGATGAGATACAGAGGATTAGGGCTAAGCTCAGCCCTATTTTTTGCATACAACTTCAGGTGCAAGAGATGTGCTAACCCCAAGAAAGATTCAACTGCACTCACCTCGAATAGGAATCCTGGGATAAAATAAATTTGACTCAACACTGCCCTTTTCACACCCCATCACTTGTGCCTGCTTTACTGTTGGACTTATTGAAATCATAAAACTCTTTAGTCTTGGTGACTTCAATATCTATGCTTTCAATATGCATGCTGGCAACAGCTGCAACATAGTGACTCTAGATCTCATAGCTATCATGGCAATCCTAAGATTATCCCAGGTGGTTTATAGCTCAACTCTTACGGGCATTATACTCTTCTCTTTGGGATGGATCCAGAAATGAGTATTAAATATGTATTGTAATCATGCTCTGATCCATATCTCCCCTACGCCAAGGGCAAAGCCCTTCTAAAGACTCCTGTCAACTTGGTAGATCTGTTTCTATAGTTCATTATCTTGAAACTGTTGGATCCTATGAGGCTCCAGAATAAATTTGGGCAATATTGCTTTTCAGTGTTTGGGCCTCTCTTTGCTGGATTGGAAGATGACAACTATCTATTGCTCAACATCCGCGAAGACACACAGCAAGAGCGACATCGTCGTATGCTTGGAACTGAACAGTTGTGCCAGAGAATTAGTGTGATCAATTGTGCCAGAGAATTTTTTGCACTTCTATACTATGGCTGAAGTGATAGTTAAATACTGTTGTTGGCCTCAGCTACAACATTTGCAAACACCTGACCAGTGGGGGTTGGTCAGTGTTCTGAAAGCCTGTGTAATTGAGATTGTGTTTGAAGTTTAGTTCCTTGCTGTGGAGAACTGCCCATCTTATTTCAATGACAAAACTGAAGGGATTTGGAGCCGTTTCCCCCATCCTCATCTCCTGATTGGTTAACAAGCTACAACTGTCAAAATAAGTGAGCACAACTTAAGCAACAGCAGGCAGGCTTCAAACACCTGCTATTACGATTATCACAAGATCCCTGCTACCTTATTACATGGGCTAGATGCATGGTAGGTTTTATGATGTGGGCACATATTTGCTGACTGAATTCATCAAATGCATTTCAAATAGGCCATTGTTCAGCTATCAAATGTTAACAATTTTTGGTCACTACTGCTGGCCTGCATTTGAACTGGCAATCGCAAGTTGAGGTCTGTATCTCATTACCAATGCTCTGTGTCAATCAATCATTAAATATGGGAATGAGGAAAAAAACAACCCAATCAATTTTGATGCAACTTGGTATAGGTTTTTAGGTGTGTGTTTTACTTTTGAGCTGGAAGATGGGGTTTGATGGCAGACAAGGAAGAGGTCACGCTGATCGTGGGAGTAAGCTCCTGGGTTTCCAACATCTGATTTTCGGAGCGGAATTTCCTACGGATTGGTTTGGAGGGTGGCTGAGTAAGCAGTATCTCCTTTGGAGAAAAAAAACCAACCAAAGATTAAGTTAGTCCTTAAATAAGTCAGAATCCAAAGACATGCTAAAATGATGACTTAAGGAAAGAAAAGGCTACGATGAGGGAATGTTTTTGGACAAAGAAATTGCTGAAGTATGGCCTCAGTTTTGTGCTGTCTCAGTTTTAACTAAATTCAGTAATAGTGGATTAGTATTAAAACAACATAATGCAGTTTTTAAAAAGCAGACTATCTAGTTTGTCTGTTTTTCCAAGAACTCCTCCTAAACGGTAAGAGCTAGGACCACCACATTTGATGTGCAGCTTCCTCTTACCATAAGTTAAACCAAGATCAGGGTTTCGTTGTACCAGGAAAATGGGAAGTGCCCAGAATGGGATTGCTTCCCAGAAAACCATACAGAAGAGAGACAGAATCACCAGGCAGGTGAAAGGGGCTGGCTGGGGGTATGGTGCCCCCACCCAGGACTGCCCCACCCCTGAGCCTCCCAACCCCCAGGTATCCTGTAGAGAAGGCAGGAGGGCTGAAGCCACCCTCCCCTCCTCCCCCGATTCATATGGGAACATTGCTGGCTGTTCCCCTTTGCCAGGGATGAGGGGAAAGTGCACTGTTTGCTCCCTTCCTCACTCTGGCTGGGGAGCACAGGGGGCAGATGAACCTGGACCTGCCACCACCAGGGGATGTGCACCTGTCCCTCAGCTGTGTCTGCTCCAGCAGCCATAGAAAGGCACTTCTCACCTGGCCCCATAGTACAGCTGAGATGCAGGGTGTGAGGGACCGACTTGCCCAAGGTCACACTAGAATTGAACCCAGATCTCCTGTGTTTGAGGCATTTGCCTGGGACACAAGTCAGGGTTCCTGCAGCCTATGATGTTTGTCCCAGAAATACCTTCCCTTTTAAAGGCAGCTCAGGAGCTGGGTTACAGAGACATATATGTAAACTATAACTGCAGAATGAGTGCATATAAGGGTAGTGATTTGTCATGGAGAAGTACATGAAAAAACATGGTCTGGCTCAAGTAAAAAAGACAAAGGCATTAGCATTTAATGAACAATGCCAGAAGTGTTTTCATTATTTTAATCAAAATAGCCCTTATTTCCCTTAACCCCAGGAAAGAAACAAAACAAAACAAAGCTTGAAAACAACTGCAGTATCAGGCTGTTATAATAATACATTATTATTATAAAATGCAGCTCTCTTAGCATATTTCATTGGTAAATCTCCAAGTGCTTTAACAAAGAGAGCAAATAGTGTTATCACCCTCATTTCATAAAGCACGAAGCTGAGGCACCAAATTGTAAAGTGAGTTGCCAAAGGTTACATAGTAAGACAGTGGCAGAGCCAGGACTAGAACCCAGCTTTCATTATACAGACTAGTGGCGTATTCACTGGACCAGGCTACCTTCCTTTTTATGCATAGGAACCAATTAATACCAATTAATATATTGTATTACAAATACAAATAAATTAAACAAAATAATACACCTTTAAATGAACCAGTGAAATGCCCACAAGGCTGCAATATGTAGTCAGGAGAGGGCTATTGCAGGTGTTTTGCAATAAAAATTAAATTTAAGGCCATGAACAGAGTTAACATTATGAGAAGGCAGAGTCTCTAACAGTGCAAAATTCTGCAGAATTCAATGGCCACTTAAAAAATCTAAAAACAAACAAACCAAACATAAAACATGATCTGTTGTACACAACCCAGCATGGCAAACCACTTGCCTTAAATATGTGAAATACCACACAAAAGAATCACATGACATTGTATAAGTAATGCATTTGCTTACTGCTTTTAAAAAATACATACCCAGGGTGAGAGCGATTACATCTACATACCAGATTTTCACAATATGTGTTGCTAAAAATAGCAGATATTTTCAGCCTATATACTGTTCTGCTTGTTTTTAAAATGGAGATGGGTCCCTTAGTGTTCATTAATTAAAGTGAGTGAATGTGGTCATTGTGTAAGTCATTGGTTTAACAGCATTAGTGTCTGAGTCCCCCATTGACATAGCAAATGGCTGCAGCATGAGTCATTGCAACGTAAGCTCTCCCACCCTCAAATCTATAAAGGGTAACCCCACCACTAGGGCCAGAAAGTAGTTCAGGCTCTATGCTCATTCAGCCCTTGGCCTCCTATGAAGCTGCCACAGAAGTGATGTTGGGTTCATGAATGTGGACACCAGGCTGCTAGAATTTGAAATAAGACCAAGAACTCATTCCCAAATCCTCACTGAATAGCCATGAAATAGTAATAGCTGTCAGTCTCTATTGATGAGCCTGATTTCAACTACTAATCTTTAGGAGAAAGACTCAGAATCTCGTTTCCAAAACTCAGTTCTCTGGTTCGCCTGGTCCCTCCCCTCCCACCCCCAAAAAATTCGAATAGTACCTTTGTTTACCATTTAATTGAAAAGGGAAGCAGATGAGTGTAACTATTGTATGATTTAGATCTGTAGTAAAATCATACTTCGTGGCTTTACACTTGGCGGGGTTGACTATCTCTCTCTGAAAATGTCATGTGAGATGACTAGGGAACTTGTGTGTGATTTCTATATGCCCAAAAGGGTGAAAGCTGGGGAAATGCAAAATACACAATCTCTGTTTTTGCTAGTATGGCAAAAAGAGCCATACCTTTCTGTCAAAAAGCCCCATTTTCAAGAGTGCTCTACGTGAAGGGATGGTCCATTCTAAAGCCAGAGAAAGAGAAAACACAAAGAGAACACGACTTAGGAGGATGGTGGGGAAGTCAGTTTGAGGCTACATCTACACTGCAGGCTTCTTGCGCAAGAAGCTTTTTGCGGAAGAGATCTTCCGCAAAAACTTATTGCGCAAGACCGCGCCCATACTGCCATGGACCACATGGACACTCTCTCCAAAGAAAGCTCTGATTTCTATTCACAGAATAGCCACCAGAGCACCTGAGCTTTTTTGGATTGGCTCTTTTTGCACAAAAATCCCGTTGCCTGTCCACATACACCTTTTTGCGCATGAACTCTTGCACAAAAAGGAGTTATTCCTCATAGAAAGAGGAATACCTACACAGCAAAAAACCCCTCTGTTCTTTTGATTTTCTGTAAATTTACCTGTGCAAAAACGCACTTGAGGTGTGGATGCTCCATGGGTTTTTGCGCAAAAACCCTGTAGTGTAGATGTAGCCTGCGAGGAAAAGAAATCTGACTTTCACAAAGTAACCTGAAACCAGTTCTTCTACCCTGTAGTTTGTTTTGGGCTGAGACAATACCACTATTTCTAACTGAGCTTGGAAACTAGCCTGTAAGAAGTTTGTTAGTTAACAAAAGACAGACACACTAAGCCTGCCAGAGGATGCCAGGCAGATAAATGGTGAGCATCTGGTTAAAAACACACCTGGGTAAGACAGCGATGACAAAACTAGCATTTTAAGATATGAGTTAGATGGACTTTTCAGCTATGTCCTAGACAACATCCTATAACTGTAATTAAGTGGCTCACTCTCCTAGTGGCTAGGAGGAGTCTCAGGGGCCTCTCTAACTGCTGATTTTTCTATTATGTTTTTCTTGGAAGTATGCTTTCACTTGAAAATTGACATCGGAAGAAGGCCCATTTTACCACCTGTGGGGGTGTTTTAACAGCTCCCTCATCCACCAGACATCAATCAAACTCTCTCTACAGGCCACCTGTGTAGACTCTTGCCTCCAGCCACATATCATCACAGCCATTTCTCAGGTCAGAGCAGCTCCTTCCCTATCAAGAACACCCCTCCATGGCACCTCCTGGTACCACACTGTGTCATACACCAGTCCTACATAGACACTATGTACTGTCTGCGCTGCATTAGTACCTGGTGAAGTATTATTGGAGATCTTAGGCCTCTAACTCCTAAAAAAACAACGGCCCCCACTGCTGATCTTGGAAAGGACCGAGGCTTAGAATGCTGGCTCAAAAGCAAAGGTGTGATTCCAAAAGGTAGTAGTAGGAAAATGAAATAAGACAGTTCTGTGGAGTCACTCTCTCTCCGTCTGCAATAGCCAGAATGTGTTGATCTTCCTGGCATGCTACAAAGCCCATCTTTTCAGGAAGATTAGCAAAGAAGCAACTGTTGTTAGGGGAAGATACTCAGGGGAGAAGAAAGTTGAGGGCTGATTTATTTGTATGTGCTGCCTAATTATTTAGTACACATTGGGGGGTGGGGTATTTTCTATTCCCAGCATTTGTCAGAAGCACCTACAGCAAGAAGAGAGGTGCCTCTTGTTGTTTCACAAGTCTAAAGAAATAAATAAGCCAATGTGGGCACAAGGGAAACCTAAAAGAGGATGGGTGAAATCACAGACCAGTTGAAGTCAAATTCCCAAAGATGTCAATGGGGCCAGGTTGTTTCAACCCTAGAAAATGCAAAGTTGTAGTTACACTGTATCTATTTTATACGCCTGCAAGCATATAAAACCTTTAATTCATGTTTTAAATTAAGTCCTACAATTCTATGCATATTATACAAGAAATTGTGAGCACTAATGTTGGACCCTTCATATCAGATTTTTAAAATGTTTCATGTTAGAAGGTCTGGAAGGAAATGAGGACCAGACTTCATTGATCACTTCTCCCCACTTCTTTAAGGGCCCGTGTGTTTATATTATAAACAAATGGCAAGTTGTTTTTTTCTTAATGCACATGTACTGATGTGTGGATTGAAAGCTTTCTTAAAGATTTAGCTGAGCTGATAGTGAATGTCACATGAGGCCAATTCTCCCTGGTGTCCTGACCTCCACAAAAAATAAACATGTAAAAATGTAACCCTATGCCTCCATTTAATTGCTTTAAAACTTAAAACAACTAAGGTTAGTTGATGAAGGCAAAAAGATAAAGGCAGATCATTTGACAACGAAATTAGACATATTGGCCTTACCTTTTTCGTTGGACTACTTTCTTCTGTCTGTGATGGGGCTCTATTTATCTGATGATGTAATTCAATCTCAGATACTTGTTCTGTCTGTAACAACAAATCTGTCACTGCTACACCCAGAAAATGACTATCAGTCATGTACAATAAAGACAATGAAAGCAAATACTACACACAAAAGGAGAGTTACTTCAGCAATTTAACTCTGAGGGGGAAAGTTAGGGTGACAGCTAAGTGAATGACATGCAACTTTTCTATATTTTTAATTAAATCATTGAAAAACCTTACTATGATAAGAAAACAAGAGAAAACTTTTTTTGCAAAACACTAGAAATGCCACTAGGAACTGTGGCCACTGAGAGCTGTGGGAATCCATGCCTGAGGACAGTCAATGTAAACAAAATGTCCCACAGGCCACCAGCGGATTACCCTGATGGGCCATGCGCCAAGGATTGCTGACCTCTGGACTAGACTGAAAATTAAAACAGGGGCTAATTATTTTTCTGCTCCCTCCATCCTCCAAAAATTCCTGGATTAAATGGCTCATTTAAATGCTGCAATCATCATCCTAGAAGTTCCCTTCAGTAGGGAAAAGACTCAGCTTCACACCACCATATAAGAGGACTATGGTTTGGAAGCAACGTTGGAGCTCACTGAATGAGAGTATAGTATGTATTCTATGGTTCTACGGAGAGAGTGCCTGCCTTTTCAAACGGAGCTGAGGATACTCCACACCTCACAGTTTATCTCCCTGGAATTCTCTTCCCTCCCAATTGCTGCCAGCTGAGCAAACAGCAAAATGGACAAAGGTCTCAAAGGAAAAGAGGCATGCTGCCATCTTGGTTAAAGAATTACAGGTCGGACCTCCCTTGTTCAGGACCACTCAGGTCCCCTAGGCTCCCAACCCAGATGTAGGCACTGTTCCAGGCTGGGGCAGCGCTCTCTGCTACCTGCTGCTGCCTCCAGCCCCAACCAGGTTAGGCCTGGCCAGGGCTGCATCTTCCACTGCACCAGCCCTGGGCAGGGGCCAACCCCATTGCCTCCAGCTCCAGCAGGGGCTTCCCCTCTCCCAGTGCCGATCCAGGCTGTGCATCCAGCTGACTCCAGCTGAGTTCCCCATTGCCAGCCCAGCCCGGGCTGCGCTTTTGAACCTGGACAGCCAGGTTTCTCTGGTCCAGCAATATTCATGGTCCTACCAGACCACAGATGCTGCCAGATCAGAGAGACCTGGATTTTAGAGGTTCAACCTGTACTACACTACAGCATGCTCCCTTCTCCAAAATGGTTCATTTCTGTGAAGTTACATTTAAAGGATTATGTCCCAGCTCCATAGTTGTCAATGGCAAAAGTGCCATTAACTTCAGTGGGGCCAGGATTTCACCCAAGGTCTCTTACCAATAAATTATCAACCACTAAATGACATTTACATTATTGCTGACAGACTCTTGCTCAGAGACTTTGGAAACAATGAAAGTCCCTGCCTTATCACAATCCAGAGTGGATAAAAATCACTTATTTTAAAAAAAGTCTGATTTATTTAAATCAGATTTTTTTTATTTTTAACATCAATAAAATACTAAATTTCTCATTTAAAAATAAGTTACAATGAAATCTTACCACAAATATGCTACATCTACACTTCCACTTTCATAAAAATGAATTATGGCTCTAGTCTGTCCACCCCAGCTACCAGCTTTTGCCTCTTGAAAGTTCTGAATCTTCCATTTCTGTTTCTGACTGACATCTGCACAGACACAGGATGGATAGGATTGTTTTTGTTCTGTGCTTACGTGGTGGTGGCCCTGAGCCAAGTACAGCAGAGGAGTTAGTTAAGACACTGTTTAAAGAGACAATACTATTTAAGGAAGGATGGAGGGAGCATAGAAAGGAACAGTGGAGTGGACTGGAAAGAAAAAGGGGAGACATTATTTGGCACACACACACGCAGGTTCCTATATTCCCCCACTCTTTTGCCATAGAAACACCGTCATGGTTTCTGGGTGTAAGAGAGACCCTTTCTGGGAATATTTTGAAGAAATTTGTTCCCTCAGTAAAAAAAGAAAATGTTTCAAGTGTAAGCAGTGCAAGAAGATGATGCAGGGATTCGTTGCAAGACTGAAATATCTTAAGGAAAATGATGTGAAGGAAGATGTGGATATGTATGAAGAACAATGTGGATCAACTTTGCAATGCATCGTTCTTCAAGACTCTCTCTCTGTGCCTTTTAGTATTAACGTCATTTAACAAGTAAATTTCCAAGCTATTTGCTATGGTGGATGTTGCTAGAAAGAAAAGTTTAGCTTAGCTAATCCTTAAGGCTTGTTTAATTAGTTAACTAGGTTTAGAATCTATCATCCAAGTATACAATACAGAAAGTTGCAGTAAGAGAGATCTAGAGTTGCCAGTAGTCATTTTCTTATTTTATATTACATAGCACATGCTCCTTATTTTGGAACATCTTTGTCTCAGGCCATAATGATGATGCCATAAGTCTATTCCCTATTTTATTTCAGCATAACTCAGCTTTCCCAAAGGAACCCCATTCTATACTTGTTTTCAATGGGGCTTACTCCAAAATTAAGTGCACTCTAAGCACAATCTTTGCTTTTTTGGTAACTTGGAATCAGATCTTCATCAAAATGACAGTGGGAGAGGAGAAGATGAGAGCTACTTGTGGAAGTTTTAAAGACACTGAACATTTAGCGTTCCGAGGAGTTGTCTGTTAGAGTTAATTAAATTTGAACTTTTTGTTAAAAAAAGAGTTTAAGGACAGCCATCAGCTGGCAACTCAGGAGACTGCTGCAAATGCAAGTGTGAAACATTTCTGTAACATTCAATATTTAGTTTAATAAATATAAGTGCTAATGTATTTGTGTGTATGTTTTAGTTCTTACCATTCCTAATGTACTGCTGCTGCATCTGCAGCTTGATACAAGTAATGAGTATTATGTACTTTCCCATAAATTAATAAAAATCAAGTTATCTAAAAAAAATTACACAAAATATACCATCTGAGATATTGTAAAATGCTGCCCTGAGGTGTAAATTAAAATGTTTTAGTGATCAGATTTGCACCATTGACTGAAGAAATATGTGAAGAAATACCAGAGGGAAACTTAATTGAAATCATTGATTTAAACTTCAATGTCTCTGGTTAAGCACAAACCATAAATCACACAATGTCCGAATTAGATATAGATTATAATGTTTTTAGAAAGGGACTTTATCATACCGCTTCTACCCCCCTTATGAAAGGTGCACTATGGAAGCTGGTGAGGAGAGGAAACTCTGTCAGGTTTGCTCTACAAATGTAAGGGGGTAAAACTAATCCTAGGTGAGAGATTTATGATCTTCCTTTAAATGCATATGTAATTCCCCTCTGTCTCAAGGAACATAAAATCCCATGGCTGACATTTCCCTTTTCCTCCTTCAAGTATGGTATATTTGCACTGCAAACCAATGCTAAAAAGACAACTACTTTAATTTGCCAAGAGGCTAATATGTGGTATTAACATTTTGATTTAGAAAACTTTCCAGGGATTACTAGGCTGAGATTGTAACTGAAGGCTCCTGACATGGAGAGGAATGAAAGGGGAAAACGACACTCTTTGCTGAATCCCTGAAATCAAGGATTTAATTTTTATAATACAAACATGTCTCTGATATCCAGTGATACAAACAATAGACTTCTTATTTTCCAGAACCATTTACGTAACCAAAAGAAAGTCAGAAGCAAAATACAGGTTTCAGTGGATTGGCAGGAGCATACTGGGCAGGCACTCCAAGAATATGCATGATAATGAAGGCTCTTAGGACAGCAGAGCTCAAAAGCATCATGGAGGCAATGAATTTGGACATGAGAGGTGTGTGAAGAAAATCTCTACTCTCACCCACCTTCCTTTGGTAAAGGGTTGATTCATAGAGAAAAATGATGATGCCGCCCCCCCAGCAGGAGCCATTTGGTATGTCCTCCTGCTCTAAAGAAATGTACAGAAGAGGACCACATGTAACTGAGAAAAAGGAAGGAACAAAATTAAAAAGTAAATCATTCTAGAAGGTAGCTTGGGATGGAAGGAAGAGATAACCAGAGAAGCACTATCTGTCTCTGTCTGTCTACTGATTAGATTTTGGCAAGTGCAAAAAAGGATCACACTTCAGTTGCAAAGCTACCGTGCTTCACTCCCCTCATTTCCCTGCCACTGACAGCCTTCAATCTCTCTCTCTCTCTCTCTCTCTC
Organism: Pelochelys cantorii; assembly: GCA_032595735.1. NCBI lineage: Eukaryota > Metazoa > Chordata > Testudines > Trionychidae > Pelochelys > Pelochelys cantorii. Next base: position 139,146,384 of record CM064326.1, on the reverse strand, counting down.
CAAATCTGAGCATCTCAACCTACAGATAAACTAATCCAAATAGAAAGGCCTCACAGTTATTTATAATAAAGTGGATAAAAGGAAAGAAAAAAAAGCACAAGTTTTGGACGCTATCAGATGCAAATATTGAGCCAAGTGTTGTTGCCAGTGCTGAAAGATAAGATTTCAGAATTTCCTGCAGTATCTGATGATACAGAATTTTTTATGTTTATGGGCTATTTGAGTGACCTGGACATGAGGCAGTCATTAGAACAACAGCTTCAGGGATTGCAGGGCTACATTTCTATTCTACCATTCGCTACCGTCAAAAGCCATTGGTGATGGTACTGCTCTGCCTATTCATTTGTGATCATGAGGATCATAGTCAAGTGTGCAATGCAGATCTCACAATACAATTGTGCATGGCTAACTAGAGAGGACAGATGGTTAAATGCATATACAGATTTTATAAAAGAAAGGAATCAGTTCTGGTACAGGAGCTCATGTAAAATGAATACAGCAACTGGTTGTCATGTCCTTAAAGTGCCACCTAGTGGCAATCAGAACAGGTCATTATGGAAAAGTCTCAGACAGGGTAGCCATGTTTGTAGTCTGTAACTTTAAAAACATTGAGTAGTCCTATGGCACCTTAGAGACTAACAAGTATATATATATATATATATATATATATATATATATATATATATATATATATATATATATATATCATCATGAGCTTTGGTGGGCAATATCCACTTCTTCAGAGGAGCTTGTTTCTCAGAACACAGTGAACACAAGAGATACATGCATACTCATTGCCTAGAGACTGATCCGGTGGTTCTGAATTCATTCACACACCAGGCAGACAACAGGCTACATTGGAGACCATGTGTATGAACTTTACTGAGCTTTCCGCTTCCTCTTGTAAAAAAGGAGCTCTATTTTGTATCTTTCTAAAGCCTGGTCTATACCTAAAAGTTTTTCTTCAATAGCTACATTAGATGCATAAAAAAATGGCCCCCTAACCAACAGTTATGCCTAGTGTAGAAACAATTATACCTTTAATAAAGTCCTTTTACAAGTAACACTTACCTTGTTACTAACAAATGCATTTCCCACCACTGGTCCCACTCAGATTTTAAAGTAATAGTCATGCAGCCAAAAGGTATGTTACTTTTTCATGAGCTGCCTCTGCTGCAGAGGATACACCACAAAAAACAGCTACAAGTATTCCCACATGGGAATGATCTAGCCTAAAGTTATTTAGGAAACAGTATGGCATTTATTATGCCAGCTTTTTTCTTTTGGCAGGGAATTTTTTCTTGGATTTTTCTCCCCATTCATTTCACTTACCTACTTTGGGGCCATGCATACCAGCACCTGTCTCTCTTGCTGTGGATTGAATGCAAGTTGCTCCAGAGTATGTAACAGTGCCACTCAGAGCAGCTGCCATGTTGCTTGCTTTCCATGCAATTTTACATGGTGTGAGGAACTCTTCTTTGATGCTAAAGACTTCAGTTTTCTACTGTGGAGACTAAGTCTCCAGCACGTAAGCACCATTTTACAACTTGAAAAGGAATGCAAGGCCCTGTCTACACATGAAAGTAGCACCCCTTCAACTACACTGGTATAAGTAAAGCACTGCAACCTACTGAATGCAAATGCAGTAAGACGTATATATAAGCTCTATTTGTATAAGGCATCTTTATACTTACATAACTGTGTCCAAACAAGGAGTGGTACCACTATAACTATTTTTAAAAAAAATCATACCCATAACTGAAAAAGCTATGAGGAATCCTGTGGCAACTTAAAGACTAACAAATGTATTTGGGCATACGCTTTCATGGGTAAAAATCACTTTGTCAGATGCATGGCTTCCCTCTGAGACTGGACTCCTAGCTGAAGCAGAACTAAAGAAAAAACTAATAGCACCATATTCTTCTATTGCAAAATTCTTCAAAAGCCTCACTGCTTCCCAGGCCAACTTATAGCAATTCATATTCGAAAGAGATGTTCTTCTTATGTTCCTCAGCTGCACCTCATATTCCTATTTGCTAGGCACACACTTATCCCCCAAGCAGGAGTTTAAATCTAACTCTTCCATTCCAGAGGAACACGATAGCAAGACTGAGATCTTCAATCTCCCGTTGAGCAATCAAACTTGTAGCTCAGCCGCCAATATTAAGACTGAGAAGAGGAGTGTCAGTGACCCTGGTTTTTATTTAGACACTCACTACCTCTTTGTGTGACCCTGAGCCATAACCGTTCTATTGTTACCAGTAACAATATCTATCTGATGGGGGAATGCAGGTCTTGCTTACTTATTTAGTACTTTGAAGCCCTCAGATGACAGAGTTAGATAAATGCAAAAAGTAAATTATTTTACATTTAATTTTTGTTTTTAGTTTCCAATCCTCCCTGCTCAAGCAAAGCAAGATTATACACAGATTCTATCCCCACTTTGCTAGAAAGAAGTTCATAATTGACCTTCCAAAGTAAAATAGATAACACACTTCATATTTCATTTATACTGAAACATTGCTGCTGGAGTCAAATACATATGGAGAATCTGCTCTCACCAGTAGTTAAAGGAGTGCTGAGACAATGTGTATACTGGCAGGGTGCTGAGAGCCACTGAACCAAATTGTAAACCCTCGTAACTGTGTTACGATGGAAACCACTTCAAGCAAGGGGGTGTGGCAGCATAGCATCTATGAACACTTCTGCACTGGAATAACTTTGCCCATATTAGCCCAACTGACGTCAACAGAACTATTCAAGTGAAAAAAGTTACCTGTATGTGCAAAAGCGTTCACAGAATCTTTGATGCTGATTACCTGTAGTGACACTTCATTAACTTACAAAGAGGGGAGTGCAGAAGAGCTTATCTGTAAGGTGAGGTGGACTATTAAACATGCTTTACACTTTACAGGATATTAATTACATCCTTCTGTTACCTATGAGTAGGTTAATTTTGAGGGACAGGTATTTCTCCTTTCTAAATGTTCACATCCTCATGTTTCAAACCATTTTTTCTGCTTAGAGGCTAGTTCCAAGAAAACCAAGCCATCCCCCTTCTGTTTCTGAGAGCCTGGTATATATCACATTGAACTGTCAATTCTTTCTACAGCTTGTTACAAAAACTGTAAGTGATAAGGCAGAAAAAAAACCTATAGGGATGCAAATGCAACAAGCTGCCAAGACCTTAGAGTGCTGATGGTTTTCTCAGCACTGTGCAATCATGAAATTTTGATAAGCACTTTTTAAAAAAAGCTATCTGAGGGCTGGTGATAAGGTTTTGGGAAAAGGCAGTAAATACACACACAGTTACCCACAATGTTCAGCCCAACTATAAGTAATGAATAGGACCCAGATGGAAACATTAGCAATCTGCTTTAATACTCCACTTTCACAGAACCAGATTAATTTAAGCTGGAAGGCAGCATGTGCACTGTTAGAGAGACAGCCATACGATTCTCATTTTTTAAAATATTTCCAGGAAAATATATGTTTTAAATAATTTAAGGTATAGGTCTCCCTATGAAAACTACTTTAAAAAGTTTTCATTGCACCCATCACTGAACCCCAAAATAAATTATTAAATGTGCTGGTCTCTATGATTTGTAAACCCTTGTTATTGGGGGGGGGGCGGGAATCTGGCTATTCTGGATTTAAGATATTATTTTCCCTGATAGAGGAGAATAATCCACTTGTCTTGTATGCAAAGTGACAGATGGCAAAATACTTCATACTACAGACGATTTATAGTTTTATTACAGTCACAGTCTTCTTTAGCATCTAACGCTTTGATTATACACCATATGTTAATCTGCAGCACATGGGATGGACTATAACAATCATATAAAAACAATTACTTTTTTTTCATACAATGTTTGTATACACCGGCTTTAAAAAGGTTCACCATGACTTAACAATGTAAGAAAAGGCTGGCTTTATTTGTCCCACTCTGTATGAAAGGGCTAGGTTGCCATAACCTCAATACATTATTTCCTTTTGATTTCTAAAACAAAAAGGTGCCCATTTAGAGCTCTAGATGTCCTGCCAGCACTTAAAATCACATGCACAAATGTCAGCAAGATTCAATGCAAGAAAGCACTCCAGTTAGCCTAATGTTTTATCAAAAACATAGCCACAATAGAAACAAATCAATATACTTTGTTCCCTTCACTCTATGCTTTTACCGTCTCTGAACGCCTGCACAAATAGATGGGTCATGCCAGGTGCCCTAAAGGTCAACAAACTTGGGCTATTTAGAACCAAAGGGGTTGTAGGACGGAAGGAAATTCCACATTCAAGGGACTTTCACAGAGCTTATCCATTTGGCAGCTCTGTTTTTAATTCTGGTCTAATATTAAAATGGAATGAATTTTCTTATTTATCACACATGAAGGGCCTGGTTCCAGAGACCATCACGTTTAGCAGATAGACTCTTCTTGATTTCAATAGTATTTGGATAGTTGATTAATAAATATTAAGATTCAAAGCAGCACTGAAATCTGTGTATAAGGATGTTTTTTCAAACGGAAAGGTGTGAAAACTTTAAGAAATCATCCAGTACCAGATTAGCACGTTTAGATCTAAAAATGTACAAGTTGCAAAAATAATAATATCTCTGTTTTCAAATGCAATATCTGAAAAAAGCAGTATATTCTTCTCTGGCTCTTCCTGACAAGCCTTATGTTCAGGGTTCCATATTTACACTACAACAGCACCGAGAAAACAGCTACACTGCTTCCCCCCGCCCCCCCCACCTGAAGGAGCGCTACTCAGACAGTCCCTAGGGTCAGCTGCCCAGGGATGCTAGAGCAGAGGCCAGTGTGGCAAGCCTAGAACTAGGACCAGAACTGCTCTGTGACTTCTGCAACCTCTGTGACTTCTGCAGTGGCCAGTTTAGCTGTCCCCGGGGCTACCTGAGCAGCTAGCCCTGGAACCAACTCCTTGGCCAGTTCTGGGGTCAGCCACACTGGCCACTGCAGAAGTCACAGAGGTTGCAGGAAGTCCCAGAATCCATGACCTCTGTGACAGACATGGAGCCCTAGTCATGAGCAGTTCCAAGGGATACATGGCCCATGGAACTCAGCAGTAAAATCAGAAAGGTTTTTTTTTGTTTGTTTTTTACAGATCACAAATACAAGATTGTGAACTCTCTTGGTCTATGTTGTACAGTCCCTGCTGCAATGGGGCCCCAGTCCTGAGGGTGGTCTTCACAGTCTGATTCAATATCCACTGAAAGTAACAGAAAGACACACACTGATTCCCACCGGCTTGGATCAGGCCTTTAGAAAACAACAACAATTTATACTTTCAAGGCTAGATTGCGTTACCTTACTCACACTGGTAAGAACATAGTGATATAATAATCAAATTAACCTCATTGAGTAAATGCTTCCCAAGGTGAAGAAGGCACCAAACATTTATGTCCGCCAGAGCCATCCCATCATAAGGATGATTCAAGGCAGCTGCTTAGGTCCCGTGCCATGGGGGGCTCCGCAGTGGCCCCATCAACTGTCCTATGGACGGGATGGTCCCCCATACTAAGCTTAGCCTGCAGGGCCCAGGGGATTACCTGGGGGGCCTGGCACAGGATGGCAGCAGAGGTCACCCTCCCCGCCCCCCACATTCACTGCAGTGGCAGGAGCCGTGGAAAGCGGAGTAGCCAACCAGCCTGCATCACTCCACCGTCCTCTCCCAGCTGGGTCTCTCGCAGCGGTGGGAAGGGAAGCGCCCTGATTCTGGCCCACTCGACTCCCCTGAACAACTCAGGCTTAGGGGGAGCAGAGTGGAATGGCATTAGCTGGCGCCGTGGTCCTCCGATTCCACTGCCACCATGAAGTGGAATGACCTGGAGGACAGGAGGGGTGGAGCAGGATGCTGGGCTGCTCAGTTTTACATGGTACCCATTGCTGCAGTGTGTGTGTGCGGGGGGGGGGGGAGATAATTCCCAGCTTACATTTCTCAGGGAAGAGGGCTTTGGAAAAGAGGTGCAGTGGGGACAGAACGGGATGTAGCAGGGGCAGGGCTTGGGGGAAGGGGCAGATTGGGGGCGGGTTGGAGCAGGAAAAGGTGGGATTTGTGGAAAGGGGAGTGCCCCAGCCCCGTGTCTCCCTCGGGTCAGCCCATGGGGCACAATCTAACCTTCAGTTTACAGAATACCCTATTAAAGGCTCAAGATTTTAATCTTTTAAGGCTCAGCAGTTCTTAATGATTTCTTAACTATCCCATTTATTTTAAAGAATTTGCCAGACGTTGGGAACGAGTGACAGGGGATGAATCACTTGATGGTTACCTGTTCTGTTCAATCCATCAGAAGCACCTGGCATTGGCCACGGTCAGAAGACAGGATACTGGCCTAGGTGGATCTTTTGTCTCACCTAGTATGACCATGCTATGCTTCTTATTTGCTTGTGTGAGTGTATAATTTTTAATCAATGTGTGCCAAAATTGCCAGTATAGACATAAAAATAGTAATCAAGTTTTCAAAAATAAGTGACAGAAGAATTAGCATTAATTTACAAAACCAACAATCTAGTAAACTGAAGAGAAAATAGGTATTCAGGGTTTTATCAGCTAAATATATTCAGCATATATCAGACTTAAATTAGCACTTCTTACTTAAATTACACTATATGGGTATCTTCCACTGTATAAATCATTATACATCTCAAGGTCGGCTTATACTACATGAAGGGAAACTTGAAATGTATTTCAGCCAAATATTTTGGCTGAAAAACAGATTATTCCTAGCCTGCTCTCATATATTCTGATTACAGTGAGAATTCCTATTACAATTATTGTGCTAATAATCCCACATTCTATGCAGCTGTTGGAGCCAGCTCTTATAGACCCAAAAGCCAAATATAATAAGATATTATTTGTTTTTACATAAAAGTATATTAGCTTTAGCTAAGCTTTAGATGCATGTGCTCAGTTAATTTCAATTAGAACTTCATTCATATGTATTCAAAGTCAATTCTAGTTGTAAATATAACTTTGCGTGGTTGATTAATAATTTTAATCCTGGCTCTCCACCATTATTGATCAGCCTGGATCCCTGCTGTCACTAGATAACATGTATTTTGTTTGTATACACTGGCCTGAGTGTCTCTCCAATCTTCTATTATTAACTGTTTGTATTACTGTAACACCTACGAATCCCAGTGATGGACCAAAACACTAATGTATGTCATACTGTATAAACAAAGAACAAACAAAACAGTCCCAGGCTTAGAGCAGTAGGTACTGGAAAGTCCAGTCAGACCGATTCCATCCCTCCTTAATTACTGATCCTTCAAGTTATCGGCTGTAGGAACAAGAAGCAGGAAAATTTGCAAAGCATGTTTATTCCTACAATCAAGAAAATGCTACAGGCTGAGTAGGTAAAAATCACCACTGGATATCAGACAAGAAAGCAGTGGAACTACGTATCCCCAATAAGAGAAAGAAACACACTTGATCTATAAATGGAAAATACTTCAAAATAACGTATTAGCCAAAACAGAAGACCAGCCTTTGTGTAAATCTACTTCTCTTAAAAAGTCTTTTCAGCAACCTTTCAGTGTGACTTGGGCAAACTTGGATTGCCTTTTTCAGAAATACAGAAACACAGTATTAGTGGATGAAGGAAATGCAGCTGATGTGATATATTTTGATTTTGGTGAAGAATTTTATACAGTGTTTCACAAACTCTTATAGGAAAAATTAACTCAAATGGCTTACACAGGAACTCCGAGATGTGGACTGTAAACTGGATAAAGAGAGAGAATTAAACAGCAGCTTATTGCCTAGATACCTGTCTACTCTACATTATCTAAGCACTGATGAAAGCCACATTTATGTATTGCAGATAACACAGGAACACAGATTAACTTCATAGCATTAGGAAAAATTCTCGTGAAAATTCTATTGAGATGGCTCCATTTTGTGAATTGGTACAGATGAGATTTGGACTCAGTGAAGATTGTGACAACAGATAAGATCACAGAGGACATGGGCTACAACAATTCCTCAGGGAATGCCAAAAAGTAAATGCATGATTAACTAACCAAATCCTAAAGTCCTATTGATAGTTGACAAAGATGCATGCACACTCACATTTTATCTGTGGGGTCTGAGGGACAAGCCATTTCCCTAAGAATTGACTCACCTGAAGACAACATTGCCACCTCGTTAAGTCCCAAGAGAGGGGCTGGGGAACAGGGCCAGCTTACGGCAACCCAGTGCCCTAAACAATAGCTCTGGCAAAAATCTCCAGAGCTCTCCCCCATCGCTCTGTGCCCAACCACACCCCTTGCCATTTGAAGTGGTAGTAACAGAACCCTCCTTCTCCTCCCACGCAGGGACAATGGTATGAAGTTCCTGTCTATCTTGTCTATTCCACAACAGAAGCAAGATGGGCCCACTCTCCCTTCAGAGAGGCAGGCGCTCCCCCCCACCACTACCACTGGTATTTAACCCAATAACCAGGATGCAACTGCTTTGGTTGGTGGGAATGGCCTGTGGCATTCTTCTACTACATGCAGAGTCCTCTGCTGGGTTGGGTTCATCAGGAGCACCCAGAGCAGCAAGTCTTAGAGTCAATAGCCCATTCTGAGGCATGGGAAAATTCTCATCACTATTGCTTCAAACTGTCTGTAGACTCAGACAAACATCTCTGCATTAATTACATTTGGGGGGCACAACCCACACAATTTCAAAACTTTCTTTACAACTGTAGCTCAGGATCTAGTGTGCTTCAACAGCAGCCCTGGGAACTACAAGTTGTGGACTACAAACTGTGGCATGTTGGGAGAACTTCCTGGTTCCAGCCAGGATGTACCCTCTGCCCCCAACAGGGTCTCAGTAAGGACTGAGCTGGAAACAGCACACAGGCTGCATGCTGAGAGAAGGGACTGCTGGACTGTGATCCTGCTCTATGTTTTTTTACAGAATAAAGCCTGTTCCTGGTGTTTTGTCTGAGTGGGTCTGGTTTGAGATGCACACACACTAATACACAATGCAGAGCACACCAAGAAGACTCAGGCCTAGCCTCCCACAGTTGTGTAAGAAGTCACAAGGCTTCCCCTATGCTGAATAACTTCACACTGGGCTAGTGAATAGGAGGGGTTACACAACTATGAAATCTAACAACTTATCTTTAAAAACATGAGACCTGACATACAGATGTAATCACAAGACTCCAAGACCAAGGGTCAGAGGCGTAGGCCTATGGTGCCTATGTCTTAATCTAGTCATGCTGAGTTTTATTTAATAAAAAACTGGGTACCTTGTCTGGAAAGCAGGACCAGAGTTGAAAATATCCGTGTCAGCCACACATTTGATTAAGTATGCTATAGCCATCCAATGGCCCAATCCTTCTTATCCTCTATTTAGCCAAGATGCGCTTCCTATACATCAATTAATGTGATGGGTAGGATGCAGGCACAGTGCAATGAATTTGTGATACAACTAGAAGAGTTTGATGCTATGAATAACTGTGTTGTTTCAATAACATAATGAGGTTAACTGTCTACAAAGTAGTGGCAGGAAGAATGAAGTCTAACAAAAACGCTGAAATGATTTCTGAAAATTACAAAAGTACGGGACCAAAATTAAAGTACAGGACCATTTCTACATTGTTACTGATTAGACTTATATAGGGGCTTCTGGCTAATTAAAATATAATTGCTAAACTTCTATCCCACTAGAACTTGCTGACACACAACCACCCCTTAATTTCATTCTATGAATAAGTCTTAACTGCACAGTTAATCTGGGCTCTTACTAAATTTTGGCCCTCGTTCCCCCACCATTTACACAGGAAAAACTATGACCCAGTCTGAAGTATCTTTAGGTCCAGGCTAGGTTACACAGCTCTCAGGCAGATTAAAACCTAAACTCCATTTTCACTTGGGTTGGAATCCATTCTTTCTGCAGTGAGGATGTACTGATAGTCCTCCAACCCTTCCCATAAAGCCTCCTAAAAGTCAAAGCTCTCCCAAAATTGACATGTGACTGGGAAAGAATCCTAGAAAGTCTCAGCACAAAGAACCATGTGCTACACCTCCAGACACACACGGGTAAAAGCAGTAAGAGCAAGGATGCAATAACATGGGTGGAGAAAATAAACAATTAGCAAGAGCATTACCTGGAGCACTTGTTTGCTCCTCAAGAAAAGACTTTTGTTTTGCTTGTTTATTTATTTTCCAGGCAGGAGTGACTGTAAGACTTTTAAGTGTCAAAGGGTACAGTGGAGATGGAGTGGTTGATGATGGCAAGGATGTAACGGAGGCAGAAGCAATAAATTACAGTAGAAGGAGGGAGTAGTGATGACTCTGCTTACAGGAGATAAAGGTAAAGCAAGGCTTTGATGGATGCACTAAAGGTGCACAACTAAGATTGTAGCTGGATCAAAGAAGGTTAAGTCAGCAGTCTACACAATCCTCCAAATGAAACATTTAGCAAACTTCAAAGATAATTTGAGGGAAAAGGGGATTGGGAGAGATTTATTGTTTGTGACACAGCAGATGGCAGAACAAATGCCCTTGCATACTATTAGGGGCCACTATGCTGCTAGAGATTCTGACTCTTATATGAGACCTAGAACTGAAGTCCTGACTGCTGGTGATCTCAAAGATGCCAATGCACTTTTTATAGGGGAGTAGGAATGTTAGCTCCACAGTGATCAGGGACTTAATTCTACTTCTCATCTGAAAGACTGACATATAAAATAAACTGCCATGTAAGGCCTATTGGAACCAATAGTACAAATGAGTAAAACATCTGGATAGACATTTTTATAGAAGAGGATTAAGAGAGACAGCAAACAGGGAGGTAAAGATGCAATCACTATGACAGGCCTTGTTGAGCTAAATGCCCTTTACTTTTCCATCATTCCTTAGGAACTGAAGAACCTACACACAGTACATTCCTTGGGATGATTGCTCATGATTAGATCCATTTGCTTTACACAATGGCTGTGTGACACTGATTAAATAAATATGTCAGTAAATCACAGCATGCCACGCAATAATGTAGCTAATGTGGGACTTATTTCCTTTTAGCTTGACTTTTCGCACTGATATGTTAAGGTAACATGTACTGTGATATAAATATGCTTCCTGCATTGCCACCTTGACAGCACTTATAGCTTAAGAAGCAAGAAATAGGCTGGGAATCAAACCTGTGCCTTCCAGACAGCAAATGCTACCATCAAGCTGGCCTTATGGCACAGCCTGTAAATTACAATATTTTCTCTTGGGCATACCCAGCTCTACAACAAGGAGCTGGAAGGAGTCAATAATATGACATCATGGACTGAATAAACATAATCCATACACAATAAGCATGGCATTATAAAGCATTCTGTAGGTGAGTATTAGTTTTATAATGAGAATGGTTAGAGAGCCTTCCTGTATTTATTGCTACAGTATAAAACCAACCAACCCACACAAATGTACACCAATTATCCCCATACTGAAATTCTGTACTTACTTGTGATAGAAAAGGCCTTGGGGGCAGGGCAGGTGGTGGTGGTGGTAACCAGCCTGATTTCATAGCTGAAATGAGAGAGAAATAAAATTAACCACTACAACTGAAAACTAGACCAGTGGCTTGCAAACTTGTTGAGTTGAGCTGCCCACTTGGTTACAATTTTTGGAAGGCCCTCCCTTCCCTCCCCCCCAACCACAACCCAGACAAAAGTAGATACATGCAAAAGTGTGCTTGACAGCCTACTCCGAACCCTAACAGAGACCCTGACACTACTTTAATTAACTTACCTACACTGGTCCATTTCAGTACACAGAAACTTACCAATGGCACAGACATGGCTTCCTCAGCAGCTGGCTGCTTCTACCTTGCAGACAGGCTGCACTACTGGATAGGGTCAATACCTGTCACTCTTCCCTTTCCCCCTCAGGTTTGCAGAGTTGGGGAAGGTGTGTGTCACGTATATGGGGGTAAAGCCGGCACTAGGTGTGGAGGAATAGCTATGGCAAATGTTTACACTGACCCATAGACTAGGTGGCCCACAGAGGTGACTCAGGGGGTTGAGATGGCACACTGGCTCAGGTCCCACCACATGGTGCTGTCACAAGGCACCTGGCATCACCGCTCCCCTCCCACTCCGAACATTTCTCCTGCCCCTCAAGGAGGCGTGCCCTCCAGTTTGTTGGAATTAGACTATTTTCTTCGATGACTGGCTGTGAGGAGATAGTTTTCAATATTTTTAATGATGAAAATCAAACTGGGTCTTTACTAAAAACAATTCTGAGCAAACACGGTTTGAAACCTCTTCCTGTTACAGTATGACCTCTAAAAAAGACCAGAGATTTAAATGCTATAAAAAGCTTCACGTTAAAGTAAAAGGTAAAAATACAGTCAAGCAGCTACAAGGATATATAATCGGCTGCATACAGCTAGAACAATTTGACTGTAGTTAAATTGCAGAGATAGGGTGAACACCTACTTTTTCTCAGAACTCTGTTCTTTGTCATTAGCATTATTGACTTTTTAAAAAATAATCCAATGTAATAATGTAGACATTTGGGTTTGCTCAAGATAAAGTACACTGACAAGTGACAAAACCCAGTCAGAGAAGAAAACATCCCCATTGGAACTAGAATAATGGTTGCTTAAATGAAGCATACAGAGATCAGTTTTAGCTTTGATTTGTTTTTGTTTTTTGATGGGGAAAAAGATATTAACAGTCAATTTTGGTCCCCTTTGGTAATGTAACAAAGCTACACAATGCAATCTTTCCTTCTGAGCCAGTGAACTGAGATGGTAACAACCATGTGGGTCATGCATTATAATTCTCAATCTGGCTCTTGTTAAATCCGTGAAACCCATCTGAGGGCAGAACAGCAGGGAAGATGAAGCTTTGTAAAGGCAGCTGTGATGAGGAGGACTAGATCAACACACAGATATCAAGTGAGTTTGATGAGAGTCTTGAGTGATTTTCCCTTCTAGAGGCCCCTGTGCCGCATAGCCTTCCCCACCACTTGCCTTTGAAAAAATACAGGTCCGCTTATCTTAGATTTGTGTTTATTTGTAAAGCCTACAATGAAGCACTAAACCATTCGTTAAAATAAAATAGCCCTTTTACTTTAACAGTGCTAAACAAGGGGGTTTATATACACATTTATTTTTAGTCGTATCCATTTTCTAAAAGACTACATAGATCATTACAAGTTTTGTTACAGCATAGCCATTTATTAAAATGCATTCCATCTAAATTTTTCCATGTGTTTTCCCTAATGCAAACCTGTTAACTTCATTTAAAAAAACCCCCAAACCTAAAGTACTAAGAACCAGATTTTTAAAGCTATTTAGAAATTGTTACATTCAGTGCTGCAACAATAGGACCTACTTTAAGTGGCTAAACCCCTTCTGAAAAACTAGACTGAAGTTCCTGCATCAGTTAGGCATTTCAGTGCTGAGTGCAACGACACCTAGATTACTTTAAAATCTGGAGCCAAGTACACAGAGATGTTAGCGTAACAATGTATGAGTAAAATATTGAACACAGCTGTATTAGCCAATGATATCTCCAAAGAGGTATGTCAGACACAAGATGGAAAAAAACAAAGAAGTGCCAAACAGCGATGCAGAAACCTAGTGTAGATTACCGATGGAAGCTACTTAGGCTGCAGATGTAGAAGATGAACCATATCCAAACAGACACAGATTAAATTACTATTATCCTTCACCACGTTTAGTTAGATTTTTAAAAGGACACTATACAACTCTGATGTTTCCAGCTGTCATCACCCATCTCATTCAACTAATCTTTGGGTGGTAAGGGAGGGCTGAGAAACTTTCCTGACTCCAGATTCCTTTAGGGCTGATGGTGTGACTGGTAATTACAGACTAATAGCTCATACTGAAAGCAGAACCTAGTTCATACAGAAAAGCTCCCTGGGACAATCAAACAAATTCTATGTACATGATGATTGTATAGGCTCAACGTAATGAGCTTATCTGGGGAGAATCTTGTAGGATTCATTTTTTGGAATTAAGCTGAAAAATGTGAATACATTTTACATGGCCTGATGTAGGAGAATTAGAAGAATAATATAATTTATAGTTTTCCACGGACTTCAAAACATTAAGCAAAGGAAAGGAAGTGTAATTATACCCATTTCACAGATGGAAAAAAACTGAGCTTGGGCTGCCCAAGGTCACCCAGCAGGTCAGTGGCAGGGCCAGCTAAAGAACTCAGGTTATCTGATTCCCAGGGAATCTCTCAGTTAGACTAATATCATGATATGCACCATTCAATAACAAGGTAGTAAAATCACTATAGGTCAGTCCCTTCCAGTTGCTATTGTTTCTTACAATTATGCTGTGGGAGCCAGAACCCAAAGCCATGGAAGATATTACAGTAATGAATGGCAGGACTGGAAAGGTAATCCAAACACATGCAAAACAGACAGTGATGGAGTACAGTACTCATAGCCAGCAGTCACTGGGTACTGCCTACTGTATTAGGTTGTTCCTTTGACTTTCTGATTAATTTGACCCACTTTCACTGCATGCTAATGTTCTCCTTAACTCTGATGTGCCATTTGTGAGCCATTTGTACAAAAGTCACTGCTCGCCTCCATGCCAGAGCTGTCTTTCATGGGAGCCAACTCTGTGGGTACTCCAGGACTAGAGTACCCATACAAAAAAATCAGTGTCTGCTTAGTGCCCACCGGCAACCAGCTCCTCCACCTCCCGCCTCCATCTGTTGGTGGCCCCACTGATCAACTCCTCCCCCAACCTCCCACTGCCTCCTGCCTGCTGCGATCAGTTGTTCCACAGGGTGCAGGAGGCACTAAGGGAAAGGCAGGAATGGGGATGGGGCACAGGAGGTGGGGGCACAACTAGGTGGGGAAGAGGTGGAGCCCTGGGGGAAAGGGTGGAGTGGGAGTAGGGTCTGGGGCTGAGCACCGCCAGGTAAAGGAGCAAGCTGGCGCTTGTGCAGTCTTTAGTCTCAAAAATGCTCCAGAATGTACTACAGCTGGTGTACATTCTGTATCCCCAACAGCCACCACGCTATCCCAGTGACCCCCAGAGAAACTATGAGATTCTATAGCGAAGAAATGAGTTTGCATGTTCTGAAGTTTCTCCCAAGCCCAGAACTCATACTTAGTACCCCACAACACTGCCCCATTGTTCCCCACAACCGTTCTTATTAAAATTATTTTATTCTGAAGTAGTCAAGTAGAACACAGCACATCTTACTTCAGTTTTTAAAATATGCCACATCTGAGAGTTTAGTAATTTAAGCTAGTGAGATACTTAGCGATGTGAATTTGACCCAGTTTCCTCTTTTTTTTTAATCCTACAAATTCTAACTTAAGCTAGTCATGAAATATTCATAAAATCCCTGCTGTTTCAGAACATCCATGGCCTGTTGTTAGAAGGAAATCATGCTTATGTTAGCACAGTTGCCAAAGAAGATTTGGAGTCAGCTGGCTTTTGCGAAGTAATAAATTATAAAAAACCATGCCCTGTTTTTTCTTCCAAAAGGGGAATGAAAAGTATAAACTAGCCCAGCAAACAGTTCTTTCCAATGTGAACACAAATATCAGGATAAACTTAAAAAACAACAAATAGTCTGGTAGCACTTTAAAGACTAACAAAACATGTAGATGGTATCATGAACTTTTGTGGGCACAGCCCACTTCTTCAGGCTTCTTTAATAGGAAACGGCAGCAAATAAATGGAAAAAATGAGGTTTCTTACCTGCAACTAAATGTTCTTTGAGATATGTGGTCCCTATCTGTATTCCACTGGGGTTATGCACATGTATCATACACCCAGAGTTGGAGAATCTGAAAGTAGCATCTACTGGTCCATGCATGCACCCTGACTCACCTTGTGCTTCCGGCCGAGGAGCCAAAGGGTGAGGCGAAGCAACATCTCCAGTTTCTTTTCCACTGTGAATCTAACAGATCCAAAATAGAGGGGAAGGAAAGAAGTGGAATACAGAGATGGACCACACATCTCGAAGAACCTCTAGTTACAGGTGCATAATCTTCTCCTCTTCTTAGAGTGATAATCCATATTACAGTCTATTGTGGATGACTGTCAACCAGTATCTAAACTGGAGGAGGGTACAAGAGTGAAAATGGAAGGGTACTGCAGAGAACTGATATGCCCAAGGAGGCGTGCACTGTTGAATCCTGTACCAAGCCATATGTGTTGCAAACATGGGGATAGAACTCGATGTGCCTATGAGAGGCACACAATGTGGTCAATGCTTCCGCTCTAGTGGAGTGAAGCTGTATCCTTGTGATGGATGGTAAGTTCAACAGCTGGCAGCAGAGTTTAATGCAGCCATAAATCCATTTGCAGATTCTCTGGATGGCTACAGCCTGCCTCAATTCTCTCTGCTACTATAATACTTGATTGTTTTTGTTCTCTGCAGGTAAAAGGCCCAGCCTTGTTGGACATTGGAGGAATGGAGTCTACATTCTTTTGAAGAAGTATGCAATTTCTAGAAGAACACAGGTAAGTGAATGGATTGGTTAATATGAAACTGAAAATCACCTTTGGTAAAAATTTTAGGCGTGAGTGTAAGGAGACCTTATCCTTGTGAAATACTGCAAACAGTATAGCCACTCTCATAGGCTCCTTTTTATTGAAGTGATAGAAAAAAATAGCAAGCTTCATGGAGAGAAGGGACATGGATCAAGATACCCTTGGTTCAAAGGGGGTGGTTGTTAATTCTAGGAGTACCAGATTTAGGTCTCATTGAGGTGCAATCATCTAGGGGGGGGGTGGGATGGTTCTTAGGAGGCCTTTCCAACACCTTGTGGTTGACAGCTGTGTAAAAACAGAGTAACCCTCCAAAAGAAGATGGAATGTGCTGATTGCCAGTAAAAGGACTCTCAAAATGCTGAGGGCAAGCCCTGATGTCTCTAAAGATAGAATGTAAACCAGGATTAAGGGAATCTCCTCTGCTTCTGGTAAAACCCCTTTGTGTTGTGTTCAAGATGAACGGTGTCTTCACTTAGCCCACAAACACGCTCTAGTGGAATCCTGCCTGTTGTTAGAGAGAATGTCTTGTATTTTCTAGGAACATTTGATACCCATCCAAATACTATGCTTTGAGGTGGAGCAAATCTGCTTTGGGATGCTTGATCTTGCCATTGTACTGGGTCAGAAGATTGGGAGAGTAATCAGCGGATGTGGGGACATGCACAAGAGATTGGAGAACCAGAACTGTTTGTGCCAGAAGTGAGAAAATCAGAAAGATTGTTGACTTGTCTCATCAGATTCTGTGTAGCACTTGAGCTAAGATTGATAGTGGGAAGGAATAGCTGAATTGGTTTGACTAATAGAGAAGGAGAGCATCACTCTAAGGGTATGTCTACACTACCACCCTAGTTTGAACTAGGGTGGTTAATGTAGGCATTCGAAGTTGCAAATGAAGCCTGGGATTTAAATATCCCGGGCTTCATTTGCATCTTGCCGGGTGGGCGCCATTTTTAAATCCCCTTAGGTCGAACTCCGTGCCCGTGGCTACACGCGGCACGGAGTAGGTAGTTCGAATTAGGATCTCTAATTCGAACTACCGGTACACCTCGTTCCACAAGGAGTAACACAAGTGCCTGAAAGCAGGCAATGTCTTCCTGTAGAGACTATTACAAAAGCCTTTGCATTTAGCATAATTCAGAAAGTCATATTTAGCTTACAATGCTTGACAATCGGCCTTAAAAGTGCAGCAGCCCACAAGATTGCTGCACTCTCCTCTCCCCATCCCACAAGTTGTGGTGAGATGGAAATGGCCACTGGATCAACTAATCCCATCCCAACCCACCTATCTTCTAGCCTACTCCCATGCAAGTATCGTTATCTCCTTCCTTCTCCCTCCAGAAGCTTCCGCATATTAAAGCACAGTGGGCTAATATGGAACACAATTGTGAGGGATGAGATAGATGCAGAGAGATCCTGGAATTATGCCTGAGGAGCAGAGGCACCCAAGTTTTGCTGCATGCAGATCTGCTGGAGTCCACAGATTTTCCTCACAGAGGATGTAGGAGTAAATTCTGGAATATAGGGACCTTGGTGTCCTAAGCTCTTTCTACCACAGTTTGCACTGAATTTTGCCTCACAATTTTTAGTGACTTTGCAACACTGATATTAGAGTAAGCAGCATACTTCAAATCTTAAATATCGTGGACAAAGTAGCTCATAGTTATCAATGAAAGAAGAGTTGGTGCATCACGTTTCCATGTGTTTATATTAGCATGCATATACAATACTACATTCAGGGTGAAAGCATTTTCTTGCATTGGTTTGCTCCCACAAAGAGAGCGATAGTGCTTCCACTACAAAAATCATTACTCTTCACTTAGCACGTATGTTCTTCATGGTGAAATACCATCCTGGCAGCCTTCCAAGGCCATTTCTCAGCCTTATTCTGGCAATCAGAAAAGCCTATTAATGCTGACAGGACCCTAAGTGAGATAAAAACATGTGCACCAACCTGAAAACTAGATTAAGGCTTAAAAATAAACTTCAGAATTTAATTCTACATCCTGAGACTTGGCTATTACATAAGTCCTGTATGGTCTCTTATCTCTCTTCTAGGGAAAACAAACACTATACCACATAATAAAGGGAATTCAAAATTGTGCAACCACATCACTTTCATTATTTGCAGCCAAAAGCAACACACACATACACACACACACACACACACACACACACACACACACAAATCCCATCCCCTGTTTTATTTTCCATTTGTCAGCAAGTGATCAGGTCACTCATTCTGACATTTCCTAAACAGAGATTGTTTTCTATGTTATCAGTTCTACGTTCACAACTATGACAGTGATCCATCAGGCTCACTAGAGGCATTCTCCCCCATCTGGATGGACACAGTCATTCAGTAGGATGATGGGATAAGATGCAAAGGTTGAGACCAATCACAACTGACAGCCCAAGACCCAGCTCTCTTATTTGACATATTTGATCTAAAAGGAGTGACAGTCCAGAGGAGGAGGTGACCTCACCTAACCCAGGAAAATTGGGGCCTTTAGTTCTTCACCAGCTACAGCAGAGGCTGTAACGCAGATGGGGCTGGATTTACCAGATTCTTTGAGACTTGAGGAAAACAGAGATCATAGACCAGGTTTATTTTTAGCCATTATAACAATTCTTATCCCTATCAGTATCTCATACAAGAATTATACCCAAAAACTTCGTATTAAAAAGCTAACTGTTAAAGACAAAGCAGCATGACACTAACCATGCTATTTTCAAACTGTGAGGAAAAACCAACCTGTAATTGTGAAGCTTCCATTAAATTCAGTGGGAGCTGTATGCTAAACCCTACTTTTTTTTTTTTTTTTAATTTAGAGCTCATCCTTCTAAACAACTACAGGTTGTACCTCCAAACACTGGCATCTCTCTGTCTGGCAATATCCCTTGTCTGGCAGGACCAGAGATGCTCCTGGACCAGAGAGCCTGGGAGCCTAAGGGCTGGAGGGACAGCCGGGCCAGGGCAACAGGGTCAGCAGCCCAGCTGGGGGCAGCAGAGGACCAGGGCCAGAGACCTGGGGCAGCCTTCAGCCAGGCTGGAGTCTCCCAGCAGCATGGGTTGGCTCAGGGCTGGAGTTTCCTGCCAGCCCCCCCCCTCCAAGAGTGCAGGGCCAGGGAACCACGGCAGTCCCTGGGACTGCAGGGCTGAGGCTGGAGCCCCACGGTAGGAGCCGGAGCCTGTGCTGCCCAGGGAGCCAGCAGCAACTAGGCAAGAAGCCCAGTCAGGTGGAGGAGGGGGGAAGGGACAAGGCAGAGTGCTTGGTGGGGCCACCTGCCAGCGGCAGACAATGGGTTCGGGGCTGGTGGCAGGAGACCATCCCTGGTCCAGCAAACTCTCTCCCATCCAGGTCCTGATGGTGCTGGGCAAGGGAGGTCCAACCTCTATTAGAAAAATCACGTGTCATCTTGCTTGACCGCACCCCTGTCCCCAAAAATGTACATACACACACACACACACACACACACAAACTCAAAACATTTTGTAATACTCCACAAGGTCAACCACAGAATACACATTCATTCCCAGATACATGGGGATATAACAAATTTAGACAGAAGGCATAAAGAAATAACTAATTTGCAATAAACCATTTAAAAGCTTTCATCAATAACAATTCCTTTTTCAAATTTAAATAAAATTACTAAAGACAAAATCAAAAGGAAACTGGGAGCAGGAGAAAAAGGGGAATATAACCATTATCCCAAATTGTTTCTACAATAAAGACGGCTTTAATTTTATTTGTACTGTATCAAGAAATCAAGCTTGCATAAACTTTTACATCCATGAACATGGAGCAGAGTGAGACAATATCTTAGATATTATTCATGGTGAAGAGCTGAAATGCCTAAATATTGGGATGGGGGAAGGAGTCTTCTTTTTTAAATCACTGTGCTATTTAAAATCTGAATGATGTAAAGGATCTGGGGGCACAGATGGTGTTTGCTGTGATCCTTCTTGTCAAGAGTAAGGGCCCTAACAGACAGATGCATCCTGGAGGTGAATGCCTGGCTGCCAGGATGGTTTCATCTTCCTTGACTATGGGATGCTGTTCTGGGAAGGACTGCTAAGCAGAGATGAGGTCGACCCTTGAACATTTACATAGAATAAGGGCATTTTTTTTTTTTGCAAAAAATTTGATGAAAAAAATTCCCAGTACTTGACCAGAAACAATAAAATAAATTGTAGGTTGTGATCTGGCCCTCAAACCTACATAAGTTGAAATAAAATAAAAATGAAAGCTCAAAAATACCTTCACCCTAGCCTACAAAATGGCTCTTTTTACCAGAGGTCAGAAAGCAGGAAAATACCTCATTCACTGCCTCTTACCCAAATTGGTCAGATGAAGACCACTACACTAAAGGAAAATGAAGGCCACTACTAAAGACTCCAAAAATAGCCCAAAGACAAGCATATCCCTTCCAGGATGTTCTTCTCTCTCCAGTGGATCTGTGAAGCAAAGACTCCATGGGACAGAGCAACAGGTCACCTCTGAAATACCCTCTCTCCGGGCCCATATTATGTATAACCTTGGGGAAAAAAATGGGCATATCTTATCTAAGTAAGGGTATAAAGAAGAGATAAAGATGTTGCTAATTGATTTATGTATTTAAGTGTAATTTTGTCAAACATGCCATTATGTTTCCAGGAATGAATGAAGCTCAACCATACATATAAATGGGAACATGCACACCAAGAGCTGTGTAC
The DNA here is from genome assembly GCA_032595735.1 of Pelochelys cantorii. Lineage (NCBI taxonomy): Eukaryota > Metazoa > Chordata > Testudines > Trionychidae > Pelochelys > Pelochelys cantorii. The sequence goes on along the minus strand of CM064326.1, from coordinate 139,125,155 downwards.
CAAGGGTTAAATATTCAGCAAAAATAATACACGGTGATCCTAGCAGCAAGGATTAATTTTGTCAACTGCTAAACCAAAGACAATGTGGTAAGTAAGGCGCTAGTAATCTCGTTTAAAAAAACCCCAGAAAGTCTTATATTGGTACTATTGAACCAAAGCAAGATCCTATGGTGTATAAACCATAAAAACTATGCAGGAATGTATATATTTTCTCCTGAGTAAATACACTAATGGCCTATACAAATTATATTGAGCAGAAAACTATCAAGGGATATCTTGCTCAATCAGTTTTGTAAAACCCATGCTTCATGACACTAAAACTGTTTCTGCTGCTCTCTTTCATTGCAAAAACTGCTTGCACTACGTTTGAAAAATGAGTTATGAGTGCTTAGTCATAAGTGAACAGTTACATAAGAAGAAAAGATTGTATGCACAGTATTGTATACATTTATGACACGCTGACACTAATACTAAACTTTTCATTTTTAAGAACATGAAATAATGTTCTACTACCATAAATGTTTGACGACAACAACATTTTAGCTATGAAACTATTTTTAAAGCCCCACTTCAGAAAAACACTTACATACATGCTTAACCACCTCCCCAGTTAGGGAAAACACTTAGGTTATGTCTACACTACCAGATTATTTTGAATTAAGTTATTATTTCAAAATAAGCTTATTCCTCTTCACAAGCAGGAGTTATTATTTCGAAATAACAAGCCCATTATTTTGAAACAACAGGCTTGGTAGTGTGGACGCTTGCCTTGTTATTTCAAAATAAGGGGAGTTATTTCGAAATAACTCCCTCGTGTAGACATGCTCTTAAGGGTGTGCTTAAATACCTTTGACTTCCATGGGACTTAAGCACATAATTACCAGCTTTCCTGAATAGGAATCCTTTCCTGAGTCATGGGGTCAGTGAACAAAGTATATATTATATATAGATATATAGATCATCTTCTCAACATCTGCTGCAGAAACAGGCTGATAACATTAACAGTTGTACATGTAAATATCAATTTGGGATAGCTAGCTATTTAGAACAGTTGTATTTCTGAAGCACCCATCACAGTAGCATTTGAGTGACAAGCAGTAACAATGGTTACCTTGTGTGTTTTGCTGGAAAATTTTATTTAGGTCCAAAGAGGAGGCTCTGGAATGTGATTTCTGCGGCCTTGGAGGCGGTGTAGGGGGCTCTTCCCCCTTTTTCATTGCATCTTCAATAGATGTGCTAGAATAGGACCTAGAGGAAAATAAAAGAATCTCAAAGGAAAATAAAATCAACTAATATTTTTAGACCGCGCACTTATACAAATGTAGTAAATACTGACTGGAGTTGATCTTTACATTGGAAAATTAGTGTATCACAGATTGAAAGAGCGGCTGAGGGTGGGATGTAATATTAGATGGCATAGACAGAGGTTGTTATTGCTCTAGAGTGAAAGGGTAAGTTTTCCACCTCCTACACAGCTGTACTCATATTTTTTGTGGATCAGGCACAGAGGGGACCATGTAAACACATAGGCTATGTCTACACAGCAGCATTATTTCGAAATAACTGATGTTATTCTGAAATAGCAGTCTGCATCTACACAGCAAGCAGATATTTTGACATAATGTCGAAATAATGTCAAGCTGGAAGACTTCTTACTCTGATTCCTGTAAGCCGCACGAGGAGTAAAGGAAGTTGGAGGAAGAGTACTCTAACTCGGACTTCCTGCTGCGTAGACAGAGCCAAAAGCTGAAATAAGCTATTTTGACTTAAGTTACGCAACTGACGTAGCTCGAGTTGCATAGCCTATTTCGGCTTCAGCTCTGCTGTGTGGACGTGCCCATATAGTCCAGCGACTTATGCAATACATGGTAGGTAGGGGTTCTGAAGTTAAAAAAAATGAACTTAGTCCATACTTTTCAAAGTAACTTAAGACACCCCCACCCGATTCTGTGATTTTAAAAACACAGCTAAGTGAATTTTAAGACCATAAAACAGCAAAAGCCTTGGCTTGAGTTAAGCACAAAGCATGCAGATTGTGTCTAGTTACATAGTGATTCTGTCATGTGACTAACAGCTGGGATTGAGAACACCAACAAATCATATTTTCTTATGCAAAATAAACTCAGCTCTCCAAAAGTAAATATTTCCTTACCACATTATATCAACCTTGAATTAGTCAGGGACAAGGAATGCATTTCTAATTTTTGCATACCTGTCCCAAGTGCATTCCTTGTTTTATTTTCCACTACTGACTTTACTATCCTATTAGATAGTGTTCATATTCTTTCCCACAATACTTTTTTTCCAACCCTGAAGTACATCAAACCTCCGTCCTGCAAATACTGTATGCCTGTAGCACCAAGTGTACTCCTTTGCTGAAGCAGGCCAGTTAAATGCTTTTTCCTCCCTTACCTCAATTTACTGCCACTTTGGGAGCAAAACTACATCTGTGGCATAGAAGTCTGCTTAGTATTTTTACAACTCCTGGTTTTAGAGGATGCATCTATAACCCTTGAAACATACTCTAAATAGGCAAGCATATAATTTTGTTCTATATATAGTTTAATTTCAGAGTGTTTATTCAATTATAAACCTTATAAGGAAGAGACTTATGATTATATATTCATTACAGTACAGAAAGAAATTAACCACCTAAGCAGTTAATCTGATTGGCTGAAATTGACAACCTAAAGTAAAATACAAGATGTGGGTATGCCAGAATGCTGATCAGCCAAAAACAATGCTGAATTCAATTACTGTAGTTTTGATTACACAGTATTTTCAGACCTGAGTTGCTTTTTTCATTCCCTGAAAGAATCCAACTTTATGAACCTTACACCATGTTCCTTCACACACACACCAAGTGGTTACTGTTAGATGTGACAGTACACATATTCCAATGACAGGACACACTCAGCCACATCAGATGCTGCCTTTTGTTGGTGCTCTCTAGGTTGTCCAATGCAGCTATCTATATGTAGCATGCAACATTCAATTAGATGAAGTCTTAAGACTGTTCCTGAAATGAGATGATGACAGATTTCCCTTCATGGCATTGGGCTGGCCTCTATTTCCACCACAATTAATAAAATGCAACACTAACATCTTCATTCCTAAGCAATTTGAGGTTAACACAGTTGAAGATCTTATCAGACGGGAATATTTCTTTGACAGAAATAGAAACACGTACCTGGATCTTGGTCTTGCCTTGAGTGTGTTTGATTCCTGAACAACTGAAACCCATAGATTATTTGTTAAAAACATTCTTTACAAAAAATAAGAGGTTTCTTTATCTGCAGAATCATAGCTAATCAGAATTAATCATTGCAAACAAATGGAGGATGGTAGAGTGATGCTTATCCCTGCATAATGATGAGGATTTTAACTGTTTTCATTCCTTACTCCCCATCTGTAACAGTGGATGTTCTCTTTATACACATAAATATCTAGGACTTTTTTTACTCCCATTGAGACTGACTATCCCAACTCTTGGCTTCAGTTATATATTGCACCAATAAGCTCCACAGATTCAGAGTTATTTAAAAAGTATTTCCTTTATTTATTTTAAAGTTTTGGCTTTATTCAGTTTAACTTTTCTTGTTTTGTGATGCAAGAAAAACAGCAGTGCATGAGCCATATCCTTTTCTAATAGTGTCCTCTCTAAACAAAGAGTAATCTTGAGAAATACAACTTTATGATTGCTCTAAGTTATGTTTTTGGGGTAGGACACCAGTGTAATTAATTTTAAAGGTCTAAGATAGAAGAGTTCCTTCTTTAATTGTTAGACTAGATACAATGCTAAAGAGAATCCAGAGGAATGGTACTGGAGAGAGATTTTCAGTATTATTTGTTACCTTCGGAAAAATTAGCATTTTGCCAATAATTACCACACTCCAATATCTATCTTATCTTACCATAGATTTTCCTACACGGGAGCTATCTGTGTTGGCAGTTGGCAAATGTTGACTTTGTAATGGCTTGTATTATTCTCTTGTACGCACATAACAATTAGGGAATTTACAGATGTGTAAAACAAATGAAATAGCAGGCAACACAATGTAGATGCACAAATACACACTTTTTCCTCATAAGAAAAGTTGTTTGCATGAGCTGTGCACTATTGACTGAGGTTCTGCATGAAGGATATACGCAACTGACAATGATTAATGCTCAGTTAGAAAACCACTTATAAATGAATCTCTCAGTAGATTACTGTCAACAAACTGATTCAGTCATTCTAGATACCACTGTAACCAACTTTTACTAGCAACTAAAAGAAAAAAGGAGAGGGAATTACTCTTAACGAGTAATAATGATAATCTTTTTTAGGTTTGAAACACTCACCGAATACAATTTTAGCAACATATTCCTACAGTAATATGACCCAATTTTGACAATACTGAAATAATATTAAATTATTTGTATAATTTTTGAAAGATGTGCCTTCTCATTGTATATCCTTCTAGGTGAACAATAGTTTTAGAATGTTTGTTGTTTTGATAGTGGTGTAAAGAAAACATAGAGTCCCACAATGACACCTCTACAATGAGCCCCTCACTTGTAACTGCCTGGAGGCAGATTTGAACCTGGGACCCCTGCAGCTTAGCATAGGAGCCTCTACAGCTTAAGCTATAAAGCCAACTAGCTCCCAGCTTAGGCTGTAGAGCTCACTCATTTTTATCTCTCCCTGTAAGTGGTCTAAGTGCCAGTTCATAGGACAGTGAACCACACTCATTAGATGTGCAGGTTACACTTCGGTTGAGGTGAACACAGGGACATAGAGGGAAAAGGTATGGGAGGGGCTAGAACTGGCCATGGCTTAGGGACAAGTATGAGCAATGACAGTTTTTCTGAGCTTTACTGCTAGGCATGCTGCTAAACTGTGATACAGAAATCCCAGGGGAGTATAAAGAGAGAAAAATAAGATTCTGCCACTAACTCTCCCTTCTAGTGGGAAGTATACATGTGAGAGACTAAGCAATCAGTCAAGAACATGAGCTGAAGATAGGGAATGCGGCAGTTACCAAGTGTTTGGGAGGGAGCCAGGAAAAAAAGAGTTGGAAATGAGGCACTCAGCTGTTGAGAGGCCATTAATAAACTTGAATTTTAAGGCACAACTTGCTATGACAGGCCCTTGGGGTCAGTTTGCGTAATCAAGGATATCTTCATGATTAAAAGGACCAGAAACTTCATTCTTTTTAAAGGGCAAACCCAGATTGCACTAATACCTGAGTGGTTAGCCACTAAGGTTTATAAACTTACTGAGACCCGATGGAGTTTTCAAATATTCAGATCTTTGCAAAGACTATTTTTAGGAACACTGGGTAGTTAATTTTTAAGACACCACTTCTCACTGAGGTTAAATTAACAGAATAAGTATGAAGTTTCTAGACCAAGCAAGCAATTTTTGACACATGCCGTTCCAGAAATAAAACTTCTAAGATGACAGAGGTGGGGAAGGAAATCAATAGCTGCAGGAAAGCAAAACTAGTTACAGCCTGAACTATGGAATCAGTGCGATAGCACCATAATTCTTCTCACAAGATCTAATTTTTCAAAATTGCTAAGCACCCACAACCCACATTGACTTCTATGAGAATTATGGATACTCAGCTCTTGTGAAAATCAGGACTACTCAGAAACATTACTGGCAAGACATAATATTTACTCTGTGTCTGCGAAGGGTTTCCATCAATAGTTATATCATTAATGCTTTTCTGTCAATCTACTGTACAGAAAATACTGAATTTTACAATATGCCAAATCACAAAATGTCCTTTGTGCTTAAGAAATTAATACAAAAAAAATTAATTCACTTAAAAAATAAAGCAAGAAGAAAGGCAGTAAACTTTTTTTTGACAAGTTCAGCTCCTAATTAGGATAAACTTTACAAATAATGGTCATTAACCCATGGATTATTTTTTTTAAGTAATTTTATTATTAAAAATTATCATAAGAGCAAAAGGGACATTTCCAGTTAAATGAAATAATAAAACAAATTTAGGCTCATTTTGATAAGAATATTGTTTGGCTGACACATTCTTTAAAAAAAGTTTGTTTTTAATAAAAAGACATGAAATTTTTTCTCCTCTTACCTGTTTTGGCAGACAAGTGTTGAGATGGTTTAAAATCCTTTGGTATTGTTTTTGCAGTAGTGCTTGTGTTCACAGCTTAATTAAAAATAAACTGAAAGTTATTTTAAATTAATTATGCACTTGAACAAAGCAGTCTATAGCTCTCAACTTTGATTAATGCCCTATTAATACTACTACTTACATGCTGAAAAGGAATGTACACACATTAGGTAAATTATTCCTCAACACCAGTGTGAAGTCACTATTATCTTTATTTAATAAAAATATGAGGTACAGAGCACTCTAGGCCCAAGTTGTCAAATGACCACAAATTTTGAGTGCCTGAGTTTTCAGGTGTTCAACATGAGAGACCAAGCATATAACTTCCATGGGTGCTGAACACTTGCAACTCAAGTTAATGGGAACTGGGCACATTCAACAGTCAATAACTCTGAAAGTTAGATTCTAACTGTCTCATGTTAGAAACTTAAACACTAAGGGTATGTCTACACTTGCAGCCTAATTCGAAGCAGGGCTGCAAATGTAGGCATTCGAACTTGCAAATCAAGCCCGGGATCTAAATATCCTGCGCTTGATTTGCATCTTCCCGGCTGGGCGCCATTTTTTGAAATTGACAAGCCCGGAATAACTGCCCGCGTCTACACGCGGCAGTGAAACGGGCGTTCGAAATAAAGCCCTAGTTCGAAATACCTGTTAAACCTCATTGCAGAAGGAACAACAGATATTTTGAACTAGGGTTTTATTTCGAACGCCTGTTTCACTGCTGCATGTAGACGCGGGCAATTATTCCGGGCTTGTCAATTTAAAAAAAAAATGGGCGCCCAACCAGGAACATGCAAATCAAGCGCGGGATATTTAGATCCCGGGCTTGATTTGCAATTTTGAATGCCTACATTTGCAGCCCTATTTCGAATTAGGCTGCAAGTGTAGACATACCCTAGGACATTCAAAATCCTTTGATAACTTGAGTCTATGTGACTTGCCCAAAGACACACAGTGGGTCAGCAACTGAGCCAAGATCAGAACCCAGAAGCTTCCAATGCTCTGTGGTTACTCCTCTATGAAAGGTTTACATCAAAATATCCCTTTTCCACCAACACCTAAAACATGCCACATCAGCAAAACCAACCAACCAAAAAAGCTGTACTTGTTTTGCCAAGAACTATATTCTATGGGATCAATATGAATGAAACTCACTTCACTGAAATATGTCCTGAGGAAATGGACTTTATGTGGATGAAATCTGCATCCTCAGTCCCATCTCCTTTTCCACTATTATATACGTTTAAATATATAATTAACTGACAGCACATATTATTAATTTACCTGTGAGATTATGGAATTGCATGAGAATTTTTTTCACTTACAACATCTTGAGCTGCAGAATCTGCACTCCTCAAGAGTAAAGTTAAGCAAATAATTAATTTTTTCAGTTCACAGGCTGAACCAAAAAATTCTGGGGGAAAAAATCTATTTCAATTTTAACAAAGCACTGTGTTTAACATCAACAAAATGAAAAACAACACCCCGACACACACTTTTTTCAGCTTTTAGTTTAGTTTGACCCACAAAGAATTTTTTCCTATTCATTTTGGGGTGTTTTGCAGTACCCAAATCTCAAAATCATATGTCATTTCAGAAAAAAAAAAAAATTCAAAACCAAGAAGCAGAAACAAAACATTTTAATTTCCCCCCTAAAACTATTAAGCAAATCCATAAATAGTTCCAGTGCCTCAAAGATGCATTTTTGGTGAATTCACTATTCAACAAAAAGATCACTTGATTCTATCTAAGCAGGGGTGGGCAATTTTTCATAGGAGGCCTCTCCAATATGCTGGTAAGTGGTCAAGGGCCGCAATTCTCTGGAGGAGGCGTGGGGTCTAGAACAGCAGGCAGGGTGTAGAAGGGAGCATGGGTTAGAGGACTGGATTGCAGGAGGAGGTGTGGGGTCTGAGAGGGAGTTTGGGTCATGGAGGGGTTCTGATATGGGGCAGGGGCTTGGGATGTAGGGTCAAGGAGGTGGAATGGGTGCGAGAGAGGATTCTGCCCTGAGAGTGAGGTATGGAAGGGGGTGCAGAGTCTGGGAGGGAGTTGTGACCTCGGAGAAGGAGGAAAAAGGGGTGTAGTACCTGGGATAGGAGAATGGGGTGCAGGGTCTGGGTGCAAAAGAGGATTCTGGGGGATGGGTGTAGGAGGGGGTGTAGGGTCTGCGAGGGAGTTGTGACTTAGAGGATGTGGGGAGGGGGAAATAGAGGGTTTGGGCGGTGACTTGGGGCAGGAGGAGATGGCGGCTGTGGGGTAGGAAGTTAGGGGGAGAGAGGAGGTGGGTGCCAGAGGCAGGCACTGGCTGGTAAGCACTTATCCCAGCCAGCAGTCCTGCAGGAACCTGAGACAGGCTCCAGACATGTCTGCTAGACTAGCTGCTCCATGTGGCTCTGCTCCAGCACAGGGGTGAGGGAGAGAGAAGGCTTTACTCACTGCCCAGCTCCAGCAAAATTTCTCAGTTCCTATTGGCTGGAAACTGGCCAATGGGAACTCAGGAATTTTGCTAGGGGGTAGGGATAGGGTGCAAAGCTTCCCCATCCCTCCCTAATGTCCAGAGCAATTAGCAGCCAGTGGCATGAACTGCTATGTAGTAAGGGTGTTGAAAAAGTGGCCACAGGCGGGATCCATCCTACTTGCCGCCTCTTGCCCACCCCAGTATTTGAGAGTTCTTCAGGGCAGCACTCTGAGGGAGTATTTTTTCCTTCTTTTTGACATCCCATATAGAGTAATAACTTGAAGAATAAGACCAAGTATACCTTCCAAGCCCACAACTATGCTTTGGCTAGAAAAATAAGATATCTTTCCATAGCCATATAAAAAATGATTCATCAATAGGCATAAAGCAAAACTTCATCCTTATGGGACCATTACACACCAAAAGACTTTCTGTGTTGCCTAAGTATGTCAGCTATAGAGAATGAAGCAGATCTGAGGCAGACTTAAAAGAATTCATAACTGGTCATTTTATTACCTTTAAGGTCCAGATCCTGCATTCTTTACTCAAGCAAAATTCTTGTTGAAGTCGCAGGCAAAAAGTATGGTGTTTTGCCCCACTTGGGCCAACATACATTTAGAAGTTTGGGTTTTAAAGGTTATGAAAATATGAAAGATTCCTTTTAAAATAACTGTCCGTCTATTTGTTTTTCTTCAGTTCTGCTGCTGCCAGGAAGTCCTCTCATCGGTTACTATTACAAGTCTTTCTCTCAGATTTGCATTAATGCATAACTGATTCAGCAGCTAGATTTGCATAGATTCGGTTAGCAAAAAGAATTGTATAAAACACCTATTTACAGCTGATAAATGAAGCAAAAAGACAAGACACTTTACTTTCATACCTTGATTGTCATCACTATTTGCATCTTGGGTCAGGGCAGATTTATCAGGAACCTCCCCAACCGATGTCTTCTTACAGAAGAAAAAAGGTTGGCTTATTATACATACTGTTATAGCAAATAGGCACAAGTACTTCCACAGGTCAATGTTTCAGCACAGGGACTAACAGAATTACAGCCTCATATTCCCTCCTACACCAGATATGCTTGAAGAAGTGAAGAAGGCCATTATGAGGACAATTATAGCCTCCTGCTTCTCAAGCTACCTCAGTTGCAGTGCTGATGTTAGAAAGAGCAGCCATGGGGCAGCTGTAACTTGCAACAGCTGGCAACAATGCCTAAGGGACTGTAAGCCAGATGAGAATTTTCATAGTGGAGTAGAGTTCTGCTCAGTCTCTTTCTGCTAATGTGCCCCCTGCACTAGATGTGGGGAGCCAGACTAAAAATTCCCCTCCACCAGAAACAGTGCACCACCCAGAATCGCTTTTTTTACTCAAAGTTGAGGCTTATAAGCTTCTTGTGCTTGAGGACGTCTTCTAGGTGAATTAATTGACCTTTGGCCTACCCTTTCCTCTTACTGAATTCATTTGAAGTGGGGAAGGCTGAGGTCAATAGGGCACAATTTCCATAATCCCAATTCAGGCCTCTGTGGCAGAGACCGAGACTCTCAACCCAGTTCTGACAAATGAGGTCAACTTCTTTGATTATGTTAGTAACCCATAATGTGGGCATTTGCTGCTCCTAGACTATCTGCTGGTTACCTCACTAAAAAGGGAGCTGTTCTGCTACTTGTCTCAGTAAGAACAGTGCCTGGGATTCAGTGGGCAGAGCAATACCAGAAATGGGTCGAGGTTAGTACAATTTGTACTTTACAGTTTACTGATGCTGTTATTAATAGGCCCATGCAAACAGGCTTCAATCCATTAGGCCCAGAATGGTGAGTTCACAAATGTCAACTGAATTCATGGTTAGGAATTAGAGAGCTATTTTACGAAGTAGCACGTGGGGGTTTTAGCAGCACAGTCCCTGTTGATTTCAGTAAAGTAACATTCAAACCCACTGCCTCAGTGTTGTGAAAAAAAAAAAAAACCACATCAGTCTCTATTTTAACCATGACTGTCTACCTGCACTAGAAAGTATTAGAGTTGCAATAATATGGTAGAATAAAAAAAGGGTCACCGACTGGCTCAACAACTGAAGTCACTGCATCAAAGAGAATCAACGGCTCTGAGTTGATTGGATCTTCACGGACAGTTTCAAGCTGATTTTTTTAAAGCAAAAGCAATGGAGAGGAAAAGAGAAAAATCTATTTTAACAACAGTTTTATAGCTTCAGTTTTCACCATCACCAAAATCTAGAATTAATTTCAGATTAATGTTGAGACACTAGAGACAAATCCAATATCCAGTGGACTATAGGCAATGCAGTAGACACACCCAGACTCCAGACTGGCTTTTCTCCCACCTCCTGAATCAAGGACTCAAAGGACAGAGGAAGAGGGTAAAGCCCTTTGAAGCGAATGGAAATTCTTCAATTGATTTCAGTGGATTTCAGGTCAAGTGCTGCTTCAAGGAGGAACTTAAAGCAACTGTTGGCAGCTTCATGGATCTTCTGAGCAATCTTCTGTCTTGTCTCTAAGCTATTTGCTTCAAGAAAGTATGCACTGGTGTGTAGAGGAGAGGGAGCAGACAGGGACAAAGTCTGTCAGAGGAAAAAAAGAATAAAAGAGCCGAGGGTCTCCGAATACCAACTAAAGAGGAAAATATGGGCAGATAGTACTCCTTGATGTTAAAAACTAAAATGAACTGTTCCTTTACAAAACATACCAAAATTGTTAATTGATATTTCAAGGTTACTAAAAACCTGCTTTCCAAAAAGCCTATTTTCCACATGGCCCATCTCCTACCATAACCCTCTACATACATAAATCCAAGAAATCATTTCTGTTGTACTGTAATTTGGAAATTACAAATAAGGATGCTCCTTAAACTACCTGAATCTACAATAGATGGAAAGGGAAGAAGACAGGAAGAAAATATAGTAATCGATGGCTTTGGTAATAAAATATTTTCAGTCTATTATGGTCACATGTATGAACTCCATTTCCCGAATAGCCAAGCCACAAATTAAATTATAAAAGTGAATCACAGCACTCGCCAGAGACAAAGATGAATTACTCTCTTTCTGAATCCTATTTTCAAAGCAAGTTACTTTTGAAAAATAAAAGCATCAGTTATGGAAAAACCCCTAACACTTCAGCCAAAATCATTTCAGGTCGGTTTTGAGGCAAGGGTCTATAATTCATTAATCATGGATAACTGGGCATATCTAAGCTCAGCAAGCACTGGCTGCTATAGCTCCGTGTAAATACTATAGGTGGAGGGTGGGATGGGAAGATAGAGACAAGAAGAAAAGGTCTGAGCCTGCTGTCAGATGATTTAATCAACTGCAATATGTCAGAAAACACTATCCTCTCTCACCCAATGGCTAGACCTCCATAAATTCATTTTTTCCCCAAATGATCCAATTAGCAGAGAAAAAGTGTTTCTTGGCGCATTTCTGTGGGAGCACTGGACTTTGTGACCCCAGATACCAGAGGAGTGAGGAAGAGAAGCAGAATTCCCAGCTCTTTGTGAGTGTGTGACCTAACTACCAAAGAAACATCTCACAGGTTAGAATGGAGCTATTTGGTGGTTGTGGGGAGCAGTATGTTTGACACGGTGGGAGGAGCAGAGCCTAGTAAATTACAGGCAGAGGTGCTCAAAAATTTAACTTAAAAACTGAATTACAATATGGCCTTTTGAAAGTCTTCTGCTGTGTCCCCCACTGCTAACAATTGCCCAGTGGAGGATTTCTGTTCTGACAAAGAACAGATATATTTTATTACTACTATTCTACTTCTAGTATGAGTGCTATGATGGTGGCAAACGCTGTGTGTTATAGAAACAGTAGTGTCCTCAGATTATAGACACAGAGACTGAGGTAGCAAGAATAATTAAGTGGCAGGGGCAGGAAAAGAGCTCAGAAGCTCCTGACTCCCAGCTGCTGTTCTTACTCCTTTTAGGACACACAGTTTCATCTCCCGTAGGAGCAGAACCAGAGATGGTGGGAGCAAAGAACAGTCACGCACAAACAATTGATCACAAAAATTATAATTTATAGATAAATTTATAAAGATCAGTGTGGAAAATTCAGACATCATACTTTAGTAAATAAAAGCAAAGACACAAAAATAACTATGTAAAATATTTTAAATATTGTGTTGGGCTGATACTGATACACAATTAATATTTTATTAAATTCTGGTAGTGGAACTGCATGTAATATACATGCTGATATGATAAGTATGCGTTTTCAGCACAACTTCTGCTTAAGTTGCAAATTAATAAATATATATGCTAATAAGTCAAACTGTCAAGGGAATGATTAGTTTTCTAACACTACCACAGTGAAAAAGTTCTAGTGAAGCATTGACCTTGGCAGAATGTGGCACCTGACTGTTAATCAACCTCACAGCATATGAACACAGTAAAAGGACCAGACAAGCGTGCTTCAGTAGAAGACATGCCTGCACTTCTAAAATAAAAGCACCATTTTCAAAAATCAATAATAGTGCTATTCTGAATCAAGCTCATGTAGCCAGCGCATTTCCCTATGAGCAGAAAGGGCACTGATAAGATCACGTATAAGTAGTCCCACTAGATAAACTTGATGATCATACCATGCTAAGTTAGAATAAAACTTACAATATTATGAAACCCTATCTATCCCTATTGCATGGTGGTGAAATCACACAGTTGCATTTGACAAGACAAGGAGCTGTGTTTTGACTATGGAGTTTTCCATATAAAGGGAAGAGGATAAAGTAATTGGGGAACACATCTACATGAGCTCTGGGGCTGAGCTTGTATAAAGTACCATTATATTTTAATTTGGATGCAGAGTTTGAAGGGCCTTCTCCAGGCAATGAATGCCAATTTTCTGAGGCCTAATAATTCTCAGACATGAATTGTCACTTGATTCACTATCCTAACAAACTAAGCCCTCCAAATGCCACAACTTACAAACTCTGAATTGATACAGGCACAATGAAGCGGCAATAACCATGAGGCAGGTAAAACTATTCCAGGTTTTAGGCTTGCACTGCTATAAAAGAGAACAGCTCTGTTCAGTTGGGACTGGCAGACAGAGGGAGAGGATGTGCCTGGCCAGCTCCCTGCAAGCCCCAGCCACGGCCCAAACGGCACCACGTAGGTCGGAGACCCGACGCATCTAGAGACCAGGCTGGATTCAAAAGCAGATGGATGTAGCCAGACCCCAGAGGAAGGAGGGGAGATGGAGATCCATCAGTGCACCGAGACACTGGAAGTAGGAAGCAGCCAGGGACGTTGACAGACCTCAGAGTGAGTGAGCCACTGTCAGAGTCAACATGTTGCGGCAGGAATTTCCCCCGACTCAGTGGCTAGAATGAGCCACTAACAAGGCCCTGGGCTGCGGTCCAGTGGAGTGGGAGGGTCTGGACCCTCCTGCTGGGGGATGTAAAACTTTCCCCTATTTATTACACCTTGAAACAGACTTTGACCATTGGGTCATATTAAAACTATGGACTTGAGCTGCCCTGCTAATAGGGTGAGTTATATACCTTGGCCATTGGGTCATATTGAGACTATTGAACTGTGCTGCTCTGTGCTTTCGAAAGATCCTGTACTCCTCGGAAAAGCTCCGTTTAAAAAAAAGCGGCGGCCGCCATTATGCAAATGAAACGTGGGAAATTCAAATCCCGGCTTCATTTGCACTTCTGATATGTGTAATTTACAGCCCTTTATCGAAAAAGGGATGTAGTCTAGACATACCCATAGATTGGGACCCGGAAGCTAGAGGAGAGGTGTAATCTGACTTGGGTATGTGAGATTGGAGGCACCAGCTGGGGAAGAAAAGGGGCGAATACAGCATGACGGGGTGAGGCGGATACCCCCACTCCATCCTCTCCGAGGTCCTCACCTCAGCCGTGTGACAGGGTCCATCAGGCCTGGATTAGTCTAGGGCTGGGTCCTAAACATAGGGAGGTGCCCAGATCATTCAAAAGTTAGATGTGCTGATCCACTACTAGTACCTCAGTAGAAAGTAGCATCAGGACCAGCAGTGGGGGCAGGTAGCACAGGTAACATCGCTGCTGATGGCACTAGCAGGACCCTCGTTGAAATCTATTTCCACAGTGAAGCCAGAAGGAACTAGGGAAAAGACTTTTGGAAGTGCTCAGTATCCAAGCAGCTCCCATTGTTCTTTGGTCCTCCGTGGAAGCTACTGGGCGCTGAGAACTTTTGAATACCTGCCTGCTTCATTTAGAATGGAGGCTAAGCATTTTTAAAAATCTGTCCACTGGAGTAGAAAAGCAGAGAGCAGCAACTCCCTCCATTACAGGTCATGCCACAGACTAAAGATAACCAGGGGAAAGAGGATGCAGTAGGCAGCATATGCTTACTTAGGCCTGTAGACCCAAACTGTTAAATATTGCACCAAATCTGGCATAGCAAGCAGGCACCAGAGATGGAGGGGGCAAAGACCAGAACAGCTGAGAGGGGTACATTTTTATTCCCTTTCAGTTTGATTTATGGGAACAAGGTGGGAGCTTGGGGCTCTGAAAAAGGAAGAAAGTGTATGAAGAGGAGTGTGCTGCCAAAGGGACAGGACAGAAGAATCTGTAAAGAGATCCTGACTTGAATGAAGCTTGTGCCTGGACACCCAACATTTTGGTCAATTCAATCCCATCCCCAATAGCATTAATATGCCCCTGCCTATCTGGAATCCTCTGATCAATTGCCTTCCACAGCAGCATAGACCTTTCCCATTGTTTGCTCTAACCTCAGCAAGGAAAGAGCTTGACAGGAAAAGAATATTCAGCTTTCTCCTTTCAGCTTGCCTCAGACTCCCCACTTTTGGCAGCCTAGCATTTTTAGGAGTAGGATGTAGACTTTGTTACTCATGCACATCTGTTGAAAAGAGGCCAATCTAACTTCTCTGGTCACTGAATGAATTGGTAAGAAAGGAACAGCAAGATGGGCAAAAGACAAGCTTAAAAACAGATGGCCCACTTGAAAATTCCATATATATGTATGATGTGTTAATTACTAGGTAGTCTACTACGTAAATCCTCCTAATGTAACAATAGTCCCAAAGTAACTTTCTTACCTCTGTTCGATTGAAGTCTCTGGGCTGTTGACTGACTGGTAATGACTCGGAATAAGAATCCAATACAGCAGAGTCATGTTTAGGCTTAAGGGAAGCTGGAGGGAAAGAAAAGATACGTGTCTTTGATAATATGCATATTTTACATGTACTAGGTTGTTACTTCTTCCTCGCATAGGGTATGTCTACAATTGCCCTCTAGTTTGAACTAGGGAGGCAAATGAAGCATACCGAAGTTGCTAATGAAGTGCGGGATTTAAATATCCCGCGCTTGATTAGCATATTTGCGGCTGGTCGCCATTTTAAAAAGCCGGTAGCCCGAATTAACTTGCTGCGTGTAGACGTGGTAGTTCGATCCAAAACCCTTCCCTCGAATTAACTGTTACTGAGGAGTAACAGTTAATTCGAGGGAAGGGTTTTGGATCAGACTACCGCATCTACATGCGGCGAGTTAATTCGGGCTACCGGCTTTTTAAAATGGCGACCAGCAGCAAATATGCTAATCAAGCGCGGGATATTTAAATCCCACGCTTCATTAGCAACTTCGGTATGCTTCATTTGCCTCCCTAGTTCGAACTAGGGGGCAAGTGTAGACATACCCATACTGCTATTGACCTGGATAACAAAGTGATAAGTACTATATAGACAATACTTTTATTACTTACAATTAATGCAAGAAAAAAGTTAACAACATATAGGGATGTACAAATGTAATACATTGCAGAAACAATTTGGGTGGAATTGAGAACAGACTTTGATTCTATTATGAATGGAGTTTATTTGTGCTTTTATTCCATGTGATCTAGAGTCAATATAGTAGGCTTTACAAATTATAGACTGGAGTGCTAGAACTATAAAACATATTTGACAGCAGTGTTTCCTCTAAGCAGCATGGCAGCACAGTTTCACTGGGTGATTAACCAGCCCCGCCCAGTCAGCAGCATGGAGCTGACTGACTGAGCAGGGCGATTAATCACCTGTGAAGCTGTGCTGCCATGCTGCATAGAGGGAACACTGTTTGACAGGCCTGAAACTCCACGTTTTTTTTAATCTAGAAAAGGGAACTGTATTAGAACCCACTATGCAAAAAACCGAAATGCTAGTGAAAACCATGAAGACTAATCATGACACTTGATCCAGTCTGTGTCATCTTTACTGTATTTCAACCAGAAGAAATGAACCCTGCAATTTGTTAAGGTAATACAGGTGAACCTTTCTAGTCTGGCACTCTCTGGTCCAGCAACATCTGTGGACCGGCATGATTTTAGTTAGTCAGATGTCCACATTTCCTGTGGTGCCATAAAGTTTGTTTATAGCCACCAGTCCTGACTCTCAGTGTTCTGTGCTGTTATTTAACTCTAATTTACTCCTAAATGTCGTCTAAGAGCCTAGTGAACAGTGGAAGTATTAGTAATGCTGCTAGACAATATTGACCTTCATGTTTTGGCAAATTCTCTGGTTCAGCATCAGTCAGGTCACAAGAGTGCTGGACTAGAGAGATTATTTACAACGCTCATGTTTCTGTTCTACATACATAGACCCTTCTGCTAACACTCCACAGGATTAGTCCCTTTAAATAATTAAGCATTTTGGGAGCTAGAAAACCTACTATTCTTAAGATTAATTTGTTGAGAAGCAGAATAACCAACTCACAAGGCCAATTTCTAGCTTCTGGTTAGCATCTGGCCCCTCCAAACAAACTAAGCTTTTACAAATCTGTATTAATGTTAAATACAGTTAGGTTACTAAACAGGGCAATCAGCTTTAGGTTTTTTTAATTTTAATTCAAGAAAAACTTTCAAAGCAAAATACAGTGGGTCAAATTCTTAATGGAATTACCTCAGCACAGGATTTAGACCTGAACTTGCCGTTTATAAAACAAGCCATAAAAAGTAGCAAAATTAATTCATTCTTAAATGCTTGTTTTTAAGCTGCAATCACTTTTTTATTTTAAACTTCAACATTTTAATCAAACGTAAAAGAACTCTGCTTGAGCCATATGACTAAAGGACCCAGCATAACACATACTGGACTTAATACAACAGACTAATGAGAAATGCTATTAAATAGACTTACATTCCCTAAATGGCCAAGTAAAACCTTAATTTCATAGATATTAAAATATATTACAGGACTTCTCCCATAAAAAAGTTCCATCCCAAAGTGTCAAATTCTAGTGTTGTACTTGAAAGTAGGTATAAAAAGTGTCTATTAAATATATAAGCAAGCATACCATATTGCTTTTTTATTAATTTATTTGTATTTATATTCCAAAAGTTGTTGGTTCAGAAGCCTGTACTGCATGTGATTCACTGTGCAAGTTTTTTTTTCTATATACATTTCTTCTTTCATAAACTCCATCTTTATTTAAGAAGAGTGGTAAGTATTAGCTAAATGGTAAAACCATCAACTACTCTGCCAGTTCCACTGGTTCAAGGTCACCAATGTCAATGCCAAAATTAATGGTTAGCCTTGAAAATCTTAAAAGAAACAAAACAGCTTATTTAGGAAAATCACAGAAGGCTACAGTGCAAATAGGAGAGATCAGAATCAGATGCAAATAAGAGGAAAAAAAGTAATCGGAAAAAGCCTCCTAAGTAACTGTCTGCCCTACTTTTGAAAATTTAATGTTTGGAGTTATGTGAGTGGGCCTACATGACACTTGGCTACAGAGCATTCTGATTTCAGTTATTAATAATTATATGTATTGTAGCACTGCCGGAAGGCCAGCACTACGTTGGTCTAAGCACTGTACAAATATGTAATAATGGGAGAGTCCCTCCACAATGAGCTTACAATCTAACATAAAACTATAGCCAACAGCTGGATAAAACAAACAGATAAGGAAGCAGAAGGTGAGATGATACCAGTCAGGATGACAGGCAACCGTTATCTGCCTCCATTTCTCCTTATGCGTCTTTTTTTCATTACAATTAAATAGCTATTAGAAGTCCTAAAATGCCCTCATGAAAACTAAGGTCTTCTATCAACAGATTAGATATGAGATGGACAGCAATGATTCAAGCCTCCCCCCATCATCCTGCTTCAACTCTAACCTGGAAGAAACACCTCAAAGGGTGGAAAAAAGCAGATGCTCACGATCCACGCTCATTCAGCCCTTCCTCTATGATCAAACTGCCAGTAACAGGTGCTACTCAGTCCAAACTGTGGTGATGACTTTTCTTTTTTTAACACTGATACCTGTTTCCTAGGCAGGAATTAGACACACCAACAAATTTACTTCTTCATGTAGCTCACCAGACTCTCAGGCCAGTTTTATACTACAGACCTATAGTGTATAATTATGTTGCTGAAGGGTGTGAAAAACCCATACCTTTGAGTGGTGTAGTTACACAGACCTAATCCCGCACATGCAGGAAAGCTTCCATGATCCATCTCCCTGAAAGGTGGCAGCGAACTACTATGCCAACAGGAGAAGCTCTCCTGTCAGCACAGGAGCATCTTCACTGAAGTGCTACAGTGGAAAGGTGCAACTATGCCATTGTTAGCGCTGAATGTGAAGAAAAACCCTCAGTCACTGGCTGCACAAACTAGACCAGGACTACTCAACTTTGGAAGCCCCAGGGGCCACAATAATACACACAGCACATGCCGAGGGCCGCAACTTAAGTGTGGTTGCATATAAATGCAATATATATGCAAATAACTTTTCACACTGATGGGTATGAATACAAAGCACTTCCCATAATGCCCTGGCACTCCCGGCACCTCCTCCCTGGGGGCTAGAAATGCCGTTTGTACACCCAGCCAGCCCATCCACTTGCGTCTTTCAGTGCTCACCCCGCCTGGGAGATGTCTCGCCATTGTGGAGCATGCTCCCAGTGGAGGCCATGTTCAAAGGATCCCACCTGTGTTGAGCCCCACGTAAACCCAAACCGCAACGCAGTTCGCAAACAAACAGGCCATGGGCTGCATGCAGCCCCATGTGTTGAGTAGCCCTGAACTAGACACTAGCTAAAAAAACTTAAAAAACGAGTGGTCCTGTGGCACCTTAAAGACTAACAAAAAACTGTATATAGTATCATGAGCTTCAGCTGAGTGGAGAAGTGGATTGTGCCCATAAAGCTCATGATATTATATACAATTTTTTGTTAGTCTCTAATGTTGCATAAAAAAGCCTCCGCCTGAGCTCACTAGATTTATATACATGGATTTTCTAAAGCTACACCAAACTGTAAGGTCTAAGGTTTTAAATTGCAACTTATTGTGATCCTTGTCAGTCTTTGTAATCTGTGTAACTCTCAAACTTACTGTAAACTGCAACTTTGTAATCTTTGTAACATGTAGCCACTTTGCTTGTAACTTTCCCTAAGCTGCATTCTCCCCTGAGTGAATGGAGAGAGAGTGTGAGTGTGTGTTTGAAGAAGGCCTGGAACAATGGACCACATGGCAATGAGTCTGGGCATGCTCCCTGCTGGATAAAGGGAAGTCTGGGCATGCTCCCTGATGACAAGGTGAATGAGTCACAGGAGCCATTCAGACACTATATAAAGAGAGGGAGCAGATGTGAGATTCTTTTTCCTTCCACTGATCCTGAGAAGCTCCCCTCCAGTGTCTTTCTTCCTGACCAGCTTCCTCAGCCATGATGAGCAGACAGACCCTCCAGGATCCACATGCCTTGGCTCCTTCTGCAACCCATATGTCTGTGTAAGTGTGTGATTGCCTGAGGGCAGGAACGAATGGGTGTGAATGAGTGAATGAATGGAGGGGTGTATGCTTGCTTGCTTGCTTGCGTGCGTGCGTGCGTGCGTGCGTGCGTGTGTGTGAGAGAGAGAGAGAGAGAGAGAGAGTTCTATCTTCTTTAGCTTAAACCTTTGGTGGCTGCTTTCTCCTCTTTAGTTCTACTTAGTGGAAATAAACCCATACTAGTGTAACCCTGGGTGGTCTCCAGTGAGAATATTTTTGAGGTAACATCTAAGGTGCTACAGAACCATTCATTGTTTTGTAAGTTTTTTTTAAGTTACAGAATAACATGGCTACCCTCTGAGACTTTTAGACTCTCACTAGTGACCTAGAAGTGTCAGACATTGTATTTCAGCCATCCATTCCCAGGTGACCTTCTAGAAAAGTCCCAAACAATTTAATAGGGATGAAATCATTAGTTTTCACTGAAATTTCTTCTGAAGTGATTCTAAAATCCTACAATTTTACAAATGATACTAATTCCAGAGGATTTTGATTGTTTTAAATTATCCTACGAAGTTCTGTTGTAAGGATATGTAACTGCCTATTAAATTCTATGAAATGGCTTCCAAGTGTAGAGAAAGGTCCTTATTATCTATTAAATACTATAGTACTGGTTGATGAGTTTTTTTAATATTAATTATTAGTAGGATGACTAGCAGCACTATGCAATAGCAAGAAAGAAACCTGTTTACAATTTAGCCTTTAGTTCTCAAATTTGCAGAGGAAATGCCTTTAATTAGTAAAAGCCTGGTTGATATTTATGAACAGCTGGATGCAGTTCAAGTAGTTGGTTTTAATTCAAGACAAGAGCAGGCTCAGAGAAAACCTCAAGACATGGAGATGAGGAAGGATAGCTTAGAAAACACACAACTTGATTAATGCCAGGTGAAAGGTTCATAGTATGGCCAGAGAAACACCTTATTATTATTACTAATTATTTCTATTACAGTAGCACACAGAGGCCCTAATCATGACCTGCTCAAGGTTCTGTAGTACAAAACGCAGTACCACTAACATCGAAAGACAAGATCCCTGCCTTGAACAGCTTACAGTCCAATTTAAAATGAGACTAGAAGTGAGCCTAAGAAACAAGAAGGACCCTGAAGGATGGAAGTGAAAGTGATAAGGACAATTATACAGACTAATACTGTGACCATCTTGAAGACTGATGTTTCATAAATAGTTTATACCCTTAGATATGAAGAGGTGGACTACTAAGAACAGGAATCTGACAGAAATTACTTGAGTGAATTGACACATGGGAGGACATTCAATTTTCTAACTACAACTTGGCTTGCTCTTTTCCTCTCCTTCTTACTCTCAGGCCAGAAAAATTAATGGATGTTGTATTAGCTCATATATTATCCATTACTACTGTAACTATTATCAGTGATTAATCCTCCTCACCTTAGAAAGCTATGCACATCATTTAATTGAAGTGTATGTACCTCAGTGTTAATGTAGAATGAAAATTTACAAGATATTTCTCAACTGTACCTCAGTAATGAGATACATTGTAGACTCATTTATCCCCATTCCACACAAACTGGTGCAATCTTTCTGTTAAGTAAAATATTAAAAACAGTAGGAATGGCAGAGCAGGAAAATGAGTTATAAAAAAATTTGAGCTTTGCTAAAATCAGTAATCACACACTACATTCAAGAAAATCTGTAAAGCATGTCAGTAACATTCCATCATTTTGAATATGCTCCAAGGCTATGTCTACACTTCAGGCTTCTTGCACAAGAACTGTTTTGCGCAAGAGTTCTTGCGCAAAAGGTCTTGTGCAAGAGCACGTCCACACTGCCATGTGCTTTTGCACAAGAGATGTGCTTTTGCACAAGAGTGTCCATGGCAGCGTGGATGCTCTCTTGCGCAAGAAAGCTCTGATGGCCATTTTATTCATAAGGGTTTCTTGCGTAAGAAACCCCTGTTGCCCGTCCACACTGCCTTCTTGCATAAGAGATCTTGCGCAAGAGGGCCTATTCCTTGTGGGGAGAGGAATAACTCTTGCACAAGAAGCCCTCTGTTCCGACACTTTACTATAAATTTACTTACGCAAGAACGCGCGTGTAGTGTAGATATTCTGCAAGTTTTTGCGCAAGAACAGGTCTTCTTGCGGAAAAAACCTGCAGTGTAGATGTAGCCCAAGAGTTATCAGAGCAACACAGCACATAGAATCAGAGGGCTGGAAGAGAACTCAGGAGGTCAAGTCCAAACACCTGCCCAAAAAGCCAAGACTTAAAAACCCCTAGGTATGGAGATTCCACCACCTTCCTAGGTAACCCATTCCAGTACTTCACCACCCTCCCAGTGAAATAGTTTTTCCTAATATCCAACCTCGACCTCCCACATTGCAACCTGTTCCTCATTATGTCATTTGTCACCACTGAAAACAGCCTTTCACCATGCTCTTTGGAACCCCCCTCCCCCTTCAGGTAGCTGAAGGCCGTTATCAAATCTCTCACTCTTCTCTTATTTTGTGTACAGAAGCCCAAATCCCTCAGCCTCTCTTACATAAGCCAAAATCATCTACTTCACATGTAAAGTCTTGTGACATCCAGATCTGCAACATATAACCATCTGCCAACACCAGCTATGCCTCATGTTAGTAGAATCTAGACAGTAGAATTCTATTAGACTCTAGTATGTCAATAGAGCACGGAAAAACCCCAAAGGGAGTAGAGACTGTGGGAGGTTAAGGGTGCCCTCAAGTTCCTTTCAAACCTTCAGATCCCTATACTGTCTTTTTCTCCTGCTGCCAGATGCCCAAGGGGTTCAGAGAGCAAACAATCGGGGGGGGGGGGGGGAAGGAAAAGTCCTTTCCTCTCTTTCTTCCCTTACTGGAGAGAGGAGTCCATGGAAAATTGAAAAGCAGTATGGGTGACCCGGAACTTGGGCAGTCCTGGGTCAGTCCTTAGAGCTTAATTTACATGGGGTCTACCTCCAACCCTGCATCATGGGATGTGCTGCTCTAAGACTAGATTGTGCAGCTTACTGCGGTCTCTCTCTCTGCAGACCTGTCTCAACCACCTGAGACAGGGTAACCCTTCCATCTGTTTTTTGTTCTGTCTCTTCTCACCCCCTCACACGCACACACACCTTTTCGTTTTCATGGGGCAGGTTTTCCCTTTTGAACCTCCCTGCTCCAGACAGAACCAGCCTTGCAAGTGTGCCTTGCTGGTGTTGAACAGGCCCAGAGAAATTTGTTAATCCCCTCTTGGTCAGTGTGAGGAAACTCCCTTCACAGAGACCTGCTGCTGCTGCTTTATTTAAAAAAAATGATTCTCCTTTAGCGTTTTCCTTTTAAGCATAACTAAAAAATCAATGTTTTATCAAGATACTTTGAGAAGTACTACTCAGCTTCCAGCTAAATCTCTGCCTCTTGTGGAAAAAAAAGGCTGTTGGATGAATGACGAGCTTCTGAAACGGTACAGGAAGATCACAACCTCACCTGGTTGAAGGAAATCTGGTAGTAAGGTCTCCGGCAGCATATCTGGCAGCAGATAACCATTCTTCCTAGCAACAATGAGGTGAAATGCGGCACAGAATTCTGGCAGCGTCAGTGCTCCATCACAGTCTACATCGCTCAGCTCCCTGTGAACATGGTATTCACACATTTCCTGAGGCAGTGCAGGAATGAAACATATACCCACAAACACACACACAGCATATGGGAATGTCACTTTGGGTAATGAATAGTCATACTTAATTTTAATAGGCATTTTTAAAAATACCACAGTTTATCATTTATCCTTCATGTAAATGTAATAATTCTCAGGTCAATGGGATTTTTTGCATACTGTTTATTTTGAGAAAGTGGAACAACTTGCCATTCCAATACTGAGGAAAATTTTATATGGAAAAAACTGCTCTCTTTGTAGACCATATATAATATTTTATACCTGGTACTGAAAAACTAAAATTTGTCAAGAATTTGGTGTACTCAAATTCAATTTCTCTTTACAAAATGGTGTTGTTAATTGTTTGGTTGGTCTATTCTAGTGCTTGAGCCCTTTTCAGTATCCTCTTAGGCAGACCCATTCATGTGAATATTTTTCAGAAAGCGCTCAATTACCAAGTGTATACTGGCCATAAGACCTGCACAGCTGGATTAACTAATGCTGGTGGCCGTTTGGAATGTTAGCACTGAATTGCCGTTAGCACTGTTGTCTATTTAATTTTAATGTTAGCATGAAACAATGGCAGAGGATTTCAGAAGCATACAAACACCGTTTCATAAACTACACCCTATGGAAATAAATTAGAATTAATTTAGTATTAATATAATGGCTAAAATTGAGTGATAGTTACTTCATTATTGTTTGAAAGTGAAGGGGTAATATTTCAAGCAATCAAGATTACAGTGAGTAGGATTGTTTTTAGCATGCAGCATGGCCTGATGAATTATATCATGCAACATTTCAAATTGCTCCTAGAAAGGAACATTATCTTTAATACTGGTAACAAATACCATGTTTTTGGTTATCATAGTGGATTAGCCAGTTTTTTCTTAAATAACCTTTAAATTAAATTCCAGTGCTCATTTTCCCCCTAGAGAATGCTGCTTTAACCTTCCTCCCCTTCTGCCCCTCCATAATTCACAGTTAGATTTGAAACTATTCCAGTCAAATTCTCTGAACCCAGCAGATGTTAGGGCTCTTGCATTTTATTAAAATCTATCTTCATAAAAGTACATAGCTATAGTGAAATAAAAGTTCTCTTTATCAGCATTTTTGGTGAATGTTTAGAACAGTTTGTTCCTCATACCAATATAGGACGATCATATTGAACCACCAGCACCAGCATGGTTATGGAAATATAACACCCTTTTAAATTTTATTGTATACAGTGCTATCTGCAATGGTCTCTAAACAAACTCATTAAAAGCAAGAGTGCTGTCTCATTAATGAAGCACTGATGAATTATGCAGATATACTTATTAAAATTAGGTATTAATTAGGTCTCATCTGACAAATCATAGCCAAAAACATAACGCTAACTGAATACATCTAAAATATTCCAAATATATTTTTCTTCTAAACCATTTCATGAAATATGTCTGTTCATTGAGCTAATGATGCTTCTTATAATATTCTTAAGACTGGCTGTCATTTCTATTGCTATTCAAATATCTGTAAGTCCCGCTGAGTAGAAAAGAAGCTCTAAAAAGATAACAAGCATGCCAGGAAGATCAACACGCACCCCGCTGCTTGGACCTGAAAGTGATTTTGATAAGTGCAATAATTATAATTACTCTGAAGACGCTTTTTTAATATAGCAAGAATTCTTCAACTAAAATATTTTAAAAACAGAATTCATATTCTGGGTTATACTACAGTACTCACCATATATGAGAAAGCTCTGGGATGGGAAGCTTGGATTTTGTGAAGAAATTCTTAGCAACGGAACCTATCAAGAACCACAACTGATCAAACAATGAAACAGGAATTTGAAATTCATCTTCCAATCTGATTTTGCTTATGTTTTGTGTAACAGCAGCTAGTTATTTCACATTTAACAGATACTCTGATTGTTGGGTACTACAGGTTGAACCTCTCTAGTCCGGCATCCTTGGGACCTGACCAGTGCCAAACTACAGAATTTGCTGAACCATGATAGGTAGCAAGTGGGTCTCTCTTTAGCTTTATTTCAACAAGGCAAATAAACGGAACAACATACCAATGCACCCATTTCCATCTTCTGCAACAGTTCCAACTTTTGCTGTATCGATATTGTAATGACGAGCTTATGCCTAGCCGCATTACCAACACTTCCTCTGGTTGCTGGTCTCTTAGAAAACACACTTAGGGCTAAATAATAGTACAGAACATGAGAACCAGAACTGGTGGCTATAAACAAATATTGCCGGACCATGGGAAATTCGGCCCCACCCATGATAAGCAGACATTCTGCTAATTAAAATCATGCTGGACCATTGACACTGCTGGACCAGTGAATATCAGACTAGAGAGGCTCACCCTATAATACAGCTGCTTGGCCATTTGTCTCTTGGTGAGTAACTGACAGGCCAGATAGAGTGGCTGACCTCATTTTTCCTCTCCATGTGGAAAACATATTAATGGATGAAAACATGCCTCAATATTATTACTATTCTCCTCAGCAGTATGCCCTTATGAATATAGCAAAAGGAAAACAGAAATAAATGTCTTCCTTTCCAGAAATATTTTTGAGACATGAGCCAAGTATGTGGAAGCAAAAGGCTCTACACTGTCTATGCTACACCTTCAGTGGCTTTCTTTGCTTGCAGGCCTGCTGCAGCCCCACCATCATGAAAGAAAAACTAAAGGAACCAACTAAGCACCCTGCTACAAGTCTTCACTATCAGTTGTGAACATCCTCCTTAGCCCTCCCACAGTAAGCAATCTGTTTCCCCTCCCCACCGAAAAACCCCTGCTGAGCCCTCTGCAGTAATAAACATCTCACCACACATCCAGCTACCAATCACTGTCTCATGCAAATAGGCTAGGAGGGGGAGTGGAAAACTCTGTCTTAGATCCTTGCACATTTTATTTCACATAGGCCTGCAAAACATAAGGCCAACCCTGTTCAGAGGTATTATATACAGATCTATAATCTGACTCCCATTACAGTTATCTTAATAGTAGCTCTGGGTGTGCTGGAATGTCAAGTCTGACCCGATGAGACTCTCAAAACAGAGCAAACAACTTACATACTCCAAAGAGTGCATTCTGCTATAAACAAAATTTATTATATGCAGCTTTATGGGAAATCCACCATGGGCTGAACTTCCATTTTCTTTTCCCTCCTACTTGGAAGGTCAGTTGAAGAAGATTTAACCAAGGGAAGTGGACAGATGAAGGGATCATTTTTTAATTGATCGAGCAATTAAAAAAATTTTTTTGTCTGCAGTTAGAATTTCTGAATCCTAACATATTGGACTGCAATAACATAGTCTCACAGGACACAGTCAAATGCCTTAATTAAAATCTGGTTTTTCCTTGCGAGACTTTCAGTACCTAGAATCATTCCTCTCACAAAGCAGTCTGGTCAGAGTGAAAATCTAATTTTGAAGATCAGTTACATTACTGCTACCATGTGTGTGCTATGCAGGGTTTACACTGAAATGCTTAAGGGCCAACAACTTTCCCTTACAGAGTGCTGAGCACCCTGATATGATCCTGTAGAACAGCAGTTGGGAACCACAGGCCTGAGGGCCAGCTGCAACCCCTGGCTTGCCTGGATCCAGCCCCCAAGGCTCATGGTCCTGTCCGCCCCCCCAGCATTGGGGAGCCTGAACTGGAGCTCCAGCCTCCCCCGGCCCTACAACAGGGCTAGAGCACCCAAATCTACTAAGCAGTCCTCACCCAGGCTCTAGTGTGCAAGGGGAATATGGGGAATTACTTTCTCCTTCTCAATCAGGGGCCACGTCATGAGGGTGTGGCTTTTTTCCCCCTTCTCACTTGTGTATGGCCCCCAACTGATTTTTCTTCTCACTTTTGTGTGGCCCTTGACCCAAAAAGGTTCTCCGCTCTTGCTGCAGAACAGGGGTGGCCAACCCCCAGCTCTTGAGACGCATGTGGCTCTTTGATTAAAGAACTGCGGCTCCTGCTGGTTCTGAGCCGCACGCCCAGACTGCTCACAGCCAGCTGCTCTGCGTATGCGCCACAGCACCTGCTCTCGGCCAGCTGCTCTGAACATGTGCCCCAGCACCTGGAGAGAGAAGCGTGTGGCGGCGGCTCCGGGTCCCAGGCATTAGGTTAGAGTGGGGGGAGGGGTGCCTGGCTCTGGGGGAGACGAGGAGGATTGGGTTAGAGCGAGGGATCGAGGGTGCCTGGCTCTGGGTTAGAGCAAGGGGACTGAAGCAACTTAAACTCAAAGTCTTCATGGATGCAGAATAAGGCAGCCAACACACAGATGTCATATTTAAATTCCAGGGCAAAAAAAAAGAATCAGCATGTACCTGATTCAAAGGCTATTGTTTGCCAGGCTGAAGCAATTATTCCAAGATATAAGTCTCTCCCTTATTGTTTTTGAACCTCTGATATTTGCAGTCTGGGACAGACTTAAATTTTTAGAACTATAAAAAAGCCATAATCTTCATAAGTGAAAAAAAAAATGATGAAACCATATCAGAGATCAACAAGCTGGAGTAAAACAGGCACTTCAAATTGTGCTAATTTACTTCTCAGTTCAGTTTAATTTTAAAAAACTCACCGGACATAACAGGTCAGTAGTGTTAAATTTAAAATACACGGTGAGGATTCTTTTTTTTTTTTTTTTAAGTGTGAGAATATTACTGTATTTTTAAAGGTTTTTTTTAAAAATTTGATGTTTGTTCCTTGTCAAGTTCTCTGAAGATCTATGGACTGGCCGTGAATTCTTTACATGACTAGAGACTTTTTTATTGGTTTTTGTCCGAAATGTCCAGCAATGTTATTTTTATCACTACATTTTGTGCACTATATCAGTCTATCTTTCTATATATAGATATATAAAATAAATATATAATACTTGGCTCTTTTCACTCTATCCACCGCTATTTTGGCTCTTCCTCTCTAACTGGTTGGCCACCCCTGCTGTAGAACAATTAAACAGATAGTTAACTTTAAGAACCTAAACAGTCCCACTGACTTTCATAAGAAAGTAGTGAAGTACATACTTGTGTTTTTATGGATCAGGACAGAGCTTGGCACTTTGCAAGGACTGACCCCCAAATGCTGTCTTCAGATTCAAACAATTTATTTTAACTTTTTGTCCTATAACTGCATATACTTTCCCAAAGTCCCCACTGAATTTTTAAAGTGTTTCTACTCTGAAAATCAGTATGCAAAACTCATACATTCTCCCTCCCAGTGAGTGCTTGGAAACATATCTACACATTTTAGGGACAAATATATATTTCTTCAATTTTTTTATTCCTCTTAGCCCTGCAGCCATTACAACTGAGAGAAAGTTATCTAAATTCTAGTTCTTCTTGTGCATCATGAATAGGGTTTTTTTGGCTAAATTCCAATATATAAGCCCTCTGAAGACAGTGGGGTTGCAGAGTTGTAAGTGAGGATAGCATTTGACCTGTAGAATGTTTATTTCTGATGATGACATACAAGAAATTCAGCTTGGCTCTCAGATCCCAGGGTGTGTGTGCAGAGCTGGCAGTTAAGAAAAAATATTTTACTTGTAAACAGAGATATGTGATATTAAAATACACAAGTAACCTATACCCCACTTTAGAGTCATCTTTAAGAATAGAACCACTCGTTAAAGAATTTTTAAAAAGTCTTCATAGAACCTTTGTTACGCACTGTATTTAATGCTTTAATTCCATGGGTCACAGGAAGGATATAAGCAGGCTGCAGGGCTAGTGCAGAGTGGAGGCCCTAGGAAAGAGAAGGATCTGGAGAGCAAGGCATTTTAGTATGTTGCGTTGTGACCTGGTGTGCTAGGGTCAGGGTTTCAGTGTTGGGTGAGGGCACCAATTAAGCTGGTTGTTTCCCCCTCAATGGGGCAAGGAGGCAGCAAAGGAGACAGACACTGGCCTATATTTGGAGGCTCCCCCATGAATCTAAACCCTGGATGGGTTGCAAAACAGAGACAAAAGGCAGAGGTTGTGTTACTAAAAAGGTTGGGAACCACTGCTTTAGTAGTTACTTTGTTTAAAGAGTAAAGTAAATCAACCCTGTCTGGGGCACAACCCTGATCTAAAGATAATTAAATAAGCTTTCACTTTATTTACAGTATTTGCTTTAATTTTCAAACCCTTCCATCTGGCTGTTCTGCTGCACATACATATTATTTAGTAAATGTTACCTGAAATGAAAGAGTTCAGGTCAGGCTGTAGGGATTTGAACTGGTTGATGTAATATTCTCGCTGTTCCTCCGTTATTCTCCAGGGGTCATCTGGGTAATTACTGCTTTCCTGTGGCTCCCTTTCTACTGAAAGAGACTTCAAAAACAGGGCCAAAAAGTCACTAGCAGAAGTGCAGGGGAAAGCAGCACAGAGACATTTTAAGAAGTCAGTATCAGTCTGCACTTTCAGCAGGTCCATTTTTTAAAGAAACGAGAGCAGAAAGTCTCAAGCTGATTAATATCTGTTCTAGTTAGGTCTTGAGTGCAGGAATTTCAAGTCAAGTAACACAGTATGGGTTCCTATGTACATGTACAACACTACAGAAGCATATGAAATGCCCATTTGACTCAGAACTACAAGAAGTTTCCAACGAATGAAGCTAAAATAAAAAAACAAACCCAGCTACTGTTGAAGGTAGAGAGATCACTCCAACTAGTTATGCATGTAAATCTGTCTCCCCACCAACCCATCTGAATGCCTTCCACATAAAATGGATAGCAACAGTGAGTCAGTCAGGAGTGAACTCAATAGAGGAATGGCTCTGTTTTGGGGGTAAAAATTGCTTTGATTAGTTTTTTGTTTTTAATTGTATTTATTTTATGTAAAATGGATTTGTTTAAGGTTGTTTGCATACCAGGGAGTGTCAATGTTGTGAAAGTCACATTTATGGTGGAAAGAACCAAACATTTAAAATGCTTTGGCCAGAATGACAAAATAGTTTAGCGATGGAATATAAGAAAGAATAAGCTACATACTCCAGCAAAGTTTAAGATCACTCCTCTGGCCTGGCTATCAACATACTCAAATTCAAATATATGACTTTGTTTTTAAAAATGTGTTAAAAGATCCCTAAAACTGCAAACATCAAAAAACAGTACTTTGCACTAGTTTGAAATGATGTGAGATCTATTGGTATAAACTACATGGTATTTTAGATACATTCTTCCCTAGGATTCAACTGATATTTTGCCATGTCAACAAAAAAAAAAGCAGCAAGCTAAACATTGATTAAAAAAAGAAACTGAAGTTATATTATTTCAAGAAGAAATCTACAGTTCAATAAACATTTTAAAAACTATTTAGTACTAATGAAACCATTGTTTAGAACAGCTTAAACCTTGGTCATTCTTTCATAGAGCAAAGTTCTAAGTTTGTAAAAATTCATGGAGGAATTTTGCTCAGTAGTAGACAAACCAGGGGAACAAAAAACATGATTTATTCTTTTTAAACCAACCTTAACAGTCATGGGGCTTTATTTTTATTTGCCCTAAGGCCCTTTTACGAAGTGCTGACATGTAAACATTTAATTCATACCCACTTTGAGGCACCTTTACACTCCACACCCATGTAACAGGGTCTTTTGGTAAATAAGAATCAGGCTCACAGTCTTTATCAAACTTACTGCCTCGTTAATTCACAATGGCTTTGTCTACACTAGGCTTTATTTTTTTCCTAAAATTATTATCCACAATTGCTGCCTCTGGTGATGTGCAAATATGAACAGGCCACTTGGCACTTTAACCATCATATCATCTAGATTTGCTCTTAGTATGATTAGAAAACTCAGTGGCTAAAAATGTAAGTGGTCAATCTGGTCTATACAGATTCCCCTACTGCTGGTTCTAATGGTGAAGCTGCACCGTTGGTGGCCACAGTGAGAAATCTGAATAGATGTATCTAATGTATATCTTACGCAGCCAACAAGTTAAACAGGGTGAGCAAAAGCCAACTCAAAAATGCTCAGAAGAACCAGGAGTCAAAAATGACTATTTTATCAGTCATTATGCATTGAAGAGGAGTTTAAATAAAAATATTTGACTAAATTTAGCCATTAATCTTCCTAACACTCTTTAAGATCCAACATAGAAAGGCTTTAGATAAATAGATGATCATTATCCAGGCCAACAACAGGCCACAAAGGTATTTTATTTCTCTCCTATATGTTTAATCTGAATTCTCCATACACACCAGGCAGGATTTCCTTATGAGTGCTGCTTCCTTTTGTATTTTCGCAGCAGCTGAACTGCAGAAAAAGAGTAATTGCCTTAAACTGAGGCAGAGCAACTGCTGAAGGAAAGAGGCAGAGGAGGAAAAGAAGCTGATAGGTCAAAGGTCAACCCTGCCTATCTTCATTGGTGTCTTTGATTTCCCTCAGTACTACATTCTACTTTCTCTCATGAGTACTACTTTAGTTGAATAGCTACATTATTTTGTGTAATTTCTACATAATCCTAGAAAATATGGTGTCAGTACTGAAACAATCAAAACTATTGGTTTTATTCAAACCATCTGAAAGCATAGTCCCAATTCTTCAAGGAAGTTTAAAACACTGTAAGTAGCCGAACAAAGCAGAAAGGGACTACAAGTCAACCTATTCTGCTCCAGTTTGGAATGCACTGTTTCGTAACCTCTTCTATAAAATATAGCTATATTTGACAAGCTTTAAACAAAAAGAAGCATTTAGAATTATCCCCTAGCTATTATGTGATGGACTTCAGGATAGTTATGTAGAATTCCTTTGGTGCAGAATTACTAAAATGCATAAATGGAACATTAACAAACAACACAGGGGTAGCTGTGTTAGTCTATATCTGCAAAAACAACGAATAGTCCACTTCAGATGAATCGGATGAAGTGGTTTTTGCCTACGAAAGCTTATGCCCAAATAAATCTGTTCGGGTACGTCTACACTAGTCCCCTAGTTCGAACTAGGGAGGCTAATGAGGGTGACCAAAATTGCTAATGAAGCGCGGGATTTAAATATCCTGCACTTGATTGGCGACCGGCCGGGATTATGCTATTTTGGAAACTGACTAGCCCGAAGTAACTGCCCGCGTCTATATGCGGCAGAGAAGCGGGATTCCAAGATAAACCCCTTAGTTCGAATTAACTGTTAAACCTCATTCCACGAGGAGTAACAGTTAATTTGAACTAAGGGGTTTATCTCGGAATCCTGCTTCTCTGCCGTGTATAGACGCGGGCAGTTACTTTGGGCTAGTCAGTTTCCAAAATGGTGACCAGCCAGGATTATGCGAATCAAGCACGGGATATTTAAATCCCGCACTTCATTAGCAATTTCGGTTGCCCTCATTAGCTTCCCTAGTTCGAACTAGGGGGATAGTGTAGATGTACCCTGAGTCTTTTAAGGTGCCACAGGACTCCTCATTGTGTTAACAAATAGGCTTTATACAGTGCACCATATTTGCCTGTACAAGTAAAAATACTAACACAATCTAATCAATATAGCAAGATATAAAAGATTAATAATTCTCATGGGAGCTGCAGTCCGTGGGGTATTAAATAGATATGGGCCGTAGGAAGGGGAAAACTGACCCTGCTTGAAAAACCCATTTGATCCCAAATCTATCCCATATCCCATGTTGTTCTTATGTTATGGGGTAGAGAGAGTGAGAACACATAATAAAAAAACAGTCACTTTCATTTAAATAAAAGCAGTTCTGCTGGTAAACGTGGCAAGATTTTACCATGCACCAGAAATCAGTTGCCATAATAGGAAATTTACAATTGACAAATTGTGAAGATTGCAGAGTTATGGTTTTGAAGCCAACAGGGAAACAATGGACCAGTTTAAGTAAGGCAAAAAAAAAAAAAAATTCCATCTAACATTTATTGGAATTGGGATGATTGAAACAGTAAACTGAGTTTACAAATTTGAATGATTTCCTAGACTGAAGCTGGACATGAGGTCATGGCAGTGTGTGTGTATCAGGGATAAAACACATATGTTAAAAGAAACATGTTTTTCTTGTTTCTTTAATACCTTAAAATTCTTTCACTTCTAATCATCTAAGAACTTCAGTCTAATTTTTCAATATTTATGTTTGCTTACATTGGAATTTAATTCTGATTAAACAATGAAAATGAACTACTCTTTTTTCAACTTGCTTCCCACTGTTTTGCTTTATATTCCTCATACATTAATGGATGCACAAATCAATGAGCAGCAAATACCAGAATGGGAGTGTTCTTACTGAAACAACAAAAATCAATGGAAGGACTTTTATATTTAAATTTCTGAAAAACATTTCTGTTCATGTTAAGTTTTGTAAAATGCAGTTTATACAAAATCTACATTTAGGCTTAACTGAACCTCATAGTCTTCCTTTCTGTTCTTACTTGTATTTGCCTGGCAGTAGTGATGAAGAGAAATAAAATGATAATATAGTCTTCATTATTTTTGCTTCATACTTTACTTAACTAAAACTGCAGGGAGATTTCATTCCTGATTTATTCAAAATGGAACTTGTTTAGGTTATTTGGACTAATGTCCCGCTTATTTAAAAAATCACCACTAGAATATCAGAACCTAAGTTTTGTGAGTCAGTGACAAGCAGTGTC
Source organism: Pelochelys cantorii (assembly GCA_032595735.1). Lineage (NCBI taxonomy): Eukaryota > Metazoa > Chordata > Testudines > Trionychidae > Pelochelys > Pelochelys cantorii. The sequence goes on along the minus strand of CM064326.1, from coordinate 139,090,598 downwards.
CAAAATAGGGATGTAAGTGACTAGTTGACTATCCAATAAGCATGAGCTTATCAGATAGTCAATGAGTCCCTCAACTAGTTGCTTCCCCACCCCCCCGCTTGCTGACTATCAGAGAGAGGCAGCAGTGGGGAGGGGAGCAGGAGCTGGTGGGAGCTGGCTTAAAAGCCAGTTCTCCCAAGCACTATCTCTGTAGGGGGCAAGGGAGTCAGAGGGTAGCAGGGACTGGGCGCAAGCCAGAAATCAGCTAATTCCTGGCTCGCGCCCAGTGCCAGATTGGGCTTTTTAAATGTTTTAAGAGCCTGCCTGCCTAAAAGACTAGTCGATTAGTTGATTAAATTAAATTTAACATCCCTTCCTAAGTGAGAAGTCACTTTGACAAGAACTAGAACTTCATGCATTTCTTTTTACGATTTATTTATTTAAGCCCCACGCAATTCATTACCCGACTAAGAGAGGAATGTACAAGTGCAGATTTGGATCCATAATTTCCCACTGCTGATCCATCTTGTTGGTGTGTAGAATGTCTTGCTTCATAAGTTGCTATGAAATTTAAAAAAATATAATCCTAGAATCAATAAGGTTCCATAAGCATGAAGTGAAAATTAAACATTACAACACAAAGGTTTGTGAAGCTTAATAATATTGTATGACAGTTTATTCTGTCCCCTACCCAAATGCCTAACTTTGTACTCGCTTCTTATATCATAGTTCCTCTTCTTTAATATTTAGGCATTAACAATAGAAGTTGTTATTTCATCCTATCAGATTGGCATTAATTGCTTTAATAGCTGTTTAAATACATATGTACATGACAACTTGCAGCAGCCATAAAATAATCTCTTAAATTAATCAGCTAAATAATTAATGTGAATTCTTAACTATCATTTTCAAGACATTAGGTTTTTTTCCTTTTTTTATTTTTAAATCTAATTGTATTTAAAGAGGACATTGTCAAGGAAGAGCATTAGACACGGACTTTGATCTGTTACAAAACTGTTGTAATTTTGACCATGGAAGATTCTCTGGATACTAAATACCTGGGTTTTTTCATTGTTAATCATTCACTTGAAAATAAAAACAAAAAGCTTCCTGTTTTTAGAGCCTCTGAAAACCCAAAGTTTTTGTTTCCTACTATATATACAGCAATTACACTCTTTTCTCAGAGATATACTGACATCAATAATGATTTTCTTATTCAAAACCAAATGCTTTGCAGAGAAAAGTTACTACAGGTCAAAATTACTTTTAAATAAAATTGTCCCATAAATTCCAGGTCAACTCAGCATATGCTGAGTGGAAACAGAAATGGGCTCTAACGGGAAACATTTACAGTGTCCTAAGTATGTACTGCAAAATACAGATAAGAAAATGATAAACAGAGCTATACAAAATATGCATTTGGCAATGTCTAAATGTTCCACCCTTTAACTTTATCTTATGTCACTGTTTCTCAAAGTGGTCGGCGGAACCACTCTGAGGCTACATCTAAACTACAAAGATTTTTCGAAAGAGGATATGCAAATTCCTGTGGAATTCCGTGGGAATTTGCATATCTTCCTCTGATCGCATTTTCAAAAGAGGATCTTTTGAAAATTAAAGTAGTCTGGATGCAGTTTTTTCGGAAAAAAAATCCTTTTTCAAAAAACCGCTCTTCCTAAAAAAAGGAGGTTTACGTGTTTTTTTCAAAAAGGGTTTTTTCCCTGAAAAAAACCCATCCAGACTACTTTCATTTTCGAAAGATCCTCTTTTGAAAATGCGATTGGAAGAAGATATGCAAATTCCCACGGAATTTGCATATCCTCATTCGAAAAATCTTTGTAGTTTAGACGTAGCCTGAGAAAGCTACTACCAGGCCGCTCCAGTTTGTTTACTTACCAGCTCCACAGCCACGGAGCCTTGTGGCTCCCATGCGGTTCACCGTTTGCAGCTAAGGGGAGCCGCAGGAAACCACGTGACCTGGACTGTTGCTTCCCGTGGCTCCCATTGGCTGCAAATGACGAACCACAGCCAATGGAAGCCATGAGATTCTGTGGCTGTGGAGCTGGTAAGTAAACAAATCAGAGTGGCCCAGTAGCAGTTTTCGCAGAGTGGGTCCACGGACCACTTTGAGAAACACTGTCTTATGTACATTAAGAGGCAGAAGAGTTATTAGTACACCAAATACAGCAGCAGAATAATATGACAAACAGTTGAAATGGCGGGTATTAGAACTGTTAATTTCCTCATACACACACACAATCAATCATCTCGTATTGATCTGAGACATATTTGATTGACAGACAAATTCCAAACATGAGGTTTTATTTGCAGGCCATCAACAGGCTACTAAACTTGAATATTTGTTTTAATTTTTAAAACCCAAATTTGCATTTCAAAACAGAGAAGGGCTCATCCTGATGGTGTTGCAGGTATTCAGCACCTCTCAGGATTTGAAATAGAGATAGCAAAAAAAGCAACAATATATTCAATTTTACTAAAGTGAAAAGATTTCCATTTCACCTGCATAACTTAAGAACAATCCTGTTTAAATAAAGATAGTGTTATTGTTGTAATGCTATTCAGCATCACTTATACAAAATGTTAGTGTCTCCTGAAAAAGAAAAATCAAGGAAACTCAACATGTTACTAAGGTTACAAAGCAGCTTGCTTTCTGAAGTTATGTTTCTACTGTTATCTATTCTTATCCTCTGCTGGCATCTAGTTTTATCCCTTACAAACGTGTTTCCGTGTCAGAAAGATGACAGGAAGGAAACTGTGAAATACACTACAGTACTTGTAGGCTGAACATGGGGCTCTGTTACTATGTGGTTACCAGCAACAGAACTTTCAAAACTAACAAGAAAATAAAACACATTAATGCCCAGCTAAAGTTCTACTTTGGGGAAAAGGGGAAATTTTTCTTTCTTGCAAACAAAGTCTCACTATAAATCTGAAACTAGTACAGCAATTACTGAAAACAGGAGTAGGTTTTTTTCCTCAATATTAAAAAACCATGCTTAGACCTTAAAACGTCATTGTGCTCAATCATTAACCTATATTGCAAAAAGGCTTGCCAAAATGTGGTATTAGCATTAATTTGTGAATAGTTGCACACAAATCTACACATGATAATTAATTTACTGGGAAGCAAACAGGAATAGCGGATTAAATAATCAGGAAACAGAGCTTTTGCATAAAATAAAATAAAAAGGTTGGCTCATTTACCAAAAGACAGATGTAATTAAGTCCAGACATAATTAGGCTGATTCTTTAATTGCATTTGAGATTTGGAGGCACTGGAAAAGAAAAAAAACAACCACGTATGACCCTGTGAATCCCAGATTTTATCCTACCTCCATGTGGCTGTTCAAGTCCACTCCTTGACTTCCCATAGCCATAACTTAAGGGTATTCTCTGGTAACTAGATGGAGAAGCAGGAGGTGAACATATCGGTGACTTGGGGGGAGACTTGGTTTCCTGCTTTAGAAACAACAAAGTGCAATTGTGAGGTGACTACAGAAGTAGGTGGAGTAATGCTGCATACCAGTTCAATCATACATAGCCTGATATTCAAGGCATAATAATAACTGAAAAATCCCCATGCCCCTATTTCCAAAAAAACCCATGATGATAAATGGAAGATGGCAAAGTGATTCTTTGCTGTTGAGCCTTATTCTGGGGGTAAAATATAACAGTGTTCATCACAAAGGGGTTAGAATGAACTCTAAGACATTTTACTTGAATATGTGTCTGGAGAAATATTTTTGTTAAATCTTATTATTACTGAGTATCTTTGGTTTTACATATTATATTTAGGTGTTTGAATGCATACTTCATTTAAGAAAATACTTTTTATTTCAGAAGGCGGCAAAAAATGAAAAACAATTAAAAGCACCAATTCAAAGATTTATTTGAAATATTCTGAGAACTGCCTTTATAGGAAAAACATTTGTAGATGTTGTCAGATCTAACTTGGAGTTTGTTCCCTTTTTGTTTGAGAACTGAGCTTTGGTAGAACTCTACTCGATGGGTAGTGATCAACGGCTTGATGTCTGGTTGGCGGTCGGTATCAAGCGGAGTGCTCCGTGGGTCAGTTGTGTTCAACATCTTTATTAATGGGTGAGGGAATGAATTGCACCCCCAGCAAGTTCACAGATGACATGAAGCTAGGGGGAGAGGCAGAGCCACTGGAGGTTAGGTATAGGGTCCAGAGTAATCTAAACAAATTGGAGGACTGGGCCAAAAGAAATCTGATGAGGTTCAACAAGGACAAGTGCAGAGTCCTGCACTTCAGACGGAAGAATCTCAAGCACTGTTACAGAGACCGACTGGCTAAGCAGCAGTTCAGTAGAAAAGACCTGTGGATTGCAGTGGATAAGAAGCTGGATTTGAGTCAACAATGTGCCCTTGTAGCCAAGGACTAGCAAAGAAGGCCAACTGTATATTAGGGTGTATTAGGACGAGTATTGCCGGCAGATCTAGAGAAGTGATTATTACCCTTTATTCTGTACTAGTGAGTTCACATCTGGAGTACTCCATCCAATTCTGGGGCCCCCATTACAGAAAAGATATGGATGCATTGGAGAAAGACCAGCCGAGGGCAACAAAAATGATTAGGGTCTGGAACACATGACTTACAAGGAGAGGCTGAGGAATTTTGGCTTGTTTAGTCTACAGAAGAGTGAGGGGGGATTTGATGCAGCCTTTAACTATGTGAAGGGAGGTTCCAAAGAGGATGGAGAGAGGCTGCTCTCAGTAGTGACAGATGGCAGAATAAGGAGCAATGGTCTCAAGATGCAGTGGGGGAGGTCTAGGTTGGATATTAGGAAAAACTATTCAGTGAAGCACTGAAATGGGTTACCTAGGGAGGTGGCAGAATCTCCATCCCTAGAGGTTTTTAAGTTCCAGCTTGACAAAGCCCTGGCTGGGATGATTTAGTTGGGGTTGGTCCTGCTTTGGGCAGAGGGTTGGACTCAATGACCTCCTGAGGTCTCTTCCAATCCTCTGATTCTACGATTCTGGAGGACACAATCCTGAAATAATTTACTATATAAGCAGAAAAAAATATTACTTCACAATGCAATACTAAGATAATAAAAGTCACCTAGAAAGAGTTATAGATTTGGCAGCAATGCACTATTACAGTGAAATTATTCATAGAAAACAGATATTTGCAACCTTATTTCCAATTTCATATGTGTCTGGCCCATTAACTCAGTAATAATAGTTAGCCTTAGGCCAAGTCTGTCATTACTAACACTGGTAGATCCATAAGCGTGCAGGGGCTCCACAGATATATACACAGACTGCCCCAAGCAGCTTGCAGCACAAAACATGCTACATATTGGACCTCTATAATCCAGATTTCCTTTGTCTGCAAACATCCATGGTCCAGCATCCATAAGTGCTCTGGGTTGGCGCACTTACTGTGGGGTGGGGGGGAGGAAGCCAGGGGCTCCATACACAGCAACTTCTCCCTACCCCTTCAGAGCTTTTGGGGAACTGCATATAACCAATTTGCAGCGTTCAAACTCAAGGAAGAGGAGATCAAGGGAAGGAGGGGAAGGAGTGGGAATGGGGGTGCTTGGGAAAGGAGGCGGGTGGCTGCACAGTACCATGGTCTAGGACCCAAGGCTGGGAGCCAGGAGCACAGCCCAGTTGCCATGAGGCTCTGCTGCTGGCTGTGTGGCTCCATCACTGGCCCCTGATTGTGGAGCTATACAGCCTCCCCGCCTCTTCCCCTAAGCACCTCCCTGTCCCCACTCCATCAATGCTTCTGCTGCCGCCGGAGTAGAGCCCCACAGCTGGCAGCAGCAGAGGGGCCAGCATTGACCTCCCCTGATCTGGCAAATACTCTGGTTTGGGACCAGTCAGGTCCCGAGAAAATGTGTAATCACTGAAACTCTCCCCCACCCATTCATCAGCTTTCATTTAAAAATAAATATAGACTCTGGGGGTGTGCCTATACAGCACAGTTATTTTGAAATAATGACGGCTGTTGTGGGGCACTATTTGAAGCCATGGGAGGGGTGCCCCTCAAAGCCCCTCGCCCAGCCTTGTGGGAGGGGCGACTAGACCCAGGCCCAACTGATTTCAGGGGACAAATGATAACAAAAGGTTCAGGATGTGTGGGTCAAAGGTTCAAAATAAGGAAACTGGATGGGACGCCAATCAGAGAACCCCGGACAGCAGCCTTTCAGCAGTTACACATTTACATGTGGGGTGGGGGTGGGGGGAGAAGGGGAGGTAGCTGCTGACCTCTTCCTGGCTGCTGCCTCTGATACAAAGGCAGCAGTGTTGAGGTGGGGGCTCCATGTAACCATGAAAGTTAACCAATGAGCCCATGCTCATCGGTTAACTGTTTACACGTATACACTATCACATTCCTAGTGCCAAGATACAAGATAAGATGTCAAGCAAGGGAAAGGTTCATGCAAATAACAGGAGCTGTGAGATTGCTTGGTTTCATAAGCATGTAAGCATCACACACATTCTCAGCTTTTATTGCTACAATGTGAATCTCTTTAAGATATAGATATTTTTAATTAGGAATGCAGAAGGGCAGAGTTGCAGCAGGAATCATTATCAGAAGGATATTTTGCTGATGGTAAATTTTTAGAACACTAACCTAGTACAACACCTCATAGGAGATTAGAGGGGAAAAAACACGGTACACAAAAACAACCCAAAAACAAAGAGTTGTGATGATAGCAGACCAGTTGTCAACTCATGCCCAGTTCTAAGCCTCAACTGGAGACTGATAAATACATAATCGGAGCCTGTCTAGCTCACCTGTGTGTTAGTATTGTTAAAATAGGTATTAGAGTTAAGTATGTGGTTAGTGATTAGACATTATGGAATGCTTGTAAACTGCTGCATGCATTAATCTCCCTTGTTATATCTGTATCCAATTGTCATAGGGTAATATTTAAGTGTTTGCTCTGTAACTGTATATGACCAGTTAAGAGAGAAGCATTGCCCAGTACTACAGTGGGTATAAACATCAAACAAACCATAGGGAAAAGATTTTGTTGATTGTTCCTCTCCCACCATGAATAAGAGATATAGAACTGAATTTCTCCCAGAAGCTGAACTTGCAACTAGAAAGGACAAGGAATAAAAGGATTGAACAAGGAGATCTATGTTGTTATGACTTGGAGAGAGCAAGATTTCTATGCAAGGGAACCCAGCTGCTTGGTCTAGGTTAATCCTAAAGGACATACAAAGTCTGCACATAACAGCATCTTCTATCAACTTTCAGAATCTAAAACTGTAACTCATTTGTGTATATATGTTTATATGCTTTAAACCTTGTAAATAACTCTCTTATTTCCTTTTCCTAGTGTGACAGACCCAGACCAGCTGTCCGCCACTCAATAGTGGAGGGGATGCATGCTGGAGCTTAGGTGAACAGCTTTCTCTTTCCTGAGTACACAAAAGGCCAGGCCTAAGTCCAGCATAATCAGGCAGGCATCAAATGGAACTTGCTAGAAGCTACAGGCTGACTAAAAACCTGCAGCCAATTAAGGTCTATGGTGCTGCTTTAAAAGGGTTTCCCCCAGGCAAGGAAGGAGGAATTGCTGTGTGCAGGAGCTGTATGGGTGTGAGCTGAGGACTGACAAGTAGGTACCAAAGGAAAGGTGCTGGGAGGGATTGTTTTGGGAAGTGGCCCAGGGAAAAGCTACTAGATTGAGAGTGGCAGTAACCCGGCTTGTTGCCACTGTCTTAGGGTGCCTGGGCCAGATCCTGGAGTAGTGGGTGGGCACGGGTTCCCTCCAACCTCCCCAGGACATCACAAAGATCTGCCTTGAGAAGGGAGATCAGGACTTAAGAGGGGATTTTCCCCAAATTTCTGAAGTAGCCTGTGATGAGTATGGCTCAGTAGGCTGTGGCCCCTGCCTCTAGTAGAGAGAAAGAGGCCATGTGGAGGGCCACAGTGAGCCTCTGAGGCTAACACTATCCACCAATAGTGCGAGACCCACGGGGAATAGCTGGAGCTTTGCCACACTAGTTAATGATTCTTTAGATCATTTATTATAGAATTGATTACAGGTATTATCATTTGTGTAAGATCTAAAGTGCAGTGACCTAAAGTAAGCAACTGGTCCTTTGAAAAGGGAACTAATCTGAATACTGCTGTGATCTTTGATGGTCTAACACGATCTGTTCGTGGGACCGTCTATCATGATCTTGATATCAAGACAGGTGGGAATCCCTTTGGATAACTCCACGATAAAGCTGTTATAGAGCCTGAGGAGTTCATGCTTGATAACTAGTTGGTGAAATCTAAGTACAGAACTCACAACTGGTTGCAGGGCATGGATCAGCATTAACATCAAGCTCCCTGGCAATACCCGCCCTGGGCTCAGGAATAGTGTTTCCTGTAAGCTGAGCACTGAGGCAGTCATCCAGGAGAGATTCAGATGCTTCCCCACTGATTAGCAGAGCGCCCACAGCTGGCAGCATGTGTTCTACTGGCGGGTATACATTAAAAAATGCCTCCATGCACATAAACCTGATTCTGCACATGGATGGAAATAACTAGAGGAACATTGCTGGAGAAGTTAATGATTCAACCAGTGGACTAAATTTGGTGATGAATCCTGGTCACACGCTGTCTGAGGCTCATGCATTTAAAACACAACCAATCTGAGCTTTATGCCTGGCTTCTTAACAGTCTGCTCTGAGGTTAGTACTCACAATATTGAGCCACTCCAGACAGCTTGACAGGAGTCAGGAAGGGCTGTCTGCTCCCTTAGCCTTCCAGCATCTTCCTTAATTACTTAGTCACTAGGGACTGTACTTACGATAGAGATTCATTAGTTCTGCTGCTTTTTAAACCAAAGTTTTCTATTTTTCCCCTCTGCATCATTCTTTTCCTCCTTCAAAAACAACAACTTTGAACTACATAAAGAAAGTATAACATTTGAGCGTGAACATGTACAAAGTAGGGATGTTAGATATCGGTTATTTGAGTAATCGTGTAGCTGCAACAAGTTTTAGCAGTTATATGGTTACTAAAATGCTCCCTCCCCGCTCCTGGACCTACTCCCAGGGGAGCCCTCTGCCACCCTTATTGCAGCCCTTGCCCTGGGGAGGCCAAACCTCTCCACAGACAGAGGCTGCTCTGGCATCCTGCCTGCCCCCCTGCACTATAGTGAGGCAGCAGTGCAGGGGAGCAGGTGGCTCCACGGGAGCCAATAAGCCAGTTTCCCACATGTACCCATCTGCCCCCCTCACCCTCCATGTTGCTGCACCTCTCTCAGAGGCAGTAGTGCTGGGCTGCAGGGAGGTGGGGGGCAGGCGGCTCCATGGGATCCCCCTGAGCTGCTGTCTCTGTGGGAGGTAGCAGGAGGGCAGAGGGTTCCGTGGGGGAGGGGGTTGAGTGTAGTTGTATGGCTTAACCAATTGGTTAACTGTTTAAATGACTATACGCTAACATCGCTAATACAAAGAACATTATAGCTCTAACAAGCGATGACCCACAGTGATGACTTTATAGCAAATATGGGTGGGGGGAGAAAGAATGTGTGTATTTTTGTTGGGCAAGTTATATTGATTTGTGTGTGAAACAAATTCACGCACAAGCCATGCAGTCTCTCTCACACAATCAATGTAACTGTTGCATGCACATTTGCTATGAAGTAAGGGTGATGACAGGGCTACTCAACTTTAGAAACCTCGGGGGCCACAATGATACTCACAGCAAATGCCAAGGGCTGCAACTTAAGTGGGGTTGCATATAAATGCAAATAGCTTCTTTCACACTGAGGGGCATGAATACAAAGATTAAGGCAAGACTACACAACACGCAGGCCCCATTTAAGTCAGCTCTGCTGATATTAATAAAATGCAATAGTTACCCGATTTCCACCCATATGACAGCACTTTTAATGAGCAATAACAGTCCAGGAATTTAACTACTAAAATGCACTTCAACAGAAGACCATTATATTGACTACTTTTTTGTTTTGGTTCCCACCTGTGGGCCGCAGGTTGAGCCCCATGTAAATCCAAACCTCACCGTGAGCAGCAAACAAAGGGGCCGCATGCCGCAAACAAACAGGTTGCAGGCCGCATGTTGAGTAGCCCTGGATTAAGTTACCTCTGATATCACAGAACTCTTAGTGTGACACAGGTTTTCAGCTATACTAAGGAATGTGTCTATGTCACAATGTAAATATTTAAAATGGCTGAGAACTTAAGAATTGGATGGTAATAGACCAAGAACCCCACTGATGATGGAACCTGGTCATATTCTAAACAAAAAGAGCTCTCAAATATCCTTGTAGCAATTTCCATCACATCACACTGATGTAACAGACATTCTAGACTTCAGATTGGCAGAGTTATAGTCCTGCAATTTTACAGATAGATAATATGCAAAAACTATAATTTTATAGAAGTTCTTATAAATAAAATCCTCTGGGATCCAATTGGTACAAAAGAATATCAAATTAAAAGCAAAATCCTGCCAACAATTATTCACATGTATAGAATTAACCTTGCATGAGTCCCATTGAACTAATGGAATAGAATGCATGCGTGTAACTGTTCGCTGAATTGGATCCTAAAGTTACACTACAGACTAACATATTTGCCTTAAACAGAGCCGTGTTACCTGTTTATCCCCTTCATCTGCTCTTTTGAAGGAGTTTTTTTCCAAGGTAGCATGTGGCACCTGAAATTTAATTCCGTGTATTTCTGCTGCATTTCCATATCTCATTTCATCATTTTTCAGTGCCATAAAACGAGGAAGAGGCAATTCTTTATTTACAGAAAGAAAGAGAAGTTCAAATGAAACTAAAGTATATTAAAATTCTTTAAAGCAGTATCACAGTACAAAACCAATGAAAAATTAAACTATAAAATATGAAATAATACCAAGTATTACCCAAAAAAAGCCCTTATGGAATTCTTGGAATTATTTGTGTGTTTTATAGCAAATATTATCGCAATTAAAATGAATGTCTCTAGCTTTGCACATACTTTATTACTGTAAAGACAGAGAGGTGCTTTATTTGCAGTATGAATTCAACTCTCAAACGCATTTCTTATTTTACTCCTAGCCAGCACTGTTGTGTGTTGTTCTTTGATGTCCACAAATACTTCCCAGGAGAAACTATGGGAGCAATCAATTTATTATTGCAAGATCACTGTATCCTCCATGCTGTTACTAGAACAGAAAAAATGCCAAGTCAGACTGATTCAAAGCCCCGTAGCACTGTTGTGTCAGAAATATTACCATTTGCCATAGCTCAAACTAAAGAGCCACATTTAAAACCTCATGGATCATCCAAAAATTCAACAAGTTCTAAGGAATTTTATCATCTGATTGTTGGAAATTTCCACTTCTCCACATAGTAAGTTATAAGATCTATGCAACAAAACAAACAGAATAAAGGTTCCTGGAGTCAAACAAAACACTAAAGCGTCTTTATAATCACTTAGATGTACAGCTGTTGCTATGAAATCAGTCTACTTTTACTATACATTACCCATTCATTCCAACAGCTTTACTGTGTTTGAGGACAGTATAATTAGTGTTATTGATGCCTGGAAACATTTCAACAAGTGTGATATCAATCCAAAGGCAGAAAATACCCCTGTTGAAGCAAATCTGAGCAGTAATTCCAGCTGCTGTACTTGTGAAACATACACGTTGAATCTCACTTGATTCAGATTGCTGAAGTAGTCAATTTCTCCACTAACTTTAGTGCTCTAAAAATATCCTTAGGATAGACATAGCAGGAATCTGATCCAAAGTCCCTATTTAATAATGTCCTCTTGACAAATTTATGGTTTATTGTTGGTTTAGTTTTTTTGTGGTGTTTTGTTTTTAAATGCAATCCTTCAAAACAAAGTCAGAAACAATATGAAAATCCCAGCTCTTATGCTTGATGATCAAACAATGTATTTAGGAGCCTACTCTTTTAGAAGTGCTTTAGACAAAATTCTTGACAATTTAATTTTCACTTCCCTGCTAGCTCATAATGATGAAACAACAAAGATAACAGGGAGAACAGGGTCCAAAATACATACACACATCAGCAGTCTCAACAAATGAAGTGCTCTGGATATACAGAGGGATGATCAAAGTCTAGGAACTGGGATCTCTTTCAAAACACAGTGGTGAAGGTATACATGCAAATTAAAACACAAACCCACACATGTGCACAGTCACGGAGATAATTTTAAAAAATTAGTTTAATTTGGAAGTAAAAAGGGCAAATTGTCGGCCCTACCAGTGATCCTGTTACAAAACATATTTACAGTAAGATTTTCAAATGGGGCACTACCATGTTGTATTCTTCCCAGGCTAGAGATGTAACCGGTTAGCATCACCCTTACCTGGTAATGCTTACCTGAGCTGCCCCACTGGATGGACCTGGCTCCGGCAAAAGGAAGGCAGGATAAGGGATGTCCTGAAGGTAGGGAGGCGGGTTGGGTTCTGCGTGGCCTAGGGGATAGGGCAATGGCCTGGGGAGCCCTATGCAGGCGGGGCTGGGGGCAGTTCCAGCCCAGCAGGGCTGGTTGTGCCATGGGCCAGAGCAGCCCCTGCCCGGCCCAAGCAGTCCATGGTGCATCGGGCCCAGGTGGACTGGAGCAGCCCCCCACCCACGGGATCATGGTTAAGAGGTTAACTGATTAAATGAGATTTTACATCCCTATCTCAGGTTCAGGCTTACTTCTGCAAGTCAGTCAGTCAGTGAGAGAGAGAGAGAGAGAGAGAGAGAGTGTGTGTATTACACACACACACACACACACACACACACACACCTTGATACCTGTAGATCAACTGAAAACCTACCCTAATTAATAATGCCTTAATTCTGGTTGACACCCAAGTGAGTTCTTTTCACAGATTTCAATAATCAGATATCAGTCAATAGAAGAATCAAGAATGACAAAATGGGACGAGATAGCTGTGGAAATGAGAGCTTAGACTTCCTCTTTTACCTGAAGCAGTTTACGTTTTAGCACTAAAACAAATGCCTTTGAATGGATTCCTGGTTAGTAGGAGTTTAGCAGAAGCTTTTCTAATCCGGATTGTCACTACACAATTTTTATGTCAAAATGATACAACAGACCCAGGAAAGGATCAGAATTTTAGCTGCCCACTTTGAAGTTTAAATCCTTTGCTCATGGGCTGGTGGTGCAGGTGGCACCAGGGAAGCAACATTTAATTACTTCCAGTTATTAACCAGTAAAAATGTTCTTCCATCCCATCCACTTGGGATTTTTTTAAAAATCTCGTTTAAAAAAAATTTTTTTCTGCAGAGAAGCTGTACTTAATAATTTGAACAGGAAATGTGTTTGAAATCATCTTTAATGCACCCTTTAACATTTACTGACACAGGGAGTGACTTTGCAACCTGTAGCCATTTTTTTCAACAGGTCATTTTGCAAAGAAAGTCCCCACTCTGGCAGGATGGTCTGCACAAGCAGTTCCCTGACCTCCCATGGAGCCACAACTTCAATAAAAGCTCTATGTAGTTACAGGGATCAGCCTGAGCAGAACTTTTAAGCCTAAGGTACCACATAGCATGAATGAGGGTGGCAAAAATGGACTGACAATGATGACTGTTAATGGTCTGGCTATTTCTATCATGCTTTTATAGATGCAGAAGCAGTATGAACTTATCTCTCTATATAATAAAACTTTGCACATAGAACCCAAAAATTTCATTATAAGTGGTACACATAAATTATGGAATATAAAACTACCTTTACCTCTTCCCCTAAATATATATATATAAATAAAAGCAGGGTTTTGCTTTACAAACAGGTTGGAAGAAAAACTAAACGAAGCCAATAACATGCAATGAATGTTAAAGAAATGAAAGAACAAGCTCACAGCACACTAAGCCACGTGAGCTACTTACCGCACTTAAGGCTCTCTATCCGTACTGGAAAGCCAGACTGTGCTGCAGCAATTAGTTTCAAAGCAACATAAAATTGAGCTGGACCAAAATAACCCACACGTTTTGCTCCGCAAAGTTCTGTGATCTAGAAGAGAAAAAAAAACACATACTTTGTAAAGTAACTTCTCCTTCTCTCTCAAGAAACTTGCATTGAATCTTGAAGCAGAGAAGTCTTCTAGAACTAAAAATTCACAAGTTTATTTTCAGCGCTTTATTAAAAGTGAGCAATCTAGTCACTCTGTATATCAAATACCCATGAATTTAAAATAAATAAGTAGTTATTTATTACTCCTTCCAGAAACGCTGCAGTGTAGCATTGCTGCTATAAAATAGTTAACGTGTTTCCACCTCAGGTGACTCTTTCAGTGATAGGTGAAATGATTACAGTGAGTATACAATCGATGAAAACCCTTTGGGCTAAAAGCTGCACTGTAAATAGGAGATATTAATTATCACCATCTTGGTCCACCAATCATTCAGATAATTACTTTTGACTATAAAATAAAAATAATAAATACCTTAAAATTATTTCATCAAAATAGTTTTGTGAAAAGTTAGTGAGGCTTACAATTAAACTCATCTCTCAACCACACACACAAGTTAGTGTCTCCTAGTGCATATTCACCTGCTCTGTTTATTAGACCTCAACAGTTTTGTCTGTGGAGAAGACAAACTTAGTTTTTCCGCATTACATTCATGTGGTCTTCAGCTGAATAAACATTCTCTACTGGTGAATTGGAGATGCAGACCAAAACTGAGGAGGGTACATCTACCCAAGAAAACAAAACAAAACCAAACCACCCACAGGCCACAAGCCCCAGAGCCTGGGTCAACTGACTCAGGCTCCTACTGTGGGGCTAAACATAGCTGTGTAGGCGTTCGGGCTGGAGACTCTCCCCCTGGCAGAGTTAGAGAGCCCAAGCTCCATCCTAAGCATCTACTCTGCTATGTTTAGCAGGGCAGCACAAGTCCAAGCAAGCTGACCCAGGCTCTGAGAGTCACTACCATGGAGGGTTTGTTTGTTTGTTTGGGTTTTTGTTTGGGTTTTTTTTGCTGTGTAGATGTAACCTGAAATTCAGAAAAGCTCCCACAACAGGCTTCAGGAAGACCTTCGGGTTAGAGTGAAGCCACGTTCCCTATGGGTGAAGAGGGAAGCCTCAACTTATTTGACTGATGATTCACATCTCCCAATCCTGTAGAGGTTTTACCATCTAAGTGCAGAAAGGAGATGGAACCTGACCGGTCACTCAATGGGTAAGCCTAACCTCCTGGGGAAACCACCAGAGTGCAGTATTCCCAAAGCAACAGCAACAAGGGAGAATCTGTTGTTCCATTTCACTAGTTCTAACAAACAGCACAAACGAGTAATTCGTTTTCTGAATGTATTTCAATTATTAGAGGATATAAGGAGAAGCGGTTATTAAAAAGTAAATACCTGCTCCCCTATACACCTGAACAATCAAGAAAAATCGTCAACTAACATTTTCCTTACTAAAGGCTTCTCTACATGGTGGGGTTTTTACAGATTAGGTTTGCGTACACTAATTATTGTGAGAAACTAATCCAAACTAGTTTCATCCATAAGGCTGGCTTTTTACACTTCAGAATCAATGATAATTCAGTTAGCAATAACAATGAACAAAAGACAGAAGTGTTCCATAAATATTTCTATTTGGTATTTGGGGAAAAGAAGTCATAGCATCACGACAATGACAACAACAACACTTTCTATTCCGTTAGTATTCAGGAAGATGTTAAACAGCAGCTAGTGAAGTCAGAAATATTTAATCAGCAGGTCCAGATAATTTACATGCAAGAGTTTTGAAAGAGCTGACTGAGGAGCTTCCCAGACTGTTAATACTAATTTTTCAATAGGTCTTAGAACACTTTCAAAGACTGGAAGAAATCTAATCTGCCAGTATCTAAAAAGGGATGGCTAGATTAATTTTAGCCCTGCCATTTGATATCAATCCTGGCTAAGATAATGGAGCTGGTTTCGTTAGGACAGTGTTTCCCAAATGGTGTTCCGCAGAACCCCAGGGTTCTGCGAAGTGAAAAGAAGGGTTCCACAAGAAAATTCCAGTACAATAACATTTTATTATTTTAAAAAATAATTAATATTTAAGCATTTATGAATTTTACTGAAAACAATTTTCATTTGTATTTGCCACAATAAGTGTCCCTGTGTAATGCCAGCTTAGCCAGAGAGTGGAGACGATGATGTCACTACTCAGTGCGATCACCTGTTTTATACCACCATAAAACCCCGTACTCACTCTCAGTGGTCTACTTTTTCAGCTCCATATATAAGACTGTTATTAGGGGTTCCGCAAAATTCTTTTGAGTTTGAAAGGGTTCCATGGCCAAATAAAATTGGGAAACACTGCACTAGGACATCAAAGTTATTGTTTCTAAAAAAAGCCGATTTAAATGATTGTTCTCAATTTCTTAAAAAAACCCACAACCATTGAGACATTGGAATAAAAATTTTTTTTTTTAGTTATTATTCATACTTTGTTCTGCTCTATCAGCTGACGGCAAGTGTTACTTTTGTAATTCGTCCTTGAAGGCAATGCACATGAAGCAGTTTTTCCCAGCACAAATCTAAAAATTGTTCCTGCTCTTCCTCATTCCCTCCAAACAAGCTTGTACTGTAATCTCAAACATCTCTCATGATCTAGCTGAGAGTGCAAGAATTTTGAACGAAGCCTAGAGACTGAGGTTTGTTTTCTAGAAGGAGAGCAGCAGGTGAAATCAAAGATATTGACAGAATGGCACTGGGTCGACTGGCTGGGTGGAGACCTAAGGAGAGACTCAGCATCTAGACTTGCACTGGTTCAGAAAGTAAAAAGCTGTAACTTCTCCTGTTTTTCTCTATTCTGTTCATTTTGTTATTTCATACTCTCACGCCCAGCTTATCTGCTCTGCCTACCTGCTACGTCCTGTCTGCCACCATCCTCAAACTCATGGAAACAGGATTTTTCTTCTTTCCTTTTCCTACTCCAATGGGGCCCAGATTGGTATTCCTAGACACTATTCTAATACACATAATTAGTAAGTTCCAACAGCTATTTTGTCTTCATGCTAGAAGGTGGTCTCCTAACCCATTTAGAAAAGCTTAAGCCTGGTCTACATGGATATTTTATATTGAACTTAGCCACATTAGGTTGAATTTCTAAACAATAAATACATTCTGTTGACTTTAAGAGCCACAATGTGTGTCCCACATAAGGATGTTAAATTGTGGTTAATTGACTAGTCGACGGAATTTCCATTGACTGCTCGACTAGTCAATAGGAACTTCCACATTACTCCTTTGAAATGTGTAAGAGTCCCCAGCAGGGGCTCTTGTGCATTTCAAAGCCATGAAGCCCGGGGTCAGCAGGGGACTCAGAGTCTCCTGCTAACCCCGAGCTCCATGCTGCGCTGCATGCTGCGTGGAGCCTGGGGTCAGCTGGGGACTCCACAGCTAACCCTGGGTTCCACAGAGCTCAGGGTCAGCTGGAGACTCCCCAGCTGATCCCATGTTCCGCTGAAATGCCACGCGGAGCCCAGAATCAGCTGGGCACTCCCCAGCTGACCCCAGGCTCCACAGTGCTGCCCCTTTGAAATGCCAAGGGGCATTTCAAAGGGGCAGCACAACACAGCTGAGCCTGGGATCAGCTCTGTGGTTGCCCCTTTGAAATGCCAAAGCGGCGTTTATAGGGGCAGCACCCACGGAGTCTGGGTTGAGCAGGGGACTCCCCAGCCGAGTCCAGGGGGAGCTGGGGACTCTCCATCTGACTCCGGGTTCTGCACGGCATTTCCCCAGGCTCTACGGCACTTCAGCATTTAAAAGGGGCAGCACAGTGCAGCTGAGCCGTGAATCAGCTTTGTGGAGCTGCCCCTTTGAAATGCTGCCTTGGGGTTTCAAAGTGGCAGCGCTGCACAGCTGATCCCCGGTTCAGCTGTGTGGTGCTGCCGCTTTGAAGTAGTCCTTCTCCCCCCCCCACTTTGCTGCCTCTGTCTGATAGAGGCAGCAAGGGGGGGGGGGGGGGGGGGAGAATCAATTAGTCGACTGACTGATAAGCATTTGCTTATCGGATAGTTAACTAGTCCTTAACATCCTTAGTCCCATACTTAGCTTTTGATGTTTGAGGTGTGATGTGTGTTCAGGGCCGGATTAAGGGGTGGGCGAGCCGGGCAGCTGCCCCGGGCGCCAACTGACGGGGGGCACCTGATGGCAGCTGTAAGAGGCGCGTGACGTCCCTTATAGCTGCCATCAGGCGCCGCGTGCCCGGCTCCCACAGCGCCAGACCCGCCCCCATCCCCGCGGCGCTGGCCAGCACCGCCCTCCCCCCCACGGCCGTGGGGCCCTGCACGGCACGGGGCGCACGCCAGCAGCAACAGCCAGGCCGGACTGGGCCGCGCTTGCGCCATGTGCCCCGGGGGGTGGGCTCCCAGCTGCGCACCAGCGACCGTAGCTGGGCCGCGCGACAGCGGCCATAGCAGGGCCGCGCATGCGCCGTGCGCCCCGGGGGGCGGGCCTGCTCCCCAAGGGCAGGCCCGCGCATGCACCATGCACCCGGGGGCGGCGCTGTGTGCCTATGCCCAGGGCATCAGAATGCCTCGGGCCGGCCCTGTGTGTGTTGATAGAAAGAATTTGCTTCAGAAGCCACCAGGAACTTACCCCTGCAGTAAACCCTGTTGCCAACTTTGTCCACACATCTATAAAAGTAACACCATCACAGAACCTAACCACATAAGCCACAACATCAGAGGCTCATACAACTGCACATCCACTAATGTGATATATGCCATAAAGTGCCAGCAATGCCCCTCTGCCATACATATTGGCAGAACTGAACAGTCTCTAAGGCAAAGGTTAAATGGACATAAGTTGGATATCAGAAGTGGTAATACACAAAAACTTGTAGGTGCACATTGTAACCTACTTGGGCACTCATTAATGGATTGAAAAGTAGACTTTCTTCTACAAAGGAATTTCAGAAACCAACTACAGAGAGAAACTGTGGAACTGGCCTTCATATGCAAATTTGACACTCATGGCTTAAACGAAGACAAACTGGATGGGCCATTATATTCAACAACCAAATCACATCAAAAGCTAAGCATGGGAAACTTACAGCCCATCAGTCTCATTAGCACCGGCACTACAATTGACAGGTATTTCCCCCCCCCCCCCCGCTTTCCTTCTTTTTTGTTATTAATTGGGAGTTCCCCTTTTTTCTCCACTTGCATCTGAGGAAGTGAGTTTCGCCCACAAAAAGCTCATGATAATATATATATGTGTTAGTCTCTATGGTGCTACACATTCTCCCAGTCCCAAAGGAGAAGACACAGTCCCAGGTCAATTTATGCCTCAGATCTTACTCAAAAGAGCACGCTGCACCAATCCTTTAAAATCTAAAGGTTTATTAATAAAAGAAAAGGGTTGAGAGTGAGATTGCTAAGAGCCTGCATCAAGAACTTAGTGACTGATGTACGTAATGTGTTCTCTTTAACAAAGATGTTACAAACTGCCAGCTTAAAAGTCTCTGGTGTACATCCTGTGTCAGGATGGGTCTGCAAATCCTCCCCAGCTCTCTGCCCCTAGCAAGGATGCATCTGGAATCAGGAGCAAGATTCAAGACAAAATGGAGACAGCCTCATGGTACTTCCATATTCTGTGTCCCAAACTGGAGCTGGTCACATGATCAAGTGATCTGTCTATGTCTTGCGTGCAAGTAGCCATGATGCATTGTCTGGTTTGCAGACTTCCAGACACATTCCTCAGGTGTGTATTGGAAACTCTGAGAGCCATTGTCCATGAAGCATCACTAATTAGCACAGCCATTCACCGAATTCCTCAAAAATAGGGGTTGAGACCCATTGCTCTCTCCCAGAGAATATTTAAAATACAAAAACAAAACCCATAGTCATAACGTCACATACAAAAATCATACAAGTATATGAGTAGAATACATAGAATCAGCAGAGCATAAGTTTTCATTTGACACCTCACATGGCCCACTTTGTACAGAATTTGGAGCAAACATCACCCATGGGTGCAACAGTGATCTGTCTGCTCACATTAAAATCCAATAATGTGACAACGCCAAAGAGAGGGAGCTCTCCCATCAGCATAATAAATCCACTTCCACAAGAGGCAATCAATATGTCTGTGGGAACAGCTCTCCCATATACTTACTGCTGTCCACCAGGTGCTTAGGCTGCTGTAACTTAAGTTGCTGGGGGGGGCGGGGAGTGGAGGTGACCTTTTCACACCCCTGAATGAGCTAAGTTATACAGGCATAAATAGTGTTATGTTCCTCCAGTCAAGCAAATGAGAAAACATATCAACTTCACATAAAATGAGGGGGATCTGTAGCACCCAAGGGCACTCCTGTCTGTCTGCACGTGTCAGTCTTACCACACAAGTGTGAGACAGCCTCATAGAGTGAGTCTGTTTTCTGTTTGGTACACATCAGTGTCTCGGTAATAATGTCAATTTAATGAACATGAGCATTCATTTTTAAATATATTCCTCTTTAAAACGTTATGTTTCTTTAAAATGCATTGAATCTAAAACAATATCTTTGTAATTTGTCCATTATCTTCTACTTTCAACATATATTTATGAAAATATATACAAAATGTCTGGGACATAGCTGTCAATAGATCCCAGATGCCCTGACTCACAGTTTTACTCCTGAGCCATTACTTTATCCTTCATTTCCAATACCCAATTGAAATTAAAAGAGGAGTTCTATATAGGCTGAACATAATTATCCAAGTTGGAATTTGGCCAGGACTCCAAGGTCAGACACTCAAATATTCATCCATTTGTAAAAATCTAATTTTCTAGAGGGTGAACTGAAAACAGGATATAATTTTTTCTAGTACTGACACAGTGGAAACTTCTGCTTTAGCTCACATGCAAAAGCTGTGTGTTCTGCAGCAGAGGAGAGGTTGGTGTGTTCTCACTGTCCTTACTGTATGCAGCCATGTATTGTTACATTAGTTCAGTAGGTTGTAGTATTAGTCTCACAGAGACCAAAAGCTGCAAATTGGTAGGCAGCAGAACTGGTCAAAAAGTGTGGCCAAAAATGTATTAACTCTCATTAAATCTCAGTGAAACAGCAAGGCACACAAGATCAAATGCCCCCAAATAACATATTCTCTCTCTGGTGGTACACAACAGCTGCTAAGTTTTCAGTAACAAAATGTATCTGTGTTTTTTTCTGACAGAATCAACACATTCCTTGAAAAATCAAAACTGAAGGTGGAGCATATCAACTATAATTTATTGTGTTATCAATAAAGTTAATATTATTTAAAAAATGTTTTAAATATTTTGGCGCTCTCTCAACATAAATAAGTACTTCAAGACAGTACAGTAATGCACTTGCACTTACTTCCAGTAACCCTTTCTTCCTACCATTTACACAGTAAGGAAGTATAAAATAGGTAGTAAAATTTTGTGGATACCGCCTACAATAAAATGGTTTTGCTGCTTCATGAGAAACAATATATTTACATCAGGGGTCGGCAACCTATGGCTCACGAGCCAAATATGACTCACTAGGGAGCCAGATATGGCTGTTCTGGAGCCCCAACTCATCCTAGGGATGTTAAATATTGGTTAATTGAATAGTCGATTAACCTCGTGAATTCTTATTGGTTACTCGACTATTCCATAGTCCCTGGGGGTGGGACTGGCAGCCAGTACGCTCCAGCCCCACTCCTGAGGAGCCCCCTGCCACCTCGCGCTGCTGTCTCTGTATCCAAGTCAGCAGGGCAGGGTGCCAGGCAGCAGCTGGTCGGAAAGGGGGGCCAGTTTAAAAACCAGCTCCCCTTGCGCTGCTGCCTCTAATACAAGCCCCCAATTGGGGCCCATAACACCCTTGAACACACACCACACACCAACCCTGAGCCCATCATACACCTGAACCCCCTGCCCTGAACTCCTCATACCCCCACATCCCCAGCCTCCTGCCATAAGACTGACAGAAGACAGCCTGAATGTGTGCATGAAGCTGGATTTGACCAGTTATGATGTAAACGTCAAAGAAATGTGCAAAAAGATGCAGCAGCAGAAGTCCCATTAAATAAAGTCTGTGAGTACAATGTTTCAGTTTAGGGATGTAAAGGACTACAGTTGGTCCCCGATTTACAAACGGTCGATTTACAACCATTTGCATTTATGACCAAACCTCCCATTAAGCGGTCATAAAGGTGGTCGCCGAGTTATGAACACAACCCGCGCTTACGAACAGCGCGGTCGTAATGTAAATCAATGGGGTCCGACTTACGAACATTTTGAGTTATGGCCAAATGTTTGGTCCTTAACTCGTTCGTAACTCGGGGACTGGCTGTAGTCGACTAGTCGCTTCCCCCACTTGCTGCCTCTATCTGATAGAGGCGGGGGGGAAGGGGGGGGAAGACGGGTTCTTGAAAGTGACGCTGCCGCTTTGAAAGGCTGCGTGGAGCCCGGGATGACCCTACGCTCCACATGGCATTTTCACAGAACCTGGGATCAGCTGGGGACTCCCCATCTGATCCCGGGCTCTGTGTGGCATTTCCGTGGAACTCCCCAACTGACCCTGGGTTCTGCAGAAATGCCACGCAGAGCCCGGAATCAGATGGGGAGTCCCCCGCTGACCCCGGCTCTGCATGGCATTTCAAAGCAATAGCACCGTATGGAGCCTGGTGTCAGCAGGGGACTCTGACCCCAGGCTCCATGCTCCATGCGGGTGTTTCCGCTTTGAAATGCACAAGAGCCCCTGCTGGAGACTCTTGTACATTTCAAAGCTGGCACGCCGTGTGTAGCCGGGGGCCAGCGGGAAGTCCTGCTGACTCTGGGCTCCACGTGGGCGCTTCCGCTTTGAAATGCACAAGAGCCCCCACTAGGGCGCTCATACATTTCAAAGGAGGAATGCAGAAGTGCCTATTGACTAGTCGATAGAAATTCCATCGACTACTCAACTAGTAAATTAATTAATATTTAACATCCTTAGTCCATACTGTGCTAATGTGACTCTACGGACAGTTTGAATTGAGTGAATGGGGCTAAAGTGCATAATGGAAACGAAGAACTCTCTAATGCTGAGGGTACAGTTTCAGCTCTGTCACAGACTGTCCCTTCTCCCGAACTTAGAACATATCATTTGGCCTCTCTGTTTTAGCTTCCCTGTCTTTAAAATGAGGGTGGTAAGAGCTATCCACCTTAAAGGTTAAATATATATTGGGAAAATGCTTCAAGATTCTTGGATTGAAATCATAGCAGTACAGCATTTATTAGATCATGTCTCTAGCTAGACTGTGGAGTCTTTGAGGCTTATATGGAGGCCTTATGAGATGGAATAGAAGCTATTGTGATTCTAGAAATTACATGAAGGGTGGGTAAAGTTCATGGCTGTAATTTTCAAAGCTGAGTAGGGCAGGTTGCCTCACACCTCCCATTCAAATTAGAAAGGTATCTATTCTCATTAGTTTTGCAAAATTTTGACTGGTGTTCTCTGAATCAAGAGTGGAACAGTAGCTAGAGAAGGAAAATGAACCAGAATTTGGAGAGAGACTGCTGTATTTCACTGTGAAACAAAGGAGGATCCCCTGACTAATATGACATGAGTGGTTTTTAGATCTGTCTGTGCACTATGGGAGAGAAAAATAGAGGGAAATGTAAGTGAGTTGTGTTATTTGAGAGCAAGGAGGCGGAAAAGGTCACAATAAGACCTGGTCAACATTTTCCTATTTTTGAACAATGACACTGATTTCTTTTTTCAATTGAAAAATTTCAAATGTTTTCATAATTTTTTTTTCGAAATATCCAGCTGTAGTCACAAGGGAGGTGCTTTTTCCTATAAAGATCAATAAATACAGAAGCACCTTGCACTTTTATCTTGGTCAAACAATAGCAATTCTGTTTCCATTTTAGGCTTCCACAAGCAAAACAACTGAAGAATATTACAGTAAGTTTCTATGATACACGTTCCAATTCACAGCAAAATACCTAAGCAAATTCTTAACTTTCAGCCCATGCGTGGTCCTATTGAAATAAATGGAACTCTCATGGGTCTGAAGTTATACAAGCTTAGGTACCTGGCTGAATCAGGGCCATAAAGTTGTATTTGTCTTAAGAGGACGACTGTCTAGTTCTCTTTATGAAGCTTGCCATCACATGCATAATATTTATTATCTTTAGTAGCCACATAAAAGCAAATGTTCCACACTGTTCTATCACCGAGGAAAAGAGCTCAGCAAGGTTACAAGGGAAGAGAGATTAAGCAAAGCCTCCACTCATTGCTCCTTCTTACAGGTAATAGGCAAAAACAAGCATCCATGTAAAATGTGTTAGTGCTGAAACTTGTAAACCTCTCCTCTACATGGCTGTGCATGTGCAGGCGGCACTCAGGAAACATATTCTAACTTATGCAGTGTTGATTGTTCTGTTGATCTTCAGGGCCCTGATGTTAATAATGACTATATTACTGTATTGCCTTAATTGGGACAAAATGTAAAAGTAGTTAGGGTATTTTAAAACTGTATTTGACATTTGTTTGTCTTTTTAATAATGCCAACTTTCAGGAATAAAACAGATGGGCTGAAAACTCAATCATAGAATTCTAGGGCTATGGAAGAGACTTCAGGAGGTCATCAAGTCCAGCCCCCCTCCTAAAGCAGGACCAACCCCCACTAAATCATCCCAGCTAGGGCTTTGTCAAGCAGGGACTTAAAAATCTCTCAGGATGGAGATTCCACCACCTCCTTAGGTAACCCACTCCAGTGCTCCAACCTCCTAGTGAAATAGTTTTTCCTAATATCCAACCTAGACCTCCCCCACTGTAACTTAAGACCATTGCTCCTCATTCTGCCATCTGTCACCACTAAGAACAGCTATCACTAAGAACAGCTAACACTCTATCGTCTTTGGAACCTCCCTTAAGGTAGTGAAAGGCTACTATCAAATCCCCCTCACTTCTCTGTAGATTAAACAAGCCCAAATCCCTCAGCCTCTCCTCGTAAGTCATGTGCTCTAGCCCCCTAATTGTTTTTGTTGTCCTCTGATGGACGTTCTCCAATGCGTCCACATCCGTTCTGTAATGGGGGACCCAGAATCGGAAGCAATATTCCAGATGTGGCCTCGCCCGTGCCAAATAAAGGGAAATAATCACTTCTCTAGATCTGCTGGCAATGCTCCTCCTAATGCACCCTAATATGCCATTGGCCCTCTTGGCTATACCAGGGTGCACTGTTGACTCATATCCAGCTTCTCATCCACTGTAAGCCCCAGGTCTTTTCTACTGAACTGCTGCTTAGCCAGTCAGTCCCCAGCCTATAGCGGTGCTTGGAATTCTTCCATCTTAACTGCAGGACTCTGCACTTGTCCTTGCTGAACTTCATCAGATTTCTTCTGGCCCAATTCTCCAATTTGTCTAGGTCACTCTAGACCCTATCCCTGCCCTCCAACATATCTACCTCTCCCCCAGCTTAATGTCATTTGCAAACTTGCTGAGGGTGCAATTCATCCCCTCATCCAGGTTATTAATAAAGATGTTGAACAAAACCGGCCCTAGAATTGACCGTTGGGGTACCCCGCTTGAAACCAACTTCCAACCAGATATCGAGCTGTTGATCACTACCCATTGAGCCCGACAATCTAGCCAGCTTTCTATCCACCTCACAGTCCATTTATCCAATCCCATAATTCCTTAACTTGCTGGCAAGAATATTGTGGGAGACCGTATCAAAAGCTTTGCTAAAGTTAAGGTATATCACAAGAAACGTTGTTAGGAATAATATGAACAAAAAGGTACACAGAGACTAGCAGCTTTTCCAATTCTCTAACAAATGTTACATTGACACAAAGAGTTTGATTTTAACAACATTACACTCCACACTTGAAGAAATGTTGCTAAGTAGTTCATTAGCCATTTTTCCTTTCCCTTTACTTTTTCTTATTCTTTAACTTCATTGAAATCTTGATTTTTAGGCAGAAATCATTAAGACGCTTGGATGGCGGGTCACTAAGAATCTCGAGTCAATGGATGCTGGCAATGGAAAGGTCATTAGTTGGTACATTTTCTAAATGAAACAAAGATCCGTGTTTCATTTAGAAAATGAAACAATATTTTTTAGAAAAAAAAACAATATTTTTTTTCTGATTTTGCTTCAGTGTGAAAACCCGGTTCAACCTCTGAATGTTTAAGAATGACCTATCCTGACTGCATAAATTGTTCAACATTCCCAAAAATACTTAGTAAAAATACCATTCAAGTAATATAATACTTTAGGACAGTCAAAATCATGCTTGAAGTGAATGTTCCATAATAATTACTAGAATGGGAAGAAGAGAATTCACGTCTTCCCCCCTTAGAGCTGCAGCAGATTTTTTATTAAGCAGTAACAAGCTGTAATGGTAACAACAGTAAATTTACCATTATATTGATTTATCATATGAAGGCTAATGTTGCAATCAAAAGGGCTAGATTTTGTTCTTAAAAACATAACTTAAAAGTTGAGATTTTGTTGTACTCTTTAGAATACGTGATCAGCCCCTATATCTGTAGAATGTTTGCAGTGGCATATAGGTCTGATCTAAAACCAATGAAACTGGCAAATGTCAGAATTAAGGTGGCTTGTACAACCTAGTTCCTAGTTCTCTTGGGTCCCAATCCAGTGCCTTAAACAGCAGAACAAGTTTTTTCTTCTTAAAACCCTCTGCCTCATTCATTGTCCTACCTGTGCAGTGAATGATGCCAAAGTCCGGTTTCACAAATAATATTAAACACTGTACAGTTATTATTTATTTACATTTATTTTCTCTCTCAAGTAAAGCAATTTGAGTATTTTACAAGAGCAAGTGCAAAACTACTAATTTCCTGAAGAGTTAGTGGACACAATAAGAACTGTTTTAACATTTGAGGGAAAAAATGAGTCATTGTTATTGTTGTATAGTGATGTTTAACAGTAGCATAAAGAGTACACTCCAGTTCTTACATGTTTCTAGTATATTCTCTCCTTGATACACATATGCAGATATACAAAGAGAAGAGACCTATTAAAAACTTCTAAAATCTACACATGTGGTTAGGGTTATCATTTACCTGTTTGCAGCCTATCATATTTTGTTTAACTCTCTATAGTGTAACTATTTTATTAACATGTAGATAGTTATGTGACATCCTTGATTAAGGCATAATTATAACAAATATATACATATACACAAAGATGTGTATACAAAACCAAGATTATTTTAGTTCTACCAAACCAAAGTAAAATTTGTTCACATTTTCTGTTCAAGGCCCACTGAGGAAGATGGAAATTATTATTTGCTTGTAGCTTCTTAGGAAAACAGGCATGGGAAAAGTTGTGACAATTATAAACATTCCACTGAGGAGCAAAACATGCAAAATAATGACACAATGCAGAAGAGCTTGATACCCAAAATGACTTGTCAGGAAGTGCTTCATGAATCCCAAAATAACTTTATAAAAAAATTATGTATTTTCTCATTATCTCTCATTTGAGTAATGGCAAAAACACATTAGCTTTAAAATGAACAATGGAAGTTATCCAAAATAAATAAATACAGTTTTGAATGTCAGATATTGTAAAATATCATAATCTCTCTAATATTTGGGCATTGTACTATAGCTCCTAATTTTTTTTAAATCACTTATGCTTGCTTTCATGACAATACCTGTTGTTTTCCTTTTCCACCTGGAGAAGAGCAAAAACAGATCGACAGAGCCAAAAAAGTACCCAGACATGAACTACTTCAAGACAGACCCAAAAAAGAAAACAACAGAATTCCACTTGTCATTACCTACAGTTCACAACTTAAACCTCTCTAAGGGTATGTCTACACTACAGTGTTGTTATTATTAGTCATTATTAGTTATTTCGAAATAGCTTATTTTGAAATAGCGCGTCTACACACAAAATGCATTTTGAAATAGCATTTTGCTATTTTGAAATAGCACGTCCACACTGAGTGGACTCTGAATCGCATTTAAGGCTGGCCGGAACCAGTTCCAGCAGGGCACCAGGTCAAGACTTACTGTGTGGGGCTGCTGCCTGAGGTCTGTGCTTAAAGGGACACCCCTGGAGAGCCATTTCTCAGGTTTCCCTGCTTGCTTGTCGACCTCAATGACGGACAGCAAAGCATTTTGTCTCTGCTTTCTGTGGTTGCCCTCACTCGGGACACCACAGCACTCTGCAACATGGAGCCGGAGCCGCCCCTGGGCACTCTGGTGCTTCTCTTGGATGTGTTGCTGTGAGCCTAGCTGCACTTTCTGCAGACTGCCATCCGGGAGGTCCATCGGGGGGCTGTCAGTATCCAGGAGGCCCTACAGGAGAGCTTCCACCCTGAGGAGCACTAAGAGCCTCCCTGGTCTGCCCCATTGGGGGCTTGTGCCTCATTCCTCCCTCATGTCCTTCCACTTACCCCTCTCTAACCCTCCTTCCTGATGTCAAATAAAATACACTTATTTTCATGAACACAAACTCTCTTTATTTAACAAAACTGGGGGGGAGGGAATGAAACTCTGGTGAGACTGGGGAAAGGAGGTGGGAGAGGGGAGAAGAGAGGGGGGGAGGGGGAAACCTGGAAGGACAGAGATGGAAGGGGGAAGCAAGGGGAAGAAGGGGAAGGGGAAGCTCAGGGCTCAGGTTTGGGGGTCTCGCCGGACCAACTTGATTGTCATGCAAACTTGCTCCTGGGTTCGCATGTGGCTTTTGGTGGCCAGGCTGGCAGCTATCCTGCCATAGACTGCCGCATTCCTCCGTCTAGTGCGGAGATCATGGACGTTGGGGGCATCCCCCCCAAACCTGAATAAGGTCCATGATTTCCACCCTTGACCAGGAAGGCGCCTGCCTTCTTCGGGCCCTGGCAGGCTCCTGGGAGCTGGCAGACTGCTCCTGGTGAGCGGTGGAGGGCTGGCTGCCAATGGCTTGCTGGCTCATGTTTTGGGGCCACTGGGTTGGGGCAGTGACTACTGACTCTGGGCTGGCAGGCTTGGAGCTGGCATAGGCACTGTGGCCAGAGTCTGCCCCTTTAAGGGCTCCGGGGGGGGGGGGAGGGAGAGAAGTGTTCTTGGTTGAGGCTGGAGTGGCCACCAGGGCACGCTGGGAAGGCTGGAGGCCCCCTATTTCGAAATAAGTGTCTACACAGCACTTATTTCGAAATAGCTATTTTGAATTTGGCGTTATTCCTCATAGAATGAAATATACCAAATTCGAAATAAGCGCTCCGCTATTTCGATTTAATTTCGAAATAGCGGTTGGCTTGTGTAGACGCTAGGAAATTTATTTCAAAATAACAGCTGTTATTTCGAAATAACTTTGCTGTGTAGACATACCCTAACACATTATCCACTATATCTACAACCTATCTTGGAAAATGACCCCTCACTCTCAGAGGCCTTGGGGAAAGACCTATTCTAGCTTACAGACAACCCCCCAGCCTGAAACAAATTCTTTCCGGTAACCATGCCACACAGCTACATCATAAGCATCCAGGAACCCAGCCCTGCAATCAACACCGGTGCCAACTCTGCCCTCATATCTATACAAACAAATTCATCACTGGAGCCAACCACAAAAGCCACCAAATCCGAGGCTCATTTAACTGCACATCCAGTAGTGTGATCTATGCCAGCAATGCCCCACTTCAATATATACTGGACAGTCCCTATGAGACAGAATCAATGGATACAAATCAGATATCAGTAAAGGGAACATACAGAAACCGGTTGGTCAACACTTTAATCTGCCTGGTCACTCGTTGAGAGATCTTCAAGTTGCTGTTTTGTTATAGACCAATTCCACAAGTTAAATACACAGGGAAGGGTTGGAACTACAATTCATTAACAAGTTTAATTCTCACGCCAATGGTTTGAATTGAGATACCGGATGGCTGGGACATTATCAAGCAAACAAACAATGAAGGTGCCAATGGTTCTTTGTCTGTGTAGATTCTGGTGTTAGTACTCTTTCTCTCTAAATGCTAACTAGTGGTCCTTATCTGCTTCCTTTACTATCCAGTCTTTAGGTGTTTATAGACTATCAGTTTTGCCTGTTACATACCCGCTCGGTTTTCCCTTTGATGTTTATATACCCACTGCCTCTTTTTGTCCGTCTACCCCCCCCTTCTCCCCTATTTAATCTTGGTTCTGGACATCCAACACTCCGGTCATCTGAAGAAGTGGGCTGTGCACCCACAAAAGCTCATGATACCATCTACATGTTTTGTTAGTCTTTAAAGTGCTACCAGACCATTTGTTGTTTTTTAAGTTTATCCTGTTACAGACTAACTTGGTTACCCCTCTGAAGCTTTTAAACAGTTAACCAGTTACCCAGCCTTACCAGCAAGCTTACTAGGTATCCGGCTAACCAGAGGTCCTGGCTGGCTGGACCAGCCTCCCCACCCATAATAGCCCAGCAGGCAGGACCCCGGCCATGGCGGGCTGGAGCAGACCCCAGCCCGTGGGGCCGTGCTGAGCTGGAATAGCCCCCTCTGCCTGCGATCAGTGGTTAACCATTTAAACAAATCGTTTAACCAGTTAACTATTTTAGGGGGGGGTTACATCTCTACTTGCAACACTCCAAATCCTTGGCTCCATCACATAGTGTTACAAAGCCAAGAGAAGGTAATTAAATTAAAAGAATCCATACATTTCCACCCTCACATTTTTAGAGAAAATAGAATAGAAATGAGGTACCGCACTCATGATAATTATTAGTCAGTAGTGCAAGAACAATTAATAATTTATATTGCATAACAATACAAGACTTTTTAACCAATTAAAATTTTGGGAGTGTTTTCAGAGAGTACTGACCTCAGAAATCTTGACACTGTGCAGACGAAGTTCATTTTCTAAAAAAGCTGTCAAAAAGATTAGACTCAGATTTAGGCCAGAAAGAGATTTACATTCCATATGGATGCAAATCTATAACCTGACACACAGATGGGAGCACAGAGTATACAAAAGCATTTTCAACAAACTGGAGGATAAGAGTAAAATCAAGTTTTCAAAGATGCAGACCAGGAGATAACAAAACAAAATATTTAAGACTATCAAGGTTCTGTTTTAAAAAAAGACTTTCTATTAAACAATGTATAACAAAATCATTTTCACAGTAATTGTTTGTCTTCCATAGTATAAATCTTGACAGGCATGAAAAACAGTAATCATCTAACTTATCCCCCTCCTCCCCCCAATAATTTTAAGCATATAGCTCATTTTTCAAAAAGAGCCCAAGAAATGAATGTAGTTCATTTATGGATGAACATTTATTATTATTCATGTCATGAAAGAAGAGCTAACTTTGCAAAGCAGCATCAACGTTTTCAGCCATAATACTCTGAAATTTGGCCTATGATAACAAAAAAGACTAGCATATTTGTCCTGGACTGCAACCAAGGTTGGCTTTAGGGGCAAACAGCATATGTGACTACATGAGAGAAACTGTTGGAAACTATCATAATCCCTTCTTTTTAAATTGGAATAAAAAATACAATCTGGCAAAACTTACCAGATGTTCTATTATTTTACTAGCTTTCTGTGACCTACAAGTTAAAATCTATATATGTGGAAATTAAACCGCTTTCATGAATACAAGATCAGTCCTTTTTGATCAAAAACGCTGGCTCAGTTCTACAGAGATTTATGCTTATCTTTATACACTCTGGGCAAAACTCTGGCTCAGCTGACATCACTGGCAAAACTCCCACTGATTTCTCTGGTGCCAGAATTTTACTCATCATCTTTAAATTTAAGCATGTGCAGAAGCTTTTGCAGGATCTTGGTCACAGTTTGTAGGATTTGCATGTGGTGTTTCATAAACTGAGACTAGGATCATTTTTACCTACAAGTGCAGTTTCATGTTTCTTGTAATCAAGTTTCACTTTTAAATTACTTTAGTAAGATTCATTGCCAAAATAACCAAAAGCATAGGACATGAAGTTACAAGTTCCAATGTTATCATCACTGAAAATCAGATAGCGTGCTTCAAATGTTCCATAAATATGAGACTAATTTTAAGGCCTGTCTTGAAAGACACTCCATGTTGCATTGAGTAGAAAAGCATTTTTCTTCAAAATAATTTTAGCTGTAGCACTGAAACATTCAGGCACACACACCACAAAATCCTTGCCCACCTTACTAGCTTTGTTGTAAACAGGTAATGTGATGGCACAAACGCACCAGTTTATTCACTACTTCTTTCATCAAGTTGGAGGGAGAAGTTTGGGATGGAAGGGCTTAGTCATCTCCACTCAATTTTCTGATCTAATTATGGCATAATTCAGAAAACAAGGCCAAAAAAAAAAAAAAAAAAAAAAGCCATTCAAGATTCCAGTGCTACCTGAACATCTTCCACAAGCCCACATATTGTATACACAATAGCTTAACTTTCATTATTCACAAAGCAGATCTGGTCACACCAAATAAATTGACAATTTTATCTGTTATTAAAAATATGAATATTCAGGGATCTAGCATATCAAACACTGATGGAGTATGGAGCAGAGCAGGAAGAAGATTACAAAAAGAGCCAGTCAATTGCTTTTGTTACTAAGGTCATGTATTCACTGCAGAGTTAAGGTGAGTGTTGCCTCTAACTTAAGTCCCATCGACACACAAAATCCCTTAACTCCGGTGTGGTGTTGCTTTGCACTCAAGTCGACTTGTGTGTCAGGAAACACAGGCCACAGCTCAAACTAGCTAAAGGCAACCAGCCTGTGCAGGTGGAGTGTTACTTCAAATGTGGCTGCTCTCGCCCCAGCTAAATTAACCTGAGTTAACTCTACAGGAAAAACACTCTTTAAAATAAATGGGAAATTTCAAAATAAAAATATTTGTTCAGTTATGTATGAAATTTTCATTTCAGATATCCACAACCAAAATATTTTGCAATTTTATTTTTGTCCCCCACCCTTTCCTCTGACTGCTCAAGAATGAATGATGTCGACATGTGTTTTTTGCTTTTTCTGTTTTTATCTGCAACTTTTCAAAAATGGAAATGTACAAGCTGCAAAATGTACAAGCTGCAAAAGGGAAAATGACACTAACTTTGCCACACTGTAGTAAAAAGAAAGATAGGCAATAGTAGTTGCAGTGGAAGAGGAGCAGTACACATTATTTTATTTATTTGTTTAGTGGAAAGAAGACAGGAAAAAAGGAGGAGCAAAACAAAAATCCAAGAGCCAATATTTCAATTTTCAAAATCTGAAACAAATCAAAATTTGTATTCAGAATCTGAAACAAAAATGTCAGTTTGCTTTACATTTTTCTGTCCAGCCTCTCCTCCCTTCCCCCCCCCCCCCAAAAAAAAATCAGAACTAAAACATCTGGAATAAGAATTTTTCATTCAAGATTTTTTTTTTGAACACACAAATTAATTTGTTGACCAGCTCCAGCAACAAAATACTACTTGAAGCTTTTAGGCTGTAATGGATAAAGAACGGCTTGCTGAAGCTATGCTTAAGACCGAAGTATGCTGTGGGCAGAGAATAACACTTCAAAGAATTTGTAGCCATGAGGCAGTCTCTTTTAATTAAAGGTACATAGCTACAACTGGTCAAGTCAGTCTACAACTCAGGAGTGTTCCAGAATTCCTTGCTGATGCTAAGCTCTCATGTAGTAATGTGACAGGCTATATCTACACAGTAGAGTTATTTCGGAATAACAAAGAGCATGTCTACACAGAAGCCATTATTTCAAAGAAATGTCGAGCTGGAGGACTTCTTACTCTGACTCCTGTAACCCTCATTTCTAAAGGAGCAAGGAAAGTTACAGGAAGAGTGTTCTTTTAATTTCCTGTCGTGCAGACAGCGCCAAAAGCCGAATTAAGCTATTTCAACTTCAGCTATGCAATTGATGTAGCTCAAGTTGTGTAGCTTAATTTGACTTTAGCGCTGCTGTGAAGACGTGCCGGTAGTGATTCACGTGTGTGAGTAATGCGTGAGTATCGTGTTCTACTGCCGTGGTGGGGAGATTCCATCCCACCCTGGCCTCAAGGTTGGCCTCACTTAAACAAACCTTATTATCCTGTCTTGTCTACAATCATGTAACATATGTGGGCATGGAGCCATTAGCTCTCAGAAAATGCGTTACAGTACAGAATATTGTAGCACATCTACTGAGGCACAATATCCGCCATGAGCATATCAAACCTGTCCTCTGCCCTGCACCATGGCTAACAGCTCTGCTATTCTGGAACAATGGAACTTTTTATCATAACAGTAGTCTCTGCAGGGTAAAGCAAGTCTATGCAGAAGACAAAACTTTCGGGTAGGGAGTGGAGGGGGGGCTGGTCTTAGAATGTGGAATGGAACTATGGCCCACCACAAATCTTACCACCTGCTCCAAGTGCTTGATGCTCTTGTTTGACCTAACTTTAACATAAGCACAGAGCAGTATATACGTTATAATCCAAAACAGCCCACCTCACAACCCGAGGGGGTTGCGACCCACACTTTGAGAAACGCTGGTCTATAGCATTAACCTATAAGCTTTTGCTTATTTGTTAATCAGTTAATTGACTACACTATTACATCCCTAATACCTATCCCTCCTCCCAATGTCTTTCCATGGATGGGCACATGGACACATGCCCAGCCTACCTCCCCCACCACACAGTGATTTCTTTTCTGTTGCCAGCTGCTCCCAGGCAGGAGACCTGAATTGCTGCAGAAGGCGGGGGATGTTCCCCACAGATTTTTGCTCCCCCATTTTTCTTTGGGAGAGCCAAGAAATCTGTTGAAGACACAAATTCTGCTACCAGCACAAAGAGCAGAATTCCCCTAGGAATAAACACAAGCCACAAAACTTCCTAGAATTGTCCTGTTTACATTAAAGCATATCTTTCAGGAAAACATCCAATACTGATTTCAAAAATTGCCCACTCTAGATAAGTTGCTCCACTGGTTAAGTATCCTCACTTAAAAAAGTGTGCTTTATTTCCACTTTGAATTTGTCTAGCTTCAGCTTCCAACCCTTTGATATAATTATACCTGCTATACAGAAGAGCCCATTATCCCAATTTTTTTTGCCCATGTAGGTGCTTATAAACTGTGATCAAGTTACCCCCCAATTTTTTTAATTAAAATAAACAAAGCGAGCTCTTTGGGTTTCTCTTTATAAGACATGTTTTCTAATCCTTTAATCATTCTGGTGGCTTTCTCCAAACCCTCTCCAATTTGTCAACATTCTTATTGAATTGTGGACACCAAAATTGGACATAGCACAGGATGCAAGAGAGTCAAACACAGAGGTAAAATGGCTTCTCTACTCCTACTTGGGACTCCTCTATTTATGCATCCCAGGATTGACTGCATTAGCCCTTTTGGCTACACCGACATACATTAGAGCTCATATTTGGCTGATTATCCATCATGACACCCAAATCTTTTTCAGAATCACTGCTTCCCAAGACAGTGTGACCCATGTTGTAAGTATGGCAATGCATGGGTGCAGCTCCCCAGCAAATTCCTGTTAAAGGCAAGGAGAGCAGTAAAGCTGATCTGAATGAAGTAGCTGCCAGAACTGCCAGGCAGCTGGCTAAAAAGCAGGAGCAGATGCAGACTGGAACAGAGGATGGCATGCGTGAAGACAGCCGTGGATTAAAGCAGCAATGGGCAACCTAAGCTAGTGAATGGGATGCATAAGTGGCCCCCCATCTCAGTAGGTCACAAAATTGTCCTAACCAAGACAGTCTCCCAGGATTAGGAATGTAAAATCTTGTTTTACTGGTTAACCGATTAAATGGGGATAGACGGGGGGCCCCCACTGGTTAACCGTAACTAGTAAGCACCACCTGGTAAGG
Organism: Pelochelys cantorii; assembly: GCA_032595735.1. Classification (NCBI taxonomy): domain Eukaryota; kingdom Metazoa; phylum Chordata; order Testudines; family Trionychidae; genus Pelochelys; species Pelochelys cantorii. The sequence goes on along the minus strand of CM064326.1, from coordinate 139,054,881 downwards.
ATGATGCTTACGAGTTAACCATTCATATCCCTACCCAGGATAGGTAGTTTTGCTAACTGGTCGTGCGTACCTAGTGTTTGTGTGGTGTGTCGATTGATCTGTAGCAGCACTTTGATTGGATGCAGGAGGAGCGCACAACTCTCTCAGTCAGTGTTGTGTGCAATCAGCACATACCTCGCTTCTGATGCCCTTGCTTTACATATGGGTCACTTTAGTAATACCGGTAGGGAAAAAAATACATGGATGGACACGAGAGGAATCTGGCAACCCTGCGCGTGGGTAATGGCAAAGTGTCTCTCAGGCCACACATAGATCCCTGATAGGGATGTTAAATATCAGTTAACTGAATAGTTGATTAACCTCATGAATTCTTATCAGTTACTTGATTATTTTATAGCCCCTGGAGGATGGGGCCAGCAGCCAGTGTACTCTGGCCCCATTCCCAAGGAGCCCCCTGCTCCCCTGCGTTGCTGCCTCTGTATCAGAGGCAGCAGCATGGGGTGCCAGACGGAAGCTGGTTCACGAGGGGAGCCGGTTTAAAAAACTAGCTCCCCTTGCAGACCAGTTGCCTGTCACCCAGCACTGTTGCCTCTGAAAGAGGCAGCAGTGCAGGATGGCAGCAGCCCCTACGCAGGGACAGATCTGAGCTCCCGGATCTGGCGTGAGCCAGAACTGAGCCGGGCTACTTGCCTGCCTGGCTCCCAATACACTCTAAATGCAGAGCCGCAGCAGAGGTAGGTCCTGGACCCAGCGCAAGCTGGGACTGAGCTGTGCTGCTGGCCAACCTGCTAAAAAATTCACTGGTGGAGATGAGGTGGGGGGGAGGGAGGAAATGCATGTAGTCTTTAGCATTAACCTATAAGCTTTTGCTTATCAGTTAATCAGTAAATCAACTACACTATTACATCCCTAATCCCTGATGGGCCACAAGCAGCCCACAGGCCGCACATTGCCCATTCCTGGATTAAAACCATCTGGAGTACTAGCAAGAGCCAGCGGAAGAACTATCTGTTGAAATTATGGACAATGGGATTGTTCCTGGCCAGGCAGTGACATTGAGCAGACTGAAGAGACTGCTTCCCTTAGGAGCCTATACCCCTGCTTTGGGATCACACAGGTGAGTCTTCATCTATGGACTGGCTGAAACCTGGTTGAAGGGCATGAGGCATATCACAAGATCTGCAGGAAATTGCCTCTGATGATTGATCAAACACTCTGGCTTGGGGATGACTCATCAGTAGAGCCCTGTGCGGATAGAAAGGGATACCCACGGATGCGGACATCCACAGATAGACATCAGGATCTGCAGAACTCCATTCTCAAAAGCCACTGTGACCAACAGAGAGGACCCAGCATCCCATGCCGATAGCTCCTCCCAGCAACGCAGCTGTCCCATCCCCACCAGCTGGGTCTCCACGGTGGGACTGCACAGCCTTGCTGGCAGTGGGGTTGAGGGTGGTACAGCTGCACTGCCTGGAGGAGCTGCCAACGCAGGGTGCTGGTTCCCAGGCACAATGGGACCACACGTTTCTCTGTTGGTTCCAGTGGCTTTTGAGAGTAGAAACCTGAGGGTCTGCGGATCCCAATTTCTAGCTGTGGATAGCCTCATCCACCCCAGCCCAAAGCCTGAGGGTTTCAGTGCTGGGTGGCAGGTCTCAGGTTACACATCCCCCCCCCCCTTCCCCTGGGGCTGAAGCCTTTGGCTTTGACTCTCTGCCCAGGCGCGGGCTTTGGCACTCCAGCCCAGTGTGGAAGGGCTCAGGCAGGCTCAGACTTTGATCCCCCCCCTCCCGCCTGGGGTCATGTAATAAGTTTTGTTGTCAGAAGGAGGTCAGAAAGCAATGAAGTTTGAGAACTCCTATGCTATCAGAAAGCCTTTGCAAAATAGGGAGTGTAAACAGATTCTCATCAGCTTCCAATAAGAGGATCTGGTGAGCAAGAGAGACCTGCCAGGTGCTCACACAGGGGATCAGGAAAAAAGTTGCCCATAAGCCAGAGAGTAGGGTCTACATGGAAATACCCACCTGTGGGCAGGAACAAAAAAAGCTTTCAACTGATTTAGGAGACCACAATGGGCATGAAGGACTAGTGGGCTTGTAGAAGGAGCTGGGAGAGTCTGGTTTTAAGAAAAACTATTATTTTATTAATAAACCAACTCCTGAAATGGGAATGTAATTTCCATGCAGTAGTATTCTGCCACCAGATTAACTGCGAAAAGTGAGGAAACAAACACAGAACCCAACTTTGGGCATGGGAAAATCCTGCTACAATAATAAAAAAAAAATGTCAATATGTGCAATAAAAAAGCCATCTGCCTAAACTGGCAAACCACAGAATGCATCCCTTGCGTTTCTCTACTGGCTATTAGTTTGTTTCCTAGCAGATGCAGAGAACTGCTGAACCAGCTCCTTCCTTGGCTTGCTGATGTTACCAGCTGAAATCAAATGCAACTATGAGCCCAGAAGGCTTGTTGGAAATACTCTCAAAGTTGAAAAGCAGGTGGAATAGTATAGGAAGGGTGACGAGGTGATGCTGAAAAATAGTTCCACAGGGGAGATGGCGAGAGTCTCTCCTTATGTGTTCCTTCCCATTGTTGATCTGCTTATATTATTCCTTAGTATTATCCTGACTATATCACTTGCACAATGATATTCTCAATTAAAATTACAAAACAAACCCTACATACTGAGTTAAGTCATCTCTTCTTTAGTTTTTTCCCCTGCTGGTGCCCAGACTAACCCAGCGGCTGTGCCAGGGCCATGTTTATAAGATCTGTTCTCTGACCTTAGCCCCAATGCAGCAAAGTCCTTAAGTGTAAGAGTTTTAAATCCACCAGTCCCATTGAAATCTAACACCTTACAGAACTGGGTCCTGACTTCCTATCACACACAGGAACCCTCTGCTCATTACATTCTTCCAGAACTGAAGACAGGTACTGTATATAAGAGTCTTCAAGAGCAGTAACACTGTATCTCCTAAGCAGTCTTGATTTGATTTAATTTAAATTAGTTCAAACAAATGCTATATTTATTTTATGACACAGACAAAGAGAGAGAAACTAAAAAAATATTTGAACCCACTAGATAATAATGCAGAAATCAAAACACTGCTCCCTCTCTCATCAGTGGTCTAGGGCAGTGACTACTAGACCTGAAACTATTTTCACTGGTCCACTAAACTAAGCCCTGTCATACTGTGAGGTAGGACTGTAACGATCATGCCATTCTGATCCCATACTGGTCCTTCCTCCCTTCCTCACTTCAGAAGAAACATAATTTTATAGTAGCCAATATCTTACAGACACATTATAGCTCCCGGGCAGTGATTTGTATCAGTTTAAAGCAGCACATGGGCAAACAGTGGCTAGAATTAGGTTGAAATAGAAGGAGGAAAAGCAAGCAAGTGGGCAGTATGACTGTCACTGAGCTGATCACTCTCGTGGCTTAGGGTCCCACTGCAGGAAGCCTGCCTCAATTTCTTGCCTTGGGACTGTTCAAATAAAACTTCACCCTCGCTTTCTTCAGGTGAAAATGCCCCACCTTGTCAATTGGTTTATTAATATACAATAAAAAGAACCCCAAAATCCCCAAACAAAGTCCATCCAAAAGTCCACACAGAACAAAGATTTTTTTCTTCCTTTTCCCATGCCATCTTGCCTAGAGCCCTTTCAGATTTGGAAGCCACTCCCAGGCCCTACCTGATTGGAGTCTTATCCCTGAGCCTTCCCTTCCAGTATCCCTGCACTCAATAGGGAAATCATCAGAGTCCTCTCAAATATGGCTACTTCAGTCATCAGGGTTGGCAGGGACCAGGTCTTCCAGCTTTTAGGAACAAAGCACCACATAGGAGAGAGCAGCAGGGTGGAAATTAGAAAGCTGGGATTCCTGTTAATTTCTAACTTTATCAATTCATGAGAAACTAGACTTTAAAACACTGATTTTGGGTGGGGGGTGGAGGGAGTATCACATACTTTTCATAACACTACTCATGACAGTGTAGGCAGCTTCACACCAGTAAAATGTTTAATCTGTTTGGGTTATCCCAGTTCAAAGTTTGCAATGAGCAAGTCTGTTTCCACATTCTATTTACAGTAGACATTTATATTTATAATGTAACCATCACTGTGGTCTGAGACAGCACCTTACTGAAAAACAGATACAAGAAGTTTGCTTGTTCCCTTTTTCTCAGTTTAGAATAGAAAGACATTTGGCAACAGATACTAGGGTTTTGTATTTGTTTTATTAGTCCTATGCCAAATAAGATACTTGTCTTGCTGTGTTCCACAAAGCCTGGCTGAGTTTTTAAGCTTCTTCCCAGGCTGTTTCACTGTCATAGTTACTGGCATGCAGAGGGAGCTGTTTATATACCAGGGGTGGGCAATAATTTTTGATGGAGAGGCCACTTCAAGATTTTGGAAAGTGGTCAAGGGCAGCACTCTTCCACATTAATGGAGGAGGCACAGAGTCTGGGATGGAAGTTGGGTGCAGAAGGGAGCTTGCGGTAAGGTATTGGGATGCAAGAGGGTGTGTGGGGTCTGGGAAGGAGTTTGGGTGAAGGAGGCAGTTGTGACCCGGGGCACATGACTGGAGTACAGGAGGAAGTACAGGGGCTCAGGCTGTGACGTAGGGCAGGAAGGGTTGTGACCTGAGGCGAGGGATTGAGGTGCAGGGGCTTGGGTTGTGACCTAGGACAGGAAGGGGTTATGACCAGAATGGTGGGTGCGCACGTAGAATTTGAGGCCTGCCCACCTCCTCAGCAGGGTCGCACAGTGGCTGCTCAGCTGATGCAGGGCAGAGCCTCAGGTGGGGCAGCCGCCCTTCCCTGGAGCAGCAGGGAAATCACCATCCGGCCCTGACCCCAACTTCAGCCCTTCCCGAGGGCCGGAGCTGTAGCCAGGATGGGCTGCATGGCGGGCAGCAGCTGATGCTCTGGCAGCCAGGACCCAGGCCTGGGCCACACGTGGTGGGTGGCAGTGGCTGCTCCGGGGCCCAGGCCTGAGGTGCCACATGGTGGGCGGGGGGCAGCTGCTTGGGCCTGAGGCACTGTGTGTAGGGTTGCCAGATGGTTTCAACAAAAATATTGGCACACTTGCCATTACATCACAATCTGCATTACATCTTATTTAGAAAATACGGGACATTTATATTTTCTCAATTTGTTTCCCGAACAGAAAGCTCAAATACTGGACTGTCTGGTTCAAACTGGACACCTGGCAACCCTACCTGTGTGGGAAGCGGTGGCGGCAACACTGGTGACTGGGGCCTGGGCCCAGGAGCAGTCCAAGGAACCACGTGGTGAGTGGCAGCGGCTGCACCGGGGCCTGGGCCTGAGCTGCCGCATAGGGAGCAGCTGCAGCTATTGCTCTGGCAGCCAGGGTCCGGGTGCAAGCCACCACATGCTGAGGGGCGGCAACTGTTCTAGCAGCTGGGGCCTTGGCCTGAGCCTCTGCATAGAGAGCGTCAGTGGCTGCTCCAGCGGCCAGGGCCTGAGTCACGACATGGGGAGTGATGGCGGCTGCTCCAGGGCACAGGCCCCAGTGGCCATGGCCAGAGCTGACATGTGAAGTCAAGATCCCACTGCAATTAAAGGGGAGTTCATGCCTCTCAGGGTCTTTGTTAAACAGTCCTCTGCAGGCTTAGAAAGAAAGCACTTCATCAGTTTGCAACTGGCTCACATTTGGATAATTTTTATTTGCAAAACACAAGTGGTAAATGTTTGGGTTTTTTAAAGGAAAGCTTAGATTCTCCAAAATCTGGGTATACAATGGAGGCCAAATAAATATATCAAATGGGCTAGATCTGGCCTGAAAATTGTGTGAGAGACACATTCTAGTCTAATAGTTATTACCATGAGAACATTTTTCCTGATATTTTATTGTTACTAAAATAATTTAAATTTGATTTTATAAAAAAAGATAATCAGATGAGCTGCAAATTAATTTAAATTAACTTTGAATGAATGGAGTGAGTAATCACGCAATAACAGTTCTAATTTCAACTTTGTTTCGATACTAAAATACTGGGTTTAGACCAACATAGTTTCATGTCTATTCTATTTAAGCAGGAACCATTTACTAAAGAAAATAGCTGCAGTTATAGACACAGAACAGCTTGTACACAGCTTGAGAGTCAACTCTGTCACCTTTGTTTGAGAGGGAATATACCCTGCCCAGAACTCTGCAAAGTAAACAGAGACATCTAGTAACAGAATAATATACCAAGCTGGGTGGTTTTCAGGGTGGGGTATGCAGGGTCATACACCTTGTTAATTAGCCCTTGTTTTAGTATTTGCTTACGTAACAATTTAAATTATATACAATTATATATATAATTTATAAATTTTATATATATATATACACACACACACACACACACACACACACACACCCCCACCCCATCAGTTTTGTTTGTAACAGGTGGGTGTCCTAGTGGCACACACCTGAACAAGCACACGGGATATCAATATTGGTGCACAAGACAAAACTCACTACTCGTGGATGAAAAATCTTAGAGGAAACATTGGTTGTGAACTGGGCCAGGGGATTGGGGTGCAGGAGGGAGTAGAGGGCAGGGGTGGCCAACCCGTTAGAGACAAAGAGCCAAAATAGTGGTAGATAGAGTGCGAAGAGCCATGTACCGGGGGTGGGGGGAGGGGTGTTGAGGAAAAAAAAAAAGCTGCGCGGGGGGGAATAGGTGCTGGTACATCATCCCAGGGCATACCATCACAAAAGAAGCACTGGGAAGAGGTGAGAGGTGCAAGCTCTGGGAGGGAATTTGGGTGCAGGAGGAAGTAGAGAAGAGGATGCTGGCTCAGGGAGGGGGCTCCAGGCTGGAGAGTGTTGGGGTCAGGTGGAGGGTTGGGGTGCTGAGCAAGCCGCAGGCTTGTGGCTGTGAGGGTGCAGGATTTTGGGCTCAGATGCATGAGCGGCTCAGGGCAGAGAGACTGGGAGTATGATGGGCTCAGGACACAGATCTGCAGTGTGTGAATGGTGCACGAGTGTTGTGGCAGAAGACTGGGGATATGGGGGTGCAGGAGTTTGGAGATGTGAGAGGCTCAGGAAAGGGGGTTCCAGTGTATGATAGGCTCAGGTTTGGAGTCGGGGGGGGTGGCGGGGTGCAGGAGTATTATGATGCTGCGGCCAGATCGGGGCTTGACTCCAATTGGCCAGGCTTCATTTTTAAACAAAATATTATGTCAAACACAAAGGCTATGTCTACACTGCAAGCTTTTTGTGCAAGAACAGGCGTTCTTGCGCAAAAACTTGCTGGCTGTCTACACTGCACTCGTGTTCTTGAGCAAGTAAATCTACAGTATAGTGTCAGAAAACAGGGCTTCTTGCATGAGCTCTGACACTCCCTATCAGGAAGAAGCCTTCTTGCGCAAGTGTTCTTGCACAAGAGGCCAGTATAGACAGGCAACATGAATTTCTTGCGCACAAAACCCCTCTGGCTAAAATGGCCATCAGAGCTTTCTTGCGCAAGAGAGTGTTCACACTGCCATGGACGCTCTTGCACAAAAGCACATGGCAGTGTGGACGCGCTCTTGTGGAATACTTTTTGCACAAGAACTCTTGCGCAAAACAGTTCTTGTGCAAGAAGCCTGCAGTGTAGACGTAGCCAAAATGTTTCTGCATTGCCTTTATTTGAGAGAGGGGCAGGGAACCTGTTTTGAGTCAGGAGTCACTGACCCACAGAAAAGTAAGTTGGGGCCACACAAGTGAGATGCAAAAAAACAACCCCTGCAAAACCCTCCAAGCCTCACTAATGTGGCCCCAACTGTGCTGATGGGGGCAGGGAACAGGGTGCTTGTGGGTGCTGGGGCAGAGGACAGGGTGCCAGTGGGTGCCGGGGCAGGGTACTTGTTGAGGTCTGGGTGGGGGTGAGGGGACAGGGACCGATACCTGGGGACCCTGCAGCTGCACACCAAGGCCCAGGAAATGCACAGGTTGCTCCCCCATCCCCCAAACAGTGGTGTGGTACCTGAAATGCTGGTCCGTCGCGCACCTGATGCCTTCCTACACCGGGGGGGGGGCGGGGGGAAGGGAGAGTCCCAGACCACGCCAGTAACAAATGCTCGGGCAGCACACGCCTTGCCCCTCCGCTCCCCACAGCAGCATGTGCTGAACGAGCAGCTGGAGCCGGCACACTGGGGACTTCATTCTCCCTCGCTGCCTTCCTGCATGGGGGGGGGGGGCGGGAGGGGAGGGGAGAGTCCTGGACTGTGCCAGCTCCAACTGCTCAGGCAGCGCACGCTGCCATGGGGCGCAGAGGAGCAAGGCACACACTTCCTGAGCAGTTGGAGCTGGCGCGATCCAGGACTCCCCCTCCCACCCGCGCGGGAAGGCAGCGGGGGAATACAGTCCCCAGGGCACTGGCTCCAGCTGCTCGGGTAGCATGCACCTTGCTCCTCCGCTCCTCGTGGCAGCGCACGGCACAGGAGCAGCCGGAGCCGGCATGGTCCCAGACCTCCACCACCCACCCCCATGCAGGAAGGCAGCAGGGGAACAAAGTCCGCAGCGCGTGATGGACCAGCGTTTTAGGTACCACGCCGGCTGTGGGGGGAGTGAGGGAGAGCAGCCTGCGCACTTCTGGGACCTGGCACACAGCTGCAGAACTCCCACCTACTCCGCAGGAAGCCTGTGCTACCTCCGTGGTCCCTGGAGGTAGCATCAGCACGGCATTCATCTTGGGGGCAGTGCCGGTGAGCACAGGGGAGCCAAGGGCCATTTTAAAGGGGCACAGGCGCAGCTTTGTGAGCCGTACTTTTGGGGAGGGAAGAGACGCATGCGACTCGCGAGCTGTGGATTGGCTACCCCTGGTATAGGGGCTTGGGTTGTGACCTAAAGCAGGAGGAGGGTGTGACCTGGGGAAGGGGACTCGGGTGCTGTACAGGGAGCAGGAGTTTCGGTTGTGACCTAGGGCAGGAGATTGGGGTGCAGGATCTGGGAGGGAATATGGGTTCAGGAGGGGAACAGAGGGTTTGGGTTACGTGGGGTAGGGTGGCACAACTGGGGGGGCAGAGGGTTGGGGGGAGGGAGGGGTTGGGGTGCCAGAGGTAGATTCTGACCAGAATACTTCCCTAGGTGACTCCCGGCCAATAGCCCAGCACATTTCTCAGGCAGGCTCCTTGCCTGCCCCACCCCCTGCACAGAGTGCAGCAGCCATGTACATCTGTGAATAAGAGCTTAAGGGGAGGGGAGTAGTGCTTTGCACACTGCCTGTTCTTCAAAGGGGCAGGGACAGCACATGAACTCTCCCCCATCCCAGCTGTGAAACACAAAGGGCCCAGCAGCTGCTTTTCTGAGTGGCATGAAGGGCTGGGGCAGGCAGGGAGTCTCTGAGGTTCCCTGCTGCATCTGTGAGCTGGATCCAGTGGCCTGGTGGGCCACATCCGGCCCATCCCACCTATTTTGCCCAGGCCTGTTATATACAGTCTGGCTACATCTACATTGCACATTCTTGCACAAGAAGATATGCAAATGAGGCACGGCAATGAATATCGCCGTGCCTCATTTGCATACCTAATGAGCTGACATTTTTGCACAAGAGCCATTCTGCCTGAAAATAAGCGGCAGAACGGCTCTTGCGCAAAAGCCCCTTGTGCAAAATGGTGGTTCATTAGGTATGCAAATTAGGCGCAACAATATTGATCGCCACGCCTCATTTGCATATCTTCTTGCACAAGAATGTGCAATGTAGACGTAGTCTCTCACTTCTAAGCATACTTGGAGACAAATTCCACAGTTCCCCCAAGTCCTGACAAGCCCTCCTCAGGTAGATGACAGCCACTAGAGCTGGTCTGGAACTTTCCACTGAAATGATATTCCAAGAGCAAATGCAATTGCTGCAAAAATCTACATTTTTCATGGAAAAATTTCTATTTTGCTGATTTTTTAAAAATTTCCTTCAGGAAAATTAAACTGACATTTTTCATTTCAGGTCAGTTTGAGATTAAATTAAGGTGCTGCAGAATCTTATGTGAGTGCGTAGTACTTCATGTCCCCATTCTTTCCTGTGCACCAGGCTCCTCAGCCGGAATATTCCCACTGTGATGCACCAAGGTCTCTCTGTAACCAAGCTGCATCAAGGGGTCACATAGACAATGGCTGAAGCATCATAGCATACTTACCTGCTACCACAAGTTAAAAAAATAAAAACATAAATGTATTTCCCATTCCATTCAAGTAATTTTTCCTAGTAAAAATTGTTTCTTTTGTCACTATTTACGCTCTTGGCATTTCCAAGTAGTCATCTCTAAATCTTAAAACATTTCATATATCCAGCTGATTTAACATATTTGGCTCATTTCCTACAAGTAATTCCCAAATAGTCTCCTTGTATGGCAGCCCCTGTTCAACAAAGTATTTATGAAAGTAATCCAGCAATGCCTCTAATACATTTGTCTCCTTCAATTTTGCAAGGTTATCTTAATCAATATCCCAGTAATTAAAATCTCCTTTGTTGAGAGCTCTGGCTTTCTTTCAGGACTGAAGGAGCAGTCAAAATGCTTTCTAAATGAAAACAAGCAATTCCAATTCAATAACTTCACTTCATACAGATTAGAACAGAAGATATTTAGCTTTTTCCCTTCCTTGACCTTTTACAGTATTAGATATGGTTTTAACAAGGGATGTGAAAGGTTAACCATTTAACCGGTAAGCAAGCATTACTCTAAGGCTGCGTCTAGACTGGCATGATTTTGCGGAAATACTTTTAACGGAAAAGTTTTTCCGTTAAAAGTATTTCCTCAAAAGAGCATCTAGATTGGCATGGATGCTTTTGCGCAAAAAAGTGCTTTTGCGCAAAAGCATCTGTGGCCGGTACAGACGCTATTTTGCGCAAGAAAGCTCCGGCGGCCATTTTCACCATCGGGGCTTTCTTACGCAAAAAATTCCTTCCCTGTCTACACTGGCCCTCTTGCACAAGAACACTTGCGCAAGAGGGCTTTTTCCTGAGCGGGAGTGTCAAAGTATTTGCGCAAGAACACTGACAATCTTACATTAGATCATCAGTGTTCTTGCGCAAATTCAAGCGGCCAGTGAAGACAGCTGGCAAGTTTTTGCGCAAAAGCCGCTTTTGCACAAAATCTTGCCAGTCTAGATGCACCCTAAATGTATAATAGTTACTGGTTCCAGTTAACCAGTAGGGGGCTGGAGCAGCTCCACGCCTGCCCCATGGTGGCTCCGTACCCCCTCCTCACCACAAATTACATGCTGTCTCCCCAGGAGCAGCAAATCCTCTCAGGAACCACTCCTGCAGGCTCTGCAATATAAAGCTCAGTAATAATCTAAAATCTAGCCAGGTTATTTCCATATCAGCCAATCTATTCTTGTTATGATGAAACGTATCCTTTGACATCCAAACATAGGGAGCATTGACTAAAATCATTTATTTACCTTAAACCCCTCTTATGAAATTATGAATTAAAGCAACAACCTAAGAAAGATTATGTGGACTATTATACGCGGACTCAATTTCTATTCAAGGAATATAATTCTTTTATAATCTAACAGCCCATCTAGAATGTGTCTTCCTCTGTCATTAGATAAAGGGAACTGAATATTGTGCTTTGACAGCATTATCAATTATGAGGCTCATGACAAATAAAAGCAAGAGATAATGTACAGGTTAAACCTCTAAAATCCAGGACTCTCTGGTCCAGCAACACATGTGACCCAGTAGGACCCCAGATATTGCTGGATCAAAGAGCCCCAGCAGGCCAGGTTCAGGGGCTGGCCTGGCAGTGGGGAACGCAGCTCCAGCCAGGCTGGAGGCAATGGGGCCTGGCACCCCCAGCACATTGGGGAGCACAGCCCCATCCCCAGGTGGGAGTGAAGCCCCAGCAGGGCTGGAGCAGTGGAGCCAGAGGGAGAGCAGGGCTGACAGCTGGGACGGGAGTCTTGACCTGCCTTCGATTGCTTGGGTCCAGGACCCGGGAAGTCCCACCTGTATTTCGAGTCGATCAAAAAGGGGGAAAATTCTGTTAAAAGTTTTTCCTCCATTTATTTATCATGTTTCAAAATTCTAAAAATTTCTAACCATTCTAAACCCATTATTCTAAATTGGGGGTGAACTAGTTATTGCTTATGTCATACTTTATATCTACATTCCGGTCTTAGGTTTTCTAATAAACTTGACTTTACGGAACCTATATCATGAACATAATTTCCTTCTGCAAAAAAGCCAAGGATTCAATGAAAACTATACTAATATCTCCAAAAGTGATCACCCTACATCAGCTTTCAAGCAAATTACAGGGTTGTATGTAAATCATGTATTGCCATTTCCTATATGGAACATTTCTTGAAGGACTGATAGTTATTTCAATCTCAAAGGTTGTCAATTCAGCACCTTTCAAAAAAGTCAAGTAATATGCTTATAAATAAGTCAGCCATGCATTAAAAGTGAAACATTACCAATAGCTGTGGCTCATTGAGAAAAATGCTATTTTACTTCGGTAAATGTTTTCTGTGGTACAATGAGATTAGATAAATAAATTTCTGTAGAAAAGCTAACTGAATCTGAAGGGTTTATTGAGGACACAAGTGATTTTAGACTCATCATTTACATCCATTTACATGCAAGCTTAGAATCTAATAAGCCCTACATATGGTAGTGTTTGCCATACTGGGTCCTTATGATTACCTGAAGGAGAACCACCTGAGTCACACAGCATGATATAAAATAAATAGTCAAGAGTTACTGGAAACAGTAAGGCTGCATCTAGACTGGCATGATTTTCCGCAAATGCTTTTAACGGAAAAGTTTTTCCATTAAAAGCATTTGCAGAAAAGAGCGTCTAGATTGGCACGGACGCTTTTGCGCAAAAGCACTTTTTGCGGAAAAGCATCCGTGCCACTCTAGACGTGGTTTTGCACAAGAAATCCCCGATCACCATTTTCGCCATCGGGGCTTTTTTGCGCAAAACGGTTCTCAGTTGTCTACACTGGCCCTCTTGCGCAAAAGCATTTGCGCAAGCGGGCTTTTTCCCGAGCAGGAGCATCATTGTATTTGCGCAAGAACACTGACGATCATACATTAGATCGTCAGTGTTCTTGCGCAAATTCAAGCGGCCAGTGTAGACAGCTGGCAAGTTTTTGCGCAAAAGCAGCTGCTTTTGCGCAAAAACTTGCCAGTCTAGAGACAGCCTAATAATAAGGAAAGGATATTTTCAGTGAGTAAGTTTGTCCCTGTGGCTTATTCAGAAAAGGAGATTGCTCAAGAAAGTGAGGAAGCTATGGAGATAGTGCAAAAAGAGATTTAAGTGAGTGACTGACGAATGTGCGAGGATAGCCACATAATTACGATGGCAAAGCAGTAATTCTGAATTACTGTACACAGCAGTTAGGGTATTATTTTAAATTGGGATTGAACTTCTTGTAGTTGCTTCTATGAAATAGGAACAGTAATGAGTACATCAACCTATAACATACTGTCTACTTAACTGCCATGAAATACGCATTTAACACTAACCTGGGCTCAAACTGGACCAACATCGCCAAGCTAAAAGGTTTCATCTCCCTTTGCCACATTGAGCCATTCAGTCACTGATCAAACTCATCTAAACACACTACTAGTGTATGTGGGCCAAAGCAAATCTTATGAAAACATTTTCCAATTTCTTTCTAGAAAACACCACTCATACTATAGCCAAGAGCATGGCAAATGCTTCACAATATCAAGGTTAAAATAATTGAGCAAGCATGCTGAGGAATCATAGATCTATCTGACATGATGCATCCACAGCATTTTGCTATATGAGCATAGTAAAATATTTCCAATGTTATTTTCAAAAAATATTTCACTTAGTAAAAAACAATTTCCTGGATAAAACACATCTTTATTTTTGTTCTTTATTTAAAATCCATTTTTAGTAAGCAGTTAACCCTTTGTGCTCTGCTCACAGTATCAAATTTTATTCAATCCCTCTTATGTCTGTTTATGGGCTAAATTCACCCAACAGACTGTACTTTTACACACATCATCTTCCTTGGAAAACAGGCCCAGTTTTAAAATGAGTATCACTGATCACACCAAAGCATAGCTTTAGAATAATCTTACACAAGAGTGTTTGCATGGAACTGTACATAAATACATGAACACTCGTGCTGAACAAAGTTATAGAAACACTTGGCTTTCAGAAGTCATGCTAAAACCACGTCTCTCAAAGAATCTGCCTTGCTTCCCTATGCATGTTGGAATGTATCTGTGCCACTCTTTTGTTTTGTGTAGCTATTTAAATCCCTGAATTCTCCCCAGTCAGGAAAGGAAAGGCAGTGGGAAGTGGTTGACCTGGTTATGCCAATTCTCAGTGCCATCTATGGAAATACTTTGGCCTAATTTTTCAAAAGTGACCATTGGTTTTGTATGCTTCAATTTTTGGGTGCCCAACTTGAGACACCATCAAAGAACTAGAGCAGGGGTTCCCAAACTTTTTGACAAGGGGACCAGTAAATCCATTCACAAGGTTTTGGAGGACCGGTAACATTCATTTGCATATTCATTAAGCAAATCACAAATATGCAAGTAAGTTGTTTCTGGTCCTCCCAAAGCCCCCAGTGCCAGCTTTAGCAAAGCTTTTGATGTGGTCACCTACAATATTCTTGCCAGCAAGTTAAGGGAATATGGATTGGATAAATGGACTGTAAGATGGATAAAAAGCTGGCTAGACAAGGGTTTCCCAAACTTTTTTGCTTTAGTTGGAACCCGTTTTTTTTTTCAGTACTATTTTTTGCAGCCCAAAAATATAAACGCATATTAAAAAAAAAGAATGAAAAAATTAATAAATTTTCACTGTTTCATCTGGCTGCATCCTCCACCCAGCACGGGCCAGGGCTCGGGGGACCTGGCGCATGGGCACTCTGGGAGGCAGGGGCAAGAGCAGGAGCAGACTGGGGGTAGGGTATCTGGCTAGGAGGGAGGGTGCAAGGAGGGGACTTGGGTAGGAGTTGGACCTCCCTGGTCTGGTACCCTGACTGGTCCCAGATGAGGGATTTTTTGGACCAGGGGAGGTTATTTCAGGGCTCCTGGTTCCCCCCTCCCCACTAGGCTTCTTTGCACCTCCCTCCCCTGCAACCCAATTGAGCTGCCCACCCCCGCTGGTTCCCTGCATGTCCCCCAAAACCATCCCCCACAATCCAAGGGAGTGCAGCACCAGTTCCCTGCAGCCCCTCACAGCCCAGCTGAGCTGCCCTTCTGTTCCCTATGCCTTCCCCCATCCACCTCAGCCCAGCTGAGCCCAGACTAGTTCCCTGCATGCCTCCCCCACAGTACAGCTGAGCCCCGTTTCCCTGTACCTCCCCGCAAGCCCCACAGAACTGCTGAGCCCAACTCTGATTTCCTGTCCCTCCCTTCCTCCCCTTGAGTCCAGCGCCAGGTTCCCGGCACCTCCCTCCTCCTGCAACCCAGGTGAGTCCAGCGCCCTGCACCTCCCCCTGCAGCCCAGCCTGGCACCCCCTAGCATGGCACCTGGGGGCAACTGCTCCCCCTGCTCTCCCCTCGCTATACCTCTGCCAGGAGCCCGGAACATCTGGCTGCATCCTCCGCCCAGCCTGGCCCAGGGATTGGAGAACCTGGCGCCGCACGGGCACTCCGGGAGCCCGGAACACCCCGGCAGCCACACTGAGGCCCGGTATTTTTTTCCCGCGGACCGGTACCGGGCCACGGCCCATAGTTTGGGAAACGCTGAACTAGAGTTTTCAGAAAATGGATACTGAGCAATTTCTGCAAAACCTCATATTGGGTAACCAAAAACTGAGGTACACAAAACGACAAGTCCCTTCTGAAAGCATAGGTGGAGTCAGCAACCTTTCAGAAGTGGCATGCCAAGATTTAACTTATTCACTTCTATTTACGGATCTGCGTGCTGGGGGGAGGAGGGGACAGGGACAGACTGAGACAGACTGGGTATGGTGACCATATTTTCTGAACCAGCTGCTGCTAGGAAGAACAGTTTAATTTAAATTATTAAACAGATTAAGCATTTTAACTCTCTCACGTTAGTTATCAAAATTCATTTTAAATAAAGTAAAACGTTAATTTATGTCCAACACAAAAGGTTTCAATGTTTTCTTTATTTATGGTGCGTGAGGAAACTTTTTGAGATCGGGGGCCACTGACCCTCAGAAAAATCAGGTGGGGGCCAGACAAGTGAGAAGCAAAAAAAAAAAAACTTCTCAAAACCCTCCAATTGAGACACCTCACTCCTCTGGCAATCGAGCTCCACTGGGCAAGGGGAAGGGACGGGGAGGACTGAGATTCAGGGCTTCCCATAGGCCAGATTTACTTTTTTGGGATTCTGGAGTTAGTGGATTTTATGGACCCCCTTAGTCTCTGGGGTGGAGACAAAAATGAGGGGTTCAGTGTATGGGAGAGGTCTGCCAGTGTGTGGGATAAGAATGGGGTGCAGGATCTGGGTGGGAGTAGGGTGTCCGACCAGGGAGAAGGAGCAAGAGCAAGGGAGGGTGGAGAAGCAATGGTGGATGCAGGAGCAGGGTAGAGTTGGTGTCTGGCCAGGGGGGAAGTACAGGAGCAAGGGAGGGGAGGGTGCAGGAGCAGCCTGGGGGCAGGGTGTCTGGCCAGGCGGGAGGGTGCAGGAGCAAGGGAGAGTGTTGAAGCAAGCTGGGGGGTTTGGGGTCTTGGTGGGGGGAGAGGAGTGAGTGAGGAGGATTGGGGTGTAGGGGTCTAGGCATGAGGGGAGGACGCTTATCTGGCTTTGCAACCCCTTGCAGTGGGGAAAGCCTCTGGACAGTGCACTGCTGCTCCTGGGAAGTGGGAGGGAGCTCAGCCCTCCTTCTAGACACAACATGGAACCTGGCGCAGTAGGGGTGGGGTGTGAAGAAACCCCGACCTTCCCCGCCAGACCGGCTCACTGCTACTCCCCCAGCAGGAGGGTTGCCAGGGAGACCCTGCCAAAAAACGGGACACACTTGATCGTGGGCTGGGAGGGGGGCGGGGCGGGAAGCAGAGCTGGCAGGGGGGAGGGTCCGGGGGCTGCGGGGCTAGACGGGAGGAGGGGGTGGAGGGAAGCAGAGCTGGCGGGGGGGGAAGGGGTGTCCGGGGGCCGTGGGGCTGGCCGGGAGGAAGGGGGGGGGCCGGGAAGCAGAGCTGGGGGGGGGGTTGGGGGCCATGGGGCTGGACAGGAGGAGGGGGGCAGGAAACAGACCTGGCGGGGCGGCGGGGGGTGCAGCCACTGGCCACAGCCGGAGTCCTTTGGGCCACGCCCCCAGCAGGCACTACCTTTAGTTGCAAGCAGAAGCCGGGCGGGGGCGGGGGAGGGGCTGGGAGTCACTCCCCCCGCCCGGCTTCTGCACGCAACCAGAGGCCCCCAGCTGGGAGGCGGGGCCGCGATTGGCGCCAGGAGCCTCTGGTCGCGTGCAAAAGCCGGGCGGGGGAGTAGCTGGGAGTCCCGGTCCCCGCCCCGCCCCGCCCCACCCCACCCGGCTTTTGCGTGCGACCACAGGGCTCCCAGCGCCAATCGCGGCCCCGCCTCCCAGTCGCTCCCCCGCCCCCACCAGGTTTCCATCCGGCGCCCAGCTGGGAATTCAGAAAATACCGGACATTGCACATGTCCGGTATTTTCTGAATTTTTCTACCAGACAGACGGTGCATATACTGTACTGTCTGGTAGAAAACCAGGCACCTGGCAACCCTACCCAGCAGGGCAAGGGGGGAGAGAAAACGGCAGCACATGGAGTGCACCTGCCAAGCCCGAGTGTGCTCTGCTCTGCATCACTGAAGCCGGGCTCCGTATGCCCCTGCTGGGGCTGAAGCAGCAGCTCCAAGGTGCAGAGGTCCAAAGCAGCTCCACCAGCTTTTACCTTAGACCCACCCAGCCCCCCAGCAGTGGCAGCCACAGCCACTGTCCCAACAAGCAGTCTGGAGGAGGAGGAGGAGGCGGCGGCGTGGCTGGACCAGGGCCATTGGCAGTCTTGTGGAGGAAGGTAGGGGGCTGTGCAGCGCACGGCGGTGGGGCAGTGGGTGGCGGAGTGGCTGGAAAACGCATGCCACTGGAAGCCGGCCCAGCTATCCGCTGGCAAAGCTCTAATGGAGCCGTCTATGTGCTCTGTGGGATGGGGGGGGGGGGGAGGGGTAGAATGCTGCACTGCGCAAGGAGCAATGTCAGTAAAAATCAGGACAGTCCCATATGGTCAGTGTATGGATCTGGTGGGGAGGCTTGCTTGCCAGTGCTGTAGGTTGCCAACCCCTGGCATAGGCCCTATGTCCTATGCTATAAGATGCATTAAAATGACCTTTTATAAACTTGCTCCACTTATATATCTGAATTCTAAAATCTAATTTAGATTCATTTCCTAGGATCTGGATTTGTACCTCCCTCTGTTTGTACAAAGCAGAGTACACTGGTGAGGATCAAATACCAATAACAATGTATT
Organism: Pelochelys cantorii; assembly: GCA_032595735.1. Taxonomy (NCBI): domain Eukaryota; kingdom Metazoa; phylum Chordata; order Testudines; family Trionychidae; genus Pelochelys; species Pelochelys cantorii. The sequence goes on along the minus strand of CM064326.1, from coordinate 139,036,490 downwards.
TTTTTCCTCTTTCTCTTTCTCTCTCTCTCCGTATCTATATAAATACTTTTCTGGCCAGGCAACAGAATGACATCATGCTCTGCATACTCTCTAGCCTCAAAGGCCACCAGAGAAAGGGGAGTTGGCAAGTGTAATGAGCATAGGGTGTAGCCCGCTAGTAATATTTAAACAGAATGACTTCAATTAGGTCTATCCATAATGGGTAGCAGAGTTCTACTTCCTGTGTGCAAAATATCTCACTTGTTCTAGGAGAGACACAAAGTGTATAAGATAATATATTTTATTGGACCAATTTCTGTAGGTGAAAGACAAGCTTTTGAGCTTACACAGAACTTCTCTTTCACCAACAAAGCTGGTTCAATAAAAGATATTACCTCATCCACCCTATCTCTCTTAAATCCTTGGACCAACACGGCTCTAACAACACTGCAAGCAATCATTTGTTTTATGTCAAACAGGATATTTACTTTACACAGACACATAAAATCAATAGATCTCTCCTGAAAATTATCCCTCATCCAAATTATAGGCAGCTGCTTCCTGCAGAGGCAGACAGGTCCTCAAATCACAAGACATGCAGTGTTAGAATCAAACACCAACTACAGATTATAGAATCTTAGAATACTAGAACTGGAAGGAACCTCAAGAAGTCTTGAAGTCTAGTCCCATGCACTCATGACAGGATTAAACACAATCTAGACCTGGGGTGAGGAAACTTTTTTGGGTTGGGGGCTGCTGACCCTTAGAAAAATCAGTTGGGGGTCGCACACAAGTGAGAAGCAAGAAAGAAAAACCAACCCCCAGTGATGTGGCCCCCAACTGAGAACGAGAAAGGCACTCCCCACATTCCCTTTGTATACCACAGCGGGGGGGGGGGGGGGAAGAGGCCAGGCTAGTAGGTTTTGTTTGCTCCAACCCCACTATGGGACGAGGAGCAGGGATGGAGCTCCAACACAGGCTCCCCAATGCTGGGGGGAGGGAGGGAGCCCTGAGCCTCAGGGGTTGGATCCAGGCAAGCTGGGGGCTGCGTCCAGCCCTTGGGCCTTAGATTCCCCACCTTTGATCTAGGCCATCTCTGACAGGGGTTTATCTAACCTGCTCCACAACCTCCCTAGGCAATTTATTCCAGTGCCTAACCACCCTGACAGTTAAGAAGTTTTATCTAATGTCCAGCCTAAACCTCTCTTGCTGCAATTTAAGCCCATTGCTTCTTGTCCTATCAGTTAACTAAGTTATCTTTTCAAGACCAAGAAAATCTGAGAGACAAAGTCTGCTCACGGATGCACACACACAGCTCCTGCTTAAGTAAATGGGCAAAACTTGGCCATCAGGGAGTGACCCATTTATCTTTTTAAAAGAAATGGTAAACTGTGACTTTCCCCAGTTTGAAATCTCAGAATCCTTAAATTTTGCTGCTGCATCTCTCATTCTTCTCTATCTTGGGAAACTGCCTTAAGACTGACATTCATTCCAGTCTTCCCACCTAACAGTTGTTCAGTGGAGCTCAAACACTTGTTTCTTTCACAAACAGAAGTTGGTCCAATAAACAAAAATGACCTCATCCACCTTGTCTCTCTAACTAACAATTCTGCAGTTTAAAATGAAGAGCCAACAAAATTACTGGCATTTTTCACCTGGAATGACAGATTTTGAGATTTTTTTAAAATCTATTCATACTTCTACTTTTAATACAACACTCTGGTCGAACAAGTCACAGTAACCATATTAACGTGTCTAAATTAACATAAAGCTAAATTAACCTATTAGGCATGTAGAAGAAAAGCAATGTAATTTGTCCAAATTCTTTATTTACACAAATACAAATACAGTTGCAATTCAAAAATGAAGTATTTGTGCAGCTACAGTACCATCATATAACTAATGCTCGCAATCTATGAAGTTCAAAATAATGCACAAGATTGTTGATTCAGAAGTTGAAAGAATGCACTTTTCTTTGCAAAATATTAGTTAGGTGCTTGTAAACTAAAATCTCACACGTATTTACAAAGCTATTAATTCATTTATAAATAAGGTGTCTTGTACATAATGACTTAGTGGAAATCTCTCTATATAAAAAAAAACTTTACCTGCTGGAGAACAGAGTGACATCAGTATGTCACTCATGTCACCCGGCCCCCAGCTCCAAGACCAGAATGGCCACTCAACACGCTATGAGCCCTACTGGCTACAGCCCCTCCGCGCACCATCCCCAACTCCTTCACTCACACACCCTACCCCGCAACCCCCAGCCCCCTCACTCAACCTCTGCTAAGTGTGTCTCAGAGGAGACAAAAGCCCAGCCCATCTCCCAAGCCCAGACTGGCTCCCTCCCACCCAGCCATGCACCTGCAAGGCAGGCGAGGAGGTGCCCAGCAGCACTAACCTGAGCCACCCGGGTCCCCTTTGCCTGGCACCTCTGGGCACTATAACTTGCTCCAGGGCACCGCCACTGTCATTCTTGGCACTCACGGGCTGCTGGGCCAGCAGACTCAGGAGCAGCGCCAGGTGCAGAGCAAGGCCCCACGCGTCCCAAGCCGCCCACCGTTCCATCCTTTGCTGTGTCTTGAGCCCAGCGCTGAGCCACCCCGGTGGAATCCGCTGCCACAGCCCCGCAACCAGCAGCCCTGCAACCAAGCCAGTGCTCCGGGAGGGGGACACAGAAGCCACGAGCCGCGTGGCCCTGGGAGTTGCATAGCCTCTCTCCTTCCCCCTCCCTGGAGCCTGGAGCTTGGGGCAGGGGCAAAAGCCACAAGCTGGGCAGTCTCCCCCTTCCCAGTGCTCAGAGAGGGGGCGGAAGCCACAAGTTGTGCAGCCTCTCCCCTCTGCCCTCCTGGGGGGGCAGGAGCCGCAACTCCTCCCCCTCTCCAGTGCTACAGGGGAGCGTGAGCTATGCTCTCATCCCCCTCCCCAACTCCATCACACACACCCTAGATCGGGGGAGAGCCAGGGCTAGCATAGCCTCGGCCCGGCCTCCTCCGGCCACCAGGGGGAGAGCTGGGCCTAGTGTGCCATGGCCTGGCCTTGTCCTGCCCAGTGGTGGGGGGAAGGGAGACGACGACAGCTGGGGTGACCTCTGCCCCAGGCCCTCCCCAGTGGTTGGGGGGCAAGAAAGAGCCAGAGAGGGCCAGGGCGGGAGGAGGGGCATAAAAGAACTGGGGCCCTGATGGCCAGGAGTAGGGGGGAGAACCAGAGCCAGGGCTGGGGTGGCCTTGGGGGCCGAGCGCTCCCCAGCCAAGGAGGAGTGGGAGAGAGTGGTGAGTGTAGCAAGCAGGGGGCGCAGCCCGCTGGTAAAATATAAAGTGACAATTATAGTACAATGTAAGACTAAATCATGCCATGTAGCTAGTATGTCTGTACTGTAACTCTTACTGGCTATTCTGAATAACTATATCCGTGCCAGACCCCTCTCTTTATTCTGAGTCACACCTTACAGAAATTGCAGTTCTTACAAACATTTGTTTCCCATCTTCCTGTCCACCAGATTCTCTGCTCAATCAACATCTTCAATAGAACAGATTAATAGTGATTATTAAAGTTAGCCAAAACATACCTTCCCATTGCGAAACACAGAGTAATACTATCTAAAATATATTAATACGGAATATATTTTCGAACACCGTGAAAATATAAATTCTGTTTGTATTTTATTTGTTTAAATGAATTTCTGCATTATGTAATGGTACAGCAGATGCTGTACTTGCTTAATTGCTTTTTAAATCAGGTCACTCTTGACTGTCTAGAAAGAAACGTTGCAGAACAATCACAATAACCACCTGTTGTGCAGCAATTAGTACGTGTAGTATCAATATTTCAATATATCCAGGGGTCATAAACCAGATGAAATATTAACAACACTTTGGCAGACTCATTGCTTATGTCTACACCTTCAAAAAATATATCATTCAACTTTTTGGACTGGGTAACTGTCCTACCAAATCAAAACAGCTGCCTATCTAATCTAGTCTCCTATTTCCAATGGTGCCCAGAACCAGGTACTTCAGAGAAAAGTGTAATAAACCCTGTAGTGGATAATGATGGGAATATTCCAAACATAAAGGAACTATCTTCCTAACTATCATCAATTAGTGATTGGCTTTTATCTGAAACTGGAGAAATGATCTACACTAAATAGGATTAAATTCAATCCTTAGGAAGGAACAATTGGTTGCACAAATACAAAAATGGGAAATAACTCCCTGGAAAGAAGTACTGTGGGAAAGGATCTGGGGGGCACAGTGTACTACAAGCTAAATATGAGTCAGAATGACACTGTTGCAAAAAAAGCAAACATCAATTCTGATGTATCAGCAGGAATATTGTATGCAAGACACAAGAAGAAATTCTTCCGCTCCACTCTGCGATGATTAGACCTCAACAAGAGTAGTGCGTCCAACTCTGGGCACCACATTTCACGAAAATGTGGACAAACTGGAGACAGTTCAGAGAAGAACATAAACAATCATTAAAGGCAACATGACCTGTGAGGGAAGACTGAAAAAAAATGGGTATGTTTAATCAGGAGAAGAGACAACTGACAGGGGACTTGATAACTATTTTCAAGTACATAAAAGTTTGTTACGACAAGGAGGGACAAAAAAGGTTGTCCCTAATCTCTGAGGATAGGACAAGAAGCAATGGGCTGAAACTTCAGTAAGAGCAGTTCAGGTTGGACATTAGGAAAAACTTCCTATCAGAAGGGTTAAGCACTGGAATAAATTGCCTAGAGAGATAGTAGGGATGTCAACGTGTAGACAACTACATGATTAACTGATAAGCCTGGGCTTATCGGTTAATTCTGTGGACTACACACACACCCCCCCCTTGCTGCCTCTATCAGAGGCAGCAAAAGGGGGGGGGGGAAATCGGGAGCCAGTGCCCGCTAGGAGCTGGCTTAAAAGCCAACTCTCCATGAGCACTGGATCTGCCCATCTCCCCTACCCCTGCGCTGCTGCCTCTGATAAAGAGACAGCAGCGTGGAGCGTGAGGGGGACAAGCAGGAGTCAATACATGCAGGGAGCCGGCTTTCAAGCAGGCTACTCGTGCATGCCAGCTCCACGGAGCCACCCCCTTCCCCTGACAGCACCTCTATTGGAGGCAACAGTGCTGAGGAAGAGGGAACAAGGGAGACTGTTCTGTGGCAGCAGCCCCTGTCCATGGGGTGAGGATCAGAGCTCCCCATGGACAGGAGCTGCTGCTGCAGAGTTCTTAAACCAGCTCTCCCTGCAGACCAGCTCCCGCCTGTCATCTTGCACTGCTTCCTCTGATAGAGAGGCAGCAGCGCAGTGGCAGGGGGCTCCCTGGGAGTGGGGTCGGAGCGCACTGGCTGCTGGCCCCATCCCGAGTCTACTGAATAGCGATTTAACCACTAAAATTTCATGTGGCTACACAAGTATTCGATTACACGCTAACATCCCTAGGAGGTAGTGGAATCTCCATCATTAGAGATTTTTAAGAGCAGGTTAGATAAACTCCTGTCAGGGATGGTTAAGGTAATAGTCCTGCCCTGACTGCAGGGGACTGGACTAGACACCTCTTGATATCCCTTCCAGTCCTACATTTCTATGATTCTATGAAGCATGAGGATTTATATCTCAATCCCTTCCCATTTCAAAATATTTTCCTAATCATACATGTTCTCAATAGCCATACAAATGGCAATGACTTCCACAATTACCTGTTGCATAACAATTTCCTTTAATCAGGTTTAAATGTAATGCCTTTCAGTTTCATGTATGTCCTCTGGATCTTATACTATGAGAAATGACGAATAGGAGTGGCTAGATAGTTTATAATTATTTTGTATAACCATTTCTCTTCTCTATGTTAAGCAGTTCCAGTTTTTTCAATCTCTCATCATACAAGAGTCTCTACCCACTTCTTATCATTTTTCACCAGTTGCTGGAGACCTTGTGTTTCTTTCTATTAAAAAAAATGATGACCAGAAAGGAACATAGCACTCAATGCTAGCATTCTATTTGCTTTTTTGGACCTATACATGGAGGGAATGTTTTCAGGTTGCTGCACACAATTTTCCCCAAGTGGCTACAATTAAATTAGCGCTCAGTAATGTGCATATGTAGCACAAACTATTCCTTCCAATGTACATTACTTTGTACTTGTAAACACGGATTTTTTTTCCATTTGTCCATTCACTTATCTTTGTTAGATCTGACGTCAGATGCTCTTCAGTTTTCTTTATTCCTTATTAACCTAAATAAATTCTTTCACTTCAACATTCTCTTCCTTTTCCAGATAACTAACAGACAGACAACTGATCTTAGTACAAATCTTAAGGACACCAGACTGTTTACAATGTTTCCCTAAAAACCTCCTGTGAGGTATTTTATCTAAGGCTTTTTGAAATTCTAAATAAATAATGTCAAGGGTCTTCTTTATGCAAATGTTGTGGACATATTCAAGGATTTTTAGTAAAGAGGAAAGGCTTAATACATTGTTTACAGAAACCAGCATGGCTTCCTCCCTTTTATATCCTGGTCATCTAGGTGCTTTATCATTCTATTTTTATCTTTATTTCAACCACTTTCATTTCAATCACTAAACTGAGGCTTACTGGTATAATTCCCAAGACTGCCTTTACCACCATTAAAAAAAGCATGCAACAATTTCCCTAGCATAGCAGCTGTCTTTAATGAGGCTGCAGGTTTGTGAACAATTCATTTTTCCAGCATTTCCTCTTTTAGCATTTCACTCTCCAATAACATCAATCTCCCCAGTGTTCTCTGTGGCAAAGACTGGTGCAAATAAACCATTTAGCTTCTCTGCAATGTGCTTAAACTTCTTAATTTCTCTCTTTTTGCCTAGAATACCAACATCCCCTCCCAATTTGTGGCAAGGCTTCAGATATACTTGAGGATTTAGATATGCTTTGCTCTTCAAATCCCCACTTAGCTCTCCCAATTTTCATGTTTCATTAGTTTCACTATGGTTGAATTCTCATTTTTGTAAAGACACTTGTTTTGTCTAAATAGCCTCTTGAGTCTTACCACTGTACCATATCTATTTGTTTCTCTTCCTGTTGCTTAGGAGCATGTTTGTCATTTTATTCATACAGATTTTGCCCCTGATGGATTACTGTGACCAACATCGCTCATATTATACAAGTCACAGCACTACAAGCAAGGAAAGAGGGAAGAGACTTCCCTTCAAGCTCATAATGTGATCAACAAGAAAAGTAATGGCTGTATAATGGCTTCCTTCCCCCTCACAGGATTATCAAACATTTTTCACAACTACAAACCCCAGAAGCCCCGCAGTGAAAGATAAGAGATTAGGGCACAGGTTCTAGCCTCTGCTGTGGCCCCCATATGACACCTCCAGGCAAAAGAGGACACAAAATCATTTTAAACCAAATCCCATGGAACATACCTCCAACTTCAGGAAGATTTCTAAATGACACAGAAGTATGAAAATGGCCCTAATGCTCTCCACAATACACACAGAATAATGGCCTCTTGAGAAAAGGGAGAAGGAAGCAGGCCAGGACATACTGTCTTCTAGCTATTATGAGCTACCCAATGCTTCCTGAGGTTACCATTAGCGTTGCCAGGTGTCCGGTTTTGAACTAGACAGTCCAGTATTTGGGCTTTCTGTTTGGGAAAATATAAATGAGAAAATATAAATGTCCGGTATTTTCTAAATAAGATGTAATGTAGATTCTGATGTAATGTCAAGTGTGTCCGGTATTTTTCTTGAAACCATCTGGCAACCCTAGTTACCATAGCAATACAATACAAATAAGAGCAACAGCTAGAACTATTCTAGTTCAAGCTGGAGACTTCTCTATTCCCTATCCATAGAGTCCTGAGAAGTTATTTTATCTTCATTTTTTTTGATAATTTTTATTGTAGGTGGCCCAGGGGAGGGTTAGGTACTGCCATGGGGGGAGGGTACCTGGAGGAGGGAGCAGCTACAGAGTGAGCCCATCCTATGGTAACGCTGCAGCAGTAGCTCCTGTCCCACAGGCCCGAGCCCAGCTCCATGCTTCAGGTGATGCAACATGATGTAAGATAGCAGGGTCATCAAATTTGAGAGAGTGGTGCTGCAAACCTATGCTTCAGGTTGCAACGCCACTCCTCAGATTTGGCCTGGCTGCCGCTCACACTCATGACAACAGGTTGGATGGGCCAAACCAGACCAGGGATCCAGGCCCAGGCCCAGCCCCACAGGAGCTGCTACTGCAAAGTAAGTCCTCTCCAGCCCCATTTTATTAAATGTTTTAATTGTGTTATTTCACATTTGTGAAGAATACAGAGCTCTACCCACCTGTCTACAGAATCTGATAACACAAAGCTAAGAAAGCATCTTTCCCCTTCTGGCCTGGGCAGAGCTCAGTTCAATTGCAATCCAGAACTGGCACATAGGTTTCCCATGTATGTCTCTCACATGGCAACACCCAGCACTAGCTCCATGAGGCAGCATAAAAACAAATAAATTCCTTTAAATGAAAGTCTTGTTTTCAAACAACTATTTCAAAACAAACAAGTCATCTATTAATACAAGCTAGCCTCCTCTTTCTAAAATGGATGCAACCTTTATCAGTGACAACTAGATATTATACATCATTGTTATTTTATGTTTCCAGCATTGTATTCTTTGTGGATAAGAACTGATCAGATTATTTTATTGTTTTTGGAGCATGCAAAGTGAAAAATTCAGAAAAACAGCTATCATTGTTTTCTTGAGACAACTTTCCCAAGTGTTTCTTTGTTAGACTAGCATGACCAACAGAGAAATTCAGAGTAAAATTAGAGGACTGAAGTAGTGTTCTGTGAACATAAGTTTAAGAATCTGAACTTGAGAATTTCTTTATTTTCATTAACTGTAAAAAATCCTGAGAACACAATCTCTGAGAAACTATATTTTAAAACATGATAAATTATAGCTAAACCAATATAGTTATTGCCAATTAAGAAATTCAGTGCTGTGAAAAGTCTTTCAAAATTATAGTTTGGGGTTTGATCATATTTTGATTTTGTGAATTAATGAAGATGGCTTTATTACTACAGATGATCAAGAAAGACAAAATATTTGACTTAAGTAATCATTTTTATCTGAATGTGACACTGAAAGCAATTTTACTTTTTCCATTCTCTTTTTTATTAATTTCTTGGTTAGAAAGTCCATCTCTATAGAAAACTTTGGGACACTGATGATAAAGACTCTCTCAATTGTTATAATTATGGTTACATGAACAACCTTTACAAAGCCTATATTTATAACAGTCTGCTAATTTGGGGCCTCACCCTGCAAGCACAGAAGGGCCAGATCCTGTTACTGGTCCCATTCAGGCACAAGGGTTCACTTATATGGATGCCCCACTGAAGTCACCCGGGCAGGGCAAGTGTGCAGGGGTTCACTTGTGTGGATCCAGTTGTGGGATGCAAGTGTACTCACACAAGTAGTATTACTAAAGTCAATTATAAACCAGTTTATGAATAAACCTCCCTGTACTTTATAAGGACATGGAAGGAATTCTAAAATAAACAAATAAAAATCACAGAATGCTGCCAGCTGAAGTCACATCCCAGAGAAAGAAAATGCATGCAATACTATAATGATACAGTGTTAATATACTATGCCAAAATAAGAGCTGTGGAATAAAACTGTATTAAGAATAATCACTAAAAGATTTGATTATATTAGTAATTACAAGATTATCAATCAAGTTTTTCCTTTTAAAAATAAGTTCCTTAAGCATTCTTTCTTGTTTGAAATTCTTTTTCTTCTTTCCAAAAAGTAAGTAAATCAAAGGCCTGAACCCTGCAATTAGAACCAGGTGGGTGAATTCCTGCAAGCACTCATAAGGAGCCCCACTGAATCATGGCAGATGCAAACACACTTTGGCCTTGTCTACACTGGCGGTGGGTAGAGCATAGTATACCTGCAGCAATACGCAGTCTGCATCCATACTGTGATTTGTAGCTACACATGACAATAAAAGGCTCTGGCAGTGGGGAATATTATAGCAGTGGAGAGGCAGCAGGAGGAAATGCTGCTACAAAATACCAGTGTGGATGGAGGAGTCGCTTCTTTGATGCACAGAGAGCCATATAGGGAATACAGCCTAAGGTTCTGGCATGTCTGAACTCTACTTGCCAAAACAGCGCCAAATCATCTCCACTTTACACTCATGCCAGAGGGGATGGGGGAGACATGCAGTGTATGCACTTTACACACCACCATGCGGTGCAGTGTAGACATACCCTTTGAGTCCCAGAAGTGGTACTACAATAACTGAAAATATTTTTATCTGGATATTATTAGATAAGCACCATCTGGAGCAGTGGATAGCATCTGGTCATGGAAATAATTTCCCCTATTGTACTTCAGATTCATCTACCTGCACATGATGTAAATTCAAATTACATGCTCATTAAGAGAAGGCCTGCCTGTTTCCAGGGAAATGAACCAGAAGTTTAGTCACTGCAGGCCATGGCCAGATATACCCGTTTGTCAACTTAGTCTGAGCATTATTTTTCTCTTTGATATATAAAAAAGATTTCTGAATAACAGCATTTCTAAAATTCCTGACAACAAAATACAAGTTCAGTGTTTTTCTTCTTAGGTGTAGTTTATTACTAACAGGAACATGTCACTAAATTGAGTTAATCAAATTACTATCCTACAGGTGAAAAAGAATCAAGACTTGCTTAATATACATAATGTAATTTTATCGTTTGTAAGCACTGTGTACTGTTTGTATTTACATACATTTTTGGTGACAATCCCAGAACAAAATATACAGTACGATTCATAAACCTGGAAATACACATTTTATTATATGTATTTAGTTAATCAAAGCTGATCTAGGAATATGTCTAATGAAATGTATAATAATACTTTTTTGTTTAAAATCTCAGTCTATGTAAAAATAAAGAACAATATTGCATATGTTTCCCAAATAATCTTGCATTCATCCAAGGGATCCAAATGACTGTTTAAGTACATGATAAACTTAAAAAACAACAAATGGATTGGTAGCACTTTATAGACTAACAAAACATGTAGATGGTATCATGAGCTTTCGTGGGCATAGCCCACTTCTTCAGAAGACCGGAGGATGTGCAGACCCAAAATAAATAGGGAAGGGGGGGAGGAAGGAAAGAAAGGAGGGAGGGCGGGAAACAAGGAGTAGAGGGTATGGAAATATCAAAGGAAATATCAAATAGCGATGTACAGTATACACTTTTGCATAAATAATACTAAGAGCTCATATTAATTAATGAATATGTCAACACCTGGAGCATGAAACAGCAGCTACTGTTCTATAGCAATACAAACCATCTTAATGCAGATTTAAAAAATGTTAAGATTACATATTTGTGTCTGCCAAAGATATTTTAAATACACAGCTGCCTCAGCAAATGCTATGTACAACTGTGACAGTGCAAAGTTTTACCGCTACAATATTTTTAGAGCTGATAGCAGAGAATTATAGCAAACAGTAAATAGTCTGCTTAACATATACTATGAACAGTTAGTGGAATACAGGCCATCCTCACTATAAATCCAAGATATGTTCCAAAAAACTTGGACTTATAGCGAAAACTTAAAGCGGGGATTTTTCTTCCAGCAGCTATCTTCTATTTGTGTAAACTGGGGTGTGTTTTTGTGCAATTTAAGAGCGGGGAATGGGAGGACTTAAAACACATCAGTTCCTACAAGCATCAACGACTTTAGAGCAGAACGGATGCATACTGGGTGACTTATAGCATGACCTGTACTCCTGTGTGTCAAACTGTCTAGACTATTGAAAGAGTAAAGGAAGAAGGGTTAAACTACCAAAAGCTACCAAGTTCTCCATTCCAGTTAAAAATCTCTTAATACCAATAATAATAAATATTCAACAAATGGTCTGGTAGCACTTTATAGACTAACAAAACATACAGATGGTATAATAAGCTTTTGTGGGCACAGCCCACTTCTTCAGATGACCGGAGTTATGAGTAGGGGATATGAAAAAAATAAATATTCAGAACACTTGGTACTTATAATGCATTAAACATTAGCTGGTTAAACATAATATATAGATTTAATGACACACATTAGTACTCTAGTAGTATGTAACTTTTCTGGTTAGCTAAATTCAGAACATTCTAAACATTTTTAAAGATGGTAAGAGCAAGTTTTACCAACAATACTCATCAAAATCATAAACCTTCTTTTCTTTCTTAAAGGCATAGAATCACGACAAAAAAGTGTTTTTAAAATCACACCAAAAAAATCCCAAATCCAGCACTCCAGATATTTTCACCCTGTGATAGGATTTTAATGACTAGCCCACGGAATTTCCACACATATTTTTCCAACTTTCTCGAGAGGCGTCACTTGTCTGCTTAAACCCACGGGCTTATCTGCTTCGTACTGAAACACACTATGACTACAGGAGCGTGTGGATGACACAAACAAGAACAAAAGGCAAAGGAAACTTTCTTACAGAGCTAATACACCCCCCAATTCCTTCCACCCCAACAGGCTGAGCCAGAGCAGGACAATCAGCTGAGAGGCAAACGGGTCCGCCCTTTCCCGACAACCCTTCCACTGAAGTGGGGCGCAAGGGCTGGGAAGTGCCCCCGCGGGGACAGCAAAGGTGCAAACCGGCCGATGGCCTCTCGCCCGCTGGCTTACCCACCTGGTGCAGCGTGTCCGCAGGGAGCTGCGATGCCCGGAACAAGTCGCCCACTTTGCTGCCCCCGGCGGCGGGAGCTGGCGCCGAGCCGCCCTCGGGCGCCGGCGGGCAGCAGCAGAGCGAGAAGAGCTCGGAGTAGCGCTGCTGCTCGGTGTCGCTGAGGGGCAGAAGCAGCCCCGCTCCCTCCGCGGCTCCCTGCTCCATGGGGCGGGGGCTGCGGTGCCGCGCCGCAGCCGGTGTGCAGCCGGCGCTGCGGGGAGCGAGGGGGCGGCGCTGCAACGGGGGAAGGTGCCGTCCCCCTACCCCCGCCTTCCCGGCGGTGCTGCGCAGCCAGCAGCACCTTCCCCCCTCCGCGCCTGCCGCTGCCAGCCAGCAGCTCCCGCAGGAGCAGAGCGGGACGTGTCCGGAGCCCGCACTGTGGCCCGGTCCGCGGGAGCACAAGGCTAGGGGGCGCCGGAATGCAGCAGCCGAGCGGGGCAGGGCTGAAGAAAGGGGGGGGGGGGAGAGGAGCTGCTGCTGCAGCCACCGCCGCCGGGAAGGAGGCACAGAGAGGCGAGCCCGGAGGCAAAAGCTCTGCCGGCCTGGACAGGTTTGGGGCGCTCTGCACAAGCCCTTCCGGTCACTCGGGCAAGCCTGGGGCCAGGGAAGGGATCCCGGCTCAGAACTGAAGGGGCTGCCCCCTTGCGTGTATGATGTTGCAGGCAGTAAACCTAGGCCACTTCCCAAACCTTGCACTCTAACCCCTGTGTCCTCAGAGACTCCGCTTGCATTGTCTTTCGTGACTGAGAGCTCGATTGTCTACCTGTGGGGGCTGACATAGCTCCCCTTCATGCAGTGGCTGTAGGTCTGGTAGGCTTCGATGTGTTTTTCCTCCCAAACCCCTGTGGGGATGACAAGTGCTGTTAGCCCCGCTGTACAGCTGGGCACCTCAGGCCCGCAAGGGCCAGGTCACAGAGGAAGTTTGTGGCAAAGCAGGGAAGTGAACACAGGTCTCCCACGCTATTACCTTAATCACAAAATTATCCTTCCTCCTTTTCTGAAGAACTGAAAAGCTACACATCCTGTCAGCTTCACTGAAAGGTGAGGCTGTTCTGCATTGTAGCAAACTGGACTAAGTTTTATTTGGGGATTAGAGATGTATTATTTTCTTAAACTCAGAGGTGGCATTGTGAATTGAGTTCTGTTGTAGTTATAGTTCTGCAGCAAACCATTTTGAATTCCATTCAAAGCGTTAATCTACTGAATACTTTCCCCCACTGGCCTTCCCTCCACCAAAATAAACCCAAAGGACACAAAAAATTTACTTAATTTACACAGTTCTTTCCACTGATTTTATCCTGTTTCTGTTGTAGTAATAAATACCAATAAATTCCAGCAAACAATTAAATAAATAAAAACTGAAAATGAAAGGCCCTAGTTATGCAGAATAATGTGGATTGATCAGTAACGTGGGCTCATGTAAACAAGTGTTTTAACACAGCCAAATGCCAGGTCATAAATTCAGGAACAAAGAATGTAAGTCATACTTCTAAGGAAAGGAACTGTGTTGTGAGGCAGCAGAAGGGTTGGTGTATATTCCTGGCAGTACTACTCTGGACTGTTTCTCTGGTGGTGGGAGGCTGCCTCTGTGTTCTAACCCTAGACCCAATTAAACAATAATTCAAAATGTAGCAGTGTCCCTGGTTTGCTTGAGAGTTCCTCCTGAAATCCTCTCGGAGGACCTTCCTTTCTCAGTCAGGGTTTATCATTAGTAATAGAGATGTAGCCGTGTTAGACTGGTCTTGCTGAAACAAAGACAGGACTATCATTTCTCAGACAGGGTTTATCACTGTGATCCTTTGCAGTTAAAGGGCCTGCAACAGCTTAGCAATGGGGCCTGATTCCAGCCACTTACGGATTCAGGGGCAGTAACATATTAAAAAAATTGCCAGTATCGTATTGTGGCTCTAAGAATGTGAATGAATTCCTTAGGTGCATATACGAGCAACTATGAAGTTGAAGTAGGAAGGCAATATTCTTTCTTTATATTGCATTAGTGAGCCCATTACTGTAACACTTGGCTCCTTTCTGCACCTACATTTCAAAACATGTTGAAAAATTGGAAAGGGTTCAGAAAAGAACTAAGAGAATGATTAAAGGTCTGGCAAGTGTGCTGTATAGTCAGACTAAATGTGTTCAAACTATTTTATTGAGGAGAAGGTAAAGTGGTGACTTGATCAAGATCTACAACAATGTTTCTCAAAGTAGTCTGCAAAATGACTTTGAGAAACCTGTTAACTGGCTGCTCTGGTGTGTTTACTTACCAGCGCTGCAGCCAAGAGCCTTGCAGCTCCTATTGGCTCCCTTTGGTCATTTGCAGCCAAGGGGAACCATGGGAAGCGCTGTGGGCCGGGCCGCTGCTTCTAGCAGCTCCCCTTGGCTGACAATAAGAGCTGCCAGGCTCCTTGGCCGCAGCATTGCTAAGGAAACAGGCTAGCAGCGGCCAGTTAACAGGTTTCCCAAAGTGGTTTCACAGATCACTTTGAGAAACACCGCTCTACGGCTGCGTCTAGACTGGCATGATTTTGCAGAAATACTTTTAACGGAAAAGTTTTTCTGTTAAAAGTATTTCCGCAAAAGAGCGTCTATATTGGCAAGTGCCTTTGCACAAAAGATTTGCTTTTGCGCAAAAGCATCTGTGCCCAGTATAGATGCGGTTTTGTGCAAGAAAGCTCCGGCGGCCATTTTTGCCATCAGGGCTTTCTTACGCAAAAAATTATTGTCCCTGTCTACACTGGCCCTCTTGCGCAAGAACATTTGCGCAAGAGGGCTTTTTCCTGAGTGGGAGCATCAAAGTTCTTGCGCATGAACACTGACAATCTTACATTAGATCATCAGTGTTCTTACGCAAATTCTCACAGCCAGTGTAGACAGCTGGCAAGATTTGGTGCAAAAGCGGCCGCTTTTGCGCAAAATCTTGCCAGTCTAGACGCACCCTACAAGTATCTACTTGGGGAAGAAATTTCTTATAGTACATGGCTCTTAAATCTATTTGAGAAAGACAACCACATCCAGAGTTTGGAAGCTGAAGCTAAATTACGTCAGACTAGATATAATGTACACATATTTGATGGTGAAAGTAATTAACCATTGGAACAACTAATTTAGAGATGTGGTGGATTCTACATCACTTCCACTTGTCCAGTGAAGACTGCTTATCTTTATTTAAAAAAAACAAACAAACACGTGATGCTATAGGTGAAATAGAAGTTGTGGGTGTGATGGCAAGTCAGGGTTGCCCCTGATCCTGCAGCAGCAAGAATACACACTGCCAGCCAGTAGACTAGAGAGGGTTTATTGCTGCTCCGGAATACAGCACAGCATAGACATGATGTGGTTTTAGGAATCAGGGCCAGGATGCCTCCGACCCCTTGGATTAGGGGATCCATTGCCTCCCACCCCTTGGATTAGGGGATCCATTGCCTCCCCTAGACCCTCAGCCCCCAGCTTAGGCTGTTTCCTTCATGTTTCCCAGCCAGCAACTAACCCTTCCCCCCGAAACCTGGTGTTCATCTCCACCTCCCTCCCTTTGTCTCTCCCCCAGGAAGTGCCTTGTTATCTGGTCAGGCTGGGCCTAGGTGTCTGGACTAATACACATGTAGGTGAGTCAGGGGGAATCACCACACCACAGGGGGACACCAGGTTACAGAGCAGACCACCCCCCACGTGTCACAGTGGGCTTAAGGCAGAAATTACTGAGTGAAGGCTTTTTGGCCTGTGATGTACAGGAAGTCAGACTAGATGATCATAATGGTCTCTTCGGGCCTTAGAAATGTTTGGCAATAGTAGAAAAATGGGGGGGGAACCGTGGGAGGGCTGTTGGGAATACATTGAGAAGTGGATTTTAAATTGAGGGGGGCTGAAGTGAAGTGGAAGAAAAAGATGGTTTGTTCTGATGACCTGTGTATCTGGCTCATCAGCCTAGAATGCCCACTTATAGAAGTGTCCTGAGATGAGGAACAGTCCTGTGGTTGGATGGCTATACTGAGCCTTTGGAGACCTGCATTCAACTTTCTGCTCTGCCACACCCTGATGACCTTGGTCAAGTCACTTGAGAAACATCTACAGTTTTGCACTTCAGAGAGCAGGATATGAATTGCAAAAACAGGACCATGTGGGTGCAATGTATAATATACCCACTTTACAAGCATAGCATGTTAGTGCATGCTACAGTTCCAGCCTCGTAGTCCTAACTATGGGGCTACGTACCCAAATTCTCTCTCACTGCCTTTATTCCCCACATCATAGAGGTGTTGTAAGGATAACTAGATTACATTCTGATTGAGAAGTGCTCAGATACTCTGGTAATAGGTGCCATATAATACCATAGGTAACTTCTGTTTTGGCAGGAAGATTTGAGACAGGTCTGTAAGTTACATTTTGCTTTCCATACAATTAAAAACTAGATATTTCAGTCAAAATGGTGTTTTCATCACCATTGTGATTTAAAATAATAAAGATGCAAATCAACCTACATATAACTCAAACTCATCTTGTTTATGTGTTGCCTCCCCCCTCCCCCCAAAAAAGGAAGAATTCAATACCTTCTAAAAAAAAAAGAAACAAAAAAGTGTTTAACAGATGCCCTGCAGCTCCATGGTGGTTAGGGAAGAAAGTGTTAATTAAAAAAAAAGATTGTTTCCAAGGATGTGTTGACAGGAACAATGACAACATGCTTGGATTATAAGTTTGTAGTTGTAAAAAAAAGTTGATATAGAAACAATTCACTTTGCAACAAAGCTTACAGAGTTCTAAAGATTAAACAATATATCTGTTTTTATATCAGCCTTGTTTGGCTCTCCTAACACAAATGTATAGGACCAACATAGCTTAAAAACAGGGCAGGCTATGGCAGGGGTACTGAAAACAGTCTCCTCATGAGAGAAAGATCCAAGTGAAGGTGGCCATGGACACACCACCTTCCCTACTCCGGGATGTATCCTCTGATGTAATTTACATCTTGCACCAGTTTGAGCAAATCTGGCTTATTGTGCCTAATAACTCTTATGTGCTTTCTATGATGAAGACAAGACAGTCATGGCAGAATTAAGCAGATGAACAGGTTTCATATCTATCAGGCATCCTTGGAATGTAATTGACAAGCTTGCTGCTTTACATATTAATGTAGTGAGTCAACACTTCATACAGGGTGTAACAGATCTTTTTATCCTTTTCATTGTTTTGTATTTTGACATGAAAACATGCAAAATGTTGAATGAGCTGTGAAATTAGATTCCCAACTTGTTCGGTCACTAAACAAAACTAAAACATGAAAAATGCCTAAAAACAAGCTATTTTCCAATTTCAACTTTCTTTGTCTTAAATTAGATATGAAAAAGCCCTCGAGAGGACCTTGGAAAATTTGGTTAACGTCAGTTTCCCTGTGAGTAAACATTTTTCATTTGTCCCTCTTCATTATGTAGAAACATAAAATACTGCATGTTCTCATATTTGACAAATTTTGATTTCTTCATTTTTTTCTAGCTCTGTGCAAACTAAGGTCCCGGTCCTGCAAAGACTTAAGATGTTTAATTGTACAAATTGAGTGCATGAATACATTAAAGTTAGCTAGGATATATCTTGGGGATTTTAAATTTAGATCAATCAGCTAGTTGATGGAATTTGCACTGACTATTCAATTAGTCAGTAAGGGCACCTCCACCTTTGAAATGTTGCAAGAGCCCCACTGGCTCTTGCACATTTCAAAGGCAGAAGTGCTATGGGGAGCATGGAGCCAGTGGGAGACTCAAGCAGTCCCCCACTAGTGTGGTGCTCCCCACAGGGCTCTTGCTACATTTCAAAGGCAGAAGCACCACCAGTTCACAGCTGCTTCCCTGCCCCTCCTCCATGGAGATGGTGCTGGAGGGAGAACCAGTTTAAGCTGGCTCCCCCCTGCAATGGTTCCTGACCTCCCTTGTTGCCTCTCTCGGATAGGCCAGCCATAGGAAGAGAAGTGACTAGTCAACTATCCGATAAGCATATGCTTATTGGATATTTGACTAGTCACATTCCTAATATATCTACACTTCAGAAGCTATAGTCATATCTGTGCAATGCAAACATACTATGTGAGCTATGAATAGAACTACAGTGCATACAGCAGGGGTGGGCAATAACTTTCGCGGGGGGGGGGGGAGGGGAGGGCACCCACTAGATGAATTTTGGTAGGTGGTCATGGGCCAGCTCCACTCCAGAAGGGACAGGGCCTGGAACAGAAAGGGGCAGGCCTGGGGACCAGGCTCCCCTCAGAGTTGCCTGGGGACAGAGGCTTTGAATTAAAAGACACAGCAAACAGCTTGGCAGCTTCCAGCCCTGCCACTACTGCATTGCCTGATAGCCACCTGGCATTGCTGCAGCTATTTAAAGGGCTCACAGCTCTGGCCCCACCTGCCAGGGCAGCTGCCTGGCAATTCAGTGGCATGGGCAGCAAAATTTTTATTTTTATATATAAAAAAATAGAAAGCAACCAGATGCAGTCCATGGTCCAGATAGAAGTTTTAGGTAGGCTGAATTCAGTTCCTGGGCTGCATCTTGCCCAGCCCTGGCATATAGTTAAGCATAAGCATACTTCTTTATAGTATCATGATTTTGATAAGTGTCTGTGGGTTATACCACCAAGGAAGTATACCCTCATTTGTGTACCATCATTATTCCCCCCCACCCCTCCCCCAGGATTGTACTTTACAAAAAAAAACCCACAAAAAAAACACCCCCCCCCCAACCATTTTATACAAGTGTCAGGGGTACCTGCTCCTCCCTCCCCACCCCCCAGGCCTACAGCCCACATGCTCCCTCTAGACTGTAGCCTGACCTCTACCCCAGAGATTAACCAGCCACTCAACTGGGAGCTAGTAATATAGAATCACTTTCTGGCCCTTTAAACCCAGGCCTGGTGGCCCACAAGCTTAAGTCCCTATACCAAGTAACTAGCTGGCCCTTTAAGGCAAGGTCCATGGACCTGTGATGGCAAGTCACAAATAGGGGCTGCACTCCTGGTAGGGGGACCCAGGCCCACTCTACTCCACCAAATCCCAGCCCAGGGCCCAGAGAGTGGCAGGAGGGCTCATTACTCCCTCAGCAGGGAATCTATCCAAAACATGCCAAGGATCCCAGGGTGGGAAAGGCAGATCCTACTCCCTCCTTGGGCCACTTCCTACCTGATCCCATGGGATAGCATCCCATGTGCTCACTGGGTCCACTACTTCCCTTGAGGCTGCTTCTCCCGCAGACTGCAGGAGAGACATCCCAACTAGCACTCAAGTCTCTGCTAGCTTCCCTCTGATCAGCTGGCTAGTACTAGGCAGGCACTTCCCTCTAAGGTCCTTCCTCTCCAGCAGTCAATCCAGACTGAACCTCTCTCCAGGCTTTTATACCTGGGCTGCAGGCTGAGCATGCCTAGCAGAGTTGTGGGGGGCAGGGCTTCTTCAGCCAGGTGGGCCTGATTAGACTCAGCCTTCACAGTGCGGGGCTGATACACCCCATCACAAGAAGATTCAAAGAACATTTTTAGAGGTTTTTGTTTTTAATTCTACAATATTATTTACTTACATTTACTTATTCCACGTAGACAAAAAAACCTCTTAATAGCCTACGCAACTCAAACAGATGATCTGTGGTAGCAATACTTATAGCACACAAAACATGCACTTCCCAACCTACCTGCCCTGCAGTCTGGGAGAAAACATAGACCTTGCAACATGTGTGGTAAGTTAATAAATTGCATTCTGACAGACCAAGGGGGAAGTACATTCCTGACCAAAGAGACCTTAATAGAGAATTCCCTAACAGCAGCTCCCTATCATTTATCATTTGATTATGAGTTAAGTTTCTTAGTGAGATAACAGATTAATGTTGTATAGCTTGTTGTTTGTAATGAGCAATTCATGACAACAAAACATTTAATTACAAAATAATCACCCAAACTGCAGATGTGTTAATCATTACAATGAAGGCATTAGGACACATTTTATAATAAAAACAGTAACAGCTCAAACACAAATATCACTACAAATTCACTCTGATTTTTTTCTTTCAGACTTTAAAATATTCTGTAGTATTATTCAGCACTGAGAGCTAAAAAAAAACCAATAGGGGATCATCTTAAAGAGACAATGAATTTTTGTAGCTTTACTTCATTTTGTCAATATTAGATTCCCTGGTTTCATATATAAGTAATCACTTTCTGTAGGGCTTGGGCATTCCTTACCATTCTTTTTTATTTTACACTACAAAACAACATGGATAGTTCTCACATTTCACATGAAGGTTTGAAAATAAGTGAGTTCCTCTAAGGAAAATACTGGGCATCTATGCCATTTCTAGATTTGTATTCTTTGGCCTGAGCACAATCCTCACTCTGTTTCATAATTGATTTATGGATTAATTTACAGCATGTCTAATTTAGCAAAGTGAACCATACTACAACTTCTACTTTTTGCCACAGCCAGCAGTGAATCACAGGTCTGAATTTTACCAGCCCAAGTGCCATTTCATTAGTGCTGACAACACTTGTGTATAGCTACATTTTTGTGTATGATATGTGCTACAGTCATAGCAGGAGCTTCTCATGCTGCTTGCAACAAGATCCAACAGTACAGTCCGAGCTTCAGAGTGAGTGCACTGTGGTATTGGACACTGCATGTGTGCAGCTAAAGAACTAAATGCTGTATTAGAGAAAACTGTGGATGTATAGTATACTAATGCAAGAGCTGTTGAGACTATGCTGTGTGTATTCTGTTTGAAACCGCACTAGAACTAGTTCCGACAGGGTTATTGTTAGCAAGATTCTAACATTGTTTTCCTGAGTAGTGTAGGCAAAGGGCTTCTTTTTCCTCTCTTTGCTGGAGTTACAAAACCCCAGCCCTGTGCATGGCTGTGCTTTATAACCCAGGGAGGAGATTGATTTTATTCTCCATGATGATGGAGAGGTTGCATCTCATCTAACCACCTTTAGCCTGCACATGCCCTCTCCTGTTCACCCAGTTCTTTACCTCCTGCCCCTGTACTGACCCTTGAGCCCATTGGGAGGCCTCTCCAGGAGTCAGTGGTGGGGAGGAGATGATGCCATAGTGATTGCTGAGGACTGTCTTCCGCACAGAAAAGGAGAGATCTAAACACAGAGGGTTCCTGTAAGTATCTACACAGTATGGTCAAGGCCATAGTAGGGACAGAGCACACAATATTGGTGTATACATGTCATACAAGCCATTATTCCAGGAAGCCTGCTCTTACATTTGTGAGCAAGATGAATTTCTAAGGCAGGGGTGGTCAAATTGTAGCCCATGGGCTGCATCCTGTTCATCAGGCCTTTTAATCTGGCTTTTGAGTTCCCACCATGGAGCAGAGTCAGGAGCTTGCCCCTCACTGGTGCTCTAGCCAGGGAGTAGGGTCAGGACTTGTCTTGCCCCACTCTGCATATGCAGCAGCTCTGCATGGCTCCTGGAAACAGGGGCTGCCAGGAAGTAGCAAGAGCCTGCTTCAGGTAAGTACCGGGTCCTGAACTTCTGAATCCCTCCTTCCCCAACCCTGATCCCCCTCTCATCCTCTGAATTAATCCAGCCCACCCCAGAGCACCCTCCTGCACCCCAAGCTCTCCATCCCCATCCCATAGTCTACACCCTCAGGCAAAGTCTTACACCCCCTCATGGACCTCAATCCACTTCCCCAGCTGAGAGCCCCCTCATACCTTCCAGACTCCTTAGTCCCAGCTTGGAGCACCCTCCCTTATCCTGAACTCCTTTCTTGCCCCACCAGAGCGTGCACTCCCCAGATGGAGCCTTCACCCCCTCCTACACTCCAACCCTCAATTGTGTGAGCATTCATGGCCCTCCGTACAATTTCCATACTGAGAAGTGGCCCTCAAGCCAAAAAGCTTGCCCACCCCAGTTCTACGGGCCCTCTTCCAGCAGACAAGAGAGATACTGGCAGTTTTTGTCCCTCCTGAACTCTACCCAGCATGGATAATCTGGCTTATAGCTTAAAGGCAATATACTGTAACCTGGTCCCTGAGGGTACGTCTGCACTAGCTCGTTAGTTCGAGCTAGGTTGGGTAATGAGGGCAAGCGGAGTTGCAAATGAAGCCCGGGATTTAAATATCCCGGGCTTCATTTGCATGTTCCCGGGCGCCGCCATTTTTAAATCCCCCCTTAGTCTGAACTCCCTGCCCGCGGCTACACGCGGCATGGACTAGGTAGTTCGAATTAAATATCCTAATTCGAACTACCTAGTCCGTGCCGCGTGTAGCCGCGGGCATGGAGTTCGGACTAAGGGGGATTTAAAAATGGTGGCGCCCGGGAACATGCAAATGAAGCCCGGGATATTTAAATCCCGGGCTTCTTTTGCAACTCCATTTGCCCTCATTACCCTGCCTAGCTCAAACTAACGAGCTAGTGTAGATGTACCCTGACATATTAGAACAGCCTAAGGGGCTGTTATATAGGAAGTGGCTAGCCAAAGCATAGCATGCTCTAGCTTTGCATCATTCCTCCCTGAAGCAGAACCTGTCCAACGGGCTGCAGGACAACATCATAAACTCTTTCCAGCAGCAATATGCTACCTGAGCAATCAATCTCCTTATGTCCGAGGTAGTCCCTTGAGGCCAGCTCGACACAGGTTTATGATCTCTGTAGGCCACTCTGCATTGCAGATCCTTTCCTAATACATCTGGGAGCTGACAAGCTGTATTTAGTAAGAAATTAAACTTTCTTAGAACATTGTACCAAAATAAGCATGTCTCCCTGCAATACAAGATGACTGAGTTTATGTTTCGGGGCTATTTGAACAATGCCAACAAAGAATGACACAGAACATCAGAGATCTGTTTATATAGCCATCTAACATGCTGCAACTGATCCCCAGGAGGTGGAACATGCAGACTGATCTTTTGGGGAGCCAAAATAACCTTACACATACAATTTTCAAAAGATGCCAGATACAGAAAAAAATGATTTCACATACAGAAATACTCCAGGGTTCATTTTGTCCCTGCCTCTCTTAGCTTAAACCAGGTACAGGCCCAGATAGGTCGGAGGGATAAGATACTTCTGTTCAGCCTCTACTGCTCTGCTGCCCCCACAATGCACCTCACAATAACTAAAGAAGAAAAAA
This sequence comes from Pelochelys cantorii, assembly GCA_032595735.1. Lineage (NCBI taxonomy): Eukaryota > Metazoa > Chordata > Testudines > Trionychidae > Pelochelys > Pelochelys cantorii. The sequence goes on along the minus strand of CM064326.1, from coordinate 139,012,696 downwards.
ATGTATTCTAGACACAAAACTAAGAATTAGAGCTAGGATTAGAATTCAGCAGTTTCTCATTCCCTCGGTTATTTCTGACAAGTCACTTATGTCTAGACTGTGTTGCTCTTTTGGGATACCGGTAGTATCCCGAAATAGCAACGCCGCATCTTTAAAAATGCCCTCTATTTCCCAAAATAGTGGGTGCACTATTCTGGCATCCCTGTAACGCTCATTCAACAAGGGTTAAGGGATTTGTTGGAATAGTGCCTTTTTTAAAAATTTGGCGCTATGTAGACAATGCCAAATTTCAAAATAAGCTCTTTTGATTTAGACTCAGAATAAGCTATGCAATTTGCATAGTGAAAATTGTGTAGCTTATTCCAACAGAAGGGTGCTGTCTAGACGCACCCTTAGACTTTATGCTACATTTTCAGTTGTATTGAGAAATAGTTTAAACATACAAGTCAACATTATCTAATGACAAGTGATTTTGAGTGCCTCAAGTTTTGGATGCCCAGCCTCTGATACCTGTGATTTTTAGAAAGTGCTAAGAAACCTGACCTCCCTTTCAAGTTGGACAATCTAAAATTGAGGTATCTCATCAAGAATTGCTGTTGATAATCAGTTAGGCTGCTGCTGTGGATAAGCAGGTACTTTGTTAAAACAGATTCAAGAAACTCCTCACAACCAGGTAGCCCATAAATACAGTTTTAACTAAGGTCCCAACCCTGCATCCTGCTTCATGAAGCAGACTCCTGTGTTCATCTGGAACCCCATTGATTTCAATAAGGTTCAAGGGTCCACCCACATGGAGCAGCTTGCAGCACCTTGATTATATCCCAACCACACCAGTGCTGCAATTGTAATCTAAAGATTTCATAACAAAATAGCAAAGTGAAGAACACTTGGTATTTTCACTCTCATTCTCTCTGTCTCTTCATCTGTACAATATTTATCTGTTGTGATGATAGATTAGCCATTGTTTGCAACTGAAAGAAAAAATAGCTATGTAAGTGCAATGAAGGGCAGGGCAAATAGTGAGAAAAATTATTCAGGTATCTTTCATCAAGTTCTAAATAAATATATTTTTACATTCATTCATTTGAGCCAAGTTTTGTTTGTATGCATATTTAATTAAAGTGAGTTTCCGGCATCTACGGTTGTAGGAAAACTTGTGTAACCCACACATCTCCTAGATGTGGTGCTCTGTTTAATCTAGTGACTACTAAGAGAGAGATGAATGAGTCTGCTGTACAGCTTTAAGTAGGAGGCACGTGGCTTTTATCCTATGCACTAGAGCAGTGGTTCTCAAAGTGTGGTCCACAACTGTCTTTCAACTGGGTAGTGGGCTCAGAGCTAACCCAGCCCAGTGGGGAACCCACACTAGTGCTCCAGCCCTGCGTCGCTTCCCCCTCCCCCTCCGTCCCCGCTAATTGGTTAGAGCACCAGCACTGGCTTCCTGCTGAGAGGGGAGCCCCAAGCTCCATGGGCCGGATCCGGCTCATGGTGGAAAGAAGCAGCTCCCTCTCCCCCTTGCTGGGGGAACATCAGCACAAGAAACTGCTCACCTGGGGGCTTTTCCTGATGCGCCCATTGACTAGAATCACAGTCAATAGGCGCAGCAGGGGACGGTGCCCAGGAGCAGCAGAATGCACAGAGCAATGTAAGCGCCGCCCCCCAATCTCCTCCTGCCCAGACCCTACACCCTCATCACCCTCCCACTGAGACCCCGCATCTCCAGCCTGCTCCTGCACCTTCCCTCCTGTCCAGATTTGGCACCTCCACCTGTACCCTACCTCCTGCCCAGATCCCCCGCTGCCAGTCCGTTCTGCACCCAATCTCTCATCCAGACCCCCACCCCAGAGACCACTCTTGCACCTCTCCCCCTGGCCAGACCTCCACATCCAGCCCTCTTCTGCACCCTACCTCCCATCCAGACCTCACATCCTCGACCCCTCCTGTACCCTACTTCCTGCCCAGACCTTGCATCTCCATCCTGCTCCCTGGCAACCCTTCATTTTTGGCCCCACCCCAGAGCCCAGGGGACTAGCCCTGGAACACTAGAAGAATTAATCTAGTCTGAGGGAAGTCCTAACCCTCCATCCTCCCTTCCGTCTCTCCCCTTCCTCTGTGGAGATGGAGAATGAGGGGAGTGAGATATCTCAGCTAGGGACCACATCAGTGAAAGTTGGGGTTGTTGTTGTTTTGCTTCTAACTTTTGTCAGCCCCTCACCGATTTTAATGTGGGTCAGTGGCCCCCAACCCAAAAAAAGGTTCCCCACCCCTGCCATAAATAAAGACAATGTTGAAACCTTTTGGTTGGACATCAATTAATATTTTACTTTATTTAAAATTAAGTTTGGCAAACTAACATGAGAAAGTTAAATGTTTAATCTGTTTAAGGGTTTTTATTTTGATTAATAATATTCCCTTTCTTACTGATTACATACACCTCCCTATGTAGTAGCTGTGCATTTATGTTTTTATGCTCCAGTACCCCAATATGAATAATTTATTATTTAAGATATTTAGAGATAAGCAAAGGCATTTTGTCATCATGGGTGGTTGGCTGGTGATCTGCAGAAAGGTTTGCATTGTGCAGGGTGGGCCGCCCAAAAAGTTTGAAAACCACTGCAGTAGAGGCACATGCATTTAGTTCCAGAAGGCCCAGATTGACACTGCCTGAAAATGACTGGGGCCTGTGAGTGTTAATCATATATGATGATGTAATAAATGCATACATAGAAGTAGATAGTTAAGGTTGTGTTTGTGATGTTAGATTTCATATTTGCAGACTCTTGAGTACTTTTGTAACCTTAACATCCCTTAAACATAGCTTTATGTTCGCAATGGTGATTTGCAGTAACATCTAAGCTTAGCTACTGAGTTATGTTATGAACATTCATTAGCACTGTATAATGTATAATAAGTACATTATAAGTATAATAAGCTGCTATGCCAGTTTATTCTTTTATAGTAATAAATAATAAAACAAATAAGCACACATCTACTCAAGCTGAAAATTAATAATTGCAAATAATTATTTACAAGTATATCTGGCGTAGTGGGGCATGTGCAGAAGATAGAATTCCCCCATCCTCCCCCACCCACACGTAAAACACACATTAGTAATTGAGATTTTCTTATCTGTGTTGAAGGAAATATGAGATTACTTATGATTCAACTGATAGTGCTTCACAAACATTTTATCAATCATTTTAAATTCATCTACTACTGTGAAATCAGATGCCAAATTCACATACTACATGATGAACAATGGCCCTGTGTAATTATTTTGTCACAAAATCTGGAACGTATATTTAACTTGTAGCCATAGATATAGCCACACTGATGAACTATAAATAGTTACACTGTTACACTGTAATATGCTGAGCATTCCTAATAACTATACTGTTCAAAAATGAGATTTCCTTGCCCTGGCAATCCTGATACAGTATCATGAAACTAGTTAACAGTGGAGTTCCTTTGGATTTACACTAGTGTATTTAAATGTATTTTAACAGCAGAATTTGGCTGTACAAGTGAATACAAGTATAACTGGTCAGAAGGGAGGAGAATGGAACTGCATGGCTATCACTGGGGTGTAATTTGATCCGTAATTGTAACAAAGGGCAGAATTTGGTCTGCAAAAGTGTTCTTACTAATAATGATGCTTGAGCCAGTAATAACCCAGCTGAACTCTGAAGCAGACTTTGCAAGACTAGCAGTTAGGGTGAAAAATCCAACTTTTAATTTGGAAATTAAGCAAGCTTTATAGGGCATCACTGTGAGACAATAAATAGAGAATATCATAATGCCAATTTTAGCCATTTTTCAGAAGTAAACTGCACTTTAATGATCACATCTCAGATAAGCTATCTGGAAAAAAAATCTACTCCTACATACAGTAAAATGTTACATCCTGTTCTTCTTACACCACATCCTGCCCACGTACACCACTGTTCACATATCACTTGATTCTGCAAAAGGCCTTTAACTTGACCTTAATGGTAGTTGAAGGAGCTCACAAGTCTTGTGGCACATGCTCAGCGCTTTGTACGATGAGGTCTATATTCAGAACTGCAGGCATCTTCACAACTAATAAATGCTGCAGTTGCAAAATAGAGGTAGATAATTTATCACATACAATCAAGGCCCCATGCGTGTCATAGCAAGCTTTACTTAAATTCTGTGAGAAGGGCCCTACATTTAGTGCACTCCAGAGTGCCAGATTAGATATTATACAGCTTCTGAAAAATTACAAATGGAAGGCTTTATTGAATTAAGTATGACAGGCATAATTCTGGTTTTTAAGTTTTGCAGAGTTAGTGGAGGATAAAAATACTTATTGGCACCTTCACCATAACAATTTTATTTTTCAACTCTATAGCTAATATTGCAATGTTCACTACAGAGGGGTCCCTTTCTCAGAAACTGGCTGCCCAGCCCTCCTAGCTTATCTCTCTCCTTGGCAGGGCTGGATTAATTTTTTGTGGGCCCTGTGCCAAACATATTTGTGGGGCCCCATGGGAAGCAATTGTAAAAGATGGAGAGATCAGTCCCTGACGCGAGGCAGGGCCAAGGGCAAGCATGAGATGAGGGACAGAATTGTCCCTCCCTTACTCCCTCCGGGTGCTGCACAGCTAGTACCTACCTCTCTGCCATATCTGGGTCCTTGGGTGCAGTTCTCTCTCTCTCTCTAGCTGAGCTGCAGCTTCACCAGGCAGCAACAGCTGCTGTTCCCACCCTCCTGGCAGAGAGACTGATTGTGGTTAATCCTGTAACAGTATCTGATAAGCACTGATCCACTTTTTAACTAGACTTTCCAGTGGAAAACTGGACACCTGGCAACAGGGGCACAACAAAAGGTGGGCCATGGTCCCATCACTTTTTCCTATCTTAAGAATGAATGATGGGGGAGGGAAGAGGCTGGAGAGGAGCAAACAGAGGTGGGACCTCAGAGGAAGAAGCAGAGCAGAGGCAAGAAGGAATGGAGCAAGGACAGAGTCTCAGAGGAAGAGGCTAAGCAATCATGGGGCCTCCAAGGGCGAGGGGAGATAGGGCCATGGTCTAGGTGCCAGTGGGGATCCTCCCATACACTTCTAGTGAGCTTCCAGGGTTCCTGCCTGGCAGCCATAATTAGTTCTTTTTGAATACAAGCCCAGCACCATTGTCTGCTTCTTGGTTCTCCTGCTATAACTATTGGTGCTTTCTAGTTATTCTGTGCTTTCTCCCTCCCCACTGCTCACCCTTTATCTCTCTCTGTGTGGGCTCCAGTATGTTGAGCCACAGAAGGTCCACTACATGGAGAATCTAGTTCCAGAGCAACAACACAAGTTCTGCTTCTCAGAGAATTTGGCTGCACATCCCCCTCTCCCAACTGAGGGAGTTGGTAAATGTTATTGCCAAGCCTTTGGCCATTATCTTTGAAAACTCACGGAGACTGGGAGTTTTCCGGATGATTGGAAAAAGGCAAATGTAGTGCCCATCTTTAAAAAAGGGAAGAAGGACAATCCAGGGAACTACAGACCAGTCAGCTTTACTGACTGGTCTGTAGCTTTTTTTTCTACAGCTTTTTCCCTGGAAAAATCATGGAGGGGATCCTCAATGAATCCATTCTGAAGCACTTGGAAGAGGGCAATGTGATCAGGAATAGTCAACATGGATTCACCAAAGGCAAGTCATTCCTGACCAATCTGATTAGCTTCTATGATGAGGTAACTGGCTCTGTGGACATGGGGAAGTCAGTGAATGTGATATACCTTGACTTTAGCAAAGCTTTTGATACAGTCTCCCACAATATTCTTGCCAGCAAGTTAAGGAAGTAAGGATTGGATAAATGGACTGTAAGGTGGATAAAAAGCTGGGTAGATTGTCGGGCCCAATGGGTAGTGATCAACGGTTCGAAGTATGGTTGGCAGTCCGTTTCTATTGGAATGCCCCAAGGATCAGTTCTAGGGCTGGTTTTATTCAATATCTTCATTAATGACCTGGATGAGGGGATGGATTACACCCTCAGCAAGTTTGCGGATGACACTAAGCTAGAGGGAGAGGTGGATACGTTGGAGGGCAGGGATAGGGTCCAGAGTGACCTAGACAGATTAGAGGATTGGGCCAAAAGAAATCTGTTGAGGTTCAACAAGGGCTAGTGCAGAGTCCTGCACATGGGATGGAAGAATCCAAAGCATTGTTACAGGCTGGGGACCAACTGGCTAGGTAGCAGTTCAGCAGAAAAGGACCTGGAGATTACAGTGGATGAGAAGCTGGACATGAGTCAACAGTGCACCCTTGTAGCCAATAAGGCTAATGGCATATTAGGTTGCATTAGGAGGAGCATTACTAGCAGATCTAGAGAAGTGATTATTCCCCTTTATTCAGCACTAGTGAGGCCACATCTGGAATATTGCATCCAATTCTAGGTTCCCCCACTACAGAAAGGATGTGGATGCATTGGAGAGGGGTCAGTGGAGGGCAACCAAAATGATTAGGGGACTGGATCACATGACCTACGAGGAGAGGCTGAGGGATTTGGGCTTATTTAGTCTACAGAAGAGAAGAGTGAGGGGGGATTTGATAGCAGCCTTCAACTTCCTGGAGGGAGGTTCCAAAGAGGATGGAGAGGGCTGTTCTCAGTAGTGACGGATGGCAGAACAAAGAGCAATGGTCTCAAGTTACAGTGGGGAAATCTAGGTTAGATATTAGGAAAAACTATTTCACTAGGAGGGTGGTGAAGCACTGGAATGGGTTACCTAGGGAGGTGGTGCAATCTCCATCCCTAGAGGTTTTTAAATCTCAGATTGACAAAGTCCTGGCTGGGATGATTTAGTTGTGGTTAGTCCTGCTTTGGGCAGGGGGCTGGACTCCATGATCTCCTGAGGTCTCTTCCAGCCTTAGGATTCTATGATTCTCGCTATCCACTCCAACTGTAGGTTGGCAGCCACCATTTTGGCCACAGCTGCCATTTTGGACTGTAAAACAACAACTGGAATCCATCTTGGTGTCTCTTCTTCCCCCTCCTTTTCCTGCGCTTTCCACATGGCGGTGGGAAACCCTGGCAGTCACATGGGTATAATCTGCCCAGTGACTTAAATTACATGGGCAGGGGCTACACTGGTTACATCAAAATCTGCCCGACAACTGCAGATTTTATAGGGCCACCTCTGGCGCAGCCTGGGGCTGCCCACCTGAGTGGCAGAGTGTTGCTGCTGTCTCTTAGAGTGGGTATGCCGGTCTCACGCCTAGGGTAGCTGGGTGGCAATAGGCTCACTTGCAAGCAAGGAGTGGGTGGCTATCTACTGCTCCTTATCATCATCCACACACTTACAGCCATGAGACACGGGAGGGTAGGATAAATGAAGGCTTGTCATTGCCTGCAATGGTTAGACACCACCACCATTCCAGCTGCTGCTGTTCCTGGTTGCTGGTTCTGACCCCTCCTGTCCATCCGGAGCTGTGTCGCAAGATCAAGTGAGGAAGCTGCAAAACATGGTACAGTGTTGGTGGCTTTCTATCTAGCCATCTTCCTGTCCTTTGGGTCTGTTTTGTGTCACAGTTCAGTATATTTCTGTTCAGCTCAGTGTATTCTGTTTCCTATATTCCTTTGTAACAGTGGAGTCCTTATAGATCTGTATGTATATTAGTTGTATAGTTAATACTTACCTGTCATACCTTGTTCCTCTCCCTTTTCTTGTTAATAAAATCCCTTTAGTTTACCACTCTGGGTCTGTCTTCTTATCTTTGGAGTGAGCTATTAACAACCTGATGATAGATGCAGGTGTGGGGACGGGCCTGACCACCGAGATTCCTTGCAGCCAAGGTTTCTCGGTGAACACAACCTTGTTCTATCTCCAAAAGGACTAAGCAACATCACTACAGAATTAGAGCAGGTCGACACATAAAAGGTGTAGCAGCACAGTTGCAGCAGTGTTGCTGTAGTGCGTCAGTGAAGGCTGCCTAGGCTGACAGGAGGGTTCTCCCACTGATATAGATACTACTTTACCTCCATGAGAGACAGTAACTGTTGACAAGAGAAGCCTTCTCATCAATATAATACTGTCCACAATGGATTTTTCATATCCCTGACAGATACGGTAATATCAATTAAAATTTATAGTGCAAACCTGGTCTTAACTTAGCATCATATAAAGCTCTTGTGAGGCTCCAGACTGATGAATCCATAACAGGTTAGTGATTCTTATTGCCCAAACTTAGCCATTTCAGTGAGGCACCGAAGCAAGAACTGTTCTAAGAAAATGAATATCATGTGATCAGAAAACTGATGGAAATTCAGAGGCTGCTGTGTGACTACCAGCCAAGTAGGCTGAGCAAGAAGCGCACAGCCCCTTGCAGCCTACTGCCTGCCCCCACATGTAGATAGGGAAAGTTATAGAACTCACCTGACGTGCCTTCCCCAGGTTCATCCGACACCTGGGAGCTATCCTGGGATGGGGGGGGACCAGCTCCGGCTCCTCGATGATGATGGGGTGAGGTGACTGGCCCCCCTCCCAAGATGGTACTATTTGTAGTACCAGCATGAGTGCGGTGCTGCCCCAGAGCATCTACACTGCTCCCTAGCCTTGTTGTAGACCTGGGGGAGCTCCTTTATTTTCATGAGGACCTGGCTGAGGCTGGCGGCCATCCAGCTGTACACATCTGCATACAGAGGCATACAGGTGGCTCCTTCCTGCCCTCCCATTCTGCTTCCTCTGTGGCTTAAAAGCTGGCTCCCCGTGTGTACCAGCTCCTTCCTCCCCACAACGCTGCCTCTAATACAGAAGCAGCAAGGCGGGGGTGGTTGCATGTAACCATGAGGGTTAACTGATGAGCCCAAACTTACTGGTTAACTGTCTGCACAGATATATGTTACCACCCCTAGTTTCATTATGTTGGAACTCAGTACACATCAGCACTGGGTATAGTGGGATGAGAATGAGACAAGTTAATTCCCTCCATACTGTGCACCTTTCTCAAGCAATGAGAATAGAATTTTTCCTTTCTTCTTTGAGCCTCTTCTGCACTGCATCAGGCTGTCTGGTCAGTGCCACAGTGATGCCACCTAAAGGTCAGAGTCCTAAATTGCATATGATTCCAGTCCTTCCCTCTATATCCTCCCCTTAATCTCTTCCCCTCCTTTTTGCCAATTCTGCTACATTCTCTGAATTTAATTAACTCAGGTTATTAGCATGCTGTAAGTGTTACTCTCCATTTCTCATTCTCTCAGAGATTACTAAACTGTACGATGTTCTATCTGCCATCTTTTCTCTCTCTGAGGTTTTCCTCATGACTTTTTAATGGGAAATCTAGTATCATTTCTGATAATTGGATTGAATATCTTGCCTGCATTTCCTCATTTTTTGGACATTTCTGTAAGGAGTATTCTTTTGTTTTAATTTAACCTGTCATTGATTATATAGTTCCTCCTTTTTGTGTTTGCATGAGATCTATAGCTGAAAAGTATTATATAAAAGTTAGGTATAATTATATTCTATTTTCCCTCCACTTCGAGTATATGGTTGCTGATGCTGTATTTGGTAACTCTGCCTTAAGTCTGTGCATTTACTAATGTGATAATTCTGCTCAAGGATCTATAACACTGTATTTTGTTGTTTTCCCATCTGTAATTCTAAGTGATGTGTATATTGGATTTTAATTAGTAACATGAATAGTTTTTGGGGTGGTAATTTATTCCAGTGCTATGGAGGTCTGAAATACTAGGAGCATTAGCCAGAAGGGGTGGGGCTGTCACCCTCACCCTGCAACTTTGGGTGCTTACAATGCCTTGCTGTATTAGCTCCCACCCTGGGCCAACCACAAAAAGCCTTCCAGTTTACTAGCCACACCCTGAGTGCCTGCACATAACTACAGCCTGCCAGTTACACCTTGGCTCTCACCAGCCTTCATAATATGGCAGGGTGACCCCAACACACATCTCCATCCCAGATCTTCCCCCAGAAATGTATGTATTGTGCTGCCCAGCCTTTCCCCGAGGCAAAACAAGTATATTAAGTCTAATAATATGCCAGTTTATGCACTTAAATAGTTACTCAAAAACTCAAGTTTGAGCACTCTGAATTAGATAAAACAGTAAAAAAAATGTATTAACTACAAACAGGTAATTTCAAGTGAGTACAAATAATAACGCATAAAAATTAGATATGGGTGCAAGAAATATAAAAACAAAACACTAGCATTTATTTAAGAACCTGTCTTAGCTGCAAAAAAACTTTTTCTCCCCATGCCCCAGCAGATTACTGACCAAACTCTCAGGTGAAGGCCCTCCCCTAAAGTCCACTGGCTGTTTCCTTTTATCTTTTTAGGTGCAAAGTTTGAGGTGAACATGGAAAAGAGAGAATCCTGCGAGGTGTTTGCCCTTCCCACTTATAGTTTCAGTCCTTCTCTTGAAAAACATGTCCAGCTAGCTGACACCCAAAAGACAAAAAGTTAATGTAGAAGGATATTCCTTGCTGTTGTTTTTTGTATCTGTTTGAACTTCTTCTGTTTTCTTCCTGCTTGATAATGATGGATAATGTTTAAATATAAATTAATGCACACACAAATTCTTTCCTTGGTTAGAATAGATGTGATTTCTGTCTTGGCAGGACTGGGGGATTTGGAACGTGTGTTAACATCACACAAAAGAACCTTGTAACTTCACATGAAGTTTTATCTTATACCTCACTGCATCCCATGCTTTTCAGCACATTGGGCTACCTACATTTTCCATTCTTGCTTATGAGCTACTATGTGATCTAAGTCTGCTCTTTTCAAATTAATTTTTTCTGTCATTGAAACAGTGTTATCGCACACATTTTATCAGGACGATGTTGATGAGCAAGTTATGAATTTTCAAATGATACATTTGTACCAAGATTACTACAATTGTGTGTTGTGAATATAGAAGCATAGTCCCTCACAGAAAGTATATTTAATATCTAGGAATAATGTTACAGGTGAGTGGATTTGTTTTTTTATTGTTCCTGGAACTTATAGACATTGTAGTGTTTGACAACTATTTGTATGCAAACCTGTTGGTGCTTTGTCTAGTTGAAGTAACTGACTGTTAAAATGGGCTATAGATTTTGCTCTTACATTGCAGAATGTTTTGAACTATACTTAAATTTCCTGATAAACATATGAGGAAACTAACGTGTATACATTTTAGAGCTGCGGTGTCCAACATGCCAGCCACTAGACACGTGTCTGTTTGGCTGGTTGAGTCTCGCTAGTTGCTTCAGAACTGGTTGGATACCACTGTTTTAGAGCATGCTGTTTGTGTCTCCATAACTTGAAACAAAGGCTACGTCTACACTGCAGGATTTTTGCACAAGAACTGTTTTGCAGAAGAGTTCTTGTGCAAAAGGTCTTCCACAAGAGCACGTCCACACTGCCATGTGCTTTTGCGCAAGAGCGCCCATGGCATTGTGGACGCTCTCTTGCGCAAGAAAGCTCTGATGGCCATTTTAGCCATAGGGGTTTCTTGCGCAAGAAATTCATGGTGCCTGTCTACACTGCCTGCTTGTGGAAGAGCTCTTGCGCAAGAGGGCTTATTCCTCATGGGGAGAGGAATAACTCTTCCGGAAGAAGCCCTGTTTTCCAACGCTGTACTGTAAATTTACCCGGAAGGCTGAGGTAAACAATTGCTGTGGGCAATTAATTAAAGCCTAATGCTGCCTCCCCCACAGAAGCCAGATTCGACCTGGTACATGTATCTATCACCGTTGGGAAGATAGTCACAAATCAGGTCAGACACGAATTTAGGGCCAAACCATATATTTTAGAAAGATAGCAACATGCATTAACAACAAGAACCACAGTAAATGTCCCACCCTAACCTGGAAGAAAAGAGAATAGAAAAGATCCTGTACACAAAAGGAATATACTTTACAACAAGAATTGAAGGCGGCGATGGACGCCTGCGACCTGGTGGCTAATTTAAAGCCGTGAGGGAGGAGAGCAGGGAGATCCCTTGAAGTGGTGTATCCTCGCCTCCACGTGGCTGACACACTCTGAATTCCTTGGCACCAGTCCCTCGGCTTGGTGAGGCTTTGCGGGTGCATAAACAATGGATGGTAAAGTCCCAAAATCCAGTGACACCAGTCCCAAAGTCCTTAGAGAGGAGACTGCTCTCACACCTCAGGAGGACACAGCTAGTGTTAGACGTGGGCGGCCTTGACCAGACCACGTGTGGATGGCGCTCCTCAGGGGTGACGGACGAAGAAGACAGGACGATACACAGCTACAGATGGACCGAGGAGAACCAGGGGAGGGTTTATAAAGGCAGTAAGGCGGGAAACTGGGTTAGCCAGTGGGGTGCAGTAGAATAGGGTGGTGTGCATAGGAAAAAGGATGCCAGGTGCATAACCTGGCTGCGCACGCATCGCATTAGTGAGGGGTGCACAGGTTAGCATCCCTCCGTGTGGTTTTGGCAGGAAGAAACTGCTGAGGTGATAATGATCAGTAGACTCCATTTTGAATCACTAGCCTGGGTAACATGCGCAAGAACATGCGTGCAGTGTAGACACCCGGCTAGTTTTTGCGCAAGAACAGCTGTTCTTGCGCAAAAAGTCTGCAGTGTAGACGTAGCCAAACTGATTTTAACTTGTAATGACTTAAACCACCCCGAGACTATGTTCACTCTGCACGCTTATTTCAAAATAGCAGAGTACGTGTCTATACACCAAGGCTACGTCTACACTGGCGCGTTCTCACGCAAAAACTCTTTTGCGGAAGAGTTCTTCTGCAAAAACTCTTCCAGAAGAGAGCGTCTACACTGGTATGTGCTTTTATGCAAGAGATGTGCTTTTGCGCAAGAGCATCCATGCCAGTGTAGATGCTCTCTTGCACAAGAAAGCTCTGATGGCCATTTTAACCATAGGGCTTCTTGTGCAAGAAATTCATGTTGCCTGTCTACACTGGCCTTTTCTGGAAGAGCTCTTGCACAAGAGGGCTTATTCCTGAGCGGGAGCATCAGAGTTCTCACGCAAGAAGCCCTGATTTTAGACATTAGAACGTAATTTTACTTGCGCAAGAACACGCGGCCAGTGTAGACAGGCAGCAAGATTTTGCGCAAGAGTGGCTGTTTTTGCGCAAGATCGTGCCACTGTAGACACTGCCCAAGGCTGTTATTTCAAAATAATTTCAAAATAACAGGCTTCTTAGACTTCTGTAACTCTCATTTCACAAGGAGTAAGGCAAGTGGAAGGAAGAGTGTTCTCCCTTTGACTTCCTGCAGCGTAAACAGCATCAAAAGCAGAGTTAAGCTACTTCGACATCAACTATATTCCAGTTTTAGCCCCAGTGTAGACGTGCCCTGAGTGTTGGTATGGGCAGCTGGCCTGTAGACTGGGCTATGGCAATTCCACCTTTGTCAGCTCTTGATCAGGAAGGTGCGCACCCTAGTTGCACTCAGAGCCCCACCTGCCAGCAAGGGAGGCTCCCTAGAGGCTGTTCTCTCCCTGGGGGTTGGGAAGAAAATCTTTATGAGCCAGCCCTGCCACCTCAGAAACCAGCCAATCAACATAGGCCCCCATTGAATCTTTTCAAGGCGTGTGAGACAATCGCCTGCCCTGCTGGGGGCAGGAACTGCGTGGGCCTCACAGCTGCAGGAGGGCTCTTGGGCTGCGTTGACGTCACTGCTGATGGGGCGGGGCACGAATTCTCTGCCCTGCTCGTTTGGCAGCATCAGACGGGGGAGGGGCTTGCCAGGCCTCTCGGCACCTCCCCACCCTTCTTTGCCCCGCCCTCAAGTTGTTGGGCCGTCTCCCGCTACGCATGCGCTTCTCTGCCTCGTTGCCTGAGTGAGTCCCGGAAGAGGCGGTGGCCGGTGGGCGGGAACGTTGACCTCAGGCCTCTTGTTGCACGCGTACCTGGCGCGCGCGTTTCGGCGTCAGCGCCGCCTCTCATTGGCCACTGCCTCCGGGCTCGGGCGGGGCTGACCTGGAGGAAGAGCAGCCGGGGCGCTGCGCACGCGCACGGTCGGCTGGGAGTCTGGGAATCGAAGCCAACGAGGCCGCCTGGAGCCGTGAAGGCCGGCGCGCGAGCGGCCGCTTTTGAACGGCGGCGGAGACGGCGGCGCCAGCTCCGCCGGGGGCGGGGGCGCGCAGCGCGGGAGGGAGCCCCAGTCACAAAATGGCGAATAAAGAGAGTAAGAGCCGGGCGGGGAGGCGCGCGCAGGCGGGCGGGCGGGCGGCGGCGCCGCCTCAACCGGGTCTCTCAGGCCCAACCGGCTGTCGGTGCGGGGGGGGCGGTTCACTGGGGTGGGTGTTCCCCCCACGTCGGCTCCTAGGAGCCGCACGCCTAGCGCGCCTCTCTGCCCGCGCAGTGTTCGAGGACACGGTGGAGGAGCGCGTCATCAACGAGGAGTACAAAATCTGGAAGAAGAACACCCCGTTCCTGTATGACCTGGTGATGACCCACGCTCTCGAGTGGCCCAGCCTCACGGTGCAGTGGCTGCCTGATGTCACCAGGTGGGACTCCTCCTTCCAACCCTCCCTCCAGTGCCCCGCTTAAAGCCGCCTGCCCCGCAGGGTTGGCAGCAGCTTTGAGACCGTCCTGGAAAGGATAATCGTAGCAGTAAACGGTTGCAAGAGGGAAATGAGCTGTATTTCACCAGTCAGTGATGCCTTCAGTATCTGGACTACTCCTCTTGCTGCACTCTGTAGGGAAAAAAGCTGCCTGTTAGGCATATCAAAACCGGACAATCTATTTAATATTAAATGCCTTTAACTTGATTAATACGGATTTTTAATAGTCGGTGCTGATGTCAAAATGCCTCCCACTTAATGTGTACGCGCTGTCGTATTTACGCTGTTCAAGCATAAACAAAGTTTTATTAAAAACTTACTTGTCCAATTTACTGATGTCAAGAATACCTGGAGCTCAGCCTGTAGACATGTATGCGGCTGTGCCTAATATGTCTGGGAAAAGTGTTTTTTCCCAGTTCATCTGTAATCTCCCATAGAAATTGGGATGTTACAGAAGAACTTTACCTCTAAAAATATTTACTAGTACGGAATAACTGTTCTACTTTTTGTAAGACCATTTGTTTTATTGAACAGGCCTGAAGGAAAGGATTATGCCCTTCATTGGCTAGTATTGGGAACACATACCTCTGATGAGCAGAATCATTTGGTTGTTGCAAGAGTCCAGATTCCTAATGATGATGCTCAGTTTGATGCTTCTCACTATGATAGTGAGAAGGGAGGTGAGTATTGCAGGAATTGTTGATAGTGTTCTTTTAGCAGTAGTGTAAAACAGTGCCTATTCTGTTTAATGGTGTTCTAACTTGTAACCTTAAAAATATTTTTTCTTAAGAGTCTATTTGTATATTAAAGGGCTGTGTCTATACTGGCGCGATCTTGCGCCAGAGCTATGCAAATGAGGCTCAGCGTGGAATATTGCCGAGCCTCATTTGCATAACTAATGAGCCGCCATTTTTGCAGAAGAGGCTCTTGCGCAAGACAGAGCTGTCTACACTGCCCCTTCTTGCGCAAGAAAAACCCTCTTGCGCAAAGCCATTATGCTGATTATTTTCAGGCATAAAAATGGCGGCTCATTAGTTATGCAAATGAGGCTCGGCGATATTCCACGCTGAGCCTCATTTGCATAGCTCTGGTGCAAGATCGCGCCAGTATAGACACAGCCAAGTTGTTTTTAGTATATTGCAGTGCCTCTCAAGCTTTCCAGACTACTATACTCCTTTCAGGAGTCGAATTTGTCTTCCACACCCCAAATTTCACTTCACTTAGACCTACTTGCTTACAAAAATAGATTTAAAAATTACAAAAGTGTCTCAGTATATGTAACTAGGCAAGTATCTGGATGAGTTGATGTATACCCTGGAAAACCTCTGCATATCCCTATGGGTACATGTACCCCGGTTGAGAATCACTGGTTTAAAAGTGTAGTTCTAGAGCCTTAATATATTTTAGTCTAGGATGACCCTTTTAAAAAAAAATCTGAAACCCGATAACGTGCATTAAGTCAAGTCAGTATTGGAGAACTTCCTGCAACAAGTTTCCTGTTTCATATAGGTATTGACTTGACTAGGTTTTTCAGTTGTGACATAATATTTTATTTGAAAATGAAGCCTGGCCAGCAAACCCCCAATTGGGGCCAAGCCCCCATCTGGCCACAGCATCGTGAGGCCTCGACCAGTCGATCGCAAGGCGTTCGGGCACCCCCACCTCCCATTTTCTCCCCACCCCTGAGAAGCCCCACTACCTACCTCCAGCGTAGTGCCGGCTTCCCGCAGGGTGGACGGAAGTCCTGCCTGCAGCTTCGCACCACTTTCGGGGGTTCTGGAAGTGCGCTGGCTGCTCCCCTCCCACAGCTCTGTGGTGTGCTGGGCGCGCTGCGGGAGGGGGTGTCGGCCCCGGAGGAGGAGTACGGCGGCTTCCCTGCATCGCAGGAGGGGTGAGTTGAGGGCAGGGGTTTCCCTGCGCCACGGGAGCGGGGTTTGGCCCCGGGGCAGGCACCCGTGGGGGTTTGGCTGCACCGCGGGAGGGGGGTTTGGCCCTGGGTTAGGCGCCTGCGGGGATTTGGCTGCGCCGCGGGATGGGGGTTTGGCCCCAGGGCAGGCGCCCGTGGGGGTTTGGCTGCGCCGCGGGAGGCACACGCCGGCCCTTGAGGACGCATGCGCTGGCTTCCCTCTGGAGTGGGGGGGAGAATCCTGGGAAGAGGCGCGTGCAGGGGACTCTCTGCCCCACTACCCCCTGTTCCCTCTCCCCTCTCCCCAGCCTCAGAAACCTGTCCCCACTGGCACCCTGTCCCCTGCCCTCCTGGCACCCTGTCCCCTCTCCCATCCCCAACCGCAGAACTCTGTCCCCACTGGCACCCTGTCCCCTGCTGAAGCACCCACTAGCACCCTTCCCCAGTACTATGTCCCCTGCTCCCACCAACAGAGTTGGGGCCACATTAGTGAAGCTGAGGGCGGGGGGTGGAGAAGGGTTTTTTGTTATCTCACTTGTGTGTCCCCAACTGACTTTTCTGTGGGTCAGTGACCCCCTGATTCAAAACAGGTTCCCTGCCCTTCTCAGAAATAAAGACAATGCAGAAACTTTTTGTTTGACATAATATTTTATTTGAAAATGAAGCCTGGCCAACAAACTCCCAATTGGGGCCAAGCCCCCATCTGGCCACAGCATCATGACACTCCTGCACTCCCCTTTCCTCCAGACCCTATGTCTGAGCCTATCATACACTGGAACTCTAAGCCCCTCACATACCCCAACCCAAATTCTTGAACCCTCACATCCAGAAGTCTGTGGCTTACTTAGTACTCTAACCCTACATCTGACCCCAACACTGCCTGGCCTGGAGCCCCCTCCCCGAGCCAGCGTTCCCTTATCATCCACCTCCTGCATCCAGATTTCCTCCCAGAGCTTGCACCTCTCACCCTTTCCCACACCCAAATCCCTCATTCCCACCCCGGAGCCTACACATCCTGTCTCAACCCAGTGAGGGTATGGCTAGACTGCAGGAGTTTTTCGGGATTCCGGAGATATCCCAGAAAAACTCTTCTGCATCCAGGGATGCGTTTGTTCTTCCACTTTTAGTGGAAGAGCAAACATGATCTTTCGGTCACCCCTATATTCCTCTTTCCACGAGGAATAAGGGGGCTTCCAAAAGAAGATTTTTTTTCTGACATTTGGTCAAGTCTAGACAGGCCAAATGTTGGAAAAACTTCTTCCTACAGAAGAATTGGGGAAAAAAGCAGCAGTGTAAGGGTTGGGGATAGCAAGTGATGGAGAGGAGGAGAATAGAGAGGGCGGGGCTTCAAGGAAGGGGCGGGGCGGTAGATCTTGGCTTGTTCTGTCATTTAAAAAGTGATCTTGGGTGTAAAAAGGTTGGAGACCACTGCACTAAAGCAATCTGATAGACTAATTTGATCGGGAGATTTATCCTTTTAAGGTGTCATTCACTACTTACTTTGATGATCTGTTCAGTTTAATACTTCTATTTTTTTCAAGATAAGATTATAACTTTTAAGATTGTATTTAAAGGAGTATAAAGTAATTAATTATCCTGGTGACTTGTGTCTCTATGTAAAAAACATTTTCCTGTGGGACGACAGAGTGATGTCATCACATCATTGTGCACTGGCTGGGGGGTAGGCATAGGTGGGTAAAGCCCAGCCCTGCCCCTTCTGCCTGAAGCCAAGCCCCACCCACTGCTAGCTCGGCCCTCTGAGGTGGCCACATGGAGAGCCGGGGGGGGCTGGTGCACTGCAGCCTCAGCTTTCCCTGGCTGGAGTGAGGTGGGGGGAGGGGCTGAGGAGGAAGGAATGGGGCTGGTGTGCAGGAGAGGATCGGGGGGGGGGGAGGGAGGGAGAGCCAGGGGTCGCCTATCCCCTGAGAGAGGGAGGTTGGCGAGCGTGGTAAGCAGGGGGCACAGCCCCCAGTATTACTACATTAAACAACTTGCCATTCTGGAAAGCCAGAGAATGCTGGCTTATCACACATGAAATAAATGATATAATTTTAACCAAAAACATTTTTATATATAAAACAAATCCAGAATTTGGCGGCTTTGGATCTGTAACCGGTAAAATTGAAACTGAAATTAAAATTAACCATGAGGGTGAAGTAAATCGTGCTCGCTACATGCCCCAGAACCCCTGCATCATAGCTACAAAAACTCCTTCCTCTGATGTGCTGGTGTTTGATTACACCAAACATCCATCCAAACCAGGTGAGTCAAACTACTTGAACTTGGATATAATAATCTTCTATTTTATTTGAGAGAGTTTGTGTGTCTGAGCGAGTGAGTCTGTCTGCTCGTCCATCTGTTTTGTTCAAGAACTCCTCCTATATTGTAAGAGCTAGGGCCACCAAATCTGGTGTACAGGCCATCCTGATACATTCCAAAAAACTTGGACTTATAGCTGAACAACTTAAAGCAGGGAATTTTTTTGCTGTGGCTGACTTCCATTTGAGCAAATTGGGGTTGGGTTTTTTTGTGCGACTTAAGATCGGGGAATGGGAGGACTTATAACGCATCAGTTCCTACAAGTGTCAAATCTTTAACTCAAAACAGATGTATACCGGGGCAACTTATAGCAGGGATGCCCTGTATTGTTACCTCTTATCATAACTTAAAGCAAGGTAAGGGTTTTGGTTGTGCAGAGGCTGTGTGTGAAGCTCCTATTTCCTGAGTCGTATGGGAACATTGCTGGCTGTTTCTCTTCATCAGGGAGTGAGGGGAAACTGCATAGTTTGCTCCATTCTTCACTCTGAATAAGAAGCGTAGGGGGCAGACAAACTTGGACCTGTCCCAGCCAGGGGACATGCATCTCTTCCCCTGGCTGTGCCTGCTGGAGCTGCAGCAACCATGGAAAGATGCTTCTCACCTGGTCCCAGGCTGCTGCAATGAGACGGGGATGGGGCAATCCTCACTCCCTGGGGCAGCCTGCATTCTAAACCCCTCATTCCCTGCCTCACTGCAGAGCAGTGATTTAAAATGAAGAAAAATAAAAATTAATTGTTAGGAACCTGAGCAAATGCCGGGTAAATCTTGTAGTCAATGATATTCTTCTTGTTTGAAGGAGCTCTAAGAGCTAAACTATGGTTTGGTTCTTTTTCAGACCCAAGTGGAGAATGTAATCCTGACCTTAGGCTCAGAGGACACCAAAAAGAAGGCTATGGATTATCATGGAATTCCAACTTGAGTGGACACCTTCTCAGTGCATCTGATGATCATGTAAGAAACTAACTTCCTCCTTTTAATACAAAATAAAAGGAAGAGTTGCTGAGTCATGTTGCTTAATAGTGTTTTCCCCCATAAAATCTCTTCCGCTGACTGACTTTCTGTCCAGTGTACATCAAAATGCTGTCATATTTTAAATTCTAGATGTTCATGTTTCTGTCCTTTATACCCTGAAAGCCCACTTACTGTGACACGTTTTCCTTAACACAAGGAGAGGTTGGGATACCTGTATAACTAGTTAATGCCCATCCCACAATAGTTCAGGGTTTTTTACTGAATGGCACAATATGGTCTCTGTCTGTTTTCCCCCTAAAGAAATTGATGAATCAGTGTTACATTTGCACTATAGACACACACCTTTGAGATGAGATTAAGGTCTTAAGTTCCAGCATCATTGGTGGAATTTTTTTCTTCTAGGTTCACTTTCTTCCCTTGCCCTCCTTTCCTCCACTAAACCCAGATTTGGTGTTAGTGTATTATTTGTAGTACACCAAAGTCTGGGCTTTATTCAAGTCGGAATATCATTAGACTCCCTTTGGTTTCAGTAAGCTTTCTTTTTGCAGGTAGTTATGATGGTGTAAGGGCATAACATTATTAATTGGGGCTTTTAAAAAGACCACAATGTTAGTGTCATGTTACAGAAAGCACACAAATGCCAATTGTGTGGCATAACTGTTACGGTTCTAAAGTCTCTGAATAGTGAACATTTGGCCTGATATCAGAATACGTAATTGGAATATAGCTAGACTACTGTCCAAGTAAATCTTTTAATACAAGTCTGAACAATAAATTACATTGTACTAAAATGTGACTTTTGTCTGCAGACTGTTTGTCTGTGGGATATAAGTGCAGGACCAAAAGAAGGCAAAGTTGTTGATGCTAAAGCAATCTTTACTGGACATTCAGCAGTAGTAGAAGATGTGGCATGGCATCTGCTTCATGAGTCTTTATTTGGATCTGTTGCTGATGATCAGAAGCTGATGATGTAAGTTTGGGAGGGGAGTTGGGGATGAGGAGAAACTGAGCAGTTCTCTGGAATTTATAATTGCCTATTACAGTTTTTTGTCTGTGTATTATCTTGTCAATGCAATAGACTAGATAAGCACTGCACAGTGCCTAGTTTAAAAAAAAAAAAGATATTAATGCAGGCTATGAGGTGGTCTGCAGTCCTAAAATAGTCCATCCTTCTGTTGCATTAACATGAAACTAAATCACAGGTAATTCTGTAAAATCTAGGAATTTCTAGGAATCTAATAATAATCCTAATGATCATACATGTGTATTTCCTTATTTTTTTTCTATACAATTTTTTATTTTCTTATAAGACTACATTATAAACCTAGAGCCGTTATTAAACAAATAGCGAAACTGTAGAAACAGGATTCCCATTCACTGATGACTTACATATATTGAGTACTCCAACACTGCAGTGCCTGAGGCCCAGAGCCCTGTTGCTGTGATCCACAGAAACCCTGTTCATCTGCTACCTAGTTTTGTGTGGGTGTCTAAAATCATTAGATGCCTGCACTTCTGTTTTAAAAAGTTACTTTGGCACCTAAGTTTCTACTTCTAAACATGTGCTTTGCTGCCTCAGGGATCTGGACACCTAAGCCCCAGTACAGTTCTCAAACCAGTTGAAGATAGGAGTTGTCCTCCCTATCTTTCCTGTGGGTTGAACCTGTCAGGTGTGTAATCTGAGCACAAAACAGTCTTTTGACTATGGCATATCCTGAGTGGTAGGGAGGAGAGTTAATCTCTCCTGTTGAAGCTGCTACATCTTAGCCCACTGATTGTTTTTAATATAGAGATAGTGAGGCTGAGTCTGTAGTCCAGTGATAGGACACTTGCTTGAGACTTGAGAAATCCTGCTCGAATCCATTCCCTAAAACCATCTTGCAGGGAGAATTTAACTTGGCTCTCCCATATATTAGGTGAGTACCCTAACTGGAGATGTATACATGATTAACTGATAAGCCTGGTCTTATTAGTTAATCCTGTCAACTATATGCACTCTTTTCCCCCCCCCCCCCCCCCCGGCCCCCCGGCTCTCGCGCTGGTGTCTCTGCTAGAGAGGCAGTAGCGCAGAGGGTGAGGGTGGGCAGATGGGAGCCGGTATATGTGGGAAGCCGGCTTTTAAACCAGCTGTCCGTGCATATCCGCTCACGTGGAGCTGCTCCCTTCCCTCCTGTGCTTCTGCCTGTCCATCAGACACACCAGCGCAGTTGGGGAAGGAGGAGCTGGAGTAAGAGGAGGCAGGCAGGAGCTGATAAACATGGGGAGCACACTGGCTGCCAGCCCCACTCCTGGGGACTATTCAATAATCATGTAACCACTAAAATTTGATGCAGTTACACAATTATTCTATTACATGGTATCTAACATCCCTAAACCTTACCAGTGGGGCTAAAAGTTATTAGGGAGGCTGTCACTGCTGTTCCCTTCTGAAGTCATTAAGAGTGCCTCAATCTTAATGTAGGGATGTAAGTGACTAGTCAACTGTCTGATAAGCAACTATCCAATAAGCTTTTGCTTCCCCTCCGAGGCAGTAAGGGGGAAAAGCAGGAGCTGCTGCTGCTGGGGGGAGCTGGCTTAAAAGCTGGTTTCCGCCCCAACACCATCTCCGTGAGGGACAGAGGAAGCAAGGGGGAGCGGGGACCGGGCACGAGCCAGGAATCACCCAGGCTTAAGAGCCTGCTGGTTAAGTTTAAAAATCAGAAGTGTGGGGGGGAAGGGAGGAGCAGCAGCAGCGTGAGCCAGGACAGCTGATTTAGACTAGTTGATTAAATTTAACATCCCTAGTATCCTCAAAACACCCAGGAATTGCAATAGAAGGGGCACAGAGCACGACCTGATTAAGATCACTCATGGAAGTCTGCCGTGGAGCAGAAAATTGAACTGGACTGACTAGTAATCTAGCGCTTTGAACTTTTAGACACATGAGGAATCCAATCGTATCTATTTCTAACAAATTACTTGATAGACTAATCACCCTCTTGATAGAGGGGGGGAAAACTCTTGAGGTTGTACAGTGTGCACTTTCCGTTTCACAAAAGATGAAATTCCTGGCTGCTATAAATCTAACTAGTGTATCCTAAAACAGATGGGATTATGCCAGTATGGCATAATGACTCTTAACTGCCCCGTGTTGTGGCTTTTTTTTTTTTTAAGATTGAAACTTGTATGCCAAGTTTTTCATCCAGTAAGGAATGTTATAGTCCCAAAGAAATGTTTGTTAGTTTTGTGCTGATATTTAATGCGTACAGTTCTTATGTAGAATAAAATGAGTACTAAATTTGTGACTAATGTTCATTCCACTTATGGCCTGTTTAGATGAAAATTTAGCTTACTGGAAGCTAACTTCATTTAGACAAGTCTTCAGACTGGGCTGTTTAAGAACAGAACTCTTGCTGCAAAAATTAGTGCTACCTAGGTTTAGTGTTTGAGAATTGGTTCTCCCTTTTACCACGTTTGACAGGCATTTTTTTTGTGTTCTTCCTTTTTCCCACCCCTTCATCCAAAAAAGTTGGGACACGAGGTCCAATACTACGTCCAAGCCAAGTCATTCTGTAGATGCCCATACAGCCGAGGTCAACTGCCTGTCCTTCAATCCCTACAGCGAGTTCATTCTAGCAACGGGTTCTGCTGACAAGGTGTTTTACTTATGTATATTTTTAATATACCGTAGAAATTCAATGTATGTACTCCTAAAAGTGTGCATAGACACTAGTCACAAATGTCAATAAAACAAGCGCAAAGGGTAGCTAAAATGCATTAATTTAAAATTGAGTATCTTCAGAGACTATTGGAGTAAAACTGCCCTTTTTTCCCCCCTCCCTTTCTTTCACAGACTGTGGCTTTGTGGGATCTACGAAACCTTAAATTAAAACTTCATTCTTTTGAGTCTCATAAGGATGAAATCTTTCAGGTGGGCAGAAGAAAAATGAATAATTTGAAGGTTTTTAAAATAAGGTTGTGTATATTGCTGAGCGCTCCAGATCAGGTGGGAATATAATTTAGAATTCTAATATTATGATCAATTGAAATGTATGTGATCAGTCAGATCTGTTGCAAGAATTAATAACTCAACTAATGCTACTATTAAGCCTTAGTTTAAGCAGCATAGATAATGCTGAGTAGGCTTTTTTTCTCTTCGCTTCCAACTCTGCCAGTTTACTAACTGCTTTAACAGAAGCATAGAAATGGGCATTTTATGGGAAATTCTTAGATGCTCTCACTGGTAAAATGAATAGGGCAGTTATAATAGTCCAGCAGCTTTTCCCAGAATAATTTAAAACCACTCTTGTCTGTGTATCTGTGAGTCTCTAAAACTGAAAGACTGACTTTGCAGTGTGCTCTGAAGATTAATAGATTTGGGCTATTTCAGATAGGTAAAGAATAGATTTTTGAAGTTGAGGACCTCTCCCAGAGAACTCCTGGACTCCTGTTTCCTCTCAAAGGATTCTCTAGCTTTAAGCATTTTGCACCAGCTGCAGCGTAGCATGGAAGGAAAGACGATCCTTAATATTAGCAGATCATAGGCCATTGATGGCTTTCTAGATGAAAATCTGCATTCCAAAATCAAATGGAATAGGCCAATGTAGATCCCGCAGATTGCTTTCATGTGTATCTGAGAAGATATGCACAGGGAAGCTGCCTTTTTTGTTGTCAGAAAATCTCTTAAAATATGTCTGATCAATGTTGGGGATGTAAAATTGATTAATAGACTATTCATTTTTAAATGCAGGGGAGGCCGTGAGCCTCGAATCCGGATCCAGGCAAGCTGGGGCTGCATCTAGCCTCTGGGCCTGAGGCGCCTCACCCCTGATTTAAATGTAGACAGGTTTAAAAATGACATGCTGACAACTTGACCATTGTAGAAAATGGAACCTAACAATACTGATGATATGGTAGTTTAGTAGTTTTAATGTTATGTTTCTTATGATTGGATTTCTTCCACTAGGAAACTTAAGATCGGGAAACTTGCCTTTGAATTGGAGGAAACCCTTGATGTTGGGGTACATAAAGTAGTGTCTATATTTTTGAGTTTAATTGTCTCTAAACATGTCCTTTTTATTAAAGTGTAGATCAGTTATGACTGTAGCAGTTCAAGAAAAACTGGCAGTGTTGGTCACATCTAAAGTTACTAGTTCAGAATACAGACAGTCAGTAACATTGTACTCCTATTTTTCATAAATTTGAAAGAGATTCTCTTCCTACAGGTTCACTGGTCTCCTCATAATGAAACAATTCTTGCTTCAAGTGGTACTGATCGTCGGCTAAATGTATGGGATCTAAGGTAAAGAGCGATTCTATTCCTTTATTTAAAATGGGTGAGGAGCCTTTATTGTGTCAGGGGCCACACGCAAAAACCCTCACTGAGTGAGAAGCAGAAACACTTCTCACGTTCCTCTCACACACCAGAGCCTTGGGGGGCGGGCAGCCTAGATTTTGTGTGTTCTAGCCCCATGATGGGACAGCAGGGGGCTGGGGCACCAGCACAGGCTTCCCAATGCAGGGGAGGCCGTGAGCCTCAGAGCCGGATCCAGGCAAGCTGGGGGCTGCATCTAGCCTCTGGGCCTGAGGCTCCTCATCCCTGATTTAAGACATATATGTAGCAGCCAGGTATTCAATATATGTGGTAGGCTTTGCAATTGTACTTAAAAATAATTAAGCTTATAATATAGGCATAAGCTTTTTTCTGTTTAAAAGTTAGCATACTTAAGTGTTGGAATACTGTGCTGTGTCTTTACTGATCTTCTGCCAGTTAAGCCTTCTTTTAAAAAAAAAAAAAAACACAACACACACACCAACCAAACCCAAACACATGAATGGGCAGGTATGTTCCCTACCTCAGTGGTCCTTGATTGAGCTATCTACAGAATCTGGTGTGTGTGTGTTTTGTTTTGTTTTGTTTTGTTTTGTTTTTTTCCGGAAACCAGTTGTGATGACCCGTGCTTGAGGATTAAAGCTTCTGGTGAAGAATAAGCAAGATTAGGAACTGAAAAGAAAAATATTTTCCCAGCACGAGTATCCCTGGGTATGTCTACACTACCACCCTAGTTCGAACTAGGGTGGCTAATGTAGGCATTCGAAGTTGCAAATGAAGCCCGGGATTTAAATATCCCGGGCTTCATTTGCATCTTCCCGGGCGCCGCCATTTTTTAAAGTCCCCTTTTAACGAGGAGTAAAACGAGGAGTACTGGTAGTTCGAATTAGAGAACCTAATTCGAACTACCTACTTCGTGCCGCGTGTAGCCACGGGCATGGAGTTCGGACTAGGGGACTTTTAAAAATGGCGGCGCCCGGGATATTTAAATCCCGGGCTTCATTTGCAACTTCGAATGCCTACATTAGCCACCCTAGTTCGAACTAGGGTGGTAGTGTAGACATACTCCCTGATAGGGGAAGGGCATAATCGTCCATTAACTATTTTTTTAACCTTAATTCAGAAGTTGACTTCCTGCCACTTAAAATGGGATAAAACTACAAGGTCTCAAGAGTTTAAATATACTTCCTCAAAACAGTATTGTTTTCTTCACAGTAAAATTGGAGAAGAGCAATCTGCAGAGGATGCAGAAGATGGGCCTCCCGAACTTCTGGTACGTATTTGCTGTCTTTAGCTTGGAGACCTGCCTCATAAGAACGTGTATCTTTCTTTTTAGAACTGCAGTAGCAGACCTGGACCAATAAGCTTATCTAATTCATGAATTTTCTCTGGGCAAGTTCTTCAGCTCCCCATTATCTCTATTTGATTGAGACTCTCTGTTGCTAAACCAGTCTTAAGTCAGTAGTTCTTAGTCTTCTTTTGTGTAGGTTCTGTGCAGAGTGCCACTGTTGCAGTAGGTCTACATATTTGTCTGTATCTAAGCTCAGGTAAAGAGGAGAAAATACAGCTGTAGATTATACTTCATAGTTTATAAACCAAAACTGAACTATTATCTCAAGTTATAATTGAAACAAAGTGTAGTGTTTAGTGTGACCTGGGTAGATTGTCATTGAGGGTTTTTAGCAGCTTAATGCTGCTAAAATGGGTATATTGCCACTAGAAACCTTGGATGAGGAAAGAAAATCAATCTGAAATGACTTCTTTAGTTCATGTTAGGCTCTCTGTCAAATAGTTTTTTCATATAACTACGATATTTTGTGTGCAGCATGTGGGAAAACAGTTGCTAGTGGTTGACTTCCACATCCAGTAATATCTCTTGATCTTTCTTCTGGGTAAAATAACCTAATAGATATTTGTGAAAAAAGAGGACATTACTATGTCAATTCACAATTTCAGGTGCATCTGTAAATCTTGGAGACACTGGTAGCAAGAATGCTACTTTTAAAAGTGTTTCCTGCCTTCTTCTCAACCATCCTAATATGAAATGTTTGTGTGAGGGTGGCAGTTACATGTTGTTTGTGGAGTATGTGTTAAGACAGCTTCTTTAAAATGGCATCTCAAATCTCCACTTACAGTAGAACCTGTTACAAATTGACCAGCCAACCATGCACCTCATTTAGAACAGGAGTCCACAATCAGGCAGTAGTGAATTGAGAGCAAATACAGGATCGTACTCTGTTAAAAATAAGCTACATGTTGACCTCTCTGGTCTGCCATCAGCAGGACCCTGACCAGTCCTGAACAGGAGAATTTGCTGAACCAGGGGAGGTCTCCAAGCCTATCATCCACTGCTGGCAGGC
Source organism: Pelochelys cantorii (assembly GCA_032595735.1). Lineage (NCBI taxonomy): Eukaryota > Metazoa > Chordata > Testudines > Trionychidae > Pelochelys > Pelochelys cantorii. The sequence goes on along the minus strand of CM064326.1, from coordinate 138,985,324 downwards.
TGCCCCAGCAGGCAACCCTGCCTCACTCTCCTTCTCTCAACCTGGCTGGGCTGCTTGCCCAGCTACTGCTAGCTCCCTGGGTGGTACAGGCTCCTGCTGTGGGGCTCCGTTCCTGTGCAGCTGGGAGCAGCCATGGAGCTGGGGCTCTGACCCCATGCAACCCTAGCCCCGCACAGCCAGGGTAAGCCGTAGGGCTCCAGTCCTGACCTCACACTCTTGGGGGCTGCTGGAGGGCTCCAGTCCTGTACTGCCCCCAACTGGGCTGATGACTCTGTCCTGCCTGGCTGGCTCTCCTGCCCTTAGGCTCCCAGACTCTCTGCTCCAGGAGCATCCGAGCTCCTACTGGACCACAGATGTTGCCAGACCAGAGAGTCCTAGATTTTGGAGGTACAAGCTGTACTAAAAAAGAAAGGAAAGCGGCTTTTTTTTGGGGGGGGGGGAGGGGGGCATAGTAAAGTTTCAAAGCTCTACTAAGTAAATGGCCAGGTGTAAATTTTTGAAAGTACAACCTTAATGCTTTGTTCAGAATTCTAAACAACCTCCATTCCTAGGTGTTCATAATAACACTATGGTTCTCCTGTCCATAGTTGTACCTTAATTTTATTTTATTTTTGCTAATGAAAATACTCAATTTCATAACTTTGACAGTTGTCTTGGGTCATTAAAGTTGATCTTATTAACAGTTCATTCATGGAGGACACACTGCAAAGATTTCAGATTTTAGTTGGAACCCTAATGAACCCTGGGTAATCTGCTCTGTATCTGAGGACAACATAATGCAAATATGGCAAATGGTGAGTATCAGAATTTAATTTCTGTATTGCTTTTATCTTAAATAAAAAAGCTGGTTATATTTTTTATGTTTAAGTCTTTACCTATATGAGACATAGAATCATAGAACACTAGAATTGGAAGGGACCCTGAGAGGTCATCGAGTCCAGTCCCCTGCCCTCATGGCAAGACCCAGTACTGTCTAGACCAGGGTTACTCAACATGCAGCCTGCGGGCTGTATGCGGTCATGGTCTCTTTTAAATCTTTATTCCTTTAACTAAAAGGATTTAATTTATGACCTGAACATGAAGACTAATACTCATGCAAAAATGTGATCAGATTTGCATATTTTGAATTTTATTAAGGATAAAATTGAACAAAAATGACTAATTTCTAAAATATACCAAAAAATCCATTTGAATAGTTATTTGGAGCTAAGTTAATATTTTAGTATCTTCAAAAGAAGGAAAACTAGATCGCGAGGTTTATATGTGCTATCCAGAATCTAACTTTTGTTTTATAAATGGCTTCTAGAACGCCTAACTGCAAAATTAATGGCATTTTTAAGACTTCTGAGAGTCATGCTGGCAGTCATTAATCATAACTAGTGTAGGATATTAATAGTAAAAGAGGGAGCCCTACTTTATCAGAATCATGGGAAAGGTGGGACTATTGCTGGACAGCGTGCATTTGATATAAATTGACACCACATGAGTTTTTAGCCAGAAGACCACAACTGCTTAAATAACATCAATTAAATGTATGCAAGTGTACTTGCCCTTCTATCTACTTGGAATTTTTCCTTGTAAATTGAAGGATGTGTACTTTGGAAGTAGTTAATTACTGGGATAAAAGACTGAAATTGGATGTGAGGCAGGGACAAAACACTTTTGGGTATGTGTATGCTACAGGGAAGATCGACAGCTTCAGTCTTCCAGGGTTTGAATTAGCAGGTTGAACTGAGGGGTTTGATCAGTCGATGCCAGTAGTCCTGCTTCCACAAGAAGTAAGGGAAGTCGAAGGGGGAGTGTTCTTCCTTTGACTTCCTGCAGTGTGGACAGTGCCAAAAGTCAAATTAAGGTACTTCAACTTCATCTATGCAATTAACGTAGCTGAAATTGCATAGCTTATTTTGACCTTATCCTGTAGTGTAGCCTTTGAGTAAAGAGCTGAATGGATTAGGATTGCTATAACATGCACCATTTTAAAACACTGAATACATACCTTTAATATCAGTGTTGATTAGTTTACATAAAATGGCTAATCTTAAAGCTGACTTCTGGAAAGGGATACCTCTGAGAACAGGATTATCTCTGTATCTAGTCCTCACTACAATCATATGATCTCTGTTAGAAAAAAAAATACTGTTAATTAAATGGGCCTACCATTTCTTGATACTTACAGTGCAATAACTTGTGTCTTTAGGCTGAAAACATTTACAATGATGAAGAACCAGAAATAGCAGCATCAGAACTGGAGGGTCAAGGAATATAACTTTCTCCTTAGGAAAAAAGACAAGAATGTTGGGTATTTGAAGTGGCTGACATTCATGTAAATTATGCTGTTGGTTTTTTTGACTACTATATACATTCAAAATATTCTCAGTTGAATGTAATGCTTATATAAATACTTGATTTTTATCAAGCACAATGCTTGTATAGTTGAATTTAATGGGATATCCCTGATTATTTTGGCACCTTGAAGTGAGCTATAGCATATTGTACAGCACTTATGTATTAAGGAAAATAAGTGGCTGAATATCAATATCTATTTTTTAAAAACAGCTTGCAGATTCCTGTAGTTGATTAAACAACTCAAAATCCTCACTTTTCCTAGACTAAGTGCATACATGTTTTTATCATATGTAAAATGGGCTTTTCACTTTTACACAACACTTTCTGGTTGGCTTCGCTTAAATAAACTTTTTTTGAAGAAAAATGTTTGGTGTATAATTGAAAAAAATCTGTTACCTGTGTTGAGACACGCTGTCCTTTCATGTGATCTGCCATCACCACGAACTGCTATGAGGACTTACGAAAGGGCTTGGTCCGGTTGATGTAGAATGTAAGTGCATGCTTCACATGAAGGGAGTCTTTCTTCCCACAAGCTCTGGTGCAGGATTAGGATAGAACAAGGGAAGAAAAATGTTCTGCCCAGTGTGAACGCTTGAGATTATTTTTGGAAGGAAAACCAAAGGAAGGCAAAGCTGGATCTTGTCCTTGTGGAATACTGTGTATGGGAATTCCAACATCTGCACAAAATTCCCTACACCTGCTGAGCAGAGGTGATAGAACCCAGAAAAGCCACCTTCCACAATAGCTAAAGCTCAAATGAGGTGGGAGGAGGAACCCATGAGAGGACAAGGTTGAAGGAAGGTCCTCACTTCTGGAAAATGGTGTGGAGCATGTCCAGCTGGATTGACCCCTTGTAAGCAAAAAAGTGGTGGCTGAAGCAGTCAGCCAGTTGCTTCTGGATCACTGGTAGATGTCTTGCCTCCAGGCAAAAAGAGTTGGCTCTGCACAATTCCCACAGTTAAAGGCTTCTAGGCAGAGTGGAGATGACCTAGCACTGTCCTGTTTTTTGATGTAGTACGTGGTAGTCATCTATCCTGACCACCATGCATCTCCCCTGAAGGTGGGGTAGAAAAGCTCTCGAATGTTGTGGAGACAACTCCTCCACTTTCCACATAATTGGGGGGTGAGGTCCCCCGAGGTAGGCCCCCGTAGGCCAAAGCAGGTGTGTCTGTAACTAGAGAGACCTTGGGTTGTGGAGGGTGGAATGGTATGCTGATCAACACACACTCAGGATCCATCCACTACCTGAGGTCCTGAATGACAAGGAACTGTGACCACCATACGGATGCTGTTGTGCCCTGGGTGATACATTGATGTGAGCCAAGGCTGGAGGGGCACCAGACAGCCTTACAAATGGGATTACTTATGTGCTGCCCTGTGCCCCATAAGCATGAGGCATGTCCTGGCCATAGTGACCAGAAAGTTGGCAAGTAACTGTGACAGCTGAGTCATTGCTGTGAAATGTTGCTGTGGTGGAAAGGTCTATGCCCTGGTGGGGTCAAGCACTGCCCTGATGAATTCTATCCTTTGCATGGGCACAAGGATTGAATTCCTGGGGATGAGCCTAGCAGTTAGAGTGGCTCAAATGAAGGCAACATGCATCACTGCCTACTGGTAGGAATGGCCCTGCCAGAGCTGGTGCCATCAGGTGGGTGAAGACTTGGATTCCATGGTGCTGGAGGAAAGCTGCTACCAACTGCCATGCATTTGGTAAACAAGTGGGGTGCCATGGAGAGCTCAGAGGGGAGGGTAGTGAACTTAAAATGGGTACTTCCCACCAGAAAGCAGAAGTACTGTCTATGTGAGGGTTTGATTGCAATATGAAAGTAGGCATCCTTCAAATTGAAGGTGGCATACTAATCCCCTGGATTCGATCTGTGTCTCTCCTCCACCACCTCTCTTATGGTTTTATGCTTCCAAGTGCCTCATCTCTAGAAAACTCCCATCTCATTAGAAATCTGCCTGTCACAGATATCCTCCCACCTTGATGCCTGTGATATGGGAGGAACATGATTGCCCCTATTGGCTCCTGCCCCCTCACGGACATCCTTCTCACCCTTGATGTGTGGGTCTGCCCATTTGACCATGATCTGGGGCTGTTTTTGCCTTGGTATGCTGCTATGGGAAGGTGGTTGCTCCAGGGCTACTCCGCCTGACCTAGCTATCCAGTTGCTCTGAAAGCTGGGGGGAACTGTCTGGGACTCTAGCTTTGAAGGTTGAACCTTTTTGTGTACCTTTCCCCCTCAGGCAGCAAAAGAAAAAAATCTCCAAACTTCCAAAGAGTCAAAAGGAGAAAAGTGTTCTCTTAAAATCCTGAGGTCTGTTTCTGGTTCAGAATTATCCCACCAGTGCTGCCCCCAACTCAGAGTTCCAAGAGCAGAATGGTAAGGCTCTACAAGCAACTTTAAAACTACCCTGCCATTAAGGGCTTGTGCTTAAAAACTCTCCAATGTCAGACTCCCTGTGCATAGGTGAGATGCTGCCACCACTCAAATGCAACCCCTCCCCTTTTTGAACCTAGGAAAAAACACTTGGGAATTTCATTGGGTAGGGTTACTCTCAGGGAGTAGCTTGAACACAAATTAATTTATTAATAAACTTTTAAAAGAAAAGTCTTGCAGTACCATAGAAAAGAAGAAAAATGTAGATGGGGGTATGAGCTTTTGTGAGCACACCCTACTTCAGATGAATGGAGCAAGGGGTGAAGTAGCAGTTAAACTAGAGTTGAATTTTAAAGCTATATTTATCCATTAAGTTTTGCATCCTGGGGAAACAGGTATTCACTTGATTCACATTTTATGTGAGTGCCTAAGTGGTACTGCTTACCTGAGCAAATGAGTACAGGATTTAATCAAATGGTTTCAGCTCTTCACTAATACTTCTGAATTGCTCTTAGTGTATGTTTTACAAGTTTAATCCAAATGTAGACTTCTGAAAATTTTTGCCTATTCCCTTTAGAAGCCTTCCCATAGAGATCCCAGTAACTTAGCATAGAGACTTCCTGATTCTACAGAAATACAAATTCCTTGGCTCTTCAAAAGCTAGCAGTCTGGACACTATTCTAGTGTGAATAAAACAGCCTCTTGCTCCAGAAAAGAGTGAGCAAGACTTACATTTCAGTCAGATACTGCCTATGGTGTCTGGAAAGCTTTGTGGAAATTTTCTTTGTATAGTTTGTTTTCCTTAGCCTCTGTCTGGAAAGGGATGACAGGAGAGGGATCATGTGAGGATTACCTGCTCTGTTCCCTCCCTCTGGGGTATCTGGCATTGGCCACTATCAGAAGACAGAATGCTGGGCTAGATGGACCTTTGGTCTGACCCAGTATGGCTGTTCTTATGATAAGTAGCACATGACTATTGCTATTAATTTTGAAGTTTACCTTTTTTCATTACTTAAGTAATGGATGTTTGTAATAAAGGGATTCAAAACCCCCTAAATGGTCCACTTCACATTCCAGTTACTGGATGTCCTAGAAAGCATTCAATTAGCCTCTCATTTATTAGAAACCCAGCCTATTTATGTTCAGTGCTGAACACAACTAAGATTTCCATCAGACAGCAATTCTCTGCTTTAAAACACAAACTTCAAGAGGCTGTTTTAAATTAAAGTTAAAGGGCACTTGTTAATATATTTAGAGCTGGTCTACACCACCTAAAATTTAGGTTTATCTAGGTACATTGCTCAGGGCCATGAAAAATTTATCACCCTGTTGGACAGAGATAGGTCAACCTAATTTCTAACTGTATAAGCAGCTACTGCCCTTCAGAGACATGGATTATTTATATCAGTGAACACCTGTTCTCTCAATGTAGGAAGTATTTACACTACAGCGGCACAGCTACAGTACTGTACCTGAGTCGCTGTAGCATAGACATACCTTTAGTAATTTCAAACTGAGCTGACACCCTTAAATTCTCTCCTGAAGCTCCTAACAAGTGTAGTAAGAATGACATATAACCCAAGTTAAAGATCAGTATGGTCCAAGAATAAAAGAAAAACAGAGTCTGATATATTAAGCATACATATTTACTTAATCTATACAGAATTGAGTAGATAAAATTTCAGATTCACATTAGTGAAAAATCCCTACAAAATGTTTTTGAAAAGCAAAACAAGACTGCCTGTTCATTTATCAATTTTTTTCTCATGAAAGCAGACATGGTTGTAAAAATAAAGCAGTGTGTTTAGCACAAACTATATTTCTGCATCACTTTTTTCACAGTTATTTCCATCTACAGTCTGAAGAGGTAGATTTTCTGCAACACCTGAGAATTAAACTGTAACATAACCAGGTGTAAGTGTAATAAAGGACAAACCAGATTGGAGAGCTACAGCATTAACGTAGCTGTGTATACTACTACACGTATATGGGTTTTGCATCACACACAATTTAGCCTTTTTTGCAGCATAATCATGGTAAAAATCATGGGCCTGGCTAACAATTAGATGTACACCTCAGAGGCTTCATAAATTTACAGCCCAGATTAAACAGTTGTGGTAGTGAAAGATTCACAATGTAAGTTTCCATAAAAACCCTACTGGAGCCAGTTTGGCTGTACAATGGCAGTGCAACAGCCTGCTGCATGGCAGATCACTGAATACTAGGCTTATCCTTTGTATTTTTTATAGCAACACCTGTTTGACCACTGCATGGAATAACATTAACTGTTTCTGGGAAGCCAAGTACAGCCTACCATTAATACAGCGAAGGATGGTGTGATATGGTGTGACCTTTTCACGGTCATAAATAGGAAGAAAATCCCAGATTCCTTAAACTCTTCACTGGTGGCATTCTGCTTCTTTTACAAATGCAAGACAGCAGTAACTACATATCTGTACTGATCTTCCATTCATCTCACATATCTTTACAGCCCTTGCAGCAGGGTCCAAAGTTCACTCGAGTACATAGAAAATAAGCATTACACAAAAAATGTGGTTATTGATACTGGTGACCAAATACATTTTAAAAATAGAAAACAGCACTTTCCACTTTACTTGCAAAATCTGTACCTTTTGTTAAGGGTATGTTGTGCTGTAATTGATATAGTAAGATCTTCACTTGCCCTCAGGAAAATGATTTCTCACTCAATTAGTGGAGGACCAGTTTTCACAGAAAGTTAAAAACTTGTTACAGTTTTTTTGATTCTATGACAACACACAAAGTTAGACAAATGATGATGATTTAACTTTGGAAGGATGCTTCTTTCCAGTATTTTTGTTGCCATGTGGTGAATGTGATTAGTGTTTCAAAGCTGAATCCAACCTCCCTGACTACTCACCTCTTCCTTCTCATTACTTCATCATGCATGGATCATGAATACAAAACAGACTGTAAAATCTGAAGAGAAAAAACTGGCCAGTTCCCAATTTGTCACGCATTTGCTACACAATTTAAGAAATGTCAGTTTGATACAGTTTTGTTCAGTGGTATGAACAAAAAACACATTTCAGGCTTTATACAACCTTATTCTCTTTATAAGACATCTACATTATTTTAATGTACATCATTTAATCAGGAAAGGGATCAAGAGCTCAGTGCAGCCTGAACATTCAAGTAATTTAGCCACTAAACTGCCAAAAAGAACAAGGGGGGCAAGGGAGGGAAGCTCATTGAAAGTTGTAGTTGGTTCAGAAAGCCCCCCACTGAAGTTAAGTGCAAAGATCATTAAGTACCAGAAAAAGCTATATATTTTTGTGTCTCTTAAAAGTGACAGCAACTGAAACTAGAAAGCGAACATAGATGGGCTATGTTAAAGTTAACAGTAGCTTGTTACTTAGCCCATAACCTACCTTACGAAAAATAAATGATGGTCCCAGCCTGTCCCAGAGAACAGCTCCCTTAAAAACGTGATACCCAAAGTGAAACACTGTAAGGCTCACAACTACAGTCCATTGAATTTTTTTAAATGTAAAAACATTTTCACTTATCACATATTAGTTGAATATGCAACCTCTGAATTACCAATTTTATCAGATAAGCAGTAGGTACCAAGGTACTCTGTCTGCTGATCAGTTTCTTTTCAGGTTGTGAGAGAGACATTGAATGCTTTATTCTGGGAATATATTTGAATCCACGTGATCAAATATTAACAGTGTTCTTTACAGATCCTTAAATATATTGCATACAGTGCTAAGTAAGGAACATCCAAACTAAAGACGGTGTCTTAAGCACTGCATGTGGTAAGCACCCGCAGTAGCAACAAATCTAAAGTAACTCCTTGTTTACAAATATCCAGATTGTATTAATGTAATGCATCTTCTCTAATCAGAAATCACGTTATAAATTCTCTGCAATGCTGAGGCTTCATTTTATGGGACATAGCATGACCAACACTTCTGCAGTTGTGTATATTCCACTACCGTCAACTTCGCTACATAGACTTATTTCTGTATGCTCTCTTTGCAAGTTTAATTTAACACATTCACAGGGAGGGCAAATATAGTCTCTTTCTGTGAATTAACCTTAGAGCACAACCCTGAGAAATTTTCAAGAAAGTTGTACACCCTGTTTGACCAGCTGCAAATTAAAGTATGTATAATATTTGAAAGCTGTTTTTGTCATACCACAACTATACTAAAACCCTGTAAAATATTCTTGATCATATTCTGGACCCTTATTTTCATATATAATCAAAGGAAATAGTTGAAGTTCCTACTGGCCTTTAGATGAAGGGATGTAGATTTTACTGAAGAGTTTGGTAATTACGTCAGTATACCAAACCTTAGTTCATTGTTCTGAAAACAACATTTTGCTTTTGTTAACTGAAGTGACACTCCTGTCACTTTTTCTCATGAAATGTTAAATCAGTTTACAAGTGTTAACTGACATGGTGAGATTTGAGTTTTGGAGAGAAAAAATGCACATGCATTCTTTATGGAAAATATATTTAAAAAATGAGGCAGATGTGCAACACAGTTGTGGAAAATGTATAGATTACGCTATTCAAAGCCGCTATGCAGCTTTCTGTACCACATAAGTCCAGTAGTTCTAAGAAAATACATATATGGTAGAAAAAGTAAGAAAATTGTCACCACAAAACCAATAGTTACCACCAACAGAGAAATTTATACACAAAATATATCTCTTAATACAGTGTTTACACTCCATTTTAGTCAACAGGAACAGAACTCGTGGAGACAGTCTTTTCAGAACCATTTCCTTCATTTGCTGCACCTGATTCAGCATCTGGTTGGATTCCTAGTTCTGTATCCATGGAAGTTCCCAACTCCTCATGGGAATTGAGTGTGCATGTCTGCAACACCTGCACTGCTAAATCCACATCTGCTTCTTTTACAGAAACCTGTTCCTTAAGGACTTCCACCTTCTCATTCAGCTCATTTCTCTCTGTCTGAAGAGCCCTGCACAGCTTCTCCAAACGCTCCAGTTTTATTTGAAAGCCTTTGTATTCTTTATCTCTAACTGTTTTCTGTAAGGATAAAAATAAACAGACTTTAGCCCAATAAAGTTCTTTTTTTGGGGGGGAGGAGGGGAGCTAAAGGAACTATTTTGACAGGCTTGGAGATTAAAGTACCATATACCTCAGACCTTTAAAGCAGTCTGCACACAAGCATATACAGCAGATTTCATGGCAGAAATTTAACAAGTGAAAGAGTATTAACAGACATGGCAGAACCACACTGACCCCTAGCTGTAGCTAAGTATGTTTTACACCTCCAAGGATTCTTCTGGGCTGTCAATCCAGCACCGGTCCCAGTATTTAATAGACTCAAATAATATGTACAATTTTGCCAAAAGATGTCACCCAATAAACAATAGATTAGAGATGGCAATTCCTATGCTATGCTTTTTTTACTGACTAGACATATGAAGATCAAATGAAGATAGTAATAACAAAACCAGAAACAGACACAAAAAACAGATACAAACCATTTGTTTTTTAAAATGATGTAACTATATAGTTTCGGTAATTACATGCATTTCTAGACAGAGATTGTCAAGTGAAAAGCCATGAAGAATAAAGGCCCACTTGAATGTGACTACACAGTTCCTTTAAACTGTGAAGATCATTATTACACTCACCTCTTCAGCCATTTGCAGAAGAGCTTTATTGTTGTTTTCCCATTTTGTACGCCACACTATTGTCTCTTTTTCCAGTTTTTTAATCTTCTTCGTCATCTAAAAATATAGTAAAGCTAGTTTTATGACTAGTATCAAAACAGAGGTAACCACATATTAAAATGTTTTAGTAGGCTGCTCAAACTGTAGCTTTCAAAGTAATTTTATAAAATTCATTTACAGCAGTGGTTTCTAACCTTTTTATGCCCCAAAACTCTTTCTGAATTTAAGGACAACCCAGGATCTACCCCGCCCCTTCCCCAAAGCTTCATGGATCAAATTCTCCATTCACGAACAAAAACAGTTTGTAACTAAGAGTAATTACATGACTTTAAAAAGTTATATTCTACTTCTCATACTAGCTTTTGGAATCAGGACTTGGCATGCAGTTGCACAAGTGTTTCAGGAGAATGGACTGCTGATGTTCTTCCTCGATTATGCTGATATTTTCTCTCTCAGTAATTACACTACAATTAGTTACATACCTCTGATTCCAATGTGCCATTCCATAATTTTTCCAGCTACAGATGTTTTAAAATAGCATTCACCTATATATCCTTTTCAGGGATTTTAAACCCAATAAGGAGCCAGATTTTTTTCCTAATATTTTCCATTAAATTCTAACAATTATATGGAAGTACCTTTTCCATTTCTTGTCTGAAGGTTGTAAAAAGTTCATTGCTCTTTGCCATAGTGGTCTGGAATTCTTCAAACTTATCCATGTAAAGAGAAAGCTTTGGGGGAAAAAAATTTGGAAATATTTAATCTTGAAACTGTATAGCAATATTACCACACAAGCAATGTTTATTAAAGTATAGTAGACTTCCGATAATCCGACACCTTTGGGACCTAGGTGGTGCCAGATTATCGGATATGCCAGAGTATCGGGAGGTACTCCGGCAGCAGGGGCGGGGCGGGGGGGGGGGGGAGGAGGGACTGTGATGGGTCTGCTGGACCCGCACTGCATTCGGGGGCTGGGCGGGAACGGCGGTGAGGGGCGAACCCTCTGCCGTTTTGCAGGAAGGCGGGGGAAGCCCCGTGCCACCGCCGAGAGTTTCCGGAGGGGAGGGGAGCAGGCTCCCCACCCCCCAGGCTGCAGTAGTTATCCCCGAGCAGGGGGGTGAGGGGCGGCGCTGTGGGACCAACCCAGCAGCACCCCAGCTGCTCTGCAGCTTCCCCAAGTCCGCCGCTCGTCAATTTCAGCAGCGGCAGCAGCGGACTTGGGGAAGCGATGCGGAGCAGAGCAGCTGGGGTGCTGCCTGGTTGGTCCTGCAGTGCCGCTCAGCACCCGGCAGCACCCCAGCTGCTCTGCTCTGCAGCTTCCCCAAGTCCATCGCTGGTCAGTTTCAGCAGCAGCAGCAGACTTGGGAAAGCGGCACGGAGCAGCTCCAATTGTCTGGCTGGCCAGAGCACTTCTGGGTTCCAGTTGGTGCCAGACCATGGGAAGTGCCAGACCACTGGATGCCAGACAACTGGAGTTTTACTGTACAACAGAACTTTCAGCTAATAATAACGTAACAAGAGAAGAGAATAACTTTTACTGTTCCCTCTTTAAGCTATCAGGTAAATTTTTGCCTAAAGCAGATGTAGATGATTGTCTAAAAATAAACGGTTACTCAAATTGTGCATGGATGCAAAGTTAGGGCTATCTTTATAAAGCAACAGAATACATTCTAACAAAAATTAGGCATTAAGACATGGGTTGTTATCCAAGTTAAATGAAAATTTGAAAGAGGTGCATTTCTAATGATGCACAAATACAGGTAACAGCTAAAATTTCAAAAAGCAAGTACACAGTTAAGCATATGTCTATATTTTAAAAACTAATTAAAATACAAAATATGAAACCAAGGCAAGGATTAAAATATTAAAGCAAGTTAGGCTTAGATGAATAATAAAAATTGAAGTAGTCACAGATGTGGGATTTGGTAACAAAGTGCAAATTCTACATGCATTAAAGTGAGATTAGATTTGAAGTGACCTCTGTCTCCAAGGCTCTCAACTACATGGTCTTGCTACCATTCTGAACAACTTAGGCCCTGATCCTACAAACATGAACCAAAGCAGGGACTCAATTGGGGCCTAAGTTATCCTAACATTTTCACAGTGAGTAGGAACTCCAAGGAAGCAGAAACCTGATAAGGAATAATCAAGCCTTTTAATGTCCTTTAATATCCTTGTTTACACATCTCAAAAAGACAGAATGGGCAAGGGAATGGACAATTATTTGTTAAGGACAATAAAGTACCTTCATTCACGGAATTTCTAATAAATACAACATTCTATGCAGAGGACAGATTTTTTAATCTGATGTTATAGAGCTAGGCAAATTAGGAGTACCACAGAACTATTAGCAACTTCCCATGTAACCTGAAAAAACGTCAAAGGAGCGAAGAGAACTTCCTCTCAATTCTCTTACTAATCTTATCACAGTTGGGCAATATTTTGCAAGTTAGGTTTGTAAAGGCATGATCATATAATTTCAAGTGTAGGGGCTCAATACAAAACACATTCCCTCTCCAATTTGGCAGAAGGGTCAATCAGGAATTCATCCAGATCAGAATTTCTTTACTAGTGGGTGATCACGCATGGTGGGGAATCACAAAAGGTAACCTCCAAAGGATAGCAATAAGGTGCTTCTCTCCCATTATCGTGTTTCCCCCAGTCTCTACAAACCCTTATCCTTCAAGGGCAAGTGTTCTTTGTCAACTCCTTGAAACACACAGAGAAATATACAATATACATTTAACACAGATACAGTAAAAGCAAGAATAAAAAAGTGTCTATAAAGATGTTAGGCCTCCGCTCTACTCTGCGCTGGTCAGGCCTCAGTTGGAGTATTGTGTCCAGTTCTGGGCACTGCATTTCAAAAAAGATGTGGAGAAATTGGAGAGGGTCCAGAGAAGAGCAACAAGAATGATTAAAGGTCTAGAGAACATGACCTATGAAGGAAGGCTGAAAGAATTGGGTTTGTTTAGTTTAGAAAAGAGAAGATTGAGGGGGGACATGATAGCAGTTTTCAGGTATCTAAAAGGGTGTCATGAGGAGGAGGGAGAAAACTTGTTCATCTTGGCCTCTGAGGATAGAACAAGAAGCAATGGGCTTAAACTGCAGCAAGGAAGGTTTAGGTTGGACATTAGGAAAAACTTCCTAACTGTTAAGCACTGGAATAAATTGCCTAGAGAGGTTGTGGAATCTCCATCTCTGGAGATATTTAAGAGCAGGTTAGATAAATGTCTATCAGGGATGGTCTAGTCAGTACTTGGTCCTGCCATGAGAGCAGGGGACTGGACTCCATGACCTCTCGAGGTCCCTTCCAGTCCTAGTATTCTATGATTCTATGTTGCCAAATTTTTTTACTTTGATCAAAGGGTGGCCAACTTGAGAAATGTTAAAAAACACTGGTCTGGCCAAGAGCTAAACAAATCCAGTTTGAAAGAATTGGGGATTCTGTAGGGAAAGCCTGAGTCAGATCCCAGGGAATGAAAGGTAGGGATAGGTAAAAGGTAGGGACAGGGAATTTTTCAGAAAAATTCAATGATTCTGTTCACAGAAGTTTAATTTCCAATTTTTTGTATTTTCTCAAAACCATAAGCATCTCTTGATATTTTCATTGAGGGGCATCTGTATCAAACAGCACATTTACAATTTTTATTAAGTTACCTGCTGTTTAAGTTGGGCTTCCTGCTGCTTCATTTGCTCACATTTGTGTCTGGACTCCGTAGCTTCTTTTAATAGCTAAAAAGTGGACAGAATGATACTGTATTAATTGCACATTATATTGAAGGGCAAAATTTTAGTGATAATGTAAGTGGGAATTGATGGTTACTTGCCTTCTTGTAACTGCTGTCCTTTGAAATTGGTGCATGTGTGTTAATTATGGGTGTGTATGCTTATGCACCAGTACTGGAAAGTTTTCCCTAATGGTACTCACGGAGATGGCCATGTCTGTGCTTATGCATCTCTTGAGCTCCAAGTGCAAAGTATACAAAGGGCAGAACTGCACCACCTGTCTTTCAGTTTCTTTGTACCAGAATCTTAGATGACAAACTGATACGTTGGAGAAGGAGGGTGGGTTGCATAAAGGACATATGCAGCACATCTCGAAGAACAAGTTACGAGAAGGTAACTGTTTCAAGTGATTGCATATGTCCAATACACTAGATGACTCCCAAGCTATTTTCAACACAGGTGGGGCTAGGCATCTCAGTGGAAGATGGAATGCAGGACTCTTCCCCCCACTCCCCATCCAATTACATATTTCTTTAATGCAACAGTAACTGTGTAATATTTAGCAAATGTAGGGATTCAAGACTACTCTGTCCTTATTGTGGATGTCTGCAAAGCAGCAATTTCACAGAAATGTAGTGAAGGCTCACAGTGTGCCCTGACAGAATGCACAGACAGCTTTTCTGGTGGCATCCCAGGCAATGTAGCTATTGATCCACTTACAAAACCTTTGCACTTTTACAGGATGCCCTCTCATTTGTTCCTGATGGAAAACAGTTGGGAATGAGCTTCCTAGAAATTGGTACCGTGCTCTGAGATGGAGCCATTCATTACCAGTGGTCTTGGAACAGACACTGAGAAATGCTATAGAGGACCTGAAGCCACAGGCACCATAACATACCCCAAAGCATGCACCACATGCAAAAGCTCTGGAAGGACACTGTCAGTTTGGATGATCAGCTAGAGTAGTACTGAGAAATTCTGCACATCTTTTGCAGCTTCATATGCTTCTGAAGTGGTCTGGATTCCACTATCTGTGCTAGTTATGGTGGTCTTGGACGGTGCTACTTACAAGAGCCACTGAAAT
This sequence comes from Pelochelys cantorii, assembly GCA_032595735.1. Classification (NCBI taxonomy): domain Eukaryota; kingdom Metazoa; phylum Chordata; order Testudines; family Trionychidae; genus Pelochelys; species Pelochelys cantorii. The sequence goes on along the minus strand of CM064326.1, from coordinate 138,970,084 downwards.
GTGGTAGTAGGAACTGGTGGGCTGAAAGGCACGCTCTACCTAAGACTAGGAATGACTAAGCTCTGCGGTCAAGGAGGACTGATGAAGATGAAGAAGTCCCCTTAGAATTAGGGATGTTAAATTTTGATTAATTAATCAATCAATCAAATAGTCGATGGGATTTCCACTGACTATTCGGTTAGTCGATAAGAACTACCACTTTCCACCTTTGAAATGTTGTGTGGAGACCGGGGCTGGCGGGGAGTCCTCTGCTGGCCCCAGGCTCCAAGTGGCACTTCCTCTTTGAAGTGCACAAGAGCCCCCACTTTTAAGTTGGTTCCCTCCAGCATCCCCTCCACTTCCACCCCTTGCTGCCATGTTCTCAAGAGGAATGAGCTGCCAGTGTGCTTCAACCACAGATAGTAAGCAGGAACCAAAGAATGGGCAGAACATCTTCACCCTTTATACCCTGGGCTCAGAACTCAAAGGACATCAGGGCACTGGCGTGACTGCCCTTATGGGTACTGGCAGGGAAAATTCTCCACTATCGATGCACAAGGCATGAATGCACCCTAGCCTAATAACCATGTTATAACTTGAAGAATGGCTTGATACAATGTAACATAACAACTGCTGTACATAAAACAGTAAAGCTGAGGAAAGAAAGTTTAGTGATGCCAAAATGGGAGAGTTTTTTGTGAAGACTTGGCTAAAATTTAAACTTTCTAAAAATCTACTTTTAGTGTAAAGTCAGGAGATTACCAGCAGTATGTCTTAGTTTTCAGAAAACAGAAGACTCTAATACTTACAAACCTATAAATCTAAGCAAAATACTTAAAGCACCAAAACAACTAGATATCGTCTAACTTTAAATCTCGGTCTTCAAAGATTAGGGAATGTGGTGCAAAGTTACTTAATTTTTGACCCCTCCATCCCAAATCACACATTGAGAACTAGTATTAATGAAGACTATATTAATGCCAATTCTGAAACATCAGTTTTTTCTATAAATACAAAACAAATAAAAGACATATCCCTTTCCCCAATACCTCATAAGATTTTGTTCAAATTCTGGAAACAAAGCCACCCCTTTGCATGGAGGGTTGTGTGTAGATTTAGGGCTTGCTCCAAAGACTCCAACTTACTTAAGTAGGCACTGTATCAGGCCCATAACGTCTGAAGCCACTTCATCACCAGAGGGAACATTTTCAATTGAGACTTCAACTGAAATGTTGGTTTTACACTCACCACGGGCTCAGAAAACACTAGGCACACACTTCCTGGTAACAGCAAGTGCTCTTAAAGATGATTATTTCTACTTCCACTCTCTTTCTGCCTTAAAGTTATGTACAGCTAACCAAATTTAGGCAGCAGAAGAACAAGAGAATGTGTTCCAAAAGTTGTACTACATGGAATAATTTCCAAGCTTAACAGAATGCATAAAATATATTATACATACAGGTGCAAACAGATAATGGTTTATATACCATGCACATTACTTGCTTATACCTGTATAGATGCACACTGCAGGTAAAATTTAGGCTCCTTTTAATTAAAAAAACCTGTTTGGATCTTAGTATTTTATAGAAAAGGTATTTTAGCCCGAAATATGCTGCCCCTTCATTTACTCTGTTTTTTTTGTTGTATAAAAGTAAGCTTAGAAGCAACTTACAAACTCCCTCTCTCTCTGATGTTTTTCCTCAGCTTCTTTTATAAGTTGCGTGGTTTGCTGAAGTTTGGCATCCACTAGTTGTTGCTGCAATTCTTTATGCTTGAACACTTTGTCAATATGCTAAGGAAAAAGTAAAACCTGACAGTGTAATATGAGCAGTACAGAGTTAGATTTTTTTTTTAAATGGGAAAAAATTGGTTTATACACATTGTTAGTATTTGGGCCTGGTGCTCAATGATTTAGTTGCCAACTCTTGCAATATTGTGAGTATCACAATATATGTGTTATTTTTTTTAAAGCCCCATCCTGCAGAGTCAAGTGATTACATGAGAATTTGAACTTTCATTTTAAAACGTTTCTACCCTTAACAGATGATGAGAGAAGCATGAAAACATGACCCAAGTGTATCTTAAAAACCAGAAAGCAAAACACTTCCACATTTTTTTTAATCTTACGATTTTTCAATACTTGCAGATGGCAGTAATGCACGTTTGTGAACTGTGACCTACAAACAGCTAAGTGCCAAATCTCATTTCCAGCTGTTTAACAGCACTAAATTACATTAACTTCCTAGTATTACTTTTCCAGATAAACAATTGCTATAGTTACCACAGGACACTGTGATCAAGAATGGGAGGGGACGGAAGTGATGCATAACAGCCCCAGTACTAGAACAATCCACACTATGAAAAAAACCAGGTAACACTTATTCTAGAACTGTGTATTTTAGCTGCTGGCTGGGAACCAAAGAAAACTGTAGCACATGCCATGAAAGGGAATGGCTTTTAATCGTTATCACTTAGCTTTTATTTATAAACACAAATGCAAAAGTAGTTCAATAAATAACCTTCATTTTGTTTTCCTACATGCCACATATATAACTGCCACTGCGTTTCAAAGGGTCACCTGCACCGAGCCTGGGATCAGCATTTTAAAGCGGCAGTGCGCATGATTAATCACGATTAAATTTTTGAATCGCATGACAGCCGTACTTCATTTTAAATAAATTAATTTATGTCCAATACAAAAGGTTTCAATGTTTTCTTTATTTACGGAAGGGCTGGGGACCACTGACACACAGAAAAATCAGTTGGGGACCACATCAGTGAGAAGCAAAAAAACTCTTCAAAAAACCCCAGCCCTCACTGATGTGGCTCCCAACTGAGAAACCTCACTCTTCTGGTGCTCCAGCCCCGTGGAGTGAGGGGAAGGTTAGGGAGGACCGAGGTTCAGGGCTTCCTATAGGCCAGATTTACTTTTCTAGGGTTCCAGGGTTAGTGGATTTTGGGGACCCACTTAGGCTCTGGGGTGGGGACAAAAATGAGGAGCTTAGTGTGTGGGACAGGGCTGCCAGTGAGAGGGATAGGGATGGGGTGTAGGATCTCGGTGGGAGGAGGGGTGCAGGAAAGGGTGAGAGGGCAGGGTCTGGAAAGGAGTTTGGCCACAGGAGAGGGTATGGGGCGGGGGTACAACAGGCCTGATCCATGGAGCAGGCCAAGCCCCATCACCTCCAGGAGCAGGAGGCAGAGCCTGTAGTGTGGGTGTGGGGGATGTTAACATCTTAGTTCCTGGGAGCTGCACACCCAGGCTGGACAGGGGCAGCCCCAGAAACATGCACACGCCTCTCTTCCTTCCTCCCTCCTCCCCCCCAAGCAGGAAGCTGGGGCTGGTGCTCCAGCCTGCAGCTGCACAGCTGAGGCTTGAGTCACTGCACGTGGGGGGTGGGGGCTAAGCTCCTGTCCTGCGTGCCACAGAACATCGGGCATGCGTGCCATAAGTGGCACACGAGCTGTAAGTTGCCGACCCCTGCTCTATTAATTATTTCCTCAACTACTGAAATGTGAGGAAACCTAAACTTTAAATTGTAGCACAACTAAACAAGGCGAAGAAGTTTTTATAATAAACATTTCTAAATTAAATATTACTGCCAATATATTAAAAAAAAACTGAACATACATTTTTTTTGTCAGCTGTCAAGATCTTAGAAATAGGGTGCTATTTCAGTGGCCCTATGCAAGGAAACAGGAGTTACGTGGACAAAACAGATAATGGAAAGGAGACAGCACACACTTGGGAAACAAAGCAGGCTCCCTGAAAGTTCAAGAGCACAGCAGCACAGTATTTAATTTTTCTGAAATGCTTTTTTTCTTAAGCTAATTTAGAAGTCATTTAAACATCTTAAATGTATGTTTGCATAAGAGACTGAGCCAACAATTCAAAATAAATCTACAAAAGAACTTCCTAAATATTTTCCACTGTTTTTACTCATTTTGAGCTATTCAAATTGAGCCATTACCTCATATTATAATGAAAAAAACATGTAGTCACTAATGATTTCATGTACCATATATTTTAGTTTAATTGTAATAAATCCATTATTGTCAGTGGAAAAGTCTAGAAAAATGGATTCTTTGATGTCTGTGAGTGATCCAGAGAATTCCATGGAAATGGGATGGGGAATGAAAGAAGAGATGTGTGTCCAAACAGCCACCTAGTTTTTGTTAAAAAGGCCAGAAATTTTAAAAAGGGCTTTTACACCTTTTAAGTAGAATTAGAAGTATAACCATGCAATTTTACCACTTAGATTACCAAAGAATGTTTTAAAGAAAGGCACTAGTTAAATGAAGAAAAGTAATGTAGTAATTGGAGTGCCCAAGGAAGCATAAATTTAAAATTACCTCTTCCCGCAAAGCATACTGTTCAATTAGTTTCTTCAGCTTCTCTCCCAATTCAATATTTTCTTGGCGGAGCTTAGCATTGTGTACATCATGCTGTTCCAGCTGGGCCTGAATTTCATTCAATGTAATCTGGAAATGTGCAGTTGCTTCTTTACGTCTCTCCTCTTCCTCACGTGCTTGCTGCATGTTTTCTTCCTTTTATCCAAAAGTATTTGTTAATGGTGTGCAAGTTTACAGTGACATAATCAGACAGAGATGGGTCAGAATGAATACTTCACGTCTGTATACTCTGACAACTTTGGTGTGTTCAAAAAACAAAATCAAAGTTTTGCCCAAGCTGACAAAATTAAATCTTTACCAAGTTAGCATCTTTGATATCTTATCAGGATGCTTCTTTAGAGCAGTTGGTTCTTGGTCTTGCAACCACTCTGGATATATTTGGGTATTTTTAATGTAGGTATTTTAATATACATTCAGCAATCTATTACCATGCTCTACATATTTTGGGATAGGCAAGTTAAGCTCCAGCAGTTAATTGTTTGTGTCTATTTTTACTTTTCAACTGATCTAAATGGATGTGTGTACTGTACAGCTTGAAGAGCACTCATCTTTATGAAGTAAGAAAGGGTTTAACTGATGATGTATGTATGTTTTGGTAAGGAAAGCAACAATTATCCAGGAAGCAAGCAAGCTAGCTAAATAAATAAATATTCCTGCATCAATGCATTTCCAAGAAAAACCTGAATGGTTGAGTTCACCTCCTCTTCAGTGTTTTTGTACTTCTATTTAAAAGCTACCTTAAAATTAAACAAAATTAATTGGTGAAGCAATTCCCTAAAATAACCATGCAGGGAAATGGAAAGGGGGTTCAGATGCTATTCATGTTACTCCTGACAGTTCTACCCTGGAAAAATACAAGCTTTGATTATATCTTGTCATTTTACACTATTTTGATTTCATTTACGTTCTTTTACTGGTAGCCAACAATGCAGCTCTCAATCACTACTGTGACAAGACTAGACACAGCAGCAGTCTAAACTACTATGATCCATGAACCATTTTAAGGAAACTACTAACTGAAGTAAGAACACTAATTTTTACAACCTCTATAGTTAAACAGGGTTGATGTTCTCTATTGATCTGGGTACTGGACACGAAGCATAGCAAATACCAGACAGATTGCTACTTAAAAATTCATACCTGTTGCTATCAGTAAACTGACCTTTAAAGTCTTGTTATGACGCTGAAGCTCCCGGCACAGAGATTCCAATTTGCTGCGTGCTAGAATGGCCTTGCTATGCTCACTCTGCAAGTGGACTTTCTCTTTCACAACCTGCGCTTGTTTCTTCTGCAGTATCTTCATCTGTTTTTGAACATTGCGGCTTTCCTCCAACTAAAGGTAGAGAATATATTTAAGTAAATGTAGATGAGAATGTCATATTTCACCTAGTCAAAACAACTTGAACCAAGAATGAATGAACTTGATTAGCTTCAGAAGAGAATAGTGAAATCTACAGACCTTCACCAAGACCAATGTAGACTACCACAGTAATTTGAGGCCTTTTTTTGGGTCCTGTGGACAAGTTAAACCCAAATGCGTGTATGGACAGTACTGGAATAAAAGATTATGAAAACCTATTCTGACTAGGGATGCAAAATCCTATTTAATTACTTAACCAGTTAAACATATTGTTTAACCAGTTAAAAGATTAAAGGTGGATAAGTGGAGGGGACCGGGGGAAGGGCACTCACCCTGACCACTGCAGGAACACACAATTCTCTCTGGCCAGAAGCAGGGGCTACTCCAGCCTGGCCAAAGCAGCCCCTGCCTGTACCCCCTCCACTCCCTGCAGGCAGGAGCTGCTTTACTGGCCAGCATGCCAGAGCAGCCCCTGCCCATGATGGGCCCCCTGAGGGGATGGAGCAGCATGGTAAAATATGGTCTGATATTCCTGCAAAAATGTATGATGTAGGTGGTGGCCTAGCATTTTTATTGCATCATGGAGCCAAGTTAGCAAACTTAATGAAGTGTCTTGGATTATTCACTTTAGTACCATCTGCTGGGCCACAAGGTATACTACAATGAAATGTGATTACCTCAATTGGCTGGAATCTTCTAGAACTTATACATATATCTAATTGTACACTAAGGATATTAATGTGTGTGTAATTAAGTAACCATGTAACTGCTGAAAATTTCAACAGCTACTTGGTTACATATGGGACAGCAGGCAGCTCACAGGGAGCTAGTGCATGCCAAAAAACAGCTTTTGTAACAGCTCCCCTCCTTATCAGCTCCTGCCTGCTGCCCTGTGCTGCTGCCACTGTATCAGAAGCAGCAGTGTGGGGCAGCAGGCGGCTCTCCAGAAGCCGGTGCACGCCGGGAGCCAGCTTTTAAACAGTCTCCCTGCGCATACCAGGAGCCTGTATTTAACTGTGAACATTCACTGATGAGCGCAGGGTCATTGGTTAACCATGTACAGATACACTTTCACATCCCTATTGTATACCAGGCCATTATTGCCTATGGTGGTAACAAAGTGCATTAAATGAGTTCAAACCTACAGAAAAATTCTCAAGGGCAGGAAACGAGGGTTCAGTCATTAAACCTCTTCCCTTAACATAAAGACAGAAAATGCAGTTATTAAACCTCCTCCTTAAACAAAAAAATTCACAGCTATTAAAACCACTACACTCAATATAAACCCATATTATATGTATGTAAATAACCTACTTCTGTGCATCGCCCTTCCCTCCCCCAAACTATTCCCCGCTCTCATACACCTATTCACTATTAAGCCTTGCTGATAAATATGGAAAGATCTATGTTACTGGAGGGTTGTGACATCAAACTCTATAGAAGCCCCTCCCTTCCTGCTCAGCTCCTCCTACTACTACTGCTATTTGTAAGTCTGTTGTATTTGCTGCAGCCTCTCCCTCCATGTGATCTGGGAGTCTTTTAAGGATCCTGGGAGGGACGGGACAACATCCCCCAGAATACTTTGTTTGGATGGAATCTTCCAAACAGTAGCACTTAGGAAAACTGAACAGCTACTGGTTGATTAAAGTTCAAGGAACTTCATAAATGAGAAAGCAGTCCAGAAATAGTGAGACATTATCAGTAACAAATAATATGTACACTTTTTTTAAGCTAGACACAAACATGGGAACAGTGTTAAAGCTAATTGAAAGTGATGCGCTCCTGCATAGGAGACAAATTTAGATAGAATGGAGAACCCCCACTTGAGGAATTCTTGTGATGTATCCAGCTACAGGCAAAGATTATTACCGGCAAACAGAAAGGAACAGTAAACTGATCTACATCAAAATTTGTTTTCTTCTGCGTACTTTTTTCTACTTAGTCTTTGGCGGCAGCAGCAGCATCAAATTTGGTGTCTGTTTATGAATATACGTGGCAATAAATATTAAGCTAATTCCATGTCTTCCACTTCAAATAATTTTGTTACTCCATCTGCTTCTTTATCAAAAAAATCTTACTCCTGAAAAGTCGTCAGAAGTTCATCAAATCAATATAATGACGTTTTTAGATAGAATTTCCTACTTCTAGAAAAACAAACTTACAAACATTCGCTAGAGATAATTATGCCAGCAACATACATGTCGTATAATCAAAAATCCTTATATACTAAATGTATTTTCGCAAATTGCATCCAAAGTACCCAGTAGGAAGTGGCTTGCAGAAGTTTGCTGAATGTCAAAATGGATAACATGAGAAAGAGGTGGGTGTACAAGCTCCTTATGTATCTTTAATGTCTGGAGAAATGTGACATTATTTGCAGTGAGGGTGTCAGACTTGATGGTGGCAACCCGAGAGCCCATATTTTACTTATTCCATTGTGTAAGTGAGCATCATCGCACAGCTCAGCATATGTTGATCAGTTAAACATAATGAATTGGGTTCACAAAGTTATTTTTGGTTGTGACCAAGAACATGCCTAATGGACACTATTTTGCATTTGCTGATGGCTATCCACAACTCCTGTGTTACAGATATGCTACCTATATTATATAGTTTTTCATTTGTGATGCTGAAGATCGGACAACTCTGTATCACGATCAAGATTTTTGGAAGCAAACAAGAATCAGAAACCATTTTTCATTGTCAGTACAGTACTTAGTTTTCAGATGCAAGCCTAGTTTTATATTCAATGGGCACAGAACTTGAAATATGCAAAAAAATGCAAAAAAAGCTCTTCATTCAGCTGCTGTTGAAGAAGGGATTTTCCCTGAGTAATCTGCACCAACATTCTTGCTGATTATGTCTTTCAAATGTGAAAAAACAAATTCATTTAACTGTTTGTGTACTGTAGGTCACTCATTGAGAATATTAAAAAAAAAAAAAAAATGTTCTGCACTGTTGCCAGGATCAAGTTCCTCAATATTAAACATGCAAGAATACTGAACATGATCCATTTACAAAAGCTAAAGAGAAAGACACACACACACACACACACACACACACACACACACACACTCTGTATCAGAGGCAGCAGGGTGGGGTGGCAGGGGGCTCCCTGGGAGTCAAGTTGGAATACACTGGCTGTTAGCCCCGCCCCCGGGAACTATCGAATAAGTCGTGTAGCTGCTAAAATTTGATGCAGTTACACAACATCTCTCTACTTAGTACTAACATCTAGCATATGCTTGTCAAAGTGTGTGTTTTTTGGATTTGGGGAGCGAATCAACATATCACATTTCCTGAGGAAGTAGGTTAGGGATGAGCAATAGTTTTTGAAGGAGGGCCACTTCACAAATTTCTGAAGTGGTTGTGGGCTGGGCCATGAAGCTTTCTATGGTTTTCCACCCACAGATCCTGATTGGCCCGGGGGCGGTGGAGCACTTGCAGTCTTTGCACCCACACTTGCTCTGCTGGGGCCCACAATGCCTAGAGAGAACCACCAGCTGTTTTGAATAGCTGGTGTTTCCTCTAGGCACCGTGTGCCCCTGGCGGCAGGAAGAAACTTCGTGTCTTGATTGGCTTGGGGTCGGGGGAGCGGCAGGGTAGCCGTGGGCTGGATCAACCAGTGTGGTGGACCAGATCTGGCCCACAGAGGCTGTCTTGCCCATCCCTGAACAAGGTTCTCATGACAAGTTCCCCTGCAGGAAATGGGGGACAGACGTGAACTGAATGGCGTAACTCTTTGAAAAAAATCTCTGGGAACCAAAATTGTGGAAGCTTTTGTAGATAACTGCTGAGTTTAGACCATGTCTTCCAAGTAGCTTCTCCCTTTCATATGTGACTGCTCAAAAGCTAGACAGTTATTCTTGGACACTTTGGCTCTGAGGCTACCAAAATCAGTCCATGAGAAAGCAGATCCTGTCTTAAAGGGTGTATATAGTGGGGATGGACTGAGCCCCATATTGAGATCAGAGATATTGGGCCTAATTCACCTAATACAGAGTCACTAATATTACAGAAAAAATCTCGATTTTCCAACCTTCGCTCATCCGACATTCCGTTTTATCCCACGTGCCACCCGTCATGTCACGGAAAGAGGCTCCAGGGACGCTTCACACCACAATGGCCTTGCTTTCCCTTTTCTTTGGCTGGGCAGGAGCTCTGCTGGGCAGGTCTGCAGCGCCCTCTTGTGGCTGAAGAATTCGCTGTTGGCGAAGTCTCTTTTTTCCTGTTTCTGGGGAAAGCAGCAGGGCTCAGGCAATCCACACACAGCTCTGGAAAACTGTCGCTGGGGGATGTGGAGTGGTGCAGGGCGAGGGCTGCGCTCCCGCTGCAAGGCAGAGCTCCAGATCTTACTCCCGTTTAGGGAGACATACACAGGCTGGTCAAGGCAGCAGAAGCAGGAGGTTTAGAACTGGATCCCCGCAAGGTATTACAAAGGGCAAATTTATAAAATTAAAAGAATTATCCATATTATCCGACACTTCCGCTATCCATCCTCCGGTCCCGTTTAGGTTGGATAATCGAGACTCCATTGTAACTTATTTTCTCCCTTCTGATCTTCACAGTAGTTCTGGTTTATATGGAAAAAGGTATACAGAGTCCTACTCACCACCTCTGAGAGAGAGTATCTTTTCCTACTGCTACTGTATATCCCTTTTCAGAGAAAGGAGACTTCACAATTTGTCCATGATGCAATCAGACCTCTCTGTGGTACTCCACATTTCCTCATGAGAAATTGAAAGATTTCTGGATGCAGAAGCCATTTGGCATGATCCGGCTGTTCCTTAACTTTGCTAGTTGACTGCGATGCATTTCTTTCCTTGAGTATGTAGAAATCTGCTGGACTGGACACTTGCTTCACTTAGGAAGCATCAGAATGTGGGCTTTCCTTTGCAGAGACTATGACTACTTCCCACCCTGCTGATTGACTGAGGAAACTGAACTAGTGTTTACTGTCATGATTACAGGGAGTTGCTCATTTATAAGAGAAGTTCAAGTCCAAAGAAAACTGCATAAAGTTCTAATCAATTATTACCATTTACTATCCTGCAGTATTCAAGTTCCCTGTATTTAACCCAACTCTATGTGAATTCTCTATCCCTAGCCCCTGGCACCTATGCAGTGGTTTACAAACTATTAGAAAATCCCTTCTTTAAACAATGAGAGCTGAGTCACCATTTTAGAGAGACTATTAGTCTGATAAACTGGACCTTCCAGATTGGACGAATTAAGATGTGAAGGAGATCCACCAGACCACTAATGGTTCTCATGTCCAGACTACAGGTTTTAAGATCCAGATTCAACCTCAGAAAGTAGGCTGGGAAGATCATCTTTCTAGATTACTTTTAGCTTTAGTAATTTTCTTCTGCAGTTTTTAGAAAAGCATTTTTTCCGTTATCTGCTCATTTTCCAGCTTCAGCTAACAAGCCACATCCAGAGCTGTGCTGTCAATCATGGTGTAGGAAGAAAGTTGTTACAGAATGTTACGATTAGGATTGGACAGATTAAATTTTGAAATGATAAATGTCAGTAAATGTTGATTTCATTGTACAAACATGAACAAAATGAAAAAATATGCCCCCTGATACTTTACGTATTGGTAAATTTCAGGTAAGGGGGAGAAATGCTAAATGAGAGCTTAAGAGCTAAATATATAGCGATTAAGACTTTTGAATAAGACTTATTACAAATAGACTAGCAAATCAGTAATTAAAATAAGTATGACTTGTTGATTTAAGGGTATCTTTTTATAGATTTTGCAATGACAATTTGTGTTTGTATGGTTTAAAGATTTATCTTTTTGAATCTCAATTTCTGTCATTAAATAACTGTTTCCCCCATCATTTCCCAAAACTGTGAAATTTGTAATTAATAAAAATAACGTTTAAAGTCATAATTCTTCTCAACAGTGAAAATGCAGACTGATAAAAGTAAAAATCCATATTAACAACCAAGTATTTAAAAACAAAAAAACTGAATTCTGCCAAGCCTAGGTAGGATACAATCACAATTCTGTTTTCACGTCCATTCATAGCACAACAAACAAATAATGGAGAGAAGACTGATTTTACATGGGTTTTTATGCCATTCACCCCTCTTTCCATTACAGTTTAGTATCTTGAATCTTCCAGTGTTTGGAAACCTCAAATCTAGTCTCTATTGCTGTCCTATTTCAAGGTGAATCAATTTCTAATTGAAATTCATCCAAATAGAACCTTGCTAGACAGTTTTGTCGGCGCTACCATTCCTTCCCTAAGTATCAAATGATGTCAGAATACATTGTTCTGTAATAAACATCTGTTATCAGTGTAGTATCCTCCCTAAATAAAAAGCTTTGAGAGTGTACTGGCAAAGTTTTCCTTTTTGGGGGTGGTTCTGAAAAAAGACCATCTGCTCCCATTGCTGTTTACAATTATTAGAAAAAACAAACACTCCCTTGCTGCAAAGTCCTAAAACCAAGGAAGAAACTAAATCTTCAGAAGACATACTGTGGCAGAATGGAAGGTGTACCTAAATTTTTCCAAATTTCAAAAATATTACAAGGTCATTACAGTTCTATTAATGATTACTGAACTACAGTCTACACTCTTGGAAATGAATAGTATGTTCCGCACATTAAGAACAGCTGCCTTGCTTCACACCCATCCAGGTGCTATTTTTTAGAGATTACTTTTGTGAAAAAGAAATTAATCATACTCACAACAACTAGCTGATGTGTTCAACAATGGAAAATTATAAACTTTCAGCATGGGAGAAGTAGATATTGACAACCTTATCAAAAACAAATGAGAAATAATGCAGAACAGGGACACAACCTTATCTTATTCCACTAGAAAAACATTAATTACTGCTGGACTACAGTTGCAGATTTTGTTGCTAGTAATACTGGAATCTGTTTTATTATTGTATGTTGCAGCACTTGATTATCAGATTATTATTATAATGAAATTCCTCTGTTTATAGAAAAGTTTAAAGAAACATAGGTAGAAGTGAAAGTGACAAGTGTTTAGTTTTTATTTTGACTACAATAATTTCTATTAGAAACCAATTTATTCTGAAATGCAATAAAACAGCTAAATAGAACAGCTAAATCAGTTAAAAGGTCTTTGAATTTGAAAAAAAATCTATTTTCCATAGTTAATGTATGTATACACTCTTAGATAAGCAACACTTCTCCAAAACCATTTAATACAAAATAAAAATTTACATGTACTCTTAGATGTACTCTGTTAGCTACACATAACTTACAAGATCAGCATATTTCTTGCAGAGCGCTGCCAACTTTTCTTCTGGAGTAGAAAGCGTGTTCAAGGCTTGCATCAACAACAGCACCTCTTTTCCTATGGATGAAAAAAAGGAAACACTGAAAAATCCTACAAGAGCTTTTCCTCTTAAAAGAATTCTATATTAATGATGAGCTAGACATGTTAGTTTAATATCTGTATGTTGTTTTACTAGACAACAGCAACACAAATCCCTACAAAACAAGGAATTCATATAATTATCTTGCTGTTTGAACAAACTGTACAAAATATATGGTGGTAGTATATTTAACCCAACTCTAATATGCTCCGAGCCTTAGACTATAAGAATTCTTTGACTTTCATAACTTCTTTCACAACCAATCAAAAAAATATCAGATTGTTATAAAATACAGAAATATTCATGAGCTAAAAGTAAAAAGTGGTCTGATAAAGACAGTCATCTTCACTGAATATAACCAAAATAAAGCATCATCATAGTCTAAACTAGAAGTTAAACCAATTAATGTATTTTCATTGTTCAAACCAAGTGAAATGCAAGCAATAAAACAATATGTGACACGCGAATTAGATATTTAAAACATTAACATATTAAAAGAGGAGGGATTTTTCTATACTAATTCTAATCAGTGACCTTTTAAAACATGTTTTCCCATCTCCATCGACACATCATGATAAAGAGGACAAAAACCCTTTTGGCAACAAAACTAAAGCTCACAGAGAAACTCAGATTACAAGGATGTGAAGCCATTTTTAAGGAAACATTAAAACCACCTTTTTCAAAACACAGACCTTGTCATAATGTAGAAGCCAAACCTTAAAAAAAGAGCATACCTAAGGTTTTCTCTTTGTTTTTTTCAGTCTCTGGATCTTGTTGGCCATCAGGTGGCTCGGTACGGGCTTCTTCTCTTCCAGGAGTCTCCTCACGTGATTCTTGAGTACAGTACGATGAACCCACTGGCTTTCTATTTTTTGTGATATAATCTTCGTCTTCCAGTGCACCCGTACCTTCCATGTCATTGCAATTGGACTGCATATGTTGCAAAGATGTGTCAGGTTCAATGCACTTGCTGTTCACCAACTGATTGTGGGTATTCATTCCAATCTCACAAATTCCACCATCACTTGTTGTACTAATCATAAACTGGAGAAAGGGAAGAAGTAATCAGATTGGTTACCAAGAAAAAATAATTCCCAGTAAGAACATCTATTCTATTTTTAGTATGTAATAACAAAAATCTAAAAAGCTACCATATCATGAAGCTGAACTGCAAACTATCATCAATACTTTTTTTTGAAGTCTAATATTGCATATACATTTCACTGATAACAGTATGTAAAGATGACCAATTTCCCCACAAATATTTAAGGTGTAATGGAAGTGCTATACTTGACAATAATTCTCATAAGAAAGTAATCCGGACAATTTACATATACTTGATGCTAGCCTTTTGTTTTAAACTCATGGAACAGGTACAGTAGTTACTATCGCATGATCTCACTTGAAACATCACTCTGTTAAGGATGAATCCAGGTAAGAATCACAGTCAATGGCTTGTCATTCCAGGAAGCATAGTACTGAAAGAGTTACACGCTAAAACTAGATTTCCAAGCTAACTTTTTACTTGTGAGAAAACTACCTACCATGTTTTAGAATTTTGACTAGAGTATTAAAATAAGGACACTGTTCCATTGGTCAATGTATATGAAATCAAATGAAAAATCCTGTCAGAGGAAGCAGGAGTATTAAGAATTTGAACTGTTTAAATGCCCTGTGGAACACCTATGGTAGACCATTAGTGGTTAGCAAGACACACTATTAAGCTGATTTAATTTAAAATAAACTGATATTAAACCTCATACTACACAAAATAGAAATAAAAATATGGGGAAGGAACAGGAGTATGTGCAATTTCACATTCAAAGTCACACCTCACCTTTCTGAAAATATTACAGTAGCAAACAAAAAAAAAAAAACACTGATATCAGTTAGCTCTGGGTTTAGAATATTAGGATGCATTATCTGTAATTCTGGGGTAAACAATATGAAGTTCAGAAGAATGTTAGAACTACAGCCTAACTGGAAGGGAAGCTATCTGGTGACTGGTCTATGCTTAAATCCACAGTCATACGACATAGCTCTCTTGGTGTCATACTGAAACCCACTGTGGGACCTCTGAATTTGAACAGATGATGGCCACATCTTTAACAACTGTAAGTCCAAATGCAATTACCAGTGAATATTCTCCTCCATGAAAAAAGACATAATCAGTCATTATAATCATTTCTGGATAAGACAATATCATAGCCTAAATATTCTAACCTGTATGCTCTAACCAAGAGCCTGGCCAATATCTTGGTAAATCAACAGCAAAGACAAAAATCTCCTGCTTTTTATGATCATGCCATTAGAACATTACACCATGCTGGCTATTCAAGGAAATCATGATTGTAAAAATAAATGCTTTCCCAAAATCCTTTAAAATATTTAAACGAGTTTCTGATGAAAAGCAAGTTTGACAATAAAGAAATCTATTCTTCATAGCACAGGTACATCATGGGTAACAGCAATAGAAGTTCCCCCAAACCATGTCTCAGTCCTAACTCAACTACCAATTTTAGGGGTGAAAAAATAAGCCATGAGATACAACGGGATGTGGACTAACCAGCATAACATTTGCAAAGGCAAATATCTTTCCAAGTTATTACAGGACTTGTCTACATGCAGGGTTGCACTGGCATAAACCTAAAGTAGGATTTAAAGGTTTGGAAGTTGAAAAATGTGACTGGGTCCCCAGTATTTTTTATTTTTTTAAGTCACGGGATTTCAGAATGTCATTCTAACTTTTCTGCATACCCCTGAGGTTCAACTATGGCTTGGATCTTCCCCAAAATACATCACCACTTATTCAGGCTTAATATCAGCTTGTGCCTGTCACCCACCATCTCTTTCAGCAAGAAATATTTTAAAACTGTTCATGATAAGATAGATTTACATCAGTGATGGGCAACCTGGACTACTGATCAGGCCGCATGAGTAGCTCTCCATCTCGGTGGGCCACAAGATTGTTGTAACTAAGATGTTCTCCGACAATAGGGTAGTTTTGCTAACTGCGCTTATGTACCTAGAACTTACAGTACATGCAGATTAAATCATAGTGGCACTTTCACTAGATGCAGGAGGAGTGCATGGCTCTCAGAATCAATGTTGTGTGCAATCAGCATGCACTTCACTTCATGTGCCCTTGCTTTATATGCATGTCACTTTAGTAAAATCGGTATGAAAAATACCACAGGGATTGACACCAGCAGAATCTGGCAATCCTGCACATGGCAAAGTAAAAAAAAAAAAAGTCTTGTAGCTCACACACACAACTTTGACGGGCTGCATGCAGCCCCTACGCTGCAGGTTGCCCACCACTGGTTTACAGCCTGGCTCTAAGATAAGACCAAAAAAAGACATACATATGCGCAACAGGACTGGGATTCTATTTCAAGCCGGATGTCTGAGAAAGAAGGTAATTCAAGGTGAAATGTTGTGACCACTGACCTGACCAGTACCCATATCTTATAACTCTTAAATCCTTGGCTCAGCAGCTCTTTCTGTATATTATACACACTCACACACAGGATGTTAAATATCGATTAATTGAATAGTTGAGTAACCTCATGAACTCTTATCAGTTAGTCGACTATTCTATAGCCCCTGGGGGTGCGGCCAACAGCCAATGGGCCTCACACCCAAGGAGCCCCCTGCCACTCCGTGCTGCTGCCTCTATCAGAGGCAGCAGTGTGGGATGCCAGGCAGGAACTTGTCTGCGAGGGGAGCCAGTTTAAAAACCAGCTCCCCTTGAGGACCGGTTGCCTCTCACCCTGTGCTGTTGCCTCTGATAAAGCAGCAGCAGCACAGGGTGACAGCAGTCCTTGTCTGGGGGGAGGAGGGGTCCTGAGCTCCCGGACCCGGCATGAGTCAGAACAGAGCTTGGCTGTCTGCCTGCCTGGCTGGCTCCTAATACACTTTAAATGCAGAGCCACACCAAGGGTAAATCCTGGACTCAGCTGGGCTGCTGGCCAGCCTGCTAAAAAATTTACTGGTGGGGGAGGGTGGAAATGTGTGTAATCTATAGCATTCACGTATAAACTTTTGCTTACTGGTTAATCGACTACACGAATACATACCTAACACACACAAACGGGATGTAATAGGGTAGTCGATTAACCGACAAGCAAAAGTTTATAGGTTAATGCTATAGAATACATGCATTCCCCCCTACAGTAATTTTTTAGAAGCAGCCCAGCTCAGTCCTGGCTTGTGATGGGTCCAGGACCTACCCCTGCTCTGGCTCTGCACTTAAAGTGTATTAGGAGCTGGCCAGGCAAGCAGCCTGGCTCAATCCTGTCTCATGCCAGGCCTGGAAACTCAGACCTCCCTCCCCCCCCCCCAAGGTGAGCAATATAATTCAAATAGTCTTTCAAAGGTGTGGCTGAGCTAGTATGCTACACTTGTCTTTTGACTTGTGTATCAGCATAAATGTGTCCAGAAATGATTCACAAAGGTAACCACGATTTAACAACTTTAGCTTACACTTGTCACGTTTTCTTTTTTTATCCAGGGAATGAATTTCTTCAAAATATTCCCAGATAAAGTCTCTCATACCCATAAGCCATGGCAGTTTTTGTGTGACAACAGTGTGAGGGAATACAGGAAGGGTGCGTGCGTGCGGAATAATGTATTTCCTTTTTCTTTCCAGTCCACTTTGCTGTTCCTTTCTATGCTGCCTCTGTCCATTCCTATATATAGTCTCTCTATCTTTAAGATAATGTCTTAACTCCTCTGCCATACTTTGCCAAGGTCCATCACCACATAAGCACAGAACAAAAACAATTTTATTCAACTTGTGTTTTTCTTTGTATGTGTTACTTTTTAGTCTGCTGGAAAACAGAAATTGAAAGCCCAGAACTTTCAAGAAGAAAGAGCTAGTAGCTAGGCTAGACAAACTAGATCCATTAATTCATTTTTTATGAGACTGTAAGCATAGGTGTAGCATGTTTGTGATGAGATTTAATTGTAACTCATTTTTACAAGAGAAATTTAGAGTTTTATTGATTATTAAAAATGTTTTATTGAAACTGTTTTTTTTATATTTATCTACCCTAGTTCAGTGGTATGAAACTCAACTGAAATCCATCTAATTTTTATTCACTCTCTTAAAAGACACTTTTAACAGTGACTTGGAAAAAATGGAGAGACTGTGATAACTTTCTTTTACGTTGCATTAAAAAAAGACCTTAAAGGTGTTTCTCTCTCCCCCTTCCCCCCCCCCATTGTTCTCAAGGTTTTACATTACAAATATCATCATCATTAAGTGCTCACAGAAGTTTTCTTTGGAGGACCCAGACTGCTTCAAATGGAACTGCTACAGACCTTACACATTCTACTTTGTCTTTAATTCAGTTAAACCAATTTTCTGTTTAACTCAAATGCCTGTGACAGGTGTTAAAAAAGCTGAAATAGTTTTAAACTGTGACTCATTTACCCTCAGTCAAGTTTCACTTCTCCAACACCATAATCCTACTAGTTCTCTGGTCATCCACAGAACCTCTTGCAGAGACAGGGTAGACCGAGTTGCATGAAAGGCTATGAAAAAACCCTTCAAGGTCCTTTTTTTTTTAAAAATACACACACACACACACGTCATATCAAGCTTTTTCCCATTTGCTTGTCACATTTGGAATTTTGCTTTCTAAACACCGTTACTGTACCTTGGAAATTTACATTTTCTAACACTAGTAACATGGCATAACAGACACCAGAAACCTATATGAGTGTATGTGCAAATATACCTAGCTCAACCGTTGTATTAAACTACACAAACTGCATCAACATCACATTTTAAGACAGCACTCTATCCTCAAAGTACTGTCCTTAAACAAGAGTGTTTTTACAAGTCCATACAAGAGAAGCATTACACTTTTCTTGCAAGAAGTCTAACCAAGGACTAGTGTAAATCAACTGAGCTGCAGTATCACTCTTAGTAAGATTTTATTACTGATTTCCTTCTGGCAGGGTTTTGAAGATACAGAAAAGTAAGTGAATAGAATTAGCTTTGATTCATATTACATAAAAGCCTACTTTCCCAGGACAAACAGACTCAAGCAACATGACCTCTATTGAAGCAGTTCAATGGGACAACTCACACAAGCAAAAATGACAGGGTTAGGAACACTATACAGATCGAGCCTACATTAAGATAATTAAAACAAACGGTACAAAAACGAGAAACGAGTACAGGCCAATCTACCCTGTGATGGTTAATACCCACAAGCCCACTACAACTACATACAGGTGCACGCTTTTTGCGTGTGCGCACCACTCAAGCAACTGGTCTTTGAAGCGGAATAAGTTGCCTACCCGCCGGCCGAACCGACCTCACAAATGACAACGTTGGCTGGCTCCTATGAAAGCCAGCCCAGCTGTTCCCCAGTCCAATGCGGGGGTCGGGGGTTTCTCCATCCTGCAGGTGAGTGACCAGCCTGAACCCACAGGCTCCTGCCCGGTTCACGGGGCGCGGGCTCCGGGAGGGCAGTACCGCGTGCGGAGCGCGCACTGGGCCGCGCCCCAGATCTCCGGGAGCTGCTGCGGCGCCCGGTGCAGCCGCTTCCCCTCCCCGCCGCCACCCGCTTAGGTCCCGCGCCCGATACTTCCGTCCCTCCCCAGGCTGAGAGCCGAGCCGGCGCCGCTACGCCTGTAGCAGGCCCTCGGGGGCCGCGGGGCTCTTACGCGTTGCTGCGCCACGGGCCCCGCTCGGACGGGCCGGGCTCGCGCCGGGGACGGTTGCCGCCTCCCCTCCCAGGAGCAGAGTCCATCGCGAGACCGGGGACGGGGGGAGGTTGGGGAAGCTGAGGCGCTGCCTCGCATCACCCCGCTCTCACGGCGCGTGGGGCCGGACGCGCGGGCTGGTGGGGAGAGCCCGACCTCGCGCGCGAGGGGCCGTTACCTCAGGGCTGCCCCGCGCTGCCACCGCCGCCTCGCGGTGCGCGAGGCTGTGACGCTGACTTCGTCCGGACGCTACAGCACTGCTGCTGCCTCCTCCGCGCGCTGCCTCGGCTCCGCGCGTCGCCATGATGTGACGGCAGCATCCAAATTCCAAACAAGCAGCCTGCCGTCGCCTTCCGAACCCAGGGACACCGGAAGCGCTCGTGCCGGCCCCGCCCTCAGCCAATCATCGCGCGGCTCCCCCAACCACGTGACATGCCCGGCTGCGCGGAGGACGCAGACCGCGGGGCTCATCAGGCGCGCTCGCTTTGGGCCACGCACCAGCAGCGCATGCTGGGAACTGTCGTTGTTCTACCGCTCGGCGCTGCTGTCTCGTGCGGCGCGCCCTTGGCGGGGGCGCTTCATACAGCGCTGTGGCGACGACGGGGCGGGTCTGGGGCCGAGGTGGAGGCTCCGCGGGGCATGAGGGTACCGCCCCGTGTCCTGCTGCAGGCCCGCGAACCTGCGCGGAGGCGCTGGGGAGCGGGCGCGGGTCGGTCACCTGCTGCGTGGCTGGGAAATCGGGGTCTACAAGCACGTGACAGCTGCTGCGACTTTGACTCTAGCCCCGCTACAACGCTCACAGCACAGGGAGCCACTCCACCGGTGCGCCTGTAAACTCTGAGGCGTCTCAACCGTTCCCGAGTCCGTGCCTCGTGCAGCAGTCTGACCTGTGCCCCCCTAAGATACACGTTAAAGACTGCTTACAAAAGCAGACATAAAAAAGACGGAAGTATCCCAGCCCCCTGTAACTGAAAAAAATGTTCCATATACTTACCTAATCCTGGGGTGAACTCACCTCTTAGTGTAGTGCTGTACACCCTGGGCTGCTTATAGTGTAATTTATATAAGCAATGAGGCCGGTGGCACCTTATAGAGTAACAGATTTATTGGAGCATAAGCTTTCGTGGGCAAATACCCACTTCGTCACATGTATGTAGTGGAAGTTCCAGAGGCGAGTATAAATATACAGTCATAAGAAAATGACTAAGGCTAGAGATAATGAGGTCAATTCAGTATATTTATACCTGCCTCTGGAATTTCCACTACATACATGTGACGAAATGGGTCTTCACCCACGAAAGCTTATGCTCCAATAAATCTGTTACTCTATAAGGTGCCACAGGACTCCTCATCACTTTTGCAGATTCAGACTAACACAGCTACCTCCTGTGATAGTGTAATTTATGTCATTCAGGGCAATGGGCTTATTTATATGCCTGAGCAACACCAGTATGACCCATAATGCACTATGGACATAACCCAAGTCTGGAAATTTACATCCATTTAAAACCAGTTGTACACAGTTTAGCTTGTCCTTATGGCTGCTTTGCTGTAAACCCAAATTTAAAGCTAAGTGCCCACTTACAATTTCAGCACTTTAATTCTGTGCAACATCACACCTTAAGATAATATGGCTTTACACACAAGACAAATGTGGGGCTTCAGCCAAGAATGAATGTGCAACTTAACTTCCAGACATTACTACTTTACTTGGTTAGGTGAACTGTGGCAAATAAAGGAACAATGCTTGCTCAGGTGACTGGTATTTCTGGTTCTAATAGAGTACATTAGCCTGATAGATGCAGGAGTTTCAAAATGGGAAAGACTTAAGTAAAAAGCTCTCATGCTCCAGGTCTATATAAAGATTTTATTATTAGTGGAAAATTATTTCTCATTCAACCCCCTTTTTTTGTGTGTGTCTCATTTAAGTATTTTATTTGCTCTCGCTGTAGAGCAGGGGTGGGGAGTGTATTTCTCCTGCTCAGTTGTGTGCCACGTCAGTGCGGTTTTTTGTGTGTGGCCTTCAACTGATTTTTCTGTGGGTTAGTGTAGGGATATGAATGACTAGTCAACTATCTGATAAGCAAATACTTATCAGATAGTTGACATGCTAGTCAACTAGTCATTCCCCCCCTTGCTGCCTTTATCAGAAAGAGGCAGCAAAGGGGGTAGGGGGAGCAGAGGGCGTGCTTCAAAGCGGCAGCAGCGCATAGAGCCCAGGGTCAGCTGGGGTCTCCCCCGCTGATTCCGGACTCCATGTGGCACTGCCACTTTGAAACGCTGTGTGGAGCTTGACACCTGTATGACATCTATCACAAAGATGAGGCTATGCAAGGGAATTTTCTGTCAGTGACAGTTTAGTGTATATGACAAGCTAAAAGGCTGCTTTTTTCTCAGTGAGACAACCCCTTTTCTCTACTGCTTTGTTCCTTGATGATTCACCTCTACTTACAAGAGGGCTGGATGAAGGATTACTGGGAAAGATAATACATATTGGGTGAGGGAGGCAAACATGCATGTTTTGAAACAGTCAATTTCATTGCATCTGGTAGCTGATCTGGAAGGGATTACAAAAAAAATTTTTTTTAACTGACATACCTCCACAGACCTTAAAAATACAAACATTGCTGTTTGGAAGGTAAATATGCTTTCACAATTCATACTACAAAATCATATTATATTACTAATTAAAGGATGTAACCTCTAATACAAAGTGACTGGTTATCTTTGAAGAAGTAATTTATATGGTATAGCAACTACTTAGAAGCACTGGATAAAAACCTAAGGGATCTGAACATATTACAAGCCATCCACAGCAGAGAAGAGAAAAAAAAAGATCAGATCTGAGACAATGAAGGAACAGAGACTTCTTCTCTGGTGTGATGGCAGCAGAGATAAAGCGCAAAACAAGTTCTCACTTGTGGCTAGGTAAGAAGGCTTATGGAAGGCAGAAAGGTTCCAAAAGATCCTGGCCTTATACTGAAGAGGAGAAAACAGGCAATAGTTTGCCTCCTCTAAGAATAGAACACAGTCTGTATGCTAATGTTTACTGATGTTTATATTACTACTATAAAAATAAAAATCTTGGTGCTTACAGTAATATATTGAACAGCACTCATTATCCATGGAATAGGGAAGTATCCTTATTTAACAGATGAGGAGACTCAGATACAGAGAGGGTAAGTAACTTCTAACAGAGCTAGGAAGAAAAATCCCATATCTAACGTCCAGTTAGGTGCTTTGGCCACCAGATTTTCTCTCCCCAGATACTTTACACTTGTAATGATAATCTACACTGACAGTAGGTCACTATGCTTTGAACTGCTTTCAGTAACGTTAACGCATGGATAACAGGAAAGGCAATGACTAATTTAAAGGCTTTTAAAGTGTTCTGGATCATCATAAAAATCATGTTTGTGACTTGACAATATCAATTTTCTTTCAACAAAGGAGTCTAATTCTTCTAACAGTTGTACATTGAAGAAAAAATAGGCCTTTTCTGCAGCTGGTTCTGAATTTTGATGCTCTACATGGGCTCATGCTGCTGGCCCTTCCTGTTTAGAACAGTAAGTCCTTCCATTTTCCACTACCACTTCAAGTGGGCAGCCAAACGATGGGGAGCTCTCATTTTGTGGTGTGCTAGGGCTTATATTCCATTAACCTGGCTCTGGCCCTGTGCAACAATTAAGAATTTATCTTGCATTTTCTCCCCCTTCCAGAATAAAAATGAGCAGGTTCTTTGTGTTGTGAAGGGAGGGAATAATCAACTCTAAGCTACAGAGTGGTGGGGGGAGGAAGGGAGAAGGAATGGAAGCCCTCTCCCCTACAGTTGGTGCTGGCTGGCCTGCCTTTTTAAAATTAAAGTAAAAGCTCAACCATAAGATCAACTCTGTTGTGTTAGGTGCCAAAAACAGATTAGTACTTACCAGTGCAGTAGGAATCTGATGAGGCCATTCCAGAAACAGGATTTTTCCTCAGACAAGAACAGATTTAAAAATATATTTTCAACCATAATAATTTTTACACTTCTCCTGGCACTCTACTTTTTGCTAATGACAGTGGTAAGCACCAGCATAATTACTATATGAAAAAATATTTATTGGTAACAATTCAACTTATGCAACAGATTAGTGCTTGTGAGGAAAGTTGAGGCAGGCATAAAAAGAACAGGTACAGTCGGTTTTCACAGTCAGCCAGAGGCTATTTTATCAAGCCTCATTTCATAGTTCTCTGAAATGTACACATACGGACAAGAATGAGAAACTACCATAAATATTTCACTTGAAATATCTACAACAGGAAAAGCTATTATCTTACCTCCCATCTCTTTTTGTAAGCTATTTTTCTTTAAAAATAAGCATGCCCGCAAAGAGCCTTATTGACAATACTAGAAACTGAAAAACCTAAGATAGCCATTGGATGATGGGTTATGTACCAATATACCAGGAACAGTCAACTAGACAAACCACTATTTCACTTATTTTGGGTCCAAAAGGTGTTCTTGGGAAGGGAAGATGGATGTAAGAACTTTCAGTCACTATTCAATGACTATAGCTGATTTAAAGGTGGGAAGTCTCCATAACCTCTGATGCATTTCTTAAGTTTTGAGGCATGCCTTATATATTTTTTCCCCATCTATACCAGTCTCTCAGACACTTTTGCTTTCCATTGGTAAGAAGTGTCATGAAAAAAGAGCAAAGTTAGCAACACATTAACAAAAATACTGAACTGTCCAAGTCAGTTAAAGTTTAATGATTTTCAAAGGTTACTGTTTCAGTGAAGATTAAAAAAATGAACTCAAATCTAAAACTATATGTTCTGGCTACAATGTTAGGTAGAGGTTTTCTGTGAAAACTTATCTACCCCTGAACTGTGTGGATAAGCCAAGTTCTGCAATGCAACACATAGCAACTGGAATAGATTAAATTTGAATAGTGGAAAGAAGACAGCAGGGTGATTACAGATGGAAAAGAAATAAACGGATTCTTGCTTCAAAATAAAAACATGCTCTCTTGTGTTTGTTTTCATTTGCACTTTATAATGTGCACTCTCTCATTCCCCATGCACATTTTAAGTCTGCTAAAATATCTAGTGTGAGGTTTTAATTAGTAGAAACAATAACCAATTTTTAAAAAGTGTTTAAAAATTGATCATCTAATTCCATATTTAGGCACCCACATTAATGTTATGATTTTCAAAGCACAAGATATCCAATAAAATCCCACGCAAATCAGTTACTCGCTACAAGAAAATCAGCCCTGCACATCCTCTAAGTGCCACAAAGCAGAAAGAGTATTGGGGCTGGTATTCCTGTACAACTTGATGTAGATGGAATTGCTTCAGTAAGTATTCACACATACAGAGTGCTATGGTTGAACGAGAACAAGACATTAAATATAAGAAAGCAACCATTTGAAAGCTAGATCATATTTCTTTTACATATAATCTAATTTCAAGGCAATCTGGAAATATTGGTTACGGCTTAACACCAGTCTTAATTTTCTCCTCTTGTGATAGTTATCGCAGACTTCATTTTCATCTAAAAGTCACATATATCCTTCATTACAAAGAAAATGGCCTGTGTACCCCACTCTGCCTGAAGATCAGACCTTATGTTGTTCACATGGTTCAAATCAGAGATAACTTCTAATGTGTTACCTTCCACATATTGACCATTCAAGTATATGCAAAGTAATATAAATTGAAGGGGAAAATTTATATTACTCAAGACACTACAGAGGATTCTAATTAACTGTATCAACTCAAGGAAGTGATCTGATGTCTCTGTGGGACAGTTCAGTGAAGACACTGGCTTACTAGGCAGCTGCAATCAGAAAAGCAAACAAGATGTTAGAATACACAAGGAATGGGATGGAAAGTAAGGCAGAATACGCTATGAATATCTAAAGCAATTGTGGCTCCAAGTACTGGCAGCAATCCCTCCATATTAAAAAAAAAAAAAAGATATTGCAGAATTAAATGAAGTTTAGAGTAGGATTATGAAAATGATTAGGGGCTTGGGAAAACTCATATAAAAATGATGGGCACATATACCTGAGAAAGCCAACAAAAGAAACATAATACACGTGTTAAAAAGGATACAGGAAAGGCAGATTCGGAGCTTCAATTTGTGTTTCATAAGAAAAAGAGGGTATTCATATAAATTTTTTAAAAAGATAGTAAGTGTAAAACTTAAAGGAAAATTCTGTTACAAAATGCATGAAATTATGACATTTGTCACAGGATGTCCTTGAGGTCACAAACAAGATTGAAAGAGGGACTGGACACTTTTAGGGACTAGAATATCCACAGTTAACACTAACAAATTTTGGAAGAATCATTAAACCTTATGCTTCAGGGTTTAAACCAATTTCTAACTATTTGTGATAAAGGAGACACCAAATCTGGGGCGATTATCTCACGTCTGCCTAATACAAGACTTTTAATACCTCTGAAGGGGGCAACTGAATTGCCAGGCCCCTAGCCAGCGTGTGTGTTGGGGAGTGGCTCTACACTCCCAGAAGTGGCAAGGCCTCAGGCGGAAGGGACAGACTGGGGGCTAGCCTCCCCCAGACAGCCCTTCAGTACCTCTTAGAGCCCACAGTCCAGTCCATAGAAGCAGCCAGAAGCCCTGGGCTTTTGAATAGCCAGATCCCAGGGTAGTTGCCCCTTTTTCCCCTCCTACTCCCATTAGCAGGCCTGACTGCATCTTCTTCTGAAGAGCAGGACACTGTTGGGACAGTATATTGGACTAGATGGACTAGGAATCTTGTACCGTTCCAATGTTAAGGTCTTGAACCAGTACTTCACCCAACCATATAACTGATACCCAACTCTCTCTCCTTCACTTTTCTTAGTATTACTTAGACTCCACATTCCAGGTACAGAGATAATTCACCCCCCCCCCCCACATCCACTGCAAATGTGTGTATAAAAATAACACATCTCCCCCACTCCTAATAATAAATAATGTTTAACATTGACACCTACATTTGATGGACCTGAAAGTCTTGCTATACCTGATATAGATTAGATGCTGGTTATGATTTTACGACAGAAGGCAAAACTGCTGCTTGATATTTAAATGATAGGCATGTCAGTTATGATTTGACATGTAGCCAGCATAAGAAAACTCTTGATATACCCATAGGCAATGTTTGGAAACTTGGAAGAAGGTAAAGAAGTGTGGGTGGATAGGAATCAGTTCAGTTGAGGGCTAACATTTGTACTAAAAGAAAGAAAAGTCTCATGTTTATCTAATGGATTGAATCTTAAGTAAATTAGGCTCAGTTGCCCTTTTCAGGGAGTGAATAATAGTCACGATGGGAAATTTATCCAGCTGTAAAGCTGAGTTTGGGAGTGAGAGAACCCTGATTTAAGAGTACAGCTGGGGGCAATGTATGACTACAGAATTTTGGTTTGGGGCATGCATCTACATGTTCACGCACAAGTCTGATTCTTAAAGTAATTTAAGCTTGTGTCAAGGTATTTTCCTCTAATTCTGTATATAACCCATTGATTAATTGTATTCTTTTTCTCTGCTTTCCCCTACTTGGTGAGCAATACTTTATTTAAAACAGAAATGATACTACAGAGGGGAAAGTTAAACATGGCCCTTCCAAAAAAAAGTGTGAAGGCTCATTATGCAGATACTCCATGGACCTGTGAAACCCCTAATTAGTAAATGTGAATGTCTAAAATGAGCTATTTTTATGACATATAAAAGAAGTTGTTCTCCCCTCTACTGAAAGATCTACCAAGTTGCATCATGCAGCCAGCTGTTCACCACGAGGAAGACATTATTTCACATGGCTACTAATACATTTCTCCTATCACTAAAGACAACATAGAGGGGACAGAGATAATAGTGTAACTATAATTATTTACAAACATTTTTGTGCTTAGTAGTTGAAGGAAGCCTGATTTTCCAGTACTTATTTTAAACCTTAATTAAATGTCCTCACATCCACAATTTATCTTGTGTGCTAATTTCCTGTTAAATTAATATATTTATTTACCCAACCCATTCTTTAACTACCTGGAAGTTTACTTTTTGTCAGTGCCGATTAATACGTGTACAGAAAGGAGCTCACCTATTTCTAATTTTCCTCTGCCAACCTCAGTGTTGTCAGAATCTCTTCAATAACAGTAAACTATAACTTTATGAAGTGAAGCAGGAGATTAATTTTTCAAAAGCGTTTCTACACAATCTCTCCGAATTAAAAATGAATATATTTAAAGAGAATTTTTTTAGTTGCTCCTCCATTTACAACTGTGTTCAGTTAAAGCTAACAATAAGCATGATTTCTGAATTTATATGAAAAGCAAAGAAAAAATCTTGGTCTTGAAAAGGTGAAAAGCAGTTACGGAGCATAAGTTTTAATTTTCATTATTTTACAAAAATTGCATTAGTCTTACCTTCTGTGTTGTTGTTTTAAAGTAGTTACATATATCTCAATTTGATAAAATTCCAAGAAAGTTTAGCAAACATTAGCTCATCATATAGTGATAGCCTTAATTCAAAACGGTTTTATATATTTATCAGATAGTTTTAAAAATTTGAATAGTGTTTAAGATCTAAAATAGAAAAGTTATTTGTGTTCAAAATTAAATGTTCCATGAATAAGGTATCAGCCACTACTGGGTAATCATAATTACTGTTCACTTATGGGGAGTACAGCTATTGGGTTACTATGAGATAGCCACTCCACATGCTATGTATTGTAAATATCAGTTCATATAGTATACCCCTCTTTTTATGTTCCTGTGAAAGTTAACCACAGGAACTTAATTTTTGAAGCTCCTATATCTTATCACAGTGTTTACCCAGGTTATAATTCTAAATCTGGAATCTAGATACTTGTATGAACGCTGGGTTTGCAGTTTTTGTATGCTCAGACATCTACTGAAGTCCATTCACTTGTGCACATCATTCATGAGAGAGAAATCAATAACAGCTGAGGATACAACAGTTCAAGGATCCAGCTAGACTATAGATGCTGATATTCTGTGAGGGCACGGGGCTAGAGTTGTTGTACAGTGGTATTTTCTCTCTATATATATAAAACAGTTTTTCCTGCCAGGTAACAGAATGATGTCAACACACTCTCTGGACAGTTGGCAAGCGTACCAAGCATGGGGTACAGCCCGCTAGTATTACAAAAAAGCAGCTTTGTGATCTTATGCAAATGAAAAAGCAAACAAAGAAAAAAGAAGGAGCCTAGCTTCCAGTCTGAGTTGTCATTCAAATCATTCTCTTACAGCTAAATTGTACATGTTTAGATCTCCTGAACCTCTGTAGATAAATGGAGGGGAATATTTTGTTTAGAAAATTTAGTATTTATAGCATTCTTCCCTTCCCGCAAAATTTAACATTAAATCAGTAACACATAAGAGTTTTACTAGTTAAATATAGCGTATGGATGCCAAAAATGCATAGGGAAGTTAAAATTTCATCAGAAAAAAAAAAAAACACTTAGCTTCACTAGACATCGCATGATAAAATATGTTCGATGTAGGTAACTAGATCCAAACATTTCTCAAAGGTTAATGACTATAATGTCTATTGTATTTATATTGCTCATTTCCAAATTTGGGTTCTCATTTTCTTACAAATATTTGAATCTAGTAGTCCAAAACCCCGAAGAAATTGTAGGCAATGTAAGAATTATTGCCTACACTCTTTTTTTGTGTATATAAGATATAGCCTAGTACACTTTACATCCATATGAGTTAATGCTCAATGGCGGTAGTAATTTTTGAAGTTTAATATCCAAGGCCTCAGTCCTGCAAATTGTTGCATGGAGGTAGACCAGGAATGAGCAATAATTTTTGATAGAAGGACACACCAAGCATTTGATAAGTGGTCAGAGGCTTCTTTTTTACAATATTAATGAAGGGGGTGCAAGGTCTTTGGGTACAGAAGGGAACTCTGGGTAGGGGACTGGGGTGTGTTGAGGGGTGGGCCCTCCTTGTGCAGACTCCCACAGTCAAAATCCCTCCACAAGTCTGCTCATCAGGATCTGCACAGCCCAATGGCCGGAGTCTGAGTCTCAGATCCCCCTCTTATGGGGTTAGTGCAGATCAGCAGCCTAAGTCCCTATAGCGCTCCCCCCTTATTGGGGTCACTATGGTCCAGAGGCCCAGTCTTAGTAACACTCCCTTCTATTGGGGTAAATACGGCCCGGAGGCCTAGTGCTTGTGGTGCCCCTCTATTGGGGTCAATATGGCCTTGCAGCCCAATCTTTGAAGTACCCTCTCCCCCCCCCCGGGAGTAAATACAGCCCTGGAACCTAGTCCTTGCAACGCTCCCCTCTATTGGGGTAAATATGGCCCTGAGGCCTAGTCCACAGGCTTCAGGAACTACCTCTGCTTCGGAGAACTGCAGAGGGGGAGGATAGGGGGACCCGGGCCCTCCCACTCCACCGGGTCCCAGACCAGGGCCCTATGGGCAGTGGCTCGGTCCACTGCTTGCTCAGCAGGGGTTCCCTCCCTGCAACACACTGAGGTATTGGGGTTGCAACTCCCTGCCCTGGGCCACTTCCTACCACCCCGCACGTCTCCCCATTGCTGTACCTCCAGACTGTATGCAGGGCTGTGGCTGTCATTGCGGCTGTTGCTGCTGGGGCTGTAGCAGCGGCTGCTCTTCCAGCTCTGGAGCTGGCTCAGCAGGTCCTTCCCCTTCGGTGGTCAGCCCTGAGTGAGCTGTCTTAGGGCCTTTTATATTCCAGCTCACCTGTAAGCATGCCGGGTAAGGCCATGGGGGAGGGGTGCTTTCAGCCAGCTGGGCCCAGCCCAGTCTGTTCTATAGTGCAGGGCCAGGGCACCCCATCACAGGGTGCATGAGTAGGTGAGAGTTCTGGGAGTTTGCATTCAGGAGGGGGCTGAAGGCATGCAGGAAGGGGTGAGTCAGAGAGTGAGTTTGGATGAACAGCATTAAACCTAGTCTCTCAAGTATACTCATTGAAACATACCTTAAGTATTTAAAAGCTCTAAGGGAACTTAAAATTATCAGCTGTAAATTGCTAAACAAGAGAGTTCCCTGCTTCTCACTGTGCAAATCTATATTTCCACTGTCAACTTACCTCCCATTAGCAGAAATATCTTCAGAGGGAGCTGCCAAGTGGTCCATATAAGAGTCAGCTCTTCACAATGGTAAGGAAAATATGGGACATCTGGCCTCCTCTACAATCTGCAGGATCACTTAAGATCTCCTTAGCACTTGCTTCTCATCAACCAAAAAATGTCAGTCTGAGCCCAGCATTCTGACATCAACTGCAGAATCTTAACCAAATGAACCCAACCTAGATCCCCATTACTAGTGGTTTGATATTCCAAACTCAGTCTTCAGTTTAGGAAAGGTGCCAGGAATCAAATTTCACACCCTACTTGAGGAAACTTTTGCTGCTATTCATGAATGTGCACATTTTGTAATGTATCTACAATCATTGGGGGAAAAAAACTGTTGTGTTAAATAAGAGACCTCTGTATTATGGTTTGCATTAAAATGAGATGTTAACATTTTTCAACTTAATGACAAAATGTAAGCTATCAGGGAGAATTTTTGAGTTAGTCATGGCATGAATGTTTCAGAAAAGGCAACATAATACTAAATTTCAAAAGACAAAACACCTTGTACAACAGTTACTTTCAAGGCAGGAATCAATCTAAATATTAAATTGTTATTTATGTAAACAGAATATTGGATTTAACATAAAAACCATAATTGACACACAAGTGCCTAGCAATCGGAACAAATCTGGAACCTTCATTGTTTAAAATAATCTATTTTCTTTTTGATTGCATTTAATGATTAGGACCCCCAGAAAGAAAAGTATATTTTTGAAATCTGTAAAAGGTTTGAACTATACAACCATGGTCAATCATATTCCAATACTCAAGCCATAAAACAGTAAATGTTACAAATATCTACAGTATTTAATAAAGATGCTTGAACCAAGACAACACATGTCCTCTAAATTCAGCACTTAAAATAAAGTGAATAAGTATACATTATTTAATTTGCTCTCATCCAGAGAACAGAATCAACTTCTTCCTCTTAAATTCTTTGCAATTCTGTCAGTGACATAAAATTTAGTTATCCATTGAAGACAAAAGACTATTGAACCATTTCTGCATGTGGGGAAAGGAGATACCTTACACGATGGTTTAAAGAAACCACATGGATCAAAGGAAAGCAAGAATTATCTTCATATTTAACCATTTAATATTAAGTCATGTATACTCCATCAGTACAAATCAATGCTTCTTTTGGAGTCTGGATTAGTAAATATATATTTTTAAAAAACAAACTGGTATCAAGAAGTTATTCTCATAATATTTCCTGTGAATTCTTTGGTGCCATATGGTCTTAAGAAGTAAAGTATAAATGGAAAGCAAATAGTTACAAGTAACTTAATAAATGGTACACAGATAAATATCATACAGAAATTAAAAAGCAACCATGATGAAATAATTACTTCCACTTTTACCTTAGCACAGAAGACTGTAAACTAGTTTTACAAATATCTTAACATTTCTCGGCCCTCTAAAGAAAAATTGAAACTAAAACATATTAAAATACCAGTAATTTGATATGACAATGTTATCACTTTTGATTATTATGTATCATCTGCAGTCATATTTTAAGAAGAGTGATCATGTTCATAAATTGCTCATACAAAGAAGAGCAATACTAGCTGTATCCCTATATGAAATTTTAATTATTTTAAGTTTGTGTCTCTCGAAGATATTTTTGAAGTGAATATGAAAGCAGAAACTCATTTCAGTTTTCAGAAAATGTTTATAGGGCGTAGTGGAAAATGGTTAATTTTCTTCTTGCAGCATTTCCTCTATTTCTTTGTCCCAGTTATCATCACGTTTTTCTGATTCTGTCACCACTTCATACTCTTGAAGCTCTTGCTGTAATTCCTTTTCCCAATCAGCAACTTCTTCTGCAAGGAAGACAAATGATATATAATACTTAGTTTGGCAGTAGAGAATGTTGCTTATGTATAACTAGATAATTTTCATTGAGTATCTCTCTTGCATTCCAGAGTCTGGAAGCTCAGAAGTTTCATCTCTGGAATAACCTTGGATGAAAAACTAATATACAAAGGGGTGCCCCCAGAGTTTGTTATGATAAACTACTGATATAATAACAATACACAAATATATTTGTTATATTTGATGTTTTCTGCATCTCAGTGTAACCCCAAAATGTCTACCTGTAACCAAAGACAAGCTGATTTTTTAAACAATCCATAAACTGTGCATTCAAATCATCTTCTCTATCATCAGCCCCTTCCAACTTTTTCTTTCCTGTGCTATATGGAAAATGCTACACACCTTATAATTAAGGATTACCAATTATCAAGTATTACCAGCTTGTGGAATTCATTGGCTTCGAAGATCAAAATCCATACTAGGGGTAACTGAAGATGGGACGGACAATTTTCTTCCATTAAGATATACAGCTAAGTAAGTATAATATTATAAGAGATAAAAATAATTAATGCTCATACTTCAGGGCAAGAGTGCAGACAGAAGTCATTCCTGTGCTGCTACCCTCTCTTCAAATTGATGAGGTCAGTAAAGTCAAGGAGGCTGGAGTAGAGGGTGGAATTTGAAATATCAGGTACTGGCCAGTGCTGGAGTCCAGATATCACAGCAGGTAATTCCAGTCTCATTTAGTATTGTGGGTTAGCATTTCTACTAAATACACTACATACTGATAGCTCCATTAAAACTTCTGAGCAAGAATTTCAGTCAATTCAGGAAAATATATAGGAGTGGAATTTTAAGGTTAAAGCTA
This sequence comes from Pelochelys cantorii, assembly GCA_032595735.1. Classification (NCBI taxonomy): domain Eukaryota; kingdom Metazoa; phylum Chordata; order Testudines; family Trionychidae; genus Pelochelys; species Pelochelys cantorii. The sequence continues at coordinate 138,936,437 of CM064326.1, read as the reverse complement.
CAAACTATTATTGAAGATAAGTCAGATTTGGGTAGCATAATCTTGCAAATGACAGTGACTTCAGATTTATATTCACAGCATGTGAACACTTGGACTACAGTTCTATTCTGAAAAGAGAGTATGTAAAAATGGTTGATTATTTTATTGTGATATATTCAAAGTCATATTTACTAATACTGAACTTTTCTGCTTTTTACTTCCATTAACTTAACAGAGCTATGCTAAGACAACCAAACTATTTCTTCCTATTATTCATTATCAAATTATTTAGCAAGTTCTGATTAGTTAAATTTCCATAATACCATTTAGTGAACAGGTATCACTGAAGCCTTAATCTGGATTGTAAAATCTTTATTTTTGACAGTGATTCACAATAAGGAAATGCAGCTTGACTTTCAGATTCCACACTCAAGTTTGCCAGAATTGCAGTACACCATAAACTTTCTTACAATTAAGTATGTGAAATGAGAATTTAAAAAAAAAAAATGAGAATCCCCTGTCATTTTCAGTCATTTTTTCATAATAGAACTTCTCAAAGTTGTTTGTTTCTTCAGAATATTTTTGTAACTGGGCCTTCCAGAAATGAATAACCAGGAAAAACATGTACTTATCAACTGTGTGTTATGGTCCCACTATGATTTTTTTACTTGCCTGTCAAAAGTTACTCAGAGTAGAATTTCACAAATCAAATTATTCTGTTACTCCAAGTCTAGCAAATCCTTATTATCACCTTTTGAAATTCAGTAAACGTCTACATATTTTTAAAATACCTACAAGGAATGTAGTCAAATATATAAACAGATATTTACTTTATTAGTTTTCATTTTGTTTTACCTTCTACTTTGGAAGTCTCCTTTTCCTTTTTGTCAAGCACTAATTGTTCCATTTCCTTCCTTAGGTCTTCCTGGTTCAGGTTACATGCATCAAAAGCATCACTAACAAATTCTGATACACCTGGACTAGTGGAAATCTCTTCTTCATCCTTGGGAAAAAAAATAGATTTTGGTAATTCAGAAAAGAAAAATACACTTTACAATAATTACTCTATGTGAACTTCTCTTCTGTAGCTAAATATTGTCCAATACCAGTGGGGAAAAAAAATCTATTTTGTCAATTACCATACCCTTCCAAACAGAAAAAATATAGTATACATTTTGAAGTGACTATTTTAGATGTGATATTTCTTTATTTTTCTGTTAAGAGTTGTAATTCAGTTTAGTAATATCCAAAAACAGTGAAAAAACTTAAGGTAATTTAGTAGTAAGAAGAATATTTATGTTAATTGTAGGGGCAGTTAAAAAATTAAAGACTAGCCATCAGAGGATGAGAGTTACAGTAGGACTGATTACTTGAAACCTCTCCCCTGGTTTAGTTAACAGAATGGAATTTATTGGTCTCATTTCTTTAATGTTCCATACCACATAAAGAAAAAGCTATAGCTGCACTGCAGAATTTGATGTTAAAAACTGAATGTTTTGGTTATTCATCTGTACAGTAAGCTAGTCTACAGTATGAAGATATATGACAATATCTACAAAACCACCAACCTATATTTAAAATAAATGTTACTAATGGTATATTAAATGCTATTACTGCTTAGTAAATTTATGGGTCCAACTCTGTGTGAAAGAGTTCTCTGGCACCAATATTACAATCCAAGATTAAGAATAATTTCTTTAGATGTCCAAGTTTATGATTTCAGCAGTGGCAAGCAAAATTATCATAAAATGGTGTCATAATGATAACGCAATTTAGACTACCTACAACAGTGTTTCTTAAACTTTTTAAGACTGAAGAACACCAAACAATTTTTTTTTTAAATGAGGAACACCAAGGATTTTTTGTTGAGCCAAAAAAAAGAAAAGGTCGCCTGCCCCTTTAAGGGTGGCCATTTTGAACTCTGTTGTTCTCTGCAGCACACCTCCAACTGCCTCGGGGCACACACAGTTTAAGAAACACTGGCCTACACCCTCAGTCTTCAGAAATATAAATGTACAAATATTTTATGAAGCAAACCTACTACCTCTAAACATAAAAAAAACCTTCAGACACTGAACTTCAGATGTAGTATACAACCACTGTTACCTCTTGAGGTTTTAGCTGAGATTTGATTGCAACAGGTGGTGTTTTGGGCCGTACTGTTTCTAGGAAGAGAGAAAAAAAAAGAGAAAATTGCTGTCTGTCTTCATCTATAAAAAAATTTTTCTGCAGGATGACAGAATGATGTCATCTGCATCCTCATGCCGCTGCCACCCGCCCCGTCCTAAACCACTTGCTGTGGCCAGCCTCGGCACCATCCCCTCTGGGCATAAGCTGCTCCAGCTCTGGCTTCATGCCCCGGGAGGCTGTGCCACCAGGGAGCAGCTGCTGCTGCTGGGGCTGAGTCCCCTTCGCCATCTGAGCCCAACCCCCCCTGTATCTCCTGGGGGAGCTGCCACCGTAGCCACACACAGGTGAGAGGGTCCCCGCCTGGTGCAATCACCCGGTGGCACTGTGGGCTTGGCCTGGGCAGGGCAAGGGTGCCAGAGCGGGCTGTGTGGGCCCAGAAGCAGCAGAGTCCATCCTGTAGAGGCTGCTCTACCAAACTACTCAGGCACTCTGGAAACACCTTGGCTATCTCTGGAAACACCAGATAGGGAGCCAAGGCAGTATGACCCCGCTCAGTAAGCTTCAGGAATGGGGAGGGGCGGAGCCTTGGCAACCTTCGGAAATGAGGGAGGGCAGAGCCACATATGAGGCAGAGGGTACATGGAGCCTGACTACCCAGAGAAGGTGAGGGTCTGGGTGGGGTTGCTTCAACCCCAGCACAGGCATACATGCCCCTGCTGTGTATGGTGCTTCCTGCACTCTGACCCTGCTCACCCAAGCTCTGGGGCGGCAGCGAATCCGTGCCTGCCTTAGGTGCCCGGGGGGAGTTTTAAATGTGTCTGCAGCAGGGTGTGCTCAGGGTACGAGAAATAGGCACCCCAATGTGTGCCCGCTTATTCATTGGTGTGTGTAGTTGGAATGCCCAGGGGGCTGTCTGCTGGCAGCACGACGCAGTCCTAATCCGTTCAGTCTCTCTTTACACATAACCTTTATGGGTCGCTAATCATTTTCACTGCCTGGCTTGCAAAACTCTCCATGTCTGCTACATCTTTTTGGAGGTATGGTGACCAAAAGTGAACACAGCCAGCACTGCAGATGACAGCAAACTCGCTACTTATAGAATAGCATGAAAATTAAGGTTCTCAATTAATCGTAGTTAGCTCAAGTGATTAATGCATAACAAATTAGCTAGATTTTAAAAAACAGCAGTAGGCGGTGCATCAACTATGGGGCTGGGAGCTGCACAAAAGCAAGTAAGTAGCCCCCACCCCACCAGCTGACACCCTGCACTCCCAGCTTGCTTACTTACACCCCCCCAAGCTGAGACCCCATACCTAGTCCCATCGCACACCGCCCTGCCGAGACCCTGCACCCCCAGCTGCCTCACTCACCGCCCTGCCAAGACCCTGCAGCCTCCGTCCCCTCAGACACCACCCTGCTGAGACCCCAAAGCCCAGCCCCCTCACACACCGCTCTGCTAAGATCTCGCACCCCCAACCCTCTTAGTCACCCTCTCCACTGAGACCCCACACCACCAGCCCTCTCACTCCTAACGCCCCCAGCCGAGACCCCACACTCCCACCCCACTCACTCACCACCCTGCTGAGATACCACACCCCCAGCTCCCTCACACACTACCCTGCCAAAACCCCACATCCCCAGCCCCCTCACTCATACCCCGCCAGACAAGACCCTTCACTCCCAGCCCCCTCACTCACCCTTTCCACCAAGACCCCACAGCCCCCAGCCCGCTCCTGCCCCCTCTCCCCTGACCAGACACCTATCCTGGGGCGGGGGCGGGGGGGTGTTGGCGAGCACAGCAAGCAGGGAGCGCAGTCTGCTAGTATTTTATTATACTTAAATATCCTCAGAACTAATTTAAACTATGCAAGTATTAACTATGTAAGGACATTTTTTATTTAAGGGGATACATTATACAGTATTTGAATTTTTAAGGTCAGTTATGGGTGAAATGTTTGCAAAATAAGAACTAACCAGATAATGTAATGTTTTTGTCTACACTCATTCTATTTTAAAGCAAAATTGAAGATAAAATTATGTTAGCAATTGTATCCTTAGAATCTCAGACTAAGGAAACACTGGTCAAGTCAAACTAAACAAATCCATATCAATAAATAAGTCAACTAAATTGATAAATATCTGGGTGAAACTTCAGGGTTGGTGCTTTTCATCACAAGGTCAGTCAGAAGGTAAGATCCAAAGTCTCCCTTTCTGAGAGGATCTTGAATTTGGGGGGCTCCCTAAATATAATTTAATACCAAATGTAACAGATGAATGTAAAGAACAATGAGAAGGAAAAGGAAACAGAGGACAAGAGAGACAGCAGTAACAATGCACATTTATGGAAGTCAGCAAGGTCTGTAGCTAGATGTTTTGAAACTTTTTAAAAATAAAACTGTGACCTGAAAAAAATATCAACATATTAGAAGTTTTTATGAGACTATCTTCCCAGCTGTTATCAGTTGTAGTTTCCAACAGGAATCATTGTAGAAGGGAGATGTGAGGAAGATGAAAGAATACAGTGGTTTCACAGAGTAATTTAAGGGGATATTCCATACATTAGAACATAAGACACTGGGTCAGACCAAAGGTCCATCTAGCCCAATATCCGGTCTTCCGATTGGGGCATCTAGCATTGGCAACTAAGGGAATGAACAGAACAGGGAATCTTCAAGCAGTCCCTCTCCCATCACTGATTCCCAGCCTCTGACAGAGGCGAGGGACACCATCCCTACCAATCCTGGCTAATAGCCATGAATTTATCTAGTTCTTTCTTGAACCTTGTTAAAGTCCTGGTCTTCACAACCTCTTCTGGCAAGGAGTTCCACAGGCTGACTGTGCACTGTGTGAAGAAAAACTTCCTTTTGTTTGTTTTAAACTTGCTGCCTATTCATTTCATTTGGTGACCCCTAGATCTTATGTTATGGGAACAAATAAATGACTTTTCCTTATTCACTTTTTGCCACATCAGTCATAATTTTATAAACTTCAGTCATATCCCCCTTTTGTCTCCTCTTTTCTAAGTTGAAAAGTCCGAATCTTTTTAATCTCTCTTCATATGGAACCCGTTCGAAACCCCTAATCATTTTTGTTGCCCTTTTCTGAACTTTTTCCAGTGCCAATATATCTTTTTTGCGATGAAGCAACCACATCTGTATGCAGTATTCAAGATGTGGGCGTACCATGTTTGCATATGGAGGCAATAAGATGTTCTCTGTCTTATTCTCTACCCCTTTTTAATGATTCCTAACATTCTGTTTGCTTTTTTGACTGCCACTGCACACTGAGTGGATGTTTTCAGAGAACTATCCACAATGACTCGAAGATCTCTCTCTTGAGAATTGTTATAGCTCAATTAGTCCCCATCATACTGTATGTATAGTTGGGATTATTTTTTCCAATGTGCATTACTTTACATTTACCAACATTAAATTTCATTTGCGATTTTGTTGCCCAATCACTTAATTTTGTGAGATCTTTCTGAAGCTCTTCACAGTCTGCTTTGGTCTTAACCATCCTGAGCAGTTTAGCATCATCTAAGGATGATACATTTAGATTAATCAACTAATCAAATAGTCAATAAGGGCAGCTCTGCTTGCCAGCTCGTGCTACATTTCAAAGGTGGATGCACTGCGGGGAGCACGGGGCCAGCGGGGGACTGAAGCAGTCCCTTGCTGCCCCCAAGCTTCCTGCTTTTGAAATGTACAAGGAGTTCCCCTGCTGGCCCCTGGTTCCCTGCATGCACTTTGCTTTTCAAATGTGCAAGAGCCCCCTCTGGGGCTCTTGTACATTTCAAAAGCAGGAAGCACAGACCAGCGGGGACTGCTGTCCCACTCGCCCCCTGCTCCTGCAGTGCTTCTGCTTTTGAAATGTAGCAAGAGCTGTGCTCTTGCTACATTTCAAAGGTGGAAGCGCCACCAGTTCCCTGCTGCACCCCTGCCCCGACCCATGGAGATGGTGCTGAGGGGAAAACCGGCTTTTAAGTCGGCTCCCCCTAGCATTGTCTCTGCTCTCCCCTTGCTGCCTCCCTCTGATGAAGGCAGTGGGGGTGGGAGGAGTGACTAGTCGAGTTATATCCCAAGCATCTTACATCCCAAGCATCATCTGCACATTTTGGCACTCAGAGTTCACCCCTTTCTCCAGATCATTTATAAATAGGCTGAATAGGACTGGTCCTAGTATGGACTCCTGGGGGGACACCTATCTCTGTATTCTGAAAACCCACCATTCATTCCTAGCCTTTGTTTCCTGTCTTTCAACCAGTCATCAATCGATGAGAGGACCTTCCCTTTTATCGCATGACAGCTTACTCTACCCAGGAGCCTTTAGTGAGGGACCACATCAAAGACTTTCTGGAAATCAAGGACACTATATCTACTGGATCCCCCTTGTCCACATTTGTTGACCCCCTCAAAGATCTCTTGTAGATTAGTAAGGCATGTTTTCCTCTACAGAAACCATGTTGACTTTTTCCTAACAAATTATGTTCATCTGTGTGTCTGACAATTTTATTCTTTATTCTGTGGAAGAACTCACATAGGTTGTTCCCCCCCCCCCCCCCGCCAAGAGAAACAGATAAACAGGTAATTGGTGTTGTTGGTGAAATGGAGAAGTGATAAGACATAAAAGCAAGTAAGCCAAAGGAGGATGACGCTTCAAGGAGGAAATCAGTCATTTTGAAAAGCAGTCCAGAGATAAAGGAAGACGAGTATGATGTACAGATCCTGAGAACTGGCCAAGAGGGAGGTCAGCGACCTTGATGAGAGAAGTTTCAGCTAACTGGAAAAGGTGGAAACAGATTAGAAGGGATTTAAGGTTGGAGATGTAGGCATTGACCTTCAGGCATTTGGCAAATTCAGAGATGAATGGGAGATGATGAAACAATAGATGGAGAGGCAGGTGGGGTCAATATTATCTTTTTTAAAGAATATTTATCATACACAGATAAATCAAAACCATTATTGAAAGTTTAGCTATAGAACTGAATGCAGCATTCAAAACAGTTTTTTTTCCTCAAAAATAAAGCTAATGAGAAATTAAATATCTTAATCAAATAATTTGAAAACAAAAATCAAGTATTTCCTGAAAAAAAGCTATAAAAAGGGATACTGCCAACATAAAAAAACCACTTGTTGATTTAAAAGAAAACAACCTATAATTATTACAGCCAAGATTATACATTTCTCTGTCTTTCTGTGGTTCTTTCAAATATCAGCAGAATCGGAAAACCATTAAAAATAGGAAAATATGCTGATAAACCCCAAAGTTAACAGAACTGAATGGAATGTGTAGTAATCATGGAACACTAGAACTGGAAGGGACGTCGAGAGATTATCAAGTTCAGTCCCCTGCCCTCATGGCAGTAGCAAGCACCGTTTAGATCGGGGTGGCAAAGGGGCCTCAGTGGACCAGATCTAGCCCTCCAAGCTGGTGGATCCAGCCCGCAGCCACCCTGCCACTCCCTCAACTCCAGGCCAATCAAGACCTGGGGACGGGAGTACGCATGAAGTCTTCTCCCTGCTGGGGCGAGCGGCATCAGAGGGAACAGTCAGCGGCTCTCTCTAGCCACTGCATGCCCCTGGCAGGGCAGGAGCAGGCTGCAAGAGACTAATTGGTCTGGGGGTGGAGGGAGCACACAAAGTCTCCTCCCACCATCAGGGGTGCGCTGCATGAGAGGGAACAGCCAACTATTTTAAAACAGCTGGCGATTCTCTTTAGGTGACAGGTGCAGGGGAGGGGCAAAACATCATGCACTCCCCCACCCTGAGGCCAATCAGGGACTGTGGGTGGGGGAGCACTTGAAGTCTCCGGGCCCCGCCCCTTCCGCCCGAGGCCACGCACCTGCAGGGGTGGCCCAGGGCCTCTGCAGAAATTTGTGAAGTGGCCCCCCTTTTAAAAATTATTGCCTACCTGTGGTCTAGAACATCCCTGATAGATAGCTATCCAACCAGCTCTCAAATATCTCCAGTGACGGAGATTCCACAACCTCCCTAGACAATTTATACCAGTGTTTAACCACCCTGACAGTTGGAAATTTTTCTTAATGTCCAACCTAAACCTCCCTTGCTGCAATTTAAGCCCATTGCTTCTTGTCCTATCATCAGAGGCCAAGGAGAACGATTTTTGTCCCTCCTCTTTGTAACACCCTTTTATATACTTGAAAAAAGCTATCATGTCCCCTCTCGGTCTTCTCTCTTCTAAACTAAACAAGCCCAATTCTTTCAGTCTTCCCTCAGAGGTCATGTTTTCTAGACCTTTAATCATTTTGTTGCTCTTCTCTGGACCTTCCCCAATTTCTCCATATCTTTCTTGAAATGTAACGCCCAGAACTGGATACAATACTCCACTGAGGCCTAATCAGTGCAGAGTACAGCAGAAGAATTACTTCTTGTGTCTTGCTCACAACACTCCTGTTAACAGATCCCAGAATCATGCTTGCTTTTTTTTTTTTTTTGCAACTGTGTCACACTGTTGACTCATATTTAGCTTGTGGTCCATTATGATCCCTTTCTGCAGTACTCCTTCCTATACAGTCACTTCCCATTCTGTATGTGTGAAATAGATTGTTCCTTCCTTTGCATTTGTCCCTATTAAACTTCTTCCTATTTACCTCAGACCATTTTTCTAGTTTGTCCAGATCATTTTGAATTATGACCCTATCCTCCAAAACACTTGCAAGCCCTCCCAGCTTGGTATCATCTGCAAACATAATATGCATTCTCTCTATGCCATCATCTAAATCGTTGATGAAGATATTGAACAGAACTGGTCCCAAAACAGACCCCTGCAGTACCCCACTTATTATGCCCTTCCATCATGAAGTTTAATACTTCAAACTAACTTTTCAAACTGAGCACGTCACTGATGTATCTATACTTGAATCAAATTCTACAACTGCACTCATTTGATGTAAACATTAACTGTAAGTATTGTCCTCATTTCTATGTATAAATATAGAGAGAGTCAGTAGATTAGATAAACTTAGAGAGTTTTGCATTTTTTAAGAGGGACCTGTTTCTGAAACTCTCCTACAAGAAGCTCCTCTATATAGTACATGTAAATTGTACACGTAAGAAATGTATAGGTCATCTGATGCATACATATACTAAGAAGTGTGACAGTAGTTCTATTTTTCATAGTAAGCTGTTTATTAAAAAATATATATACTTTCTGTACCTGTCAGCTGAATATCCTCTTTCCTGCTCGTGTTCTCCTCCTTTCCTACAACTTGTTGAGCAGCCAAAGCAGTGAGCTGTGCTGACTGTTTAATTAGGGAGACCCGGTAGAAATAATTTCTCCAAAACACCTCCTCTTTTACACTGAAGGAAAATACAGATATAAGTGTTCATGACTACATAACTCTAACAACTACATTTAATTTGTGAAAAGTTTACAGCTAGTCACAAGCCAGGTAGAAAGAACACTGAGACAAAGTTAAAGCTATAGCCATAGCTTACAGGAGTAAGGGCAGAGTTTTTTTTCCACCTTCTCATATGAGTACTTGGAAATCTAACTTTCACTTAGAGTTCCCTGACTTATGGACACACAGTTTAAAAAACCCACCACAATAGTCTCCCTGTCTCTTAAATTACTGTAACATATTTACCACCTAACTCCAGTTTAACAGTATATTTTCTTAGGGTATGTCTACACAGCAACATTATTTTGAAATAACTTGCATTTTTTGAAATAACAAGCACCTTTTGCAGTGTTAAATTTTTTTTACAACTGTTTCAGTGAGAAGCTCTAGTGATCCCAATGCTTTGAAGCAGGGACTTGAATAGGGGATGGCCATTATGTCATAGATGTGCCTTTTGCTGTTCCTATGAAAATCCACCCTAATTTGGACAAGATACTAGCCTTTGAAAAATTTTAATTTGCACAAAGTAGAGACTTGTTAGAGCTTCAGAGCTAAAACCTTCAAAGAATCCATCTGCACTGACTATGCTTCAGCTGTGTGTGACTCAATGTGCTCTCTCCCACAGAGTTACTCAGAGTATTCCAGACCAAGGATCCAAGCATTCCGCAAGAGTTCTCTTGAAATTGTAGCTCTGGCTGCTGCATTCTGTGCACCAGCATGGAGAGCAGGGAGACTCTCTCCTGTGTCTCAAGGACTGCCCCCATGCCTACTCACAGCATTGAAGAAGAAGGTGCCTGACTTGAATGCAGAGAGGATAAGAGGCAGACAAAGTGCGGTGGGGACAATGTTGGGACTTTTTAAGGAAGAAGACTGGGAATTGGAGCCAGCAAGGAAAATGGGGTACTGAGTCTGGAAGAGCAGCTAGAGAGACTGGGACTGGTTGGAAAGCAATTTAGAACTGGGAACCAGTACAGTGCAAGAGAATAGGAGATGGAGAGCAGATATGATGAGATACTAGGAGTTCGTGGACAAGCAGCTAAGGGATATACATGTTGGTAGGAGGAAGGGGGACTGGAATTGGATGAAGACCTTGAAAGCTGGGTGGAAACTGGGATGGATGAGGCAATAACAGTAGGAACAGTGGAGAGACTGGGACTCAGAGTCAGAGTATCCAGTGGGAGACTAGCTGGGCTAGATGAACAGAACTGTGATGAAAAGCTTAAGAAGCTAAAGAGCCAAGAGCGGGAAAAGACAGGACTGGAACAAGTTGGAGGGATGGGACAAAAGGGGTTAAGCTTAGAAGAAACAGGCCAAAGGGTGAGTAACCAGTAAAGAATATGCCTCCTGGAATGAAATGCAAGATTCTTGAGTCATGCTATTCATCTGCACTCACCAAATATCTGGCAAAGTGTCTCTTAATGTCTAGGGCTGACCCACAGAGGAAGACAACCTACTACTGCTATCAGTTACTTTGTTAACTGAAGTGGCAAACATCAGCGTGGCAGATCTAAAAGTTCCAACCCTGCTAATGATTCATTTGGATGTCAATATGATGACATTTCTATTTTTTCAATTAGCTTTTATAAAAGCTAGGAAATTATTGACAACCCCTCCACCCCATGTTAAAAGAACAATGGTTACTAAATCAAGCACTCAAAGTGTTAAAAAATTCCAGAATTAAAGTGTCTATGGAACTTTAATTCACACAAGCCCTGTCAAGCAATTACAAAATTTAATTGCGATGAATCGTGTGCACCTCCCCTTTGAAACGCTGCCGCGGCATTTCAACAGGGCAGCGCTGCATGGAGCCCAGGATCAGCTAGAGTCCCGAGCTGCCCCCAGGTTCCATGCAGCGCTGCCTCTTTGAAGTGCTGCAGTGGCGCATCAAAGGGACAGTGCAACATGGAGCCCAGGATCAGCTGGAATGCCCAGCTGATCATGGACTCCGTGTTGTGCTGCCCTTTGGAAACACCGCCCCGGCGCCTCAAAGGAGCAGCACATTAGGAGCCCGGGATCAGCTAACCCTAGGCTCCACGGCTGCCCCTTTAAAACGCTCAGCATGGCAGCAGAATCTGGGGCCAGCTGCAGACTCCCCACCTGACCCTGGGTTCTGAGGAAATGAACTGGGCTGTGCTGCTGCTTCCACTTTAAAATGCCACCTCCACGCGCGTTTCGAAGAGGCAGCCCTGGAGCCTGGAGTCAGCTGGTAGGAGGAAGGGGGCATTTCCCCAGAACCTGCATTTCTGCGCGACATTTCCCCAGAACCTGGGGTCAGTTGAGGAGTCCCCAGCTGATCCCAGGTTTCATGCGGCACTTCTCCAGATCCCAGGGTCAGCTGGGGACTCCCCAGCTGATCCTGGGTTCTGGGGAAATGCTGCGCAGAGCCCGGGATCAGCTGGGGAGTTCCAGCTGACCCCAGGCTCCAGGGCTGCCCCGCTGAAACACGCGAAGGTGGCGTTTCTAAGGGGCAGCTGCCGCACAGCTGATCCCCGGCTCAGCTGTGACGTGGTTGCTTCTTTGAAACACTGCCTCTGTGCATTTCAAAGGGGGAGTGGAGCTGGAGTCAACTGGGGAGTCCCCAGCAGATTCCAGGCTCTGCATTGCACTGCCCCTTTGAAGCGCTGCAGCGGCCCTTCAAAGGGGCAGTGCAGCATTAACGCCTACAATTAATGAGTTAAAAAATTTAACGTGTTACTCCTGGATTGCGTTAACCAGGTGTTAATGCATGTCAATTGACAGCCCTAATTCACACACATCCCTTGTGCATATAAAATACAATACATTTTTAAATTACACAATCACATACTATCTTCCTGCACAGGAACCCTGTCTCACTCAGTGGACAGGATGGATGGCACTGTGTGGATAAATAAATCTGTGTAATCAAGAGCTCTGTTGTCTGTAAGAAACCAGCCTCATATGCACACCAGAAGTTGGAAGACATGTAGTGAACGAGGCAGGGAACTGTAGGAAGAAAAAGGATGGTCTCACACGTAAAGAAGTTGAATGCAGCCCTGAAGAACTGGATTCTATCCCTGCCTCCACCAAAGAGCTAAGCCAAGGCTACTCAACACGTGGCCTGTTTGTTTGTGGCCCAAGGTGCGGTTTGGGTTTACCCAGGGCTCAACATGAAGCCCACGGGTGGATCCTTTGAACATCCTTCACTGGGAACACGCTCTACAATGGCGAGTGAATATAATGGTCTTCTGTTGATATGCGTTTTAGTAGTTAAATTCCTGGACTGTCATTGCTCATTAGAAGTGCTGTCATATGGGTGGAAATAGGGTAAATATTGGATTTTATTAACATCAGCAGAACGGATTTAAATGGGGCCTGCAGGTTGTATAGTCTTGTCTTAATCTTTGTATTCATGCCCGTCAGTGTGAAATAAGCTATTTGCATGTATATGCAACCACACTTAAGTTGTGGCCCTCGGTATGTGCTGTGAGTATCATTGTGGCCCCTGGGGCTTCCAAAGATGAATAGCCCTGAGCTAAGCACTCACAGCTGCAACATAAGTAAATGGGAGCTGTGCTTTGAACATATTCAGTGCTAAGTAATAGTAAGTATTCTGAAAAATCAGACCCAAGATATATAAAATTGGGAACCCAGAATTAGTGGATACTTTTGATATTTATCTCTGTGCCTCTGCCCTATTTTACAGATGGATAGAATAGCCATTAACCTCATAAGGATGTTGTGAAAATTAATAAATTAATGTTTGTGACGTACTCTGATTCAGAGTGAAGAACACCATAGAAAAATCCATGAAGAAATCAATAATTCTGACATCAGAGCAGGATTTGAATAAAGCATAAGGCTACACCACTCAGGAGGGCAATGAGGAGAAAGCAAAATATTGCATAGCTAGCATTGACCCATCCTGTCCATGAAGCAGGGATACTGTAGGGGATTATATGATCACAAACTATTATAATGTATTTCTACAATGGGGCTAACTGCAGGTTGCACAGCCAGCTTCAATGCTGGCATTTCCTATCTTTTGAGTGTTTGATTTTACAACCTTAATAGTGTTATTTTATTATACTTTTGTGTGTTTGTAATTATAAACAATTCAAGCAAAACAAGCATGAGAACAATAAGAAAAATATCCACAATCTGTAACAACTAATCTTTCTATAAAATTCTTTAAAAATAACTTTGGATTTTGCTATTTGTATCAATTCAATAGAAAAGTTAAAAGTCACTTTTCAAAGTAGTAAATTGAGTAATAAGAAGGTGCTGTAGAACCTGAACCTGCTGTAACCAGGAAAAATTGGTGCTGAAGTTGAGCGAAGTAAGAATTTCACATTCTGCATGGCTCTAAGCAAACAACATGCGTAAAACAAAGCTCGTGGTTAAAAACCAAGCACAAAAACAAACAAGACAAAACTAAAGACAACACATGGAATTAGAGAGATAACACTAAGAGCTATTCTGAAGCAATTGGGGAATCTTGATCACCTATATCTCGAAGGGTCTATTCGAAACTACCACACCTTTGTGGAAATAACTCAAAACATTAAGGAAAATCAAGAGTCTAACACACCTAATAAATTGGGAAAAGAATGACCAAAAAAAAAAAAAAAGTCAAATGGTTTAAGATGATAAAATCCAGAGAGATGGAAACTTAAAGTGGAGAAGTCTATATTGAAGACATGGCTATAACTGTGAATACTTTGGATTATTGTAAGAATAGTATTGATTAGATATTTTCTTTTAAAAGTTTTAATACCAGTATTCCTTATTTATGGACCAACATATATTTATATTTCATTCACAAAATTTCATGTATGCAAGACAAGCTGTGTATAACTTGTATTTACTAAAAACAACATGTGTAGAAGAGGGAATCAAAGCAGAAAGTTGAGGGAGGTAGATATGGAAGATAACTAATTTCAGAAATTAAGATTCTAAATTAAAAAGACAAATTAAGAGTGTGACAATACACAAATATCATGAGAAAATGCTCACTGTTTAGGGACGAGATCAAATCTCATCCTGTTCAGAAGCACATCTTCCTGTAACATTACCATAGCGACGGGATACATCTGGTCAAAGTCAAAGTTAAACTGAACACCTGCTGGGGGATCACGCAGAAAATTCCTCTTGTCCTTTGAAGAACATATTATAGTTATTATAACTGACATTAGAAGAATCATATCACATTTGACATACAAGATCAGTAACACATCTCAATCCCTACATGTTTTTTTACCATCACAGCCATGTAATTTTCTATTAAAGACAAAAGTGTACATAAGAGGATACATTTTTGCATCTTTGTTTTGGTCCAGAAGTTGCTTCAGGCATGTGACTGGTAACCACAAAAACACTGTATGTATCTAAATTTTGTATGCATATCCACAATGTAGTCTAATTTTTTGATAAGCGATTAAGTTATTGAAGATATATGTTTTAATCAAAACAAAGGACAGCTTTAAATAACAAACAAGAAACTTACTGCTGATAAGGCCAAGATTTGTTGTTGAATTGTTTCTTCTTCATTGCTATCTACCCAAGGAGGCACTGCTGCTTCTGTCATTAAAGAGGGGAAACGTAACTCAAGCTTTATTATATTTAAATAGAAATATTTTTGTATTAAGACAGAGCAACACAGAATTCCAAAAAAACAGCTGAGTCCCTGGGTATCCTATGTCTCTGTCATGCATCTGAAAAATTAAATGAAAGTAGACATCCTTAAAACAGATTGTTTCAGAACTGTGCTCAGTAGGGCTTAATTAAATTTCTGTTTACTTTACAACTGATTTGAAGGTACATGAGATGAGTTATGGGAATCAGCCTTTGCTTATTAGAGCTGGTCAAAAATAATAAAAACAAAGAATTATTTAGTCATTTTCAATCAACATTTTATTACTTTTTCCACTATGTTCTGAACAGGACTATTGCATATAGCTCACTCAATGTAACAGTGTGGCGCATAACCGGCAGAACTGAACAACAGTTTTTTGTATAAAAGATGGTTTTTGTCAGTTTCTCATTAGAAACTTATCCTTCAGAAATATATTGTACAACCTGTTCACCGTTGGAAAATAATTCATGTAAAATTATATATCAATACTCATTGTAAAATACATGTTATAAGATTAATTTGACAAAACATTTTAGTAGGGATTAAAAAGACTACAGTCTAAATATAAATGGTTATGGGTTAAAGTTCATAAATACAAAACATGCTGATGAACGTTAACAGTAACCCATATTTCTGGGGGAGTTGGAATAATGTATAAATTAATTTCCAAATACCCAACCTTTACTTTTTTTTTTTTTTTTTTTTTTTAAACACAGGAGGAGGATACAAAAACTCAGATTCACCAAAATAAGAGGGTGTGTTTAATAATGCTTAATGCCAATTTACAGATTTACCATAAAACGTTCAGAGAAGTTCAAAGGGTAGTCCAAAAGTAAGTGTATGCTTGGGGAGGATTCACTTTACTACTGAGACATAAAGCAAAAATTAAATTGCTAGGTGTGAATGTAAATGCATACTTAAATATGGAGTCACTGTGTGCCTTCACAGCATCTAAAAATACATATTAAAAACTGCAAATCATATGACAAAGTTCAGTATGATTCATTTGAACCCAGCACCATATTCAAGGTTAAAAAGAGATTTATGTCAAACTGCAATACACTTTTTTATCCTGCAATACTTCAAAAAGGTATAAACAACGTAGGCACAAATTCTGCCTGCTTCAAATAAGCACCACCATTGAGCTCACTCTTTAATAGGCAGCAGGTTTAAAACAAACATAAGGAAGTAATTCACACAACACACAACCAACGTGTGGAATTCGTTGCCATGCAAGATTGTAAAGATCAAAAGAAATAACTATGCAAAAAAAGAATTCCATAAGCTCATAGAGGATTTAGCCAAGATGGATACAATATCTCGCTTTGGGTGTCCCTAAATTTTACAGAATTTCCGTGGGTCACTTTTTCCTGTCACAAGGATTAGGTTTAATATCTACCGAGACTGATCTGAATTATATAGCTTTCATTAAAATGTAGTGAAATATGTTAGTTATCTTTGGTAAAAGAGCTATATTTAATAATAAATATTCAATACCTGACTTTTTTGTGTGCTTTTCTTGAACAAATTTATCTTGTTCCTTCTGAAAGTCTCCAATAATTGTCTAGAAGAAAAGGTAATTTCACTTAAAGAATGAAAGGAAATAGAATACATTACATAGTTATCTAATAACATTCAGAGAGCAAATAATTTGAAACACATTTCAAGTTGGCATGACAAGGTCTCTTATTTGAGACCTTACTATTTTGCCAGTTAGCTAAGCAAGAAAAGATCACATTAATTGTACAGACCCTAGCTCCTTACATGCACCCCAAACTCAATTTTCTCTCTAAGAACTGAAATTTGTGTATATTGTCTTCCAAAGTGATATGCATACTTTACTAACTTTGAAAAAAATAAATTTCATCAAGGTCTTATCAGTGTATTGTGCACATGCAATATTTGGTTATCCACTTTAGTACATACAATGCATTTATTTCCTGAATATCCGCACATTTAAATAAAGGTATCTGTTTAAAAAAGTATTACCCATTCAAACACACTCTGACCATATTTTTTAAAAAGTGAGGAAATTAAATGGCAGGGTATAAAAATACTAAATACCATGTTGCAGTACTATTTTACAAGTCACCAAAGTAAAAATGGTACTCAAAATAACCCCAATATTTGGCAGTGAAACCATGCTTACCTAATATAGAGTCAGACCTCCATGCTATGATATTGAATAATTCCTTGATTATTGAAAAATTATTAAATGTCCTCTGTTAAATCTGGATAATCAAGAATTTATTGTACTGTGAATTAAAGTTAAAATTGAAAAAGCATTGAGAAAGTGCAGAGAAGAGCTAGAAGCATGATTTAAACTTTACAAAATGCACCTTACTACAAAAGTCTTAAAAATGTCAATCTATTTAGTTTATTCAAGAGAAAGTTAAGAGGCAATTTGATCATAGTCTTAAGTACCAACACACAGAGAAGATATCCAACCCTAGCAGGTTATTTAAGTCTACCAGACCAGGGCATAAAAGAGGGGACTCTTCTGGCCTTAAAATCTATTGCTTCAAGACTCTATTAACATTTACACAATAAATACATAGTACTTCCATGTGCTAAGTTGGCAAAGTTTCTGGATGCTGTTGAAACTATAACTGGATTTCCTGGTTTTTCTGTGTAAAATTTCAGCCATAATTGGGAATTAATGTAATTGTTTGATTTAATGTATCCTCACAAGAGAATGGCATAGTAGGCTTAAGAAACTAGCCGCTAAAGTCATCTGTGGATAATTTTCTATGAATATTACTACTTTTGGGATATTAATAGACATCAGGTAATCTTTCTGATTTTTTTTTCTATTTTTACAGCACTGACAATTGCAGATGTGTGTCAAAACTATATTAGTTCAGATTCCACATTCCTACTCTCATGTGTAGGTCAATGGTACCTACAGACAGAATTTGCCATATGAGTTATTATGGCAAGTTTCACTTTATCAGTAGATTCTGGAAGAAAAAGGCATGACCATCTCTAACTCCAAATAAGATGAGACACACAGATCTTTGAATTAGGGAAGTTAAAATGCAATTAATTGTGTAGTCATGTAACAGCTGAAAATTTCAGCAGTTACACGGTGACACATGTGCAGAAAGTGGGGGACCAGCTCTCACCAGTCCCCCACTGCTGAAGAACAGGGAAGGAAGAGCTGTGTGTAACTGTGCACGTTAATGATGAGCACAGGCTCATCAATAAACCACGTAAACGGTTACACTTTCACATTCCTAGTTTGAATTAAAAAGAAGTCATGGTTTGTTATACAATGATCCATACAGTCTACAAAATTCTGATTCTTGCTTCTCAGCAACATTTAAAAGGCAGGTTGGACACCTGTGTTCCCTATTCCCAGTTAATCAAGTTCAAGGTTAGAGTCAGATCCCCAGGCCAGCGACTCAGGTAATTTCCCAAAAAGGCCTCCATGTCTCAAAACACTCCAATCTTGACCCTAGAGTGAATCTCACTGATTGTTTGAGGCAACAATCAACCTTCAAATTAAAGAAGCAAATAACTTTACTTGTTTTTCCTTTAAATGTGAATGCAAATAGGTATATGGAGCAGAAAGGGTTCTCAGACACAGATGTATAATTTCACTTTTATTAGCAGAAAAGAGAACAGGGAATTTCACTCTTTAATCATAAAATTTTGAAGTGGGGTAAGAAAGAAATCTAAGATTTTAAAGTGGTAATATTGTTTCTTCAATGTTATTGTTACCAAAAAGCCTATCATTAATTACACTGCTTCTTGCCTCTGTCTCTCCCCCACCAATGAAGTAATTCACTATTGTGTTTTTCAGGCTCTCCTCTCTTCATTTGTATTTTTAGAGGGGTTTTTTCCCCCTCTTCCCCCACCATGCCTTTACATCTGTTAGAATCTATGTTTTTATTTATACGGTTACACAAGTTTTCTGTATCTCTTATTCTCCCTTATCTAGGCCCTGCACTATATCAATTCTCGGCTAGAGTTGGATGCTGCTCCGTTAGTGAATCCAATAGAGAAGTGAGACACCAGGCAACAAAGCAACACTTTCTGCCAACCCAAAACATTACACAGACCAAAATATGCACTGCTTTGAATCATCCAGAGCAGAACCTTCTCTCTTTGGCTAGTCTCTCCATTTTCCAATTTGAATGCATCTTTCCCTTTTCTAACACCTCACGCCCCCATCCCATACATGTCTATGCCATTCTTACATCTAATGCCTTCCAGATGGTACTTCCAAATACAATACACGTTCTTACTTTTTATTTGAAAAAGTTTTATGACTAAGCTCATGCACAGTAAATCATGTCCCAAACAGTTCTCATGACATACTCAAGACCAAGCTTAACTGTTGCCTTTGCATGGATTCTACAGACAGTTACTGAAATTTCCTTCCACATGAAAGATTCAAACTATAGTATATTCACAAAATAAGTGAATCAGTATATCCAGAATCATAGCGACAACATACTTTTGTTAAGGACAGACAAGCTCACAAAGAAGATACCGGCAGACTACAATTAAAATAAAAATATTATTTCCAAAAATAATTATGGCTATTGTGTAAGAACACAAACAAGTTTACCTATATAGTACCTGTTGGTAACTGGGTTTGGTTCTTTAAAGGATTTGAAACCACAGACAGAGGAATACTTCTTTTTAGGGTTAAACAAAGATTTTTATTTTTCTATTTACTTTATAATTAATTTTCCATTTAAATCAATTCACTATTTTTGATTCTTTTAAGACAATGTAATATACAAATAAAAAGTAGAAAAACAGTACAATTAAAAAACAAGAAATAACAACTCCTCCTACAGATATACCCTCCAGATTTACTTTTAAACAATTTGTGGAGTTATCAAATATATAATACTCACGTTAAGAAAGATAGAAGCATTGCTTAGATTCAGGAGATATTCTTTTCTTTATGTCTCTCCTTTTCTTTGGATTTTTCGTTGCAACTTACGATCGGTGTTGTTCCCCTTTCGGAGCTTATGTGCGGCAGCAAGATTCAGTGCCGGGGACGGAGCCCTGGTTGATCAGACCTAGCTTTTTGGATTCGCAACCCATCCATCCTTGGTCTGTTCCATCCAACCTTTATACCCTGTTTTGGTATTTCGGTATTCCTCCACTCTCCTGACAATTGCTGACGTTAGATTTTTGTTGTCTCATTCTGCCCTTTCAAAACTTTCGTCTGCTCCATTTGGGGTAATCAGCACTTTGTTGCATTTTGCTGTCTGAGTTACTTACTTCCCTAAAAGCAGGGTTACTGTTGGTCATCCAATCAATTTTTGTTTTTTTATCTTACATCTCCTATATCTCACAATGCTACCTTTCCTTTACACTTACTGTTAAATTGGTGCTCATTTGACATATTCTAGGTAGGCCTAAACACCTTCCTTTCACAGTACCGTAAGAAATTCCAGAAAATGGTAGTATTCTCACTTATGCTAGAACAGTGGTTCTCAAACTGTGGGTTGGGACCCCAAAATGGCTCACAACATCATTTCAATGGGGTTGCCAGGGCTGACTCAGGCTTGCTGGAGCCCTTGGTTGAAGTTCAAACCCCACTGCCAGAGTTTCCAGTGTTGACTGGATGTATTCCTGGACATTTCATCACATGAAAAATCTTAAATTAAAGATTAATCTTTAATTCCTAGAGATTCCAGGCCAATCCTGGACGATTAGCAACCCTACCCATTTGCCCGGGCCACAGCAGAAGCCCTGGGTGGTTGGGCTCAGGCTACAGGGCCCCTGCCAGGGGGCTGAAACCCTTAGGCTTTGGGCCCCCTCCACCTGGAGTGGAGGGGCTTAGGTGGGCTCGGGCTTTGGTCCCCCATCTTGGGCTCATGTTGCAATTTTTGTCATCAGAGGTCGGTGTTCAGTGAAGTTTGAAAATCCTTTGTTACCCAAGTGGAATGACAGAAGCATTGAAATAAGTAAGAGACATTTGAAGCCTGTAGTTATCATGCCCTAAAGACAAGATATAAATATAGAAAACAAGCTACATGCATAGCAAAACTATCATAAAGGGTAATATAAAGAAAAACTAATTTTAAATTACAGAATAACCCTTGTACCGAAAGACCAGAGGATAATTTAAAAGAAAATCCTAATACGTACAAATATCAGAAAACAGACACAGATATTCATGCCACCTGAGGTTTATGATCACAGACCAAACCAGATAACAGACAATGGTATATATTTTCATTGTTTCCTTGCATTGTTTTAGGCACCCTTTTATATACCTGTCCCATTGTTACTGTTACTACAAAGACTTCATCACATATATCTGCTTATATGCAACCATTCACAAAACTCAATCTTACTTATCCTTTCGTCCCATAGCTTGAAAAGTTTACCAGATGAATATTATAGGCAGGCTGGTACCATAGCCCATTGTTAAGGCTGCCCAACACGGTCTTCAGTTGCTTATAATGTTGTCAAAATTTAATCTAGGCTGTAATTTCCATGCTAGTGTCTATCCCAAATTCAATTATTTTTTAAAATGTCAACCAATATGTTCCAGCCATTTTCAATAATGAGGCTAAGGAAAAATACATTGTTGTGCCCATGTTAAAAACTCTGACCACCTTTTCTTTGAAAAGTTCTCGGGCAATGACAGGAAACGTATGGCCTGCGGCCCACACATAGTTTGTCAGGGTAAGATGCTGGCAGGCCATCAAAACCATTTTTCATGGTTCACCATTCCCGGCCAACAGAAGATGCAGGAAATGGTGTGGGCTGCCGGGACTTGCTGGCTACCACTTCCTGCAGCTCCCATTGGCTGGACAGTGACTGTGGACAATGGGAGTTGTGGGCAGCAGTTCCTGAGGATGCAAGATAAACAACTTGTCTGGTGGCCCACCAGCAGCTTACCTTGATGAACTGTGTGCGGCCCACTGTTCTAGGGTCTGAATGCTTTGGAGCAGGAACTTCAAACGTGGGTGGGGCAGGGGGTGAACTTTGTGTCAAGGATGTGTCTTTTGCCATCCACATGAACATCTGTTTAGATATGCCCAAGTTATAAAACTTTGGAAAAAAAAATCTTAGTTTGCATATGCTCAGAAGAGATTTAGATTTTAATTCTCCAAAGATTCTATCTGCACTAAGCTGGACAATGCCAAGTTCAAACACCTGAACCAAAAGCAGGAAGTCTGTTTGCCCTGTGCTCTCAAAGTTGCTCACACACACACAACCCAGGCAGTGAGGAGGAAGCAGCCCGATTCAAATGCAGAGGATACAAGAGCCAAGCATGCAGAGAAGGCAAAGGGGACAGATTGGGACAAGGAATCTGGGGAAACGGAGTGGGGGGGGGGGAAGAGAAGAGATAGAAACTGAGACTGGGAGTTAAGGATGGGGGGGGGGAGAGTAGGGCAGAGGGAAGAAAGGATGGGAGAAAACTGCTCTGATGCAAAGCTGAGATGCAAGTGGAGAACTGGAACTGGCTGGGTAAAGATAGGTACAAGAAGCTGGCACATAGACTGGATGAGAAGCCCAGGGAAGGAGATTGGAATTGGGAGACAACAAGAGAGTGGGGAAGGGAGAAAGATTGGATGATGTGCTGGTAGGACTGTTTGGGCTAAGAATCTGAAGACAAGGATCCAGAAGGCTATGGGGGTAAGACTAGGACTTGTTGGACAAGAAGATTGGGATGAGAAGCCTGAAAACTAGAGACTGGGATTGGTTAGGTAAGGAGAATGGGACAGGGATGAAAAGTAGGGATGTTAGATGTTGTGTAATTGAATAGTTGTGTAACCACATGAAATCTTAGCGGTTACTCAACTATCCAATAGTCCCCAGTGGCAGGGCCAGCGGCTAATGTGCTCCTGGCCCCACTTCTGAGGAGCCCCCCTGCCACCCCAAGCTGCTGCCTCTGTTTAAAAACCAGCTCCCTGCCACTCTGGGCTGCTGCTTCTGATAAAGAGGCAGCAGCAGAGGGTAGCAGCAGCCCCTGTCTGTGGGGTGTTCCAAGCTCCCCACGAACAGAGGCTGCTGCTGTGGAGCAGCTTCTGTCTGCAGGGAGCTGGGACCCCCCAACAGACAAGGGCTGCTGCCGTGGAGCAGCCTTTGTCCATGGCGGGCCCAGGCTTGCCACGGATAGAGGCTGCTCCGTGGGATGTGGAGCGGCCTCTGTCTGCGGGGAGCTTGGGACCCCCCGCAGACAGAGGCTGCTTTACGGCAGTCTGCCCTGCCCACCCCCCATGCTGCCACCTCTGACAGAGACAGCAGCAAGGTGGCATCACACAGCAGGCGCTTGGGGAACCGGCTTTTAAGCTGGCTCCCCCCAACACTGACTCCTCCTTCCCCCACTCCCGCTGTCTCTGCAGGAGGCAACAAGTGTGGGGCAGGCGGGTCCTCGGAGCTGGCACATGTGAAGAGCTGGCTTGAAAGCCAGCTCCCTGCGTGTATCAGTTCCAGTCTACCCCCCTCATCCTCCACATTGCTGCCTCTCTATCAGAGACAGCAGCGTGGGGGTAGCAAGAGAAGGTGGATCCAGTGCTTGTGGGGAGTCAGCTTTTAAGCCGGGGGGGAAATGCGTGTAGTGACAAGATTAACTGATTAAGTCTAGGCTTATCGGTTAATCATGTAGTTGTGTACATGATGACATCCCTAAATGAAATGTCAATGGCTAGAAAAAGGTCAGGACTGGAACATAGGCTGGAGGTGATAGGACAGTAGGGGTCAGGGCTGGGGCAATGGGAAAAAGATTCTATGCCTCCTGAACTTAGAATGCATCCCAAGATTTAGTCTCACCATTCCCTCTGAAGTCAGCAAATATCTGTAAAACCCACTAGAAAAGTGTCTTATCCCATCACACTGTAATGCACAGAGGACACCACTTACTATTGCTATCAGTTACTTTGTTAGCTGACACAGAAAAGGTTCACGTGAGTTGATCTGACCTGTGACTGCTCTGTTGCACCCCCACCTCCACCCCCAGGCCAACTGAGACTTGGGAACGGGGGAGTGTGCGAAGTCTCCTCCCCCCGCCAGCAGCATGCCGCACCAGAGGGAACTGCGTGCCCCTGGCGGGAGGAGGAGACTTTGCACGGTCCCCCCTACCTCCAGACCAATCAGGGTCTGAGGGCGAGGGAGCATGCAAAGTCTCTTGCTATCTACCCCATCCTGCCAGGAGGGAACCGCGTGCCCCTGCCAGAGCGGGGTGGGACACAAGAGACTTTGTACGCTCTCCTGCCCTCAGGCCTGATTGGCATGGGGGCGGAGAAGCACGTGAAGTTTCCTCCCTTGGGCAGGGGTGTATGGCACCAGAGGGAACTGTGCGTCCCTGGCGGGGTTGGGAGGGGGAGCCAGAGATTATGTTCGCTCCCCCACCCCCAGGGCCTTCCCAGGGGCTGGGAGGGGCCTCCTAAACTAAGGGGCAAGCAAGCTAGCTTCCTTTCTTTCCTAATCTTAACGGAAGGAAGGGGCAAGGCCAAGAGACTTTGAGTGCTCTGCCGCCCACAGAGCCTGATTGGCCTGGAGGTGGGGGAGTGCATGAAGTCTTTGTCCCCTGTCCTACCAGGGGTGCCCGGCGCCTAGAGAGAACCACCAGCTGTTTTGAACATCTGGTGGTTCCCTCTAGGTGCCGCGCACCTCTGGTGGTGTGAGGAGACTTCCTATGCTCCCTCCGCCTCCAGGCCAATGGGGGACGGGGGAAGGAAGGAAGGAAACAAAACAGCTGGCAGTTTTCTCTAGGTGCTGGGCACCCCTGGCAGGGGGATAAAGACTTCACGCACTCCCCCACCCCCAGGCCAATCAGGGTCTGTGGGAGGGGAGCACTTGATGTCTCCTGGCCCCGCCCCTTCTGCCCAATGCCCCACCCATTCCAGGGTAGCATGCAACCACTTCAGAAATTCGTGAAGTGGCCCCCTTTGAAAAATTATTGCCCACCCCTGATCTAGAGGTTCCAACTCTGCTGGTGACCAATATAGATGGCAATATGATGCCACAGGGTGGAATTTATTTTTCAGTTTGCTTTTTCAAAAAATAATAAAATAAAAAATTGTGCACCTAATAGCTTATTTTAAAAGAATATTAGGGTTCAGAACTCAGGAGTTCAGAAATGCCAGAATAAAAGTGGCTTTTGTGCAGTAAATAAGGCTTAGTGCCACACACTGAATTCTGAGGAGAAAACAAGAGATTGAGTCGCTGCTTATTAAGTAAGCACTGTCCAATAATGTCTGTAACAGTTTTTTTGTAATATGTATATAAAATAACCAGTCATGTTTATATTATAATGCCTTGATTGTTTTAATATTTTTATTATGTATTAGCTATCTTACAATTAAGATTGCTATATAGTAATTACATTTCTGTGCGAGAGATTTTCATTAATAATTTTCCTTGAAATGCCCATTCTGCAGAAACACATCAGTCAAATAGTGAAACAAAATTTGATTTATGTATTAATTCAACCTAAAAATATGCAATTATAAAAACAGTTTTGGGGAGGGTTGTTTACGGCAAACCATTGTACAGGCCAGACTCTCTATACAAATGCTGATGAATAAATTTTGAAATAAAACAGATAATAGGAATATATAACAGATCAGTTTCACATAATATAGAAATACCTTATCAATGATAGTATCAATTTTGCCTTCTTCTACAGACTTCTTTATAGTTTGTGCAGTTTCGGCAACCGATTCAGATATCTTTTTTGTAGCAGCAGTCGCAAAATTGAAGAGATAACCTTTCACAAACGAAAAGAGATTAGAGATTTAAATATTTCTTCATATCCAATTTTTCAGTTATGTTTTCTTTTCTCATTATACATTTTTAGACACCCTGTCTGAAAGTCTTACTTTTAACAAAAGCTCTAAAACAGAATTACGTATACTGGCTTCTTACTACTCTAGAAGGCCTCTTCGTAGGTGAACCATATATTTCTATCCTTTTTAAACATTTTTGTCACTTATGGGGTGGAACTGTTTAGCCAAAACTTTTTTTTAACAGATAAGCTATTACACTTTTAAAGCGCCTTTTTATTTATGAGACATTAACTTATGAAGAAGCTTACTAAGATTCAGCTGAACTTTGACAAGAGAATTAAAAAACAGTACAATTCCACATTTTTTGAATCAGCAAAATAATTTACAGCATTTCATGAGATAGATACAATGAATACCTGATCAAATGAGTATAACATTAAATATCTTTTTAGAAGCTGAATAATAGTCTGCCTTATTAATTTTTTCCTTTTCCACTTTTAGAAACACAAGAAATACTGTTTGCAGAGACTTTAAGCTAACATGGCTCCACTCTTTACTTTTCTGAATACATCAGAATAAGATATTACCTGAAGAGCACAACAGAGTGCTAATGAAACTATTGCTAAATAATATTTTTTACTTTAGGACGGTACTGGAAGGGACAAAGGAGACAAAAGAGGACTATATGGGTAAACAGTGGCCCTATATTTTTTGCTTTTAAACTTGATAGTGAGGATACAGTGCTTGGAAGGCTGAGAATTAAATGTAAGCCACTAGCCTTAAAATGTGTGACAAACAATAATAACTTATTATTGAGGTACTTTGAAATGGCATGGGATTGGTTTCTTTTTTCAGATGTTATGCTTATGGTGCCATGTGAATATCTAGAATGCATTCTAGACAATTATTTAGCAGGTGTAAAGTTTTCTCCAATCTTACTTGTGATTCAATAGATCTGATGCCAATAAATTGGTACAATTTAACACTATGATCATATAATGATTTTAGGCAGAAGCAATTTTAGATCTAAATTAAATGGTACATCTCAAAAGAGGAATAATTGAGAGTGTGATTCAGAATCCAAGTGACATCACAAGGGAGGAATGAAACATTTTAATCATTCTAGGAAGGTCAAGATGAAAATTCAAAAACTGCTGACTTTCAGAAACAACTGGCACTTCAGGTATTACCAACTCTTTCTGTAAAAAAAAATACCAAAACTTCTTTCCTTTCTAGAACTTCAGGTCCACAAGACCACCTACATTTCAGGAATATCAACTTAATTCTTTAAAAAAACCCACACATAAAACTGTTATCCTCATTATTATATGCAAAATAGTTGTCTGTTTCGTTTACCCCTGACACAAAGAGTTAAGAACAAAGAGCTAGAATCTGAACCAGATAATATTGACTACTCCAGCTGACTACATTAATTCCACCACACAAAAAATGTTTGGCTCCAACACACACAAAATGCTTAAAGTTTTTAGGAATACTGTCAAACGGATCCCTGACCTTGTTGACGAAAATCACCAAAGAATGACGTCCGCTACTAATGGACATCATCATCTCCTGAGAAATGACACTAATGCTCATGAAAAATCAATAGTTCATCTAATCTTCAAAAAGCCCTACCCCATGAAGATGCTCTCTCCAATCATATTCGTATATCTAACCTCCATTCCTAAGAAAAGCCACTTAAAAAGCAATGACAATAAAACTTCAACATATGGTATCTGACAGCATCTTGGGTGCTTTTCAATTAGGATTCAAACTGTGATGTGTATCAGAACTATGAGACTTTCCTTGTGACAATGCATGTAAAAATAACCTAATGTGACAGTTTTTAGTCATGTCATTTATGCATCCCAGGAAGGATGATTAGATATCATGGTATCAATGCAGGATAAGACCCTACTTATATAGCAGTCATGTTTGTCCTATCTAATTAACATTCCTGAACCGCTACACAGGTTACAAAATAAGTCTATCAAAATATACTACCGTTCCACTTTTATGAGTGGACATGTCCGGAGTAGACAGCATAGCATTACAAATACCACCCAAAGAACCCAGAAAAGGTTAATGTGCAAATATGTTTTCCCAAAAACCTTCACTTGTTGAGTGGCTCTCTATTGTTTTAGTATCTACATTAGACAGCTCAGAGGGGTAATGAGACACTACAGCATTCACTGGTAACAATGTACTGACAACACACAGCAGTACATCTCATACGAACATAAGAATGGCCATACTGGGTCAGACCATTGGTCCATCTGGCCCAGAGATTCTCAAACTTCATTTGAGAAGTTTGAGAAGCTGGGTCACTATCCTCCCCTTTTCATCAAAGATTCTTGACCTTTCAATTGTTAAAACAGGATACAGCCTCAAGCTTTTGATAATAGCTTAGAAAAAGACACAGAATCAATGGATGCGTAGGAAATGCACAGCTCTTATGATGATGTGTGCAATCAGCACACACCTTACTCCATGTGTCCTTGCTTTAAGCATGTGTCACTTCTGTAATACTGTTAGGAAAAAAAACTATGCAGACAAAAACCAGCAGAATCTGGCAACCCTGTGTATAGGCAATGGTAAACAAATGTCTCGTAGACCACACATAGAACTCCAATGGGCTGCATGTGGCCCTCAAGCCACAGGTTGCCCACCACTGACAGACAACCTCTGTCTGAGGTAAACACCTTATTTATTATTTGTAACAAAACTCACTGTAACTGAAAGATTACAGAAAATACTGTTAAAATATTTTCAGTTTGTTTTTACTTTGGAGAGCAAATTTATATACTGTAGTAAGTCTTTCAGAACAACAGTGGAAATAGACATTTGAAAAGTAGGGAAATGTGCCACTAGAATATTGGGGTTAGGCTTGCATCCAAAACTACTTTAAAAAAATGGTGCCAAAATTTCAAATTTGGTGGTGCCCCTTGAACAGTGCACAGCAACATCACAGAACTATTAAGAACACATGCTTCACATATATCCTATTCTCTGGTTTTTATAACTAAGTTATCGACATCAGAAATACTGAAATTTGTAATTAAAACTATAGAAAGGAACTTCATTTTCAGCTTCCAATTTTATTTGCATGGGCATCTTTTGAAAGTCCCGTGTAGGTTGAAAGAGATAAAGGAGAGGTCCATGTTTGTGAAACACCACATGTTAGCTGTTACATATCATAAACCTTTGCCAGAATTACACCACAGAATGTAATACATACATAATTTGCAAAGCCTAGGCAAGTGAAATAAACGATTGGAGTCTTGAAAGTTGAAGAGCCCTGGACCTTATCTTCACTTGTGTGGGTGGGAGAGGGGAGGAGAGGTTTTAAATTAAGTCAGCTAACATGACTTGAAATACCAGTTGGCAGTTAGCATAGACTGTGTGGCACCTTTAATATTGTCTCCTGCTGATATGATAAACCAAACTCCCTCCTTAAAGATATCAAACAGTGTCTACACTAGACGTTACAGTGTTTTGACTAGGAAAAAGATGTTTTTTACTGACTGAATTAACTCAAACACGACACTTCAACCCAATTGAAATCTTACTTAATACCACACTTTAACAGTTTTAGCTAGATTTTAACAGATCAAGTTATGAGTCCCATTTATGTAATAACTTGATCTGCTACAATTAAGTTAGAACCAGTTTAATACCTTTATCTGGTGTTGAGCAGTTTTCAATAGCTAAACAACCTGCATCTTTAAAAAGGCACCTTTTGTAGCCAGAGTTTATGTGATAACATAATTCTTAAGAAGCACCTTTTTGCCTGACCTAAGTGCAGGTATTTTACTAATGTTTCATTTAAGGCAGTGAGATTTAACTTAATTATATTGGTAAAATCTGAAGCATTTGTGCTAGTAAACAGGTGACTTTGTGGTATAGCTTATTCTGCTTTCTTAATGGTAAGTTACCCAAGTAGAAGGGAATTTTATATCTGTATTACTGTATCAACACTTCCAGGGGTTGTACCAGTTTAGTTAAAGTGATATAATTTTTGTGTACAGATAAACTCAGAGACACTGATCTGAGTTTTATCTTTATTAAGATATTTACTATTTTCACAACACTGCTGGAAGTTCTCCCAGCCCCAGACTGAAAGAGCAGCTGTATTGCTCTCCCCAAACACCTTTATAGGGTATGTCTACACTACAGAGAAGATCAAAGTTGCCACTGTCGATCTTCCAAGGTTTAAATTAGCAGGTCTACTGAAGACATCCTAATTCGAACTTAGAGGGGATCTCCAGTCGATGCTGGTACTTCTGTTTCCACATAGAATAAGGGAAGTACAAGGGAGAGGGTTCTCCATTTGACTTCCTGAAGCGTGGACAGCGCCAAAAGTCGAGTTAAGATACTTCTACTTCAGCTATGCAATTAATGTAGCTGAAGTTGTATACATTAATTTGACATTATCCCATAGTGTAGCATACCCCTAAAGCTTTAACTTGTGCTAGGAAGCTACTCTGGGGGACAGGGTGTGAAGGCAGCAGGGCAACTCCCATGGGATGAGTATTCAACATGTGTCATGGTTGGCTGGGGGTGTGTAGGGGAGAGATGAGATCAATGCGGGCGAAATGGATCAGCATCTGAGGGGAAGTTAGTTGTCCGAACTGAAGGAGCCGGTCGGTATAAGTATGTGCGTCTGTGTGTGATTATGGAGGAAAACAGCGGTGGAGGCTGTCAGTGCGCGGGGCCTCAACTCAGGGATGTCAGTGGGCGGGAAGGGGCACAGCGCGCTCAGGGGATGAGGCTGGCATGTGCGCAACGGGGTGGGGGCGAGCACCAGTTGAGGGGCAAGAGGGGACGAGAGGTCTTGGGGGGGTGGGGTGGGGCTGCCGCGCCGGGAAGTCCCTACAGAGCAGCGGCCCCGCGGCCGGTTCCCACTGCCGGCCTTGGGTAGGACACTCACTGCCGAATCCCTTGGCCTGGCTTAGCAGCGGGTCCGGATCCACCTGCAGCTCCACCTGTTCCTGGCTCCGCACGGCCGGGTCCCCGTCGGCGCCTCCGGCTTCGCTCCGCTCGTCGGGGCCGCTGCTCTCAACGGGCGGAGGCTTCTCCTCCTCGCCCGCCCGCTCCAGCCCGAACCAGGTGCCCAGCCCCCGCAGCATCCCACAGGAGGTGGCCTTGGCCACTCGCGGTGCCGGTTACCGGCCTCCGCAGCCGTTCCCAACGGCTCTAACCGAAGCCTCCAGAGCACAAGAGCGACAACAGTGTATCCGGAAACCGGCGTCTTCCGTGTCGAGTTACGTCACTTCCGTCGGTCACCAGACAGAGAGAGAGAGACGCTCTATACTCCCTCTCGATTTCTTCCACGGGGAGGGGACAGGAAGAGGCGGGGGCAGACCGAGTGAGTGAGGGCAGCTACAGATGAGGGGGAGGGAAAAGAAGGGGGCGTAAGTGGGGGGATTTGGGATGCAGGAGTTTCCTGCTCTCTCCAGAGTTTTTCCATGTGGGATTGTTCATTAAAGTCTGGCAAGTGCATATACAAATATTGCAGCCTCGCTGTTTCTGGAAGGCATAGGCGGAAGGGGGGGAATCCACTATGAAAGAGAACTGAGAAGTAAGCATAAAGAGCAGAGGCAGTAACAGAATCATATCCATACGTGATGCAGGAAAATGTTTAAAATTAATAAAAAGCATCTATGGCAGGGGTGGGGAACCTTTTTTAGGTCTGGGCAACTGATCCACAGAAAAATCAGGCGCTGCACACAAGTGAGAAGCAAAATCACCCACCCCTCCCCAGCATGGGCTCCCCAATGCTGGCGGGAGCCCCAAGCCTCAGGAGCAGGAGCCGGAGCCAGGCAAGACAGTGGCTGCATCCAGCCCCCGGGCCTTAAATTCCCCACTTCTCATCTATGGTATATATAAAATAACATTTACAAAAATAAACTAATTCCTGAACAATCCACAAAACTGGAAAGAGTTTATTGTGCCCTGTCTTTTAGAGCTCAATTCTGCTTTGTGCTTGGAGTAGGGATGTAAATGGTTATTTCCTATTTTATTTCCTGTTTTCCAGTACCTCAAACCAGGAACAGTTGCATCATGTCTCTAATAATGCTTAAAGACTTTGCACCCTTATTAGATTTAAATTTCATTCCTTTTCAAAATGAGATTCTAAACAATGAAATCAATAGGACACTGCAAAGATGCAATGGTTCAACTGCATGAATTTAGCTGTATGATCAGGGCTTACATACCAATGCAGGGAGTTGTGACGAACATCTGTGTGCTAACATCATCTACCTCCATTGTCTGTATCCCTCACATTCTTTAGCAGAAATTCCCAAGGGATTGGAAAAGAGAGAAAACATAGGATTTATTAGTAATTTAAATATTATGGAAACTTTTGAAAGCACTAGCAATGTTATGGTAAAAACAGTGGGCTTTTGGAGCTACAGATGGTGAGATTTTCAAAGTCAACATTTTAAAAAAGTATAGCTAGTGGCCTTGTCACAGAAAATGCTCATATTAAAATGTATCTATTATTATCATCAGCAGCAGTTTAATGTGAAAAAGTGCCCCAGGTCCCAGGGTGCTGGAACAGTTTTTCTAGTGGGGGTGCTGAGAACCACTGAACCAAACTGTAAATCCTGTATATAATGGAAACTACTTTAAGCCAGGGGGTGTTGCAACCCGCAAACCTCCCACCCCCTAACTCCTAGATCCAGCAACCTATGCCTAAACCTGTACAGGGCGATGAGATAAATGTCTGTGCACCAAGCGTCCAAGGCTGGTATATGCAGATCAAGTAAAAATATCTGAGGAAAAGTGCCTGCGGGGCAGAGCGGGTGCGTGTGTGCGAAGGGCACAGTTTGCAGCGAGTCTCCAGCAGCCCTCTGGCTGACAGACCCTTCTCCTTCCCCAGCGAGCCCTCCTCCCTCCTCCAACCTAGGGGCCTGCTTGGGGAAGGGTTCAGCTCTGGCTGCGTCGCGGGTTCCCTCTGGCGGCTGCCCGGAGACTCCCTCTCTGCCTCCCGCCTGCGGCTGGGGAGGAAGAACCTGCAACAGCCGCTGACACGCAGCCCGCGCCCAGGTAACTCTGCCTCCGCCTGCCCGGCCCTGCGCGGCCTCCGGGGACCGGCTGCGGCAAAGGCTCCCCGGGCCGGGCGGATTCCCCCGGGGGCGGTGCTGCTTTGAGGCGCCCTGGTGCTAGGGCGGCGGCAGCAGCAGCAGCAGCAGCAGCGGCGGCGGCGGGTTTGGGCTCCTCCCTCTCCCCTCTCGCCGCTGGCGGGGGCTGGGGGGTCTGTCACCCCGCTCTGGCTCGCCCAGGGGCGGGCTGAAGTCCCGAGGGCAGTGGGGTGACACGAGGGAGCGGGGGTGTTAGCTCCTGCCCCCTTCAGCCGGGCAGCAACGGCCGTGTTGTTTGTGTGCACACGTGAATCGCCAGGGCCGTCTACTGAGTGAGCCGTGCCAGCCCCGAGCCCCCTCCCCTGTAAACGCCCCGGCGCCACGCCGGTCTTGCCTGACACAGGAGTAAACACGGAACCCTTTGCTAGTCATCCTCCTGCCAGCCTATTGCCTGGTAGCACACTAGGGAAGTGACCCATGGCTGAAAGTTTAACTGGCAGGATGCCTAGAGGAGGAAGCTTATTCAGCATCGTTGTTAAACTCATGATAGAGATCGTGTTCGGCTATTTGATAGGGTTGAAAGCCACTTGGGTCTACCTGCATGAGCAAGTGAGCCCTTTTCAGCACTAACTGAAGCCAGGCAATGTGTTGTGGTTAGATATTGTCAACAACATATATTTTGCTAGAGTAGATGAGGCCTTTAGCTCCCTTACTCCTCCTTGTGCTCTTCCTAATATTTTTTCATATTTAGACATCTTGAAGTCATACATTAGATGCAGTGAAGCTTGAGAATCCCTAAATTAGTCGAATTTGATGAATATTTATTTGCTTTCACATTTCTTTTGTCATTGTTATTGAGTTGAGACCTGTAACTAGCCCTCAGCAGCATAGGTCATATACTATATAAGCCATGTCCCTGACTAGACAGTTATTTGGACCTAGATCTGATCTGTGCCCTGAGTGTCAGGAGGTACTAATAAACCCTGCACACAGAAAACTACAAGCCTTCAATTTTTGTTGTTAATAAATTTGCTAAAACTAATGTATGAGAATGAAGTCCATTAACAGAAATAAAGTATTGAAATATACCCAGTCGTTGGGCTGGAAGAGGCACTAGCCAACCATTTTAACCATTCATTTAAAAAAAGTTCCTGAAATCCTTTTGACAGCAAAAATTACTTCACAACCCCAGCAGCAGGGACTGAAGCCTGAGCTTGTCCAAGCCTCACTGTGGGGTGGAGGGTGGGGGCAGAGAGGGAGGAGTGAGCCTGAGCCCACTGCTCAGGGCAAGGGGGCCAAAGCCCTTGAGCTTTGGCCCCAAGCAAGTGGGGCCTATCATTTGACTTCTACTGTCCAAGGCTGAAGCCCTTAGGCTTTGGTTTCAGCCCCGGGCTCCAACGAGTTTAAGCCAGCCCTGGTGACCCCATTCAAAGGGGGTCACAACTACGGATGTAATAACCTATAACCAATAAACAAAAGCTTATAGGTTAATGCTATAGACTACATGCATTTCCCTCTTCCCCCTCTCCCTGCCAGTAAATTTTTTAGCAGCCTGGCTCAGTCCTGACTTGCGATCGGTCTGGGACCTACCCCTGCTGCCGCTCTACATTTAAAATGTATTAGGAGCTGGGTGGGCAGGCAGCCTGGCTCATGCTGGGTCCGGGACCTACCCCCGTTTCAGCTCTGCATTTCAAGTGTATTAAGAGCCCGATGGGCAGGCAGCCCAGCTCAATTCCAACTCGTGTCGGGTCCAGGAGCTTATAGCCCCCCTAAACAGGGACTTCTGCCACCCTGTGCTGCTGCCTCTTTCTCAGAAGCAGCAGCACAAGGCAACAGGCATCCAGTCCGCAAGGGGAGCTGGTTTTTAAACTGGCTCCCACCTGGCACCCTGCGCTGCTGCCTCTGATACAGTGGCTGCCAGTCCCACTCCCGGGGACTATAGAATAGTCAACTAACTGATAAAATTTCATTAGGTTACTCAACTATTCAATTAACCAATATTTAACATCACTAGTCACAATCCACTTAGGGGACCTGACCTACTATTGAGAACTGCTGTATTAATTCATTTTCAGTAAAAAGTTGCAGGTTTGAGGCACAATCCTGCAAACTCTTACAAAAATAACTTGTGTTAATAGAAGCAGTTAATCCTGAGTAAAGTTAGTCACAGGTATATTTACATAATGGCAACCTACTACCTTCAGTGTTTTTTGTTTTGTTTCACTTTCCTAGCTAATTTTTGTCAAATCTTTTCTCTGTTCATCTGAGAGTCATGAGATCTTTGGAAATAATATTTTCATTTATACAAATGAAACCACGACCTACGAAATGCTTCTAATTTGGCTTTTAAAAATGAAAGTAAAAGACTACTGCCCAGGGAGCACTGCATAGTCATGTCAAGCATGTGAGTCAAAAGAGAAAATGAAACTGCTTGAATAGCTTGGCTGCCACTTTCAAAAGCATTTGTGGCCTGTCAGGTCCCTTTAAATTTTTTCATTCTATTGTAAGGCTGTTCATGTGAGCTCCTGGGCAACATGAAGTCCTACTCAAATTAATTTGAGATTTTTAATTGACTTCACTGGGAGCAAGATGAGTGTTCATGCCCCTACAAACTCTTAGGGAAGTGAATAGTCCTGTTGAATTAAACAGGACTACTCACTTGCCTACAGTTGTTGACATTCATAAGTGTTTAACATTTCCAAATTAGTATTTTTTCTCCCAGAAAGAGGGATGAATATTGCAGCAGTTGGAGGAGGAATCAAAATGCAAATAGATGGGACCAAAATCTTAAAAATAAATAACAAATAAGAAACTCCCTCAAAGCAGTAGGAGTAGTAGGAAAATTAGTATTAATATGAATTATTTTCCCTTTCCTGTATGGGACAAAACTTGTAAATTCTGCAAGTCTTTGAACTGTGGAACCTATGAAGTTCTAAATGATTTTTCTGGATACTTCTAGAGTTTGAAAAAACGTACGTGATTGCCAGTTGCAAGGAAGATATATTCAATTCAATAACTAGCAATAACCATTCATTTAAAAAAGTTCCTAGATTCCAAAATCTTCCAAGTGAGAGCCAGTGTAATGCTGTTTTCTTAAGTCAGTAGAAGGAGAACGCTAGTGCCTTTGCTCATAGCTTTCTCAAGGATCAACTGACTGATTAGACTGGGGTCTATTTTGTTGCTGCTGTCAGACGGTGGGAAAAAGTGAAGATGAAAAGAATTTGTTTAGTTTCACTTTGTAGATGATTTGGAAAGTTATGATGAGCACAGACAATAGAGATGTTAATGGAAGGAGGAAGACCTCACACAACAAATGGATTCAAAGAAATGAGAAGGGTATTAGATATTCCTGCTCCCCTCGTGGCATCAA
This sequence comes from Pelochelys cantorii, assembly GCA_032595735.1. Lineage (NCBI taxonomy): Eukaryota > Metazoa > Chordata > Testudines > Trionychidae > Pelochelys > Pelochelys cantorii. Next base: position 138,900,205 of record CM064326.1, on the reverse strand, counting down.
CCAGAAGATTGTGGAAGGTGTAGAATATCAGAGACCCTCCCCTCTTTTCTTAGGAGCATCAGAAGCTATAGTAGAACATCAGAGTTACAAACACCAGAGTTATGAACTGACCAGTCAATCTGCATACCTCATTTGGAGTCAGAAGTATGCAGTCAGGCAGCAGCAAAGACAAAACAGAATAAATAAAAAATGAATCTACTAAAAAAGAGGGAAAACTTAAATAAAAGACTTGACATGGTAAGGACATTGCTTCTGTCCTTGTTTCATTTAAATTAGTATGGTTAAAAGCAGAATTTTTCTTCTGCATAGTAAAATTTCAAAGCTGTATTAAGTCATTGTTCATTTGTAAACTTTTGAAAGAACCAAACTAAGTGATTGGGCAAAAAATGGCAAATGAAATATAATGTTGGTAAATGTAAAGTAATGCACATTGGAAAAAATAATCCCAACCATACATGCAATATGATGGGGACTAATAGAGCTACAATTACTTAAGAGAGAGATCTTGGTGTCGTTGTGGATAGTTCTCTGAATACATCCACTCATTGTTCAGTGGCAGTCAAAAAAGCAAACAGAATGTTAGGAATCATTAAAAAAGGTATAGAGAGTAAGACAGAGAACATTTTATTGCCTCCATATAAAAACATGGTATGCCCACATCTTGAATACTGCATACAGATGTGGTCGCCTCATCTCAAAAAAGATATATTGGCACTGGAAGAGGTTCAGAAAAGGGCAACAAAAATTATTAGGGGTTTGGAACAGCTCCCATATGAAGAAAGAATAAAAATACTTGGACTTTTCATTTTAGAAAAGAGGAGACTAAGGGGGGAATATGATAGAGGTCTATAAAATCATGACTGGTGTGGAAAAAGTGAATAAGGAAAAGTTATTTACTTATTCCCACAATATAAGAACTAGGGGGTTACCAAATGAAATTAATAGGCAGCAGGTTTAAAACAAACAAAAGGAAGTTTTTCTTCACTCAACATGCAGTCAACCTGTGGAACTTCTTGCCAGAGAATGTTGTGGAGACTAGGGGTACGTCTACACTTGCACCCTAGTTTGAACTAGGGATGCAAATGTAGGCGACGAAAATTGCTAATGAAGTGGGGATTTAACTATCCTGCGCTTCATTAGCATGATCTCGCCGGCACGTTACTCCGCTCAACAGCTGTTTTGAAAGTGAAAGTGCGCACTGGGACGTGTTAGTTCGAACCAAACCCCTTGGTTCAAACTAATGTTACTCCTCATTTGAGGAGTTGAGTGGAGTAACACGCCGGCAAGATCATGCTAATGAAGCGCGGGATATTTAAATCCCCACTTCATTAGCAATTTTGGTCGCTTACATTTGCATCCCTAGTTCAAACTAGGGTGCAAGTGTAGACATAGCCTAAGACTGTAACAGAGTTCAAAAAAGAGCTAGATAGATTCATGGAGGTTAGGTCCATCAATGGCTGTTAGCCAGGATGGGTAGGAATGGTGTCACTAGCCTCTGTTTGTCTGGAAGTGGGCTACAGGGGAGGGATCACGTGATGATTAACTGTTGTATTCCCTCCCTCTGGGGCATCTGGTATTGGCCACTGTCGGCAGACAGAATACTGGGCTAGATGGACCTTTGGTCTGACCCAGTATATCCATTCTTATCTTTTCCTTGCAGCTCACTGGTCAAGGGAGAATTTTGTGTCATCCTCTGGCAGAACATATCAATTAATTTTTTCAAGCACTTGTTTTAATATTGCTACAATAATGATATTTTAGCTGATGGAGTGCCTTTCTAGGTTTGTGAATAAGCTCCATGACCAGGTATACATTCCACTGTATGTACTCTAAAGTATTCATAATGTTATTAGAAATCTGTATGTAAACATTCACATAGGTTAAAGTATGTGACATTCTTTTAAAACATTTTGTGCATTTTAAAATTGCCACATACAAGGCAAATTTCAAAATTTACAAGTGTTTGTGGTCTACATGACAGCCAGCTGTTATTATTGATATTTATTTATTTACATTGTTGCACTTTGTTGGTTGGTCATCTCCGAAAGATTAGAAGAGACATTGCTTAGCAGTAAACCCACTCCCCTTATGGTGATCAGCAACAGAGGAATGTTGTGTTTTGGCTAAGGGGGAACCCTGGCAGAAGTAGGAGGGATAAAGGGGTGGGAGGACCTGAAAAGAGAAAATGTAATTGCAGTAAATTTGTGCGTGTGTATAGTAAAATTGATTTCACTTATTTTTCAAATGAGTGCAATTTTTGAAATTTCTTACAAGTTGCTGTATTTGGATGGACTCGGAAGCCTGAACACCATTGATACCAGTGGGGCTCTGTAGGCAAGTAGAGGTCAAGCTTTGTTGTTGGAACTGTTTTCAAGTTTTACACTATTTCTTGTGTATGCAGTACTGTAGTTGTGTTCATAGCAAGTAGGATGTTAACATGCATTTATGTGTGTAAAAGTGTATCTGCTGAAATTTCCAGCCGTTACATGTTTACACACGGGGGAGGCGGGAATGAAGGTGGGAGCTGGTGCTTGCTGAGAGCCAACTTTTAAGCAGGCTCCCCATGAGCACTGGCTCGTGTTTCCCTCCCTCCTGCTGCCTCTGTATCATAGGCGGGGGTGGGGCAGTCGGCTTGGCGGGAGCCCATACTCACAGGGAGCAGGCTTCTAAGCCGGATCTCCGTGTGTCCTGGCTCCTGCCTGCTTGTCTGCCTGTCCTCCCCTGCGCAGCTGCTTCTCTATGAGAGGCAGAATGGAGGTGTGTGCGTGTGGGGGGGGGGGGTGAGATGGCTTCATGAGAACCAGTGTTTGGGGAGGAGCAGATTTTTAAACTGGCTCTCCGTGAGCACTGGCTCCCCCCCCCCCCCACTGCCTCTGTGGAAGTCAGGGGGGAGGTGACTCCATGGGAGCCAGCACATGCGGGCTTTTAGGCTTCCACCTTCCCCTCTCCCCCCCCGCTGCCTCCAATATAAAGGCAGCAGGGAGAGCGAGAGCTGCATGTAACTGAGAGGGTTACCCAATGAGTCCAAGCTCATCGGTTAACCATTTTCTCGACTATAGGATGGCCCTGCTATAAGTCACCCCAGTATACATCTATTCCACACTAAAGTCATTGATGCTTGTAGGAACTGATGCATTATAAGTCCTCCCTTTCCCTGCTCTTACGTCGTACAACCCCCTCTCCCAATTTGCACAAATGGAAGTCAGCCTCCGGAAAAAAATTCCCCACTTTAAGTTGTTTTGCTATAAGTCCAAGTTTTTTGGACTTATAGCAAAGATAGCCTGTACAGAGTCACATCCCCATTAGCTAGTGAGATTGCCTGTAAGCCACTAAAAAGGGGGATTTTTAAAAATGCAAATTGTTCAGAACCAGAAAATTACTGTTGCATCATGACTTCCCTTCAGGGTGGATTGATGTCAATCAAGGCAATTTAAATTAGGGACATTGAATTTAGATTAATTAACTAATTGAATAGTCAATGTGATTTCCATTGACTATTCCATTAGTTTATAAGGGCGCCCCTGCCTTTGAACTGTAGCAAGAGCTTGCCAGACTCTTGCTACAGCTGAAAAGTGGAAGTCCCGCAGGGAGCAGGAGACCAGTGGGGGGCTCTCCTGCTGGCCCCCAGCTCCCTGCAGTGCCTCAGCCTTTGAAATGTACAAGAGCCCTGGCTGGACTCTTGTACATTTCAAAAGGAAGCCCCACAGGGAGCACAGGGATTCTGCTTTTGAAATGTACAAGAGCCCCACCAGGGCCCCACTGAGGCTCTTGTACATTTCAAAAGCAGAATCACAGCAGAAGTGGCAGGAGCGGAGATTGCTTCAGTCCCCGCTTGTGCTGTTTCCTGTTGTGCCTCTCCCTCCCCTCCCTGGCTTTTAAATTGGCTCCCCCCAGCACTGGCTCCTGCTCCCCCCCCACCTTGCTGCCTCTCTCTGATAGAGGCAGCAACTGCGGGGAAGCGACTAGTCGCATCCCTAGTTGACTGTCTGATAAGCTTCTGCTTACTGGATAGTTGATCAGTTGCTTACATCCCTAATTTAAATAATTGAGTTAAATCATGATTGAGAAAACAAGTACATAATGGGGTTCCCTTGGAAAAACTGAGTTATCCTGCAGTAAAATAAAGAATAGACTAATGGCCTCACCATTATGGTCTGTGACCATGTTGTTTCAAAATAAGGGACATGTATTATGTAATATTTAATAAGAAAATGACAGTGGCAGTTGGCAGCTCTAGATTTCTCTTACTGCAGCTTTCTGTACTGTATACATGGGTGTAGCTAAGCTGAACTTCTTTTTTCTATCAATATCCAACACAACAATCAACCTGGGAATGTATTTGTCAAATCATTCTTATCCTAATAGGCACAGAGAGAGAGTCTTGAAGAATAAGACTGTAAGTGTAGGTGTAGCATACTTGTGATGAGATTTAATTGTAACTTATTTTTAAAAGAGAAATTTAATATTTTGACGATTTAAAAAAGTTAAAAAATTTTGATTTAAATAAAAATCCATTTTTTATTTTTTTAAAAAAATGATTGATTTTTATCCACCCTGCTTCCCTTCTATGGTTCATAATAGTTTTATGCAACTTTTGCAACTATTCTCAGTAAGGATGTTAGCATGTAGTCATTAGATTGTTCTTGTACCCACGACTTCTCTACATTGCAGTGTTACCAGTTAGCTGTTGCTAAAATCATTCCTGAGACCTCTACATTAGGAAATTGGCACTGAAAACAATTTGACTGCAAGTTTAGAAAGGACCAAAGGGGGTGCGGCACTTTTCATGTGCCTTGGTTCATATTTAAGCTAGCAGAGGGAGATTGCAGCAGAATTTAAACTCCTTCCCCTCTAAATGCTAACTAATGGTCCTTATCTGCTTCTTTTAACTATCCAGTCTTTATGTGTTTATAGATGATCAGTTCTGATTGTTACATACCAGCTTGGTTTTCCCTTTGATATTTATATACCCACTGTCTCTTTTTGTTCCCCCTTCCCATTTTTTTTCTCTCCCCCCTTCCCTTTTCCCCTGTTTAATTTTGGTTCTGGACAGCCAACACTCCAGTCATCTAAAGAAGTGGGCTGTGCCCACGAAAGCTCATGATACCATCTACATGTTTTGTTAGTCTTTAAAGTGTTACCAGACCATTTGTTGTTTTTTAAGTTTATCCTGTACAGACTAACTCGGCTACCCCTCTGAAGCTTCTAATTCCCTGATACAGTCAGACAGTTTGGGAGTTGGTTAGAATAGCAGACGCTCTCACAATGGGAAGGCCAGGGAATGAGGCTTGACGCTAACCACATGTGAGTGTGGGTTGGTGAAGTGACAGCATGCTTTTCTTCCCATTCCTCAGCCAGAGGAGGATGCTGGGAGAGGGCTTTGAATTGATCAGAATCCACAATTAACAAATCTATGGAACATCACTCACCACCCTGGTTCTTTCCAGTAGTGAAGCTGGGGCTTAAAATGTGAGTTATGTTATCTCATAAGGTAGTTCTAGTACAGAGTGGTAAACTTTGCCAGTGGACTTCTCACTTCATTTTTGTATCAGCCTGTGGTTAGAAGGTATCTGGTATTTTAAACCATGGTGTAATTATTAGATATTTTTATAGCGCAATTTGTTGTTAGGCTTTCTCTACTAGAGAATTTCTTTACTGGGTAGTATTTCCTTAATCTGCACAATGCAGGCAGACTGTATAGCTTTTTCTTGTGAATTAACTCCCACCACGCATTCCCTTCTTGTAGAGACTTCGCTTAAGTGTTAAGAACAGTGTATGAATAATTAGATGCAAAACTCTGAATTGTGTTAACAAGCACGGTACATCTCTGTCATTCATGGGAACCATTATGAAAAGGCATCTCACTGTCTTTTAAACAGCTTGTATCTTGGATTTGGATAAACATTAGTGCCTACTGTCTGTTTTGCAGGCTTATTTGTGGCATTATAATGTTGGGAAGGTCTGCACTGCTTACTGCTGTACATGGAAGAAGGTAGATTTCTGAAGATATTTTAGCTTCTTGCATATTTTTTATCACTATCTCATACTCCAATGTCTTTGGACTTTTTGGTGTTTAATTTGTAAATATTACAAATACATTAGTCTTCATCTTTTCACTGTAATAAGTTCTTGAAGCCTGTATTATTTTATAGCTTAGAACAGTGTTTCTCAAAGTGTTCCACGAGTCATCTTTGGGAAAGCTGCTAGTGGGCCCAAGCCACTTTATTTAGTTAAAGATTTTGTAGCCAGGGAGCCTTGTGGCTTCCACTGACACTGGTTCACTGTTTCCAGCCAAGGGGACTGCGGGAAGCGGTGGCCCATGCCACCCCACTTCCCACTGCTCCCCTTGGCTGGAAACAAAATAGTATTGCATTAAAAACAAAAATAATAATAAATGTAATACATATAATTTGATATAATAGATATAACAGATTTATAGTGTAATTTGTGAATATATTGTAATATGTGCATTTAAATATCAATCATATACACTTTGGTTTGGGCAGTCCTGCAAAGGTTCAGTGTCTTCCTCTAAAGTTAGAACTGTCAGACAAAGGTAAAATTTATTGTGGTTAATGTTATTGAAATGAAAAATCCTTGCACTAAAGGTAGCAGAATATATATGAAGGGATTAAAACGCTTTACATTTAATAATATTTAAAGTCCAAACTGGTGACTATATTTAATTTTGATAAGTTGGTTTCTGGAGCTCATTTGTCTTTCCTTTTCTGCATGCTGATTTAGTGTGGTTTCTATGGATAAATGTACATTTACCAAATGTGCTTTTTCTCACTGTTAGATTTCCAGCTAGAGACCTATGTGATGCTACTCATTTCCCAATGAAGTACATCCTGGTCACCGGTGGTGTCATATCAGGCATTGGCAAAGGAATCATTGCAAGCAGTATTGGCACCATACTGAAATCATGTGGTCTACGAGTCACTGCAATCAAAATTGATCCTTATATTAACATAGATGCTGGAACTTTCTCACCATATGAGCACGGTAGGAAGGGTGATGCTGTTTCTTTCTGCATGCATAAATTCAATTAAGTTTTATTTTCATAAACAGGATTTAAATTTATAATGTTTTTGAAAAATTATAGATCTTTACTATCATGCCATCTTATTCATCTATGTGACAGTGCAGTATTGCTTCCTACTAATACTTTCAAGTGCATTGCCGTTTATTTTATATAACTCAGGTGAAAGGGATTACACCACTTCTGCTGGTAAATTATTCCACAATCTAATAGACTGCACTGTTGGGAATTTTTCCTTGATATTCACTTTGCCTGATCTTTGTCTCAACTTGATAGGTAAAGCATTTGATAAAGTGCTCTCCAAAAATTTTGTTTGAAAATCTAATTCATATTCATTTTCTTATGAATACTATCACCCAGAGTGAAAGCTAGATAACAAAATGAAATGACACACAAAATGGGGATACTTAGCTATGGACTGCTAGAAATATTAGTGTTAAATGAGATTTTATTTAATAGCATCAGTAGTGAATGATATATGGCAAGGTTAAACAAAAATTAATTCAGTTCAGGCTTTACTTAATTCGAAAGGGGTGTGAACATCTGCAGAAACAGAGAAATAACATAAAAGGATCTAAAGAGCTTGGAAACAACAATCTAAGAATCTGCTTGGAAATACAAACTATTGTACAATCTGAGAAACAAATCTGAACACATATTTAGAGGGAGAGAACCACTTGGAAAGCGGTGATGCCATAAACTCAGTTAGATATGTTTTCATAATGCAGTATAGTAACAAAAAGTGGCCAATGGAATTTTGGGCTGCTCTGCCAGAGACATCATATCACGGAGGTGATAAGAACTCTTTAACTTAGGTGAGATAGTAGCTACAATGTGAAATCAAAATTAGTGGGTTTGCACATGTGTAACGGGTCAAAATTCGACCACTGTGCCAAAGTACCTTCTCTGACTCACTGAGCTTAGCACTTCCTTTTTTGGCAGTGGTGGGGCCTGGAGTAAATCAGCCCCATTTTGGATGTAGTTTGTCTTCCCACTTTGTGTTTGTAAATATTTTCAAGGTAGGTCTTGGGGCAGGTCCGAGACAAAAGAGACAAATTCATCAACACAAAATAGAGGAGAATAGCTTTTCCTGCCACCCCACTCTTTGGAGGTATTGGGGGGATTTTCCTTTTATTGGTCCTCCTGGGGTATTAATCCTTCCCCTATACTTCACTCAGATTTGGTAGTTTCCCTTGTAGGGAGTAGAACAGTCTCTTAACATGGAGAAACCTCTCTCCCTACTGACCCTAGCCTTGCAGCAGCTTGTCTCTCCTCCCCCTCTTTCACCAAAGGGGTAGTTTTTAAAAGTCTTAGGCCTGAGGTAATACTTTTTCAGCTTTTAGGAAAAAGGGCCTTTACTGTTTTAGGGCTAACAGACTTGCCTTCCAACACTCTCCTGAACAGTCCAGCCTGACTTTGTCACACCATTCATTTTGTTCTCAGCACCTCAGTACCAAGTGTCTGTCAACAAATTGGAAGCTATTTGAAGAGCAACAAAAATAATTAAGGTATCATAAGGCTTATGAGACACGATTTAAATAATTAAATATGTATAATTTGACATTAACAAGAAGGTTGGGTCTGTTGACATTTCAAATGCCAGTCCAAAAGGACTGTTATAAAGAGATCTGAGTTTGAATGAGGTCAGTTGGATTGAACATAAGGCAAAAAAGTTCTGACTAGGGCAAATGTGTATATTGTTGACTAGCAGTGTAGTAAAGATCACGATGGGATCTACCAATACGTCTTGATCAAGCTGTTTGACCAGAGGTGGGAAATACCGGCCTGCAGGCCAGATCTGGTGGGACCAACACTATATTTACCTGGGCCTCTCTATAGGTACAAGCGATTGCAGCGCCTCTTGGCTGTGGATTGTTCTTCCTGGCCAGTAGGAAGCAGTCTTCCAGTCCGCAGCACTTCCCAAGCTCCCATGGACTAGGAATGGTGAGCTGCAGCCAACAGGAACTGCAATTGCTGGTACCTGCAGAGGTGTAAGTAAATATAGTGGCGGTGGCTCCCCAGGAGCTAACCCTGGAGAACCACTTCCATTTTATTGCCCACCCTTGTGTTAGAAAAAACTCCTATATCCTTCTGATATCCTAAAACACCTAGAAGACACCTCAGGCATGAATTAAATAATCAAATCAGAATGGATTGGCTGAGACAAATCATAAATGGTATGTTTACACTGCAAAGTTAATTCGAAATAACAGCTGTTATTTCGAATTAACTTTAATAGAGTCTATACATGCACACTGCTATTTCAAATTAAATTCGAAATAACGGAGCGCTTAATTCGAATTTGGTAAACCTCATTCTACGAGGAGTAACGCCAAATTCGAAATAGCTAATTTGAAATAAGTGCTGTGTAGACACTTAATTCGAATTAGCTGGCCTCCAGCCCTTCCCATTTTCCCCTGGTGGCCACTCTGGGCCAAACCAGGAAAACTCCTCTCCTCTCCCGCATCCCCGGAGCCCTTAAAGGGGTAGACACTGGCCAGACTGCACATGTTAGATCCAGGCCTGCCAGCAGTCTCTGCCCCGACCCAGTGGCCCCACCATGAGCCAGGCAGCCATTGCCAGCCAGCCATCCCCTGCCCAGTCCCCCAGCACCCAGGAGCCAGCCAGGGATCCTGGACTAGTGAGGAGATCATGGACCTCATTGAGGTTTGGGGGCAGGCCCCCAATGTCCATGATCTCTGCACTAGATGGAGGAACGCAGCCGTCTATGGCCGCATAGCTGCCACCATGGCCCAGAAAGGCAACAGGCGCACCCAAGAGCAGGTGCACCTGAAAATTAAAGAGCTGCGGTAGGGGTATGCCAGGGCCACTCGGCGCAGCTCCTCAGCACAGGCAGACACCTGCCCCTACTTCGAGGCACTGGACCACATCCTGGGGGGCGGGACGGTCCATGCCACCCCAGGGGGGCAGCGAGCCAGGACCAGAGGGCCCTGACCAGGGCGCAGAGGAGGAGCCACCACGGAGGGTGCCACACCGGCTGGACCCCCGAGCTGTCCCAGCAGCGGAGTCACCAGGGTCGTCCGGGGAGGCCACACCATGTAAGTGCCATCATTGTCCCCTTCGGGGGGGGCAGGGGGCAGGGGAGGGAGACCAGGGACCGCGTGTGTGGGCCTTGCTTACCACGGATCATGCAGCAACCTGTGCACGTGCAAGCACGTGCCGTGCCACCCTGGGCAGGTGGCTCCAGCTGCGTGCCACACAGAGGCTGTGGCCTGATAGCCACACGCGTGTGTGAAGAGACCTGACATCCTCCTGACCCCGGGGCGGGACACAGCAGGATGCCCTCCCTTCACAAGCCCTCTCTAACATCTCCCCCCGACCACACTATACACAGCACAGGGGCATGGGTGTGGTCTCGGGGCAGCTCCCACTCCCGGGGATAGCCAGACATTCCGACCATGGCCTCTGTGCAAGCACAGCGGCTCTGATAGTGCAGGGCACGGTCATCCTCACCTCACAGAGTGGGGCTGGGCTTCACCCACTGTGTCCCCAGGGAGAGCTGACCCTTCTCTTCTTTCTCCACAGACGCACCAGCTGCATGTGCCGGGCACACCACCCCGCCCGGGACATGCTCCCGTACCCGAGGGCTCCACAGGATGACCGCAACATGGCAGGGGTACCGAGAGCATCAGCTGGGGGCCCTGCGAGCCCTGACCCACATCATGGAGCAGCGGGCACAGGAAGAACGGGAGTCCTGGAGGAAGCTGCTTGCCCAGAGTCGTGCCATCTGTACCCATCTGCAGACTCTGGTGCAGAGCGTCCTGCCTCATGCCGCTCCAGAGCCTGCTGCCCCCCCCAGCTACCGTTCCTCCTCCCACTTCTTCTCCCACTCCTGCCTCTCCCTCCTTAACCTCCTCACCCTCCTCCTCAATCTCCACACCCCCCACCTCAACCTCCACACCCTGTTCCCCATCCCCCCGGGGATGCCGAGGCCCCCACACCTGCTGTGCTGGGAGACATGTAGCCTGACGAGACCCCCACCCCTGAGCGCTGAGCTTCCCCCTTCCAGCTCCCTCCTTCCAGTTTTCCCCCTCCCCTCTCCCACTCTCCTTTCCCCCGTCTCCCCAGAGGTTCATCCTCCCCCTCCCCCAGTTTTGTTCAATAAACCCAGTTTCTATTTTTGGAAAAAATTTATTTTATTTGACATCAGGAAGGGGGGTTAGGGAGAGGTAAGTGGAAGGACATGAGGGAGGAATGGGGTACGAGCCCCTGGTGGGGAGGACCAGGGTGGCTCTGAGGGCTCCTCGGGGTGGACGCTCTCCTGTAGGGCCTCCTGGATCCTGACAGCCCCCTGATGGACCCCCCCGGATGGCAGCCTGCAGCAAGTGCAGCTGGGCTGATGGCAATGATCCCATGAGACACACCAGCATGCCCACGGCCAGCTCTGGCTCCATGTGGCCGAGTGCTGTGATGTCCCAAGTGCGGGCACTCAGGGCACTCCAAGACAGGACTGCTTTGCTGTCTCTTATCGAGGTAGACAAGCAAGCGGGGAACCCTGAGAACTGTCTGTCCAGGATGGGGGTAGGGTCCCTTTAAGCACGGAGCTCAGTTAGCCTCAGGCAGCAGCCCCACACACTAAGTCCTAACCTGATGCCCTGCCAGCACTGGTTCCAGCCAGCCTTAACTTCGGTTCAGGGTCCACTCAGTGTGAACGCGCTATTTCGAAATAGCAAAACGCTATTTTGAAATAGTTTTTGTGTGTAGATGCGTTAATTTGAATTAGCTTAATTCGAATTAACTATTTCTAATTAAGTTAACTTGAATTAATGCTGTAGTACAGACATACCCTTAGGTATCAAGAACATGTAGCTATGGTGCTAACCAGCCACCTTTGGAAAGCATTCCACTAGCCACTAGCATTAGTAGAAAGTGTACATTTTAGTCTCTCACAGAATAATGGAGTTTTGTAAATGTTTAGGAGCTGAAGGTTTAAAGTTTGATTGCATACAATATTTCATATTCGTACAGAGCTGATTATGATGGCTGAAAACGTTGCTGATGAGTTATCCAAATCTTACGTGGTCAAATAAAACACTATTTTTATCCTCTGCCACATCATAGAATCATAGAACCATAGAGCTGGAAGAGACCTCAGGAGGTCATCAAGTCCAGCCCCCTGCTCTATGCAGGACCAATCCCAATTAGATCAACCCTGTCAGGGCTTTGTCAAGCCGAGACTTAAATACCTCTAGGGATGGAGACTCCACTACTTCCCTAGATAACCCATTCCAGTGTTTCACCACTCTCCTAGTGAAATAGTTTTTCCTAATATCCAGCCTGGACCTCTCCCACCACAACTTAAGACCATTGCTCCTTGTTCTGCCATCCGTCACTACTGAGAACAGCCTCTCTCCATCCTCTTTGGAACCTCCCTTCAGGAAGTTGAAGGCTGCTATCAAATCCCCCCTCACTCTTCGCTTCTCCAGACTAAAACAGACCCAACTCCTTCAGCCTCTCCTCATAGGTCATATGTTCCAGCCCCCTAATCATTTTAGTTGCCCTCCGCTGGACCCTCTCCAATGCGTCCACATCCTTTTTGTAGTGGGGGGCCCAGAACTGGACACAATATTCCAGATGTGGCCTCACCAGAGCCGAATAAAGGGGAATAATGACATCTCTGGATCTGCTGGCAATGCTCCTCTTAATGCATCCTAATATGCCATTAGCCTTCTTGGCTACAAGGGCACACTGTTGACTCATATCCAGCTTCTCATCCACTGTAACCCCCAGGTCCTTTTCTGCAGAACTACTACTTAGCTGGTTGGTCCCCAGCCTGTAACAATGCTTGGGATTCTTCCGTCCCAAGTGCAGGACTCTGCACTTGTCCTTGTTGAACCTCATCAGATTTCTTGTGGCCCAATCCTCCAATTTGTCTAAGTCACTCTGGACTCTATCCCTGCCCTCCAGCGTATCTACCTCTCCCTCATCATTGATTTACTAATCACAAAACAGGTTGTGCACAGCATTCACAAGTGTACCTCCTGCCAGTAGCAATGTTTTTAATTGCTTCTTAAGCAAATTCTGACTGTGGGTCTTTGGTCCACTCTGCAGCTTTTTGGAGGCAGACACAAACCTGTTGGTTTTGGATGCAGGCTTAGCTTCTCCCCCTGAAGCTAAGCTACTCCACGTCTTTTTGTCTCCAGAGCTTCAAGGACTGAAAATGAAGCCAAACAATTGCAATTTTGTATGCTAAAACACAATATGTTAATATGATCTATAAAACCCCATTGCAGGATTTTCCTCTTTTGCAGGCCAGTGCCCTTTGCTTTGGGAGAATAAATGTCAAAAGAGCCCAGAAGTTTAAAGTTGATCCTCAATTGTTCCTCTTTGCTCCTAAAGTGAAGGGCATTGAGGGGTGTGTGTATAAAGATTTTTGTGTCAGAAGAGATTGGCTCTATATTTGAGAAAGAGATCTGAGGCTGGAAAAGACACTTGAACTCCATTCCTGACCAGCACCTGGTAAAAGAGAAATCTGTGTTGACAAGGGATAAAGGCCACCTTACTCCCAAAGTGAAGAAGGAGCAGTGCTCCAAATTACCCCACAACAAATCAAATGTAGCCCACCAAAGAGACCTCAGGCCTAAAATGGGCACAGAGGGTATGTCAGAGGAGAATGGTAGAACCCTCCATTAGAATCATGGTCAGCTGCACAAGCATCACTGGGTATGTTGACGCTGCAGCGGGGAATTTGCCTCTCAGCCTGGTTATACAGACAAACATTAGCTCTGCTTGAGCTAATGCACTAAAACTAGCAGCACGAACATTGTGACAGGGGCAGTGACAAGCACTAGGCATTTGAATAGAATCCCACATGGTCCCCTGTTTGCATACTTGGGTGGCTAGCCAATGCCATCAATTGAGTTGCAATAGTCACACTGCTACTTTTAGAATGCTAGCTTAAGCAGAGCAGGCATGTTTCTGTCAACCCAGGCTGGGAGGCATGCCTCCAGCTGCAGTGCTTGTGCAGCTGACCATGGTCCTGATGGTCTCTGTGGCAGCAGAGGGGAACAGAGATTCTGTGAGGAGTCAGGTTCATCAGCGACTGCATCTGTCCCCTGAATCAGCCAATGCACAAAGGGGAGAGATTTTCAAAGGGCAGTTAGATGCCCAACTCCCACTGATGACCAGTAAGAATTGGGAACCTAACTCTTATTTGAGCCTTTGAAAAATCTTCCTCAAGAATTGCACTAGCTCCTACAAGACCTGTAACCTCTTCAGGGTCAGACTATGTAGGCCTTTTGCAAAAATTGTAAAGTTTGCCAAGAGCTAATTGAGTTCTCAGACACATCAGCTTTTGAGGACTTCATTAGCTGTTGGAAATTATTAAAAATATTTGCTACTGGTGTACATGCTCTCACACAGAGGGGGCTGTAGCTCATGCATCCAGTGCAGTTTTGAATATCTTGGTTGATCCATATAAACTCTAGAATGAAATAACTAGACTTCCAGAAAATACTGAAAATCACACTATTTCATTGCCTGGAAAATGGGCTTTGTGATCTAACAGGCATTTTTTTATCTATAACTTCTCTGATACTATGAATAAATTTAATGTTACTAGGCCAACCTATATTTGTATTACAACATTTTAAAAAAGATGATAGACCTTTCCAAGAGCTCATTTTTCAAAAAGTTTGCTAAAAAGTTCTCTGGCAGGAGGCCATATATAATAAATTTCAGACAGAAAGTCGTCTTTCTGAGAAAGATAGAGGTGAAGGTCAAAATTGGGTTTATAATAGAAAACTCATTTATAGTCTTAACTATACAGACCCTTTCTCAGTTCCACGATAAGACAGACCTTTGCCACTTCCATTCTCGTCAGACTGACAGCTTCAGAAGTTATAGCCTGTGGAGTGAATGTCTTTTGGGTGGTTAGTATAGTGGAGAACTGGAGAAAATATAATTGATTACTAAAATGTTTCCAGCTGTTCTTAAAGTTAAAGGGTACTCTGGTATCTATTTAAAATAAAAAGGACTTTATTCACCACAGGAATCAAATTCAGAACTGGATCCTGTCACTTTCAAAGTCTAGAATGCAGGTTCTTTGAAGAACTGAACTGTTGCTTTTTAAGCCAGAGGGAGATATGACTTATGGAGTGCCAGAGCAATACTTGAAAAGGGACAGCTGAGACATTGATGGTGCAAGAAGCAGCCTAGTCCAATAGATAGGAACAGGACTGGGACTCAAGGAGAACTGGATTCTGTTCCTGGCTTTGCCATTGTCTTACTGAGTGACTTTAAGTATGTTGCCTGATCTAATGATTGTGTATTAATCATACTGATCTATTAAAAATCCCAGTAATGTTCTTTGGGTTGGGAGGGCCCTGGCTCGTGATCAGACCCAGAAGCATGAGAATTATCACAATGATGAGAACCCTGCTGTGCACAGCAAAGAAACGCACACTTCAGAAAGGCCTTCTACCTTTGTTGCATTTTTATTAGCACTATTAACAATATCACAAACATTTCAAACCCAACAAAGAGGATAAAAATAATATAAAATGAATGTCTGAGCATCCCGTATGCTTACACCGTCTCTTGATGAACAACCCAAAATCATCCTCATCATCCTCATTGTCATCTTTACCAGCAGTCATCATCTTGGCCTCTTGCAAGGAACAAAGGCTGCAGTGCAGCTTTTGTGTGTTAAGCTGATTCCCACTGTGCCTAATGCATATTCAGTTGGGGTCTCAGCCCCTTTTTACCTGTATTTCTTTTCCTCCATAAGTTACTAGGCCTTTGAACATAGCATATTCGTCAGTTAGTGACTATGGCATTCTTGTGGAAGGATATCTCCTGATGCTCCTTAAAATATCTAAAGTCCCAGTACAAATGGACATTTTGTGATTACCTGCCAATGGTTTAATCATATTTACTTATTACAGCATTCTGTCTTGTGATACCTTATGATCTAGGGTTACTCCTGATTCACTTTTGCACCTTAGGCCTATTGTAGTTTATCTAAGCCAGGGAGGGTGGGTGTCTCACAGTATATTTTTGGTGGTCTCAGAGTATGGCCATCAATTCTTGCTGGTATTACTAAAATGCTTAACTTTAGGAAAAACAAATAAATATGCACACGTCCATCTCCAAACCATTGTAATTTATTTATGTAGCAGGAAGGCAGTAGGAAGTAGAGCTCCCCCTTCAGTGCACCTAGCCTTCACTTGTGTTTTTGGGCTTAGAGGGTGTCATGGAGTGGGACCCCTTCACCCTGTCAGGAAGCTGCCAAGACTAGAGGCAGCCCTGAGCTACTGCAATAACTATAGCACCTGTAGAAACAAAAGACAGGACTATGCAGCGCTTTAAAGACTAACAAGATGGTTTAGTCTTTAAAGTGCTGCATAGTCCCGTCTTTTGTTTCAGCAAGACCAGACTAACATGGCTATATCTCTATTAGTATAGCACCTGTAAACAGTGAATGTGGCCCCAGGCTGGGGAAGCACTGACTAATCTATCTGTTTCTGCCTGCCCTGGCTCTTCAGTGAGAATCTGATCTGGGGACTGTGAGTTGGGAACTCACTGGTCACCTACGGAGTCCTAGACTTCCCCTGCCTGGGCCAGGTAGGTTACAAAGGAGTGCCCCAGTGACCTAATACTGCAGCTGCCTTCACTGACAAGAGCCACCTCCAGCGCCGTGTACACCAGTCTCACATGTCTCCAGAGGTGCTGTTTGGCACCTACAAGGAGGCTGCGTGGTACAATGTGCTGATCCCTGGTGGTGGCACTAGTGCAGACACCAAGGCAGTGCATCTCATTGCCCTCAGTAACAGCTATTCAGGAGCAGCATCTGAATGCTGCAAGGAGGGGTCGCTGCTTTTTCTCCTCCAATCTCAACCCACGCTTTGGAGGCTGTCATGGCCACAAAAAAATCCACTTGTGGCTGCATATGGCCACCTTGCCTGTCTTTGAAAATTGCTGAGCTAAGCTATTGTCTTACAGGCCTTGAGGCTTTAGGCACATTGCATTACTGCCTTAATTTATACCTGTGTCTTACCTACCAATACCTATAGGCTGTAAGTAAATTGTTTTTGAATACGTTTCAGATATGAGTACCTCAAGTTAATTTGGATCTAAGTCCCTATTTCTTCATCTCTGAAATTCAAATCACTTGTTTAGATGGTCATTTTTGGCTTATTTTGAGAAATTGTGTCTCATTTGTAAATTGGTGATACTCTTAGCCATCTTCATGGGTGGAAAGCAAAAGATTCTAAGGCTATGTCTACATTGCAGGTTTTGCACAAAAACAAGCAGTGTAGATGGGTCTGTCTTGCACAGAAAACATCGGCAGAGAATATGTAAATGACAGCATGACAAATGCTAATGAGCACTTCATTAGCATATTCTCTACTGGCAAAAGCCTGCAGTGTGGACATAGCCTAGGAGTTATTTGTTTTATGTTATATTTGACAAGATATTTTTCAGCAAGTTCAGTAACAATATTGCTAGTCTGTATACTTTGGATTTAAAGTAGTCTTAGTGAACATTTCTTGTCTATAATTCTAGAAAACTTATACCTCATAAATGTCAAGTTGTGCTATTTTTTACATGACTAACTGGAAATTTTCACTAGCGATATTCATTTAAATAAAAAAGTAGCTAAGTAAGTAAACAAGGGTTCATTCATTATAAAGGAAAAGAAAATCCTGTTTCAGATACAACAAGCTATAACTATAACAAGCAGTTCAGTGAAATTATTACTGAAGGTGATGATAAAAATTCTTTTGCTGTATGCGGATTAGTATATTTTAATAAAGATTTCATTGTGTGCCTAAATACATACCAATCTTTTAACAATAGATCATATAATAGCTCATATTATCAAATAAAAGTTAAGTCTATTTTTGTACTTGTTGCTGATAATAATAATATAATAGCACTCATAATCTTCAAAATGCTTTACAAACATTAATTAAGCCTGTTAGCATTACTGAAGCATATTACTGGAAGCTGTTGTAAATTTTCAGCAGGTGAATTTTAAAATGAGAGAGCCAGATTTTGCACTAGATTATGTTAATGTAATTCTGTGTCCTGCACTGATGTTGTACAGTTTAACTGAAGGTAGAATTTTGCCCTCATATTTATTAAGATATAAATTATTATTAGATTTTTTATTCATTAGTAATTTAAAAAGAATATCAGCAATTATTTTATGGACTAATCTCTTGCCATATATATTTTAAACCACATTAATATTTGAATTAAACAGGTGACAAAAAGCATCCACATAAAATGAACTCCTATGGTTTTAAAAACTTGTGAAATAAAAAAGTATATTTAAAAAGGAGAAATAAAAGAAATAAAAAGGAAAAATATCCTGATCCAGGGCAAAGATTTTGTAGGCTACATTTTAGCTTGGCTTATGCAATGGAACTGCCTGGCTACACTTCTTGCATTATTCTCCTAAGCCTTGAGTCAGTGTTCATCAGGTTTACTTCTCATAGCTCGCATTAGTGAAGAAAATGGGCCATTAATTCAAAACTGGATGTAAAAAACAATGTCTAAATATATTTATATGTAACTAGAATAAAAACAATTATGTACCTTCTTGTTTCCCATCTTATGTGTATCCGGGTTAATTTATATATGGCATTTTGGTTCCAGTAAATGTTTAGACTTTTTCAGATGACTGAAATATATAAATTTGTCCTTTTTCCTTGTCTTAGTGTCATCTAACAAGAGAAAGAAAGGCATATTTCAGTGTTTTAGATCCTATGATAGACTACCTTATTCAATCCCAAAAACATATGCTCTCTTTAAAGGGTCTGATCCAATGCTCATTGAGATCAATGGAAAAAAATCTCCCTGATTTGAATAGGTATTGAGTCAGCCTCTAAAAAAGTAGTCTGTGTAGTCTGGAAATATGCCAGTTTCTCCCCGTTAGTACAGTATAACAGATTGCACGTCTTCCTCAGAGTTTGCAGAGTAGCCTTTTGTATCAATTAAGTCTTACAAGTAACCTCCTGGCAGACATTAGGGGTACGTCTAGACTACAGGCTTTTGTCGACAGAGGCTTTGGCGGTAGTGTAGACGCAGGTTTTGTCGACAAAACCCTGTAGTCTAGACACACCCCTAGGAGGACAGGTCTCTGATCAAAACAGTCAGCAATGTAACTGTAGCTAGCTGAACCCAATTAGCCAAAGTTTCCTCATTCTTTATTTTCAAAGAGTCTGTTATTGACAGGCGGTGACATATTCAGTTCCCTATGACTCTTAAATGGCAAATTAATAGCTCACTGGAGGAATTTAATACCTCACAAGATCAGATTGTAAATCATCTACCCTCTTGTTCAGTGCATTTTCTTTCATTATTTGTTCCAAGAGGCTGTCATATCCTGATGGGCACATTTTTACATTGCAACTGTGTATTTACACATTCTAAGAGATTATGTTAAGAAGATTCTGTCTTCGTTTCTGCAAGATTAATCCATTATATTATCCAGCCATTGATGTGTAAGAGTTAGGCTTTTCCTCAAGTACTTTTCAGTTCTGCCAAAGCACTTTCCTATCAGATTTCATATGGAGCCATATTGGAGGTAACAGGTGTGGTTCCCTCAAAGAATGATAAAAGTCACTGTTTAAAAGAGGCAACTTTAGAGGGAGAAAAATATCACTAGGCTTGATCCAAAGTTCTATGGCTTCAATGGAAACAGTCCACTGACTTCCGTGGCCTCTAGCTGTGAGTAGGATGAGCCAGGTATTTATGATGAAACAAATAAATCGAAACTAGGGTTAAAATGTTCAAAACTTATTAAGTAACTCATGCAAATTTTACCCCAGTGTGAGCCCAAGATAACTGAAACAGCGTGCTGTAGTTCATTGTACTTATTTATACTGCACCTTTACTAAAATGTATTTATTATGTTTGCAAAATTCCCGTTGTTTATTTAGTAATTTGTAATCATTACATTGCTTTCCTGTGTGTTAATGGAGGAGGAAACTGAGTGCAGTTTATATTTTATTTTTTCATTTTCTTTTTCAGGTGAAGTTTTTGTACTAAATGATGGTGGAGAAGTTGACTTAGATTTGGGAAATTATGAAAGATTCTTGGACATTAACCTATATAAAGATAACAACATCACCACTGGAAAGATCTATCAACATGTAATCAATAAAGAAAGACATGGAGATTACTTGGGAAAAACAGTTCAAGGTGCTTTTATATAATTTAAATTTAATTTAAATTCATGCAAATATTTTGAGTGTCGAATAAAGACTATTTAGAACAATTACACAAGTAACTTTTATTCACTCGGAGGGATATTGATATATTTGCATTATTGGGTGCACACTTCACACACTTTTCTGTATTTATCACAATTTTGCTGATACATTGCCAACTGAAATTGTAGCTTAGTTTAGGTCCAGAACTATTTGAATACAGTAGGAAAGTGTGCTGAATCTGCCATGTATTATAGTTGAGCACATTATTCTGTCCTCCAGTTGGTCCATGAGGAATTTGCTTCCCATTTGTATTCCAGTAATCAAATATTACTTGCATATGTGTTTGCTAGGGCTGTCAAACGATTACAAAATTTAATCACGATTAATCGCGTGCACCTCCCCTTTGAAATGCCGCAACAGTGTTTCAGTGGAGTAGCGCTGCATGGAGCCTGGGATCAGCTAGAGTCCCCAGCTGACCCCAGGCTCCATGCAGCACTGCCCCTTTGAAGTGCCGGTGCAGTGTTTCCAAGGGGCAGTGCAAGGCAGAGCCTGGGGTCAGCTGGAGTCCCCAGCTGCCCCAGGGCTCTATGCAGTGCTGTCCCTTTGAAGCACCTCGGTGGTGCATCAAAGGGGCAGCACAACATGGAGCCAATAATCAGCTGGAGTGCCCAGCTGATCCCGGGCTCCGCGTTGTGCTGCCCCTTGGAAACACCATCCTGGTGCCTCAAAGGGGCAGCACATTAAGAGTGCCCAGCTGATCCCCGGTAAGGAATTTATAGACTAGTCGATCCCCCCCTCCTTTGCTGCCTCTAGATACATAATAGAGGCAGCAAAGGAGGAAGGGAGGGGTAATTCAAAGTGGCAGCACCTCACAGCTGTGTGGCGCTGCCGCTTTGAAACCCCAAGTTGGCGTTTCAAAGGGGCAGCCATGGAGCCTGGGGTCAGCTGGGGACTCCCCAGCTGATGCCGGACTCCAGCGTGGCATTTCCCCAGAACCCCGGGTCAGGTGGGGAGTTTCCAGCTGACCCCAGGCTCCACTGCCCCTTTGAAACACGTGGAGGCAGCATTCCTAAGGGGAAGCCACCGCACAGCTGATCCCCGGCTCAGCTGTGAGATGTCTGTCCCTTTGAAACTCCACCTCTGTGTGTTTCAAAGGGGCAGTTGAGCCTGGGGTCAGCAGCAGCACTTCAAAGGTGCAGCACAGCATTAATGCCTGCAATTAACACGTTAAAAATGTAACGGTTAATCCTGGACTGCGTTAATCACAGGTGTTAACTCATGTCAATTGACAGCCCTAGTGTTTGCATCTATAAATATTCAGGAGCATCCTTTGAAATTTGTGAGCACACTCATTCACACTGGAGGTGGTGGCATGCTCATCCATTCAGATTTTGGAGGGGGCATACCACATCGAGCAGCTGCTCTTTGCTGCCTTAAGTCAACCTTTCTTTTTTGTCACCAAGATGTAGCCATACTTAAGTCTTCTGGAGGGACTTCTGCAGACTCAAAGAAAGGAGTAACTTGCTATGGGGCTGCTGTTGCCCTCTTTCATCTCCCCCCAGCTCTATTATTGCACTGGGTTTTTTTCTCCTCTAAGTGGGAGCAATATGTGGTCCTACCCTATGAAATGCTTTCTTTTCTCATTTTGCCTTGCAGTTGTTCCACATATTACTGATGCTGTTCAAGAATGGGTGATGAATCAGGCAAAGGTTCCTGTGGACGGTGACAAGAAAGAGCCACAAATATGTGTCATTGAGGCAAGTAAAACACTTCTCATCTCTGCAGGTGTAATTCATGGGATTGGTTATGTGTGATAAATAAATAGAGCTTCTTCTTCGAGTGATTGCTCATGTGCATTCCAATTATATGTGCGCGCGCAGCGTGCACGTGTCGTCGGAAGTTTTTCCCTCAGCAGTACCCTTGGGGCCAGCGAGGAGCCCTCTGGAGTGGCACCGGTATATTGGCCCATATATACTCCTGCTGGCCTCCTCACCCACTGAGTTCCTTCTTACCGCTGTGACGGTCGTTGGAACAACCCTCAACTCGTCTAGCAATAGTTGTCTTCAGTATTGTTCTTTGTTTCTTCAGTTAGCTTAAGTATCTGTAGTTAAGTTAAAGACTCTTTTGTTGTTCTTTGTTGTCTTCGTTGTTGTTTCCTGCTGCGGCGCGCCGTGCGCCCACCGCAGGATATGCCCGGCCTGCAAGGCTTTAAGTCCTGCAAAAAGTGCCAGAAGCCTATACCCCGGGGTGACCCTCATTCCTCGTGTTTAAAGTGCTTGGGAGAGACGCACCTCACGAAGCCTGGAAAATCTGCAAGGCGTTCAAGCCACAAACGAAACGCGCGAGAGAGTCACGTCTTAAGATCATTCTTATGGAGGCAGCTCTCTGGCCGGTACTGGCGCCAGAGTTGGCACCGGGCCCTCAAAGCGCACCGGCGTCGGTTCAAGACTCCCCCCTGCACCGTGCCTCACTGGCACTGCAGAGACCTCGACACCGGTCTCAGTCTCCAGCACCGCAGAAGAGGAGGAGGCCTAACAAAGGACAGTCCTCTGCTAGACACGCGCCCTCAATGAGCCCTGCAGTGGGGCACGTGGCGCCGGCAAGTCCGGAGCCCGGACCTTCCTCCCAGCGTAGGGAGCCAAGCCCCTTGGAGGACTTTCCCGAACCCTCCACACCGGAGGCCTTAGAAACGGCAAGGGCGCTCATAGACTCTTCCCCCTCGCCGCCCCCTACTCCAACGCCTTCCAGGCAACATGGGACGTCCCGGCACCGGCTGTCGAAATAGCTCGAGACCACGGCACTGGAGGCCCGGGCCCACTGCCCTCCCCTCCCGGCTCCACCGGCACCACCCGCGGCACCGACCAGCGGTGCATCCCTACCCGCAGTGCCCCATCAGGATGCGGCACCGGATACACCGTGGTACCATACCCTGGCACCGGCTCACACAGTTCCGGCACCTACCTCTGCACCGGATGTCCGCACCACTATGCTACCACCGTCACCTCGGCACCGTGGGAAGCTGGAATCTATGGCCAGGCACGTAGCCGCTCCGCAGGTGTCTACTTCGGCTCCTCCCTGGTCTGCCTCAGAGTACACATCTGACTCCGAGGTGGAATCCACCTGGTCTTCTCGGGGCTCCTGGTCCCAGTTGCGGCACTGCTCCCATTCGCGGCACCGCTCCCGGCACCATAGTCCGCCTCGTCCATACCAACAGCAATGGACACAACCAGTCCTAGTACTAGTGCTCCAGCAATTGTGGCCTCCTCAACTTGCGGCCCAGTGGCCATTTGGGACTCCTTGGGCATATCACCAAGCCCAGGGAAATCCTCCTTCCAGGTTGGCTTCGGTCGCATCGGGTCCTTGGGCCCCTCCCTCGGCGACCCCACTGGTCAGATTGCCAACCTCTGGCCAGTCACTGCCTCCGGGCCAGCAGTCTCCTGGTCCTTCGGGGAGTGCGGCTCCCGTGAGCCAACCTCCCTCCCCCTCGTCCACTGGCACGCAGGAGGATCCGGCACTTTTGGGGGTATCTGTCAGAGAAGTCCGAAAGGGATCATCATCCTCCTCCCCTGATGAGGCTCTGGGAGACCCTGGACCATCTATGGCCTCTATGGACACCAGGACCTCCTCCGGCGTCTGGCCCAAAGTTTGGGAGTCCAGACGGATAGGGTGTCCAATGACGCCGATCCCACGGTGGACATCCTCCACACGGACGCCTCACGATTAACAAAACGGTGGCCAAGCTCTCCAAAGCCTTGTGGCAGACTTCCGCGTCCATCCCGCCTACGGATAAGCAGGCTGAACGGAGATACTTTGTCCCCCAGGAGGGTAATGAGCATCTTTTTTCCCACCCTCCACCGGGCTCTCTTGTGGTACAAGCCGTGAATCAAAGAGAGAGACAAGGTCAGCCCGCCATTGTCCCTAAGAACAGGGAGGCTAAGAAAACTGACCTGCTAGGCCAGAAGGTCTACGTGTCCAGTGGTATCCAGTACCGCACTGCAAACCAACAGGTCCTCTTGTCCCAGTATGCATTTAACACCTTGGCCTCGATGGACAAATTCACGGACTTACTTCCCCGAGGCTCCTGCGCAGAATTCAAAGCTCTCCACGAGGAGGGGAGAATGATTTCCAGGATGGCTCTCCTGGCGGCTCTAGACATGGCGGACGCTGCTGCCTGAGTAATGGCCTCCAGGGTAGTCTTACGCCGCAGTTCCTGGCTACAGGGTTCTGGGGTTCCTCTAGAGCTCCAGAACACCATACAAGACCTCCCTTTTGAAGGCCCCTCGCTCTTTTCTGAGCAAACTGACCAGAGACTCCATGGCCTGAAAGACACCTGTGCTACCTTAAAATCATTGGGTATGCACACCCTGGCTACCCTGAGGCGCCCCTTTCCTATTAGGAATGTTCCTAGAACATCTCCCGAGGGTCCGCATACCGACTTTTCCCGTGGTAGGAGTAGAAGCAGTAACGGCAGGAAAAACAGGTGTCGCCCTCGCCCGACCCCTGATCACAACCAGGAGCCCCCCAACAAACCCTCCGGTCCTCGTCAGGGACCTACGAGGGCAACCTTCCAGTCTCCCCATTTCTCTTCCAGGA
Source organism: Pelochelys cantorii (assembly GCA_032595735.1). Lineage (NCBI taxonomy): Eukaryota > Metazoa > Chordata > Testudines > Trionychidae > Pelochelys > Pelochelys cantorii. The sequence continues at coordinate 138,875,386 of CM064326.1, read as the reverse complement.
CCGTTTATCCCATTTTACCCCAGCCTGGCGGTCAGTCACTTCCGACCGCTGGGTGCTTGAGATAGTGGAAAGGGGTTATGTAATCCCTTTCCACTCCCCTCCCCCTTTCCAACCCCCTACCCCATCCATTTTCAGGGACCCCTCTCACGAGCCTCTGCTTCAAGAGGAGGTCCAACATCTCCTTATGATAGGGGAGGTAGAACACGTTCCCCCAGAGTTTCGAGGGAGGGGGTTCTATTCCCGTTACTTTCTGGTCCCAAAAGCCAAAGGGGGCCTGCATCCCATTCTGGACCTAAGAGCCCTCAACTTCTTCATTGCCAAAGCAAAGTTCAAAATGGTAACATTGGCGTCCATAATTCCCTCACTAGCCCCCGGAGACTGGTACACTGCCCTCGACTTAAAAGACGCTTACTTTCACATTTCCATTGCCCCCCACCACCGCAAATTCCTCAGATTTACTGTGGGCCCAGATCACTACCAATTCACGGCCCTCCCATTTGGTATTTCCACGGCCCCTCGGGTCTTCACCAAATGCAAGATGGTGGTAGCTGCTGCACTCAGGAACAGGGGTATCCAGGTGTTCCCTTATGTAGACAACTGGCTCCTGAGGGGGGGCTCGCAGTTGCAGGTGCAAACGCACCTCACCGTGGTGCACATATTCTTCGACGATCTAGGTCTTTTGTTAAACCTGGACAAGTTTTCCCTAACGCCCACTCTGAAAATAGAGTTTGTGGGAGCCGCCCTGGACGCTACCTCGGCGAGAGTCTCCCTACCCAGCTCCCGGTTTCTCGCGCTACAAGCAGCAGTCAGGGAGCTCTAGAACTTTCCAGTGACCACCGCCCGGACTTGCATGCACCTCCTGGGTCTCATGGCCGCCTGCACTTATGTAGTGCAACATGCCAGGCTGTGCATGCGCCCGCTACAGATGTGGCTATCGCGAGCCCACAACCTGGTCATCCATTCATGGGACAGGGTGGTGACGATCCCCGCTCCCCTCCTTCTCGCGCTGAACTGGTGGACGAACCAGGCAGAAGTCTCCGCGGGAGTACCTTTTTCCAGGCTGGTACCGTCCACCCGACGCATCACAGACGCCTCAGACACCAGCTGGGGAGCCCACCTGGGAGACTTCCACACACAAGGAATGTGGTCTGCAGACGAGATCTCCTTACATATCAACATCAGGGAGCTCTGGGCAGTCCGACTGGCTTGTGCAGTTTTCTTTCTCCACCTCAGGGGCAAGTCTGTCCTCATCCTATTGGACAACACGACAGCAGTGGCGTATATAAACAAGCAAGGCGGGGCTCATTCCCCTTGCCTGTGCTTGGAGGCGATTCATCTGTGGGAACTTTGCATCGGGGCGGATATCCACCCGACAGCCTCGTACCTCCTGGGCTCCCAAAACATCCTGGCGGACAAACTGAGCAGGTCCTTTGCAGGTCACGAATGGTCTTTGAGGTGGGATGTAGCCCGATCTATCTTCCGTGCTTGGGGGTCTCCCCATCTGGACCTCTTCGCTACAGGGCAGAACAGGAAGTGCCATTGGTTCTGCTCCCTCATGGGACAGGGACAGGGCTCACTGGGAGATGCTTTCCTTCTCCCCTGGCTGCAGGGCCTACTATACACCTTCCCACCATTCCCGCTAATCCACAAGGTCTTACTCAGGGTGCGGGAGTTCAGGGAGTCCCTGATTTTAATTGCCCTGGCCTGGCCCAGGCAGCACTGGTTCTCAACCCTCCTCAACCTGTCATGCGAGAGACCCATGACCCTCCCGCTGCTCCCGGACCTGATTACTCAGGACTCAGACAGGCTCCGCCACCGGGACCTGCACTCGCTGCATTTGACAGTGTGGAAGCTCTGTGGCTAACGGCCGAGGAACTTCAGTGCTCGGAACGGGTCCAGGAAGTCCTACTGGGTAGCAGGAAGCCCTCCACTAGGACCACATACCAGGCAAAGTGGAAACGGTTCGAATCTGGTCTGCCCAGAAGGGGGTACACCCAAGGCGAACTGCGATTCCCTTGATCCTGGATTACCTGTTAGACCTCAGGCTCCAGGACCTCTCTTCCTCCTCCATCAAGGTTCACTTGGCAGCCATTTTGCCCTTCCATCCGGGGGAAGGGGGGAAAACTCTGTTTGCTAACCCAATGGTCAACAGGTTTCTGAAAGGGTTGGACAGGCTCTACCCACACGTCTGCCAGCCCATTCCCCAGTGGGACCTAAACCTGGTCCTTTCCAAACTTATGGGACCCCTGTTCGAACTGTTAGTGGCGTGTTCCCTTCTATACCTGTCGTATAAGGTGTCTCTCCTGGTGGCTCTCACATCCGCCAGGCGGGTATCCGAACTCAGGGCGCTCACCTCGGATCCCCCCTACATGGTGTTTTTTAAAGACAAGGTTAGGCTCCGCCCCCACCCGGCCTTTCTGCCTAAGGTAGTGTCTTCCTTTCACACCTCTCAGCACATTTTCCTGCTGGTTTTTTACCCCAAGCTGCACACACCTAATTGGAATGGACATGAGCAACACATCTTGAAGAATCACAGTTACGAGATAAGTAACTGTTCTTTTTTTTTCCTTTCTTGTCTGGTTATATGTCCAACTGAATTGATATGGATAACAACAACAGAGACACACAAATACTGTATGGCCTTTGGCATTAATGCCCTTGACTTCCATTAATGTGATTAAATCCTCATGTAGAGCATTCAAATGGGAACTGATTCTCTTATAAGATTAAAGCAACCAGTTGGTGTAAAAAAGTTCTGGTGTCTTTATTTCACCTTTTCTGGGTATTCATAAACCATACACAATGGATTCCAGCTACATACAATGGGTTAACAATATTAAGGAGCAGGATTTAATTTCCTTGATGATCTCAGAAATCATGGTATCACAGTCAGTAAGGATGTAAGAGGTTAACCGTTTTATCAATTAACCAGTAAGCAGTCGGCTTAATGGGCCTGGCTGAAGCAGTCCCCGACCCGTTTAACTATTTTGGTGGGTTTTTGCATCCCTAATAGTAAGTAGAAGAAATCTTCAGATCATAGCTTGCAATCTTCAAACCAAAGATCCTTTGGTGGTGTTTATGATCATGCTTTCAAGAATGTATCTAAATACTTCTTGATCAAGATCATAAACAAAAAAGCACACAGGAATATCCTTACATAAGATGGGACGAGGTTGTCAGTGATTCTTAACCTTGGTATTAAAAAGCTTATTTTTTCTAATTCAAGAAACTTTCTGTAGAGACCAAGAAATATGCAAATACAATTTCAAAGCTTTCTGGTTATAAGTATAATTTATCAATCGTAAATTGTATGTATATGTATATATATATATGTCAAATATAGTATGGTCTGTTTTTTTAATTTTACTTGAACAAAAATGTACAGTTATTCCAGAGACCACAAGAGGGCACGTCTGTCCACATTCTGAGATAATTTTGCTTTTAGTCTCTTGTTGGAAGACTGTTTATGTAGTTTCAACCTGTCTATCATAGCTATTACTGAGCATTTATTGAGTATTGAGTATTTTATTCCTTCTATCTTATTGTGGAATAACATGTTTTAATTATATCTGTTTTAGTAGGATGCTAACCTGGCCATGTGCAGTTTATTCCATTGTAGAGCTATGATAATGGTATTAGATGCCCTTCTCACATTTACTTCAGTTATTATTAATTTAGCAAACAGGAAACTAAAACCAGTTTTATTCTTGTTTACCAAAATGCAGGGTATATATTGATAACTTCTTCCTTGCTATTTCGTTTAAGAATACAGTTATCTCTAAGATATTGAAAACTGTATGTAAAACGTATACATTTTGGTGGTAACAGACTTGTTCCGGTGGAAAACTGTGCCCTCAACATTAAAAAGTCAATAAAATTACCTTTGAAAATGAGAAGTTTTCCACAGAAAGTGGCTGATGTAATGATGCAAGGGCTACTTACAAGATGTGTCTTCAGAACCACATGCCATTCATTCTCCCTCTTACAACATGCACAACTGAACTGAGCATTTTAAATTTTCAAGGCTGACATAGAGTAGAAATATATTTTTTAAATTATCACAACAGTTGTAAATTCTAGGCCTTCTTTTTCAGCTGGGTGGAACTATCGGAGACATTGAAGGAATGCCATTTGTTGAGGCATTCAGACAGTTCCAGTTCAAGGCAAAAAGAGAAAACTTCTGCAATATCCATGTTAGCCTTGTACCACAGGTAAATTAGCAAAATAAAAATATTTTAATTTTCAGTTAAGTTTTGCTATGGACTGAATTCTATATTTTTTCCAGGGATTACAGTGCAGGGAGTCAGTGTGTTAAAACTTAAAGAGACAATAGATAAAATCCTTACTCCACTGAAACCAATGGGAGTTTTGCCATTGATTTCACTGAAGCCCGGATTTCACCCAATATTCTTTCGTAGTCTCCCTTTTAGTATTCCAGGTAGTGTGAGTGAAGACTAATAGTGTTCACAGAACCCATCTGTGAGGTAACATCTGCTTTACAGTGCTGAAAATTTTGTGTTCCATCTAACCATAACTTTTATGCCAAAAATCGATTATTTTTAGAGCTGTGAATATTCATAAGCAAGTATTTGGAAGGGAGATGACACTACCACTATTTTTTCCAGGATTTCTTTTGGATTATCTATAATGATAACTAGGAACATATTCTGTCCTGATTTACATAAACCCATTTACAATTAATTTCAGTGGCAGTTGAATGTGTATATTTGAGGACAGAATGGTGTACTAAATTCCAAACAGTTCCACTTATGGAAGGTCATTGAAGGCATGACACTGTTTGTAGCATTTCCAAACAATTTTAGAAGATCCAGGTTTGGACATTTCTCTTCCTAAATTCTGAGCCCTATACTCTTTGTATACTGATCTAAAAGAGGCAGTTGGCTTGAATTAGTGCTGTTTGGCTAGAAGTTCCAGAGGGTTTTAATGCATGCAACAGTATATTGCTTTAATGTATGCTTTTATGTCCATGTCAGTATCCTTACTTTCATTGACATTTCTTTGTTTTTAACTATAATTGTCCTGATGCTAGAACTGGGTTACTGTTTCAGCCTTTATAATATATGTTTCCAGCCTAATGCTACTGGAGAACAGAAAACAAAACCTACACAGAACAGTGTTCGAGCGCTGAGAGGCCTAGGTTTGTCTCCAGATTTGGTGAGTTCACAGGGCTATGATAAAAATGTGTGTTTATAGGTCATCTAGATATATTGGTGCATGAAAATAATACAAAACATGAGGCTTCAATTCTTTCTACTCAGAAAAGGAACTTGTCTTAGGCATGGTCTGCAGGGGTATGAAAAACCCACACCCCTGAGCAATCTATTTAAGCTGATTTAACCCCCCAGTATGGACAGTATTATATCAATGGAAGAATTCTTCTGTTGACATAGCTACCATCTCTCAGGGAGATGTATTTCTTATGCCAATGAGACAATCCTTCCTGTTGTCATATGTGGTATCTACATTGAAGTGCTATAGTGTACAGCTGTGTCGCAATGGTTTTTCAAGTGTAGACAAACCCTTGTGAGGGAGGAGGAAGCAATTTGTTCCATATTACTGCATTAAAAACCAAAGAAATGAAATTACAAAAATGTACTGAATGTCAATATATTTTAATCCTTAAAATAGCATGGGGGGTTCTAGCTTCCATTAAAGAGTCGTACATGACTCTAAACATCTAGGGTTAATGTTGTATCTATTCTGGGAGGAGTTCTTGGAATGTGAGGCTGTATCATCAGTTTTGGTAATGAAATGTGAAAAATAATCCATCATTTGCAAATGTGTAGTCAATTACATGTTCAGATAGGTTAACTACAAAATGTGTGAATGAATATGCAAAGGTGTCACATTATTTCCTGGCCACCCATATCACAGGTGGAATGTGGGGTGGAAAGCAGGCTCCAAAGAACCACTGTATCCCTCCCCATGCAGGTAAGCAGGAGAGGCCAGCACACTACCTAGCGAAGCTATGTTTGTTCTCTGAATAAAATACACTGCACCAGGTATAAGTCTGGTGTAGAGTGCTTTGTTTTCAGAGCAGAGGAGAGACAGATTGCTGTGGTCTGAACCAGAGTTGTCTTTCTGGTCTGCTCTAGGAGCAGTCCTTTGGTTGGGGCTCCTGACAAAACCATAATATAGTGTATAGTTCTAAGGATCAATTCTGCAAGGTCCTGAGCATTCTTTTGATGTCCTGAATTCTCTCCCACTCCCACTGCCTCTGATGGGAATTGAAGCTGCTTAGCACTCCGTGAAGGGTCTACTACGTTGCAGTATCAAGCCCCTAGCAAGATACACAACTCTGCTGTTTGGTATAATTATGTTCTTATACAATGACAATATGCACAAGTAAACATTGTGTTCTCCCTTTTTTGTAAATTTTCTCTTTTCTGAATCTTTACGAAAGATATAACTTTTTAGTCCATATGTTATTCTGGTTAAAATCTACTGTTTCAGTCATAAAATACATTCTCATATTCGAAATACCAATTAAGTGTAATTTGGCAGAACTAAGTTATTTACTTTTGTTCTATCACAGGTAAGTCAATAATTTCACTAATGAACTCTGCAGCATTAATTAATCTGCCATCATTTTAAAAGCCTGGCCCTTTATTCCTTTCCCAGACAAAACTCCCATGGGATGTTCTGACTATCAACATTGTACTAGTGGCAAACTTGTTAAATGTGCCAATTTTCTTTTCTAAAATCCAATAAATAAAAATGGACATTGCAGCTATCTTAATTTCTGCAGATTGGAAGCCTCCTATCCAGCAGTGACTTCCTCATAAAAGAAATGAATTTCTTTTTTTATAACTCATTGAAGTAAATATGTTTTTGGTGGTTCATAATAAAAATGTTAACATATGTGTCTGTGTGTAGGATGTTTTATAATCAATTGTCCATAATAACTATACCATATTTTAAAATTATGTCTCATAAATCATGTGAATAGTTTAAATGTGGTGAGACTGAATACTGTGTGTTACAAATCCCATCCCTTTGTTTATTGAAACAAAGGAAGATATGTCAGATGCAAAAAATCAAAACCATGCAAATACAAACCAGCATCAAAGAAAACATACTGTGGCAAATTCCAAAACTTTGAAAGCATTCTTTAAAAACAACAGTGGGGACGATTAAATCACAGTGACTGTACTTCTGTGTATAATAAACAAGTACATTATTGTTATCAAGAACAAAGAAATAACCATTTCATTATCACCCAACAGCTCTAATGCTTATTCACAATAAATACCACACTGTCAGGAAACTTGAAAAATAAATGGAATTTGCAGTTTTGAAAAATAAACAATTCTGTACATACACTTTAATGATCCATATCAATAAGCCTCTAAAGCAAGTCTACCTACTCAGTTTTATCATACATTAATAACATTACATTATTTTCCTGTTAAACTACATGCACATTACTATCAAGAAAAAACAATTATAGGCACTGTACCAAGTTTTTTACTATTAATTGATAAATATATTAACCAATATTTGTCATTTAAAATATTCAAAGAAAATATTTAGCTACAGAAATCAAGCTAATAAAAATACATAAAGTCAAACAATTCATAGACTGGCATTAAAGTTGTTTCATTGTCTGTCACTTGTTAATTGTAATGTGTGTAGCTACATGTAGGTTGGTTAAGATTTATGATTTTAACTACTCATTTCTTTATTTTATTTCAGTTTTCACTATTTAAAAACAGTGCCTATATTTTCACTCTAAGTAGTCTTAACAGGGATTAGAATACAATTCTCAAAATCCCTTCATCATAACTGCAACAACATTAGTTTTGTAAAGGACATGGTAAATAAGCACACTTTTGTAATTTAACTTAAAAAACAACTAATAGTCTTGTAGCACCTTAGAAACTAACAAAAAATTTAGATGGTATCATGAACTTCCGTGGGCATAACCCACTTCTTCAAATGAATGGAGTTTAAGCAAACTTTTGTTTTTTAATTTTTTCCTGTTACAGACTAACACAGCTACCCCTTCAAACTCAGTTGCATACAATTAACTTCAGACACAAAATAGGCACCTAATTTCTGAAGACAAGTAAAGTAAAGAAGAAATCAAGCTGACAAATCAATGTCAAACCAATCTGATAGCTTTCTTTGATAGGATAATGAGTCTTGTGGATAAGGGAGAAGTGGTGGACGTGGTTTACCTAGACTTTAGTAAGGCATTTGATACGGTCTCGCATGATATTCTTATCAATAAACTAGGGAAGTACAACTTAGATGGGACTGCTATGAGGTAGGCGCATAACTGGCTGGATAATCATTCTCAGAGAGTAGTAATTAACGGTTCACAATCCTGCTGGAAAGGTATAATAAGTGCGGTTTCACAGGGGTCTGTTTTGGGACCAGTTCTGTTCAATATCTTCATCAACAATTTAGATATTGGCATAGAGAGTACACTTATTAAGTTTGCAGATGATACCAAGCTGGGAGAGATTGCAACTGCTTTCGAGGATAGGGTCATAGTTCAAAATGATCTGGACAAATTGGAGAAATGGTCTGAGGTAAACAGGATGAAGTTTAATAAGGACAAATGCAAAGTACTCCACTTAGGAAGGAACAATCAGTTTCACACATACAGAATGGGAAGTGACTGTCTAGGAAGGAGTATGGCAGAAAGGAATCTAGGGTTTATAGTGGACCACAAGCTAAATATGAGCCAACAGTGTGACACTGTTGCAAAAAAAGCAAACATGCTTCTAGGATGCATTAACAGGTGTGTTGTGAGCAAGACACGAGAAGTCATTCTTCCGATCTACTCTGCGCTGATTAGGCCTCAGTTGGAGTATTGTGTCCAGTTCTGGGCACCACACTTCAAGAAAGACGTGGAAAAATTGGAGAAGATCCAAAGAAGAGCGACAAGAATGATTAAAGGTCTAGAGAACATGACCTATGAAGGAAGACTGAAAGAATTGGGCTTGTTTAGTTTGGAAAAGAGACGATTGAGAGAGGACATGATAGCGGTTTTCAGGTATCTAAAAGGGTGTCACAAGGAGGAGGGAGAAAAATTGTTCTCCTTGGCCTCTGAGGATAGAACAAGAAGCAATGGGCTCATACTGCAGCAAGGAAGGTTTAGGTTGAACATTAGGAAAAACTTCCTAACTGTTAAGCACTGGAATAAGTTGCCTAGGGAGGTTGTGGAATCTCCATCTCTGGAGATATTTAAGAGCAGGTTAGCTAAATGTCTATCAGGGATAGTCTAGACAGTAGCAGGGGCGGTCCGAGATGGGCTGCCGGCAGCTGGCGCCCCAGGCGGAATGTGCGATCGGCGCCCCTGCCTCCACAGCCCTCAATGGTGTGACGTCATCATTGGACGCCCTGTTTAACGCGGCTCCCTAGGCGATGGCCGAGTCGGCCTATACGCACGGGCCGCCCCTTGACAGTAGTGGGTCCTGCCATGAGAGCAGGGGACTGGACTTGATGACTTCTCGAGGTCCCTTCCAGTCCTTGTATTGTAATTGTGCCATATTTTGAAAATTAGGCTTTTAAAAACTATTAATTTTTTAGTGTGGAATGAAAGGAAATCAGATTGATTATCGTCACTTTCCCAAGTTCAGGCATAAGAACAGTAATTTTCTTACTATCTGCAGCCCTTGATTAGAAATGTAAAATCCCATTTCATCAGTTAACTGGTTAAATGTTATGTTTAATTTGTTAACTACTTAAATGTGGAGGTGGTGGGGGGGGGGGAGGGCACTTCAACCCAAGTGGATTACCAGTTAACCATAACTAGTAATCATTAACCAGTTAACCATTCACATGCCTACCCTTGATCAGTAAAACTGAGGGAAGTAGTCTTTTCTTCTAGGCTAAAGAACTTTGAAAAATATCTGTTTGCATGCACAATGTCTATACATGTAAGGGACTCTGCCATGACATCTTGAAAAATTGTATCTAGTCTTGTAGCCAATGCTGCCTTCTTGAATTATATAATTTCTTCTGTGCACCTGCATTTTATTGTTTGGCAAATATAAATCAGCAGTTCTTACTACAATTTTCTATTTCCTGCTATTGCTGATGCATTTACTTTTTTATGACTCCATTAGCAATAATTTTACCACAGCATGCATACAACCCTCACCTCTTGGAGTCACTCACTAAGAATTGCAGATTTCTCTGTAGTATTTTGAATACATGTTGTCATGGTTGATAAAGCATTTCTCCAAGACAGTAGTTAATTTTTAAGCATAACTGGATATTCACACACATTAAAAAATTACTGGCATATTTCTCCTTTAATTATTAGAACTTGCACTAGTTCTTTCTTCATGGTTTGCATTATATTTTCCATACTGGAGTGACTGTTTTGAGAGTAGGGGAAATAAAATTCAGTTGGCATGTATTTTTTTTACTTAGCAAAAGTGATCAAGGAGTAAATTGAAGTGTTCTGAACAGGAAGACTTTTACAATATAATCAGCACTTGCACACAAATCAGAAACAGGGGGAAAAGAAGTCCTGTGTTTGTAAAGTGCCTAACAGCAGGGGGACAAGAGTTCCTATGTGCTACAGTAACATAAATAATAATTGAGATATTAATCACTTAGTATCTACTGGAAAAATTCTTTGTTGATAAAAATTGCAAATATTTCCACAGATTCCCAAATGCCCTGCTTTCAGCAGAAATCATTCAGAGAAATAAATGCATCAAAAAAGGGAATTGGAAAGTTAGATAAGAAAAGATACTCTTCTTTGGTGATAATGTATTATACTTTTGACTCTCCTATTCTTTGCCATTTGGTGCGTTACTTAAATGGTATCTGAAGAGTAAATGAATAAAGAGCAAGAGAATAAAGAAGAGTGGTATCAGGAAGAAGGGGAGAGAGGTAGCATTGCATAGCAGAGCAAGCAATGGAAATACAGAAAGTAGAAAACAGAAAAGCAGGTGAATAAAGATATGGATATGTTGGTGAAGATCTGATGTATCTATCTCTTGTTAAGTGGTATGTATGTCAGTTATGATATTTTGTAGAACTCCTAGGAAAAAATTATTTGTTCATGGTGTTGTTTCTTGAGAAGTCAGTTTTTTCCATGATTAATGTTGAGGAGCTTCCATTTACTTAGAAGCTTATCTTAGTTTTCCACCCTTCTTATTTACGATTTACCTATATTTTGACAGATAGTCTGCAGAAGTACAAAGCCTATAGAAATGGCTGTGAAGGAAAAGATTTCCATGTTTTGCCATGTGGAACCTGAACAGGTTTGTACTTTCAAACTTCATTGGTCATCATCTCACCTTCTTTCAAACTATACATGATTTTTCCAGTTTAATATATCTTACATGTATGAATGTATTTCTTTTTTTAATCACCAAGAAATACTTCTTTCAATAATCCACTAATTTTTAAATTGCAAGCAATTACACGATGAAATATAAAATAGAATAGAAAATATAAACTACTCAAAAATACTGGATATTGTTTACATGTTAATTTTGGTATATCAAATAACCTTTGATAGTTGGTCACACTTACTATGAAGGATCCAATTATAAATTGTTTATAAAGGGTTAAGAAATAATAACTTTTGAGTAAATGTTTAATCATTTGTTATAAACTGTTAGACCAATACTTCAGAAGGTTGTTTGAAACCATGATTTATAATAACGTATAACAGCTTTTACTGGTGGGCAATATGCCAGAGGTGGTTCACCAGGGTTAGCCCCTGGCACTTTATTTACCTTCATATCTGCAGGTATAACTGCTTGCAGCTCCTGTTAGCCATGGATCACCATTCATGGCCAATGGGAACTGGCAGGAAGCAGTGTCCTAGTCCACACTACTTCCCCTAGCACCCAATGTCCGGGAATGGCAATCCGTGGCCATACCTGCGGACTTGCAGGTAAATAAAGCACCATTGGCCCACCGGGGACTAACCCTCACAAACTGCGTCCAGCCTGTGGGCCGCTTACTGCCCACTCTGATCTATAAGCATGTAAAGAATCCTGTTTATGTCTGTAATGGGTATATAACACATCCATTATCAATCCTTTGTAAACCTTTTTTATTGGTACCCTTAACAGTGACTAAATTGTCAGTGGCTCTTCAACACACCAGAATGAACATGGAAATATTCTTCAATATTTCTGGAATATTAAACCTTTTACATCTTAACAGGTGTAATAGATTCATGCTTGGCTCATGTCGACACCACAGTTCTTCTCTAAGCACATCTGTGTGGCTTCCACTGGAGTTGCTCATGCACTGGATGCATACAAGACTGGAGTTAGTTTGAATAGCAGTGTCCATTGGAACCATGCATGTGCCCTGTGCTGCCTCATGCTCCTGAACAAGAGCATCTGGGCAAGGGTGGCTTCAACCTTCCTTCAGTTTGTTCTTACCACCCATGACCCAGACTTCTGCTCCAGAGGGGAAGGGATAGGCTCAGGCTCATTACTACATGCCTTGATTCTTTGGTGGCTTTCAGGACCTCTATAGCCTTTCTGCTGATTCCTCTGATTCCCAGGGGAATATCCAAGATTAGATGTGATAAGACTGTCATTAACCCAATAGTCTCTTACTGGATGAGACAGTTCTGGTGTTAGATCTATTATATATGGCCGACTCCTAATCTACCAACATATATCATCTTAGAACCAGGATCAGAGATTGCACCCAGACTCACAGTCATTACACCTAACAGCTTGGTGGTTGGCTGGTGGAGCACTTCTTGCAGAGACTGCTCCTTAAGAAATGTTCATACTGAGCTGGAAACTTTCCACGAGGAAGATTTACATCCGGAAATGCAAATATTTTTTTTGTGCGTGGGAAGCCCACAACAATATAGACCCAACAGAGGACCTGGCACTGAAGATCTTCAACTATATTCAGGACAAGCATTTACACTCTCAGCTTTCACCTTGCAGTGATCTTGGTGTCCTGTAATCAGGTACCATCATACTCTAATTTCTCTCATCTGATGGTATTAAATTCCTCCAATGACTGTGTGAGACCTCAGCATTATCTGCCTAAAATCCCATGGAGCCTTCTTTTGCTTTTAAACCACCATTGGATTGCTCATTACACCACCTGTCACCAAGATGGTGTCTCTGATGACCATTCCTCAGCACAAGGGGTAAGCGAGCTCTAAATCCTCATAGCTGGACTGCCTTTCACATCCCTCGATAGTGATAAAGTGGTGTTAAGATTACACCCCAGGTTCATCCCTAAAGGAGTCTTAGAATTTCGCCTGAACCAATCACTCTGTCTGTTTTCTTCTCAAAGCCACATTCAGCTCTGGAATAAAAGAAACTGTACGATAGGATATATCCAGAGCTTTACTCAGTGTCCTTAACAGTACCGAATCTTTCGGGCTGAATCCAAACCATTGTGGCTTTTTCTGGCCCATTAAAGGCCAAGCCATCTTATCACAGTGTGTACTGTTGGCATGCTGGTTCTCCCCCTCTAGGTTCAAGGGCCTCACTATGTAGTCAGGCTACTATCTAGTCTCAGGATAATTAGCATTAGGCGTAGTGTCCTGACTGGGCTAACAGCCTAAGTAGTCAGCTGCGTTTTAGCCCTTGGGCCCTCCATGCAGAGGCTGCACACAGCTTAGTTTACGGTCTCTGTGCCCCTGTGGCAGGGATCAGAATCCCATAGACAACAAGTAGCCCCAGGCCTTTCAGCCATCTGGAGACAGATACAAAGTGAGATTTGCAATCTGAGCTTCAGTTGTAGGGCCTGAGCAACCCCAGGAGTCAGTCATCCCTGGTCTTTCAGTATAGAGACAGAACAAGCCAGCAATCAATTAGCCCTGGTCGCTCAATGTAGACAGGGCACAGCAGTAGTCAGTTAGCACTAGTCTCTGGGTTCAGAGGCAGAGCAAACACCATAGTCAAAGAGCTCTGGTCGTTGATTGCAGAGTCAGAGTAAACACCAGTGGTCAGGTGTTCTAGATCCCATAGGCACAGACTCTGTGGGGGTGCTTTGGGGCTAGAGCACGCTGGGGGAAAATTAGTGGGTTCAGAGCACCTGCCCACACCAATCTTCCCATCTGCTCCCATGCCTCTGATGCACCAGCAGCCCCAGGCTTACCAACTCCTTCCTCTCCCTGCCAGCCCTTCTTGAGCACTGCAAACAGCTGATTTGCAGCATTCGAGCTCTAGGAGGAAGGGGGAGCAGATGGGGAAGGGGCAGGGCAGGTGTGGGAAGAAGCAGGGCAGAGGTTTGAGGGAAGAGGTAGAGTGGGAGAAGAGCCTAGAGCAGAGTGGGGCGGGGGAGGGTTGAGCACCTCCCAGCAAGAAGAGAAGTCTTGCTCCAGTGGGTGACTGACCAATGCTGGCCACTGGACCTGGCAAGGAGAGGCTGCCATCCCAGAGGTGGGGTGGTAGGTGAGATCTGGGTCCACCCTATTCCACCAGAATCTGACCCAAGGTCCTCTTGGTGGTGGAGTGGTCTGCCACTGGATCAGCAGGGATCCCAGTCACAACATGCTGACCATGCCTCAGGAAAAGCTGAAGCCAGAGTATGGTTGGCTGGGTCTGATCCACTTCCTCCTCTTCTCTCTGGATGGACCTGGATTAGTGGAGCATCATCTGCCTCTGCTGGGCAGGTGGCCCATGACAGTCCTGGCAGGTGCATGACAGCAATAAGTTCCCTGGTGGGCAAGGCATCTCTGGTCTCAGCAGCAGTGTCAGTGGCCAGGGGCTACTATTGCCCAGCATTTTAGATCTTTATCTGGGTGCACAAGAAAGCACAAGGTGCAGGCATAGCCCTGATGAACACAGCTAGTCACAAAACTCGCTATCTTATGCATGAGCCACATGCATCCTACACTGACTACAGTATCTTAAAGAACCACAATTATTGTAGGGTAGCTAGCCATTCCTTATCAACCAGTTCTCCATACATGATATCAAGAGAGGGTGGAACTTCAGATTTGACTGTTTCCTGCAGGCTAAATGTGGTGAGCTTAATTATTGACAATCTGGTCACGCTTGATGATAAAGGTACATTTATAAATATATTTTTGAAGTGGAATGTCTACCATTTGGTTGCAGGCTATATAGCTTGGATAAGAAAACCATCCATTATTGGAAACACCATGAACTTTTTAGGCCCTCAGTAGAGAATTTTTCTTTGCAAATAGAAAGCAGGTTTAATTCATATTCTTTCTTCAGACAGCAAATATACTCCAGTGTTGTTTTTTTAAAGGGAAAATCAGCTTGATCTCCATGAAATTTTGTGGGGTCTCACTATAAACAGATCTTTGAATTAATATTTTAAAACACAGTAGGTGGGTTTACATCTGGAATGCACAATATGCATCCAGATTCTTCAAACATGTGAGCAGCAATATTGACCTCAGTAACACTATTCGCATGTATGTTTGTAGGACTGAGGCCTGTACCACAGTGAAGCATTTTCTTCAGTACCTAACACAGCAGAGTCCTTGTCCATGACTAGGCCTCCTAGGCGTTATAATAATACCAGTAATAAATAATAATAATAAATAACTTATCCACTACTCTGGTAGGCTAAAGAAGGGAAATAGTGAGGGAATCCTCATCTTTATTATTTAAGTAGCTTTTCTTTACAGATAAGTGATTGAGAGGTGCATTAAACATTGATTATGTTGCTTTATCTAATTTTAGAGTATATATTGAATTACATTTATTCTCTAGGTATGAATATCCTTAAATTTTACATTTCATATGCAAGTTTTTAGAAGCTCATTTTTGTTCCTAATCACGATTTATTTATTAGGTGATATTTATCCATGACGTTTCTTCCACCTACCGAGTGCCAATCCTGTTGGAAGAACAAGGCATTATTAAATATTTTAAACAGAGATTAAACCTACCTATTGATGACCAACCAAGTGATCTTCTTTTCAAATGGAAGAAAATGGCCGACAGGTACTGTAACGCCTATTAGGTTTTCTTAAAGTTTTAAAATCATTATAAGACTCTGGTCCTCAAATACAATAATGTGATACAGTGCCACTGTAATCAGTGTAGCAATGCTGACTTATGCCAGCTCAGGCTATGGCCTTCTGTGTTTAAAAAATGTGTACGCTTTTTAAAAAACGGGATATTTAGTGATTTTATTTTTAGAAAAGACACATTTCGTAGGATACATATTATGAGCATAATAATTAGAAACCTTGCTTTTATCAGATATGAAAGGTTGCTGAAGATGTGCTCCATAGCCCTGGTTGGCAAGTATACGAAACTAAGTGACTGCTACGCATCTGTTTTCAAGGCCTTGGAACATTCAGCTTTGGCAATTAATCACAAACTGAATTTAACGGTGAGGATCAATCTCTTTCAGTTTCAGGAATGCTTCAAGATGTAAAGGTTAGCTTCAATCACCTAGGCAAATTTAATATTAATGTGTATCTTAATTAGGACTAACACGCACGTGTGTACATAAAATGACTGAATACTTTTTTAAGAAGTTTGAGAAATTTCATTTTTATTTTATTTTAGACCAAATGTGTCTGAAAGGGACTCTGCAGTAATAGCCTCTAATTGGATTTGCTTTACAAAGAAAGGACATAAGTGCTTACTAACAAAGGAAATGCTTGTTGATTTTAATAAGACTACTTGCAGCACCAAACATTACCCTTTGTAGTAAGCGTTTGCAGTATGATGCTCAAAAGTGGAAAAACATGACACTAAAAAAATTCAAAATGATCTTGGTAAATTGGAGAATTGCTCTGAAACCAACAAGATGAAATACAATAAAGACGAATGCAGAGTACAGGTTGGACATCCCTCATCCAACACCCTCGGGACCTGACCAGTCTCAAATAAGGGGATTTGCTGGACCAAGGGAGGTCCCTCCCATCATGGCCTGTGCTGCCCTGCTGCCCCTGGCTAGGGCTCCAGCCTGTCCCTGTTGCTGCCTGCCTGGCTGTGGCTCCCCAGGCTGGACCTAGAGCTCCCTTGCTGTTCCCATGGTCAGAGTTCCATGGTTGCCACTGTCAGGCCCAGAGCTCCACAGCCAGGGCTGGAGCTCTGTGGCTGTTACTGCCGACCCTCTGCTACCGCTTGGCTACAGGGGTCAGAACTCCTTGCTAAGTCGCCAGCTCCCCCACCCCCTCACTGCTCCAGCCCCGCAGCCCAACCTCCCTATACCTGGGCTCTGTGGTCCAGGAACATCTGTGATCCTGTTGGATCATAGATGTTGCTGGACCAGAGAGTCCTAGTTAAGGGAGGTAAAACCTTTACAATGTTTTGGAAAGGAAAAATCAAATGCACAAATAAAAAATGGAGATAACTACTTAGGTAGTAGTACTGCTGAAAAGCCTCTGGGGGGTTATAGTGGATCACAAACTGAATACGAGCCAACAATAAGTCTAGCTGCAAAAAAAGCCTAATACCAACAGGAATTTTATATGTAAGAAACGGGAGGTAATTGTCCTGTTCAATTGGTGGGTCCTCAGCTGGAGTAGTATGTCCATTTCTGGGCATCACACTTTCAGAAAGATGTAGACAAATTAGAAAGAGTCCAGAGGAGAGCAACAAAAATGATAAAAGGTTTTGAAACTCTACCTATTAAAAAAAGGCTAAAAACCTCAGTACATATAATCTTGAGAAAAGAAGACTGAGGTAGAATCTAATAACAGTCTTCAAATATGTTAAGAGTTGTTAAAAAAAAGGAGCAGGATTGATTGTTCTTGTTAGGGTGTTTGCTTATCTCCATTCCATGTTAAGTGTGTGCACACTCGATGCACTGTTGCTAGAGATTTTTCCTTCAGTGATATGCATTGGGCTGGCTCTAGCGCCCCCAGGAGCCATACACTTCTGTACCAGTACAAGAGGTGCTGGTGGCCCCACACTCTCCTAGTTCCTTCTTACCACCTGTGCTTGTTGCTGGAAAACTTCTCTTGCTTAGGAAAGGTGTTCTCCCTGGTCCTTACTCTGTTGTATAGTTTGTTAGTCTTAAGTGTAGGTATAGTGTTTGTATTATAAATATTGTTAGCTAGATAGTTAAACCTCTCCTTGTTGTCAAGGGGCTCTCTTCTCCCACGGGGCTGGGTATGCATTAGTCTCTGGGCTTCACACCGTATGCCATCCATGGCAAGCCTATGCCCATCAGCAACCCACACTCCAGTTGTCTGAATTGTTTGGGAGAATCTCATGTGAGAGACCAATGCTGTATTTGTTAGGACTTGAAGAAGGGTGAACACAGGTAAGCAGTGGTGCATAACCATGTCAGGCTACTTCTCTACCCCCAGTCCCACAGCAGCACCATCAACTCTTCCCGTTGACCTTAGTGTGGCACCCTCTGCTGATACCCAGAAACCACCATGGCACTGGTGGTATCATCAATCCCAAAGGCCTTTGCAGTGGCCAGGGACTTAATTATGCTTCCAGTTCCACTGAGCGTGGTGGGACAGTTGCCTAATCCAAAGACTACGAGCTGGAGGGAGCATGGGTCTCTGGGCTCCTTCTTGGCACTAGGCCCTCCAGGACCTACTAGGGGGCAGGCCAGTGCTGATACCCTCTTCATAGCCATCTCCAGATCCTCAACACCAAATGAAGGCAGATGGGTATCCTTCCACCATGGTCCTCTTCGGAGGGCTCTTCATCTGAATCTGAGGAGGAACCCTACATCCAAGCTAAGGGTCACTAGCAGTACCTATTCTATGTACCGGCCAACCATAGTATGGGTCCTCCTGATGGCCTTGTGGACAGTGGCCTATGCAGAAGAACCATTGGAGGATTTCCCTTGGACCTGGGTCCACTTTCCTGCTGATCTGACTAGGTTGCTTCTGAAAAGGGGGGGGGGGTCCTACTTCAAACTATCTGGTACTGTCTATGGTACCAATATTTAGGTATGGCCCCCATGGATGTTATTGAGGCAGAGGAGGAAGCTCCTCCTCTGGTAGAAACCTTTTCCTGCTTCCCCAGATGAGTCCATCTCGGGGCCAAGTAGCTTGCTTTCTCAGGATGACTTCAGAGCATATCAGGAGCTCCTGAAGTGGATAGCAGCTAACCTGGTGCTAGAAATTGAGGAACTCAAGGAATCATGCCACAACCTTATTGTCATTCTCCCTCTAAGGTGAGCTTGCCCATTAATGAGGTGGTAATGGGTCCAGTCAAGTCCCTGAAGCAAACCCCTTGTTTTATGGCTGCTGAAAAGAAATATTATGTGCCAGCCAGTGGGTATGAGTATCTGCACTCCCACCCTCTCCTGGGTCCTTCTTTGTATTGGTGGCCAATGACAGAGTCAGACAGGTGCTATGCCCATATAGAAGGATGCAAAGAAATTTGACCTGTTTGGCAGGAAAGTTTATTTGACAGGTGGTGTATAGCTCTGTATCTCATACCAGCAAGTCCTACTCGGGAGATATGAGTACAACCTGTGTGGCTTCTTGCCAGGTTCAAAGACTGTGCCTCACTCAAGGCAGGAAATCTGTGCTCTCTTAAAGGAGGGTAAGAATGTTGCTAGGACCTGACTCCAAGTGGCATGGGATGCAGGTGACATGGCATCGAAGACAATGGCCTCTGCAGTGACACGAGTCACTGTTCTCGGCTGTGGTGCGCAGGCCTCCCTCACAAGGTCCAACAGTTGATCCATGACTTCTCTTTCAAACACTCCTCAGTGTTCTTCGAGCAGACAAACCTGAAGCTTCATGGCCTGAAGAATTCATGGTCCAGCCTCAAGTCCCTGAGCCTCTGTGTTCTGTCAGCTTCAAGAAGGCACTTAAGGTCTTAGCAACTGCCCTGCTTCTTGGCTCCGCCTCTGAGACAGAACCCCATGAGAGAAAGGACAGAGGTTACAAACACTACCTGCCACTGTCATCCACCTCAACCGCACTGTTAAGGTCTCATAGATACTCTGGTTGGTCAAGCAGTCCTTTTGAAGGTGTGCCCAAGAGTGCTATACCAGTTTCCATTCAGAGCCTACCTCCCTTTTGTTTTTGGACTGATTATCCCACATCAGCCTGCTGCTACAGTGGTGGATGGTCCCATCATTCAGTCTTCATCTTCCCTTCCATCCTCCTTTCCTGACCCTCTACAGGCACCCTTCTCATGAGCAGCTCTGAGCCAAGGCAGTGCAGTCCCTCCTGCAGATGGGGGCTGTAGAGGAGGTATCTCAAAACAGGAGAGGGGAAAGGGTTTTACTCCTAATATTTCTTAATCCCAAAGGCAAGGGGGAGGGGGCCTTCAACCCATCCTAAATCTGCATTGCCTCCACAAATGTTTCCAGAAGCTGAGGTTCCACATGGTCTCCCTGGCATCCATCACTCCCTCCCTCCAGGGGACTGGTATGCTGCCCTAAGGGAAGGGTGCTTAGTTTCACATTTCCATCTTCCCTGATCACAGAAGATTCCTCAAACTCATTACAAATTGTAAATCAAACTCATTACAAATTTACCATTCCTCCTTTTGGCCTGTCTGCAGCGCCTCCTCCCTCTGGGTCTTCACGAAGTGCTTGGTGGTAGCAGCTGCCTTTCTCAGATGGCAAGGTATTCAAGTCTATTTGTGCCTTGACAGCTGGCTGCTCGAGGGCCGCTCATGTGAAGACCAACATTATCATGGTCCAAACCACTGTCCGTGCGCGGGGCCTGTTGATAAATGAACAAAAGGTGACCCCTTATTTTGATTTAGAGAATTGAGTTCATCGGAGTGGTGCTCAGCCCCACCCAGGTTAGAGCCTTCCTTCCAGACATCCAATTCCAAACCACATTGGACCTGATTTCTTAGGACGTGACTCACCCAATCACAAAGGCCAGGGCCTACCTCAACTCCTGGGACATTAGTCTGCATGCACTTACGTGGTTTGGCACACAAGGCTACAACTTAGACTCCTGCAGATGTGGCGGGTTGCTTCATGTACACTCCAAACGGACAATACTTACTGTTCTACCCCAAGTCCATGCTTCCCTTGTCTTATGGAAACAGCCCTTACCAGTGATGCTGGGAGTCCACTTTGTCAACCTTCCCAGTCGTTGGTGTCCTAGTCTCAGACACCTTGGACCTGGTTGGGGACCTCACTTTGGGTCTCTCGGGACTCATGGCTGTGGTCCCAGGAAAAGTTCTTTTTGCACATAAATGTCAGGGGGCTCAGGGTGATCCACTTGCTTGCCAAATCCTTCTGTAACATGGTCTTCAAGATGTGTTGCTCATGTCCATTCCATGATCTGCCCTCCTACCCTTCATTCAGAACTAGCCAGCAAGAAGCAACCGAGAGCATGCGGTGCTGGTGGTACCCCTTATACTGGTGCATAATTGCATGACCCCAGGGGACTGTGGAGCTAGCCCAGTGGATATCACTGAGGGAGAAATCTCCGACAACAGTGCACGTGGCATGTGCACACCTAATGTAGGATGGACATGAGCAATGAATCTTGAAGAACAACAATTGTTTAGTAACATTTTTTCTTTATGTTCACTGAAGATAGGACAAGAAGCAATCTGCAGCAGGCATATTTAGATTGGAAGTAGCAATGTTTGGCTTTCTGATTATAAGGATAGTTAAGCATTGGAATGGGCTTCCATGGGAGTCTGTGGAATCCCCATCACTGGAGGTTTTTAAGAACAGGCTAGAAAAACACAAGTGAGGGGTGGTTTACATATACATGGCCCTGCCTGGACATGGGGGGCTGGAGTAGATGATTTCTTAAGGTTCCTCCCAGCCCTACATTTCTATACCTCTATGATAAGTAGTACTTGTATTTTTGTTGAATATTTAAAGCAAGATTCTGATATGCTTACTCACACTGACTAATACTTTACTCTATGAGTAACCCCATTTATATCAGTAGGATTATACATGGAACCAGACACTATTCAATATGACTTTATCATAATTTGGCCCCCTTTTTACATACTTTAAAAGAAGCGGTTAATTTAAGGAACATTTCAGAAACTTGTTCTGACTTTTTAAACTGTGAAGTTGAACTAATCTTAAAAGTGTGGTGCCAACTGTTTTTATGGTGAAATGTTCTGCTTCTGTTGCCAGGTTTCACCTTTGGAGGTAGCAATGTTTGGCTTGGAAAGGTGGTGTATAGGAGTATGTTAATATTACTTTCTGAGTACACATGAAATTTGAACAACCTTTGATTTAGCAGAACACTAAGAATATAAGTTTGTAGAGAAAATACAGTGTTGGAAATGTACACTCCACCTTAGTACATGACCTGTAAGTAACTTCAGATAAATTAGAACAGGCGGTCCTGGGCAGGATTGCACATGGCTCTTGTGTGGGTGGGAGGGTGCAAAGAGCATTGCTTTCCCTCTTGAATCACAGGATTAAGGGCAGGTAGAATCACTGTCCTCTTGTTCTCTCTAGTGCTGTCAGGAGTGCAAGCTCTTCCTGAGGAAAGGGAGAGAGGATGAGGCACAGGCATGTCTCCATCTCTCCTCACTGGCTCTTGGAGCAAGCCAAACAGTCTTAAAGTGAAGCGCATGCATAAGTACTGTCCTGAACAGAGCCATAGTCTGGCCTGGTGAAAGCAACAATTTTGAGTTTGCTCACCAACTACTGTAAATTAACTTGCTCCACAGTGAAATGATAACACTAAAATATTTTAGCTTAAATGTATTGAACACTTACTCATTTTTAAATCCATCTTTTATAGCTTGGTAAATATAAAATGTACAATCAGAGGCCTCCTTTTCACAATTGCTAGTCACTTACAGCAGTTGTCACAAGTTAGTGGACAGGTGGGATGAAATTCTGGCTTCTGTGAAATCATTAGCAAAACTGCCATTGGCTTCAGTGGGGCTGGATTTCACCCGGTGTATGCCTGGCTCCACACTCTTTCTAATGATATCAGGAGCCATGTAGACTTAAGGCCTTTTGAAAGTGTCACAAAAGTGCTGGAGCCAGCAGGTTTCCCACATCCATTAGTGATGCTGACACTGGACACTGCGGTGCACCCTAAAACTATTGTCTCTCTTTGTCATGGTTAGCAATCTCTGCAGAGAACAGGAATAGGAGTTTTATGAGTAAGAGTTATGAGTTCCTCCTTAGAACTGCACCTAACTACTTGACAGATTATCTCCCTGCACAACAGTGACCTACATTCCACGGGGACCTTGAAACTGTCAGCCAGTAGGTGGAGACTTGTGAACGCACTAGACAGAAATGTTATAGAAGCTGGACCTTATGTCACAGGAGAGAATGACCAAAGCTCTAGTCACATTCAGAACCAACTGCAAATCTCATGGCTTTGATTTGGCTTTAAGTTTGAACATACAGAGAGAGATAATCAAACTGTTTCTCCTAATTATCCTCAGTAGCACTGGCACTACAATTGACAGGTATTTTTTTTCTTCCCTCTCCTTTTTTGTGGTGTATTCCGAGGGTTCCCTTTTTTTTTTCTCCACTCAAGCTCGTCTGAGGACTGGGAAGGAAGAGAGACACTGTCTTTGTAAAGCGACAAGGAGTCCTGTGGCACCTTATAGACTAACAGATGCATTGGAGCATGCTCCAATG
Source organism: Pelochelys cantorii (assembly GCA_032595735.1). Classification (NCBI taxonomy): domain Eukaryota; kingdom Metazoa; phylum Chordata; order Testudines; family Trionychidae; genus Pelochelys; species Pelochelys cantorii. Next base: position 138,851,938 of record CM064326.1, on the reverse strand, counting down.
CATCTGTTAGTCTATAAGGTGCCACAGGACTCCTTGTCGCTTTTGTAGATCCAGACTAATATGGCTACCCCTCTGATTTTGGACTGTCTTTGTAGCTAGTCTGCCTGGTGGAGTCAGCAGCAACAAGGACTGGGTTCAGTATTTAGAGGTTCCTCTTAACAGTACAATACAGAAGTGTCCTGAACTTCCACCCAGTAATCTGGGAGAAAAAGACACCCACTCATTGACACCCCGAAGAGGCAATACTTCCCCCCTCACAAGTACTTAGGCTATGGCTACATTAGAGATTTACCTGTACTGCTGTAAGGTCTCTAATGCAGCATTTCCCAAACTATGGGCTGCGGCCCGGTTCCGGTCTGCAGGGAAAAAATACCGGGCCTCAGCATGGCCGCCAGTGTGTTCCGGGCTCCTGGAGTGCCCATGCGGTGCCGGGTACCCCAAGCCCTGGGCCGGGCTGGGCTGAGGATGCAGCCAGATGTTCTAGGCTCCCAGCAGAGACATAGGGAGGGCAGTAGTCTCCGGGCACCACACTAGAAGGGCGCCAGGCTGGGCTGGGGGGGGGGAGGTGCAGGGCGCTGGGCTCACCTGGGCTGCAGGATGAGGGAGGTACTGGGAACCCAGGGCTAGACTCAAGGGGAGGGAGGGAGGGAGGGACAGGAAATCATAGCTGGGTTAAGCAGTTCTGTGGGACTTGGGGGGAAGTACAGGGAAATGGGGCTCAGCTGTGTTGTGGGGGAGGCATGCAGGGAATTGAGTGCAGGGCTCAATTGGGCTGAGGTGGAGGGAGAAGGCATAGGGAACAGAAGGGCAGCAGCTCAGCTGGGCTGTGAGGGAGTGCAGAGAACTAGTGCTGTACTCCTTTGGATTGTGGGGAATGGTTTTGGGGGAGGTGCAGGGAACCAGTGGGGGTGGGCAGTTCAGTTGTGTTGCAGGGGAGGGAGGTGCAAAGAAGCCCAGTGGGGAGGGCGGGAACCAGGAGCCCTGAAATGACCTCCCCTGGAACAAAAAATCTCTCATCTGGGACCAGTCATGTCCAGAGGGTGCCAGACCAGGGAGGTCCAACTCCTACCCAAGTCCCCTCCTTACACCCTCCCTCGTAGCCAGATACCCTACCCCCAATCTGCTCCTGCTCTCGCCTCCCAGAGTGCCAGTGCAGTGCCAGGTCCCCCAAGCCCTGGCCCGGGCTGGGCGGAGAATGCGGCTGGATGTTCCGGGCTCCTGGAGTGCCCGTGTGGTGCCGGGTCCCCCAAGCCTGGCCCGGCTGGGCGGAGGATGCATCTGGGTGAAACATTGAAAATTTATTCATTTTTCATTTTTTTTATATGTGTTTATATTTTTGGGCTGCAAAAAACAGTACTGAAAAAAAAAACGGGTTCCAACTAAAGTAAAAAGTTTGGGAAACCCTTTTCTAGCCAGCTTTCTATCCATCTTACAGTCCATTTATCCAATCCATATTCCCTTAACTTTCTGGCAAGAATATTGTGGGTGACAGTATCAAAAGCTTTGCTAAAGCTGGCACTGGGGGCTTTGGGAGGACCAGAAACAACTTATTTGCATATTCATCATTTGTTTAATGAATATGCAAATGACTGTTACCGGTCCTCCAAAAGCTCGTGAATGGATTTACTGGTCCCCATGTCAAAAAGTTTGGGAACCCCTGCTCTAATGTAACCAGGCAGCCTATGAGGGGAGTTCTTCCACTGACTACTCCAGCCCGATGGGCTGCGTCCACATGAGAAGCTCTCAAATCAGTATAGAGCTGTCTATACTGGTGCTTAGGTCAATGTACATCACTTAAGGGCGAGCAACATAGGTTATACCGCAGTAGTGCTAGTGTTGACATAGTCATAGTCTGTGTATCACAAAAGAGACTTTTATTAAGGGAAAGGGAACCAGGCATTAATCTGTGAAAACATCACAACATTCAAAAGCATGTGATCATAAGGGACCCCAACCCCACCGCACTCTTTGCTTCAGTTTCCCATTTTGTACTGAGACAGTCAGATGAACAACTATCCCTTTAATACAGGGCTACTCAACACACTGCCCATGGCCTGGCCTGCAGTGCAGTTTGGGTTTATGCAGAACTCAACATGCGGCCGGGATCCTTTGAACATGGCCTCCACTGGGAACATGCTCCATAATGGCAAGGCATCTTCCAGGTGGGGGTAAGCACTGAAAGACTCAAGCAGGTGGGCTGGCTGGAACAGACAGGTATAGGGTGGCAGCATTTCTAGCTGCCAGGGAGGAGGTGCTGGGAGTGCCAGGGCATTGTGTGAAAGAAACTGTTTGCATATATATTTTCATGTGTATGCAACCACACTTAAGTCATGACCCTTGGCATAGGCTGTGAGTATCATTGTGGCCCCTGGGGCTTCCAAAGTTGAGTAGCCTTACTTTAATACATCATCCCCCATCTCCCACATCCCATTCGGCTGTCCTGGATTAGCAAAGGCCCACAGTTCATAGGTGCATTCATCTTCCATTCCAGAAAGGGGATAGTCTGTCAGGTAGTGTCTCTCTGGTCATTGTGTAACTGGCTGTTTGCTGCTGCTGCTGCCTCTGATCATGTGCTACCACTGTTGGACATTCACTGCTGCATTTGCTATTCTATGTTCTAAGGTTCCATGTCTTAATCCAGTTCTTTGGTGATTTATTATGCACCAGGGAACCTTACTGCCAGTACAGCCTCTACATTGTCTTTCATTTCTTCAGTGCCCCTACACCACTTCTAAGGCATATCCCCTAGACCTGCTTGACATGAATGGAGATATGCCTATCCCCTAGAGCTGGAAGGGACCTTGAAAGGTCATCAAGTCCACTCCCCTGCCTTCACAGCAGGACCAAGTACCATTCCTGACAGATTTGCCCCAGATCCCTAAATGGCCTCCTCAAGGATTGAGCTCACAACCCTGGGTTTAGCAGGCCCAATGCTCAAACCACTGAGCTATCCCTCCTCCCCAATGAGTCTGCTATGGTGATCACTGAACCAAAATACTGACTCTCAGTGGACTCTAATTCTGTCCTTAAACAGTGGGAAAAGGAAAGTTAAAGCATTTTTAGAACTCTTTAGGCAGAGTCCAAATATCTTCTGTCCTTCACGATTTCAGAAGAACTGATTGTTTTTGTCAAAGTAATTAGAAGTATTTGGGAATAAATTAATGTTATTGATATTTATACATAGGAGGAACACTACAAATATTTTGTTTGAATCTAAAAACGATTGTAAAAGAAATATTTGTAGAATACTGTCAAAGATTTAATCCTGCTCCAGTTAAAGAGAGATGTCAAAATTCCCACTGACTTCAGCGGGAACAGGATTGGGCATCATACTCTTATATTCAAATACTTTCTGTATTCTCACATCACCCCATCCAGTCTGCTGGGTTGCAAGTCAAGTCATGTAATGATAGCAGTGGCAGCCAGTGATAGTGGAGGATTTTTTGGCATATCTTCTCTTGCCGCTGGCTTTTGATATTATCCTGAATTTCTCCCAGTTTCAATCTGCTGCAGGCAGACCAGGTCAAGTAGCAGCAAGCCTTTCTTTTTGCTTTCTGTCATACTTTTCTTCCTGAAGCCTTTTGAAAAGTATCCACTTTTACTCCCCTCCCAAACTGACCCAAATTATCTTTACTGCAAGACTTCTTTACAGCTAGTAAGAGGGAAGGTGGGATCAGAGATGAACAACGAGAATTTTTAAACTCATCTATATAGAGATAAGTTGAAAAGATTTGAGCTGTTAATTATTTTAGAAAGGAGACAAATAAGCAGCTGTGGGGAAGATCAAGATAAATATACACATAACAAAATAATATAGAGATAGTGAATCAAGAGTTTCTGTCCTCCCCGTGTCATTTTTCAAGAAGGTGACATTCAAAGAAATTGAAATATGACACATTCAGAGCTAAAGAGATTCTTTTTCACATAATGCTGACTTAACCTTTGGAACTCACTGCCACAAGATATCCATGTGAGAACTTAGCAGGATGCAAGAAAGAATTAGACATATAATAGACTCAGAGGGCTGAAAGGGATCTTCAGAAATCATGAAGTCCCAGCTCCTTATGCTGCACTAGAACCAAGTAAACCTAGACTATCCCTATATGTTACAAGAATATCTATTATCAGGGCTTGACAAATGGTGGCGAAACCTACTCGCCAGCCCCGCACTGCGCATGCGCAAGACCCGCATGGCGCATGCGCGCGCCGCTGGTGAACGGGGCAACCAGCTGAAATCTACTCTCCATTGGCGAGTAGATTCAGTGATTTGTTGAGCCCTGTCTATTATTATAATGATAAAAATACTAGTGTTTCAAAAGAAATAAATTCTTCATACTTCAGAGCTTAAGCTAACCCTTAGCTATTGGAGGTTAGGGGGAAATTTTCCTTGTGGGGGCCGGGTACAAACTACTATTCATGATGGGATACTAGACTAGATGGACCACTGATGAATCCAGCGTGGCATGTTCTAGCTATAATTGTATTACTCTTTCTTGGATATAATAATAATAATGATAATAGCACTTGGCTCGGACCTAACACTTTTCATCTGAGGATCTCACATCACTTTACAAATAATAAATTAAGACCCACAACATGCCTGTGAATTACAGAAGATAACTACTGTTAACCTCCATTCACAAATGAGGAAACTGAGGCACAGTACTGGAGCCTGGATCCAGAGTCATTGTTAGAGCCAAGAACTAACCCTGAACTCCTGACTTTAACTATGCTAGCTCCCACATAGTATTTTCGATAGAGACTAGTAATAAGCCAGCTGTTTTAGTACAAAATGTCAGTAACTACTCTCAGTCAAAATTTTAGGTAGGGCACTTTACTTTCCCTAAATTTATATCTGTTTGTTACTGACCTGTTAGTGCCATTCCTTGGCTGCCAGTCTAAACCTTCCTTTTGCTTTGGAGCCTCTGCTGGAATATGCATATGTGAATTATGCAGACTGGAGCAACTGACCATTTGCACCAGATAGACCCTTCATCTGGAAAGAGCTATAAATTGACAAGGAATGGCACATGGCGTTAGGATGGGGGTACGTTAATGGATGTGGTCTGTCTTTATTTTCTCATTTTATTGAGTGGAGCACCACCCTAAGAGACTCTAATGAATTGGTTTTATCTGACAACAGTTGCCTTCAGACACATCCCCTACTCTGTTCTTCAATTAATTTGGGAGAGGCCGAGCAAGCAGCCTTAGCGAGAGACAATGTTCTGACAGACACCATGGAGATCAGAAATCCTATGGCACAGCATGCTCTACTTTGGTTCCAAAGTTTTGCTGGAACAGTGCAGGATTTATTTATCATTATTTAAGTATTGTCATTGTCATGTCAGATACAGCTTTGCTGCTTAAGTTGTTTTTCTTCCTGGAATTCTTCAGTCTGTGTGCACTTGCTGTTCGCACCGTCCCTTCTGCCAAATGACACTGGAAACTGGAGGGATGCACGGGGAGAGGGCAAATAATGTTAGAGCCCTCTATTAATGAGGGGGTGGATCTACATAGCACCCTAAATTCTAAATAAGATACACAATTTGCACTATGCAAATTGCATATCTTATCTCAAATCTGTTTTGAAATTTGGCACATCTACACAGCACCAAATTTTGAAATAACGCACTATTTCGAGCCATCCCTTAACCCTTTTGCAACATGCACAAGGAGACTTACTGAGATTCAGTGGATCTGCTTGTGTGCCTACATTTAAGCATGGATGTAGGCAGTTACATGGTGTAAGCCAAGATCAGTGACAAATCTTCCCCAGAGCTAATTCCACTTTCAAAGCTCTTGCAAAACACCCGTGATCCAGCCTGTGGGCTGAAGCAGTCTTTTAATAGAACATTGTGATACCTAATTCATCATGCAATATTTGCATATTTGAGTGATAACGTATAATGTTCATATAGTTATAAATGTGCTGATTGTGTATTTGACAGTGAAAGTAGAATTAATTTTAAATGTACAATTATCTAGCTTCTCTTTTCAAACATATGAAAAAATACAGAATGTTATTTGTGCATAATAACAATATGCACAAATATTTTCTATTGCATCTTTTGAAACAGAAGAAAATGTTAGTAGAAGGTAATTCTCACACCTCAAAACTCCCAGTCAAACAAACCTCAAACAATCCTGTCATTCACCATTGGTATGTTTAAAAGTAAACTTTTAAAGTGGATGATTTTTATTTTAGATTAAAGAAAGTGGCAAACAAATGTTATGGACCAGATATTCAGATGGTGTAAATTGCAGTATTATTAATTATTATGTGTATCAGTAATTAAAATTGAGACCTCCATTGTGTTAAGCACTATCTATGCCAGAGGTGAGCAATAATTTTTAATGGGAGGCCACTCCAAGATTTTGGCAAGTGATCAAGGGCCGCACTTCTGTGGAGGGGGTGTGGGGTCTGGAACAGAAGTTGGGTGCAGAAGGGAGCTTGGGATAGGAGACTGGGGTGCAGGAGGGGTATGAAAGGGAGTTTGGGTGAAGGAGGCGGCTGAGATCTGGGGAAGGGGCTTGGGGTGCATGGTCCAGGATGGGGGTAAGGGTGCAGGAGAAGATTCTGGCCTGGGAGAGAGGCTCTAGGAGGGGGTGCACGGTCTGGGAGGGAGTTGTGACCTGGGTGAAGGAGAAACAGAGGGTTTGAGTGGTGACCTGGGGCAGGGGAATGGGGTGCAGGAGAGGATTCTGGACTGGGGGAGGGGCATAGGAGGGGGTGGAAGGTCGGGAAAGAGTTGTGACCTGGGAGAAGGGGAAAAAAGGGCACAGAGGTGGCCTAGGGCAGGTAGTCAGAGGAGAGAGAGGGAGGGCAGGGTGCCAGAGGCAGGCTCTCATTTGGAGGCGCTTACCTAGGCTGCTCCCAGCCAGCAGCCCTGCAGAAACCTGAGGCAGAATGCTGCAGTCAGAGGCTGCTGGCTGCTCCTCATGCTCTGTTCCTGGCATGGGGGGAAGAGGGCTTCCCACCCTGCTCCTGCCCTCCAGCAAAATTTCTCAGCTCTTATTGGCTGGAAACTGGCCAATAGGAGCTGAGAGATTTTGCTGAAGGGGGGGCGGGGGCAGCATACGTAGATTCCCTCCTCCCTTCCCAGTCATCCAGAGCAGAGAGCAGGTGACTGTTTAAAGTATGAGCTGTTCTCTGCGTAAGAGTTCCAGCAAGGTGGCCACGAGCTGGATCCGATAGCTTGGTGGGCTGGATCTGGCCCGCTGATAGCCTCTTGCCCACCCCAGTCTATGCATACAGTAATGGACAGTCTTTTCCCTGAGTAACTGAAAATAGAGATGGGAAATTTTAACCTATTTTTATAGAGGGAGAATCGAGATAGAGATTAGGTGATTTGCCCAATATCACAGAAGTTAGTCTGTGGCAGAGCCAGGAACTTTTGAGCCAAGATCTTTTGGGTCCCAGTCCAATGCTGCAACTATCCTTCTTTTCATTGTTGTCTTCAGAGGAGCCTCATTTACATCATTTGAGGATCTGGTCCAGAATCTCAGTGTGTCTGACTCAATCTGGAACTGTTGCTATCTTGAACCAATTTAGAGAGAGGGAAGTACATATAAAAGAGACACTGAGAAGGCTACAGACACCATGATAGACACAACCCTACAAAGAATTCCTTACAGACAAACCTCTGCATCTGGACTTAGGACCAGGGATGCTGGCATAATTTTTGTAATGGGGATGCTGACAATGGAAACCTTATATTTGATGATTGTTGTTACTGTTTCAAGCCAGCGGATATGGCAGCACTCTAGTTCCAGGACCACTGTAGAGGTGCTTGCAGGATTGGATATTTAGCTAGTATTTTTCACGTGCACATTTATTATGAGGATCATTGACAACTCCTGCAGGCTGGTTTTATGCTATAAATGTTTGTTCAACTTCAAGTAATTGCTCATGTCCAGTCCATGTAGGTGTGTGCGTGCATGCGTCGTCAGAAATTTTTCCTTTAGTAGTACCCATTGGACCAGCAGGGGAGCCCCCTGGAGTGGCCCTGCTATACTGGTCAATATATACCCTGCTGGCCCTCCACCCCCTCGGTTCCTTCTTACTGTCCGTGACGGTCGTTGGAACGTGCTCTAGCTCTCGCTAGCAAGTGCCCTTTAGCAGTCACTCATTTCTAAAGTTCTTTGTTCTAGTTTCAACACTGTTCTTATCAATTCTCTGAGTAGTTGTTAAGTACTGTTTTCTAGTGTTAAGGACCCACCACGGTCCTTGGTCCACGTGCCTGGCGCATGCGGCGGGACATGTCTGGCCCTCAGGCCTTCAAATCCTGTGAAAACTGCCAGAGGCCTATGCCCTGTGGTGACCCACACTCTGCTTGTCTTAAGTGCCTGGGAGAGGTTCACTTGTCCGAGGCCTGCAAAATTTGTAAGGCATTTAAACCTCGGATGAAATGGGAGAGAGAGTCACGCCTGAAAATCATTCTAATGGAGGCGGCTTTACGACTGGCACTGATGTCGGACCTGGCACCAGCAACGCACAGCGTACCAGCCTCGGTGTGCGGGGCGCCAGGCCACTTGCGCACCTCCCCTGGTACCGCACAGACCTCGGCACCGTTCCCAGTCCCTGGTGCCTCAGAAGAAGAGATTTAGCAGGGGTAGGTCACCCCCACGGTGCATGCCCTCCGTGTGCCCTCAAGTGGGGTACGCGGCACCATCAGGCACTGAGCCCGGATCTTCTCAGTCGGGCAAAAGACCAAGTCCGCACTGGGACACCAGCCCGATGGGGGACTTCCCGGAGCCTTTGACTCTGGAGGCTTTTGAGGTGGCCAGGGATCTGATCGAGCTGTCCCCCTCTCTTACCCTGCCAACAACCTTGGGAAAGGATCAGGACCCCGGGCGACACCAATTGGAGCCTAGGGCACTGGGCACCCCAGCACCGGAGCCTAAGAGGCACCACTCTGCTATGGTCACCTCAAATGCTGCTCTGGGCCTGAGTGCGGCACCGCCTACAGGGCCGGCAGTGACGGCGACCTCAACTCCGGCCGGTACCACGACACCAGACCCAGCACCAGGACAAGGGTCTCGACCAGCGCCGAGCACAGCACCAGCCACTGCAACCGCCGGTTCCATTCAGGGCCTCCCAGGCCCAGGCCTGGCCATGCCTCCTCCTCCTCCCTGCTGGCACTGAGGTAAATCGGAGTTGATGGCTCGACACACCCCATCAGACGCACTGACTGTGTCTGCCTCTGCCCCGCCATGGTCGGCGTTGGAATATTCAACCAATTAAGAGGCAGAGTCCACATGGTCATCAAGAGGATCCAGGTCCCGGTCCCTCTCCCACCCATCATGGCACCGGAGTACTTCCGCTCATCAACAGCATCAGTGGGTGCAGTCTGGTACCAGTGTTGCAGCAGTCCTGGTCCCCACAGGCCCCAGGCCTATCTCAGTGGCCGCTTTGGACCCCATGGGCCTACCACCAGAGACAGGGCATGGGCCCCTCTAGACCGGAGTCGGTTCTCTCTGGGTCCAGGACGCCCCCTTCGGCAACCCCATTGATCCAGTCCCCCATGTCAGGGCAGTCGCTTCCCCAGGGCCAAAGTTCCCCACGGCCCTCGGAGCCCAAGGGCCAGGTGGTCCGTGGACTCGAGGGTACACCAGGACCTTCTTAGACACCTGGAGTAGAGTCTGGGGGTCCAGGCTGAGAGGGTGTCTGAGGACTCCAACCCAACTGTTCACATCTTGCGGTCAGATACTCCTACTAGAGTGGCCCTCCCCATTATCAAAACGGTAGCCAAACTGTCTAAGTCTCTCTGGCAAACCCCGGCCTCTATCCCACCAACGGAAAAGAGGGCTGAGCAGGTGGGAGTTTCCCTGTCTGGACCAGTTCGCCACGCGCCAGAACAGGGAGAGCCCGGGGTTCTGTTCCCTCATGGGTCTGGGAAGGCGCTCTCTGGGAGATGCGTTGCTAATTCCGAGGGTCTGTTGTACGCTTTCCCACCATTCCCACTGATCCACCAGGTACTCCTGTGGGTACAGGAATTCAGGGCATCTCTGATCATCCTCGCGCTTGCATGGCCCAGGCAAAACTGGTTTTCCACCCTTCTGAGTCTGTCGTGCGACAGGCCAGTTGTGCTCCTGCTAATCCCTGACCTGATCACACAGGACTCTGGCAGGCTTCACCATCTAGACCTGAGGTCCCTGCACCTGATGGCATAGAAGCTCCATGGCTGACAGCAGCGGAGCTTCAGAGTTTGGCCCATATGCAGAGGATGTTGCTGAGGAGCAAGAAATCTTCCACTACTTATCTGGCCAAGTGGAAATGGTTTTATATCTGGTCTAACCAGAGGGGGGTGCCCCCTATGGTCACCCCGGTTCCCATGGTTCTAGACTGCCTTCTGGATCTTAGGCTGCAGGGGTTATCTTCCTCCTCGATTAAGGTCCACCTAGCGGCTGTCTCCGCCTTTTACCTGGGTGCTGGGCATAAGACCCTCTTTGCGGACCCGATGGCGAACAGGTTTTTGAAGGGCCTGGACAGGCTTTATCCGCATGTTCGGCAGCCTGTTCCCCAGTGGGATTTTAACTTGGTGATTTATGGGACCTCCATTTGAACCCCTGGCGATGGGTTCGCTGCTGTACCCATCCTACAAGGTATCGCCGCTGGTTGCCATGACGTCATCCAGGGGCGGGTCCGAGCTGAGGGCTCTCACTTCAGACCCCCCTACACAGTTTTCTTTAAGAGCAAGGTAAGGTTATGCCCCCATCCCACCTTCCTGCCTAAGGTGGTGTCGAATTTCCATGTGTCTCAGGACATTTTCCTGCCAGTCTTTTACCCCAAACCCCATGTAAAGAACAGGCGCTACACACTTTGGATGTTAGGAGGATTTTAGCCTTTTATTTAGAAAGAACGAAGCCTTTCCGCAAGTTGCCTCAGCTCTTTGTTGCCATTGCGGAGAGGCTAAAGGGTCAGCCAGTCTCGGCGCAGAGGATATCCTCCTGGATCACGACATGTATTAGGGAATGCTATGGGCTGGTAGGCATCCCAGCTCCTCCCCTAATGGCCCACTCGATGAGAGCGCAGGCCTCCTCCGCAGCCTTTGTGGCTCAGGTCCCGATCCTGGACATCTACAAAGCCTCCACATGGTCCTCCGTCCACACCTTGGCTAACCACTACGCACTGACACATCAGGCAAGGGAGGATGCTCCCATGGGAAGGGCTGTCCTCCACACAGTGGAGGGTTAGAACTCTGATCCCGCTTCCTGGGGTTTCTGCTTTGGAGTGACCTACATGGAATGGACATGAGCAATCACTCCAAGAAGAAAGAATGGTTACTCACCTCGTAACTGTTGTCTTCGAGATGTGTTGCTCATGTCCATTCCAAATCCCTCCTGCCTCCCCTTCCTTGGAGTAGTTCGGTAAGAAGGAACCGAGGGGGTGGAGGGCCAGCAGGGGTATATATTGGCCAGTATAGTGGCACCACTCCAGGGGGCTCCCCTGCTGGCCCAATGGGTACTGCTAAGGGAAAAATTTATGACGACGTGTGCACGCTGTGCGCACACACCTTCATGGAGTGGACATGAGCAACACATCTCGTAGAACAACAGTTATGAGGTAAGTAACCATTCTTTATACTGTTTAACATTATATTGCTTTTTCTGTAGAATGAAGTAATGTTTTCTCATAAATTATTCTTTCCTAGTATATAGATTCAATAGATCTTGAGCATTCTACAGAGGTTGAGAACCCAGTGAAATACCACCAAGCATGGCAAAAATTATGCAAAGCAGAGTAAGTGCCATCAAGTATTTTGTATACAAAGTGGAAGAGTTTAGTGATTTGTTGTTTTGTTTAATGTAAAATTTTCCCTGATTTTTCCAGACTGTTGTATAATTTCAATATCCTATACCATCTTATCTTTCTTTTTCAACTCAGTACTTTGCATTGTAAAAACCATGATGGAAAAGATATTTTATTTTATGTAAAAATATCACACTAATTCTGAAGTGCATTTCAAATGACACCTAGGCTATTCCAGCTAGACTTGTTTAGGAATTTAGGTTGGTTCCTGACAGAAAGAAATGGCTGCATGATGGTTTGTGACCAGAAGGAGCTATACTAAAGAAGATAGTAAGGAAAAAAACATTGCGCCAGAACTTCAGCCCCTTCTCTGGCCTGTTTGGGTGGGATTTTCAAATGGGCGCTAGTGCTTAGATATATTTGAAGAGTTAGGCATTTTCAAAAATTCTGTCTTTTCTCGTGTGCCTAAAAGATCAATAGTTTATTTTTGCTATTAAACATCATAATAAAAAGTGAATAAGTAAATGTTGCGCACAGGCTTCTAAGTGTTCATGATCTTTTTGTAATTCTGTTTTTATACCTATCAACCCATTTTGCTAAATTATTAAACTGTGAGCGACCACATGGAAATCAATAGACATTTTGCGATTGATGTCATTAGGACAAGTAGTTCACCCCGTTTAATTAAAGAGAACATTTTACTTCATCCACTCATCCACAACCATAAGGCATCTGTTTAGTTTTACTCAGCAGTTATTGTAAAGGCATCAGCAATACCACCCAATAGTTTAGGGTCGAGAAGTGAAGAAGAATTTTGTAACTTATTAAATCAATAGGAATTTAAGTAGAAAGGATGTAATTACTTGTGTTAGAATTTGGCTAGAACACTAATACAGTAAAACTCCAATTGTCCAGCATCCAGTGGTCCGGCACTCCTGATAGTCCGGCACCAGCTGGAACCCGGAAGTGCTCCGGCCAGCCGGACACTTGGAGCTGCTCTGCCCCCAGCTTCCCCAAGTCAGCCGCTGGTCAATTTCATCAGCGGCTGACTTGGGGAAGCCGGGAGCAGAGCAGCTGGAGTGCTGCCGGGTTTGTCCCGCAGCTCTGCCCCCGGCTTCCCCACGTCAGCCGCTGCTGACTGGCGGCGGACTTGGGGAAGCTGGGGGCAGAGCAGCTGGGGTGCTGCCGGGTTGGTCCCGCAGTGCCGCCCTCTCCCACACTGCACAGTTCCCCGCCGACCCCCCCACCCCAGACCCCTCATAGCCTCCCTTCCGGTGCTCTGGCATATCTGATAATCCGGCACCCCCTGGGTCCTAAAGGTTCTGGATTATCGGAAGTTTACTGTACATAGTTTCAAAACTTGAAATAAGTCCAATGTTGTTGAGGTATATTTCTCATTAAAGATCACTGAAAATTGGCATCTTCGATTATGTAAAATATGGTGCTTCTTAGCACCATGTTTATTTAATTTTAACCTAACAAGTCTATCTTTTAGCTGACACTCAGAGACTTTTTTTGGGGTCTTTATTCTGCATCCCAGTCATTTTATTTATGTATTTTATTACAGTGGCATTTTGGTCCCAGGAGGGTTTGGATTTAGGGGAACAGAAGGCAAACTCCGAGCAATCTCTTGGGCAAGAAAAAAGAAAAAACCTTTTCTTGGTAAGATCTTTCAACTAAGGAAATATGAATGAGTGCTGAAGCTATGTAGAGGAAAGTGGTTAATTATAATAATTAACTTTAATTAATTCATAGATTTTACATTTTGATTTTTTAAAGAGTAATAAATGAACAACATTCTAATTTTAGCTCAAGATATAGGAAGAACATATACCATACAACATGTTTGTTATATCTGATCATCTCTGTATTGCTTATTTCTTTTAACTGCACATTTCTATTAGAGTAGTGTCCAATTAAGAGCTCAGCCAGGTATGCAGACACATCGAAAGGTGACCTTTTGATACTTACAATCTAAGCTGCATGGTGATTTCTTTGACTAGATCCTAGGGATGGGCCCAGCCAAAATCTTGGAGGTGAACCTACCCAAACTTTCAGCTGTAGATTATCCCTAGTAGGCACATAACATTTAAAATGAAATAAAAGTTATTGAGTAGGACTCTGAGGACATTATTATTCTGAATAATCTAAAGTCACCTTTAAATTTATTGTCCATAATTTTAGTCAATCAGTCTTTAGGATTACCGTAATGGAAATTGTTCATGGGTTTGTATTTAGAAACCGGGTAGCCAGAAATCAAAACTGGGGGTATTCTGAAGGCTGAATCAAGACTACTTTGTAAATTCTGCTTTCTATTGTGTGAAACTGTTCTCTTCTCTTCTTTGCAGGAGTTTGCTTGGGGATGCAGCTGGCAGTGGTGGAGTTTGCAAGAAACTGTTTGAAGTGGAAAGGTGATTTAAGGATCCTAGTATAGATTTGGTTCACTTAGAAGAAAGCTTATTCTTTATATGAACTTTATATTATTCAGATCATAGTATTAAGTATTTAGTTCAATTTGAACAAATTCTAAGAGCTAGACTGTGAATTGGACTGCATGCCTATGAGTAAGAACTCCCTATCCACCCCTGTGCAGAGTACTCTGATCTTGGGTTCAGGAGCATAGGAATAAACTGGGCAGCTCATCTCTATACTCTCTCCCTCGAGCAGGTGGGTAGGTAGTGGTGGGGAATTGGAGTGTCAGCTGCACCCCTCTACTCAGTGATCAAAGTAGCCAAATAAGTGCAAGGAGGGTAGTAATTTAGTGCTTTAGTTCTTGGTTTAGGCCAACAGTAAATTGTTACTCCCAGAAACAAGTAGGTAGCAGGGGAGAAAGTGAGACCGGTGAGTGTTTACTAAAATGTCTACATTTCTAGCCGGGGGTATAATTCCCAGCTCACAAAGATGTACCCACACTAGGTCTGATCTGGCTGGCACGTTAAATATAGAATGTAGTTGCAGCTCAAATGCAAGAAGAGAGGCTAGCCACATTGAATACATAGCTGATGGAGACCTTAGGTATGTGCTTGGGTTGGGGCAACTACTCTGTCCCACTACTCAGTGGTAGAACAGATATGTTTTCCTGAGCTGAGAATCACATCCCCTTCTCAACATATAGTCTTGCCCAGCAACTGCTCCAGGGGCGCTGCACCTTACACACATTCCTTTTCAAGACTGTGCATAGGGGTGCAAGCCAACAAAACTGATGCACAGGACACCAAAGTGGGGGTCACTACCCTATTTTAATGGGGTTGCCAGGCCTGGCGTTAGACTTGCTGGGGCCAGGACTCAAGCCCAAGACCCACTGTATGGGGCCAAAGCCTAAGAGCTTCAATCTTAGGTGGCAGGATTTGAGTTACAGGACCCCCCCAACCTGGGGCTGAAGCCTTTCGTTTTGGCTCCAGAGCATCAGGGCTTAGGTGGGCTCAGGCTTTAATCCTCCCTCCCCCCAGGTCGTGTAGTGATTTTTATTGTGACAACAGGGTCGCAGTGCAGATTTAAGATGATGAAAGTGTATGATGGTTATTCTAAATTTTTTATGTTCCAGATGCAAATTCTACAGAATTCGACCCAAACACAAAATTCCCTGTGGCAAGTACTGATTTGTCTCTTCTATGTGTTTTCTTAATATCACTTGTTTGCCTTGGCTAGATGAAAGGTGGTATATCATTTTCATGTGTTGTAACATGAAGAGATGTCTGTTGTCCATATTCAAAATATTTATTGCTTAAATAGGAACTCAGCACTATAATGAAAATATAATGCTGATTTTTATATCAGGGTAATTTCCATGGATAAGGTTTGTTTCAGAATAAAACATAAGAAGTTATAAGGTAGGAGAGAGCTCTGATCAAAAGACAAATTTTTGCAATAAAATTGCAGGAAGAATAAAGAAAAGTACCAGTATAACGTTTTTATGTGATAGTTGGTTTTTTTTAATTGGTTGTAGTGTCACAAAGAAAAAGTCCTTTGGGACAATTTCTATGCTGTGTTTGATAGGACCATCCCAAAGCAGAGAAAAATTGGCCAAGGATTTAAAAATATCATGGTGGATTTAATAAAAGTGAAAATACAAATGGTTCCAAGAGTAGTGATTTGGAGTCTTCAAGACAGAAAGTTCTCTAGACTTGGTAATATAAAGTTGCACTCATACCATCCAAGTATGCTCTGGCAAAATCTTGGAATGGTGTCCCTTATAATATCTCATAGCTAAGGAGGGCATGTGATATTCTTATAATGGAAAAGGTCACTGATGACTTGAAACATGGGGATTTTTAGAATATGAAAAAGATAAGACAAGATAAATGTTTTAGACATATATATTAAATTAATAGATTGCTAGATGTTAAACTGCTACTCCAGTGTCCATCTTACTCCAGAAGTGTTGGATTTTGTCTGGAAATGGGTGACAGGAAAGGCATCATGTGATGATTACCTGTTGTGTTTCCTCCCTCTGGGACATCTGGTATTGGCCACTGTCGGCAGACAGGATACTGGGCTAGATGGACCTTTGGTCTGACCCAGTATGGATGTTCTTATGATTATAGCCTGAAATGTTAAAATGCTCTTTTTGCTTAATCTGCAAAATGCGATTTGTTTTTGGTTTTGTTTTTTTCTTAATCCTGAAATATGAATGTTGACAGGGGTAAGGTATATTGTCAAAGTGCTGTCCAGGATTTGTCTGCATGGCTTTGGTTAAAATCAGTGTGAGCTTTGAAAATTTACTCATATGTAAACAAATGGAAATTCAAACATTGCACCAAATATAGTTTAAAAAGTCACATTTTACTTACATGCTTCTTTTGAATCTAAGAAAAATGGATCCAGATGAACTCCATAAGTCAATATGCTCTTGAAACTGAGAATATTATCAAAATTATATTGTCTGTTTGGTGGAGTGGGTGTTTAGCTGCAGAAAGACTAGCCTACAGGGAAGACTGTGATCTTAGGACGCATTGAATGCTTGTCCCTGGAAGTGGGCATCCACAGAATTTCTTCCTATCATTCCATTACAGTTCCTTTCCTTTCTGTATTTCACCTACTAACCCTTGTTGGAGGTGACATTCATTCCATTCAAAATGTTCTTGTCAATAATCTCATTTCTGTTATCCAGATGTTGCTGTGTTTCTTTGCTTGTTAAGTAGATGATCTTTGTAACATGCCATTGAAGCACTATGGATCATTTGTATCCTTTTAACATCCCTTAGTTCTCACTAAAGATGGACCTGAACTCATACTTCAGATGTGAATGCCCCACATGTTCAGTTAATTTTGATCTGGGTCAGAATCAGGATTTAAACATGCCAGCTCGGCTCATTGTTATTTTTTACTTTATGTGCTGTATTCTTTTATCAGTGATCAGAGAGGGAGCTGCTAATTATTATAGTGTTATAGTCACCAGTTTCTGTTTGTGTTGTTGCCTTTTGTGAGGCATTATTGCTGCATTCTAACTAAGATGTTTTTAGCCTATTCATATCTGTACTTCAACTCTAACAGCAGTATTATGTGGTAGTGCAATAGCAGTCCTTAATGTTAGAGCAATAGTAAGTGGGCATTAGCGTTGAAGACCCCAGTTTGAAGATAAGTAGAAAGAAACCTGAAGTTTTGCAAGTGGAGAGGGTGGAAAAAGAGCTGTTGATTGACACTTCAGGAGAGAAGAAAGAATCTGTGTATTTGGGAAGTACACTGCAGGTGCATCTGCACTGCAATTAAAAACATGCAGCTGGTCTGGGCCACTGGCTCCTGGGCCTTCATCTAAGGGGCAGTTTAATTGTGGGTAGATGAACCTGAGGCCAAGCTCTAGGACAGGAGTTCCCAAACTTTTTGACACGGGGACCAGTAAATCCATTCACAAGCTTTCGGAGGATCGGTAACAGTCATTTGCATATTTGCATATTCATTAAGCAACTGATGAATATTCAACTAAGCTGTTTCTGGTCCTCCCAAAGCCCCCAGTGCCAGCGTTAGCAAAGCTTTTGATACAGTCACCCACAATATTCTTGCCAGTAAGTTAAGGGAATATGGATTGGATAAATGGATTGTAAGATGGATAGAAAGCTGGCTAGGTCAGGGTTTCCCAAACTTTTTACTTTAGTTGGAACCTGTTTTTTTTTCAGTACTGTTTTTGGCAGCCAAAAATATAAATGCATATAAAAAAGAATTAAAAATGAATAAATTTTCAGTGTTTCACCCGGCTGCATCCTCCGTCCAGCCTGGGCCAGGGCTTGGGGGACCCGGCGCTGCATGGGCACTCCAGGAGGCAGGAGCAGGAGCAGATTGGGGGTAGGGTATCTGGCTAGGAGGGAGGGTGCAAGGAGGGGTAGGGTTGCTAGGTGTCCAGTTTTGTACCAGATAGTCCGGTATTTGAGATTTCTGTCCGGGAAACAAATTGAGAAAATACCGGACATATAAAATGTCCAGTATTTTCTAATTAGGTAAGTTTTATTATTATTAGGTGTATCAGTCCTTAGCTGTGAACTGCCTGGCTGGTAGATGTGCTCAGGCTGCATGAGTGTGTCTACCAGCCAGGCAGTTCGCAACTACTCGAAGGAGGGTATGGGGGGAGGGGGCAAAATGGAATCCCCGGGGCCGGACTCACTCGTGTGGCATGTGCCTGGGTCAGTCCCGCTCCCCCCCCCTTCTCCTCCCGCTCTCCCCAGTCCAGCCCTGCTTCCGGCAGCCGGTTCCCCCCCACCCCCTGACCGATCTCACCCGGTCAGCCCTGCTCCTCCAATGACCCCCCCCTCCCACCAGCCCCGCTGCCCCCATCCAGCCCTGCTTCCGGCAGCTGGTTCTCCCATCCTCCTCCTCCCGATCTCTCCCTCCCCCGCCCCGCCCCGTCCCCTGGCCAGCCTGCTGCCCCCGTCCAGCCCCTCCCAATCTACCCCGGCCAGCCCTCCATTCAGCCCTGGTTCCACCATTCGCCCTCCCTGATCTCCGCCGGACAGCCCCGCTCCCCCTAACCCTGCTTCCGCCGCCCACCCGCCCACCAGCCAGGATCTCCGCGGGACAGCCCTGCTGCCCCCAACCCTGCTTCCCGGTGGCTCGTTTTCCCCCCCACACACACCTCCTCCCAGCCCGCCCCGCTCTGCTCCCCTCCCAGCAGCCACACTGAGGCCCGGTATTTTTTTCCCGCGGCCCGGCCCATAGTTTGGGAAACACTGCTCTAGGATATTCTGTGAGGGGCTTGGAGCCCAAAGCTCAGGCTGCAATCTGACTGGAATGCCTAACCCACAATTAACCAGCCCCTTAGCCCAAGTCAGCTGGAGTGGGCTAGCTGCAGGTGGCTAACTGGAGTGTAGACAGACCTTAGTGCTATCAGAGAGAGATCTGGAGAGTTGAAAAGAAGAGCCCAGAGTACAAAGGCAACAGTGAAAAAGATAGAAAGAGAACTGTAGGAGCTCAGGGTATGTCTACACTACCACCCTAGTTCGAACTAGGGTGGTTAATGTAGGCATTCGAAGTTGCAAATGAAGCCCGGGATTTAAATATTCCGGGCTTCATTTGCATCTTGCCGGGCGGGCGCCATTTTTAAATGTTCCACGAGGAGTAACGGTAGTTCGAATTAGAGATCCTAATTCGAACTACCTACTCCGTGCCGCGTGTAGCCGCGGGCACGGAGTTCGAACTAAGGGCATTTGAAAATGGCGCCCGCCCGGCAAGATGCAAATGAAGCCCGGGTTATTTAAATCCCGGGCTTTATTTGCAACTTGGAATGCCTACATTAACCACCCTAGTTCGAACTAGGGTGGTAGTGTAGACATACCCTCAGTTACGTAACAAACTAAAAGGAGAAATGTATGCTGTATGTGTTCTCCCTGACTGCTCTGTGATTTGGAAATGCCAGGGTCTTACGCCTATGGAAGAAAAGATTTTCTATGATTCTAGAATACAGGGAGTAACAAGTAATAAATATATTGAGGAGAGTGACAGGGAAGTAGAGGGCAGAGTATGCATGGAAGAAATTAAGGGGAGGGTGAACTTGGGACTCACAGTAATAAATAGGCTGGAGATGTACATTTCAAGTGGGAGGACAAGTGATAAGAATGGGAGAAAAATGACTTGCAAAGTAAGAATGGGAAGAAGAGGACCAGCAAGAAAGGATGTGTAAGACAGAATATGTGATGGAAAAACTATCAAGAGAAAATCAAAGAGAAAAGCACTTGGAACTCCGAGACCTAGGAACCTGTGCCATAGACCAGAAGGCGTGGTAAAGGCTTGTGAGTGCCTTTGGCACCGTACAAATGGGAAAAGGCATTTAGAAGTGAATTGAAGCTCATACTTACAACAACATGTGGTTGGTGTACAGACATATCATGAATCGCTGGGTGTTCTGCAGCATTTTGACTGTACTGAAGGAGAAGCAAGACATGCATTCAAATATAGTTTATATGAAAAAATAAGGAAAATAATGGGATAAATGTAAAATCTGAATGTCATGAAAAATTAATGTAATTAATGCAGTCTAAACAGTTTGTGTATGATGTGCATCACAGCTACTCTGCAACACATATTTGAGTCTTAATCTGTTTTGTGGGAATTCTGTTATTTGACAGCTGAACTCTGAGTGAGGCAAAGAGAATCTTAAATTGTTTCAACTGGGCATCTTACCATATTAACACTTATAAAGGTAAAGTTTTAGTTTAGCAGAGCCTGTACTGTGTTAAAAATATTTTGATATAGTTTATAGTAATGGACAGAAGTAATTGAAGGAGGAGTAGATTAGTGAGGTTTGTGGATTATTGAGGCAATACAGTAGATTTCTTGCTCTATAAGGGCTATGTCTAGACTACAGAGTTTTTTCAAAAAAAGTGGCCTTTTTTCAAAAAAACTTCACCTGCATCTAGACTGCTGTCACGTTCTTTCTAAATTAAATCGGTTTTTTTGACAGCGATAAACATAATTTTACAAGGAAGATTGCCTTGTAAAGAGCTCTTTTGAAAAAAGGCGTTCCTGAACGCAAACAGGGCTTTTTCGAAAGAGAGTGTCCAGATTGCCTGAGCGCTCTCTTTTGAAAAAGCGGATCGCTTTTTTGAAAGTGTTATGGCTGTCTAGATGATCTCTTTTAAAAGAGGCTTGTAGTCTAGACGTACCCTAAGAGCTGATGAGGGAACACCATGTGACTCCCATGGTAGCACCCTCAGCAACTCAGTAAGGATTGAAACAGAAGTAGAATGTTTAGGGTATGTTTACACTACGGAGAAGATCAACCATCAGGAGGTCGATCTTCTAGAATTAGATTTAGCAGGTTGAGTGCAGACCCCCAAATCAAACATTGAGAGCAGCCCCCGCCAGCGTCCTGTGCTCATTCTGGAAGGAGTAAGGGAAGCCAACAGGAGCACATGCCCCCATTGGCCTCCTGCAGTGTAGATGCTGTGGTGGCTCAGCTTAAGTTAAGCAGACTCCAGCTACACATTTTGCATGGCTGATGGTGTATCATAAGCTGACCTGCCTGGTCTAGTGCAGACCTAGGCTTATTGTGCTCCTCTTCCTTGTGTTGGCTACTGCTTCTCTGAAAGTTGCTCCTGAGGAATAGTGGTGGAGAAACACCAATAATCAAATAACAGTTGTGTTTTGCTTGGGTTTTTTTTTTTTTTTTTAAGTAAAAAATAGGACCATGCCAATAGGCAAAGGCTCTCAGGGGCAGGTGTGGAATCTGAAATTTCTTGTAACTCTTTTTATTGTACTACACAGTAGTATTGACAGCTTCAGGTGTTCAAAAATCATGGTTTGAACTCCAGAAATTGTGAGATTGGCTTAATGCTAATGACATTTTAAAAATAATTAATACATTTTGGATATTTTTTATTTGGCATTTGAGATTTGAGTTTATAAGAGTCTGTTTTTCAGCTTTTCTCTCCAACCAAGAAGGCGAGAAACTTATTGCAATAAAAAGAAAAACTGAAAGGCAAGATTTGTACACAATCTCCTGACTAAAGGAACTGTGGATAAGAAAAGAACAAAATATCACAAAAATCATTTAAAAAATCAGAATAATTGACATCACTATTAATTAACTGTGTCCTTTCAACTATAATGGCCCAAGTGAAATTGCTTTAATAGAATGTACACAGCCTGTTTTATCAAAGGTTTTTAGCACTGTGAAGATTTTCTTTTGAGATTTTTGCTTTTAATTCTAAAGTTGAAGAGATAAATGTTATG
The DNA here is from genome assembly GCA_032595735.1 of Pelochelys cantorii. Taxonomy (NCBI): domain Eukaryota; kingdom Metazoa; phylum Chordata; order Testudines; family Trionychidae; genus Pelochelys; species Pelochelys cantorii. The sequence goes on along the minus strand of CM064326.1, from coordinate 138,830,028 downwards.
ACTTGACTTGTTTGAAGAGTAACTAATGCATATTTAAACAGCAAGGGAGTTTCCTACCGACTTGCTGATCTATATCAGTTCAACTGTTATTCATATGTTTAATCTTGTTGCATAGTTCAGTGTGATTACAAAGCATTAGTTGGCATTGATCCTGCTGACACACCCAGGAGTAACTTGATGCACGTAAGCACTCTGCTGAGCTCTGTGGGTAAGGAGATAAGTTAGTCTGTAAGTGATGCAAGACTGGAGCCATAGTGCACAATTGATATTTCAGTGCTGAGGAACCATTTGATAGTTTCTGCATAGAAAACAGTGATTTATGAGTTTCTGTCACGACTTGCATATGTGTAATGCTGTTTAATTCTGTCTGATTACTTGCATGCATAAAGTTGCTCATGTAAACAAATATTTCCAGGGTTGGGCCCATGGTCAGAATTGAAATAAAAACAAGTCGCATGAAAATGCTTTATATTTGGCCGAAAATAGATTATCCCAAAATAATAATTTTTCTCCAAGAAACTCTAGCTACACACTAATTTAAGCGTACACACTAATCTATTTTAGGTACTTTATTTTACCTCTCAATCTTTAATTTAGCCTTTCCAATATCTCTTTGAAGTAGTAAAGTGCTCTTATCCCCGTTTTACAGGTGGGGAATTGAGGCACAGAGAGGTTAAGTGAATTGCCCAAGTTTACAGAAGACATCTGTGGTAGAGTAGGGACTTGAACACAGGTTTCCCCAGTCCTGGGCTAGTGCCCAAACCAACAGCCTGTCCGCCTTCTTACAGAGCTACCTTATTTTTAATTTCATTTCTTTATGTTTCATTACTTTCTTCTCCATAAGATAAGTAATAATACAAATTATAATAACAATGATGCTAGAATTGTCTGATGTAGATCATGCGCTGAAAGGATTAAAAGGAGTATCTAAAATTATGGCAGATGTTTTAATGTGTAAAGTAACTTCCTCTGATGTGGACCTGATCATACTCCTCTCAAAGATAGCTATAAATCTGTATGGGGCAATAGAGAGGACTGATGCTGCAAGGCTAATTGAGCTTGTGTTGAAAAGAGGAATGAATGAATATGCCTAAATATTTATTAAAAAACAAATTCTACACTTCCTTGAAGTCAGTGTCTTAGCTCCTAATAATTTATTGAAAGACAATGTTATTATTATGAATAAATTGTAATTTACAACCAAATCAGAACAATGTTTTATCATTTTTCTGAAAGAGTGAATTCTCCCTTTGAGTACGCTCTCTTAGAATATTTTCAGGGCAGCCTCAAGTACATTCTTTTAAAATGTATAAAAAAATGCCCCTTCTGTAAGGCTGACAAGAATTAGGATCTGAACCAACAGAGATATGTCTCCTCTGCCCTTTGCAGCTATGTTGTCACATGAGTTGATCCCAATTTGGTATGAAATATGGTATGTAGCACTTTCAACGTCCATTTTCTTTAGTGGGAGTCAAAGACACTTAGCACATTTCAGGATTGGACCATTAAAGGGGTCAGATCTCCCTTTAAGAAAAGGTATTTGCAAGTTTCATTTTATAAAAAACAAAAACAAAACCTCCTCTAAAATGGGAACTGGTGTTATAGCTGGCTTTACAGGTGAAATGATTTTCACAGAAATCGATACATCATTCCACTGACTGCTATCCAAGCCTATCTCTCATAACTGTGGACAATGTTGCTTGCTAAAAGGCTCCTGAAAAGAGCAAAGTGTTACCGTTAAAAATGTAAACAGTGAAGTAAATTTTTGGAACATTTTTTTCTTTGAGCAGTCTGTCATAAGGCAGAATGTGATGCCAGTAAAGAGAATGGTGGATGCTCTGCTTGTAGTTATTTACTTTAGTGTAACAATCATCCATCTAATTCATCGTCAGTTGTTTTTTTCAGGGTCCTCTGAAAAATAAATAGAATGTAATCATGGAATTAAATGCTCTACTAGAATGGATATGTACAACCAGGACAAATTAAGGTTAAGTAAACAACCTTAATTCTGACATTTTCGAACATTGAGTGCTTGATTTTCTAACCTGAATAATGTTCTTTTTAAATCAGTTATTAAACGTACCTTAAAGTTGTTATAGTAAATGGATATAAAAGGTATTTTCCGATGTCAATAGCAAGAATATGCAAAAGCTGATTTATAATGAAGGTATCTAAACCTTATTTTCTTCTTCGAGTGATTGCTCATGTGCATTCCAATATAGGTGTGTGCGTGCAGCGTTCATGCACCGTCGGAGACTTTTCCCTCAGCAGTACCCTTAAGGCCAGCAGGGAGCCTGCTGGAGTGGCGCCGATATATTGGCCCATATATACCCCTGCTGGCCCCCTCACCCACTCAGTTCCTTCTTACTGCTGTGACGGTGGTCGTTGGAACAACCCTCAGCTCATATTCGAGTCGTTCTCTTCACTGTTCTTCTCCTTTGTTAGCAATCATCTATTAAGTACCTGTTAATTTAGTTAAAGACTTTCATTTGTAGTTTTCTTTTTATCCCGCCGCAGTGCACCATGCACCCGCAGCAGGGCATGCCCGGCCCGCAAGGCTTTAAGCTCTGCAAGAAGTGCAACAAGTGTATGCCGTGTGGTGACCCACACTCATCGTGTTTGAAGTGCCTGGGAGAATCACACATTACAGATGCGTGCAAGATTTGTAAGGCATTTAAGCCCAGAACCAAACGAGAGAGCGAGTCGCAGCTCAAGGTGCTCCTGATGGAGGCAGTACTCTGGCTCCGGCACAGGACTCGGCACCGAACTCCAACAGCGCACTAGCCTCAGTGCATGACAGCTCCACACACCATGCCTCCTTGGTACCGCACAGGGCTAGACGTCGCTCCCAGTCACCGGTACCAATACGGAAGAGGAGGCCTAATAGGGGTCGGTCCCCATCCAAGCACACGCCCTCTGTGCGCTCTACAGTGGGGCACACAGCACCAGCCAGTCCAGAGCTCTTCCCACCGGAGGGATGTGAGTCCTTCAGAGGATCTCCCGGACCCGTCCACCCCGGAGGCTTTGGAGGCAGCAAGGGTCCTTATAGACTCTTCTCCCTCCCCTCCACCAACTCCGGCACCCTCAAGACGGCACGGGGATGCCCAGTACCACTCCCCTCCTAGGGTGCCTGGCAAAACGGTACACGAGGTGTGGCAGAGCCATGTGGCACATGCGGCACCTCCCCCAGCACCGGCTACTGTCACGCCGGTGCCGTTGGCACCAGCAACGGATCCGGCATCGGACACGATGTGGATTACCCGCCCAGCATCGCTTCTGGCCCCCGGCACCGCGGCACCTACTGTCAGAGACCCCGTGTCGGCCATGGCTCCTCCTCCTCCTCGGCACCGCGGCAAGCCAGGTCCCATCAAGACCTCCTCCACTGTCTGGCCCAAAGTCTGGGAGTCCAGGCGGACAACGTCTTTGAGGACTCAGACCCAACCATCGACAGGAAAATCAACATTGGCATTGGCGCTGCCATGGTCCACCTTGGAATACTCCTCTGATTCTGACACGGAGTCTGCCTGGTCTTCACGGGGCTCTTGGTCCTGTTCACAACACAGCTCCCGGCACTGGTCCCGGCACCGTACTTCCACACATCGGTACCAACAACAGTGGGCTCAGCCAATCCCCATACCGATAGTCCAGCAGACGTGGCCGCCCCAGCCACCCAGGCAGTGACCTTTTTGGACCCCCCTGGGCCTACCATCAGGGCCAGGGTGTGAACCCTCCTAGACCGGCTTCTGTCAGGTCCATGAGTCCCTCCATCGGCGACTCCTTTGGTCCGGTCCCCCACGTCGGCCCACTCGCTACCTCCGGGCTAGTCGTCCCCAGGCCTAGGGGAGAGCGCGGCTCCAGTGAGCCAACCTCTTCCCCCTCCCTCTGTGGCCACTTCAGATGATCCAGGCCATACAGATGCCCCTGTGGGCGCCCTCCATGGATGCCAGGTCCCATCAAGACCTCCTCCACTGTCTGGCCCAAAGTCTGGGAGTCCAGGCGGAAAAGGTCTCTGAGGACTTAGACCCAACCGTCGACATTTTGTACGCAGACACTCCCTCCAGAGTGGTGTTATCGATCAACAAGATGGTAGCCAAGATCTCAGCAGCCTTGTGGCAAACCCTGGCGTCCATCCCACCCACTAATAAGCGTGCAGAACGGAGGTACTTTGTCCCTCAGGAGGGTAATGAACACCTCTTCTCCCACCCTCCCCCGGGTTCTTTAGTAGTTCAGGCAGTCAACAAGAGGGAGGGTATGTCTACACTACAAAGTTAATTTGAACTAACAGCCGTTAGTTCGAATTAACTTTCATAGCATCTATACATACAAACTCCTAGTTCGAACTTAATTCGAACTAGCAGAGCACTTAATTCGAACTAGGTAAACCTCATTCTACGAGGACTAACGCCTAGTTCGAATTAAGTAGTTCGAATTAAGGGCTGTGTAGCCACTTAATTCGAACTAGTTGGAGGCTAGCTCTTCCCAGCTTGCCCTGGTGGCCACTCTGGTCCAAGCCAGGGACACTCTTCTGCCCCCCTCCCGGCCCCGGAGCCCTTAAAGGGGCACGGTCTGGCTACAGTGCCCATGCCAGGTGCAAGCCTGCCAGCACCCAGCCAGCAGACCCTGCACCTGGCACGGCACGAGCCAGCCACCCGCTGTCACCCAGCCCTCCGCCTCTTCCCAGGACCAGGCTGGCGGCTTCCAGGAGCCTGCCCGAGGCCGCAAGAGGCGGGCGCCCGTTTGGTCTAGTGTGGAGATCGTGGACCTCATCGAGGTTTGGGGGGAGACCTCCAATGTCCACGACCTCCGCACTAGGCACAGGAATGAGGCCGTCTAGGGCAGGATAGCTGCCAGCCTGGCCACCAAAGGCCACATGCGAACCCAGGAGCAGGTTTGCATGAAATTCAAGTTGGTCCAGTGAGACCCCCGACCCTGAGCTTAGAACATAAGAACATAAGAATGGCCGTACTGGGTCAGAACAAAGGTTCATCTAGCCCAGTAGCCTGTCTGCCAACAGCGGCCAACACCAGGTACCCCAGAGGGGATGGACCGAAGACAATGACCAAGCGATTTCTCTCATGCCATCCATCTCCAGCCTTCCACAAACAGAGGCCAGGGACACCATTCCTACCCCCTGGCTAATAGCACTCCATGGACCCAACCTCCATGACTTTATCTAACTTCTCTTTAAACTCTGTTATAGTTCTAGCCTTCACAGCCTCCTGTGGCAAGGAGTTCCACAGGTTGACTAGGTACTGTGTGAAGAAGAACTTTCTTTTATTAGTTTGAAGCCTGCTACCCATTCATTTCATTTGGTATCCTCTAGTCCTTATATTATGGGAACTAATGAAGAACTTCTCTTTATTCACCCTCTCCACACCACTCATGCTTTTATATACCTCTATCATATCCCCCCTCAGTCTCCTTTTTTCTAAGCTGAAAAGTCCCAGTCTCTTTAGCCTCTCTTCATATGGGACCTGTTCCAAACCCCTAATCATTGTAGTTGCCCTTTTCTGAACCCTTTCCAAGGCCAAAATATCTTTTTTGAGGTGAGGAGACCACATCTCTACACAATACTGAAGATATGGCGTACCATAGTCTTATACTTCCCCTCCTCCTTCTTCCCCTGGCTTCCCCCTTCCAGCTCCCTCCTCCCAGGTTTCCACCTCCCCTCTCCCACTCTCTCTCTTCCCTTCTCCCACCTCCTTTTCCCAGTCTCCCCAGAGGTTAATCCCCCCACCCCCAGTTTTGTTAAATAAAGAGAGTTTCTATTTTTGAACACGTGTCCTTTATTTTTTACATCAGGAAGGGGAGCTAGGGAGGGGTAAGTGGAAGGAGGTGAGGGAGGAGTGGGGCACGAGGCCCCGATGGGGAGTACTGGGGTGGCTCTGCGGGCTCCTCAGGGTGGAAGCTCTCCTGCAGGGCCTCCTGGATCCTGACAGCCCCCGATTGACACCCCGGATGGCAGCCTGCGGCAAGTGCAGCCGGGCTGATGGCCGAGTGCTGTGATGTGCCGAGTGTGGGCACTCAGGGCACTCCAAGACGGGACTGCTTTGCTGTCCCTCATCGAGGTAGACAAGCAAGCGGGGAACCCTGAGAACTGTCTGTCTGGGGTGGGGGGGTCGGGTCCCTTTAAGCACAGCCCTCGGCTAGCCTCAGGCAGCAGCTCCACACTCTAAGTCCTGGTTCCGGCCAGCCTTAACTTCGGTTCAGGGTCAACTCAATGTGGACATGCTAGTTCGAATTAGCAAAACGCTAATTCGAATTAGTTTTTAGATCTAGATGCACTAGTTCGAATTAGCTTAGTTCGAATTAACTAATTCGAATTAAGTTAGTTCGAATTAGTGCTGTAGTGTAGACATACCCGGAGAGGCAGGGACAGCCTGCGGCCGCCCCTAAGAACAGGGAGGCTAAAAAAACCAACTTACTGGGTAGAAAAGTCTACGCTTCTGGGGGCATCCAATACTGAATAGCCAACCAACAAATCTTTCTGGCCAGATACACCTACAACATCTGGGTGTCAATGGACAAGTTTACAGACTTGCTCCCCAGAGACTCCCGTGCAGAGTATAAAGCCCTTCAGGAAGAGGGGAGAGTAATTTCTCGAACGGCGCTACAAGCAGCACTCGATGTGGCTGATGCAGCTTCTCGAGTCATGGCCACCAGAGTGGTCCTGCATCGCAGTTCGTGGCTTCTGGGCTGCAGAGTGCCACCGGAAGTCTAAACACCTTGCAGGACCTCCCTTTCAAAGGCACGTCACTCTTCTCCAAGCAAACTGACCAGCCGCTCCATGGCCTGAAGGACACAAGAGCCACATTAAAGTCCTTGGGCCTTCACACACCTGCCTCCCAGAGGCGTTCATATACTAATAGGAACACCCCTAGAATGCCTCCACAGGGCCCACACCCCGATTTTACCCATTGTAGGGGCAGGGGTAATAATGGCAGGAACAATAGGCGCTGCCCTCGTCCAACCCCGGATTCTAACCAGGGGCTCCCTAATAAGCCCCCCGGACCCCAACAGGGCTTTTGATGAGACCCCTGAGGGCTTCTTACCAGTCTCCCTGTTACCCTTCCGGGACTGTTTATCCCGTTTCCTCCAGGCCTGGTGGTCTGTTACTTTGGACCGATGGGTTCTGGAGATAGTGGAAATGGGTTATGTAATCCCTTTCCACTCGCCCCCTCCTTCCCAACCCCCTACCCTGTCCCTTTTCAGGGACCCCTCTCACGAGCTTCTGTTACAGGAGGAGGCTCACCACTTTCTCACCTTGGGGGCGGTAGAACGAGTTCCCCTCGATTTTCTAAACAGAGGATTTTATTCCCGCTATTTTCTGGTTCCAAAAGCAAAAGGGGGCCTTCATCCAATCCTGGACCTTAGAGCTCTAAACCTCTTCATCGTCAAGACAAAATTCAAAGTGGTGACTCTTGCATCCATCATTCCTTCCCTAGCCCCCGGAGACTGGTACACTGCCCTCGACTTAAAAGACTCTTATTTTCATGTCTCAGTCGCCCCCTTCCACCGAAGGTTCCTGCAATTTACTGTGGGCCAGGACCACTACCAATTCACGGCCCTTCCCTTTGGTATTTCTACGGCCCCCTGGGTCTTCACCAAATGTATGGTGGTGGTGGCCACCAAGCTCAGAAAAAGGGGAGTCCAAGTGTTCCCTTAGTTGGACAATTGGCTTCTCCGAGGGGAATCGGAAACCCAGGTGAGAGACCACATCACCATAGTCCATGAACTTTTTCAAGAACTGGGTCTTCTTTTAAACCTGGACAAATCCACCTTAACTCCTACCCAGACAATAGAATTTGTGGGTGTGACACTGGATTCCCGGTCTCAGAGAGCCTCTCTACCGAGCTCCCGCTTTCTCACGCACAGTTGGTGAACAGGTCACTCCAGAACTTTCTGGTGACCACTGCCCGGACTTGCATGCATCTGTTGGGCCCCATGGCTGCCTGCACTTATATAATGCAACATGCCAGACTGCGCATGTGCCTGCTTCAGATGTGGCTATCGCGAGTCCATAACCTGGCCGTCCACTCCTGGGACAGAGTGTTAACCGTCCCCGCCCCTGTCCTTCTTGCGCTGGAGTGGTGGACCCATCGAGCGAAAGTCTGCGCGGGAGTCCCATTCTCCCGTCCTGTCCCGTCCATCCGACTGGTCACAGACGCGTCGGACACGGGTTGGGGAGCCCACCTGGGAGAGCTGCACACTTAAGGTACATGGTTCCCCAGAGAAACCTCCCTGCATATCAACATCAGGGAACTCAGGGCCATCCTACTGGCTTGTGCGGTTTTCCTTCCCCACCTGAGGGGCAAGACTGTCCGCATCCTGTCAGACAGCATGACAGTGGTGGCCTATATAAACAAGCAGGGCGGGGCTCGTTCACCTGCCTGTGCTCAGAGGCAATCAGCTTATGGGAACTCTGCATCGGGGCAGATATCCACCCGATGGCCTCGTATCTCCTGGGCTCACAGAACGGCATAGCGGACAGATTGAGCAGATCGTTTGCGAGCCACGAGTAGTCCCTGCGGTTGGGACATTGCCCAATCCATGTTTTGCATGTGGGGGTTTCCCCATCTGGATCTGTTTGCCACAGGGCAGAACATGAAGTACCCCCACTACTGCTCCCTCATAGGACAGGGACGGGGGGTCCTAGGGGATGCTCTCCTCCTCCACTGGCCGCAAGGCCTGCTGTAAGCCTTCCCGCCCTTCCCACTAGTTCACAAGGTCCTGTTGAAAGTGTGGGACTTATGGGCATCATTAATTCTAATCGCCCCAGCGTGGCCCAGACAGCATTGGTTTTCAACCCTCCTCGACCTCTCAAGTGAGAGGCCCGTAACCCTCCCACTAGTCCTGGGCCTGATATCCCAGGACTCGGCCATGCTTCGCCACCCAGACCTACAGTCCCTCCACTTGACAGCATGGAAGCTCCATGGTTAACGGCAGAGGAGCTCCAGTGCTCTCAACGAGTCCAAGAAGTCCTTCTGGGTAGCAGAAAACCTTCCACTAGAACTACGTACCTCGCTAAGTGGAAGCGGTTTTGCTGTTGAGCTTCTCAGAAGGGGGTACACGCAAGGTAGGCACCAGTCTCCTTGATCCTGGATTACCTGTTGGACCTTAGGCTCCAGCATCTCTCTTCCTCTTCTATAAGGTCCACCTAAAAGCCATTTCGGCCTTCCACCCAGGGGAAGGGGGGGAAATGCTATTTGCCAACCCTATGGTCAACAGTTTCCTATAAGGAATGGACAGACTCTATCCGCATGTCTGGCAACCTGTTCCCCAGTGGGGCCTAAACCTGGTACTATCCAAACTTATGGGGCCCCCGTTTGAACCACTAGCCACATGCTCCCTCCTTCACCTATAATACAAGGTGTCCCTCCTAGTGGCATTCACATCTGCGAGGTGGGTGTCTGAGCTCAGAGTGTTGCTGTCAAATCCCCCCTACACAGCATTTTTTAAAGACAAGGTCCGGCTCCGCCCTCACCCAGCTTTTTTGCCGAAGGTAGTTTCTGCATTCCACACTTCCCAGGATATTTTTCTACCAGTTTTTTACCGAAACCGCATGCATCTGGGAAAGAACAAGCTTTACACAAGTTAGATGTCCGTAGGGCGTTAGCCTTTTATTTAGACAGGACCAAACCGTTCCGAAAATCACAACAACTTTTCGTAGCCATTGCGGAACGCCTGAGAGGCCAACTTGTATCTACTCAGCGGATCGCCTCATGGATAGCGATCTGTATCAGGGAGTGCTACTCTCTAGTGGGCATTTTGGCCCCGACACTTAGAGCACACTCAGCGAGAGCTGTGGCCGCTTCCATCGCTTTCGCAGCGCAGGTTCCCATCCTGGATATCTGTAGGGCTGCCACATGGTCCTCGATCCACATGTTTGCCAACCATTATGCGCTGTCCCATCAGGCCAGAGAGGATGCTGCCCTAGGTAGGGCGGTCCTTAACTCCTCCGTGGTTTTGACATCCGGCCGTCCACCTAGTTAGATTCTGCTTTGGTCACCTATATTGGAATGCACATGAGCAATCACTCGAAGAAGAAAGAATGGTTACTTACCTCATAACTGATTCTTCGAGATGTGTTGCTCATGTCCATTCCAAATCCCCGCCCACCACATTTTATCTGGAATATGCCGGTAAGAAGGAACAGAGTGGGTGAGGGGGCCAACAGGGGTATATGTGGGCCAATATATAGGCGCCACTCCAGGGGGCTCCCTGCTGGCCCTAAGGGTACTGCTGAGAGAAAAGTCTCCGACGACGCATGCACGCTGCACGCACACACCTATATTGAAATGGACATGAGCAACACATCTCGAAGAATCACAGTTACAAGGTAAGTAACTGTTCTTTCATAATGTTTTAATGAAAATACCCTGTTAGAACCTATGACATCAGTTGAGAGGTCACACAGACATATGTGATACAGTAGAACTGCAAAGTTATGAATATCAGAGTTATGGAGTCACCAGTAAACCATACACCTCGTTTGGAACCAGAGGGTGCACAATCAGGTAGCAAAGAGAAAAAAAGAGCAAATGCTGTATAGTTCTGTGTTAAATGTTAAACTACTAACAAAAATAAAGGGAAAGTTTAAAAAAAAGATTTGACAAAGTAAAGAAACTATTTCTGTGATCCTTTCATTTAAATTAAGATGTTTAAAAGTAGCATTTTTCTTCTGCGTAGTAAAATTTCAAACCTGTATTAAGTCCATGTTCAGTTGTAAACTTTTGAAAGAACACCCATGACGCTTTGTTTAGAGTTATAAACATTTCAGAGTTACGAACAGCCTCCATTCCAGAAGTGTTCATAAATCTGAGGTTCTACTGTAATACGGGGAATCAGATGTTTCTCCTGATTTAAATTGAATTGATTATTGTACTTTAGGAGTGACCTTAATGTATATGGCCATTCCTTCCAAAAACATAAATTTAAATTGTCCGGTGTGTCAAAGTACTATCCCCATTTAAAGCAGGAGCTATGTAAAGGTTGTTTTCTTATATCATGTTTTTGGAGCATGAAATAAAAATAATTTATTCTAAAATAACTGGAAAGTGGACTTGCTTAGAATGTACTGATAAACAGTGTATTGGAGACCATTGCAAGGAGACCAAGTACAAGGAGACCAATCCTTTTATACTAAAGAAAATCTTTATTATCTGCTGATAATGTTATCATAATAGTAAATCTATAGAAATATATATTTATATATATACTTTTTATGAATGTTAAGATTTTTCTCTCTTCCTTTGCCGGTGGTGATCCTCCTCCTTTTGTCTTACTGGCCTATGTTCATGACGCGCTTCATAACGGATAAAAAGTCATCAAGGTTGACTCTTCCATCATTGTTTGTGTCCATCATTTTAATTACGTTCTCAATAGTGAATTCACTCTGTTTTTAATAGGAAAATAATATAAAAGGTAAAAAAAAGTTAAGTTAAAAAATTAATGGTCACAGACACTTCCTGAGAAGAAACATAGCTCATAATATAGGCTAACAATTAATGTTACGAGGGAGGTGTTGCTGCTAATATGAGATATACTAATAAGTACAGGGATTGGGGAGGGGAAGATTGTTAGATTTGCTATCCTAGAAAAGCAATGCCCAGAGTCTGCTAATATTTGTTATCAGTGACATATCAGTCCTTTGAACAATGTGAGTAATCCTCTGCCTTTCATCTTGCACTGTAGAAGAGCATTCCTAAGAAATAGTTAACATCTCACAGTCAGAGACTATCAAGAAAAGAAAATATCCCCAAGTGCAAGAGCCAGTGGACCCAAGTGCAACCAAATACAACAGAGGTTCTTGAACCATATCACTACAGCAGGGTTTCATTTTGACAAGGCTTTCATTCTGATGTAGGTAAATTCAGTTTGGACTACATCACAAAGATGGGGAGAGCAAGACGGGTGAGAAAGCAGTAGCATAGGCTCACTGAGGCACAGTGATCGCCATTAAAAGTCAATATCTACACATAATGCTGACCCAGAGCCCACTTACGTCAGTTAAAGTATCCCATTCACATCAGTTGACTTTGGATCATGATGCCCTGAGACAGGACTATTTCCCCCTGTATTTAGAATACTCTGTATTGTGTTAGCAAAACATGGTATATCTAGCTAAGAACTCCTTTCATTAACTCCTTTCAGTCCAGAGTGTATTAAGAAAGTGTATATGGCAGAAAGTGCAGTGATTTTTCTGAAAACATTCTTGGTAATTAGTCAAGTTTGTAAAGTGGGGCAATGTTTTGATTCAGAGGGGTAGGTGTGTTAATCTGTATCTGTAAAAACAACGAGGAGTCCTGTGGCATCTTAAAGACTAACAGATCTCTTTGGGCATAAGCTTTTGTGGGTAAAAGCCTGTTCAGTGCATGGCTGCATGCATCTGACAAAATGGTTTTTTATCCATGAAAGCTTATGAGTTAGTCTTTAACCCTTTAACAACTCCCCTTATTTTTCTAAATAACAAGTAGAGAGTCCACACTACCAAGCCCATTGTTTCAAAATGACTGGCTGGTTATTTTAAAATAATAACTGTTGTTTTCCACAAGGAATAACGCTAATTTCAAAATAGTTTTTTTGAAATAGCGGTAGTGTGGATGCCCTGGTGCTGTTATTTTGAAATAACTACTCCCCAGAGTAATTCAAACAAATTACTCTCCAGTGCTTCCTGTAGTTCTAAGTTGAGATAGAGCATCCACATTAATGGAGCCTCCCTTGGACTAATTTCGAGGCTTCCCCATTGTGTGGACATGCTATTTTGAAATTATTATTTCAGGAGTTATTATTTCAAAATAAGTTATTTTGAAATAATTTCTTAGTGTAGACATTCCCTAAGATGCCAGAGAACTTCTCCTAGTTTTGATTATGATTTAAGTCTTCAAGCTGCTCTTTTTATGTTTTGTTATACTTTATATCTTTACAAACAGAGCAAACACTAGAAAAATCTACTATCCGAATTGTAAACAGAATCATCGATTAGACAGGTAAAATGGAATGTTCACTCAAATCTGGAATTATTTTCCTCCCAGGATAAATTAGCTATGACTAATATAAAAAAGTTTTAGTACGAAACACCTTAGCAGACTTTAAAGTTTATTTCCAATTATCTTTTCCAATTAAATAAACTATGGCCATAAATTATGATGCTTAGTAAGTAAACACTTTTAATATACTTTTATTATTTTTCCACAGACCTAATTGCATATACTAGACCATGTAAAAGATTTTTCTTCAGTCAACAAATTGTAGCAAAAAGAGTAAAGTGGATTTTTGTTAATTCACAAAATACTGAAATTTCTACTGAGTTCAGGTCTTTAACAAAATTTACCAACATTGATTCAATACACTAACATATAACATCTAAATGTTCATTCCAGCCAAGGAAACTATTGGAGTCCTACTAAAGTCAGAATCCAACTCTATTTAATCTTTCAAAATTCTAATCATTCTTCGTGTCATATGGACTTTATTAAAGATCAGATGTTGCTGTGACTTTTTGCCTTTGCACTTTTATTGAAATCATGGAGAATTGCTATGTGCATTTCCATTACAGCAGGCACTTCAGCTATTTACCAGAAGCTTCAGACTTCTCACCTCAGTTCTGATGCTACTGTTTTCAGAATTGAATAATTACCACACACCTCATTTACCTAGTACTCAAAGTCTAAATAGCCTCTGAGATTAATCAACATAAAGTATATAGACTGGCGGAGTGAGGGGAGGGGGGTTTATGTGATCTAGTTGGTGCAACTTTGACTTCAGAACACTTTATAAAATACATAAAAAATATTTCTTTGAGAGTGCCAAGTTGTGAACTCCTCTTCACGTAAGTGTCCATTGTGACTAACTGCTCACAAAGGTGAGTGGTGGGTTCAATTATCAAAGTCAATGGGAGCAAATGGCTCTGTCCTGCAGGCTCAGGAATGATATTTATATTTTTGCACTCCTTCTCCGGAGAGTAAATTGATGCTTGGGCTACACTTACCTTAATCGAATTTAAAAATTTAGCTTGAAGCAGGCTTTTCACTCCAGCAAGGGACAGCGAGCTTGTACTACCCTCCATCAAAGCATATTGGGTGAATTGTTTTAAAAGGTCAGCATTGAGTATATTTTCCATGTTTTGATTATATTCTTGAAGAATAACTGTGAAAACAAAAGAAAACCTTACATCTGAATGTTTAAAAGAAAAAAATCAGTGATGGATTTCATTCCAGGCTGCAGGAGTCTGTTTTGGGTGAAGAGGGGAAGCAGTTGGTATAAAAATGAGTGCTTGTTATAATGCAGTTTTTGAATGAGAAATTATTAGGTTAACCAAGCAGTTATTAACAGGTGAAAATGTTAATCTACCAGAGTTTCATATTTGTGGCTATTGAGATGACAATTCTGTTCCCACTAATGTCTCAGCAGTGAATAAGTTATACTTGACTGTTAACCCACAGGTATAGCAGACTGTTTCTTCAATATATTGGGTTCAACCCACTTCCAAAAGAAAATGCCAAATTAATTTAAGAGATTTTAAACATGTGTAAGAAATTCAAATTGTACTTACCTGATTCACGAAACGCAGAACAACTAACAGAATCTTACCGGAGTGAGAATTGCGGGGTTGTCACAACTTTTATAGTCTGCACATTCCCACTCCGCCCTGATTATGAAATTTTTCTTTTGTCATTAAAAACAGTGCACTAATTTAATCTTGTAGCTCCAATTATCAGTGATTTTACATATGTTAGCAAAAAGACTTCAGGAAAATAGTTTTACAACTGAAGGGGCACCATAAAGTCCTACCCACCCATTTAGGTAAGGTTTCGCCTTTCTGTGGGTATTTTCCCCCTGCAAATTGTGTGTTTTAGTTTTAACACCTGCCATATGCACTGAAGGAGAAAGGTAACTGTTTTTTATTTTAAATTAAAATATGTACTAGAGACAGAAAAGCTCCAAACAACATACACAGATAGGAATAACACAGTATTGGGGGAATATATTTATCATTCCTTCCATATGGTCTTAGATTTATGTACTTCTATATCCTTCCTTAAGGACTTGGTGATGAAAGGACAGGTGTTTGTCTAACCTGCTCTTAAAAACCTTCAGTGATGAAGATTCCAGAGACTCAGTAGGCATTTTTTCTTAATGTCCAATGTCTCCTTTGCTGCAATTTAAGCTCATTGCTTCTTGTGCTATCATCAGACATTAAAGAGAATAATTTTTCTCTCTGTTCCTTGTAACAGCCTTTTAGGTATTTTAAAACTGTTATGTGCCTTCTTGGTTTTCTCTTTTCCACACTGAACAAATCTAGGTATTTTTTTTAATATTCTCTAATAAGTCATGTTTTCTAGACCTTTAGTCACCTTCGTTCCTCTTTCTTGTACTTTTTCCCCCCAATTAGGCCTAAGTAGCGCAAAGAAGAGCGGAAGAATTACTTCTTGTTTGTTGCTTACAATAATCTTGCTAATACAGCCCAGAATGACTTTTGCTTCTTTTGCAACAGTGTCACACTGTTGACTCATATTTAGTTTGCGTTCCGCTATGATTGTTAGATCTCTTTCTGTTATACGCCTTCGTAGGGAGTCATTTCCTCTTTTGTATGTATACAACTGATTATTCCTTCTTAAATAGAGTACTTTGCATTTGTCCTCATTGAATTTCATCCGATTTACCTCAGGCCATTTTTCCAGTTTGTCCAGATCATTTTGGCTTATAATTCTATTCTCCAAAATACTTGCAACCCCTCCCACCTTGGTATTATAAGAAAATTTTGCAGACATACTCTGCAAAATTTAAATCACCCTTATTTAAATCACCAGTGAAAATATTGAACAGAATCAGATCCAGAAATGTTTCCTGTGAAACCCCTATTGTAGTGCCCTTCCAGCATAACTGTAAACCATTGATAACTACTCTCTGGCTATCCAATCAGTTATGCACTCATCTTATAGTAGCCCTATCTAGTTATATGCCCCTAGTTTATAATGGATATGTTTTGTGTCTGTAATTTATAATGCAATTCACCATGGGTCTGTCATGACTTATCTGTGGCAGAGAAACCACGTCATCCATAAGCATTCAGTCTAAATATCTTCTCTGGCAGTGGAATTTTTTGATTCCGTAGAGAGGGCACGCTAGAGCTGGGCAGGTAATGTGTTTTCAATCTGTTTGTCTCCAAGCTCACACATAAGTGCCACAAGGACAGTGTTGCTTTCCATGGCCATGTTTACAAAGTCACAACTCCCTTAAAACTAGCTGTTTCTGTGAATGTTCTCTCCTGTAAACTTTTTTCTTAAAATATTTTAAACATAAAAGGTGCGGGGAACAATCAAAATGAATTGGATTATAAATGTGAATAAGTGTGAGCAAACTTTTTTTGGGGGGGGTAAACTTAAAAATCAACTAATAGTCTTGCAGCACCTTAAAGACTAACAAAAATGTAGATGGTATCATGAGCTTTTGTGGGCACAACCCACTTCTTATTTTTATTTGTATACAACGTGTGTTTAATCAGTAGCTTCCAGAGCATTAGGGATCTAGTCATCTGGTAAAATCTCTCTTTAATTCTGCATATTCTGGCACAGAGGGAGAAATTATAGAGTAGACCAGGTGTCTCAGAATAGATGGTATAAATGATGATCCTCTGTTTCTGTGACATACAGGTCACAGAACACATACATTGCGAATACCTCAAATGAGCTGTTTTAGTGAATAAGCACAGTGGAGGGAAATGTAAATTCTTACTCTGAACTGGAAATGTCTACAGACTATGAAAACTTTGCTATGTGGCATGCAGAGCATGTCTAATGCAACATCTGGGATAAAATAAAGGGACACATATAAATACAGGTCAGCAAGAAGGTTGTACTGCTTTGAATCAGATTGTGCCACTGAATATAGTAACCAGCAAATGAAATAAATGTTGATTGTGGGAACACAAGGCGGCAAAAGTTATAATGAAAGCTGGGCTGGAGTGTCTCTCTTCTGCCTGTCAGCATCCATCACAGCTCATGAAGTACAGCAGTGCTTCTATCCTGTTGGTTGATATCAGCATTAATCATTCCCTCTTGAGCATGTCACTAGCAACAACTACAGGCTGCCGCCACTGTGCTGTGGGACAGCAGTCGGTCTTGACTAATGAAACTACCATATTGTTCCTCTGGTCAGAGGGAGAGATGTGTCTGATAGGCAAATCAGTTTGGTTGCAGGCCAACAAACCTGAAGTGAGTGAGTGAGAGAGAGAGAGAGAGAGAGAGAGAGAGAGAGAGAGAGTGGATGTGTGTGTGTGTGTGTGTGTGTGTATGTAAAATCCTAAGTATGCTGACATTTTTGGAGTGGAACAAACTTTGCCTGCTGTGTGTGTTACACACAATCTGCAGTATGATGTACAGATGAAAGGGGTGCACAGATGGCATGTGGTGTCTCTGACTCCAACAGCCCTTAGGATGTGGTGCTCTGCAAAATGGAAAAAAGAATTAAAGGTGAGTGCACACTGATATTCAGCCTGGTGCTACACAGCCTTTTTCCAGACATAGGTTGATGAATATGAGAAATTAACTCTCACCCACAAATGGAAGATGTGGGGCAAAATAACTACCTGTGTCAATTTCCTTGAATGATTTATGAGATCAGGACACAAGTATAAATGGGATGATAGGAAGCATCCAGAGAGGAGCAGATTGCCCAAACATCACCATATAACCCTGACTATGGGTGGGGACCTCACTCAGAGAATTGTACGTAAAGACAATGAAGAGGAGGTGGAGCACTCCTGGATGTGGAACTGTTGCGGTGGCAATGTTGGAGGGGAGGGAAAGGAGATGACAGCAGCTTGCTGCATTTAGTCCATAAGTAGAATAGGTGATGTGCTTCTGTTGTTATACTTTCTGGTGTCTGTAAAATCTGTCCTGATGTGCGAGGGTTCTTTATGGCTCATCCTGTAGAATAGAAATTTCTGAATAATGTCCTGGTTGGCTATCCTAATCTACAGACGCAGTTTCTTCTAGGTGCTCCCTCATTATGTTGTGATGCTCATGTAATGGTATGTATAAGGTGTCTCCCTCATAGAATCAGGTGTGGTTGCTACTGTGATGAACAATTCAGTAGAAGCTTAGTTAGCTGAAGACTTTATTCCGTGATATGCTACCTAGTGTGCTGCATGTGAGTCAGTTGCCTATGAGTATACACCCTTGCCAGATTTTACTACAACAAAGTTCTCTAAATTGAGCATTGACCCATACTCCATGAGACACAATCCTGGGGAAGGGAATGTATCAAAAAGTATCATCGCATTTCCTGAGACCATGATCTTGCTGCAATACAATAAATTTGCTACTCCACTGCTGCTACAATTGGCTAAAAAGTAAACCCTTTGTTCTCAAACCTGTTTTGTAGAATCCTTCCAAAGAATCACCTCTCTAAAGAACTGCAGACCTCATTAATCTGCATTTCAGTAAGACACAGACTCATAAGAACAACCATATTGGCTCAGATCAAAGGTCCATTTAGGCCAGTATCCTGTCTTCAGACAGTGGCCAATGGGAATTAACAGAACAAGTAATCATCAAATGATCCATCCCATCACCCATTCCCAACCTTGAGGCTTGAGACACCATCCCTACCCATCCTGACTAATAGCCATTGAAACACCTATCCTGCATGACTCTATCTCTAGTTCTTTTTAAAATCCTGGTAAAGTTTTGGCCTTCATAACATCTTCTCACAGGAAGTTCCACAGGTTGACTTTGAGTTGTGCAAATAAATATTTCCTTTTATTTCCAGTGAGGTTTTGCTGCTGACCTGGAATCATGCCAGTAAACTTCATATGGGATGTGAGGGTGTTGCCACATTATACCCTGATTATGTCCCAGAAGCTGGGTAAATCCTAATACAGGGCCTGCCATATTTCCCCCTTCCAAATGCTGGCACTTGTGAGAGTGGGATTCATGGAGGGAGACTGAGTAAGGTGCTGAAACCCATTGATTTTAAATGAAAATTAGGTTCCTAAGTGTCTAAATCACTTTTGAACATGGGGCTTAACCATCTAAGTTACTTAGGCCTGGTGACACTAAGCGAGCAGTGATTTAATACCATTCAGAATCTGGGTCCCAATGCTTCCTGAGCAGCTGCGCTGTATTTGCTGCAGGGGTAAGTAGAAATCCAGGAGATGATGTTGCCCCTGGTGGGCTCCCGCCGCTATATTTACCTGCTTCTCCGATCGCAGCTCCCATTGGCCGGGAATGGTGATTCATGGCCATGGGGAGCTGTGTTCCCCTGTACCTGCGGAGGTGCAGGTAAATACGGGAGCGTGGGGCCTACCAGGGGCTAACCCTAGCAGACCAGATCTAGACTGCGGAGCAGTATTTGCCCACCCCTGTTCTGAACCCACCTGCTCAGCTCCTTTTCCATATCCATGGCAGCTTCATTGGATCTTCCAGGAGACCAACCAGAGCCTAGCCTAACCTCCCTGATGTTGTCAGACTCAGGAGCAGAAAAGCTCTGTCACTGAGAAGGAAAAGCAGCAGAAGAAGTAAATTGCCCTTCCTTGGAGATTAGAGAGTGCCAAGAACTAGGCAGGCATAACCTGGGCTCACTGTTGGCTCATAGGAAGCATGGCATCATTCTCAGTGGCCACACTCGTGCACTAATTTTTAGTCCTCATTAGTTCATGGCTGGGCTGGCCCACATTACTGCAGATTGTTAAGGTTCTGATGGTACGCTTCTGGGTATTTCCGTTACTCGTGTGAAATGAAGAATAATGGAAATTATAAGCACAAAAGTCATGGCCTCACTTTTCACACCCAGAACTCTGTCTGTTAGCAGCTATGTATTGTTGTTTATATATGATCTATATCTATAGCAGTGTCTCCAAAGTATGGGGCCTGCCCCCCAGGGGGCATAGAGTGGGCACAAGAGGGCTCAGGTCAGTCCCCATGGCAGATGGGGAGGAAGTATAATTCAGCTTTGGCTCCTGTCCTTGACCATGGCTTAGCTTCCAACCCTGGCTGTGGCTCCTACTCCCAGCTTTCTGGATGTTCCTGCTGCAGCCTTTACTCCTGGCTGAAGCTCTGCCCCTAATTGCAGCCCCCATCCACAGCATCAGCTTCAGGCCCAGGCTCCCTGGGGGAACAGATTATATTATAGGTAAGGGGAGGCCTGACATAAAAAGTTTTGGGACCACTGATCTATAGATATTCATTGATCTGTCTCCAGAGACAGTAAACAGTAATTAGTAATTCAGTAAATAATTTGATATTAGTCATTTTAATCATTACAGTCTGATGGAGGCCGAACAAATATAGGTTGAACCTCTTGAATCTGGTACTCTCTGGTCCAACGACATCCGTGGTCCTGCATGATTTTAATTGTTATGGTTGTGGCCAAGTTTCCCGGGATCCCATAAAGTTTGTTTACAGCCATCAGTCCTGGCTCTCAGTGTTCTGAGCTGTTATTTAGCTCTTATTTACCCCTAACTGTCTTCTAAGAGCCCCATAAGCAGTTGGTGTTGGTGATGCTGCTAGACAGTACTGACTTCCTGTGATTCAGCAAATTCCCTGGTTCAGCAAATTCCCTGGTTCGGCACTGGTCACGTCTTGAGGGTGCCAGATAAGAGAGGTTCAGCCTGTAGAAGTAGCAAGAGATGGTAGTTGCTGTGTTACCAGCCAAACCAATGAGTCTCCTAAAAGGATGAGCTGGTGCCCCGGGTGCTGACTTACTCAGATCCCAGAGGGTGCTCAACCTCTGCTCTGCCCCACACCCTATCCCTTCCTCCCCTTCTAAGTCCCTGACTTGCCTCTTTCCACCCCTCCTCCACATCTACATGTCCCCACTCCTCTCCCTCCCCCAGCACCTACTGAATACCATGGAACAGCTGATCTGTAAGGGGGAGGCTCTGAGGGAGAGGGGAAATACTGACCTGTGCAGCTGCCAGTGGGTGCAGAGCACCCACTATTTTTTCCATGGGTACTCTAACCCCAGAACACCCACAGATTCAGCACCTATGGCTAGTACCCACCTAGATTCTAAATGGTTCTGGCCCACATTACTCATTGAAAGAAATATGACTCTGTATACTTTTATTAATTGTATTCAAGTTAATAAGTAAACAGATGAAATCAAGCAGGCAGATCGCTAAAAGGAAACTACTTTTAACACAACTAAACTAAGAATTGAGCAACATAGAATCTAATCAAAATCAAATTAGGTCAGATCAACAGGGTCCCACCTTGAAATTTCACAGCAGACCAGACAAGATTTTAAACAAAGGACTTGAAAATTGTATTAAAAAGAGCAGCCTTTTATAGAGAGACAGAGATTGGGGAAGGGGGGGGGCAGGTGTGTCTGCAGAGAACGTGGTAACGTGGTCCCCAGATTCTGGCAGTTCAAGGATAAATGGGAACTTCTGATGCTCCCCAGGGATATCTCAGGTTGAGGCACCTCACCACCACCTGCCCTTCACGTGAGAGAGCCTTGTCTTTGCCAGCTGTGGATAAGCTCCCTGACTCCACCAGCCTCTGGCAGCAGAAACTCTAACTTCCAGACCTCCCACAGTCCTCACTCTCTCGATACATGCAGCGACAAGCACACAGCAACTCCCAAGTCCTTGGAACATTCCTAGCAGGGCCCAGCCCCTCATCCATTGAACACTCACAGATTTACCAGGCTCACTGTTCCCAAAGGAAAAGTACACGCCAGCCAGTAACTTTTCAATCAGAATCACCATTTTGCTTAGCACGCAGCAGTTAGATATTTATTATGAAAAGAAGAATAAATTGGTTCTGAAACAACAGGAATTCTAGTAATCATGAGTAAGAATATTGGAAACAAATGGTTACGTGTAAAACAAAACCCTCATGTGTTTTCTAGAGACTTAACTAAAAGGTTATTGTCCTGCCTAAAGAAGTTTATTTCCCCCAAGTTCTTTTAGGTTACGTCCATATTGCATGCTTATTTTGAAATAAGCAATTTTGGAAGATATATAAACAGCTTATTTTCAAATAGCACATCTACACGCAAAAAGCTCATTGAAATAGCGCTTAGCTATTTTGGAATGGAGTGTCCACACTGATTGGCTGCTGAATCACATTTAAGGCCACCTGGAAGCACTTCAGGCAGGGCATCAGGACACAGTTACTTCCGGAGCTGCTGCCTAAGGCTATCTGAGACTTGTGCTTAAAGGGACCCCACTGTACAGCCATTTCTCAGTTTCTTCTCCTTTACCTACCTCCTTGAGGGACAGCTAAGTTTTTGCTTTGACTGCTGTGGTTGCCCTTGTGGACACCTCAGCTTGCCATCCGTGGAGCCGGAGCTGCTTCTGGGCACTTGACAGCCCCCATCTGTCATGTTGCAGTTTCTGCAGGCTGCCCTCCTGGCCCTGCAGGAACGCAACCCGCAACTGATTGAGGAGACTCTCACCATCTGTCTGGGAAGCACAGCTCTTCCAGCTGCACCCCACTGTGCACCGCCGCTTCTGGCAGTTGGACACCAGTTCCCAGTGGTGGGACAGGCTAGTCATGGAGCGGTGGGACAACCAGCAGGGGCTCCAGAATTTCCGCATGCAGAAGGAGACCTTTCTGGAGCTGTGTGGCTGGTTCACTCCTACCCTTGTGCAACAGGACACACACATGCAACCTACCATCCCCCTGGAGAAGCGGGTCACCATTGCTGTGTGGAAGCTCGTCACTGCTGGACAGCTACTGATCCATCTGCAACCAGTTTGGCATGGGGAAGTCAACCCTTGGGGCCCTTGTCATGCAGGTATGATGCTCTCAGGCTAGAGTCCCAGGAGAATGTGCGTGAAGTACTGGAATGGGAACCCTAGTGAAAGGGGGAGTTGGGGGTGGGGGAGCCCCCTTCCCCAGGTGGTTTTTGAGTCCCACCTTCACACAGCCCTGTCGGGAGATGGGCTATGTAGGGGGTGGCTCCTGGTGTATGCGTGGGAGGGAAGAGGGGGTGGGATTGGCGATCTCCTGAGGGCTCTGGCACCCCAGTGATTCTCTGTTTGTCTCCTTCTGCAGGTGGTGCGGGCCATCAACACCGTCTTGCTGCTCAGGGTCATCCACTTCGGCAACATGGACCCCATCATTGCTAGCTTTGCTGCTATAGGCTTCCTCAACTGCAGGGGGGCTATTGGCGGCACCCACATCCCCATCCAGGCCCCCGACCACCGGGCATCTGTGTATATAAACCGCAAGGGATACTTCTTCATGGTCCTGCAGGCCCTCATTGACATCTTTGTTGGCTGGTCAAGGAAGGCTCACAACACCCGCATATTCCGCAACTCCAACGTCTTTCAGAAGCTGGAGGCCAGCACTTTGTTCCCCGAGTGCACCTTCAGGCTCGGGGATATAGACATGCCACTATGCATCGTGGGGGATGTGGTCTACCCTCTCTTGCCCTGGTTCATGAAGCCTTATACCGGACACCTTGACCTCAGCAAGGAACGCTTCAATACCAGGCTCAGCTGGGCCCGCATGGTAGTGGAGGGCACCTTTGGGTGTCTCAAGGTGAGGTTCAGATGCCTCCTCACCCGTCTGGACGTTGGGGAGTGGAACATCCCCCAAGTGGTGTCCGCGTGTTGTATGCTCCATAATATTTGTGAGCAGAAAGGGGAGACGTTCCTCCCGGGGTGGGGGGCAAAGGCAGGCCTGGTCAGCAGGGCCTTTGAACAGCCACACACAGCTGCCATCCAGCAGGCCCATCAGGATGGTGTGCGCATCCGGGAGGCCCCGAAGGAGAGTTTCTCATAAGGATCCCAGTGACACTCTCCCTGGGGCTTCCCCAGTAGGGGCCTGTGCCTTGCCCCTCTTTGCCTTTCCTCCCTCACCCCACCCTTACCTCCCTTCCCTCCCTCCCTTGCAGAGACAATAAAACTGACTTTTTTTTGAAACAATAAACTGGGGATGGTTTTTATTTGGGGTCCAAGTAACTGGGGAGGGACGGGGAAAGAACCTGGGAGAGGAGAGTGGTGGGGGAGCAGGGGAATGAGAACCTTCGAGGGGTGAGGAGAGGCTCAGGGCTGGAAGTGGCACCTGGCTTGGTTGGTTCCACTGCCTCGTGTGTAGGGACCTCGGCGGCCATGGGGGTAGGGCTGAGGCTAGGGGGAGAAGCAGGAGGTGGAGCTGAAACAGGGTCAGGCATAGGAGGTGGGACAGGGGCTGACATGGGAGGAGGGGTAGGGGCTGGGGCAGGAGCAGGAGCTGGCTCTGTGCCCGTGAGAAGAGACTGGACAGCTGCACACATGGTGCAGCCCTGCTGCAGCAACTCCCTCAAGGTCTCTCTCTGCAATTGCATGTCCTCCCGGAGCCTCTGCTCCAGTGTCTCATGCAGGGCCCGGAGCACGGAGATGTGCTTCCGCAGCAGTTCCTCCTGTAGTTTCTGGCGCCTGCAGGTCCCCTGGTGTCGGGCGGCTGCCCCAGGTGGCATTGCCTGCCCCCCTCCCGCAGCTGGTCCGGCTAAGGAGAAAAGATGGTCATTCATCCCTGGAGACACTGTACCTGAAGCCTTGCCATCTATGGGCTGGGACTGACCGTTCTCGGGTCAGCTGAAGGTGATGTACTGGGGAGCAAGGTGATCTGTGGCCTGGACAGTGGGCCTTTTTGTACAGAGGCCCAGATGTCCCCGTGGGTGGGGAGCCTCCCCATCCCCACGTCCCAGGGACAAGCAGGCATGGGAAGTTGCTGGCTACACTGGGATCCTACAGGCGGGAGGGGGGCCTCGAGCCAGCTGGGCTTGCCTCGGTGCCATGTACACGCCGGGTCTGGCAGTGGTGGTGTCCGCAGGGAAGAGGACTTGTGTCCCTGGCCACTGGAGGAGATGAGGTCAGGGTGTAGGGAGGGAAGTGTGTGTGTAAGCAGCAGATGCTCCTGCACCTGGCAGCGCTGTCCCAAGGAGCGGGTGCCGCCTCGAGCGTGCAGGCATGCCTGTGTGCCGTGTGCGGCACTCCTGTGTGTGTGCGCGCGCGCGTGTGGCCATGTCCCCATCCTCCTCCTTGTGGTGGCTTGTGGTGAGAGGGTGTCCCACCCAGGTGTCAGAAGTGTGGCCAGCCTCCCCAGACCCTGTGAGCCCAGGGGTGCTCTGGTGCAGCCTCCTGGGGCTGTGTGGCCCAGACTGGCACTGTACGTGCATCCACGTGCATGGACTGCAGTGTGATCCCCAGGCCGAGAAGACTGACAGAGGAGCATGCCCCAGTCCCTCGCCGCCCACCACCTCCATCCTGTCTGTCAGGTAACTAAGGTCACTCACTTGATGTTCCTTCCCCAGGCACATCCCATTTTCCTGGCACAACCAAACTGTTGTGTTGGTTTAAGTCATGATAAGAAGAAGCTGCATACCAAATTTGGTGGTCCTAGCTCTTACCGTTCAGGAGGAGTTACTGAACAAGCAGAAAAACAAACAGACAGAGTCTCTATATAGTAGAAGTTCAAATCAGCTACATCTTGCAAAGCCGTTGAAGGCCCTGGAGTAGGTTTCACAGGTAGGTTTGACAGGTATCACTCAAGATTTAATTTAGATGGTAGAACCTTTATTATGGGCGATGTTGAGTTAGAAAAAAAGAACCCAGCTTGTCTCTGAGCACAAGATGAGCTTGCAGGATTGATAGTTTAAGAAACAGGTTCTAGTAAACTGAGTACACTTACTATAGCATGGTATAACCCCGGAAATATTACAGTGTCACTTCAGAGAGTAGAACTGCACTTTAAACCTTCAGCCAGCCATTGATCTTCGCTGGTAGGGTAAATTCCTAAATTACGACCACACAATGTGTGTAGATAGTTGTAAACTGAATAGTGGCAAATGACTCTTATTCAGTGCTTGTAACAGTTCAGTGAACAAGTTGGGCTGTTAATTACTGACCTAATAAATAAGTTCTGGTAGGTGTATTTGGCAGCTAAATTCCTGGTGTTTCTTTTGAGTATGAAGAATACACTTGCTTTCCAAAGGGGGCTAAATATAGTGCTGACAAAGCATTGGTGCAATTGAGTCTTTTGCAGTGCATAGCGTCTGTAAGGCATTTGCAAGTGGGCCTGTTTGCTAGAGCAGAAAACTGTCATACTTGTCATGGCCTGGGTATTGAATTTAAGACACAAGGTAGGGTGGGGCCAAATTTAAACTGAAGCTAGCCAAAGTGGATGCTCTGAGATTGGTCCACACCCATTAGAAAGGGCTTTCTTGGAGACTGTATGTGTTGACATAAACAATTACAACTCTGCCTGCCTGATCTAAGAAGAAATTATGACAGACTGACAAGGCCAGACCTGAAGAAGAGCTCTATGTAAATTCCAGAACTAGTCTCTCCCTGCAAATGAGAGATCTTACCTCACTCATCTTGTGAAGCTGATGTGGCGAGACAAAGGGGGCGGGGAGAGGATTGCTTTTAAAACTTGTAAGAAAAAGCCCTGTAGGTTGTCCGTATTCAGTACAAAAAACTCTACTCAAAAGTGTGTGGGGCATAAGGCACTGAATTGTAGGTTGGAGCAGGCATTTAGACAGGTGTATGACAAGGGGAAGAATTTCAGTGACAAAATATAAACAGGAAGTTATTTTCTCAAAAGATAAACTAAGTGCTGTGGCTTGTTATTGTGGGTTCTAGTCATGCCAATATGGTTGAGACTTTGGAATGTTAACTGACCATTGTTCCCTACCTGGTTGCACAGAGACAATGCAAAATGTCTATGGTGGGTCATAGTTGCACACAGCAACCATATTTCCAAATAGGAAAATGAATGATACAAAAGAAATATATCAGAGGGGTAGCCGTGTTATGCTGGATCTGCAAAAGCGACAAGGAGTCCTGTAGCACCTTATAGACTAACAAATGTATTGGAGCATAAGCTTTCATGGGCAAAGACCCACTTCATCAGATATAGGCATTTGGCATAACATTCTGAAATAGAAAACAATGCTAAAAACAAGTAGGGAGGAGTGATAGAAGTTGGAGTTT
This sequence comes from Pelochelys cantorii, assembly GCA_032595735.1. NCBI lineage: Eukaryota > Metazoa > Chordata > Testudines > Trionychidae > Pelochelys > Pelochelys cantorii. Next base: position 138,803,093 of record CM064326.1, on the reverse strand, counting down.
TAGCTGTGTGCTGAGGAATGTATGGGGAAAACCTCATAAATTCATACTGGAAATCAGGAATTTCAGTTCCATGTTTTCCCTACAATTGGAAGTTTGACATCAATCAAGGTGATCTAACTCAGCGGCATGTATTCAAGTCACGTAAGGCTATGTCTACACACCGGAGGTATTCCGGAAAACCCCCGCTGTGTCCGGGGAACGTGTTTGCTCTTCCGTTTTTTTTTCACAGAAGAGCAATGCGGTCTTTCGGGGAGCCCTGTATTCCTCGTTTCACGAGGAATAAGGGCTCCTCCGAAAGAGAAGGCTTTTCTGCCATTTGGCCCCATCTAGATGAGGCCAAATGGTGGAAAAGCCTCTTCCGAAAAAAAAATGGAAAAAGCTACACAAAATGTGGAGCACGTTTTGCGTAGCTTTTTCTGTAAAAACGTTGCAGTCTAGACCTAGCCTAACTGAGGATATGTAATGGGAGCATCCTGGCTTCTATTCCCAACTGTGTCACTGACTCTCAGATAACCTTGGCAAATTACTTACCCTGTTTGTGACTTAATTTTTTCAGCTCTAGACAGGAAATAATTACAACAAATGGTTATGTTCCAAAGGCTTTGATGTCTGCAGAGGAGAGGCTCTGTCTGTTCACTGAGTCTGATCATCATTTTATTATAACAGCCTTGTAAGCCTCAAGTAAAAGAGAATAGGAATTGTGGGCAGTTCCTACTGGCACAAAAGAGAGAAAGGATGATCAGTAGGAAGTCCAGATCATCTTTGTAATTCCACTGGGGGGATAATTTAGTGTGAGCTAAGTGATCTGAGATTGTCCCCCTTTATACAATGGAGTTTTAAATGACAACCAATAAACATTTATCTATAATGCTATTTTTCATAAGTTTTCCTTTATGTTACAAGTATTTTACTTCCATGAGAGCCTATGGTTCCCCTGTACTGCACAATACATTATAGGCTTAGTTATCTGTTAGTCATGACCTTTGTAAAGTACTTAAAGAGCCTCATATACAAAATTTCATGGAGGTATAAGTGGTTATTATTGTCTGTTTCTCTGTTTCCCTTCCAAGAGTTGTGTGTCATAGCGTATCCCACGCTGACCAGGAATGCACCTGCCCATGGATTTGCATCTACAACCAACCTGACAGTGAATTACTGGGCCTATGATTGTTACATGAACTATTACTTATGACTTGTTCTTACATTTGGCCAGCAGCAACAGTTCTTAATCTGATGTTTTAATATCTGTCACTGTGGTAGAAAGAACACTAATAATGAATATTTTTGACCTGCTTTCCGCTGGAGACTGTCAAATAGTATATAACACAGTAGGAACATTAGGTTTACATGGTGTGAATGATATATCCAGTTGTATATGTTGAGAAATTGATGTTGATTGCACATACTGACTCAGATGCTTCACTTTCCTCACTCATACCCTGTTATCACTTTCAGCCCCTCTACTAGTGGTGGCTCAGTTTTTGTGACATGGATATACTCACAGCATGTATTTTATATAGACTGCATTTTTCTGCAAAGCATGCTAATCTGCTGGTTATGTTAAATCATCGTAGCTCCACTTTACATGATGAATTTTACACTTTTCCATGCTGCAAGCACCTTTGCACATATGACAACACGTGCATGGCTCTCTCTGTGTGTGTGTGATGTACAGCAAACAGATATGTAATATGGTAGTCCTGATAAGTGCATACTTTCATAAAGGATTTAAACTTGGAAAACATGGTTTCAACCTTGTCACACTTTTGTCTTCATGTCACTTAAAGCAACTTGGGCTTGTTTTGTTGATGTTGATAGAAATATGACTTAGTGCATGATTCCCAATCTTCTCAGGTTTGTGACACTTATCACAGATACAGCCACTGTGTGACCCATTGATAAGTCAATGTATATTGCAACACATCCAGTATAATGTATATATACAAAATAGTATAACTTCTTGTAGCCACATTACTATAGAATAATTAAATAATATTTAGCATGCAGTCAGGTTCCCGTTTAAGTAATGTGAGTTTTGCCAATGAGGTAAACAGTCCCTGAATGTGAAATCTTAAGCTGTTAATACGGCTAAATTGATTACATTAGAACAGCCATATTTGCCATTACCAAATTATATATAGGACACATAATTTCTTCTCTATGTAACAGAATCCCCAAGCATTTCCCACAAATGTCAGTATCAGAAAAAGGTCAGGTCAGATGATCAGCACTATATGGGTCCTGGGGCTTTCCCTGCATGTCTCTCCTCCTTGTGTTCTCTACCCTTGCCCCATAGCTTACCACCAATTCTGTATCCCTTCATTGGGGTGGCTTAGGCAGGCCAGGCTCCCACAAGCTAAATGTTAACTGTGTTGTCAGTTCTTATGGCAATTTAATATCCAGGTTCACACTGTGGTGCTGAGGGCCTACTTCAGGAGAGAATTAAAGAGACAAGCAATAGCCAAAAGGGATTTTTTATGGACAACAATAAGATTAGGATATTTTGCCTTTGCCAACCCATAAAATCTCTGCTTTGCTGAACTCAAGGGAAGAACCAACTGTTGTCTTGGTTACAGGGTATTGATGACATTGTTAAATGCTAACACTTAACCAGTGTTTAGTTGTATTGTGAAAATTGTCTGTCTTTGTTGTTGGCTGCCTAGCATTCATTTCTTCGTATACTGATGAGTGCATCATCACCCTATCCACTTAGCTTATCTTCTGCATCTAATTACCCATGTTTCACAGAGAGAGCGTAGATTATGCTTGGTGTGTGCATTTGAGGTGAGTATCACTAATTAATTAGTATTTGTCAGGTGATTGACGGGTGGTTTGATTCTGAAACTATTACTAGCTTTGAGGGAATATGGGAGGTTTGGTAGATTCCCCCTCCCCCATTTCTTGCGGATTCCTCCAGTTTAATGATAAGTGAGATACAATATGAAGATATTTTCTTTTCTGCTCTAGCCTGTTTGTCAACATTGGCCGTGCATGCTCACATGTACTCTTTCTTCTCTGCAACTTGGAAATACATTTCATCAAATAGGATATTATATATAAGATAGGACATGATATATTTTATATTATATTCATTAATATTGTTTAGATACTGTTTGCAGATGGGGAGAGCTTTAGCTTTCTGAATATTTGCCTTTCCCAGAAAGCAAGAACATAGAGACACAAGCATCTCATGTTTTTTTTTTAAGTTGTATAGATGTTGAAGTGAGATGTATCTGTTGTTTTCCTCCCGTGCTGTGAAAACTTAACATCTTGAACAAATCTGTACATGCTTTATTATTTAAGTAACACACATTATAAAACTAAGGAAAGTCTTAAACAAAAAACTTTGATAAACGTTAGGTAAGGTTGTTCTCATTAGTAAACTGAACCATAAAAAATTAGGAAATATAAAGTTAGCGGTTTAAAAAAGATCAAAATCAAATACTGTTAAGTTAGGAAATTCCAGAATAGAATGTTGTCCTTAATTAATTCCTCTTGTGTGTATGCATTATTTATAATACAGCTTTTAATTCCATGATCCAATATTACTTTTAATATAGGACATCTGGCTCATTCAGTGCACTGGATGGATCTGATCTGGGGATAAAGAAGGATTGTGTAATGACGCTGTTATACTCTGTTATATGTAGGAAGCTGGAAGGTGAATGAAGCAGAGGACTGCAGGAAGAGATAGGATGAGACAGGATGGCTCAATGGTTAGACCAGATGAATTCCACTCTGGAGACTTGGGATTCTGTTCCACCTTTGTCACCAAGTTTCTGTGTGATACTGGCTAAGTTATAAAGTCTCAGAGGGGTAGCCGTGATAGTCTGTAACTTTACAAACTATGAGTACTCCTTTGGCACCTTAGAGACTAACAAATATATCTTAATAGTATCATGAGCTTTCATGGGCAAAACCCACTTCATCAGATGAGCTGGAGTGGAAATAATAGAAACTCAGAATTTATAACAGAAGATTAGGGGGCGGGAAATACCTGTCAATTGTAGGACCAGTGCTAATGAGGCTAATTGAGTGGGCTGGAAGCGTCCCATTAGCTTTTTATGTAAATGAGGTATTAAATGCAGGGAAGGCTGGCTTTATAATGTGATATCCAGTTAATGGCTTGTTCAAGCACAGGGAAACAGTGTCAAATTTGCCGATGGATGTCAATTCCACATTCTCTTTCTGTAATTGGCTGGTGAAATTCCTTTGTAGAATGGCTGCTTTTAAATCCAGTAATGAGTGCCCAGGCAAGTTAAAATGTTCCCCTAAGATTTATGTGTGTTGCATTTCTGATGTCTGCCTTGTGTCCATTTTATCCTTCGTTGTAAAGACTGTCCAGTTTGGCCAATATACATGGCAGAGGGGCATTGCTGGCACTTGATGGTATATATCACATGAATGGATGTGCAGTTGTATGAGCCTCTGATGTTGTGGCTTATATGGTTAGGTTGTATGATTGTGTTGCTTGTATAGATATGTGGACAGAGTTGGCAATGAAGTTTATTACAAGGATTACACTCTTGGATGAGTGTGTCTGAGGTGTGATGTGTGGCTGCAGGAAAGAATTAGCTTCAGGTTGTGGGGTTGTCTGTAGGTGAAGATTGGCCTGTCTCCCAAGGCCTGTGAGAGTGAGGGATCATTTTCCAGGATAGGTTGTAGATTGTGAATGATGCGTTGGAGGGGTTTAAGTTGGGGGCTGTAGGTGATGACTAGTGGTGTTCTGTTATTTTCCTTGTTGGGCCTGTCTTGAAGAAGCAGATTCTTGGGTCCTCATCTGGCTCTGTCAATCTGTTTCTTCACCTCATCAGGTGGGCATTTAAGTTTTAAGACTACCCGATAAAGATAAAAAACAACCAATAGTTCTGCAGCACCTTAGAGACTAACAAAACATGTAGATGGTGTCATGAGCTTTCATGGGCACAACCCACTTCTTCAGATGAAGCTCATGATACCATCTACATGTTTTGTTAGTCTTTAAGGTGCTGCAAGACTGTTAGTTGTTTTTTAAGTTTTTTAGTTACAAACTAACTTGGCTACCCCTCTGAAGCTGATAAAGAGAAGTTATGTATACCAAATTTTTCACAGTCACTTCTAGATAAAACTAAAGAATGTATCATCTGTATATATTTTAGAGTCCGTCTGTCTGCGAGTCCATTTGTTCAAAAACTCCTCCTAAACGGTAAGAGCTAGGGCCATCAAATTTGGTACGCAGCTTCCTCTTACCCTAATTTAAAGCAAGGTCAGGGCTTGGTTGTGCCAGGACATCCAGAAGCCATGGGAAAAGGCGAGAGCTACCCTGCTTTGTCCACTGGGGGCAGCTGTACTACAAATGGAGTGGCTAGCAGAGCTGGGGTTCTGCCATCTTGCCTGGCAGTATACCAGTAAGTAGCCCCCCTGCTCCAAACCCTTTCCCCCCTCCCAGTCCTTTGCCACAGCACCAGGGAAGGGGAGAAAAAGGCCCTTAATGCCTTGGGGGGGGGTGTCTGTGGGGAAAGAACAGTCCCCTGGCAGCTGGGGAGGTCTGGGGGGGGGCAGGGGGGGAGAGACAATAAGCTCCTGGTGATGTGGGGCACTCTGGCAGCTAGGCATCAAGTTCCCATTACACAATTTTCTCCATTCCAGAATGCTATCCTTATTCCATAATTTTTGCATCTTTCTTCAAGGTCCCAGAAACCCAAGTAGCATTGTTTGGTGTCTACCCTCCAAGCAAGAAGCATAGATTCAGCACAGCTCTGTACACTTGTCATGGACGTTACAAATATAGGTTGCATACTTTTCAGATATTATCAGAACCACAGATTGCTTAGAGACATAATGAAAAACAGTTCCAGGTTGCTGGCATTCATGGAGAGGGACGCCATTTTCAGAGAGCAGTGGGGGCAGCAGCCGTGCTCTCCAGGATGTGGCTTGCTTTTGTTCCTGTTCCCCGGAGTATCAGGGAGCGCGGGGAAAGCACTTGCATTCAGTGCATGTCTCTCACTTCTGGCTGGTGAAGGGAGGGGGCAAAGGAGTCATTCTCAAAATCCAATACTTTCCCCTTGCTCCCTGATAGTCAGGGGAATGGGAAGAAAAGCAGGCCGCATCCTGGTACACGTGGCTGCTGCCCCTCCCCCCACTCTCCCAAAATGGTGCCTTTGTTCATGGAGCACCTTTGAATGTTGGAGCGCCACTTCTGGGCCTGAGAAACAAGCACTGATTGAACATATCATAATGCAGGTTGGGGAAGTCAAGCAAGGACTGCAGAACTTTTAGATGGGAAAGGTCATATTCTTGGATCTGTATGCCAAGCTTGTCCTAACCCTCCAGCATATTGACATTAGAATGAGAGCTGCACTGATGGAGGAGAAATGAGTGTCGACTGCACTGTGAAAACTTGCAATGCCGCATTGCTATCTGTCAGAAGGAAATCATTTTGGATTTGGAAAATCCACAGAGGAGACCATTGTCATGTAAGAGTATAGGCCCAGTAATCATCTCCTACTACACAGGACTGTGACTCTCAGAAATGTGTATGACATAGGGGATGGATTTGCAGTGTTGTTTCCAAACTATGGTGGGGCAATAGACTGTGTATATATCCCTATTTTGGCACCAGCCCACCTTGCTACAGAGTACATCAACAGAAAGGGCTGATTTTTCTATGGTTATGCAATCCTTGGCGGATCACCAGGGACGCTCTACCTTCCAGTGTGGCTGGGCAGGAAAGATGCATAACACTTGCTTATTTAAAAACACAGGAATGTTCATAAAGCTGCAGGCAGGGGCATTCTTTCCCAACTAGTGGATTACTGCTGGTGGTGATGAAATGCTAATTATGATCCTGGGGAACACAGGTTATCCCTTGCTTCTCTGGCTTTTGAAACTATCCACTGGGCACTTTGACAGCACTACAGAAAGATTCAACTTCTAGCTCAGCAGGTGCAGAAGGACAGTTGAATGTGATTTTGGTAGATTTGAAAGGACACTGTTGGTGTTTACTTGTTAGTTTGGATTCCAGTGAGAAAAAATTCCCAATAAGTGTAGTCAGATGTTGTGTCCTACATAATATATGAGAGACAAGGGGGGGAAAGCTGTCGTCAGAGTGGAGCAGCTGTCTGTGCCTTGGCCCTGTAATTTTTCAGGTTGTTAGAAATTGTGTCGTGTTTGATGAATATGTATACATATAACACCATATCTTATAACAAAGCTATGAATTACCATGTTTTCCTGTGCATTTACATGGTTTTTCATTGAAACTATGACATATGCACTGCTTGCTATACCTATACTTTTATGAGTTGGTGTTTTCTTGAACGTACGAATTCTGCAGCTCTGTAAACTTACAAGTGCAGGCTGCTTTGAGTCCTACCATACATTCTGCTGTGTGGTTGGAGAACAAATAAAGATGAATTTATTTTCAAAAAATGGAATTGTATTGTCTGACAAAAGTAGCAGGGGAAAAAATGTGCAAATGAAAAAAGGACCGTACAATACAAACTTCAAACATGAATTATCTAGAATGGTAGCACACAGATTTGTCCATTCAATGCAGAAATGTAGTCCATTTTGGCTACCCTGACACCAGCTCTGCCTCTCCTAGGTCAGTATATGTGAAACTGTCTCTGTGGAGTAATAGGGATTTGACCTGTGGTGCTAAGTAGTCTATTGCAGGGTGTAGGGTGCTGCCACCGTGGAGTTCTCCAGAAATTGCTAAGAGCGGTGACTCTGTGATTGTTAGACATGTCAGTCAACTAGAGCAGTGTTTCTCAACCAGTGGTACGAGTACCCTTAGGGGTACTTGAGAGGAGTCTGGGGGGTACGTCAACACAACTGAAATTTGGAGAAAACTGAATTTTTGTTTTAAGTTTTATAGTGCTTTATTATTTTTGTACTTTTTACACCCAAAAATTTAATCACCCGCCCTGCTACGATTAAGTTGTTTAAACAAATGTGTTGCAATGGTAGAAAAAAATGTTGTGTGTCTGAAAACTATAGGTACTGGGAGTACTTATAATTTTTTTTTTGAAAAAGGGGTACTTTATAAAAAAAGGTTGAGAAACACTGAACTAGAGGATGCAGCATTTATGTTTGCTGCCTGAAGATTCCCATTATAGCCTGGGGAACTGCACTCTCCCTCTCCTTTTCTGGCGCAATTCTTAGGTCATTCTCCATTTTCTCCTATCCTCTCTGTGCCTCTCATTGACATCTGTCATGTTGGCTAGCCAGGCCCTTTGCTTGCAGTCTGATGCAGCACTGGCTTGCAGGAACGCACTGGGCATCAGGGTCAGGCATGCTGTGGGTGTGAAGGGAGGCACCCCACCAGCAGAAGTTGGTCCAATAAAAAATATTACTTCATCTGCCTTCTCTCTTTTAAACTGCCTTTCCACATTTCCATCATAGTTTTTAGTAAGGTGTTTACCAACACTTCAACTGTGGAATGTCTCTGCCCAGCACTACTCTCCTGCTCCAGCCATGGAGAATATCATCCATTAGAGGCCAGGAGGAAGGGGGGCTGAGAGCGAAGGGGGGGACATTAACACTTCTGGTTGCATGGAACAATTTGGTCCCTATTTCGGGGGATGGAGGGATGCATGTCAGGTAATGGCACTAAGCAATGGCATTATTTTCCATAGGCAGCAGTGATTCTAGTTGATATCTCACATCTGAGGATCACCACAGAAGCACAGCTGCTGCCTGCACTGTGCCATTGCTGCCTGGGCCCATATGTTGCTAGCCTGTTCACTGCAGTGGAATCAGCAGACCTCATTGCTGAGTGTTGTGGGAAAATGCCCTGCCACAGCAGAAAAAATAAGGCAGCCCTTCCTAGAACCCTTAGAGAAAGGACTGCAGAATACGCCATGAAAGGTTCATCAAGATCTTTCAGGAGGGTACAAGGGATGTCCTAATATAAATCAACATGGTTTGCCACATGCCCTCTGTCCCCCACCTAATCCTGCGGGGGAATGAAAAGCAGAGAACAATTCTACCTCTGTTTTTGTACTGCTTCCTCTTCCTGTAAGAGTAAGACAGTTAAAAGTTGATACTTGTGTCTTGGGTAACTTGGGATGGGCCGAGTGCCATATTTGTTTCTAAACACTGTAAGGGAAAATGCACTTACCTGAGGTGCCTTCCCCTGGATTGGGCTTAGCCATGTTTCATAGAATCCTAGGGCTGGAAGAGACCTCAGGAGTCATCGAGTCCAACCCCCTGCCCAAAGCAGGACCTACCCTAAGTAAATCATCCCAGCCAGGGCTTTGTCAAGCCAGGATTTAAAAGCCCCTAAGGATGGAGTTTCCATCACCTCCCTAGGTAACCCATTACAGTGCTTCACCACTCTTCTAGTGAAATGTTTTTTCCTAATACCCAATCCAGACCTTCCCACTGCAACTTGAGACAATTGAGCCATGTTCTGTCATCTGCCACCACTGAGAACAGCCTGACTCCATCCTCTTTGGGACCCTCCTTCAGTTAGTTGAAGGCTGCTATCAAATCTCACCCCTCACTCTTCTCTTCTGCAGCATGGGTGGTTGGTGAAGATAGGGCTGGGGGAGGCAAGCCTCTAGCCCCACTCCCAGGCCTGCCCCTTCTGCTGAGATTCCGCTCCTCACCATGGGGAGAGGAGGAGGGTGAGCGCATGCCCCAGTTTCCCTGGCTCGGAGCACGGAGAGAGTGAGCCGCACATGGCTCCAGCCTCCCCCGCTCTGGGGCACTGGGAAAGTGGAGGGCATGTGGCTCCAGTCTCCCTGGCCAGGAGCACCAGGATAGGGCAGGGGCTCGGGGGTAGCAACACTCCGCTCTCAGAATGCCTAAGGTAGACATTCTGGGGGAGGAGTGTAGGCAGGGCCAGGCTGGTGGTCTGGAAAGGCAATGCCTCCCCCTGCCTAGGATACCAAAAGCCCCTGTTCTGCAGACTAAATAAGCCCAGTTCCCTCAGCCTCTGCTCATAAGTCATGTGCCCCAATCCCCTAATAATTTTTGTTATCTTCTGCTGGACTCACCAATTTGTCCACATCCTTTCTGTAGTGTATGTGTGTGTGTGTGTCAGGGGGAGAGGGGGGGAACCCAGATGTGGCCTTACCAGTGCCGAATAGAGAGAAATAATTACTTCCTTCAATCTGATGGTAATGGTCCGAATAATGCAGCTCAGTATACCATTAGCCTTCTTGGAAAACATACTATTTCAGGCGAGATGCTTTCAGCAACTTGTGTATCTCTTCTTGAGCTGGAGACTGTCCCTGAAAGAGAGTAAAAGTAACTACAGGCTCTTGTGACTGCACTACAAACAGACTATGTGTAGATTCTCATAATTCTTTGCAACCAACCCTTATGGGGATTCTCAAGGGAATCCTTGTTAGATCTGTTTCTGTGGCTAATTTGCTAAGTAATATTGCCATCCTGTGGTGGAACTGGCAAGTTGCAATTGTACAGTTTTAGTTCAGTTTTGTGTACTTTTAATTGGAGGGTGAGGTACAGATTGGTCCTCCCTGATCCGGCACCCTCGGGACCTGACCAGTCCCAAATGAATGAATTTGTTGGACCAGGGAGGTCCTTTGCAACCAGCCCCCCAGCCTATCGCCAGCTCTGCTTCTGGCCCCTGCCGGTCACTCTGCCACTGGCCCCAGCTTGACTGGCTGCTGGGCTGCCATGGCTCCGGTCCCCCTGCTGGGCCGCCATGGTCTCGGCCCTGGCTCCACCGCTGGGCTTCTGCAAGCCCCGCCAGGCTCCCTCCTCAGCAGGGCTCCCAGCTGCTGGCCTTCCTGCTGGACCACGAATGTTCCCAGACCAGAGAGTCCTGGTTTAGGGAGGTACAATCTGTACTGACAAATTGAGGTAGAGGTATGTAGTAGGCAAGAAACTAAACCAGACGATACCAAAATAGGGAGGAAGGGAAGAAAATAAATACAATAAAAAATCAATACCCTAAAAATACCTGATTATGGGTATTTATAAAGCACTGTGTTAAGAAGTCAATGAGGTGGTCCCTTTGTCCTCCCAAAACATTCCAGTGGTCTTTTGGGAGTCAAAAAACTAACCAAATGAAGGAATGTGATGCATGGTGACTAGGGATGAAAATTACCCTAGCTTTACTGAGACTTTGGGTTATCCAGGAATGGATGAGTGAGGTTCTGTGGTATGAAATGTGCAGGAGGTCACAATAGATCGGGCTGGGGAATCATTTTTTCTATTGGAGCCATTGACACACAGAAAAAATCAGTTGCTGGCCACACACAATCCCATGGGGGACATGGTAGCTCGGGGCTTCCCCATGGCTCTGGGGTTGGGTCAGAAACAAGGGGTTCAGGGTGTGGGCAGGAGCTCAGGGCTGGGGCAGGAAGTTGGAGTGCTGGAGGAGGTTCTAGGGTATAGGCTCTGCAAGGGAGATTGGGTGTGGGAGGAGGCACAGGGCTAGGGTGTGGGTACCGGGTCTCTAAGGGTATGTCTACACTACAAAGTTAATTCGAACTAACAGCTGTTAGTTTGAATTAACTTTCATAGGCGCTACACATGCAAACTGCTAGTTCGAACTTAATTTGAACTAGCGGAGCATTTAATTCGAACTAGGTAAACCTCATTCTACGAGGACTAACGCCTAGTTCGAATTAAGTAGTTCGAATTAAGGGCTGTGTAGCCACTTAATTCGAACTAGTTGGAGGCTGGCCCTTCCCAGCTTGCCCTGGTGGCCACTCTGGGCCAAGCCAGGGAAACTCTTCTGCCCCCCTCCCGGCCCCGGAGCCCTTAAAGGGGCACGGTCTGGCTACACTGCTCGTGCCAGTTGCAAGCCTGCCAGCACCCAGCCAGCAGACCCTGCACCTGGCATGGCATGAGCCAGCCACCTGCTGCCACCCAGCCCTCCGCCTCTTCCCAGGACCAGGCTGGCGGCTCCCAGGAGCCTGCCCGGGGCCGCAAGAGGCGGGGCACCCTCCTGGTCTAGTGCGGAGATCGTGGACCTCATCGAGGTTTGGGGGGAAGCCTCCAACGTCCACAGTCTCCACACTAGCCACAGGAACGTGGCCGTCTACAGCCGCATGGCTGCCAGCCTGGCCACCAGAGGCCACATGCGGACCCGGGAGCAGGTCCGCTGCAAAATTAAGGACCTGCGGCAGTCCTACTCCAGGGCCTCCCAGCCAGGGGCCGACCCAGAGGCATGCCCTCATTATGAGGCCCTGGACCGCATCCTGGGGGCTCACAGAGTCCATGCCCCCCGGGTGGTGATCGACCCTGGGGCAGAGGGACCCGTCCCTGACACCGAGGAGGAGGAGGAGGATGCCGAGAGCCAGGAGCCTGCAGGGAGCCTGCCCAGGACCCAGGACCCCCGAGGCATCCCACAGAGCACATCGGCTGTGTCGTCCGAGGCCAACGGGGGCTCCACATGTGAGTGCCATCATGCTCCCCTTATGTGTACGGGGAGGTGGGGGGAGAGGGAGCCCAGGGACCGTGCACCTGGGCCTTGCCCACCATGGAGCAGCAGCTGGGTGTCATGCAGGGACCCTGGCCCGTTCCCCACACGCCGACCTCGCCTTGCAGAAGGGGGCTGGAGGGCTGTGTCCCCAGGGAGAACTGACCACTGCTCTTGTTTCACCACAGCCGCAGCACCTAGGACTGCAGGGCGCACCACCCCGCCTGCAACAGCCACCCGCACCTGGGCCAGCAGGCGCTCCAGGAACCTGGAGGACTACCACCGGCGGCACCTGCGGCTACTGGAGCACCAGCTCCGCACCCAGGACCACTGGGTCCGGGAGGACCTGCGGCTGTGGCAGCGGAGCTTGGAGGCACTGGAGGAGCAGGGCCGTGCCCTCAGAGGCCACCTCCAGACCCCGGTGGACAGGTTCCTGCCTCCTGCTGCTCCAGCCCCTGCGGCCGCCCCAGCTCTCGCTCCTCCTCCCACCCCTGCTCCCCTTCCCGCTTCCTCCACACCCCCCGTCCCTCCTGCCCCGCCCTCCACACCCACTCCCCCCCGACGTCCCTGCAGCCGCAGTGCTGTGAGACGGGAGAGCCAGCAGGACCCCCAACCCTGAGCTTTCCCTTCCCTTCCTCCCCTTCCTCCCCTTCCTCCCCCTTCCAGCTCCCTCCTGCCCTGGTGGTCAGACACGGCCTGCTGGAGGACGGAGAAGTACCCCTTGCGGTTGATGTACTGGGAGGCCTGGTGTTCCGGGGCACAGATGGGGATGTGCGTCCCGTCGATGGCCCCCCTGCAGTTGGGGAAGCCGAGGGCGCCGAACCCCTGGATGATGGCGTCCGGATCGGCGAGGCGGACCACCCTGCGGAGCAGCACCCAGTTGATGGCCTTGACCACCTGCAGAGAGACACAGCAAACTGCGAATCACTGGGGTGCCCAGGTGGCTGGGAGTGTTTGTTCCCTGGCACTGCCCCGCGCCGCACTCCCAGAAGCAACCCCCGTTGCGATCCTGGCCGCCGCCGGTGGCCTGTAGTACGGCCAGGACAGACCGAACCCTCCCATGCGGGGCACTGTCGCCTCCTCCCCCGCCCCCATTTTCCCTGGGGTGGCCCATTCCCTCCTTGCAGCCCCCTTCCTCCCCGGCCCAGTGGCCGGTGAGTGCCGTACCTGCATGAGTACTGCTCCGACGGTGGATCTCCCCACGCCGAACTGGTTCCCGACGGATCGGTAGCTGTCCGGCGTGGAGAGCTTCCAGAGGGCGATGGCCACACGCTTCTGGAGGGGGATGGCGGGCCTTATGCGAGTGTCCTGTCGCCACAGAGCGGGGGGCGAGCCACTCGCAGAGCTCCAGGAAGGTGTCCCTCTTCATCCTGAAGTTCTGGGTCCACTGTCTGTCTCCCCAGCGCTCCAAGACGATGCGGTCCCACCAGTCGCTGCTGGTGTCCAGACGCCAGATGCGGCGGGGCACGCTGGCATCCGGGCGCTGCTGCGGCTCCTCCATGGCCCCCAGGGAGGCCAGGTGGAGAGGCAGGGGGCTGACGTGCACCGGGTGGTGCCAGGCAGCCTCCAGCCATTGCTGGCAGGCTTGCAGCAGCAAGTCCAAAAACTGGATCAGAATGCCCAGGGCGAGCTCTGGCTCCATGGTGCCAATTGCGGCGGCGTCCCCAATGGGAACCACCGACACAGGCAGGCGCAGAGGAAAACGCTTTGCTGTCCCTCGGCGAGGTAGGCAAGCAAGCGGAGAAGCTGAGAACCGGCTGTCCAGGAGGGTCCCTTTAAGCACGAGCCTCAGATAGCCTCAGACAGCAGCCACACAAAGCAACTACTGACCTGATGCCCTGCCGGAACCGGTTTCAGCTGCCCTTAAATGCGACCCAGCGTCCAATCAGTGTGGACGCGCTAGTTCGAATTAGCAAAACGCTAATTCGAATTAGTTTTTGGGTCTAGATGCGTTAGTTCCAATTAGCTTAGTTCGAATTAACTAATTCGAACTAAGTTAGTTCGAATTAACTTTGTAGTGTGGACATACCCAACAGGAGTTAGGGTGTGGAAATTGTTCTGGGCTAGGGCAGGGGGTTAGAATGCAGGAGAGGGTTTGGAGCACAGGCTCCAGGATGGTGGGGTTTGCCTTGCAGTGGTGCAGCAGGGCCAAGGCAAGCTCCCTGCCTGCTCTGGCCCCGTGCAGCTCCCTGAAGTAACTGGCATGTCGGATCCTTAGGCGGTGAGGCCAGGCAGCTCTGCGTGGTATGTATTGACTACATCTGTAGGCATAGACCCTTGCAGTTCCCATTGGCTGCAGTTCTTAGCCACTGCGGGCGGGGGCAGTGCATGGAGCTTCCCTGATGGCACCTGTACCTTAGGTCCACAGGGATAGCTTGGGGCTTCTGGCCCATGGCATGAAGACTGGCCACAGACCAGATGAAATGAAGCAGCAGACTGGATCTGGCCCACAGGCCCTAGGTCCCCCACACCCGGACTAGATAATCATGATGGTCCCTTTTCACGTTAAAGTCTGTGAGTCTATTTTTTGAAAGTCAGACTGTGCTGTATTTTAGCAACAAGTATTAAATATTGAAGAAGAATGGGTGGGAAGTAGGGTCATTGTTTAGAATAGTTTGCATTGATCAGCATTCTAACTATTACAGGTAGTTTGACTTGTTTACTCTGTAGTTCTGACAGCGTGGACTCACAGCTGAACAGCTTGTGAAACATATAGGATTGGGTGTATCATGGTAGGGCAAGGTCCTCTGTATTCTGGGACTCTGAGGTTTTTGTGGGATATGATAATACATGTCCTTAAAGCAGGGGTGGGGAGCCTTTTTTGAGTTGGGGGCCGCTGACCCACAGAAAAATCAGTCGGGGGCGGCACACAAGTGAGAAACAAAACAAAAACAATCCTCACTGATGAGGGCCCCGACAGAAGGAAGAAGACACGCCCCACCTTCAACTTGCACACCAGGTGCTAGGGGGACCCAGCCTAGTAGATTTTGTGTGTTCCAGCCCCACGGGCTCCGCAATGCGGGGCAGGGGGGAGAGGGGCAGACCCAGGCAAGCTGGGGGCTGCATTCGGTTCCCCACGCCTGCCTTAAAGTGTCAGCTCAACACAAATTACACCACAATTTTAACTTATGTGTTCATTTTGAAGTGTCTTTGCATTACTTTGTATTACGTTTACCTGCTTTTCCTTTTCCATCCCGTCTTCAGAATATGTGTGTCACATATCTCATAGTATGCTGACTCACCGTGACAACTGAGTTTGTACTGTATGTAGTATAATGGCTTTTTTGTCTGCTATAATGGCTGAAGTGCAAAACAGATTAAGAGTCTACCAAAGCATCTAGCTAATGAAGACAGTCTCTTAACTCAAGTACTTGTGGGCATATCTGAAGGTCTAGGGTCTTCACAACTACAAGAAAGGAAACAACATGGACTGCCTCAAAAATAAGTTTCTAAAGCTATTATTGTGAGAAAAGTCACCACAAGCTAATAAGAGGGGTTATTTTATGCACTGCCACACATTGCTTACCCTTTGTAAACTTGTGCATCTTGTGCAGGTCACTGACACTGGCCTTGTTAGGAGAGTGGGTAGGTTGACAGTGAGGATGTGCCCCAAAGAAAGTTTCCTGGACACTTGGCTCAGCTTGTGCAATAGAACGTCTTCTTCCATCTTCGTTGCTTTATTTGCTCCAAGTTGTAAATCATGGGATTATCATGGGATTATTATTAGTAAAGTGATAGTTTTTCTCTTCAGTTCGGAATCTCAAGTTAGCTGGGTATAAAGCAGAAGCAATAACATCTACCAATAATCAGAAAATTCACCTTAAAATTGATAAATCTACCCATCTCAGCTGAACAGTCTTTGTTACTGTAACCCTTCTGCCGGGTAGGCCTGGCAGTAACCAGGGCAGGGTTCAATATCTTGGGGTCCATCTCACATAGAACCGGCTCGAGCCCCCACCCAGTAATCTGGGAAATTCACGCACCCCTGGGTGCCTCTGAGAGGCAATGCTTCCCCACTCGCAAGCACTTGAGTGTAGGAAAGAAACATTTAATGAAACAGAGAGAGAAGTCATACGGCATTAACTTGGGGAAAACACCACAAACTGAGTTCATAACCCAAACATGAGCCAAGCCCCTCTCCCCCCACCCAAGAATTGCCCGAAGTCCAAAGAGTCCGACACCCCAAAAGTCTCTGTCCCTGGTCCGTGCCACCTAGAGTCCCAAAGTTCACCCGTAGGGTTTCACCTCCCAACCTGGGTAGAAATGGGGGGGGGATAGATAGGGGGCACCTTATACAAAACTCTGCCACGCTCCACCAGCTGTCTCGTCCCACACCACTGGACGCTCCACTAGGCGCCTGCCACCGCTCCTCATCTGCCGCCGCCGCTGGTCGCCGCTCCTCACCTGCCGCCGCTCCACGCCACTGGTCGCCGCCACTTCACTGGCTGCAATAGGCCTGGCTCTCAGTGATTTCAACTCTGTAGCCACCAGCTGGACTAGCAAAAGAAAAGTCTCCTCAGGGAGTCTGCTTTAGGTCTGTCCTTAAAACAAAGGGGGAAAGGTGCAGGCTGGGCCAGTCTTACAGCTCACACCTGGCAGGTGTGAAGCAGGCTGACTCAAGCCCTTTAACCCTTCCCCCCCAGCTCAGTTCACTCAACTCTGGAAGGGGGGAGGCTTGTTCTTCCAAGACCTCTTACCATGATGGTGGTGTCTCTCCTGCAAGCACTGGTGGCATGTTTTACAGTTCCCACATTTAGGGGTAGCATGATTAGTGACCCCCACAACAGTCCCAAATTATATACAATTCTCCACATTCCATTCCAACACTGACCTTCCATCAGCCCTGGCTGAATGGGATTTACATAGCCACACCTCAGATTCTCTCCTGAACTGTATTTACATAACAGTTAACAGTTAATTACCTTGCAGAGCTAAACAATTGTAGTGGGCACACCCACCCCTCCTTTTAGCTGACTGATAGCAAGCAGCAGTTCAGCCCCTGCTTACATTACAATAAGTTAAAATGCATTCTTTGACCCTGAATCACTGACAGAATATAGTGGAATATTTTACTGGCCAGACCAGGGGTGAGCAATAATTTTTGATGAGGGGCACTAAGATTTTGGAAAGTGGATATCATTTATATCCATGATATTAATGGAGGAGATGCAGGTCTGGGATGGAGATTGGGTGCAGAAAGGAGCTTGGGGTAAGGGATTGGGGTGCAGGAGGGAGAATGGAGTCTGGGAGGGAGTTTGGGTGAAGCAGGCAGTTGTGACCTAGGGCAGGGGACTGGAGTGCATGGGTTCGAGATGTGACCTAAGGCAGGAGGGGATTGTGATCTGGGGCAGGAGATTGGGATGCCAGATCTGGGAGGCGGGATGGGTTCAAGACAGGGGCAAAGGATTTGGGTATGTTGAGTGGGGGGACAGAGGGTTGGGAAAGGGAGGGACTGGGATGCCAGAGGCAGGCTCTGGCCAGGAGAGTTACCAGCCAGCAGCCAAACCAGCCTGCCTACCTGCAGAACTAAAGGCTTGCAGAACTTAAAACGTTTCCCAGCCAGCCAGCCAGCCTGCCTGCCTGGCCATGTGCTTGTGCGAATAACTGAGGTGAGGGGAGGGGGCATGGTTCTTCTTGGCTGACTGTTATTCAAACAGGCAGCTCCCATTGGCCAGTTTCTGGCCAGAAACCAGCCAATAGGATTGTGCTGGGGGGTGGAAGACAGCTCCCGAAGCTTTCCTCCCTCCCCTCTGGAATTAGTTTTGAAACAGAAATGGGGCACGGCAGCCACATTTCTGAGTGGCATGCGGGGCAAGCAGGGAAGCCTGCCTACGGCTCCCCGCTGCCTCTGTGGGCCGGATCTGGTGGCTTGGTGGGCTGGATCAAGCCCACGGGCCGTATTTTGCCAAGGCCTGGGCCAGACCCTTTCAGCTTATCTAACATAGCAGATTCCTCCGAACTGACTTCCCCATCACTACTTTTATCTGTCTCTTTAAATATGATAGACTAGCAAACGAGGCCCATCATTGACTGGGCAAAGTCATTTTGCATAGATGACATAGGAAAGTTCAAGAAATGAAATATATATAATAGAATTTTTTATTAATGTGCTTGCAAAAGGCAAGTAAAAGAACAGTTTTAAATTTGTAGGATTTCAACTTCAAACTTTATTCATTTTATTGAATAATTACCATACGTAATACATTTGAATCAGGAACTTGTAAAGCTTCCATTACTTTTTCTGTAACTAATTTGAATTATTTTGTGGTTTGTAACAGTAAAAATTTTCTTTGCACTAAAATGAAAGTTGAATGGATGACTTGATTTTAATTTTGTTAGCAAATATTTTTATGAACTCTAACCATAATAGTCATGACTTTTTTCTGATGAAAAACAAAAATAATTTTGTAAATCTTTCACCCAGCATACTCCGGTGTATAAAGTTGTGCATTCAGCTAATTTAAGTGGCAGGATTGTTTATTCAAAATGTGGTATCTGTAGGTAATCCCGAAGTATGACTTTATTTTGCACAAACAAATCCACAAACAAACAAATTCTTCAAAATATATAATAGATAAATCCTGTGGGGATTAATAAACAAAAAGTTTAAAATGTGTAATATTAATTTTTATAATTAATTTCCCCTGGTAAGAGGACTGCCAGTGATATATCTAATTTCCAACCTGCTGTTACTATGAAGTAACAGCATTGTTTGTGTATCAGTTTTTGTCAAGTTACTGTGGGAATGGCTAACTTTTCTGAACTACGAGCCTGTTGAAGTTATTGGAGTTACCAGCCAGCAGCCATTTACTCCTATGGGTTCTGGAACAGGCCCTGTAGATGCAGTTTGCCTAAATTGCTAAATCTTCAACCCAGGAGTGTGATCCATATTAGAATTATGCAACTAGATACTGTTGGTTCAGAGCGCTCAAACCAACACTTTTCTTCTATTGATTTAGCATGTGACAAATATGTTTATTATATTTGCTGTCCTGATTTGGATTCATCTGTTTCAGTGACAAGCCAGGTACCTGTTTTATAAACATGGCAAATGATAAAAATATCATGAAATATGTAAAGCACTGATTACATTAAAGATAAAAAAGATTTACTGGGATTTTTGGGGCAGTACAAAGACAAATTTGTGTTTTTCTTCCATGAGACTAAATCAGCATATGACCTGACATGTTATTAAGAAAGCATCTGGTGGACTGTCCAAGATCAAAATTTCCATTGATTTTTCCATTAAGTAAGTTAAGGTATAATTGCATGTAAAATGAATACCCTTCTTATCTATTTTGCAAAACGTATACCTCCCAGATCTTTATAAAGATTTCCCCCATCTTTATTCTAGAGTTTGGGAAAAGAAATAATTAAACACTGAAAAAAGAATAAATAGAGATGAGGTTGGAGACAGGAGCACCCAAGGATTTGAAGGTCAAATCCTTTCCCCCTTTAAAATGTGCAGTTAAATGTCAGATAGTGGCAAGAGTTATGGTGCATTCCTGAGACTGCAGCAGCACAGATTTTAATCTGTGGCTGGAGGAGGAGGATTCTGTAGAATCTTAGAGAACTCCAACCTATAGAAAGCTCCCCACTGGTGAGAGTTTTGGTCAGGGGAGCTACATAATCACAGTTATCCTCCCCAAGCTTAGCTAGTCCCATGACATCCTTTTTCTTTTTGATCCCCGGATTAGCCTCCCAATCCTGATATAATTTAGCTGCATTTAAGTCACTTCAGAAGGAGTAGAAGTTTATCCTAACAAAGATATAAAAGCAAGAAACACCCTAACAGCCTGAGTTGGAGAAGTCTCCCAGGGGACCATGATGAGGTTAAGAGAATGAATAGATGTGGTGTGAGTGATGGATGTGAATTGATGATGGCTGGATTCTTGTAAGTTAGGAATAGGTCAGTACTGTGTTACTGAATGTAATGGGAACTGGATCAAGCCCAAAATGCTGGAAGTTTGTTCCATTCATTTCTAGTTAAATTTAAGCCCTTGGCAAAGATTACCACATCGACACCACATCCCAGTTTAACTATACTTGTCCATATGCATTCCATGCACAGTACTGACTGTGTTCAGCCCCCCTTGCTTGCATTTTGCTTCAGTAAGTCTGGTGTTTCAGTTCACTTTGGAACAGCTGGCCAGGATTGGCCACTTTTTCATTATAAAGATTTAGAATTCTTTAAAGTTCTGTTTGGAATTTGTTTGAAATATTTCTGTGATTCCAGTAAATCCTGAAGGGAAATGTTCTTATGATATATATTGGAAAAAAATTAAAGTAATCAGTTTGACACATTCTGTTTTAAAATATTTATTTATGGATTTCATTTTATGTGCCTTAATTGTGTATTTGGAAAAAATATATAGCTGGCATTAGTAGAGATTGTGCATACAGATACAGTTACAAATGATTTTATACATAAAGCAGTAATACCCTTACAAAGCAAAATTGATGGAAGCAGTTTATCATGAAAACATGTCTTCAATTTTTCATGAGTTTATTTACTTGGAATTTTGGACTCCAAAAAATGTTGTATTTTCAGGAGACAAGAAGATCTGCAGCAAGGCAGGTGAAAACCCATATAGCTTTTTTTACTTGACATTTTGCAAAGGCACCATGCAAAAATTTATGGAGTGGTTTTCCCTAGCAGTCATGAGGGTCAACTGGATTAAAGAGAAGATTTGGAACCTGAAGGGATTGAGTTCATCTCTGATCACTGGTCTTGACAATATATTGCATTTTATTTCATAAACTAAAAAAATTCCTATAAGTATACTTCCGACAAATGGAAGTGCTGTGAGGTTCAGTGACTTGCCCAAGGTCTCAGCAAGTTATTGTCAGAACCAAGATTAGAAAGGCCTCCTGACTTGTAGGCAACCAAATCACTTAACTTCTTTTACACTAAGTTTCCCCACCAATAAGATGGGGACAATACATTCAGTTTGCAAAGCTCTGTGAGTAGAAAGTGTTGTTAAGGACAGTGAGGGTTCGTCTACACAGCACCCTAAACGTGAAATAAGACATGCAATTTGCGTTATTCAAATTGCATAGCTAATTTTGAAAAAATGTGCTATTTCGAGCCATCCCTTAACCCTCATGCAGGCACATTTCTAAGACGTAGGGTAGCTACCTCGGTATCCTGAAATATCTCCGCTGTGTAGATGTATCGTGAGGTAACTCAGCATGTCCTGGCTTCTAGACCTCCACTTCTTTCGCTGGATCCAAGTTGGGAGGGGCTGGTCAGAACTCATCAGAGAAGGGTTTTTGAACCCCTCTGAAGTCTAGGGGTATTTAGATGCAGAGTTTTGATTAAGACCCTTTGTGTAACTCCACTTGTAAACTGTATCCAGTTTTTATTACAAATTGCAAATGGCTGCCAATTCATGCTATATGTTGTTGATAGGAGTTTGTTAACTCTAGTTTTAGGAAACATTTGGGCTTTCAAGTGCCTAATCTCATTTCTACTAGTGATTTTTTTCTGCTTTATGTGATAGTTTTATTTGCCGTATGTTCTTTTGTTTTTATAATCTATTTAAATGGCGAGCAGCCATGCTTAAAATATTATGATCTTTATTTATCTTTATTTCAATGCCAGAAATACCATATGTATGAAATACTAGAAATATTCTGAAATCAAATTCTAGTAATGCTAAATATCCAAACAAAAACATAAAGAAGATTTTGGTATAATATGAATATTGAGGACAATTTGAATGTATTTAAGCTAGCTCTAAAATGTAGTAAATAATGCCTTTGTGGGCTTTTGATATCTGCGTTCCCATTAGTTTTAAAAATAACAGTGGGTTATGAATGATAAATCATTGTTTGAAAAAGGAACTCTTTTTATGCACTATGTAAGATTATTTCAGGTAGAATTATATACTACAATTTCTGCTTTGCCAAGTGGAGTTGTTCTCAGAGGATTTGTAGACTTGATTAAATAAATGCACAAGGACAATGACTTAATTTTAAAAAAAAGGAAGTGACAAAACTCAGGAGGAGTGTTGAGAATGGAAAATGACTGAAGTTATTTTACCGCCGGAGCGTAGATAAGAATTTGCAAGGATTTTAAAAATGCCAAAAACCTCAGAAAGAACCCAATAATTTTAGGCCTGAAATCATGTGGGTCAGTTTACTAGACTGGGCTATGGAGGGATTTGGGGGCACTGCACTACAATCTAGTGAAGAAAAATAATGAGCCTTATCTTTCAAAACAATTATTCATGTGAGTAAGGGATGCATGATTGGCCAATGATAATTTTCATATCTAAGCTTAGAGGTGGCAATCATTGCTTTGCAGAAAATTGTTGTACTGTAATATGAGAAAAAATAGAAGAACTTAGCATCTGAGTGACAGTTCTGTGTTTTAGAATATTTTAGATGTGGGTAATAAGCTAATAAAAATTTTGTTTTCTTGGAATTCAGTGTTCTTTGTGGCAAAACTATAAATATATTTTGTTGTGTTTAATATTTTCATATGCTTAGTATTGGCCATAGAATTTTCGTAGTCTGCATCCTCCGCCAATAACTACCATTTGAAAAGTCCTCTTTTAAAAAAAATAGGGATGAAGTTTTCTATGTTCATGTTTACACTTGGAAGTGTTCAGTGCCAGTTTTCCAACTATAGCTGATTACCGTTCACTTAAAATGGGCTTTCTTCATTTGTAATTTTTAAAATTTCCAGTGTATCAGTTTAACATTACTGCTTTCCGATTGGTTGGGTCTGCTGAACAATATATATATATCTTCACTGAAACAGACCAATCTGAATCTAGCAAACACTGTTATCCCTGCACAGCAGTAAATGAAAGGATGCCCGAGGTATTTTAAGGGGAGTTGTTGGTTTTCATTGCTGGGCTGTTCTTAATCATAACCAGTAGATATTAGTATTCATGAGCACCTGCTGCTTCATTTCATGCTTCCATCTGCTTTCCTCTCTGCACATGTAGGTTACTGTATCTTTTGAGTGCCTTTCAGTGTTTAGCTAATCTCTATAGTCATTCCTTCTCCTGGCATTTTGATCAGCACTTATATTAATGTTGAGTGCTTTCCACAATGACAAAGCATTTGTTCCTTAAACAGGAGAGAATTAAAATGGCAGACAAAACTGAAGTTCTAACTGATTTTCCGAAGAGTCTTTCAAATCAAATTATATCAATTCAAAGGTATGACATAGCATTTTGCAGATATGGAGTTATCTGTACAAATGCTAAAGTTGCATAGTTAATTTATTTGCTTTGCTTTGTGAGGACTTCTGCTTTCTCTGTATTGTAGAGTATAACACAGTATTCTGGATGTAAATGGAACATTGTGATTTGTTGTTAAATGAGATTCTCCCCACACCAGTTGTCTGCAGTTACAGAGCTCTTAAGAGGCCACATTTACAGATGGCAGCCTGAAACAAAAATGAAAGGTTTTGGAGTTTAAAAAATTGTATCCTCTGTAAATCAGGGGTGGGCAAATACCGGCCTGCAGGCTGGATTTAGTTCACCAGCATTAGCCCCTGGTGAGCTGCCGATGCTATATTTACCTGTGCCTTCTCAAGTACTGGTGATCGCAGCTCCCATTGGCTGTGCATCACTGTTCCCAGCCAATGGGAGCTGCTGGAAGAGCTGCAGCCTAGGGCACCATTTCCCATGGCTCTGATTGGCCAGGAACAGCAATCCACACCCAATGGGAGCTGTAATTGCCCGTACCTGTGGAGGCGCAGGTAAATACAGCCACCGCCATTGTATTACCCACCCCTGTTCTAAATACTAAGATTTATTGCATTCTCCAAGCTAGTATTGCGCGGTGTGAGGCAATCTTTTCCAAATCCTGATGGTCCGGGGAAAATTAGATTAGCTGATAATTTGCCCCACCAGAAAATAATTTTGCCAGAAGGAAAATCCTTAATATGATAAGTGGTGCCGCTTCCACAGGTCGAGGCTTGTGCATTAACTACCTGAGTCTGACAGTTTTCCCATTTGTGTTTATAAATGTCCTAATACTAATGAAATACTCCAAACAGAAAATTACTAGCAAATATTGAACTTTATGGGTGTTTAAAGTCATTCATCATTGTGATTTAATACCAATCAGACTATACTGTTATTACCTAAAAATATATGTTGTGTTATGCCAGATTCATCCATTATCAGTGTTTCATTTGGGCTGCCTGGTCTAATATACATGTGATCTCTGCAACATCCTCATCTGACTGCTGATTTTTTCTTCCATTGATCTAGCTTTCTCCTCCCAAAGGGGTGGCTTTACTACAATTATGGGGAAAAAAACCTTTTCCATTGCTGTGGTGTCTACCTCACTGCAATGGGATAGCTGCAGCACTGTAGTATAGACATTCCCTAAGTAATGGAACAAGTAAGCGTTGATTGCTGTCTCAGACAGCCTGCAAGGGAGTAGACAGCAGTAGAGGTTACCTGGAAAGGAAAATCCCAGGTTGAGGTCCAGCATGAGGAATTAACTTTTATAAACACCTCCTTTCCTCACCCAACCACACAAAGCATTAGTAATCAGAGCCCTTTTCAGTTAAACTGGTACCTCACAGTTCAAGAACCTCTAAAAATTGGGGCAAGCTCTAGAGGATTAGTTTATAATGTGCCTATCAAAGAATGAATAAGTAAGCACAAAAATAAAAATAATGTGGCCATACATAATAGACTGTTCCCCGTTTTAGACCACCGCTCCCTGAGAGAAAATCTTCTGCTTATTAGAAACAAGATTAAACAGCTGAATCATGTATTTATTCTTACAGGCCCCTTAACTTATCTAGACTTTTTAAGTAGATGGGAGTTACAGGAACTGGGCCATCTACCAACAATGTGCTGCTATCCACATTGAAAATTTAACTGCAGAACCAGCAAGCATTTGAAATAGAATAAGAAGAAGTTTAGGGCTGGAAGAAACCTCAGCACTCAAAAGGTCATCAAGTGCTGCCCACTGTGCTGAGGCAGAACCAAGTTAACCTAGATCAGTGTTTCTTAAACTGTGTTCCACGAGGCAGTCAGAGGTGTGCCGTGGAGAACAACAGAGTTCAAAATGGCCACCCTCAAAGGGGCAAGCGACATTTTTTTTTATTTGCTCAACAAAAAATCCTTGGTGTTCCTCATAAAAAAAATTTATTGTTTGGTGTTCCTTGGTCTTAAAAAGTTTAAGAAACACTGACCTAGATTGTCTCTGGTTGATTCTTAAAACCTCCTAATGATGGGGCTTCCACAGCCTGCCTCGGAAGTCTGTTTCTGGCTTAAATGCTTTTATAGTTAGAATTTTTTTCCCACTAGCTCACTCACCCAGTGTTGCCAGGGCCCTTCAGGGACCCTGTGAAATTGAGAATTGAGGGGGTGAGGAGGGTCTCATGGTGGGGGAAGACCACCTGCCAAGGCCTATTCTCTCCTCCCCCCCCCAACCCCAGCCAGGGGCCTGTTCCCTCTTTGCCCCCAGACCCGTGCCAGGGCTCTGTTCTCTCCTCCCGAAACCTCCTCAACTGCCAGCAGCAGCCTTTTTTTGCCCCCCAACTTCCCCAGACACCGGGGGTCTTTTCCCCTCCACCTCCCAGCTGCCAGGGGCCTTTTTTCTCTCCCTCCCCAGCACCCCAACCACCAGGGGCCTTTTTTCTCCCCACTCTGGTGCTGAGGCCAAGGGCCGTGGAGGAAGGATTTTGGGGCAGGAGGCCACTTACTCAGTGTGCTTGCAGGTAAGATGGCTGAGCCCCAGCCTGTTGGCCATTCCCTTAGTGGTGCAGCTGCCTCCAGTGGCCACTCTTGTATCGTGTCCCTCTGAGCAGCAGCCCCTCCCTTTGTGGAGAACTGTCCAAACCCTGACCTTGCTTTAAATTAGGAGAAGAAGCTTTGTACAATATTTGATGGCCATAGTTCTTGAACAGACTTGCAGACAGACACACAGACAGACATACTCTAGATTAGATTAGATTAGATTTGATTAGCTAAATCTCCCTGGCTGTAGATTAAGCCATTCCTTCTTACCCTGCCTTAAGTGAACACTGAAAACAATTGATCATCATCTTTGTAATAGCATCCAGCATATTTGAAGACTGCTATTGGGTCCCCCTCAGTCTTTTTTACCCCCCAAACTAACCATTCCCAGTTTTTAAAACCTTTCCTCATAGATCAGATTTTGTAAACAATTTAGCATTCTTGTTGTTCTCTTCTGGACTCTCTCCTGTTTGTTCACATCTTTTCTCAAGTTTGGTGCTCAGAATTGGTCACAGTACTCCATGTGATACCTCCCCAGGGCTTAATAGAATGCTAGAATTACTTTCCTTGTTTTACTCTGCCACTCCTATGAATACACCCCAGAATGTTGTTAAACTTTTAAGCAACTGCATCACATTGTCGATTTCATTTGTGATTCACTATGAGTCCAGCTCCTTTTCAGCAGTACTGCTGCATAGCCAGTTATTCTGCATTTTGTAGTTGTCCATTTAATTTTTCCTTCCAAAGTAAAATACTTTATATTTGTCTCTGTTGAACTTTTTTGTTGACTTCAGACCAATTCTCCAATTTGTCAAGCTCCGTTGAATTCTAAGCCTGCCCTCCAAAGTGCTTGCTTGTAACCCTTCCGAGCTTGGTGTCCTCTGAAAATTTTATAAGAATATTCAACATTCTATTGAATAGTACCAGACCCAGGACTGAGCCCTATGGCACCCCACTAGTTATTCCAGTTTGACAGCAAACAATTGATAACTACTTTTTGAGTAGAGTCTTTCAAACAGTTGTACACCCACCTTATAGTAAATTCATCTAGACCAGAGGTGGGGAATAATTTTTTTTTGATGGGGGGGCACTCCAAGATTTTGATAAGCAGCGAAGGGCCGCACTTTTCTATGGAGGGAGCATGGGATTTGAGACAGAAGTTGGGTGCAAAAGGGAGCTTGGGGTAGGAAATTGGGGTTCAGGAGAGGATGTGGGATCTGAGAGGGGGTTTTGGTGAAGGAGGGGGTTTTGACCTGAGACAGAGGATTGAGGTGCAAGGACCAGGAAGGGGAATGAGTGCAGGAGAGGATTATGGCCTAGGGAAGGGATGTATGAGGAGGTACAGGGTCTGGGAGGGAGTTGTGACCTGGGGCAGGAGGAGGAGGATGCAGAGGGTTTGGATGGTGACCTGGGGCAGGGGATTGGGGTGCAGGGTCTGGGAAGGGATATGGGTGCAGGAGAGGATTCTGGCCTAGGAGAGGAGTGCAGGAGGAAGTGCAGGATATGGGAGGGGGTGGGTGCCAGAGGCAGGCTTTAGCTGGGAGGTGCTTACCTAACCAGCTCCCAGCCAGCAGCACTCTCAGGCAGGCTTCTCAGCAGCCCCAGACCACTCTGTCCAATATAGCTCTCTGTGCTGCAGGGGAGGCTTCGTGTGTTGTTCCCACTCCCAGCAAACTCTCTCAGCTCCTGTTGGCCAGAAACCCCTTCCCCGCGGTGCAGAGAGGCACAGGGAGGAGCCTGCTGCTTTGAATGGTGCTGCTCCTGCCGCAGAGGCTGGTGGCATGCCAGATTAAAAGGGTTGGCGGGCCAGATACAGCCCACATGCCCCTCATCTTAGACTGTGTTTGGTTTATGAGAATGTCATATGAGACTGTTTCAAAAGACATATTAAAATCGATATATCTACTGCTTCCTTCCTATCCAGTAGGCCAGTAACCCTGTCAAAGAAGGAAGTGAGGTTGAGATTTGGCATGGCTTGTTCATGGCAAATATGTGCTGGCTATTTCTTATAATCTTATTATCCTCTAGACACTTACAAATAGGTTGTTTAATAATTTGTTCCAGTATCAGAGTTAGGTTGATTTGTCTGTAATTCCTTGTGTCCTCTTTGTTCCTCCACTTAAAGATATATTCTAAGTTTGGCGTTCTCAAGTTCTTAAAGACAATTTTTAAGGGTTCTGAGATTGCGTCAGCTAGTTCCTTAAATACACCTGGACAGATTCCATCAGGTCATGATGACGTATCCAATCGGGTAGTCGAGTTGACTACTCGCATTTTCCCTCCTTGCTGCCTCTATATCAGAGACAACAAGGGAGGGGGGGAGCAGGAGCTGGTGCTGAAGCACCATCTTCGTGGTGCAGGGGAGGAGAGGGAAGACAGAGGTGCATCACGGGATTGCGCCAGGTCCCAGACCTACTTGCGCTGCAGCTCTGCAGTTTAAATGTCTTAGGAACTGGGCTGCCTGCACGCCCGGCTCCTACTATATTTAAACTGTAGAGATGCAGCGGCCCCTTATCGACTAATTGTGCACTCGATACAAATCATATTGAGTGCACAATTAGTCATTTACTCGATACTTAACATCCTTAGTATCCAAAAACACACTTTAATCTGTTCTTTCACTGTTTTGGCTTGTATTCCTTACTCCTTATTGTTAATATTAATGGTGTTGAGTGTTGGGTCATATTTATCTTTTCAGTGAAGAATGTAGCAAAGTAAGCATTAAACATCTCAGCCTTCTTGAGCTCATCAGTTATAAGCTAATTCCTAACTAAGTAGAGGACCTACACTTTCCTTCCGCTTTCTCTTGCCCCTGATGTATGTATAGAATAACTTCTTACTGTCTTTTATGTCTTTTGCTAGATTTAACTTATTTTGTGCCTTAGCCCTTCTGATTTTGTCTCTCCATAATGACTGTAGAGGGGCATAGGAAAATATGTGGTTTCATAGATAGAGTGTCCATTTTTAGAGTTTTAGAGATTAGCACTTTTTGCTTTCCACCTGGAGGCAGAAAAGAGACATTCTTGCAGTTCAGAGCAAAATCTTAACATTTTCCTATTTAAGTTCTCACTTAGTAAATAGGAAGCATTAATTTCAGGATATTTTGAATTCATGTTCATGGAAGATCATATCTTGGCCAGATAATAAGAAGGCAAAGAGATTTCAAAGTCAAGATTTGAAGTGGGGAGTATAAAACATAGCTGTGTATAATCTTCAACATTCAGGTAACAATAGATAACTGTCTTGACCCTCATAACCTTCTTCGGTAACCTAAAATACCCATTAAACAGAAAAAACATCAACCATGGATCCCTCACAGCAGTGTTCCCTCTAAAATTTTCCATCTATGAGTGGAGTGAGTTTTGTCTTGTGTGCCAATATTGAGGTCTTGTGCACTTGTTTGGATGTGTGCCACCATGGCACCCAAGTTATTTATAAATATCTTATAAACCTCTCCTTTTTCTCCTCTGCTGCCACGTCTCCCACCCTCCCCTCACCCCATCTGCTCCCTTGGTGCCTGCTGCCCTCCACCCCTTACCCTCCTCTGCTGTCCTGGCTCCTGCCGTTCTCACTCCCCTCAGCTCTCCTGGGACTTGCCCCCCACCCCATCCTCTCTGACCCCTGCACCCACCCTTCTCTTTCCCCCCTGTGCTCACCCCTCCTCTAGCTCCACTTCCCATCCCCTCTCCTAACACCTCCCTCTACTCATCTGCCCTGCCTCTCTCTTCGGCCCTCTGGTGCTTATCCCTCCCCTCCATTCCTCTCTCTGTATCTGTCCTTCGACTTCACCACCACAACCTCCCTGGCACCTGCACCTTCCCTTACCTTCCTGGCACCTGCACCTGCACCTTCCTGGTGCCTCCCACTTCCCTCACTGCCTCTGCCCTCCCAACACCTGCCCCCCTTGCCCTCTTCCTCTCTGGTGCCACCCCCTCACCACCCTCTGCCCCAGTTCTCCTCACACTTCTCTGCACCCTCACACATGATTTGCTCCACTCCCTGCTTTCCTCATGCCCACCCCCCTTTACTGCCTCTTCTCCCGGCACCCACTCCTCCCCTCTCCCCTTTCTCCCTCTTGCCCCCCCCATTGCCCTTCCCCTCTTCCACCCCTACTGACACCTTCCCATTCCCCCCACTCCCACTCCTCCTGCCCTTTCCCCTCATTGTCTCCTCTTGGCCCCCTGGCATTTGTCTCTCCTCCACCCTGCCTGTTGGTGCCTTTCCCTTTCTTCTCCTGCTCTGCATCCCCCTCTTCCCTCAGTACAAGCCTCTTCCTCTCCTCACCCCCACCTTCCCTTTAGTTATCCCTCTGCCCCTTCCCTTCCCTTCTGCCATCCTGACACCTGCACCTGCTGGGCAGGGCAGCATGGTGGGCGGCTACCCAGTGTGCTAGGGCTGAAGCCAAGGCCGTGGTGTTACCCCGGCCCAGGAGCAGCTGCTCCATGCCCCGACTCCAGTCCTGGCACACAGGGCAGCCGCCTGCCATGCAGCCCAGCCCTGGGAGCAGCTGGGGCCAGGACTGCGGTACTAAAAATAGCACGGTGGCCCTGGTTCCAGTCCCAGCACATGGGGCAGTATGCTCTGTGTGCCAGGACTCGAGCTGGGGCTGCAGTGCTATTTTTAGTACCGCGGTCCTGGCACCATGCAGCTGCGACCCCAGCTGCTCCCAGGGCACTGGCCACGTGGCAGGTGGCTACCCTATTTGCTGGGATTGAAGCTGAGCCATGATGCTATTTTTAGTACCACAGCTCAGGCTCCAGCTCTGGCAGCCACCATGCAAGCTGCGTGGTGACTGTCTAGCTGCTTCTGGGGTGGCCCCAGCCCTGGGAGCAGCTGGGGTTGCTGCTGCACAGCTCTGCTCTGGAGGTGGGTGGGAATGAAATTCTTGGTGTGTGCCCATGCACCTTACAGGGAACCCTGCCTCACAGTCCTATATTGGGTAACCATTAGAGAGGATGAACGATTGCTTATTACCACTAGGGTTGCCAGATGATTGAACCAAAAATACCGACCCCCCCCCCCAAAAAAAAACACCGGGGAAAAAATTCTGTTGAAGAAAAAAAAGGAGGGGGGAGACAAAAGTTGTTGAGCAAAAAAACAAAAAGGACTCCCAAGACTTATTAAGAAAAAAAAAATTAAATATTAAAACAGCATGGCCCCTTTCAGAGTGAGTGCAGTCAGAATAGGGATAGGAACAGGGGAGTGGTTTAGCACTAAGACCCAGGGGAGGCGTTGCTTCCCCTTGGTCTTTTTGCCAGCAGCCATTTTGTGTTCTTAGAACTTAACTTCCCTGCGGAACCATGTAAGCATGGGGTCGGGAGGCTGGGTGTGTTGGGGGTCGCGGTGAGAGGCCGGATGCTGAGTGTTTGTAGGGTTGCCAGGTGTCTGGTATTTTTGCCTCCTGTCCGGGAAAAAAAAATCAGATAATACCGGACATTTTAGCTGTCCGGTATTTTCTGAAGTTTTTTTTTACCGGACAGGAGCCGAAAATACTGGACTGTCCGGGTCACTACCAGACACCTGGCAACCCTACCCACCCAGTCATCTACAAGAACCATTGTACCCATGGGAAAGGCCACTCTTCCACTATTATAGAGGAAAGCAAACAACTTCCCATTAAAATTTTGCCATTGACTTCAGGCATAATTTCATCCTGTGTATTTTGTACAATCTGTTTCTGATGTTACATGTTTTGATTATATAATTGCCCAGAATTTCAAGTGTGTACTGCAAATAAAATGGTAAATAGAATTCAGAAGAGTATAATTGATTTAAAAATATGTGGAGTAGGGAGGTGTTTTGGCTGAAGAAACTGCATAACCCCCACATTCATGTTGTTTGGGAAGTAATTAGAGGGTTTGTAATCTTCAGCCAGTTTGATTACAGCTTATATTCATGATACTTTGCAACAAGTGTATAGACCATAAATAACATTTGAAAGATATGAGGTTATGCAGAGATAATTGCACATCTGAATTACATTGGCACAGAACCAAAGGCCAAGAACCTTTCACCATCCCTTCTGAATTGGATAGTGTCACTTTATGAAATGCATTATGGCTCTCATAGAATGTTTTTATTGCTCCAGAAGGGCAAATTAAAGGTAATAAAATACTGCTCCTCATAACCACTCACCACAACTATTTTTTATTTTCTGAAGCCTTCTTGGGTAGTCTCACTCCTTGGTGTGTGCATATATATATATATATATATATATATATATATATATATATACAGAGAGAGAGAGAGAGAGAGATGGATACCTACATTTGGTGTTTCTATGATTTTGAAAGATTTTACCCTGTGAGAGGGATTTTCTTTAGATATAATGGCTAGTTCCAGAAGAACCAGGCAATCAGGGCAAAACTTTAAGTATAATCTCTGTTTCATTCCTTGCAGCTAATCTCACTCATTGCAAAAAAAGAAATTCAGTTGAATAGCATGTTCAGGTGACAAAGAATACCAGAAATAAAGGTATTTTTTGTTCAGCAGCATAAGAATCCTGCTGTGGGCAGAATGCAGTTTCAGCTGCTTCTTGTTCTTCATGTGACAGTCAGCATTACAGAGCAAAATTCATTATGTGAATGGGAAACAAAGAGTTATCTTAAAGTACTTCATTCAGGGGTCGTGCTGTGTTGGGGAAAGTTATGATATTGTCTGAAGTTCTGCCCACAAACCAAGCTGCTCTACTTATGATAGCTCACAGGAGATTATGCAGAACTTCATACCCTTCTTTGTTAATGTTTTTTTCTGTTATCTGTAGTAAAACTGTTAACAATGTTGATATTAATAGAATTCAGAATCAATATCCCATTAATATGACTAGGGCAGCTCACACCTTTTTCAGCCAATGTGCCAGGATGTTTAAAGACTCAAGAAGTCAGGGCTAACTTAGGGTGTGTCTATTTTACGTTTCAAATTTCATTCTTGAAATCAAGAGCATGTCTGCTTTCAAAAACTTATTGTAGTCAAACATGTTTGTGAAGAGTTGAGTTAACTTAAATCACAATGAATATGACCGATGGTCAGTGTAGACCGGGACCAATCATGTTCAGCACCATGTGAGCTAGTTGTGATCAGACTATGGTTCCAAAGAATTAACATAAGAATGTAAGAATGGCCATAGGTCCATCAACCCACTATCCTGTCTTCCAACAGTGGCCAGTGCCGGATGCCCCAGAGGGAATGAGCAGAACAGACAATCATCATGTGATCCCTCTCCTGTCATCCATTTCCAGCCTCTGACAAAGAGAGACTAGGAACACCATTCCTACGCATCCTGGCTAATAGCCACTGATGGACCTAACCTCCATGAATTTAACTAGTTCTTTTTTGAACCCTGTTTAAGTCCTGGTCTCCACAACATCCTTTCGCAAGGAGTTCCACAGGTTGACTGTGTGCTGTTAGAAGAAAAACTTCCTTTTGTTTGTTTTAAACCTGCTACCTATTAATTTCATTTGGTGATTCCTATTTCTTACATTATGAGAACAAGTAAATAATTTTTCCTTATTCACTTTTTCCACATCAGTCATGATTTTATAGACCTCTATCATATCCCCCCTTAGTTTCCTCTTTTCTAAGATGCAAAGTCCCAGTCTTTTTAATCTTTCTTCATATGTGACCCGTTCCAAACCCCTAGTCATTTTTGTTGCCCTTTTCTGAACCTTTTCCAATGCCAATATACATTTTTTGAGATGAGATGACCACATCTGTACGCAGTATTTAAGATGTGAGCGCACCATGGTTTTATGTAGAGGCAATAAGATGTTCTCTGTCTTATTCTCTATCCCTTTTTAAACCACACCTAACATTCTGTTTGCTTTTTTTGACTGCCACTGCGCACTGAGTGGATGTTTTCAGAGAACTATCCACAATGACTCCAAGATCTCTCTCCTGAGTAGTTGTAGCTAAATTAGTCCCCATCATATAACACACTGAATGTGTGGTACATAAAATCAAAGAGTTGAAGTGATAGCGTGATACCTTTTGGGCCCAAAAAATGTCTTGCTGTAGGATGGTATCCTAATGTGGGTTGCATGTATCATCATCATGGGGATTCTCATGAGGATGTAGACTCCTTGCAGATGAGTGCCCCATGAATCAGTCTGTGTCTAGATTGGGGTGGCCAAACTGTGGCTCTCAAGCCATATATGGCTCTTTTAATCATTAAAGTGTGGCATGCAGAGTCTCCCCAATGAATCTCCCATTCTCCACCTACCAAACTAGGAGTGAGGAGGAGCTGGTGAACTCTTCTTTGCAGCATAGTGGTGTGGTAGGTGCCTATGCCCAGCAAGGAAGGGGGGGGGGATCCTCAGAGCTTCAGCCCCAGGGGGTATACCTGCTGGGGCTTGGGGCTTAAGCAGGAGCTGAAGCCCCAAGCCTCATCTGGCACCTCCCATGGGGCTGAAGCCCTGAGACCCAGCAGGTGTTCCCTGGCTTTTGAGCATCTGAAAATTGTGATTTGTAGCTCGGAGGGTCAGTAAGTCTGACACCCCTGATCAAGGTCCATAATGTAGTCTGGCTGGATATGTAGTTTATGTCCGTCATTGCAATCTTATTACACTACCAAAGCTTCTGTGACTGCCAGCTGTGTAGCAGTGTTCTTTGGTAAACGTACTTTGGAACTCATGGGTCTTACATAAGAACAGCTATACTGGGTCATACCAAAGGTCCAGCTTAACCAGTATCCTGTCTGCCAACAGTGGCCAATACCAGATGCCCCAAAGGGAGTGACCAGAACAGGGAATCATCACGTGATCCTTTTGTCACCCATTTCCAGCCTCTGACAAACAGGCTGGGGACACCATTCCTACCCATCCTGGCTAATAGCCATTGATGGACCTAACCTCCACTATTAGGTCTTCCATCCTAATAATATGTTGGACTGTATGAAATACTGTAAATACAATAATTAATATTTTATTTTTCTCACCGCTTACATATTTTGTCTCATAAGGTCATTGACATGCCTGAACACAGTCCTGGAGATATGGGAGGAACAATGAGACTGGGGAAAAGGAGGACTATTTTCAAAACAGAAGACTCTGTCTTAAGTAAGTTTCTTCTTTCCTGTTTGATTTTCTCTGATGATAAAAATGCCATCTGTCTCATATTTAAAGGCCTAAATTGAATTGTGCCAAACATGTTTTTGCCTCTCCTTACACACCATGCAGTCCACATTTAAAATGTTTCCTACCCTGAAAAGCAACTGTCACAAATAGCATTTTTTATTCATCTGATTAGTTCCCGGGGTGCATCTTTTTAGTATCTATAAACAGCATCTACTAAAAACAGATTAACAGCCCTTTCTGCCCTCTCTGCCTATTTGAAGGGCATGCTTGATGAACCACCCACTAACAGAGAGCATCTGTGGGGCAGATACACAGCTTCTCACTCTCTCCCCACTTTCTTTTCTCTCCTCCAAGCACCAAATAAAATGGTCACAGTAAGAGGAGCTGGCACAGACTGGCGGCTCTGCAGGCAGCAGTGGAAGGATAGACAGCTCAGTGCTCTAGGCTTCTTTCAGCATGTTTGCTCTCCAAGTGTGCTTCTCTCTCCAGAAGGATGGTCTACCCTAGATACCCTCCCCCTGCCAGATTCTTTGCAAGGACACAAGTGTTCCTCATTGTACACCACAGGCAGCTGCTGCTGCCTGTCTTGTGATGACACACCCATGGAACCCTGTCCACAAGCTGGGATGTCTAGCAGGAAAAATGGATTGGTCACTCAAGAAAGACATAAAACCTCCTCGTTTTTGCAATTTTATTTTTTTAAATTAAGTTTGATTAATTATGCAACATGACCTTCAGGTTTTCAGAATGTGCATCGGTGTTTCCAGCTACTTCTTAAACTGTGGACTGATGATCGTCCTTGCCTCTTGCAGTAATAACCCTATCTATTTCTGTGGTCAGCTTACAAGAAGCACAAAGAGGAGAAAACAAAATATTGAGGCCAGATCTACTCTTGGATTCTGACTTGCAGCTCCACTGAAGCCAATGGAAATGGTGAATGAAATTCTAAGGGTAGAGCTTGAGCCATAGATATATTTGTCATATACTACCCTGCCCAGAGGATGGCAAGAAAAAAGATCACTTGGGAACTTCTGTGTCATTATTCCTTTAAAATAAATATGAGTAATTCATAAGTTCAGTGTAATCAGTTGTTGCCCTTCCTGGAATAATAGTCCACATTTTTACTAATGGGTGTTTACACCATCAAGATCCCTGACATATTTCTTTGATGCTTAACAAATGTTATTTGTCCAGGCTTGCATCTCACAGCCAATACCAAACCCCCTATTTTTACTGCCTTGGAAACTGAAGCATATTTGGATGTGTGGTAGTCAGCATGCTCCACATCCATTTCCAATTCTCTGAGTATGGATTTAATCCAATCCTGTTCATTCTAGCCAGAGTTCTAGGGCAAACAAACACAGCTTACCTTCTCTCATCCGATATGTTCTTTGTGATTGACTTAAAGGATGTGTGTCTGTGTGAATTTCCATTGTCCACTTCTCGAGGAAACAACCAAAGCATAGTGCGAATTCTTCTCTCTTACTTTTACGTAGCAGGTGAAAAAATAGAGGAAAGGAATAAATGCCCAAAACACATAGGGAATTTGAATTCTTGCCTAAATGCTTCATTCCATTTAATAGACAGGAACTTCAACTACCTCTTAATGTATCTGTCACACAGAGAAATTACCCATTAAGTAAACTAATGGATCCTTTTTCAGAATGATAAATATTCTATGCTGTGAGAGACATTCCATCCAGATAATACAGAAAAATACTTCATTCTTTTCCCCCAACTGATTTTGTACCTAGATATGTTATAAAGTCCCCAACAATATACATGAGATTACTTGTTGTTAAAGTGGGATTGGACAGGAACAAAAGAATGCTACAAAATAGACATCTTTATTTCTAATGAGTAGTTCAGATGCTCATTATTTCTGGATGTGCATTTTTGCTCAGGCAGCTTACAGGGAACACTGCTGTTGGTCCCATTTTAAAGTTGGAACCAGCAGCATATGCCAGGCGAGAGTTAGGGTTGAGGCTGGCATGTATCCTTGGACTTGTGTTAGTCTGTGCTGGCATGGAATCCCGGGCAAGGTGCTAGGTTTTGTGTCAGCAAGCAGCCCTCTGTAAGGGTTAAGGCTGGGTCCAAAAGGGCTTTGGGCTGTCAACGGTGCCCTAATCGTAGTCCTGGGCCTCCCGCCAGCCCCAATTGGTAAGCAAAAAGAAATACTACATCAGGGATTCAGTTTTAGCCACATATTTCAAAAGTTGCAGTAATGCTTAATGTAGGTCACTTATTAGCAGGTCACAATTACAAAGGAAATATAAGTGATGATAAAACATTGACACAATACAATTGTTTGTCCATCAGCAGATTCAGTCATACTTGCTACATTATCATCCTATTCATCTTTTCTCTCTGTGGCATTGATCTGGGATATGAAACAATGTTTAGCCATCTCAGATTTGTAGAAAGTATACCCCTTTGAGTTTTTAAGATCGTATGTAATTTGGCAGGAAATGAAAGTGCCACATATGTAGTCATTTAAAAGAAAACCTGCTTTTCCAGATAATGGCGTTTTGACAATGAGCTGCATGGCCTACGTAACACCTTACACACTTCATCATGTATAATATTTTCCTGATGCTATACTGCAGTTATTATCTGGTCCTTATCATTTGCTGATAGAAAGGTTAATGCTAAGGTACAGCAATCTGTTGTAATATGTGCCATCATTCTGAGTATCTCTGATGGTCATATGTATCAGAGGAATGCATAAAGCTTTGATAATCTGTACTGGAAAAGGAAGTCTTGTTCCCACTCCTTATAAATCACAACTAGAAGGGAAATATGGGGGTTTTAAAGGTTCTCCTAGGATTAACTCTTGTAACCCCCTGTCATGGCTGATTCCCCATTCTGGCATGATGAATG
This sequence comes from Pelochelys cantorii, assembly GCA_032595735.1. Classification (NCBI taxonomy): domain Eukaryota; kingdom Metazoa; phylum Chordata; order Testudines; family Trionychidae; genus Pelochelys; species Pelochelys cantorii. The sequence continues at coordinate 138,765,039 of CM064326.1, read as the reverse complement.
CAGAAGTGGGGGCCCACAAAAGTATCCCAAAACCTTATCTCTCCAGGCTTTGGTATAAAACTTCCCCCCAAAATCCTAAAAACCTAGGTTTTGGGGATAAAAATCCTCTTTCACCACCCAAGTAATGGTAAGAAAACCAGGGAAGAGATCACTTGGGAAGTCTGAGCCCTAAGGTAAAACCAGGACACAAAAATTAACCAATACTAGATTAATAAAAAAGAAAGAACTTTTATTATCACAACAATACTCCTGTTACAAGCGTAGTTGGATTGGCAAGATGGTAAGAGCCACCAATTAATAAACTCATGGGGAATTTTCCCATGGGAACAAAACTTAGTTACGAAAGAGAGGAAAAACCATTTCTAAATGCAGAGTCATCAGATACCCATTCCCAAACCATAAAACAATAAAACCTAATGGATTTATCTCGACTTTGCCCTACTTACAGATGGTGAAGAGTCTTTTCTTGGAGAGGGACATGTTGTCTGTCCCCCTCAGTATCTGGAGAGCAACTGACTCAGAGACAAAGGAGGGAAAACCCAAACATTCCTTTGTCTCAGTTTGCAATCCCTATCTGCATTTCTGTTGGCTGACTGCTCCCTGGCTAGGTACTTTAGAAGTTATTAGATGGAAGGGGAGAAGGTGGCAGGATAGAAGCACAAAAAGAAGAAAAAAAGAATAGAGAATGAATTTCTATTTTTGTTGTTGCACGTATTATGTAAACTGCTGGGGTTGGTCCTTTAAAATGGACCTAATAAAAGGTTTGGGTGGCAAACTCTGCTTCCTTTAGTCCAGGGCTGGGCAATAAAAAAAGTGCAGCCCACATGGTTAATCTCTGGCGGTCCACTGCCACTATGTTTACCTGTACCTTAGTAGGTATCAGAGCTCTGGTTGGCTGCGAATTGCTGTTTCTGGCCAGTGCGAATGGCAGGAAGTGCCACAGAGCTGGACACTGCTTCCCACTGCTCGCCTTGGCCGCAAATGCAATTCACGGCCAACCAGAGCTGTGATCCCCCGATACCTGTGGAGGCGCAGGTAAACTTGGAGGTAGGGGCCTGCTAGGGACTAACCCTGTGGACCAGATCCGGCCCGCAGGCTGGAATTTTCCCACCCCTGGTTTAGTCTGAACTCTCTTTCAGAGGCCTATTATCAGTGCATAAGGGGCACTGAATATCCCTATAAAGCTTTCATATAGTTTGGATCACTAGCCCATTTCCTGTGAATGGGCTTTATAATCCCTGGAGAGTCATTTAAGTTTGGCGTGAAAGCTCCATAGTCTATAAAAGTTATTCATAATCTAACCTGGGGAAATTGATAGGCACTGGCAATTAGAGAGACAAGGTGGGTAAGATAGCATCTTTTGTTGGGCCAACTGCATCTGAAGAGCTCTTTATAAACTTAAAAGTTTGTCCTCTCACCAATAAAATTTGGTCCAATAAATATGATACTTCACCCCACCCCCCGTTTCTCTAATAGCCTGGAATTAACAGGGCTACAACAACATGGAAACAACTGTATAAGTTAACATTATGTGAGTCATGTATTTAAAAATAAAGAGGAATAGAAAAGTCGTGAGACAGAAAAACAAAAGAAGAGATTGTGTTAGAGTCATAGTGAATAGCATTATTTGTTGATGTGTAAGACATTTCTTGGAATTTAGATTTCATAGAGCATGTGGGGGACATCATGAACTAAAAAAATAACATTAGAAACACTGTGCACATTGTAAGAGTGGTATCTTCTGCTTTCTGGAAATGTTTGACAGAATCAACCCTTTCCTATTAATCATTTCCCTTGTGTTCTTTTCAGGGAAACTTTATGGTGATGAAGATTTTGTGGAGGAACGACACAGGCATCGGTATGAGGTAAGGCATTGCTAATATACTTTATAATATTGAGAATGTATAGCAAACCACAAAAAAATTTGAAGGCAGTAGAAGTTTTCCTAAATAAGCGTTAAGTAGGACTGTAGGAGTTTGATCTAAAGTAGGTACTATTTATTTAGTGTATCCAAGTCTAGGCCCTTGCCTCTGTCAGAGCAGGAGAGATATCTTTTTCAGACCTTAAGCTGAGGATCTTTGGTTTTCCACCCATGACAAAGGGTGGGCTCTTAGGAAATATGGTAGGGGGACCTGTGGGAAAGTGACATCACCAGAGTCCTCTCTAAGTGGCTGCTCTGCGGTACTTCCTACTTGTAGATCCTTCAATTTGAGGCATGCCCTTATAGTACAAATGAACAGTCAATTCCTGCGTCACATGGAGCAGGTCTTCTTTGGACCTCCTGGTTTTCAAAGGGGGTGGTGGCTGGCTAAGACTCCATTCCTACCCCCACCATCCTCCCTGACCCCCTCCTCATCCCCTCCTTCCATCCCTATCCCTACCTCCATTCCTACACCTACCCATCCTCCCTAAACCCTCCGCCTCCCCACCCCACACTGCCTATCCCTACTCCCACCTCCTTCCTCCATATTCCTACACCCCCACCCTTCCCTAACTCCTCCCCCTCCACCCTCCCACACTGCCTATCCCACTTCCTCCATTCTTATATCCCCCTCACCTCCACCATCCCCCCCTTACCGCACTACCCATCCGCACATACACTCTTAACCCCTTTCCTCCCTTCCTACGCACACCCTGCCCCCTCCCACGAACAGGCAACCTAACCAGCAAAGAAAAGGTACCAGGCCCGTATGCAGGAATTTCTGTGGGGGGCTGCTCCAGGTGGTGTGACAGCAGGATCTGGGCAGCTGCTTGGAGAGAAGGGGCAGGAAAGGTGGCATTGCTGGGGTGCTGTGAAGTGGGAAAGGGGGATGTCTGTGAGCAGAGGAAATGCAAAGGAAGCAGAGAAAGAGGCTGGAGGGAGGGGCAGACAGCAGCGGTTCCTTTGGGATGCCAGTTTGAGAAGGGGGGATGGGAGTCAGTGAGGGGGCACAAGCGAGTCTCCTTCTCTGGGGCACCTGGCATTGGCCACCGTCGGCAGATGGGATGCTGGGCTCGATGGACCTTTGGTCTGACCCAGTATGGCCATTCTTATGTTCTTATGTTCTTATGTTCTTAACACACATGGAGGATGGAAAGAGGACTGGGGAGCCACGCAGCGAGGGGGGGGGGTTTCTCCAGGCGCCGCTATGCAGAGGCAGGCGCTTCTCCCCTCAGGCTAGCCCTCTCCCATTCGGCTGTGTTGGCAGCCAATCCAAACAGTGCTGGGCCTCCCCTCTGTGATGCCTCAGGGGCTACCAGACTGCAGCAGTGGTTTCCACTGGGGCGGCTGCTTGGACTGCAGCGGAGGATGGGGCAGGTGGGTGTCTGGGGATGCAGGACATGGAGTCTGCCTCCATTCCTGGCGTGAGTGGGCCACCCTCTGGGCCTTGCACCAGTTGAAGCAGCCCCCTGGGCCGGAGGGGGGGCGGCGGCGGCAGGGGGGCTGAGAGCCTTACCTGGGAGGAGCACAGTTTTGCAGTCCCTGTCCACAGGCAGTGAGCCAAAGCTCAGCCTGCCCCACGCATATGGTCACGCACCACAGGCAGCTGCCAGAAGGGGACATGGCACAGTGGTTGCTTCCCAAGCAGGGGGCCACCAGGGCCGGCCCAGCACACAGCCAGTGCCTCCCCTTAGCCACGAGGCCCTGCACCACTTTCTCTGTGGGCCTGTTCCTGCGTGGCTCCTTAGGCCCTCTGGCTGCTGGGAAGGCCCCAACACCCCGGAGCTTCTATCTGGGATTTCCCCTCTGAGCAATGGCAGCGGCACTGCCACAGCTCCATTCCCAGCAGCTGGCTGATCCAGAGTGGCGCCCACATCCTGGATGGAATTGCTTCCTGCCCCAGACACAGTTTGGGAACAGCAAAGCCACCTGGCAGCCCAGCCTGGGCAGATTCCACCTCCCAAGGGTCCTGCCTGCTTAGCTCTGGCTGCGGACTTTCAGGAGGTGGAATCTGCCCAGGCCAGGCTGCCAGGCAGCTTTGCTGCCCCCAGACAGTGTCTGGAGCAGGGAAGCCATGGGAAGGAGGAGCCTGCGGGATGCAGAGTGACGTGATGACATCACACTGTCATCCCGCAGGAAAAATCTAAAAAATATTTGCTAACAAAATTAAAACCAAGTCGCCTAGTCAATTGGCATTTTAGTGCAAAGAAAATTCGTCCTGTTAACAAATCACAAAATCATTCAATTCGTTACAGAAGAAGTAATAGAATCTTTGGGTTTGTGATTCAAATTTACTACGTATGATAATTACTTAGTAAAATGAATAATGTTTGAAGTTGAAATCCTACACGTTTAAAACTGATCTTTTACTTCCCTTTTGCAAGCACGTTAATAAAAAATTCTATTACATGTATTTCATTTCTTGAACTTTTTTATACATGTAATCTATGCAAAATGACTTTGCCTGGTCACCAATGGGCCTCACCTGCTTTTGTGTGTGTGCACGTCTAAAGTTAAAACTCACCTATCTTTGTTAAGTCTGTGTAAATACTACAGTAATTACTACCTGTATTTTTCAATGTTCCAGGTAAATCCAGAACTGACTGTCTGCTTTGAAGAGGAAGGTTTGAAATTTGTTGGCCAAGACACAGAAGGGAATAGAATGGAGATCATTGAGCTGGAAAGTAAGTATCTCTGTTTTTCTGTAACACATTCTGTATAATCAGAATGAACTGTATATAAAAACATTACTGATTAAATCCAAAATGACTCTTGTATCCTATGAGGTCCCATGGGCTGACTGCTCTAGTACAAAGGGATGAGGTGCCAAACAGAATATGTTAGGAACCACTGTAACAAGGGGTGCTGTCAGGGAACACTACTGAGAGTACCAATTCAAAGCAAACTGCTCAGAAATCAGGCTGCTTTCAGCCCAAAACTGGGGTTCCTCCACTACAAAGCACACCAAACCACTCAAAAAGAGAATTTCTGTTTTACCACATGGACTAACAGGAAGTCATACTCCAATTTTCCTGTATCACCACCAGTAGCACTCCTTATACAGATGAGAGGTTATGAAAACCAATCTTTTTTTTAAAAAAAAAAAGATTCTTCTAACCCCAAAGGACCAGCTACATGCCCAGGTCAATAGATAACTTAAAATCTTACCCCAAACCCACACTGTCTCAGTCCTTTAGTATCTAAAATCTAAAGGTTTATTCATAAAAGAAAGGGTGAGAGTTAAATTTGTTAAAGGAATCAAGTATACAGCTTGCAAAATAAACAATTGCAAAGTTCTTGGTTCAAGCTTGTAGCAGAGATGAAATAAACTGCTCGCTTAAATCAAGTCTCTGGAGTACATCTGCAGCTTCGATACGTTATTTAGTCCTTTCTTCAAAGCTTCAGTTCGTAGCAAAGTTTTCCAAAGGTAAGAAGCAGGATTCAAGACCAAATGAAGAGGTTTCCCAGGACCTTTTATATCTTCTGCCATGTAGAGAGAATCCCGTTGTTCTTGCTATGTAAAAGTACAGCAACAAGACGGTGTTTGGATCACCTGTCCATGGAAGATTCAGTTCTTTACTGTAGAAGCCATTGCTCCCATGTTAATCAGTACATTCACAGAAAAGCTCATCAGATGTGGAATATGAGTCAAGTATCTCCATTCAACTTGGATAGTCCCTTCACAATACATTGGTAAAGCTTCTTGGTCTCCCAGAATCAAACATTTGAAATAAAAGTACATAGCCAAAGGTCATAACAGACATATGAATAGCATAATCATAAACAGTGAATCATTAAGCTTTTTGTAGATACCTCATTTGGCCCTCTTTGTACAAGGTTTGTTGCAAATATGTAACAGTGGTTGCAACAGTGATTTGTATGTTACTATTTTAATCAGATAACATTACAATGACTGCCCTTTCTCTTCCAAAACACTGTTTACAATGCAGTGTTAAAGAGTCATGTGGCTCTCTTTCAAAAGGCTAGCATCCTAGCTCAACAACTCATGAACACATCGGAATACTCAGGTGTTTGCCAAACCAGTAGCTAAGGTAGTGCCAGAAAGGCTAAAGAACTTCCCCTCAAACAGGTAAGTCTAGAAGAGATTATTGCCATTACTGAAGAGCAGATGATCTTTTTATGGCTATTAATTGTTCATATAACTCTGAAGATAAAATATCTCCACAAGAGGAAGATGGAATAGAATCCATAAAAGGAGTGCCAGATGGGATTCTTGGTACCATTCCACTTTTAATCCTCAACAAAACACATATATCTTTTAGTGTCCCTTCCCTGAATTGAAGGAGAACCACCATCTATAAGGCAAGCTCCATTTCTTCACACTGAAGTAAAAATAGTTCATTTCTAATGGATGGGATTTAGAAATATGGATACTAAGGAGATTTGGATTTATTACACCAAATACGATTTACCTTCTCCCCTACGGCTAAGGACCTCCACAAGACACAAAACATAAAGGAGAACATATTCTGCAGATTGACTTTATTTAATTTTTAGATAGAATTGCCAGCAGTTCTTTTCTTTTGAGCCCCTTGTTGATTCATCCCTCTTTTAAGATCACTATGGCTAATAAATGTTAACTGTTAGCTAAATTTCAGCCATAATATACAGAATCAAAGTTAAAGGTAAATTGTTATTGGACAGAACACTGTTTCTAAAAGGATTCTCTGGAGACAATAAATTTTACACACCTTAATGTGTTAATTAGACTTCCAATATACCTTGTATGTGGGATATTTTATGCTGCTAAAACACAAAGTTATCTTTCTGTTGTAATTTCTGTCAAAGAACAAAGCTTTAATTCTGAACCAGAGTTTGGATGAAGATGCATTTTTGTCATGTAAACATCTGCAGTATAGATTGCCACTAAGGAGTACATCAGAATTCAAAAACAAATAACTCTCATGGTGGTTTTTGTTTAGTTTGTTCCTACTACAATTGCTGACAATTGTTATTAGAAGGCTATTTCATTTGCCTTTTATAAAAATTTATGTAGGGAGCATAATTAAATAGTACAGGGTTTTTAAATTGTATGTTGCTAGAGAGGAATAAGCATGGCAATAAAACAATGGTTTGCAAGAGGATCATTGAAGGGGAAAACAAGCTTCTCAAGGGAGTTAGAGATTGGAAACAAAAATATATTCTACCAAATAATGTTGGCAAAGCGTATTATAAGAATATCCCCCTAAGTAGTATTTTGATGTTGTGCCATCATCTTGTTTTGAAGTTTTAGAGAACCATGATAAAAGAAGTAAATAATGGAATCAGATTCCTTTAAAAACATAAAAATACCAGATTTTCATTGTTATAGGAAAATATGCTTTTCCTGTAACCGCCTTGTCAACTGGTGCCTGGTGTGGGTCTCAGCTGAGAATGCCAAATTCAGGACAGATTGACAATAATAGGGCAGACACACCCAAAAGTAGTGGCTATTGTAACATTAGATTCACCAAACCAGTAACATACTGGGGTTCTGTACCATCACACTGGTTAACAAGAAACTTACAACACAGGCCCCTTAGACAACCAGTCCTTATCACCACCCAAATATCTGGTCATTATGATGAGAGGTTACTGAAAACCATGTTAATTGTATATAAAGTTTTTCAATTTCAAAGGATAAGCCACTTTCCCTTTGTCAGTATATAACTCAGATCTTACCCAAACATCAGGCTGATGCCATTAGTAGCTAAAAACTAAAGGTTTAATAATATAAAAAGAAAAGAGATTTCTTAAGTGCTTAAGAGAATCAAATACAGTACCAGTGATTTTCAGAGACTATATATCAGGAAGATAGCAGTGATATTAAATCTTGTAAAAAATCTCTCTGGTTCACCCAGGTTAGGGGTCATTCAGTCCTGTATTCAAAGCTTCCTTAGAAAATCACAGTCCAGAGACAAGAAGCAGGAATGAAGACAAAACAGTGATGTCACAGCTTGCAATGTATAGCTCAGCTCATGTGCATGGAAAGTTGCTGACCAATATGAAGCCCAGGATCACAAGAGTATGGAAAGTTACTGGTAAAAGATGGAGCCTTACTTCACATGTCCTCATCATATGTTCTTACATATTTGTTGAATCATAGAGGTAGCCATTGGCTCCACACTGTCTGAGGCATCTTCATGAAGAGCTGGTTCTTGTCAACGGCTTATCACCACATGAATGGTCCATCAACTTGAATGTAAATTTATCGGCAGAGCGTCAGCCAGGAACACTACACATGTTTGAGATACAAATACTTAGCACATATTCACAAATTCATATACAAAGATGATAGACACATGTAAGCATTCAGCTGTCCTACCCAGGAGACCAATGACTCAGGAGTCCTACAAACAACAACCTCTTTCACTATACAACCATGATTCGCTCCCAGAGCAGGTCTGTCCCTGACTGTGAAAAAACAATATGCAATCATATAATTAAAGACTTTATCGTACTGCATACAAATGGGATGGATGAATTAAGATTGTGCAATTTCCATTCACCAGTCAGAATTCCCCATCAGGAAAAACCAGAGAATTCTCTTAGAGAGGCAAAAAGCCTTCTGCTTCCTTAGTAATGACTATACACATTGCAATTATTTCTTGTATTGTGTTCCATGATAGTTTATACCAAAGGTTGCAATTCAGTTGTACACATAGCTGAGATCATCTCCTTTGTCCTTTTTGAAAAGATTAAGCAAATATATTCTCTGGAGTAAGTCACGAAAATTCTAACAAAACATTGGTTGGTGAAATCAAAACATTTCACAGAGATGATTTCCTGCTCGATTGTCTACCTGACTCCACAGCAGGCTGATGGGCAGCCAAGAGCCAAGGAACTCTGTAAGCCAGATCCTCAGTAGGCCAGGTTTCCAGGGCTCCAGGGTCTCCCCAGCTTTTGGGACAGCTGATCATAAAGTCTGTTTTGGAGTTAGGGACACCAGGACTTCCGCCCTGCAGCCTACAATACAGACTGTGCCAGAGGCCAGGTTTCATTCCCTCGTATGGATAATTTCAGTATTTTATGTTCCAAGTCAAAATGAATCCAAATGAACTTCTTCTCCCTCCTCTAATGGTATCTCTTTACAGGGAAAGGCCCCCAGAAGGAAAGTGATCTTGATGCTTACTTATTTCAGTGAGAGTTGAAGACAGTCAGCAGCTTGCAGGATCTGACAGTTTATTATGTACAGCATGGTTCCATCTATTTGTATCTGTATATGCACACAAAATGTGTGGAAACTACAGTGTAAATATGATAGATAAACCTAAACACACTTTTTGTATTTAATAGAAGACTATTAAGATCTTTTTCTCCATCAAATTCATATGAAATTATACGATTTGGAGAGTTATTCATGAAACTTTAATGCCCTATGTTAAATCTTTTTCCTTATACAGTAGCTTCATTAAGAACTCTTTTCTATTTCCTAGTTTCTAACATTTTCTTTATTTCCTTTGGATTTTAGATCACCCATATTTTGTTGGTGTCCAGTTCCATCCAGAGTTTTCCTCAAGACCTATGAAGCCTTCACCTCCATACCTTGGTCTCTTGCTTGCAGCAACTGGGACACTCAGTGCACACTTGCAACGTGGATGTAAACTGTCTCCAAGGTAACCTTATTATTTGCTTGTTTGCCTACAGTTTTGCAGGACTATCCTTTATTGATACAGTAAATTGGGCAGGGAAGGGGGCTTTTATATTGATTTTTATTATGTTCAGAAGAAAAATCTTGGCTCATGATTGGCAGAAAATAGTTATTTGAAGAGCCACGTGTGGTATTTTTCCTCTTTCCTCAGAGACTGACAATAGTAGGATCAGAAACAATAAGTACCACAGTAATGAAATGTAAATAAGTATCCCAGCTGCCTGCAGTCAGTTCTAGGAAAATTATTTCTCAACTCACAGGAGGTGTCTTGCCCTCAACTTAAGCTGAGTTAGTGGTTATTTTACCAGGAAAAAGGTCTGCTGGGTGTTCATGCAGTTAAGTGAAGTTCATATCCTATCTGAAGGTGACTGACCATAGCAGTGACTGGGTACATGTCACCTCAAGACGGGATGCAGAGATAAAATTTCTTGATACCTTTAGAGCAAGGGGTAAACAGTGAGGTGACAAAATTTGCAGATGATGCCAAACTGCTCAAGATAGTTAAGACCAAAGCAGACTGTGAAGAGCTTCAAAAAGATCTCACCAAACTAAGTAATTGGGCAACAAAATGGCAAATGAAATGTAATGTTGATAAATGTCAAGTAATGCACATTGGAAAAATAATCCCAACTATGTATACAATATGATGAGGACTTATTTGGCTACAACTACTCATGAGAAAGATCTTGGAGTCATTGTGGATAGTTCTCTGAAAACATGCACTCAGTGCACAGTGGCAGTCAAAAAAAAAGCAAACAGAATGTTAGGAGTCATTCAAAAAGGGATAGAGAATAAGACAGAAAATATCTTATTGCCCCTATATAAAACCATGGTACGCCCTCATCTTGAAATCTGCATACAGATGTGGTCGCCTCACCTCAAAAAAGATATATTGGCATTGGAAAAAGTACAGAAAGGGGCAACAAAAATGATTAGGGGTTTGGTATGGGTCCCATATGAAGAGAAATTAAAAAGACTTGGTCTTTTTAGCTTAGAAAAGAGGAGATTAAGGGGGGATATGATAGAGGTCTATAAAATCATGACTGGTGTGGAAAAAGTAAATAAGGAAAAGTTATTTACTTGTTCCCACAATAAAAGAACTAGGGTCACCAAATAAAATTAATAGGCAACAGGTTTAACACAAACAGAATGAAGTTTTTCTTCTTGCAGCGCACTGTCAACCTGTGAAACTCCTTGCCAGAAGATGCGGTGAAGCCTAGAACTTTAACAGGGTTCAAAAAAGAGCTAGATAGATTCATGAGGTTAGGTCCATCAATGGCTATTAGCCAGGATGGGTAGGAATGGTGTCCCTAACCTCTGTTTCTCTGGAGGTGGGTGATAGGGGAGGGATCATGTGAGGATTATCTGTGGTGATCCTTCCCTCTGGGGCATCTGACATTGGCCACTGTCAGCAGACAGGATACTGGGCTCAATGGACCTTTGGTCTGACACAATATGATTGTTCTTATGTTCTTGTGTTATGTTCTTATTAAATACATTTGAAATAACGGGTTTCTTATTCCGGCTTCCTGTAAACCTCGTTGCATGACGATTAAGAAAGATGCTGGAATAGTGATTTATTTTGAAATTAGCAGTGTGGACCGCACCAAATTTTGAAATAAGCTATTTTGAAATAAGCTAAGCAATTTGCACTACTTTGTAGACATACCCAACGGGACCATGAGCAATAAGCACTATGGGTTTATAAAAAATAAATATTTCCGGAGGAAAGATTTGATTCTATAACTTGTGGATAAAGAGGGAACTTCAGATATAATATATTTGAATTTTAGTAAAGGATTTGGTACTGGGTCTTTTGAAATTTTGCTTGAAAAATGAATAGAAATTAGCTTAGATAAGAACACTGTCATGGTGACTGTAAAGCTGCTGAAGTACAGTAAACAACTTTTTTTAAAAGCAGCACCATGCAAAGATGAGAGGTGTCCTATGGGAAACCAGAGACCTGGTCTTCTCCAACTTCTGGGAGAGGGGCGTTACAATATATTAATGACATTTGCAAACAATACTAATTTAGGAAAATTTGGAAACACCAGTTAGGGCACAAAAATGATACAAAAGGATTTGGAGAGTTTAAAAACAGGAGTCATAAAGAATGAAATGAGATTCCACTTGAGAAAATGCAGAACAGAGAAGTAAGGGTATGTCTAGACTACGCTAGACTTTCAAAAGAGGATATGCAAATTCTGCGGGAATTTGCATATCTTTTTGAGCTCACTTTCAAAAGTGAAAGTAATCTAGACACGGTTTTGTCGGCGAACCCTTCCGTTTGTCGACAAGCCGCTTTTCCTTAAAAAATTAGGTTTACACGGCTTGTCAATAAATGGGGAGATTCGCCAACAAAGCTGCTTCTAGATTACTTTCACTTTCGAAAGTACCACTTTCGAAAGTGAGCTTGAAAGAAGATACTCAAATTCCTCTTTCGAAAGTCTAGCATAGTCTAGACATAGCCTAACTGTCCTCTACCAAGTTCTGAAGTATTCCATTACATTTTGGGCACTGCATTAACAAGAAGACTATTGCCAAGTTAGAGGGAGTGAGAGAAGAGAAAAGAGTTTAGCTATATGATACATAAGGAAGGGATACAATATCTGAATATGTGAGGAGTGCAAATATGAATGGGACAGAGATCTTTTCACCCTTCTAAAAATGACCCCTGAGGGGAAGCCTGCTGGGTTTTTTTTTTTTTTTTTTTTTTGGAGAGTGTCTGTCCCACAGAAGGAGCTCCTGTCTCTTGGGACTAGGTACAGCTCCCCACTCCGGGTGTTGTGAGTTCACATGTGGGGTCGTAGTACTATTCAGTATGGAGCCCTCTTAAACAGAGCCCAGACAAACTGCCAATTTTGCCTTCTTCCTTTGCTGGGCAGCCATGTGAATGGGAAGGAATTACTTAGTGGCTACAACTAGCAGTAATGGAATGAAATTAAGGAATGGAGAATGAGTCTGTCAGGAAGAGCTCTGATGACAAGATGTATCTGGCTTTGTGATAGACTCCCTAGGAAAGTGGTGGAAGCGCCTTGCTTGGGACTTTGCACACTGTAGTAGGCAATACACAAAACAGCATAAAGTAGGAAACAATCCAGCATTGGCAGGGAAAATAGTAGCGTAGGAACTGCATTGCAGAGATACAGGCCTCTGTAAGGGGAAAGTGGTGTGTCCAAGCTATGCCATAATTAACTATATCCTGGCCTGAGGGCATGGGGCTAATGGTGCCTGTTGTTAATATGATGAATATGTGGGCCTCATAACAAGGTATGACAGAGAATGCTTAGGAAGAGGGTGTGACAGACCAGGCCAGGTCTGGGCACCATTGAGGGCGTCTGGTCAGGGCGAATTGCTCAAACTCAGGGCTCCTTACAGCCCCTGACTGGATGCCGTTCCCAAAGAGGCCACAAACCAGTCACACATGAGCGCTCCAGCTGCCAATCTGGCCAGCAGGAAGCCTCACTAGCAAAACCCCTCTGACATCCCAGCTTTCCCTGTGCCACAATCAGCCCCGGGCCTGCACACAGGTGCGGGGTTTATAGAACCCAATCTCACCTACCCTGAATGGGTCTTTCCGGTCTCAAAGAACCAGCCACAAATCCCCGGTCAATTTATATTTTGGATCTTACCCACAAGATCACGCTGAGCCAATCCTTTAGAAATCTAAAGATTTATTAATAAAAGAAAGAAAAGCATGAGAGTAAGGCTGTTAATGAGAATACATTACATGCATCGAATCACCAAGTTCTCAATGCAGGCTCTCAGCAGAGATGTTACAAACTGCTATCTTAAAAGTCTCTGGCGTACATCCTATCTCAGGATGGGCCAATGAATCTTCCCGGCTCGCTGTTCCTCGCAAGGCTGCATCTGGAATCGGTAGCAGAATTGAAGGGAAGATGGAGTCTGCCTCATGGCATTTTATATCCATCCCCAGTATCTTCCAAGCTGAAGCAGGTCACATGGCCCAGTGACCTATCCCTGTGTCCCATGTCAGCAGTCATGATATTGGCTGGTTTGCCGGTCCCAGACACATTCCTCAGGTGTGTATTGGCCTCTCTGAGAGCCTTGTCCCTGGAGCCTTGCTAATTAGCATAGTCACTGACTGAACATTCCTGGCCCATTGTTCTGTCACAGACAGAGAATCTTCCAGCATCAACACAGAGTATATATTTATAACTCCACATACAGATATCACACAAGTACCTGAATAACATACATACAATCAGTAGAACATAAGCTTTCATTTGACACCTCACATGGCCCCCTTTGTACAGACTTTGGGGCAAACCCCCCCCCTTTGGGTGCAGCAGTGACCTGTCTGATCCCCTTAAAATCCAGTAATGTGACAGAGGGTGCTATGTGAAAGGTCCTGAGGTCAGGTCTTTAAGAAGCAGGGAGGTTGCTGGGAGAAACTGCCAGAGTCCCCGCAGAGAAGAAGTAGTGGGAAATCTGCTAAGAGGAAAAAAGCCACCAGGGAGAAAGCTGTGGAGGACAATGCTTAGTTTAAAGTGCAAAGAAGAACTCTGCAGAACCTGGGAATAGGGATGAAGTGCAGAGAATGCCAGAGTAACCTGAAAAGGCATCCATTTGTTTGGATGTTTATTTGAATTTTCAGCTGAAATTTTATAAAACCAGAAGGGGACTGAACTGGCTTGAGAGATGAGCCGAGGAAGCCGCAGACACTAAGGAGTGCCAGAGGGAGTGCCCTTGCAGTGACAAGTCCTGACTTTAGTGATGCTCTGGTGGTGAATACTCCCCTCCCCCCCCACCCGCCAATTATAAACTGCTGTATCAGTACAGATCAATGTTCTGTCTAGTCTAGTACCCTACCTCTACCACTGGCCAGCACCAGATGCTTCAAAGGAAGATGCAAGAGATCCTGAAAGTGGACAATTATGGGAAAACCAATAGGAGAAGTTCCTTCCTAATCCTTGTGAGTTGGGGTAGATTGACAAAGGGGACATAAGTGTTGCAACACTTACTCCTAAGTGCCCTGCAGTCTGCTAGAATTCTCAACCCTGACTTAGGCACCCAGGCTCCCTGTGTGTTAGGTGTCCAAGAAAGGAATTCTCGGAAGCCTGCAAGATGAGGCCAGGGGAGCTTAAGCTAGCTAGGAGATGTAGAGGAAACATTCTCCTGGAACAAGGTGCTTACACCCTTCATTACAAGAACCAGAGACCCTATCCCATTATAGCCAGTAGTCAGCACGCTCACCCAGCATTTGGGAGAGCCAGGTTCCAGTCCCTGCTCCAAAGAACATTTACATACTTATGCAAAGGAGAACAGCTTCAACTGAAGCATCTGAAAGAGTCCAGACTAGCCCATAGCCTAGTCATTAGGACACTCACCTGGGATCTTGGGGACCTGGATTCAAGTCCTTACTCCAGATCAGGCAGAGTTGGAATTCAGATTAGGGCCTTCTGTATTCCAGGTAAGCACCCTTGCTATTGGGTATGCTAGACATACTGTTGCACATCACAGCCAGTTTGAAAAATTCCTTGCCTACTTGCCTTCCCTAGGAATTGACTTAGCAGTGGGCTTAGTTAGTTGGTGGTTGAGTGAAGTCTGAGGGTTTTATCCTTTCTAAATGTGTTTAACCAGCTAATGTAACTGGATGTTTTCATTACCCATTGGAGAATTTAATGCTTTTCTGAGTCCTACTAGTTTCAGTAGTAGGCTATGTCTACACTACAAAGAAAAGTTGGAAAAAGATACCCAAATTGCATACCGCAATTTGTGTATTTTTTTAAGCTTTTCTTCCGAAAGAGGCTTTTCTGACATTTGGCCCATCTACGCTGGGCCAAATGTCAGAAAAAAACTCTCTTTTGGAACATCCCTTCTTTGTCGTAGAAAGAGGTTTACAGGGATACCAACAAAAATGCGTCTGCGTTTCTGGAATTTTTTTTTCCGGAAAAGCAGACGTGTTCCTTGGATGCAGCAGAAGTATCCCAGAAAAGCTCTGCAGTGTAGACATAGCCATAGTCTCTGAGTCACAGTACTTCTCAGTGGTCTTTGCTTCGGGCTGTGTCTAGCCTTGTGGAAACAATGCCATTGATTCCTAGGGTCTGAGGAGTTCTGGGCAAAATAAGATACAAAAGGATTGATTTTTCTGCTGTGTATTGGAGTGAGGGGAAACAGCCCATGGTTCCCTGATTTTCAGCTGCCCAGCCCTGGTGTAAGTTAAAGGGGGCAGCTTTAATTTCTGTCACTGACATAAGATCCTTCAGAGAACTTTCACCATTGGAGAGCAGGGCACAGTAAAACCTTGTTTTTCCATGTCCCCCCTCCCCACACACATACCTACCTTAAGAATGGAAATGTAAGAGGTACATCCTCCATAAGTTTTTCTACCAGTGGAGACTCCTAATACTCAGTGGGAATTCGGCAGGGGAATCTCCAGCTGACTTAAATTTGATCTGCACCATAGCAGATTAGGTATTGTTGGGCATTAAAAGAAAAAAGTGGCAGTACTGAGTTGTATCATTACTTTGTTTTTAGAAATCATGGTTTACATTAAATCTAAGTGCATCCTGTCTGACTTGCATAGGAAAGGCTCATCTAGTAAATGGGGACAGTTCCTCCTCCATGGCAGTGTATATTACGTACAATTTGAGGCTGAAAGGACATTTTTGGCTTGTATCCTCCCAATCCATTCTGAGACTTATGTCTGTTACTATGACATCATATCCTGCTCCCATTTTATTCACTGATTATAAACTATATCCTTCTCTCTCCAAGCCTTTTATTCAACAACTTCTTAATATTATCAGTTAGATTTAACTACATCTCACAGACAAAGCTGCAGTGAAATAAGTGTTTCACTCTGTGCTGAATATTTAGTAAAGATCATGCATTTTTAATTTAATATTTACATCTCTTAGCCCACGGATTACCAAAAATTGAATCATTTCCTTAAAAATAAATGTTTAAATCAGCATGGGAAGTTTTAGTATTAAACATACTGTACCTGCTTAGGACTCAGTTATTGGTTACTATGCATCTGCCATTGCTTCATCAAATTAGGTTACCTCTTCCTCCTACAGGGAATAAAATTGCCATAGCAATTGAATTCAGCTTATTCACCTCTCCAGAGATGGGCTTTTTCTCAATTATATATTAAAAAGATATAAAGCTCTGAAGCTGTCTGTCAAAAAAATTACTTTTTCTGTACGTAAGGAGCACTGCCCGTTTGAATGCTAATCAGAATTTTCCAACCCATACTAATGGGGCATATTACTACTACTACTTATTGTTTGTATTTCTTAATAAAAATGTTAAGAAACAACAAATGGTCTGGCTTGGCTGCCCCCTGAAGCTTAAAAACATTAACAGCGGACAGCTCAATGATAGTGGGTGGCCAGCAAGAAACATAGGTTTAGGCATGATTTTAACTCCCTGTCCCTGTAGGAGCTGATACACATTAGTGGAATCGCACACTGCAACTCACATTCATGCCCCATCACCACATCAGATGATTTCCATAGTAACACAGACGAAATCCTCTCCTCTTAGCTGCGCCTAGGCACTACATTGATATATGATGGTGTACAAAAGGAAAAGAGAGGTACAGTAACTAGTGACTAAACAGATGGTGACACCCCGAGTGCTAAATGTAGATTAATTTGATGCTAATGGAACTCTTGTTTGAGTGCTGGGAGAGGAGTATGAGGCTGGATGCAGCTGTATAAAAGTCCCTGTAAAAGCCTGCTCCTACATAAGAATGTTTCTGCTTGCTACAGTGTGGGACTATCTGTCTCCCAGCTCTTGCCCCAAGTGATATATCATTTTATTACAATTCATTCATGATTTTATTAAAAGTCAAAGGCTACATCTAAACTGCAATGTTATTTCGGGATACTGGAGGTATACCGAAATAGCTATTCTGCATCTTTTGAGTGTGCCCGTTATTTCGAAATATAACGGGTTTGCTATTCCAACATCCCTGTAAACCTCATTTCACGAGGCATAAAGGGCATTCTGGAATAGCTGGGTATTTTGAAATTTGGCACCTTGTAGACAGTGCCAAATTATGAAATAAGCTATTTCAAAATAAGATACGCAGTTTGCATAGCTCAAATTGCATATCTTATTTCAAACTACAGTGCAGTGTAGATGCAGCCGAATTTTGCCGTAAATAATACTCCTGCTCAGTCAATCCCAAAAGATAATTTGAGTCTTAACATTCACATCCAGCAGGCAGGATAAGATGGAGTAGTTAAATATAACACGGATGTGTTAGTGTCAAAAGGGCTCTGAGGAAACGTTCTTTTGCAAAGCTAATAGCATCATTTCATTCCAAGAAGTCTATACTTTTTAAACAATTACTTAAAGCCATAAAAGGCCTGATCCAACTCTCTTAAATCCATTAAAATGTTTTCTTTAACTCTATGGGAGTTAAATTGGGGCCAAAGTGTCTGAGAGAGTCTTCACCATTATTATTTCCAAGGCTCAATGGGTCTGCTCTGAGAGCTGGAGTTTGACAAGATAGAGAGACACTATATGCTCTTCCATTTTCTCTTGACCTTGCCCTCTCGCTATGGATGCGCAGAGGAGGGTGGCACAGAAGCCACTACAGCGACCTTTTACCACCTGACTATTCCCCTGTGTTGTGGGAATCTGGTGTTGCCAAACCAACACAAATCAACTGAAGCAGTGGTTCAGGATCTTGCTCAGTTCAGGACACACAAGCTGAAAGAAAACCCACAGAAAGAAATGAAGACAGTTTGGGGGTTTTTCCAGTGAGGGATCACTCTCAGTGGACAAAAGCTTCTTAACAGAAAAACCAAGAAAGAAATAAGATACTTTTCCACCATTTTCTTAGCCACTACACTTCAATGAGTTTTATATAATGTATTTAGTACTAGCCACCCCCTAGCACAAAATAGCTATTTAATCTTTATGTGTAATATCTGTGCAGCATATCAATGCAATTTGAAGGAAATACATGTTTGTTCCTGTTGGATAATACAACTCTGAGACTCCTCAGATTTTTTCCAGTATAATACATTTCATATTATAATAAATCTTATAAACTTGACATGGATATTGGTTTGCAATGTAAGCAGAAGCTGCCTGGAAATTTTTAACTTTTATGAAGCAAGACAAAAGATCTTCAGCTTTTTTTAAATTAAAGGTATATATTCTGGATGGAAAAACACAAAGATGGGGCAAGTTTCTTCAAACTAATAAAAATTCCAATATTTGTAAGGGCTAATAGAAAACTTAAAGGCTATTTGTTTAATTGGTGTTAACACAACATGGAAAAACACTGCAATTAACGAATGTACTTGAAATTTTTCTGTATAATGCTCTATTAAACACATAACTGTTTTAATAATACAGAATTTTTATTCCATGCTTCCTTGGGCACATTCAGAAAGAAGTAAGTATAGTGGCAATGATGCTCTGATGAAACTGCGTGTGTCTGTGTGCATTTGGCATGCTTGATCATGTTGTTAGCAACATTTTCCTTCACAATAGCTGGTGCATGTTGGTAATAGTTTCCCACATATTAAAATCCTCACATTGTTCATGTAGTTAGTCCTATGTGACCCACTGTTTTAACATGGTTAATCAGTCACATATACATAACACAAAATAAATACAGAAAGCTATACGTTAAGACCTAGTAAATGTGAAAGCAACCGAGGGTCGGTCCACACTTAAAACATATACCAGCATAGCTATAGCTCTCAAGAATATGAAAAAATAAAACCTCTAGCGACGGAGCAATTCTGACAAAGTCCCCATTGTAGCTGCAGCGATGCTGAAAAAAGAATGCTTCCGTCAGCATATCTAATGTCCTTCAGTGTTCCTACCTCAGCAGAGGAACTCATTCTGACCACATTCTCTGTCTTCCAGGAACATAATTAATTACATTGTTGCAGATTTCCCCTAGCAGTGAAAGGCTGAAATTAAATCAGACAACTTTGCTATCATAAACACCTATCCTACTCGTCTACAATTTTTGTGTTTTAATTAGGCCACGAGTATAACATGAACAAGATGAGATTAAGGTCAAATCCAGCACCCTGCAAATTTGCCAACTGGCAAATGGAGTTTACCTCCATTGAGCCCTCAGCAAAATGTATAGCAGTTTAATGGCTTTTCTCAATTACCTGAACTGCAGTCCAACGAGGTTGTCAGTCAGCTCACCAGCTCACTACCTGTCAGAGGAGACCACAGATTCTTTGCTCTTTCACCACACCACAGTGATCTCAGGGTGCTAAAGCAGCTGGGGGGGGGGGGGGGCGGGGCACACCAAAGCAGAGGGCCAAGGATCCACCCGGAACATGATCTTGGGCATACAGAAAGCTGTGATAGTGTGATAGAGACTATGAGTTTGCCAATCCAGGTACCCATCCTCTACAATAGGCTGGGCAAGGAGCCCATCTGAGCTCTTCTGAAGAGATTGCAGTCTGTTTGAGCATGACTGCTGTGGCCTGTTTGATGTTCCTTCAGCTGATCACTGCTGCTTTGAATTCTTCACCATCACTACTTCCTTGTTCTGTTCACTGATAAAATGATCACTAGCACACTAGCTTGTATCTGACAGTAAACAAATGTATCTTTATAGGAAACAGGAGATGAAAGGGAAAGCTGTTAACAGTGTTGGGGTGCGTTGGTAATGATCTTGTTTTGAGGATGTGATTGTGAAATAGCAGAATTTTAATTTAAATCTAAATTAAGATTTTGGTCAAGACAAATACATACAAATGGGCCTAGTTAGAAAATGAAAATCCTCTCCCATGAAAAACATGTCCACACTGCAATAAAAGACCCCCAGCATGGCTGTGGCTGGACTGGACTTGCGCTTGCAAGACTTCAGCTGCAAGGCTATAAAATGGCAGTGCTTTGAGACCCCACAAAAGGGGAGGATCTGAGAGCATGGGCTCCACCCTAAGCAGTCTGCTCTGCTATGTTTAGCTCCATAGCATGAGCCCTGCAAGGCTGAGTCACTTGACCTGGGCGCTCTCACTCACTGATGTGCCTTTTTTTTTTTTGCTTTTTTGCTTCCCCTCATCTATGAGGCCAGAGAGGTACTCTGGGGTACTCTGTCTCTTCAGCCCCAGAGCTAGGAGGAGGCAGGAAGGCTGAGTGCCTGGACGCTCTTCCTCCCTGCTGCTTGAGGGGAAGGCAGGCAGGTGGGAGAGCCAAGAAGGAAGATTCTGGATGCTCAGCCGTGTCAGTCCTTGGGAAGGCTTTTGTCAGTTTGACCTTCTAGGAGGCAACTGAGAAGCCATCATTTTGATATGCCTGACAGAAAATCAAATTTTTTTTTTGCTATATTGAAATTTCTCATGGATAATTTTGATTTTGTGAAAAGGGTACTTTTGTTGGAACATCATTCAATGAAAAATTCCCATTCCTCTCTACTCTAAATGTTTCTCAGTGTGAAAACAAATGTAACATGCTTTGAACCATTTCTTTGTGCTTTCTGCTGTAAATTAGAACATTTCTTTTCTAGTTTTGTGCTGAAAACTTGGTACTCTCAGTGACATCAGTGGTGGCTGCAGTCACTCAGCCCTCTTCAGCATCAAGCTGTTATGTGTTAAGACATGGTACCAAACAAAAGAATATTATGTCGTCCTTATGGCATACTGGGTCTCATCAGTTAGTTAGGCCTCAGTTTAGAAAAGCACTTACGTATGTGCTTAAATCCCATTGAGGAAACACACTACAATGGCATTAAAGACAAGCCTGCGCGTATGTGCTTTCCTGGTTAGGAAGGCTTAGTGCCTTAGTGTGGGTCATTGTGGTTGGGGGGCTTTAGACAAAGAAATTGTTTCTTCTGCACCACTCTCACCATCTGTTCCTTCTTGCTAGTGATAGCTACAGTGACCTCAGTGATGACAGTTCTCCAGAAAAACAACCTTCTGATTCAGAAACAAGCTGAGCCCCTTGCACGAAGAGCAGAGAATTGGAGAATGCAACTGAGGTAAATTGGGTTGTTTTAATACTTCTTTACAACCTTTATTTCTTTCTGACTTACTGCAAGAAACAGATTTATCTCAGTTCTCCTTCTTGCTCCAAGTCCCCTCTGAGAGCTTATCTTTTTTCCCTCACCCACAGCATTTTTTCCCCGTCTGTTGCTTAGCTTTGTAATTGTATTACTAAGGGCTGCAGTGTGTTTTGGGCGCAGTTTGTGTGAAAGATACCATACAAAATCAAGTTGTGTTAGTGTTTGAAAGGCTATTTTATAATTGTACTTTTGTAATTTTTTGCAGAAATTGTTTTCTTTAATTGCTTGTTACTTTAGTATGCAACTCTAAATTAGTTTGATTTTACCATGTCATCTTGATTTTGGTTTTGCTCCTCTGAACCATTTCTTTGTGCTTTATTTTCTGCTGTCATATTTCTACCAGAGATGGACAGTCGGCCTTAGGACAGTGCAGGGACTTCATGACAGATCTTGGGGTTCATCTAGTGTAGGGATGGGGATTCAGAAAGCTAATATTTTAAAATTGGTCCTTTGGTGGCTAATATACTTTGCTAAAGTCCTGTTACTTCTAGTTGTTTGCTTTTTAAACTGTAACAGTGAGGCTCTCCACAGTTATCTGAATTTGTATTTCCTCTGAGGCATTTGACCTGCGAATTTACTTTAACCATTGTGACTTAAGCTATGCAAAGCCTTCAAGATCGTGGCCAGCGTGAGAGTCTTTTTCATCCCTTCATTCTGAACCACTATGTGGTATTCTTGAATATTGTGATATGCAGTTCTTAAGTTTCCATTTTCCCAGTTTAATCCTCTCCTTCACATGACATAACTAGTTAGCACCTGACTGCTGGGCCAGATTGGTGAGGAAGGCTGCATATAAATATGATAGACTGAGGCTTGGGAGATGTGAGTTCTGCTCTTAGCTCAATCACATATTCCTTCTGTGACCTTGAGCAAGTCACTTGGAGTGGTACTCAGAAGGTAGAATTAGGTGCCCAGGCCCAAGGTTTAGATACAGATGCAAACCACAAAGCTGCTGCCCAACCTTGCAGGTACCTGAAGACCCTCAAGCCCACGTTCCCACCACTAATGTCCCCAACTGCCTAAATTTCATCAGCTGAGCATGTTCATAATTGTGTAAGTCCTGGTATCACTTGGGGCCTGACACACTTACGCCTCAGAAGGATTAATGAACTTCTGTCTTGCCTGCAGAGTGTGAGTGCAAATAAACACACACAAAACAGGAGGAGGTAGTAGTGTGTCCCCCTTACAACTTTTAATCCAGTAGTTAAACAACCTACACAGGTTCAGTTCCTACTTCTGAAGAAGGGATTTGAACTTAGGTTGTCTACCTCCCAGAGAGGTGTCCTAGCCAGTGGGCTATAGCTTATGCCTGGATAGCTGTTTCTCCGTCTCTCCTGTTGAAACTCTTCCACTGTGCCTAATTAAATAGGTGTAGGCAGACTGAAATCTGGGTCGCCCACATCCCACGTGAGTGGCCTAAATATTCAGCGGGTTATAGTTATTACTCTGTCTTTGGCCTAATGCATATTTAAGTATTAATATACAGTGGAACAGCATCACCAGGAGAGACTGAGAGCACCCTGCCCCCAAAATGTCCTAACACTCAGTAGCTCAGGGCCCCTCCTGAAAGGCAGGCTCATGTTCAAATCCTTTTGCCACATCAGGCAGAGGGCGGAATTGCATCTGGGTTTCCCCATTCTGGGCATGTTCTCTAACCAATTGGATAAAAGTTGTAAAATGGGTGGTGCCTGCGGGTGTCCTCATTTTTCTTGAAAACAGCTGATGGAGCTTAGGCAGCTAACTATAGCAAAGCATTCACAACTGTGAACCTTGAGTCAAGATGGACATTACCTAACTCCTGAAAGGTGCATGGCTTAAACCTGTTCCTTTGTTGGCTAGCTTAAACAGCAACCTGCTCAGCATGATGGCTTTTGTGAATTCCATTCTTAGGTGCCAACACCCACAACATGCATGGCATAGAGAGCCTGGGCACCTAATTCAGGGCTGTGAATTCCACTCCATGACAGGTGCTTATGCCCCACTTGTGAATCCCACCTTTCATCTGCCTCAGTTCCCCATCTGTAAAATGGAGATAATGACACTTCCCTACCTCAGATGGCTGGTGAGACTTAATGTATAGGAGGTTCTCATATGTGATGGGGATGAGCATCTTAAAAAAGTCAGTAAAGAAATAAAACACTTCTCACCCTGCCTTTTGATCAGCCTGCAAGAGTATGACTATATGTGTGTCTATAACTGACACCACATTTATGAGATCCACTTTAGCTTTGACTATGGGTTTCACAACAGAGCGCATGAGGGCAAATCCTAACATGCCATTAATTTAGTTTCAGTTGCTGCACAGAGCTGTGACTCTTCAGATGCAGATTGGTTGCATAAATGTATTTCTGTGATGCTTTATGCTATTTTACCAGCAGGGTTTCCAACTGAAGAATCTACATTTTTCTTTTGATGTTTCACAAGCAGGTGCTAATTACATTCTGTAGAATTACATTAGATGAGCAAATAGCACACAGCTTATTACAATATTAAGATTTTTAAAAGAGGCATGATTTTTGTTAATCAAAGGTGGATACACATGTAGACTATATTTGCTTTGGTTCACTAATACTCTGTTGAATCTTTACCCACTTGGAGTATCTACTGTAAAATTATGTTTAAGTTGATCATCATATCCACTGGGTACTTGTACATTAAAGGATTGCTAACTATAAAAATGCTAAATGGATCTGCAGTGCAGGCTTGTACATACACTAATTCTTCTCTCTTTCTTTTTTTAGAAAGACAAAACAAAATCGAATGGAAGGAAATTCACATGTTAATTGGTTGCATCATTTTTGTACAGTTTTGCTTTTCCATACATGATATAAATAGCTTACAATATAGACTTTAAAGCAATTACAGAGTTTTAACTTCCTAACAGAAGCATTTCTCTCCCTGCTGTGGCTGCAAGTGGTATTTCAGTTATCATTTTCCAGATGATGCCCTGTACAGAAGTAGTTCTCAAGCTAAATACTGGACAAAGGACCATCAAATTTTTGCTGTCTGTCACAATAATTTTTCTTGTCCTATGATTTTTGAATGATCATAGATGACTCTGCCTTAGTTCTTTATATGTAGCAATCTTGATGTGCAGGAAGATTTGGTATTATTTTTAAAATAAAATAAAATGCTGGAAAAATGCTGTAGCATTAGAACAGAAAAACGTATTTTGTGTGTGCAGGCAGTGTGTGTGTTCAAAGGTGGGAATTAAATAAAAACAGTTGACCTTATATGCGAGCAGTGGAGAATAATTTCAGTGTTAAGCTTGTTGAATAGATGTTTATTCCTTTGCTATAAACATGCAAATAAGGGATTATGTTGATCTGTTGTTTTCACAGTTTCGATGTTGAATATGCATGTCTTTTCATTTTGTTTCTACACATTCAATGTCACCATGCAACTTCTACAATTTGTCTGCTTCTTGCTTTCACCTGAACAGTAGTATTTTTGAAAAGCTGATAATACTGAACATAATGTTAATCTACTGAATTCTAAATGGGATTGTGGAACGTTTGAATTTATTAGATGCCTAAGAGTATTGAAACAAATGGATACACAATAAAATGTAATCTAGTCAGCTGTAAGCTAAACAGAATTTAAGAGGGGCAGAGCCTAAAGTCCATCTGAATTGCACATAGCATATGTCTGGAAATGGGTACAAAGATGGATTAAAACTCATCGTCATACTCTTATGACTTGGGGGCCCCTCTACACAAAGCTTGTCTCCCTGCACCCCTTTAGAATAGCCTCTGGGCTATTCTAATTTATGGCAGATTTGAACACTGCAGAGCTACTGAAACTGCAGCCAGTAATCACTCCCTAATGGGGGTGGGTCTTGGCCATACTCTACCTTCTACCTACTATCTGAGGAGCTCAAGGGCAACAGATGATCCACAGGTGAGTCCAAGGTTATTTAGGATGTCTCTAGGATCAGATTCCACCAGCTGTGTGACCATCCAAGGATCTGGCCCAGAATGTGGATTAGCACCCTAAAACTAGCATAACCCCAATGTCTAAAATAACCTTTTTTTAAAAAGTTCTAAAATTAAGTCCTCAAGCTTTGCATTTTAATTTTATGAATTAATAATTATTTTTTACCCTGGTACACTGGCAAGTGACATCCTGTGCCTGGAAAGTAATCTACAAAAAGTGATTTGCCTCTTAAATAACTTTGTAATATTTAATTTTTAAGTACGAGGGGTTTTTAATTTTCATTTTCTTAAAATTGCTTTAGAAAAGCCCAGTTTCTGCAACCAACATATTTGTTCAGTAAGACAAACCGGGATGATAAAATAAGATCCTAATATGTGATTGTTTTGGAGTGGTTTGTAGATGTATGCCTTGGAAATAACAGGTATTGTCGGAATTGATATTGCTACATGTGTCTGTGATCTAGAACATGTTGCATTTTTAAGACTGTCTGTAACTTTTAAATGTATGTTCAAATGCATTAAATTATATTAGAGAAAATGTTTGTAGTCTGTTGTATTATGTCCAGAATATAGCTCACACTGTTTCCTGTGACAGCCCTGAGATAGGCAATATGCAAAGAGTCTTCCTCAATGCAGTATGGGCTATCAATGCAGTCATATCCTGACAATCTATCCTCATTCATTAAAAAAAATTACTCATGACAATACCTCAGTAGCTAGTTCCCCCACTCAGAAAAGTGGGAGAATACCTGAGGCACAGAGACGTTATGATTTGTTTTAAAAAAAAAGTTGAAGCTGAGACTAGCATCTGGATTGCCTAGCTCCCTCAATCTGTCTCCTCCCTCTCCAGACTGTACTGGGGAGCTGGCTCCAGGAATCTACATCCTGGAGGCCTACCCCACCACCTCCAGGAGGAGTCTCTCCCTTGCCAACAGCAGCAGCAGAACATGTCCAAGGGTGTCTTTTAAAGGACCCTACTTTTTAGAAAGAGCCACAGAATGGGGAAATGGGCTTCATGATGTACAGCAGCAGCCTCCTCCAATTTAACTGTCCTGCTGGTATTCTGTCACAGAGAATTATCCTGAAGCCAAGGTCCCATGTTCTGTATATATTCCTCAGGAACTTCTCCAGGATTGACAAGCCTCCTGACCCCATACAGGAAAGACATCTTCCTGTCTGTCCCTTGATGCTCACCTACGTTCACATTCTCTGCCTTCTTCCAGCTCATCTCTTTCACTCAATCCACAGAGACTTGTGTTGTCATCCACTGGGCGTATACTTCTTTTGGAAATAATCTGATTTCACAGATGGTTTCATGAAGTTGAAACAAGCTAGATAATACACACCACTTGTAAATGCAATGGAACCCTTTAAACCAAGAAGACGTGCTCATAACCTACGTACTATACCCCTGTCCTCCCTTCCTCCCTAACCTCATAGATTCTAAGGCCAGAAGGGACCATTGTGATCATCTAGTCTGTCCTCCTGTATAACACAAGCCATGGAGCTTCACCAGAATAATTGTGAAAGCCTATCTTTTGGAAACATATTTCATCTTGATTTAAAATTTGTCCAAAAAGGGGAATCCACCATGCCTCATGCTTCGTAAGCACTTGTACATCCATATCTGAAAGTAGATGGTAAAATTTTCAGGTAGGGACCATTTCTTGCATATATTCAGGGAGACATGTATCACATTTTTGAGCATCTTAAAAATAACCATCTCATTAACATGCAAGTGCATATTGCAAACAGAGGAATTAAATACTCCCTACTAAATTATATTTAACTTTCTTTCACCTATTTTCTTCTACCCAGTGTGATATCTGTAAAGATTAATATATTACAGCATAGACTAATGCAAATGATTAAATCCACTGGGTCAAATTCATATCATGGTATATCCACAAGACATTTTCTTTAACACCTACTGTCTCTGAAAATATGTACCATTTTTTAAACCATCCAATTTCTGAATGCATCCGGTATTTCAAATTGATGTATGTTACCTATATCTCATCCATCTCTTTTGGGCCAGATGACAGGCATATCCTCAAGGAAAGAGAAGGGAAACATACTTTTGAGAATCCAAATTGTACACTAGATTGATCCATAAATTGCTGCAAATGCAGAGACTTTGAGTCAGAAGAAATTGACTCTTGTGCTTCTTCAGCCTTTATATATGGCTGGACCTAGTTTGTTAGTCTATCCTTTTGAGAAGAAAGGTGAGTGATTATTAACGAAACATTCTATTGCTGTATTTTCAGACTGACCATCCCATTCCAAGAGGGAGAAGGAGAGTGTATTTTATTTCCATTTTTATGTTCATATTCAATTCAACATTTTCTTTCAATGAAACATTGATCTCTGTGGCAAGATGGAGAAGTCAGAAAGACATGCTTATAGGAGAGTTGCTTATCTGATTTGCATTTTAGTAAAAGATCATTTCAGATCTTGCAGGGGGTTACTGTGAAGCAAAACAATTTGTTTAAAGTATCTGTCATAGATACAGAAAGGGGTTTCGTTATTGATTGAACTCTGAAGCCCTGCTCCTTCCAGGTTGTGGTATTTGAGTTCATATATACTGGAGCTCTGAACTGGAGAGCAGGCCAGCTAATGAGCTAAGTCGTGTCTTGTTTAACTTATCCATTTAAGCATTTACCAGCAATTTGCCACTTGGTTGCATCTCTGTTGCGTCTTTATAGAACAGGTCTAAACTATTTCCTCTCCAGCTTTATTGTCTAAAACACTTCGCATGAAAAAGACACAGCATAATAACTTGAAAGCAAACAACTTTCAGGCCTGTTTTGTGTATTGCCAAGTGCCTCCTGAGAGCTGCTGAGCTCCTCAGCTCCTACTGAAGTCAGCTGAAGCTTGAGGATGGTGAGCATCTTGTGTTTTCATCCAAGGGGCGTATACTTCTTTGGGAAATAATTTGATTTCACAGCTGGCCTCATAAAGTTAAAGCAAGCTAAACGGTGTGATATAGCACCCAGTACATCTGGCATAATAAACAATACACAGTGTAGGGCTGTAAAATAAGCTTTTGGGTAAGGAAGGTGACTCTGACAAAATCTGAACAATACGAGGCACCCATTTTTCTCCATAATTATTTTGAATTACAGTGAAACTGGGCTCAGATGCTAGTTCACCAATCTGACAGGTAAAGCAAATATAAATTGAACATAGGCAGTAAACTTGTGGCCAACACTGAATGGCTGTGAAAGTATAAAGAAGAATTAGAAAGTTTTTGATAGATATAAGAAAACCTTCAGTGAACTCCTGCCTCCACTGAAGTAGATAAGAGTTGCCCTGTTAACTTCAGTGAAGCCACGATTTTACTCCTTGTTTACATACCACACTTAGGAGATGTCTACGTGGCAATCGGGATGTGATTGTGGCACACACAGGCATACCCAACCTAGCTCAGGCACCAATAACAGTGAAGCAGCACAGACTATCCTAGTATCCTAGGGCCCTAAGTATATACTCAGGTAACTATCCCACATAGAAGCCCATGCTTCTGTGGCTTCACAGCCATCAGTGCTGGCACAAGCTAGAATGAAGCTAGCTCCCCTGCCTACACAGACAGCAATCACACCTCTTCTTTCAGTGCAGACATCGCCTTATTTCAGTTACCAGAGTGGAGACATAATCTTGGGCTAGTGTAAGTCCTGGGAACAGACTGAGCTTCGTAACTGATGGAGTGGCAAAAAGGCGAGTTTGCCTGGAGACTGAGGGGTTGTGCCAAGCCAGCTGCCGTTCATGGAAAGCCTCCCATTGAAGTCAAAGGGATTTGGATCAGGCCCTAAAAGAACACAAGAATGGTCATACTGGATCAGACCAAAGGTTCATCTAACCTAGTATCCTGTCTGCCAACAGTGGCCAATGCCAGGTGCCCCAGGGGGAGTGAACAGAACAGGGAATCATCAAGTGATCTTTCCCCCGTCACCCATTTCTAGCTTCTTGCAAACAGAGGCTAGAGACTCCATTCCACCCATCCTGGCTAATAGCCATTGAGGGACCTAACCTCCATGAATCTATCTAGCTCTATTTTTAACTAGGTAATTTGAACTAGGTAAGGGCTCCTTTCTAGATTTACAGTTCATTGCTAGAGATCTCTGTGTAGACAAAGTGGGTCAAATCCTGCACTGACTTGCATCTTGTGCCGCTTGACTAAAGCCCATGGGGCTTGCGTTGGATATGCAGTAAGTCAAAACAGAATTTGCTCTATGAAGAGAGCAACACTGAATAGGAATGACTTGTGGATATACTTAGTACAGTGGTTCCCAAACTGTGTCCAGGCTCACATGCTACTGAATCTCCTCCTGGGCTCTCTTCCATGTGCCCAGGATTTTAACTGCAAGGAAGAAACCTGAGGTTTTGAAAAGCAGCATGGAATGCACAGGAGAATCCAGGCTAGCTGTCCCCACTGGTGGGCATTCCCATATGAAAGGAGGAGGGGAAACAAAAGGTCAGGAGAGAAAGGAGTGAGGCAGTACTTCCAGAGCAACAGGAACATAGGGGGTACCTGTGGAGTCAGGGTGAGGAGAGTCAAGCAGCAGGGAAGTGTGTGCTGGGGCAGAAAGTGGAAGAACTTATACCTTCCTAACCTAAGTATTGTGTGGAAACAATGTTGTTGCCACGGGGATATTATCAGATCACAGATGGGAGAGGAGGCATGTGCAAAACACTCTCTCCATTACGATGTGGCCAGTGCTCTGACAAAAGTTAGGGGAACCCTGGTGTAACTGGACCTATCCAATCTGGCCCACCCGCTGCCTCGGTTTCTCATCATCTCTGAGGAGTCTGTTGCCATTAGTGCAGCTCAGTTGCAGATAGGACTAAGTTACATAAAAGCCCCCGGCTTCCAGAATAGCAGCCCAGTTCAAACAAATGTTAAAAGTTCTTCGCGCCTAATCTCAAAGGCCACAGCCCTTCCTCCATCTTCTCTTCCAATGTGAAACCTTCCTTTGGGCTCTCTCGCCATTCAGACTGCCCCTAAGTAGCAGGGTGGCTGCACCTCCCTGCACAGAGTGGCAGCATAGGCAAAACACTTGCCCAGCATCTTCTGTGACGTGACTGGGGACTCTTAATAAAAGATTCATCCAAAATAAGGAAAAAAGACTCTACACAAGGGACTGGGGTAATTTCTTTGTATTTATTCAGAGACTTTCTTCACAAACATCTAGCCCTTATCCGAAGCCAGCTCGACTATTCCCTCCATTTGAAGTTAATTCTCAGGAGTAGTTCTAAAGGTACTGAATTTTCAGTCTCTTTACTGAGTCTATAACAGTTTTAAATCCATTTTTTAATGCCAATTCATGTTTATGGAACTTATCCAACACAAAAACTCTCCCACTGATGGAAGAATTAATTCAACACAGCTGTTCCTTATGTTCTTGCACAAGTAGATCATCTCTGATATAAACACTGTCTGGTTTCTTAAGATTAAAGCATTGCACGCCTACTAAGTAGTGAACCACAAACTGCACTATTGATTGTTTAAATGGCTCTGTTAAAATGGCTCAAATCCTGCAGAAGCAAACGGCAAAATTCTCTGCCCAGCCAGACGGAATAAAGTTTGTTGAGCAAAACTCAAGTTGCCTTGCCACATACCTTTGTACTTGTGCTTTTCAGTATTGTTTGTGCATGTGGTGCTTTATCTTGGAATACATTCTCAGTGCAGTGTAGGAGACTGATTGCCTTGTCAGTCCCTGCTTACATCCTTTCACACCTTTGGAATCATGTCCTAGAAAAATAGTTCTCCCGGCACTGTAAACAACACTCTGTGCTGCAGGAGTTCAATTGTGAGGTTAGATTTCTGCCATTTGTACCTGAACGGGCTGCACTGGAAGGGCAATTACAGGAAAATTGTTTGGACAACGTAAGAACTGACTCAAATATTGGCCCAAAACTTGATTCAAACCCATGCCGAACCTTTTCATACATGTTAAGGTGATTGTCTAGTCTGACCAGCTGTATACCACAAGCCAAAGAACCTCACCCGATAACTCCTGCAGGACTTCTAGGAGTAACTTAGAAGTTAAAACTGTCCAGTCTCAAACTCTTCAGTTTGAGTGATAGTGAGGTAGTTCTGCTGCTCATTTGAACATGGTGGGTTCTACACTGAGAACTAAACTAAATGTTTAGGGGGGTTGAGTTCCAATGTTTTCAAGGCATGGACAGCTGACCTCATTTCCCCTGTTTTGTCTTTACCACCCAGATTGCTCTTTTAACTATATGTGCGCTGCTGGCAGGACTGTCTTCAAACCCATCGTTTACCTTCAGGTAAGCAGATAAGCTACTGTCAAGCAGCAGGAACAAGAAACATTCCTTGCAGTGACCTAGGATATGAGGTGAAGTTTTTAGAGGGGTATTTCTCTTTAATAGCTGGAGCTCGCAGCACCACTTCTGTCCTGGCAGTGTCCCTGCTTGTTCATTATGAGGTGTGCCAAATTGTGTATTTGTAGAGTAAGGCATTCGTTCTTGCATGCCATAAAAAAGATGGAAAAAAGTTCTTTCTTGCCACAGAAGGCTGGACTAGAGGGAATGGGTTCAAATTACAACAGAGGAGATTTAGATTAAACCTTAGGAAAAACAGTGGGCAATGGAACAGATTGCCTTGGAGGTATGTGGAAGATCCTTCACCTGAAGTTTTTCAAAAGAAGACTGGTCTTAGATGGTTTAGACACAACAAATCCTGCATATCTCTTCTAAGCCTATGATTAGCTGATAAATGATTAATTTCTGGCTCACATAAGCATATGTTTGGTTACATTTATCTGTGGTTATTATCAAGTCTGAGCTGGCCAGCATTTGGCATAGCCACAGAAAGTGATTCTTGTGCGAAGGTACAAATCTGACTGAGTCAGTTTCCCTGGCAATGAAACGGGTGTATTTTTGTTTGTCTGTTCACAGGCTGGATTTTGGGGATCTGTGAAGGGGAGGTGTCTCCTTCCTCCTGCATGAAATGTAAAGCCCAACTTAGAGCATTTCCTGTGCAGTGGAGGCAGAGTAGGCCCTGAGGAACTTCTCCTATGTGGATTGTCCAGTTCCCCCATCTCCCCACACCCAGGATGCACTGGCATGGTACATCACTACTTCTGCTGTCAGGCTGAAACAAACTCCACAGCATGGCTTGCCAGCAGCTCCCCAGCCAATGAGGAGGTAGCAGTTTGTTTCTGTCATGTCATCCAGCCAGTTGCTGATGTGTTTTAGATAAATTGAAATGCAGAGACTGGGGATGCTGACACATGTCTCCGCTTCAATGGCATCCCGTTAAGTTTTGGTTCTTCATCTCGCAGCTCACAATACTGGACAGGAGAGGAGCGGGTGCTTGCAGACACTGGAGGCAGGCATGCCAATTCAATTACTCCCTCCAGGGGTGATGGGAGGAGAGCAATAGACGGTACTGTTGCTCACAATAACATTCATTCTTGAACAGCTTTCACCCTGCAAAATCTCTGGCTTGGTCAGGGCAGCACAGCCTGGAGAGCAGTGGCCTCTAACTCTACCTGGGAAACCTTGCTCACCTCGACCCTGTAGAATTTGCATGGAAAAACTTCTGGAGACTCTTGGGGAGGAGCCAAGTAGCAGATTCTACTACTTAGCTGGTGCTCTCCCCCAGAGTTGTCTGAGCATTTCTTCTTCATGCTTTGCACCTTGCAGACAGCGCTGGGTTGGGCTAAAGTTGATAAATTTAATTGTTTGGTATTTTCAGTGCAGAGATCCTAGTCAGTAGTGGGGGGAATGCTTCTCTGAGTGCTTGTCCACAGACATTCCACTCTTGGCCAGTAAGTGTCTATTGGGGTCACATGGGTGCCCTGAGTGTCCTCATGCTTCCATACTGAGGGTGTGAAGGGCACAGTAAGTGCAGCCACCCCTCATTTCAGATGCACTGCCTATGGCTGTGAGACAGACCTCCTCAGTGTCTACATGGCAGTACAATCCCTGTAGTGAGGTGTGTGTGTTAGGTAGACCTAGTTAACACAATTGCCCGTTGGACATGCTTTGATAGTTGTTTTAACACCTTTTGTAAGTTTTACTTTCTTTATTTTGATTTTTCTCATTGGGGTCTTCCCAGTACCAAGCATTAGGGATGTTCCATCCTAAATCACCTCATATAAAGTACTGCCCTTTCTGCAAGGTAGCAATTTCATTTAATGATGGACACACCAGATGCTTTTTTTTCTTTTTCTAGAGGAGCCTAGATCCCCAACAAATGCTCAGCGAACAAGTCTTTTTTTAAAGGCTTTTGCAGATTAGGGAGGTGTGCCTTAAAATGTTTTTGCTGGACCGCTTCCTGGTCTCCAACCCAGGCAGGGCAGGGCAAGGCTGCACAAGTTCTATTTCAATCCAGAAGTTCCCCTCTGAGTGCCAGATTCACTAACTCTCAAGAAGCTTCTTTTTCTAAAATTATTCCAGCTTCATATTTAGGCAGAACTTTTAAAACTATGCCCTTTAGTTAGGGGCAGGGGTAAGAAATTGATCCTCTGGAAAAAGCAGCAGCAGATCCTGAATGGGCATGCCCGGTCACCTGACCACTTGTATTTGTAGGCCAGAGCATCGGGGATACCTTCACATGAAGCACTTCAGTGCTGACCAAGTTTCCCTCTAAACTGTGTGGCAGCACAGTCCTGCAGCTGCTTAATCAACCCTGCCCAGAGCCCTGAGCCCCTGGCTGAGTGGGGCTGATTAAGCAACTGTGGAGCTGTGTGGCCGCACAGCTTAGAGGGAACTTTGGTGCTGACTATTGTGGTACCAGCCTTATTGGTAACAGTCTCCTTAATGCTGCTCACTTCACCAGCAAGTATATTGGTCCTGGATATGTCATCCCTGTCATCCCCAAGGCTTTCTGCTCTTACATTGAAGCTACCACTCCATGCCATTCTGCTTCTGTGTCCAATCAGTGTTTGTGACAGGTTGCCCAGGAGTCTGACTATCAAATCTAGACCTTTCCTCCTCACCATTTGGGATTCATCTTCAGTTTTTCAAGAAGTCATGGCATGTGATAATATTCAATCACTGGGTCTTGCAGATTGTGTTAGTCAGTTAGGGCATGTCTAGAGTTCATCCCTCTTTTGAAAGAGGGATGTAAATTAGACAGATCAAAATTGCAAATGAAGCCGGGATTTAAATTTCCCGTGCTTCATTTGCATAATGGCGGCCTCATGTCCTTTCGAAAAAGGGCTTTTCAAAAGTAAAACCGCTGTCTAGATGGAGTTCTTTAAAAAAAAAAACCCTTTTTCGAAAGATCCTGTATTCATTTTTTGGAGGAGGAGTACAGGATCTTTCGAAAAAGGGTTTTTTTCCCAAAAGAACCCTGTCTAGATGGCGGTTTTACTTTCATGTAAAACCTCCCAGAGTTGATGCTCTTATCAGTTCATCTACCACAAACTTTATCTCTTCCACTGAGCCTACCATCTCAAGACAATGGGAACATCTTACATTCAAATACATCCTCACCCCAACCTAACTGCTCGGCTACTGGCTGGATGTCAGCTAGAGAAATAATGTTCCCCTGATGTTCAGAACAACTTGAACCAAAGCAGGACAGATTTTACCACACTAATTTATGCTGTGAACAGGAAGGGATTCAGGAATTGACGTGAATGACAGTTGCAACCTGTTGGCTCTCAGCTCCTTCCCATCTTGAACTACTAGTTCTCACTAAAAAACTTGGGATTGTCTGTTGGCTTGGAGTGTATCTTTCAGTCATTTGCACATATCTCCCTCCCATTGAAAGCTACAGTTTTTCCTTACCCAGCTATGATTTAAGTCCTTAACAACCTTATTTGTGTTTTTCCAACAGTAGGAATACCTCCCCTGCATGGTTTCATGGGGGTCCTCATTTGAATCCCCGACAACTTGATTTCCATTGGACTGATCAATGAAAACGTCCTTTTTTGGTAACAATTACACTGGCAAGAAAAATTGCAGAAATATCAGTGTCTGCGGCAGGGCCTCCATATATCATATTCCATAGGGATAAGGTATCATGCCAGCCACATCTCTAGTCCTTACCTAACTCTGGCTATGTCTACACTACCGAGTTTTTTTGGAAAAACGGCCGTTTTCCTGAAAAAACTTCACTTACGCCCACACTGCAATCTCATTCTTTCGAAAAAAAGTCGAAAGAACAGAGGGGGTTTTTCCGACATGGGTAAATCTCTTTGTATGAGGAAGAAGTCTTTTTCCAAAAGAGCTCTTTCGGAAAAAGGCATGTGTGGATGGGGACAAGGGAGTTATTTCAAAAGAAGATGAAAGAGGAAAAAGCACAGGTGCCCTGGTGGCCACTCCATTCATAGTAATCACAGCTTAAATGCAAGATAGAGTCCATTCAGTGTGGATGCTAACTTTCAAAAAAGCAGATGTGCTTTGACAGTGTGGATGCTCTCTTTCGGAAGAAGTTTTTTTTGGAAGATCTTTTCCAGAAAATCTTCTTCCGAAAGAAGCCTGCAGTCTCGACATAGCCACACTAACAGATTTCCATTTGAATCATAAGGATTAATTTATCCACATTCTGGCATAAGCCATATATTATGCAATCAGAGAGGCACTAGGCTGTGCACCTTGGATGTTATCAAGGTCCCAGCTTTTTATTTGCAAAGGACCAAAGCCTTCAGGACTTCTCAAAACTTTGTATTGCATTTGTTGAGTGAATGGAGGGTTGAGCAATATCAGCTCAGAGATTTCCCAGCTGGATGTCAAACTGTATTGAACTAGCTGGGTTACAGCTCCCTCTCCATTCAAATTAGCACATACTGCACTCAGGCTCAAGCAGTTTCTGCAACTTCCTTGCAAAGCATTCCCTTTGCAAATGGCTGCAGGGAACTCTATGGGCTTCAGTCCAGCACTTTACTGAACTTTAATACCCAGTTAAAGCACTTAGCCCAGCTCACTGTGCTAAAGCAGGACCAAGTAAACCTAGCTCATCCCTGACGTGTTTGTTTAAATCTGTTCTTAAACCCTGTATGATGGGGATTTCATACCCATATAGTTAGAACTAATATCTAACCGACATCTCCCTTGCTACAGAATTTTTGTCCAGTCTTGTTGGATGCTGAGCCTTTTATTTCCCTTGAAAGTCAGTGGGAGAAATTCTGGCTCTGTTAAAGTTAATGACATTTTTGCAGTTGACTCCACTGGAGGCAGGATTTCACTCAAGGCAGCCTCTAAGCAGTGTGGCTTGCTTGATAGACCATTGTACTGGAAGACCTGGGTTCTATTCCAGGTGCTGCCACTGCCCTGCTTGGTCACTACTCTGTGCCTCAGTTTCCCCATCTGTAAAATGGGGATTATGCTGTTAGCCTCCTAAGTAGAACAGTTGTAGACCTATTGGTGAAAAGAGCTGTGTAAGGCTACATCTAGACTACAAGCCTCTTTCAAAAAAGAGCATCTAGACTACACATGGATTTTTCAAAAGAGAGTCTAGATGCTCTCGTTCAAAAAAGCACAGTTTGCATTCAATAATGCCTTTTTTTGGAAGAGTACTTTCGAAAGTACTCTTCCTCATAAAATGAGGTTTACCGCGATCGAAAAAACTGCTGCGTTCTTTTGATTTACTTTCGAAAGATTGCAGCTGCAGTCTAGATGCAGGTGAAGTTTTTTCAAAAAAAGGCTACTTTTTTTTGAAAAAACCCTATAGTCTAGACACACCCTAAGAGGAAAGTATTATTATTCTCTTCTTTAAGGAAGTTGGTTGATTGAGCTAATCTACATTTCAGATAACAGATTCAGATACGATTGAAATATGGAATTTTTGGATCAGAATATGTACCTTCTAATATCAAATAAAGTTTATTCTTTTAGTTCTGTAACTTGCATTAATGTGTCCAGAGGGCAAAACGTAGCCCTTTGTTTTTAGTTAAGCAAAAAAGGTTAAGGGAAATTTGTTACTGTGGCATTAAAGGCGTATTTGTCTTACAGTCAGTTAT
Source organism: Pelochelys cantorii (assembly GCA_032595735.1). Classification (NCBI taxonomy): domain Eukaryota; kingdom Metazoa; phylum Chordata; order Testudines; family Trionychidae; genus Pelochelys; species Pelochelys cantorii. The sequence goes on along the minus strand of CM064326.1, from coordinate 138,727,568 downwards.
CACAAATGAACTGCAATTCAAGATTAGTATGCTATGGCAAAATTAAAAGCAAAAGTCTAATATAAAAGAGCATAGGCTAAGCTTTCTTTGAAATACTGCATGATTCTGAACTGAAATGAATGCTTTTTTCTGTCATACTTAAAAAAATATTTTAGAATGACATTGCATCAGTTCACTTAAAAGCCCACATTCTGTACCTTACATATATTTCTGGGAAAAATCCCTACATATATTTTCATTGAATTCTTAAATAAGTGTGCATTTCACTATTTTATCAGCAGTCTTAATTATTTATTCTATTTAATATACTAATTGAGTTCACCTCTGGGACCAAGCTCTTTTAATATTATGTATGATAGTCCTATTACTTCTGGGAAAAATCCAAGATAGGCTAGACCTCAAACCTAGCACATCCTTGCCTCCATCCAGTTAACCACATTTGCAAGCAGCTGTTATTTAGTCTCTTTGCTCTCACAGTGATGTGATTTATCTGAAATACATTTATGTGTGTAAGGGCAAGACATCCACAGCACCTCTTCTGGTTTCATCCCACTTTTTAGAATATTCTAGACAGAGATGACACAAGATCCTCACATCCAAAGCTTCTGTATTTCTAGAGTAGGGCCATCCTGAGAAATCAGATCCAAACCCATCCCTACAATTCTGATTCCATCTTACTGTGCAAGACAAAGAGAACTCATTTCCAGTGCTGGTTCAGGTAAAGTGGAAATCTCCTGGAAAATCCCGATCTTGCAAAAATTCTACCACTGAACTCAATCTAAAGCCCTGATTTGACCTTGAATCTGAACCCCTGCTTAAACCTAATCCAGAGCAGACAATAGTCAATTTAGCCCTCCTCTGCTGTAGTCACTATTAAGTAAAACTGTGAAAAAATCCCAAAAAATTCCATCAATATGAATTCTACCCTTATGAGTGGGCTTCCCCATTTTAAAGACAGGGACTAGCAAGCCATCCTTCTCAGAACAGAAAGATCATTTCTCAGGCTAACCTGTGCTGATTTAGAGAACTTTCTACTTTCTCCTCACATACGCACACTTATTCTTGATAAAAACAAATGACAACCAAAGATCCTGATGGCAAGGATCTTTGTGGCTTATTAGCACAACCAGATACATCATTCTGATACTTAAGGAAAAGAATAAGTTTATTTCATTGTGTGAAAACAAAGTGAGAATAGAGAAAGTGAAGATCAGGGGAAACTATATTAACACACACTCTTCCTTTTAATTGGCAAACATGTCTAATGAACAACATTTATGTCCCATTGTTTTATTACTTTTGTTAGTCCCAAGCGATATGTCCTGGATGAATATAAAATGGAAGGGGCTTTCAAGGGAGCAGAATGATGTAGATATAAGAATCTATATTAGAACGCATTTTCCTTACTTTACTTTAGAGATGGTGGGTGTGGAAGGCCAGAGTTCACCCATACATCTAGCTTTATATTAACATTAAATTTAATCTTCCTGTCTTGTGCATTACACTGTTAAACAAGGAATAAATAATAATACTGTAAACTCGCAACTCCCAGCAGCATGAGAGCATCTTGTGATCGATTTATTTTGCTCACAGCATAGCTGGATGAAGAAGCAACTCAAGGGAACATAAGTAGTTATCTCTTTCACCAGTATCTTTAAATTAATAGGGACTTGTTGTTCAGACCTACAAAAATGAATAATGGGTACTTCAGATGATGATTGCTTTTATCCTCTCTTGCAATGTACTTAAAAGAATGGATGTGAGTAATACAACCTCACTACCTGCATGCAATGGTATCATCAGCCCAGTAGCATATCAGCATGTTCTGTATTAAACCTTGAACAAAGAACTTTTCCCAGAAAGCTGATAATTTTCAGCTAAATTTAGTGGATTTTAGACTTTAAAACAAAACATCCTCTGGTTTTGGATGCATTGGATCTGAAGCATGATGACATATGGAAATGTGAAACTCATGAAGTTTGAAGCTAAATGTGATCAGATGTGACAATGCTGGTTGGTTTTTTATTATTATTTTGTAGCACCAAGAAACCCACTCAGAATCAGGTCCCCATGTTTTAGGGGGAATCCTAGGTAGCAGTAGCATTCTATCAACCACCTACAGGCCATAGCTGAGACTGCATTAGAGGAAGCAACGAACAGGGCAGCAGCCAACAGGGGAGTTTGCCTGGGAAACGTCTGAGAGGAGCTCAGGTAAGTGTGGCTTTTGGGGGGCTGCATTGCGAGCTGGTGGGGTGAGTATCAAAGTGTTTGTCTGTGAACATTTGTTTGACTGTGTGTTTGATGGTTTGAAAAGAGCAGCAGTTTGAAAAGTGTGAATCGGAAGTGCTTTGTTCCAGGTGGGCTTTCAAGGACTAATTGGATTAGAGGCAAGGCTTTGAGACAGGCCTAGCCAGCAGCCTTATAAAAAGGCAGCCAGAGCGAATGCAGTGAGCAGCCAACAGGGGAGTTTGGGTGGGGGAGCCCCATGGTGGGTTTTTTTTTAATTTTGTTTCTGTCCTGCCCTTCAAGGGTGCATTTAAAAACATCTGAGGAATCTCTCTGAAGGAAGGCAGGTATGGATAGTGATAGGTCTGCTGTAGTTACCTGCACTGCATGTGCCATGTTTGTCTTCCTTCCAGAAGATAGAAGGGATTTCATCTGCACTAAGTGTAAGCTGGTTGCCATTTTGGAAGAAAAATTAGAGGACCTGAGGTCCAAGTATGAACCCTACGTTCCACCAGAGAAGATGAAGACTTCCTTGATAGAAGGCAGCATTTAATACTGAAGGCAAAGCAGGCTGAAAAGCCAGTGAGGGCAGTACAGAACAAGGAAGAAAACTGGCAGCATGTAACCTCCAGGAGAAGAAAGCCAATTCAGGTATCCCCAACTCTACTAGAGGTAAGTAACTGCTTTCAGACTCTCTGCAAAGGCACTGATGTGGAGAATGCTTTGGCAGGGACCTCTCAGGGAAGAGATCAGAAGGAGACCCCATCTACTGGAAGGCATGGGATGCGTAGTCCTAGGGATGGGGATTCCATGACCACCACCCCCAAGAGAAGAAGATGGGTGGTGGTGGTCAGGGACTCCCTCCTAAGAGGGACAGAGTCATCCGTCTGCCCTCCACACTTGGAATCTCGAGAAGTATGCTGCTTACCAGGAGCTAGAATTCAGGATGTGACCTAGAGTCTTCCAAAACTGATCAAACCTTCAGATCGCTTCCCCTTCCCACTTCTCCATGTAGGAACTAACAATACGGCCAAGAATGACCTTGAGAGGGTCACTGCAGGTTATGTAGTGTTGGGAAGGAGGATCAAGGAATTTGAAGCTCAAGTGGTGTTCTCGTTCTTCCTTCCTGTTGAAGGAAAAGATCCAGGTAGGGATAGTTAAATTGTGGAAGTAAGTGAGTGGTTGTGCAGGTGATGTTGGAGAGAGGGCTTTGGTTTCTTCGACCATGGGACTCTGTTCTGGGCACAAGGATTGCTAGGAAGAGATGGGATCCACCTAGCCAAGAGAGGAAAGAGCATCTTTGTGGGCAGGCTTGCAAATCTAGTGAGGAGGGCTTTAAACTAGGTTTGTTGGGGGACGGTGACCTAAGCCCTGAGGTAAGTGGGGAAGTGGGATATCGGGAAGAAACACAAGGAGAAAGGAGCAACATAGGATGACCCCTGATTTGAATGGAGAAGGTAGGGCAATCAACTAGTTATCTAAGGTGTTTGTACAAGAAGCCTGGGAAAGAAACAGGAAGAATTAGAAGCCCTGTCCCAGTCAAAGAACTGTGATTTGATTGGAATAATGGAGACTTGGTGGGATGACTCACATGACTGGAGCACTGTCATGGAAGGGTATAAACTGTTCAGGAAGAGCAGGCAGGGGAGAAAAGGAGTAGGAGTTGCACTGTATGTAAGAGAGAAGTATGATTGCTCAGAGCTCTAGTATATTGAGGGAGAAAAGCCTGATGAGAGTCTTTGGGTTAAGTTTAGAGTCAGGAACAACAGGGGTGATGTGGTTGGTGTCTGTTATAGGCCACCAGATCAGGTGGATGAGGTAGAAAAGGCTTTCTTCAGACAACTAAGAGAAGCTTCCAGATCATAGGCCCTGGTTCTCATGGGGGACTTTAATCACCCTGACATCTGTTGGGAGACCAATATAGAAGTACACAGACAATCTAGGAAGTTTTTGGAGAATGTTAGGGATAATTTCCTGGTACAAGTGCTGAAGGAACTGACGCGGGGCCATGTGCAGCTTGACCTGCTGCTCACAAACGGGAAGGAACTAGTAGAGGAAGTAGATGTGGGCGGCAACCTGGGAAGCAGTGATCATGAGATGGTAGCTTTCAGGATCCTGACCAAAGGAAGAAAGGAGAGCAGCAAAATACACACCCTGGACTTCAGAAAAGCAGACTTTGACTCCTTCAGAAAACTGATGGGCAGGTTCCCCTGGGATGCTAACATGAAGGGGAAAGGAGTCCGGGAGAGCTGGCAGTATTTTAAAGAAGCCTTATTGTAAGCACAGGAAGAAACCATCCCGATGTGCAGTAAGAAAAGCAAATATAGCAGGCGACCAGATTGGCTTACCGGGGAAATCCTTGGTGAGCTTAAACACAAAAAGAAAGCTTATAAGAAGTGGAAACTTGGACAGATGACTAGGGAAGAATATAAATATATTGCTCGAGAATGCAGGGGAGTTATCAGGAAGGCGAAAGCATAATTGGAATTGCAGTTGGCAAGGGATGTGAAGGGTAACAAGAAAGGATTCTACAGGCATGTTAGCAATAAGAGGGAAAGAAGGAGATCATAGAGAGTGTGGGGTCCTGACTGGATGAGGGAGGTAAACTAGTGACAGATGTTGTGGGAAAAGCTGAAGTACTCAATGCTTTTTTTTGCCTCTGTCTTCACAGACAAGGTCAGCTCCCAGACTACTGCAATAGGCAACGCAGGATGGGAAGGAGATGGGCAGCCCTCAGTGGAAAAAGAACAGGTCAAGAACTATGTAGAAAAGCTAGACATACACAAATCCAAGGGTCCGGATTTAATGTATCCGAGGGTACTGAGGGAGTTGGCAAATGTCATTGCAGAGCCTTTGGCCATTATCTTTGAAAACTTGTGGAGATTGGGAGAGATCCCGGATGATTGGAAAAAGGCAAATGTAGTGCCCATCTTTAAAAAAGGGAAGAAGGACAATCCAGGGAACTACAGACTGGTCAGCCTTACGTCAGTCCCTGGAAAAATCATGGAGGGGATCCTCAAGGAATCCATTTTGAAGCACTTGGAAGAGGGGAATGTGATCAGGAATAGTCAGCATGGATTTACCAAGGGCAAGTCATGCCTGACCAATCTGATTAGCTTCTATGATGAGGTAACTGGCTCTGTGGACATGGGGAAGTCAGTGGATGTGATATACCTTGACTTTAGCAAAGCTTTTGATATGATCTCCCACAATATTCTTGCCAGCAAGTTAAGGAAGTAAGGATTGGATAGATGGACTGTAAAGTGGCTAGAAAGCTGGCTAGATTGTCAGGCCCAATGGGTAGTGATCAATAGCTCCATGTCAGGCTGGCGGTCAGTTTCTAGCGGAGTGCCCTAAGGATTGGTTCTAGGGCCAGTTTTCTTCAACATCTTTATTAATGACCTGGATGAGGGGATGGATTGCATCCTCAGCAAATTTGCGGATGACACTAAGCTAGGAGGAGAGGTAGATACATTGGAGGGCAGGGATAGGGTCCAGTGTGACCTAGACAGATTAGAGGATTGGGCCAAAAGAAATCTGATGAGTTTCAACAAGGACAGGTGCAGAGTCCTGCACTTGGGACAGAAGAATCCCAAGCATTGTTACAGGCTGGGGACTGACTGGCTAAGTAGCAGTTCAGCAGAAAAGGACCCGGGGATTACAGTGGATGAGAAGCTAGATATAAGTCAACAGTCCTTGTCCTTGTAGCCAATAAGGCTAATGGTATATTAGGGTGTATTAGAAGGAGCATTTCCAGCAGATCTAGAGAAGTGATTATTCTCCTTTATTCTGCACTGGTGATGCCACATCTGGAGTATTGCATCTAGTTCTGGGCCCCCCACTATAGAAAGGATGTGGATGCATTGGAAAGGGTCCAGTGGAGGGCAACCAAAATGATTAGGGGGCTGGAACACATGACCTATGAGGAGATACTGGGGGATTTGGGCTTATTTAGTCTACAGAAGAGAAGAGTGAGGGGGGATTTGACAGCAGCCTTCAACTTCCTGAAGGGAGGTTCCAAAGAGGATGGAGAGAGGCTGTTCTCAGTAGTGATGGATGGCAGAACAAGGAGCAATGGTCTTTCACCAGGAGGGTGGTGAAGTACTGGAATGGGTTACCTAGGGAGGTAGTGGAATCTCCATCCCTAGAGGTTTTTACGTCTCGGCTTGACAAAGCCCTGGCTGGGATGATTTTGTTGGGGTTGGTCTTGCTTTGGTCAGGGGCCTGGACTTGATGACCTCCTGAGGTCTCTTCCAGTCCTAGGATTCTATGATTCTAAGTCCAACTACAGCACAAGCCCTGCCCTTACTCTCCAACTGGGAGAGATCCATGGCTCCTGATTGGGCTGCAGGATGGAGTCTGTACAAGTGGGCTATGGACTGCTGGTCTAGTATTTAGCTGTTCCTGCTTTCTGATCCTGGCCCACCAGTTTGTCTTTTCAGTTCCTCTCTCCTGGTGTTCCAACCTGGCCTGATTTCTGGTAATTGGTCCTGTCCTCTTGGTCTCTCCCTGATGCTAATCCCTAGGCTAGGTTGCCCATGTCCCACCTTGACATCTGCTGCATTAGGCATTGAACTGCCATAGCTCAGTCCCTTCTCAAAGAATTTATAACCTAAGTAAACCAGATAGACAAATGGTTTCTGTGGATGGTCTGTAATGCTGCAAAAAATTTCTACTACAGTGCTTCAAAATAACGTAAGCAGCCTTATTTTCAAAAGTGAGAACCCAAACAGTCATTTTGCATGTTGGCACAGAGGAAGTCCCCTTTTAATTGCCTAATTGTGGAGTTGGGCATTTTATTTGAGGAAGTGAGACGCATTTGACAAGTGGACCGTTAGTGCTCTATCTACCATTTATAAACAACTTTTAAAAAAACAAGTAGTCCTGAGGCACCTTAGAGACTAACATATAGTATAGAGCTTTTGTGGGCACAACCCACTTCCTCAGATGAGATGACCTTCAGTGGACTTATAAAACCATGTATAAAACATTAAGTTGCAGGCCAAATAACACTATAACTTTAGATAAGAATGAACCATAAAATAGTCTCATGTTACTAAGACTAGTAATTTGCCTGTAAGATTCTTTTTACTGGAAAAAATGTGTTTTTTATTTCTGAAAGTAAACAATAATATACATGGCTTTCTTCAGCATCTTGTTTATTACAACTAAAACTGACTTGGGGAGCGGTGGAACAGTATCACAATAATTCTAAATGATACATATTGTTTCCTTCTGTAGTCAAAACAATATTAAATGATTTTTTTTAAAACAGCTGTGCGAGGGTCTTTATTATCTGGAAGGCATTATGGGATTTCATCAAGCTATCTCTGTTATTCTTTTTATATAATATGTCTGTGAAGAGACTGTGTGTTGCTTGCATATAAATCCAGGTTTTCAAAAGAGCTCAGTGCGCTACGAAACCTTGGTTATAAGGGTTGCAAGGGAGAGGTGCTGAGCATTTTGGCAAATCCAGTTCATGATACAGGCTGGGGTTAGCAGTGAAAGAAAATGAAGCAAAAGTATGGTTGGTAACATAGTCTTCACCTGAAGTCATTTGAGACAATAGGCATACGGAAGTTGGTGCTTTAGGGAGAAAACTCCTCGGCTGCGTCTAGACTGGCATGATTTTGCGCAAAAGCAGCCGCTTTTGTGCAAAAACTTGCCAGCTGTCTACACTGGCCGATTGAATTTGCGCAAGAGCACTGACGTTCTTATGTAAGAAATCAGTGCTTCTTGCGCAAATACTTTGACGCTCCCGTTTGGGCAAAAGTCCTTTTGCACAAAAGCTTTTGCGCAAAAGGGGCAGTGTAGACAGCTCAGATTTGTTTTGCGTGAAAATGGCGATCGGGGCTTTCTTGTGCAAAACCGCGTCTAGATTGGCACGGACGCTTTTGCGCAAAAAGTGCTTTTGCGCAAAAGCATCCGTGCCAATCTAGATGCTCTCTTGCACAAATACTTTTAACGGAAAAACTTTTCCGTTAAAAGCATTTGCGGAAAATCATGCCAGTCTAGACGTAGCCCTCTAGTATTTCTAGCAGTCAGAGTTAAAGGTTTAATTGCTATTTACTACTTACTATCTTACTACTCGCACCAGTTTCACTTGCCGTCTTTCATTGGACCTTATAGAAGAGCATATTATTCCAATTTCACTGTCAAGCTCTGACCTCTGTAGGGAATTGGTATCAATAGACACTGCAGGAAGAAGGCTCTCTTACCCCATCAGTTGGGGGGGGGGGTTGGGTGCAGGAGAGTTGAGGGCTCTAACTGAGGTGGAGCCTTTGGGGTGAGGCCAAGGATGAGGGCTTTGGAGTGCAGTAGGGGACTGTGAGCTGGGGCCAAGGGATTTGGAATACGGGAGTGGAGTCAGGGCTGGGGCAGGGGGTTGGGATATGAGCCTTAGGAGGGGTTTAACGTAAAGGAAGTTCTGAGCTGGGGCAGGGAGTTGGGGTGCAGAAGGGGAATTGGGGTGTGGGCTTCAGCCAGGGGTACTTACCTCAGGCGACTCCTAGTCAGTGATACAGTGGGACTAAGGCAGGATCCCTTCCTACCCTGGCTCCACACAGCTCCCAGAAGCAGCTGCCATGCCCCTCTGAGCCCTAGGCCAAGAGTGGGGAAACTTTTTGGGGGCTGGGGTCACTGATCCACAGAAAAATCAGTTGAAAAGCAAAGAAAAAAAGACAAACCCTCACTGTCACGGCCCCTGACTAAGGAGAAAGACACTCCTCACATTCCTCTCTCACAACAGAGACTAGGGGGACACAAACTAGTAAATTTTGTGTGCTCTAGCTCCATGGTGGGGCAATGTGGTGGCTAGAGCACCCGTGTGGATTCCCCAACGCTGGGGGAGGCGGAGGCGGGGGCAGCCCTGAGCCTCAGGGGCTAGATCCAGGCAAGCAGGGGCCACATCCAGCCCCCGGGCTGAAGTTCCCCACCCCTGCCCCAGGTGAAGGAGCCAGGGAGCTCTGTGCGCTGCCTCCACCTGCAGGTGTGACCTCCACAGCTCCCATTGGCCACAGTTTCCAGCCAATGGGAGCTGTGAATCCGGTGCTGGGGGCAGGGGCATTGTGTGGAGCTTCCCTGATTGTCCCTCCACCTAGGAGCCACTGGGACGTGTGTCTGTTTCTGGGAAATATACAGACCATGACAGGCAGGGAGCCTACCGTAGCCCTGCTGGACCAATGCCCAGACTTTTAACAGCTCTGTGAGAGATGCTGACCAGAGTCACCAGGATCCCTTTTCAATGGGGTGTTCTGGTCAAAAACCTGAAATCTGGCAACCCTTCCAGCCCACAGTGTCTCCTGCAACATATAGATCAGTTAAGCGGCGTCCCATAAAAATGGGGAAACCCAGTGCCCAGAGTACATTGACACACCTTTTCCATTTTAGCCTCCTCTGAGGAAATTAAAGCCTTAAATGTGAAAGGAGTGTCTACATGTCCCAGAACTCCTTTTACCCCAGCATGAAAAGAGAAGCTCAAAAGGGGTGTTGTATATGTATGACTAACAAGTGTCTCTTAACAAGTGTGCTGATAGAGAACTACTAACCAACCTGCTTGCTAGCTTCTGTGGAGAAGCTAGATTGCTTTCCAGTTGCTGGATTGCTATCTGCTTTCCAACTTTGAACTAGTCACACCTGGCGATACATGATGGAATTCATTTATTAATAAATTTGTGGCCAAGTTCTTCCAGCGTGGAACTGAAAGAGAGGTGTCTCTTAATAATTTTCTATTGGCCTAAAGAACTCTGAGCACTTATCCTGATCATTCTGTTTTCTTGTTTTGGCATTTTAAGTCACAACCTTGCAATTTAGTTCAGAGATACATTTTTAAAGGACATGTCTATTAATTAGATGGATTACACATTTGAGCTTGCTTTGTTTAATTTTGTGCATATTTGGCTGCTATTTAGCTTTCAGATCACATTAGGAGAGACACAGGAACCTGAATTGACTCCATACTCACAAGTAGCCCAGGCCCAGACACATGGCCCCATTAGTGCCAATGTCTGAGGGAATCCTGTGGGTAAGAGTTGCAGAATCAGGCCCTGAATTACTCTACTCATCCACTGCTCTCACAGTGATTACAGTCTTGACAACTCAGTGCTCTGTAAGATTATTGCAGAATTCAGCACCTGGGTGATCCTGCTCTTCCCTTCTACAGTTGCCTGCCCTGAATTGTGGCAATCTGTAGGTAGAGCTTAGGGGCATGAAACTTCGACTAAATCAATGCTCAGCATAAACTCTGATTATACTAATCTGAGGTACGCCATGTAGCACGGGGTTGGGAAAATAATTTTTAATGGGGGGGGCACTCCAGGATTTTGTAAAATGGTCAAGGGCCGCACTCAGGATGAGCTGCGGGATTTGGGATGGAGGTTGGGTACAGAAGGGAGCTTGGGCTCAGGGACTGGGGTGCAGGAGACGGTGGGGTCTGCGAGGGAGTTTGGGTGAAGGAGGTGGTTGTGACCTGGGGCAGGGGATGAGGGTGCTGGGTCCAGGAGGGAGTAGGTGTGTAGGAGTGAATTTTGCCCTGGGGGGAGGGATGTAGCAAGGAGTGCAGGGTCTGGGAGGGAATTGTGACCTGAGGTGGGATGTGTGTGCAGAGGATTTGGGTGGTGACCTAGGGCAGGAGGGAGTGGCGACCTGGGGCAAGGAGTTAAGAAGTGGGACGGGCTGGGGTGCCAGAAGCAGGCTCTGGCTGGAAGGCACTTCCCTTTAGGTGGCTCTCAGCCAGCAGCCCAATAGGGTCCCTGAGGCAGGTCCCTCCTTCAGCAGCCCCAGCCACCCTCCATGTGTTGCTCAGGGCCATGCATCTCTGGGGGGTGAGAGGCTTTGTTTGTGCTCCCCTGCTCCCAGGCCAATCATTGCAGCTGGGAACAGGGCTGCGGGGGGGAGGCGGGCAAGGGAGCATGTGAACTCTCTTGCCCCTCACCAGGGTCACGCAGCACCTAAATGGAACAGCTGCTCCCTCTATCCACTGCACACCCCTGACAACGGGGTGGGGAGGCGGCTAGGAGAGGAGACTTTGAACGCTCCCCACCCTCAGGTCAATTGGGGCCTGGAGGTGGGGGAGCACACAAAGTCTCTCACTCCTGTCCCCCCTTCCAGGGTGGGCTGCGGGCCAGATCAAATGGCTTGGCGGGATGGATCTGGCCCGGGGGCTGTATTGGGCCCACCCCTGGTGTAGCAGCAATTGGGCTAAATTAGGCCAGATCCAAAGCCTGTTGAAAATGAAGGACAGAATGGGTATTTAGGGTGCTAACATTCTTAGACGACGAACAAAATTTGGAGTGAACTGAATGCAACAAGCTCATCTGAGGAAGTGTTTTTGTCCACAAAAGCTCATGATACACTCTCTCTATATTTGTTAGTCTCTAGGGTGCCACAGCACTACTCATTGTTTTTGAATGCAGCAAGTTCTACTTGTTCTTTGAGTTCTTGCACATATCCATCCTGTTTTAGGTGTGCAATCGCTCTGCGCACAGCTGTCAGATTTTTCCCCTAGTGGTATCTGTTGGCTCTGGCACCCCCCAGGGTCATATGCTCAGAGCACTGACCTCTCCCCTCTGCCAAGCCCGCGTTTCCTTCTTACTGCCCATGGGTTGCCCTTCTTTGCTCTGAGCTAAGTGTTTTATTGACAAAATAAGGACATTACCCATTTGCAGCCCCACTGTTTTGTCTGTTGGTGACCCCCAGAGTCTACACCTAATGCATGCCAATGATAGCAGCCTCTCTCAGGAGGAAAGGCATTCGTGTTTTCCCATATTTCAACAATGGGCTCATGAAGGGCAGATCTTGAGCACAAGTGCAGTTGGATGTCAACCTCATCCAGTCAACCTTCCGGGCTTTGAGACTTCTCATCAATACTCAGAAATCGTCCTGACATCCATGCAGAGAGTAGAGTTCATTGGGGCTGTCCATGACTTTCAACAGGTGAAAACCATTCTTCCAGAAGATCGTTTCCAGACCTGATACTTCACATGCAGCCCCAAACAATCACCTTTTTGGCCACATGGCTTTGTGCACACACGTCATTCATCATGTGAGGCTGAGATTCAGACCTCTCCAAACCTGGCTGGCTACGGAATATCCTTGGATCCCTGTCATGGTGGTTGGCTCACTGGGTAGTCTGCGAAAAGATTTCCTTCACAAAATCTCAGCCATCGGCATACCTAGTTTCTGATGCCTCGGAACTGGGGAGCCCACCTAAGGGTGCTCCCCTAGGATTCCTGGTCCATGGAGCACCTATTGCTCCATATCAACATCAGGGAGCTCAGGGTTGTGCAATTGACATGCTAGGTGTTATTACCATACCTCGCAAACAAAATGGTCTCAACCCTCACGGCAATGTACTACATCAACACAGTGGTGGGTTAAGGTTTCCTGGGAACCTGGGCCAGAAGAAGTAGGAGGGCCCCTCTGCACTCTTTCCACCTGTAGTCCCAACCCAGTTCTGCCTGCAGCCCTTCCCACAGCACTATCCTTTTCCGCCCCTTCTCTGGAGCCCCACCCCTATTCCACCCCTAACCCCCTGCTGCAGCCCTGCAACCCATTTGCTACTTTCTGCTCCACCACACTGTGGCCCCAAGACCAGAGAAGCTCTGTCCCCTTGCCATAGCCCTGGGCTACAGCAGGCACCGAGAGCTTTCCCAGCCCTGAGGCTATGGCAGCTAGCAAGATCCCCTCCGATCCTGGGGCTGAAGCGTGGGTCCCAGTTTTGGGTCTTCTCATGCCCCATCCAGCACTTCTGCTGGGGATGGGTTTGAAAGGTGCTGGGGGCTTCCCCTGCTTCACCAGCTTCTGCTGGGGATGGGATCAGAGGCCTCCGGGGCTTCCCCCAGAGATGGGGTTGGAGGCACTCAGTGCTACCCCTGTCACCTCTGGCTTCTCCTAGGCACAAGATTAGGGGACTCTGGAGGCAGTTATGGATGGACTGCTTCTTGACATAGGGATGGAGGAGAATAAGCCCCTCTCTGCCTGTTGATGCAGAAGCAGCTTAGCCACTGAATCATATCCCGCCTACAGATGTGCTGTGACCTTGCAGGTGTTCCTCCTCCTTTGAACTTAATGGCTCATTCCAAGAGGTCCCAAGCCTCCTTGGCAGCCTTCCTAGTGCAGGTTCCCAATCCAGGATATGTGCGGAGCAACAACCTAGTCTTCAGTGCATACTTGTTAGATGCACTCTGCTATCATTCAGCAGGTGAGAGTTGACACCTACTTCAGACAAGCAGTTCTACGGTTGGCTTGTTTTTAATCTCCAAGCCCACCACCATATCTGCTGTTTCCTAGCCATCTAAATTGGAGTGGCCATGTGCAAGCATTCAAAGAAGAAAAAACAGTTACCTATGCATGTTGCACATGTCTATTCCAAGGCCTGTTCACTGCCCCTTCTCTTGGAGAAGTTGGTTAAAAACCCTGAGGAGTGCGGGCTTGGTGGGGGTCCCTTATGTCACCTCTATGAGTGTGTGGCACTGCCGGGGGGCGGGGAGAGATGAATCTCTGAGAGCTGTGCACAGGGTGCTCATGCACCTAAATGAGAATGGACCTGTGCAAACACTCAAAGAACAACAGTTATGGAATGATAGGTGACCATTTTTTTTGCCCAACTGGACCATTCTGGATGAAAGGAATGAAAGCACACACAGCTGTCTGGGCTTCAACATGTTTCCCCAAATTCATTGGGGAATTATGCTGCTCAGTAAAGAATTCTTTCCAGCGTTCACAGAAGGAGTGAGTAATGAATCTATTCAGCAATAGAATAACGGCCACATGCTATTATATCATGCCTGGGAGACCGGGGTAACCAGCAAATCTATTGCAAGGGCAATAAGATTAATAAAGATTAGCCACAGCAATTTTCTCATGATGACCTAATATGTTTCTCAAGGCACTTTGGCACATTTGTTTTGTTCTCAGGAATATTCCATCATTATCATGTAAGAGGACTGATTTTGTCTTAGTTGATTTACAACAACATTTGGAATTAGATTTGAGAACACCCGCAAGAGCCGAAGTAATGGTGATGAAGTAATGGTGATGTATTGTTAGAAATGTGATTGGAAAGTTTCTGTGATTAATTCCAGTAGATGCTTTTGTTTGTTCTATTTTTCACTTTTATTGAACTCTCGCAAGAGCATGAAAGTCATGACTCTTGCTTTTATTACAGATAGCTGCCATATAGTTATCAGGGCCCTAGTTTCAGTTCCAGGGAAGTAAGTGTGTGTGTCTGGATGTAAAACATTACCTATACACAACGGTACATTCAACTAACAATGTTATGGTTGCAATGTCAAGCACTCAGAGGTTATTAGAGTTGCCTGTGCAACCTTCATGTCTCCCCCTTGTGGAGATGCATTATGATATAGTCCTTACCTACATGGGGTATGTCTACACTACAGCGCTAATTCGAACTAGCTTATTTCGAATTAGTTAATTCGAAATAAGCTAATTCGAACTAACGCATCTAGACCCAAAAACTAATTCGAATTAGTGTTTTGCTAATTCGAACTAGCGCGTCCACACTGATTGGATGCTGGGTCGTATTTAAGGGCAGCTGAAACCAGTTCCGGCAGGGCATCAGGTCAGTAGTTGCTTTGTGTGGCTGCTGTCTGAGGCTATCTGAGGCTCGTGCTTAAAGGAACCCCCCTGGACAGACGGTTCTCAGCTTTTCTGCTTGCTTGCCTACCTCGCCGAGGGACAGCAAAGCGTTTTCCTCTCCGCCTGCCTGTGTTGGTGGTTCCCACTGGGGACGCCGCCGCAGTTGGCACCATGGAACCAGCATGCTGCTCCAGTTTTTGGACTTGCCGCTGCAAGCCTGCCAGCAATGGCTGGAGGCTGCCTGGCACCATCTGGTGCACGTCAGCCCCCTGCCTCTCCCCCTGGCCTCCCTGGCGTCTGGACACCAGCAGTGACTGGTGGGACCACATCGTCCTGGAGCGCTAGGGAGACCAACAGTGGACCCAGAACTTCAGGATGAAGAAGGACACCTTCCTGGAGCTCTGCGAGTGGCTCGCCCCTGCTCTGCGGTGACGGGATACTCGCATGAGGCCCACCATCCCCCTCCAGAAGCGTGTGGCCATCGCCCTGTGGAAGCTCTCCACACCGGACAGCTACCGATCCGTCGGGAACCAGTTCGGTGTGGGGAGATCCACCGTCGGAGCAGTGCTCATGCAGGTACGGCACTCACCAGCCACTAGGCCGGGGGAGAGGGGGACTGCAAGGAGGGGATGGGCCACCCCAGGGTGGGGGAGGAGGTGAAAGTGCCCTGCATGGGAGGGTTCGGTCTGTCCCGGCCGTACTACAGGCCGCCCATGGTGGCCAGGATCACAGTGGGGGTTGCTTCTGGGAGTGGAGCGCGGGGCAGTGCCAGGGAATGAACACTCCCAGCCACCTGGGCGCCCCAGTGATTCGCGGTTTGCTGTGTCTCTCTGCAGGTGGTCAAGGCCATCAACCGGGTGCTGCTCCGCAGGGTGGTCTGCCTCGCCGACCTGGACGCGGTCATCCAGGGGTTCGGCGCCCTCGGCTTCCCCAACTGCGGGGGGGCCATTGACGGGACATACATCCCCAT
This sequence comes from Pelochelys cantorii, assembly GCA_032595735.1. Classification (NCBI taxonomy): domain Eukaryota; kingdom Metazoa; phylum Chordata; order Testudines; family Trionychidae; genus Pelochelys; species Pelochelys cantorii. The sequence goes on along the minus strand of CM064326.1, from coordinate 138,711,775 downwards.
CCGTGCCCCGGAACACCAGGCCTCCCGGTACATTAACCGCAAGGGGTACTTCTCCGTCCTCCTGCAGGCCGTGTCTGACCACCGGGGCCAGTTCACGGACATTAATGTGGGCTGGTCCGGCAAGGCACACGATGCCAGGGTTTTCCGCAACTCCTCCGTGTGCCAGAGGCTGCAGGCCGGGACCTTCTTCCCCGACCGCCACATCAGGGTCGGGGACGTGGACATGCCCATCTGCCTGGTGGGGGATGCGGCCTACCCCCTACAGCCCTGGCTGATGAAGCTGTACACAGGGCACCTCAACCCCTCCCGGCAGGTCTTCAATGCCAGGCTCACTAGGGCCTGCATTGTGGTCGAGGGGGCCTTCGGACGCCTGAAAGCTCGATTTCGATGCCTCCTCACCTGCCTCGACCTCTCCGAGCACAATATCCCTCCCGTGGTGGCAGCATGTTGTGTGCTGCACAATTTATGTGAAAGGAAGGGGGAGGCTTTCCTGCCAGCCTGGATGGCTGAGGCTGAGCGCATGGCTAGCCAGTACATGCAGCCCCGCACCGCTGCCGTCCGGGAGGCCCAGCGGGGTGCTGTTCAGATCTGGGAAGCCCTGCGGGAGAGCTTCCAGGTGGAGGAGGACTGAACTCTCCCTGCATACCCCATTGGGGCCTTCTTCCACCCCCTCTTACTTCCCCTTTCCCCTGCTTAACCCCCCTTCCTAATGTAAAATAAAAACACCTGTTTTGCCAAAAGAACCTCTCTTTATTGTACATAACTGGGGTGGGGGGAGGGAGGAATGAGGGTGGAAGAGGGGAGGGGGAAACCTGGGAGGAGGGAGCTGGAAGGGGGAGGAAGGGGAGGAAGGGAAGGGAAAGCTCAGGGTTGGGGGTCCTGCTGGCTCTCCCGTCTCACAGCACTGCGGGTGCGGGGGCATCAGGGGGGAGTGGGTGTGGAGGGTGGGGCAGGAGGGACGGGGGGTGCGGAGGAAGCGGGAGGGGGAGCAGGGGTGGGAGGAGGAGCGAGAGCTGGGGTGGCCGCAGGGGCCGGAGCAGCAGGAGGCAGGAACCTGTCCACCAAGGTCTGGAGGTGGCCTTTGAGGGCACAGCCCTGCTCCTCCAGTGCCTCCAAGCTCTGCTGCCGCAGCTGCAGGTCCTCCCGGACCCAGTGGTCCTGGGTGCGGAGCTGGTGCTCCAGTAGCCGCAGGTGCCGCCGGTGGTAGTCCTCCAGGTTCCTGGTGTGCCTGCTGGCCCGGGTGCGGGTGGCTGTTGCAGGCGGGGTGGTGCGCCCTGCAGTCCTAGGTGCTGCGGCTGTGGTGAAACAAGAGCAGTGGCCAGTTCTCCCTGGGGACACAGCCCCCCAGCTCCCCTGTGCAAGGCAAGGTCGGTGTGTGGGGAAGGAGTCAGGGCCCCTGCATGACACCCAGCTGCTGCTCCATGGTGGGCAAGGCCCAGGCCATGGTCCCTGGGCTCCCTCTCCCCCCACCCCCCACATACACATAAGGGGAGCATGATGGCACTGACATGTGGAGCCCCCCTCGGCCTCGGATGACACAGCCGATGTGCTCTGTAGGATGCCTCGGGGGTCCTGGGTCCTGGGCAGGCTCCTTGCAGGCTCCTGGCTCTCGGCATCCTCCTCCTCCTCCTCCTCGGTGTCAGGGATGGGTCCCTCTGCCCCGGGGTCGATCACCACGCGGGGGGGATGGACTGCGTGAGCCCCCAGGATGCGGTCCAGGGCTTCATAATGAGGGCATGCCTCCGGGTCAGCCCCTGGCTGGGAGGCCCTGGAGTAGGCCTGCCACAGGTCCTTGATTTTGCAGCGGACCTGCTCCCGGGTCCGCATGTGGCCTCTGGTGGCCAGGCTGGCAGCCATGCGGCTGTAGACAGCCGCATTCCTGTGGCTAGTGCGGAGATCGTGGATTTTGGAGGCCTCCCCCCAAACCTCGATGAGGTCCACGATCTCTGCACTAGACCAGGCGGGCACCCGCCTCTTGTGGCCCCGGGCAGGCTCCTGGGAGCCGCCAGCCTGAAGAGGCGGAGGGCTGGGTGGCAGCGGGTGGCTGGCTCATGCCGTGCCAGGTGCAGGGTCTGCTGGCTGGGTGCTGGCAGGCTTGCAGCTGGCACAAGCACTGTAGCCAGACTGTGCCCCTTTAAGGGCTCCGGGGCCGGGAGGGGGGCAGAAGAGTTTCCCTAGTTTGGCCCAGAGTGGCCACCAGGGCAAGCTGGGAAGGGCCAGCCTCCAACTAGTTCGAATTAAGTGGCTACACAGCCCTTAATTTGAACTACTTAATTCGAACTAGGCGTTAGTCTTCGTAGAATGAGGTTTACCTAGTTCGAATTAAGCGCTCCGCTAGTTTGAATTAAGTTCGAACTAGCGGTTTGTATGTATAGACGCTATGAAAGTTAGTTCAAATTAACTTTGTAGTGTAGACATACCCATGGTCACATAGTATTCCTTCAGCAGAACTTCTCAATCCGTGCACAGGATGGACAGGGCACACTTAATGAGCTGCTGTGCAATACTTTGTTATCTCAGAGTTCAAAGTACTTATATACCCCATCATTGAAACTCTGCTCTGAAGACAAGTTTCTGAATTTACTCACTGTCCTTTCTATAGTGCTCAGTATTGTAGCCCCTGAGTAACTGATAGCAGTAGTAAGGTATAATCCTTTATGTAGACCAGCCCTAAAGAGGGAGGAGACACACACTCTCTGCCAGTGGGTTTCAGAGGCACTTGATGTCCGCTGTGGAACGATAAGGCTCAAGAATGTTGGGTTCTGGAGGGGAATGTGCTTTCATCTAGTTGGCACAGACTCTTCCAGTTCCCCGCCAAGCTAGAGTCTTTCTGCCCCATCCCCTCTAGCCTGTCTGGGTTCTGCTTTTCCCATTACCCTGGCTCCTTGTCCCATTCTCCTTGCTTACTCGGCCCCACTTTCTACTCCTCAGGCATCGTATCTCACCCCCAGCCACTGTGCACAGCCTGTCCTAGTCTCCCTTATCAGTCTCCGCATTCAATCTGTCTCTGTCCCACCTCCCCTCTGCACTGGCTCCTCATCCTAAACTCCTGTCTTTGGCTCCTCATCCACTCTCAGTTATTTTCTTCCTCTCTTCAAAGCTCCTTGTCCCAGTGTCTCCTCTACCTGGCTCCTCATATCCACCTCTTTAGCTAGCCAGACCCAGTCCTCCACCATAACCTGGATCCTTGTCAGAGCTCCCTTCTCCCTTTCCCACAGTTCCCCCTTCCTGCTGGTTCCAAATCCAAGTTTTCTCACATTCTTCCAGGTCATTGTCAGAAATTAATGTATATTCCACCTCCCCCCGGCCCCGCAGCCAACTGGCTTCCAGTACTCCTCACCAGCTCAGTCTCCTTGCCCAACCAATTTCAGCTTCCCCACCCCACCACCTCCCAAACCCAATCTCCTTATCCTGAAAAATCCTAGTTTCTCACCTCCCCTGCCCCTGAGTCCTATCTACCAGCACTCCCTTAATCTACTATATATTAGAGGGAGTTTGTCTGTCTGCGAGTGTCTGTCTGTCTGTCAGTCAATCTGTCTGTTTGTTCAAGAACTCCTAAACAAGCAAGAACCACCCAATTTGGTATGATAAGTTTTCTCTTATCATAGCTTAAAGCAAGGTCGGGGTTTGGTTGTGTCCAGAACTGCCCCAGTGCTGAGCCTCCCATGCTCCAAGAGGGGGCGGAGGGGCCTCTCTTCATCAGGGAGTGAGGGGAAAGTGCACAATTTCCTGCGTTCCTTGCTCTTGGTGGGGAGCTCAGGCGGCAGATGAACCCAGACCTACCCCAGCTGGCAGACATGCACCCCTCCCCCAGCTGTGCCCGCTGGAGCTGCAGTGGCCATGGAGAGGCACTTCTCACCTGGCCCCAAGCTACTGTGATAAGAGAGGGCTGGGGTAGTCCTCTCCCCAGGACAGCCTGAATACTGAATCCCTCATCCCCAGCCACACCCCAGAGCAATGGTTTAAATGATGCATGTACATTTTTGTTTTTTTTTCCAAAAACAAAAATTAATTGAAATAAGGACCTGAGCAACACTGGGAAAAGTATAAATTATTTGTTATCAATGTTATAGCTTATCTTGGTTGGTTGTAGAAAGGCAACTTGGCTGCCTTGTGGAACTGAACGTTAACTCACTCTTTGTCAAGGTGACTATGCCATATGTCAAGAGTCCTGCATACATGTCTATGATAGTACTTCCTATGATAGTGCAGCCTTGTGCATCTCCAGATGCCATTTAACTATTAAATTAAAGTTCTCACAAACTGGCCTGTCTTTTTATAGCTTGATGGTATTTTAGTTCTGTACCTAAGCCAATGTCTAAGTAAAGTACTGTAGTATTTCCAAGATTGGTGCTGGGAATTACTTGCAAAGATCTATTTATTCTTTTGCAGGCACTCACCAACAAGAACATATTATGATATTTTGCATATTGTATTAAGAGTGCGTAGGGGTCAGACAATACCCAGGCACTCGTTTTAACAAGCCAAGAGACTACAAAGGATGTTTATACAAGTCAAAGGATACAAAGATAAATTCTAGAATAATCCGGATGGATGGGGTTTAAGTTTTATAACACATTCACATTGCATAGGCATTTAACATTTGAACATACTTCAGCTCTAATACAATAATTCAGACTTTTAAAAACAATGAGTAGACCTGTGGCACCTTAGAGACTAACTAAAATATATATAGTATCATGAGATTTTGTGGGCAAAACCCACTTCTTCAAATGAGATGATCTTGAGTGGACAATGCAGACTGACAGTCCATAAAACATCATTTTAATGCAACTATTGAACTCATGACTGCTGTATTTTTGCATGTTGGCAGCACTGAACTAGATTCATTCCTTTGTACAGTGTACAATGTTGCACTCACACAGATGTAGGCAGGGAAATATTTGACTGAGGGGCTCTTTAGGATAAAGATAAAATGAGATGCAAGAGGAAGTTGTCCACCTTTCTTCTCCTGAAACACAATCAGAAATATGTTGCCTGGGCTTGGAATCAGGGCTACGTTGCCTGAGGCGGGGAGGGGAAGCCCTGTCAGTTTCAGGCTCTGAAGCTTTCAAACTGAGACAGTGGATTCTGGGGCCAACCAGAATTTGGGACAGCTGACTATGAACATCATGGGAGATGAAGGAAACTGGGAAGTATTCAGAAATACAGGGCACCATAGAAGGAAAGTCTGTGTAGGTAGGCCTGACAAGATATGTCAAAGAAAAGCTACTGTCCTGCGAATCCCAAATTTGGATATGTAATGGTATGTAATAATCTCTTAGTGGTTTGTTATTCTGAACTTCTCGTGTATCTTTACAAAGCTAAGGCAAAGTTTGGGATGTGATATAAATCAGGTGGATTATAATAAGGCATTGGGGAACTGGGTGGATCCCACAACAGTTCAAGTTTGGGTTTATTAAAGATACAATTTTTATAAAGAGTGTTTTTAGACAGGAGGGATATTAACTGGACTCTGTCCAAACCCATTCATCCATACCTCTTTTTAAAATAAAACTTCTGTTTAAAAATATAAAACTTTACAAAGAGAGGGCTCGTATTCAGCTTAGGAAAACAAGAGACTCAATGGCTTGCCCAAGTAGTACAAGGAATCTTTGGAAAAGCCTGCAAAGGAACATATTTTTCTGCCTGCCATCACTATGTCTTATCTGTTGGGCCACAAAACTGACTTTTGTCCCTCTGTGCCTGTAGGGTAGGAGCTTTATGCATTTTAGACAATTAGTTGGGTTTACCAAGACAGGACAGAAGTCAATCTAGAATCCATGATGTATAACAGTAGGAGAGCTTAAAAGAGAAAGCCCTGCAAAAGTTTGTTAAATCCTTTTTCCAAAAGTTTAGGTAACACCTGTTTAAGCAATGGCTACTCCCTACCCATTTTTTTGTGTGGAATCATAGTCAGGGTCTGGCTTAAACTTCCTTGTGTAGGTCTCAGAGCACAACATTTCACACCTTCGGCATCACCTTTTTTGTTTTCATTAAAACAGCATGTCCTCCTTTTCAAGCTGTTCTTCAAATCTTTTGCTTTAATAGCTAAAAGTAACCTGTCATGTCAGGTACACAGCCGTATAGGCTACAGTCAAGCAAACCAGCCACCCATGACGAGACAAAATGACAGAACATGAGAGTATTCTAACAGCAAATTAGTAGTTCACTGTTTTCTCACTGGACTTTATCCTATACTTCTGACACCATGTGACTTTTGTGGGACGCTTTAAATTATCAGCATTCAAAGGACCAAAGGTCGCATTTGTCAACAAATATTGTTGGCTTTTCCTTGGTCCTGCAGAAACCCAGAACATTCAAGAAATGTGTACTCCATGGCAACTAGGCTATAGCTGTCCAGTAGAGAATTCCCTTTGCGGAGAGGAACTCTCCACTAGCATATAAAGCTTATTCCTACATTAGTGATTGCCATTACCTGGCACAAGGGGGAAGCTGAAGGAGAGGACATATCGGGGTGGGGAGGGTTGGGACCACTGGGTTACAGTGATCCACAACTTTGACTGTTCTAACTCATGCCAGAGGTGACACAGACTGACCCTCATAATGGAGGAGCAGTTACTGGCTCCCTGATGCCTTCTTCTTTCTCCTGCATGAGCAGAGTTTGGCCATAGGACAGAATCCAGTCAGACATAACCTCCTTCCCTTAGGTTTAGGATTAATTTTCAATGAAAATTTTAATATGACTAGGATATCCGTGTGAGTCAACTATTTATCTGCTTTCCCCTGAGAGTCACATCTTCTGTAGCAAATTGCTCCATCATGCTCTGAATTTTTTCCCTCTTTTTTCCTATCTCTCTTTCTTTGTCAGTGAAAGAGATGTTGCCCCCTCAGAGTATAGTTCAGAATATTTGGAGCTGGGACAAAAAGGGTTTTGCAAATCCTGCTTTACACAGTTCAAAGTGTGACGCTGAAAGCTATTTTCTCCTGAGCAGTTTTCCTGTGTACGTTGCTCTAAGTATCTATATTGATCTGGCTGAAACAGGGTAATAAATCTGATCATTATAAGGTTAAAAGATCTCATGGAAAAGTAGCCAAACTCTATTCTGCGCCTTATGAAATATTAAGGATCAGACAGCACTTTTTCGGTCTGACTTGAAAGATGGCAGGAGAGCAGTACTGTACCATCTGTGCAGTTTAACTTATTAAAGACAAGTTCCCCTCCTCCCATTGATTGAAATAGTGTAATTGCTTTTAGACTTAAAGCTCTCTTTGTAAGACAGACAATGAGTTGAAAGCCAGATAAAATGTTTAGCTTTTTTATTACTTATAGTATATGAGCTGCATATTTAAGAGATGAAGTGTCATTAGAATTCCATATTCTATGTTTATGACTGAAGTGAGTTCCAGTGCTTATGCAAGGGAGACAGCACTGGAATGATCCAAGCATGGTGCAGGTAAATTTAGTATAAACTTCTCCCCAGAACTCTGAAAATGTCCTGTCCTCAATGACCTCCACTATCCCCTGCTTTGTCAGTACTTGGTCTCTCTAAATGTACCAATCTATTTATCTGAGTTGCCTTGCCACACCAGAAGACACCAGTAAATACCACAAGGTTGAAATGCTCATGAAAATATTGGTAAGAAAGGGTAAACTTCTATAGCAAAAATGACCTTGTACTTAATTGCTTTACAAAAGCATATATGCAATAATGCAGTGCAGATTTACCCCAAAATTATTTGCAGGCAGGCTTTGGGATAAGTGCTTGCCCATTGCTTGCATAGCTTGAGTACATTTTAAATTTGTTAGCACTCAAAAATCTGAGAAAAAATCCAGTTTGCAAATTAGCAAGCTAGGTAAAGTACTGAATTCAATATTTCATAGGCTTAAAGGCTAGATAGGACCATTCAGATAATGTAATCTGATCACCTGCAGGCTACAGAACGTCACCAGTAATGTCTCTTCAAGCATAACTTTTGTTCAACCTGTAGCACTTTTAGAAAGATATCCAGTCTTGCTGAGAGATTGCAAGTAATGGAGAATCAGTCATCCCTCATGTTATCGTCAACAAGAAAAGGAAAAATATTGCTAATGTTAGAGGTATAAAAATCCTACATCCAAGCATGGTCATTTATTCTTAAATATTTTCAAACTAGAATGAAATCAGAATATAATTGATGTGAAATGCATAGAGAATAGTCAATCATTTCAATCAACAAAGTATGTTTGAATGTACAAGTAAAACCTGTGTTATCCGGCACGCTCAGGGATTAGGATGTTCCGGTTATCTAAAAATTCCAGTTATCTGGGGGTCCCATCAACCTAGCAAAACCCAATGGACAATAATAGTAAAACTCAAGTTTTTAATATTGGTAGTTTTGTAGCGTGAGGCAGTTGGTCTCACATTTCTATTTTGAGTTAAAGATGATTAGTACTTCTTAAATAAAAAATTGTTAAGCCAATTGTGGTAAACCAAGGCAGGCCTGTCCGCCTGAAGATGTGACAGTATTGTGGCTGGGGGCAATGCCGGTTAGCAAAGTTTTCTGGTTAACAGAGTGCTGTATAATAAAGGTTTCACTGTATAATGTTTTGTTCTTTATTACTGTACAGAGAAAGGAGCTTAATAGAGTTTAAATTTAGCAAACCTATACATAATCTGTACCAGAGCTGGAGTTGCATAAATATCCAGCATACATTCTAGGAAATCTCGACTGTGTATGTTGGCCAATGGGATGAAGAGTCAACACCCGTTTGTTTTTGTAATGCCTTTTTTTTTCGGTTGGGACGCATTTTTGCAACAGCAATTATTGTAAAGGGATTAAGCTCTGTAATAGGAAGTACATCTTCAAAATTCAGTGGGAGAATGTGAATGAGCCAATGGGGCCACTTCATAAGCAAAATGTTTGCGAGTATACAAAAGGTTTGCTTAATTGCCAAAAAGAATTATAGTCGCTTTTCTAAACAGCAGCAGGGTGCAAATACAATGGCGCTATTATTGCTCAGTGCTTGACAAAAGCTATGTTAAAAACTGCTCGTTTATGAACCTACCACTTGTTCTTGAAAGGTCACTTGTGAACAGTTGTATAGTTTACAAAATGAAATACTGACACAATGAAAGGAAAGGAAAGGAAAGGACGTTTCATTTATTAAGCATTATTGATGGCAATGGCTCTTATGAGGTGCATGGTGCTGTTGCAGTCCTTAAGCACTCAACAAGAGGTTTTGTGTCATTTCTGCCATGGGCTTGGAATCACAAACAAAAGCTGCATTATGAAAACCTTACTTAATAGATAGAGTGACAGGAAATAAACACAAAAAGGCAAACAGCCATTACTTAAAGTAGACAATTATTGCTAAATTGCATTCCTCTAGATTTATATATTATACCCACATGAATATCAAGAAGACATTATGAATAGCGATTAGTCTACATTGAACAACAAAAGAATTAATTATACTTCAGGGAGCCATATTTAATAGAGCTGTCACAGAACTGTTCCATGTGAATGATCATATGTATCAGTAATTACTCTTCTTGTAGTATTTGGGGAAAAAAAATCTTGAATCAGATTTTTGCTTTGATAATGAATATGTTCCTTTTCTTAATCTCCAAGTTAAGTGTTCCCCAGGAAACTAGACAGCGTGTGAAATTATAGTGAATAATATATGGATTAAGAAAGCCTAACCATTTAAAAACCAAGTGTTAAAGTGTGAAAACATTTCTAACTTTCCTTTTAACCATGCAAGCGTATCTGAATCAGAAAACTTGAACAAGACTGTACCTGATAATTAAAAATCTGACTCATGGCATGAGTTCCAAAGACTCCGTATGTGGATTCAAAAGAACTATGACTCTAACATGTCTTTGTGCAAAAAGAAATGATCACACTGGACAATGCTCTCACAAAATATCACAATATTTTTAAATTCAAGAAAAATAAAAAATATCCAATGTTTGTAGCACCTTATACAATAATATCTGATTTAATTTCATAATATGACAGGCAACAGTTTCTTCCCATTTGAATACACACTTTTTTACATTCACTGTAAGGCATGAGTTAATCTAAATAGTCTTTCTTCTGTAAGAAAAGTACATTGATTTTATGAATGCAAATGACTATTGTGATCATCTGTTCCGAGCTCTTGTATAACACAGGCCATAGACTGTCACTGAGTCAATTCCTGTTTGAACCAGAGTACAGCAGAACTCAGAGTTGTGCACACCAGAGTTACAAACTGCAAGAAGGCAGCAGAGACAACAACCACCAAACCAAACCAAACCAAACAAAAAGCAGCAGCACTGTGCAGGACAATACTGTCTTAAATGTAAACTACTAACTTTTTTTTTTAAATTCAAAGGTGTATTAAGTCAATGTCCAGCTGCAAACATTTGAGAGAACAACTTTAGGGTACATCAACACTGCATGGCTACTTTGGGATACTGGAGGTAACCTGAAATAGCTATCCTGCATCCACACAAGCCACCCATTATTTTGAAATATTTTTCGAAGTAATGGGCGTGCTATTTCGACATCCCGGTAAAACTTGTTGCATGAGGGATAAGGGATGGCTCAAAATAGCGCGTTATTTCAAAATTTGGCTCCGTGAAGATGCGCCAAATTTCAAAACAAGCTATTTTGAAATAGATTTGCGTTTATTTCAAGTTTAGGGTACTGTGTAGATGCACCCTTAATGTTTTGTTCAAAATTATTGACATTTCAGAGTTACAAAAACAAACAAACAAATCCTGCCATAACTCTGAGGTTCCACTATATATCTTTTAAAAAAGCATCCAATTTGGTTTAAAAATTGGCAGAGAAAGAGAATTGATAAGAACTATTAAAAATGCATGAACCAACAAAAAAGTTAATACAAAACAGAGTGCCTGTTGCTTCAGAAATATTCTGTAGCACATTGACTTTTTCAGTCAGTTGATCCAAACTCCCATGTGGAAAGAATGTAGATGTCCATGTATTCTACGTAGCGGAGTTGTGTACCTTAAGCCAAGCTTCCGGATCAAGTGTAGACCTAATCTTAGTGTTCACTTAACTCAGGGGAGCTTGGGGGAGCGCAGCTTCCATGACACAATATGGAATCTTATTGGAAAAATAAACCTTTGTGTTGGCAAGGTCAGGCTTGGTGCCTGGGACAATAATGAAGCCACAAGCTCTGGGATCCCTTTGATCTTAACCGTATTCCTGTTGGAAGGTAGACTTTCCAGGACTTTCCTTCCTGCTGGTGTCATACATTGAGACACTAACACACACAGTTTCTCCCTCTTGAATAATCTTCAGGATGTGGTGGGTGTTATTTCTTCTTTTAAGGTTTTCGGTTTGCCTAGGGATTGCAGAGCAATGGGTATGTGCCATTGCTCATTCAATCTCTGAAGATCTTCTGGAGGGCAGGATGTTGTCTAATGGCCCCATAATTCAACAAGTGTGAGGAAGAGTTTCCATTGATCCAGGGGAACAAATACTGAAATAGCTGTTTGTCTTTTCTTCCGCTCACTGAAGACAGCAAATGTAATGTAGTGTCCCTGGCAGGAGCCAAAGCCTGCAGGAACTGGGCTGCTGCCAAGCCTCTAAGATTCATACTTATAGGCTGCATCTAGACTGGCATGATTTTCCGCAAATGCTTTTAACGGAAAAGTTTTTCTGTTAAAAGCATTTGCGGAAAAGAGCATCTAGGTTGGCACGGACACTTTTGCGCAAAAACACTTTTTGCGGAAAAGTGTCCGTGCCACTCTAGATGCGGTTTTGCGCAAGAAAGCCCCGATTGCCATTTTCGCCATCGGGGCTTTTTTGCGCAAAACGGTTCTCAGCTGTCTACACTGGCCCTCTTGCGCAAAAGCATTTGTGCAAAAGGGAGAGTCATTGTATTTGCGCAAGAACACTGACGATCATACATTAGATCGTCAGTGTTCTTGCGCAAATTCAAGCGGCCAGTCTAGACAGCTGGCAAGTTTTTCCGCAAAAGCAGTTGCTTTTGCAGAAAAACTTGCCAGTCTAGACGCAGCCGTAGTGTTCTAACAGAAATGCTTCCTACAGAAGAAATCAGTGTAAGATGGGAATGGTATGCAGATACAAAGCACATAAAGAGAGCTGAAAATTAATCATTTTTATAGTCAGAAAATTACCTTGACAGTAGCTATCCAGGAACAAGTCTGAACAGCATTAAGTGCAATAATAAAACTTGTCCAGCAAACTAAAGAGGGAGATGCTACTTATCTCTTGCCATGGAGGATGCAAACTGGACACAAGACTTAGGTTAAATTTAATCGTCATGATCTAAAATAGCTCAAATTTGGGAACATATGGGAATGCCATGATGGCCATCTAGTTGAGGTTTCTCAGAGAGCATCCTAAAAGAAGGTGTGAAAGAAGCATTTTTGTAAGTGATTAGCTTTTTTTCTATGTATTCTTTTTACTAGCATTACCTGTCCCATTGTGACAGGAGACATACACATGGTGTCCTGACACACTGCTCCTCCTCTTCCCCTCCCCATGGTGGGGGCAAGGCCTCAGTGGAAGGGGTGAGGATGTAAGTGGATCTGGGGGCCTGCCTCCCCCTAGAAACTTCTCAGGTCTTCTCAAATGTTCTCTGTGACAGATGGTGTGACAGATGTCTTTACTTTTATAGTAGAGAGTATAGATTACTGTAGTGCCTCTCATCCCCAGTCACAAACCAGGTCCGAGTTGTGGTAGGCACCATAGAAACATAGAGCAAAAAGACAGTTCTTGACCCAAAGACCTTGCAGTCTATGCATTAGCCAAGAGACAACAGGTGGATATGACAGACAGACCCATAAGCACAATGGAACAATAAGACAAGATAATGTTGTGTCTTAAGGGGCACTGTTCCTAGCAATCAGCTGCCCAACCATTGTCAGATTTTTGTAGGCAAAACAAGAGTTTGAAGGAGGACAATGAAGGAGCCAATGGGGTTTCATTATAGTATTAATTATGTACCAGGGTGCCTAATGTACAGCTGGGAAGAAATGCCAGTAAAATAGATTTTTTTGTTGGAATTTACAAATGTGTTGAAATCGAAAAGTTCCACACAGATGGTTCAATTTTGGTTCAAGTTCCTCAAGAAGTAGGAAGGGTTCCAATGAAAACTGCCAGCCACTCAGGCTGTCATGGGGCTGGAGCCCTCAGTGCTTCCTGGATCCATGGCTCAAGGGCAGCGATCCAGTTTGAGAGGCTGTCCAGGTGTCATGAACCTTCTTTCTCAGAGAAATGTTTGGGTTTTGTTCATAATTGGAAAAAAGCCCCTAATTTTAAAATATTTAAATCCTTCATAGAATGGGATTAGTTTCTCTGCAGAGCTCCAGCATACAGCTTTATATAGGCATGTATTTTGTTAGTTAGCTGAATATAAATAGTCAGCAGTCCTCTGACCAGCAGTTTCATTTAAAAATGGTCTGTCAGAGAACATAGTCATCTTGCAAGCCATTTCCCTGAACTGCCTCATGCATGAGATAAGCAGCTAGCAATATTTTTTAACTTTTGTCAATGGAAAAAACTATACCGTTTGTTCCCTGTTAGTTAAATTGCACTCTGCATCAATTTTTTTTTTCAGAAAGAGAAGGAAATACAAATTAAAAACCAGCCCCTGTCTGGTTCGTTTTTTGGGTGGCTAGGGGGAAATACAAGGGCGTGATGGTAGGCAAAAAGTAATCACAGCAAAAAAGAAAATATGGAGGAGAGAATGAAGGAAGAAAAATGGAAATGAAAAGGTAATAGCTGGTAAGATTGCATTAGTAAATAAATTGAAAATTTTCCATAGGGAGCTAGCTCCTGTCTCATCTATTGTGGTGACAGTCTTCTCATTATTCCGTATCTTTTATTTTGTTCCTTTTTTATATACATCAGCACAATGAGGTGTCTTTTCAATGTAATGCATAAGGAGATAGATAAGCAACTTTCTGAGAGTAGCTGTGTCTAATTCCAAGATGAAAGGCATGAGTCACCTCTTCTTCACACCAATTATACACTACTCTAACTCTTCTGAGCTAGACGTAGCCATTTCTGAGTCTCTCAGGTATGAGAAAGGAATCAGACCCAGTGTATCTTTATTTTAATCTTATTGCAATGGTCTGGGGTGTTTGGAGGATTTGATAACTTTGCAGTGCATATGTAACCCACATACCTAGGGTACGTCTACACTGCAGGCTTCTTGCGCAAGAACTTTTTGCATGAGTTCTTGTGCAAAAAGTTATTGCGCAAGAGCGCGTCCACACTGCCATGTGCTTTTGCGCAAGAGCGTCCAGGGCAGTGTGGACACTCTCTTCCACAAGAAAGCTCTGATGGCCATTTTAGCCATAGGAGTTTCTTGCACAAGAAACCCCTGTTGCCTGTCCACACATGCCTTTTTGTGCAAGAGCTCTTGTGCAAAAAGGCTTATTCCTCATAGAAAGAGGAATAACTCTTGCACAAAAAGCCTTGTGTTCTTACAATTAACAGTACTTTTTCTTGCCCAAGAATGCGCTTGTAGTGTGGACGCTCCGCGAGTTTTTGCACAAAAACTCTGCAGCGTAGACATAGCCCTAGTGTGGTTCATTGTCCCATGTAGTGGCACCTAGACCTCACCAACAGATAAGAACAAGAGACCTCTACAGCATGGACTGAGAGCCAGCTGGCTTTTAGCTCAAAGGGTAGAGGCTCCTTGTAACAGGTCCACCTGCTGGTGAGCGCCCCACTGCGGTCAGGTGGCTCCGTGCAAGCTCCTCGCCCGGTCATCCGGTCACCTTCAAAGTCCTGAAACCAGGGTCTGACTAGCCCTGTCCACAGTGCTAGTGAGTCTCTGTAGTATGCTTGTGACCAGTCTTCAGCCACTGGATCTGGGCCTTACCCAGATCTAGGTTCAGCTCACGCTGGGAGCTGGCCATAGTGCTGATCTCCCAGTCAGGGTACAGACCTGGCTAGGTCAAGCTCCTGAAAGGAACTGCCAGGCCCTAACCTCGCAGCCTCTTTTATACCCCTCTGCTGGGTCCTGATTGGCTGCTGCAGAGACAGCCACTCTATAGTGCCTGGAGGACCTTGTCTTCTCTCCTCTTGCTGGGATAGGGTGCAGCAAGACTGCTGGCCTCTTGTAGGAGATGTTGGGGCCTAGTCTAGCCCATCACACTCCTATACTAAGGTCCAGGGGTCCCAGGTTCAAATCCACCTGGTGTTGGTTACACATACTTTACTAAAAAAATAGTCAAATAAACCATTTTAGATCTAGTTGTCTAACTTCTAAAACGCTTCATGCTAGAAAGTGTCATGTTCGTGCTAGAAAGTGTCCCTGACAGCTGATATTTAAAATTAAATAAGCAATTTACAGCAAACATAACAATTATTTTTATTGCGTGGACTGTATGTAATAGGTCATCTCTAGGCCTACATCCTCTTCCATTCACTGTCACATTTCCTCTGCCCATACTCTTGTTTCAGGCAGTAGTGGCTCTTTGAGCTTGCTTCTCTCTCACCCTGCATGCAGAGTGGAGATCTGGGCAAACTATAAAAGGACTTAGTGTCCATTTTACATCTCCTTATTCCCTTGTGTGGTCATGCTAGGGTAGGTGATAGTTCTGCCCTCAAAGAAGATGTCTGAGATCTTCAAGATTTAGATGTCTCCCCAATAAAAGTCTGTTGACTGACCTGACTATACTATAATGTCATCCATCAGGAATACGCTCTCCTAGAAAGGACACTTCTGGCCCCATACTTAAGTATTTGCTGAGTAGGACATTAAAGTTAGAGCAAAAGTTTTTCATCAAGAATGGAATGGTTAGTGTAGATTCTACAGTATTCAAGAGAAGGTGGAAACCAGAATCCAGCTCATCAGCTGGTGTAAATCCATGAAACTCCATTGCCTTCAATAACTGATTTACACCAGCTGATAATCTAACACAAGCTATCTGACTTCAGTGAAGCTAGATATTCTCTGGGGAAGACTTAAAAATCTTACTAATCATAGGGATATAATTCTTCTATCGTATCTATTGTTACTTCCTGCCATTGTTCATTATCACATGTTTCTAGTTAGGGACACCACATTTGATCATTATCTTAGTCAGTGGATCTCAAACTGTGGGTCAGGATTCTTTTGAATGGGGCTGCCAGGGCTGGCTTAGATTTAGTGGGACCTGCAGGCTGAAGCCCAAGTCCCACTGCCCACGACTGAACCCAAAGCATGAGTCCTGAGTGATAGGAATCAGGTTGCAGGCCCCCTGCCTGCGACTGAAACCCTTGAGCTCCAGTTTTAGACCCCCTGCCCACACCAGCGAGGCTCAGGCTTTGCCTCCCACCCGGGGGCAGTGGGACTTGGGCAGGGTCAGGCTTTAGTCCCTCTCTCCTTGGGTCAGAAGGGGGTTGCGGTGCAATGAAGTTTGAGACTCTCATCGTAGATTATGTTAACGAATGCCTCTTCTCAGCCTCCTCCCCCTGCTCTGCTCAGTCTCACATCTGCAACCCTTTCCCCACATCTCATCCGGGATTCCCATACATAGGTCTCAAGCACCACATGGCAAAGCCTGTACTCCTCATCTTATCTAAAGCTTTTAATTCCTATGCCAATACAGCTCATCTCTCATCACGCCCCAACCTGCTCTCTGCCCTCTACCCCTTTCTTGTACTTATTCCCCAAAGGCCTCTGCACTTGCTCCCACACTATGTACTGAGCCTACACTGAATGCTCTGATTCTGTGGGTGATGCAACCTCCTGCTCTCCAAAACCCAACGGGAGGCTGGCTTTAATAAAGTGGACCACAGATCGGTACTTTACACTGTCACATATTTCTTGACCTTTATACTGTTTTCATTCCCCCCACATCACATTCTCTTTGCTGTGTGTTACTTCAGTTGTAAACGCTTAAAGGGCAAGGTTATTGTCAGATTTGTCTCAAGCTCCATGCATGGCACTGTACAAATTACATTTGCTGCAATAAAAAAAATCATAATGCTAAGTTTCACATCTCGGTCATTCCCATAGCAACAAACAATAGCAGAAGAATAAAGGTGTATAACCTCTTCAGAAGAAAGTAGAAGCTGGTTTATGAGGGAAACCTCTTCATCAAACATAGAGATCTTTAAACAATAGAAATGGGAATTCAGCAAATATGTGGCAAAGGAAATTACTTTTTAATAAAGATTCTTTTTTCATCGTTGCTTTAGTGTAAAAGTTCCTCTTCAAGATCCATCCAGGACTCAAAGTTTGTCATTTTTTGCTCTTTTACGGGAGCAAGATGTTCTACACTAAAAATAATCTGGAAAAATTACCAACCTAAAGTTGTGGGTGCTTAGCACCTCTGAAAAGTAGACCACCCACATTTGAAAATTGTCCTAGGCAAGTATGTACATTGTGTCAGGGCAGCTTATTAGCCAGGATTTTGTAAAGGAAATAATTATAACTTCATCTCTCTCTTGCTGAACTTTGGTTATGATCTTCTAAGAATATGGATGAAAGATCATGTCAGTTAGAGCTATGTATTGACAGGTGACAGGAGTTTATGTTCATGATGGCTGCATAACAACAGCTGTTCACCTCAGCTAGACTAAAGGGGAAGTGAAAAAATTGAGCTTCTGTGACCTTCAGCTTGCTATGAATGAGCACAATAACAAGTCATATATATATTGACTGACATTCACATTCACTTTTATGAAATCAGATTATCTTCCTCCAGTTGTTCAAAACAGCTGCCATAGCTAGCTCCCACATTGCTGCCCCTTTAATGTCCCTGTGATCTTGTTCTGCTCATATATATGCTGAAGGGGTGAATCAAGGAGCATTCTCCAGACCTACATGTGCCATCAGGAAAAAGACCAATTTTAGTTTTATTCTCAGTAGTCCTGTGGCACCTTAGAAGTCCTGTGTCTACACAGCAGCGTTATTTTGAAATAACTAGCATTATTTCGAAATAACAAAGTTCGCATTCACACAGCAAACCCATTATTTTGAAATAAATTTAAAATAACGGATGGCTTATTTCAAAAGCTGTAACCCGCAATTTACGAGGAATAACGCCTATTTTGAAATAGCTTATTTTGAAATAGGCAGGCAGTATAGACATAGCCTAAGAGACCAACAATATATATTAGTTCATTAAATATATATTTGTTAGTCTCTAAGGTCATGTCTATACAGCAGGGCAAAAGTTGAATTAAGCTACACAATTTGAGTTACGTCAATTGCATAGCTGAAGTCAAAATAGCTTAATTCAGCTCTTGGTGCTGTCTTCACAGCAGGAAATGTGTACTTCCTTCGACTTCCCTTACTCCTCATCAAATGAGGGTTACAGGAGTAGGAGTAAGAAGTTCTTCAGCTTGCCATTATTTTGAAATAATGGCTTGCTGTGTAGATGCACTCTTTATTATTTTGAAATAACATCAGTTATTCTGAAATAACACTGCTGTGTAGACGTACCTTAAGTTGCCACGGGACTACTAAGTTGCAGATTAACACAGCTATCCCTATGAGACTTTTTATTCTTTGAGATAGTTGTGAATATATCTTCCAAAATTGGTTGTACAGTGGAACCATAAGGCAGAAGCTGTTTCAAAAATGTGAAACATTATTCTATATCTGATGAATCCTGCGAAGTGCTATAAGTCAGATACATCAGAACTCCAGAAGTTTCCTTCCATGATGTCTGTTTAAAAGATGAGTATTAACGTGCTATGGTCTTAGGATGGCAAAGACAACCAAACTGAAAAACACGGGGTAGAGTGCAATAAAATTAGTTAAACCTTTGATTTGATCCAATCAATGCTAAGTGATGGTGAGAGGCAGGAAGCTTATGATATTGTAAATGTGGAGGATTGGGATTGTTTTTGAATGGCAATTCTTCTCAGAGCAGCTGTAGCAAATCCAACTGCTGTGTAATCTGTCAGTCAAGGTACTTCTGCTGTACCCATCTCCTTTGCATATGAACACTTTAAAGGTTCCAAAAAGGCAACAGAGCTTCAATCTTATTATTTTTTATTAATATTTGTTCATAAAAGAAAAAATGACAGCAGCATTCTTTGCTATAATTTAGGGAGAGGATTTGGCCAAATTAATGAGATGCCATCACCAAGGGAACATTGGTTGTTTTCTGAGTAATTATTACTTTTCTATATAATCCACACATTCAATTTATTATTCTCACATGCTAGAAGCAACAAAAGGGATGCTTTGTGTTGGTATGCATGCATAATATATTTCAAGGGTCAGACACCCTGCTGGATGTGAATGGAGACTAGTTTAAAGTCACAGAACAGATATGTACTGGTGTTCCCAGGAGTGCAGCACGGAAGTAAACAGGATGCAATTTAGCAGGTTCAATTTATTATTTTGTGTTAATCAACCGCAGCTGTTGTATGGAGTTATGAGACACTCATTTCTAGAATAAAACTGCTTATAGTGAGTTGTACATCCAGTACCATAGCAGGTGCGTGTGGGGAAAATGTACCATCTTAGGAGAAAATCTCATGGTATTCACTTAGCAAAGAATGTACTCATCTTACATATAAACCTTTATATTACGTTGTGTACTGATGCAATCAAAGCAGAATTGCTTACTGCCTTGAAGGGAAAGTGACTGTGTTAATTTCAGCTATATTAATTCTACCAGTGACAGAGAGAAACAATGACATCAGCTAAAGGACAAGTAGCAACAATGGGCTATATTGCCACCTCCTTCTGTCTGAGTTCACAATGGGGAGCGTGCCAGAGTCCTGCATCCCTTTGAAAGGGGCCAGACCCAGCTGACACCAACAGATGTGAGCTGAGCTTAAGGACAGCCCAGTGGAATAAAAACTCCCATTGACTTCAATAGGTTTTGGACAGGGTCTATGTGTGGTTAGTGCTGTGTGACACTAGCCACCACCAACCAGGCAGGTCTGGGATTAGGGGGAGCCATAGTTCAATATTTTGTCTGCACTGTCCCTAACAGAACTGAGTAGCTGTGGAGAGAGCCACTTGCAGTACCTTCCTAAAAAGGTAGTTATATCTCTGGTCCTGCAGATCTGGGAGCTCCAGAACACACTGTGAACAGTTCGGCACTACCCCCAATCAGGGCTTTCCCTACAAGGCACGATCTTACCCAAAGGTAGTGAAATATCCATCCCTGATGACCTCACGTATGTGCAGATCTGCCACCTGAAGGTGGAAATCCGGACTAACTCCACTGACTTAACTTTGGCTGGTTTTTAAAGGGTGCAGACACATTGTTTTATTCTCCATTTTTTTCCCTGGCAGCTGCCTGTTTCACTCCACTGCCTAAGGGAACAAGAGCCGTGTGGCTATTCCCAAATCTGGGATACCCAGAGCACTCTGGCCAAGTCATTAAGAAAACTTGCTGTAAAAGGACAATGCACATTTACTCTGTCTGGCCAATAAGCAGACATGGTAGAAATGAAATAATGAACATTTGATTCAAGAATAGATACTGTATAAAATGGATAAATGTACCTCAAAAAACTCATTAGGGCACATCTAGAATTTAACTTGAGGGCGAAAGGACCTCAAGGATACCAGACTGCAGTTGTGAAAGAGGTTGGAAATAGCTCCATGTTAGCTAAACTCTGTAGCTCCCTCTCCCAGAGGAACCTGGTGAAGGCGAACACATATAGCAGTGTCTAGATTAAAGCAATGTATAAACATGTATTAGCTAATATACCTTTAAACATGACATACCTTAAACAGTCAGTGTATAGGCAGTATAAGCAAAGGGCCCTGGTCTACACTACATGAGTAGGTAGACGTATGATACACAACTCCAGCTACATAAATTACATAGCTGGACTCAATGTGCCTTACATCATGTTTCTGCGCTGTACACACAGTGGGAGTCCGACGGGAACAAATGCTCCCATCAGCTTCCTTTACTCCTTGTGAGGAGCAGGAGTATTGGTGCTGATGGAAGTGCCCTTTGAGTGCCTGGGATAAATGGGAGTCAGACTAAATAATCACAAAGATCAGCTTTGGCCTTAAATCTATTAAGTCCATGAGACTCTATTTCTGAGGCTGTTAAGAGAGGAGGGGTGTGATAGCTCAATTGCTTGCCACTCTGTGAAGAGATGTCTGTTATATATGCAGGCCTGTCAACCAGGGGCGGGGCATGCCAGAGCCCCAGGGCCCTTAATTTGCCTCCAGAGCACCAGGCAGAGTGTGCCAGGTAGGTCTGAGGGCTGCCTGTGGTGTGGGGACAGCATGCTCTGGGTGGGGCTGAGGGCTGACTGCCCCAACCCCACCCCTTCCACCCGAGGCCCTGCCCCTTCAGGAGCACAGAGCTGGGACCCCCTACCCCTTGCCCAGGGGCCCGGCAAGTCTGTTGGCCTCCCTGTATGCACGAAGTGGATTTTTAAAATACCTGAGTGTGCTGATGTAACTTCTGGCTGGCTGCTGATACTGCAATCTGATCTCCATTTCTCCCTTCTTTAGCATTCACCTTGTTGTCATGCTTACCACACACAGTAGTGGTGGTTTGACAACGGATCCACACCTGTGTGGTGATTTTCAAATGAATTGTCTTTCCCTCCATAGCCCCGCAAGAGGGATCACAAAGACAGTCACTAGACTGACTGTGCCAGCCTGTTCATCATTTTGGAGTTAAACAGGAGGAGCTGGGGGGTGGGTGATATTATGGAATGCAAAGCCTGGCTGTGCGGCGGGACACAGAAACAGGGTGCAGCCAGCCAGCTGTATTCTGCAGTGAACACCCTTTGCAGCAAAAGCAATAGAGCAGGTAGAATTTAAATGAGAATGTATACACATATATTAGCTGCACATACAAAATAGCTACAAGAGCTGCAGTCTGGGTTTAGTGGTAGCTGTTTCAGCATAGTCCCCAAGCAGGGTAACACTAATTTTAATACAAGCGCTATTGAGTCTCAGCTGTGTGCTTCACACACATGGACTGAAGGCTGAAAATGAGCATGCCTCTACTCCCCCTGCTACATGGAGGAAGTTGAGCTAAACGAGGGGAAAAATCAAAATGAGAGTGACAGTTGTGACTTTCATAGACGCTGTCTGATGGGCATGATGTTGTTTATAGCTCTTTTCATGAGGAATAATACCTATTTTGAAATATGGGTGGTGCAGCTGTGCTTATTTTGAAATAATTGGCCTCCAGGGCTTCTCACAGCCGCTCTGGTGGCCACTCTGTCCATACCTCTCAGAACTCTATAGTTTCCCTTCCTGTGCAGCCTTGAAAGGCTTGGAAGTCCCAGCACCAGAAGATGATATGCATTTCATATACTAACACTATCAAGTGCCTGGCAGCCACCATTGAGTGGTTCAGCAGCCACCCTCAGCACCTCCAAGTCCCTCCAACACTCACTCCTCCCCAAGACCCTCCAGCACCCACACGTACCCTTGTCCCACCGCCCCATGGCTTCTCCTCCTAGCCCCTTCTGGAACCTCTGAGGGCCTTGCACACAAGATGGTGGGACCGCTCGAGCAGCAGAAGCATCTTACCACATGTGAGGCAGGCACCAGTCCCAGCCCCATCTTTGAGCCCCTCCGCTCCCTCTTCCTCCCCTCACAGGTTCTTTCTCCAGTCCCACCCCATTTATATATTCCCCAAATAAATATAACAGAGTTTATTGTTTCAAACAAAAGTCTTTTTTTATTTGATCTGCAGGGGAGGCGAGTGGGGAAGATAGGAAGGGAGGGCAGGGGAAGGGAGGGGTGGTGGAGGAAAGGCACACAGGGGCTATGCAGAGGCTCCTTGTGGGGAGGCCTGGGGAAGAGTGTCACAGGTGGCCTTGGCTGAAAATCTCCCTCAAGACCTCCTGGATGCACACAGCCCCCAGTGGGCTTACCAGGTGGCAGTGGTGTGTGGCTGCTCAGAAGCCCTTGTGAGCTGCTTGGCCTCTGCCCCCCACCCTAGCAAGAAGGTCTTCACATTGTTCTCACAAAGGTTGTGGAGGACACAGCAGGACACCACCACCTGGGCAATGTTCCAGTGCTGAGGTCCAGGCAAGTGAGGAGACACCGGAACCTCCTTTTTGAGGTGGCCAAAGGAGCACTCCACCATGATGTAGCACCTGCTGAGCCTGGCATTGAATCATTCCTTGATGGTGTCCAGGTATCCTGTGTAGGGCTTCATAAGTCAGTGGAACAAGGGGTAGGCTGCGCCGCCCATGATGCACATGGGCATGTCTACGTCCTTGACTCTGATGGTGCAGTCGGGGAAAAAAGTGCTGGCATGCGTCTTCTGGAACAGGCTGGATTGTGAGTGTTCCGGGCACAAGGATTGTTAGGAAGAGATGGGATCCACCTAACGAAGAGAGGAAGGAGCATCTTCGCGGGCAGGCTTGCAAACCTAGTGAGGAGGGCTTTAAACTAGGTTTGTTGGGGGACGGTGACCAAAACCCTGAGAGAAGTGGGAAAGTCAGATACTGGGAAGGAATGCAAATAGGAACGAGCAAGAAAGCAGGACCCCTGATTCGAATGGAGAAGATGGGGTGATCAACTGGTTATCTGAGGTGTTTGTACACTAATGCGAGAAGCCTGGGCAACAAATAGGAAGAACTGGAGGCCCTGGCCCAGTCCAAGAAATATGATTTAATTGGGATAACAGAGACTTGGTGGGATGACTCGCATGACTGGAGCGCTGTCATGGAAGGGTATAGACTGTTCAGGAAAAACAGGCAGGGGAGAAAAGGAGGAGGAGTTGCACTATACGTAAGAGAGCACTATGATTGCTCTGAACTCCAGGTTTTTCTCCCTCTATATACTGTTGAGAGTCTATGGTTTAAGTTTAGAGGTGCAAACAACAGCAGTGATGTTGTGGTTGGTGTCTACTATAGGCCATCGAATCAGGTGGATGAGGTAGATGAGGCTTTCTTCGGACAACTGAGAGACGCTTCCAGATCACAGGCCCTGGTTCTTGTAGGGGACTTTAATCACCCTGACATCTGTTGGGAAACCAATACGGCAGTACACAGGCAATCCAGGAAATTTTTGGAGAATGTTGGGGATAACTTCTTGGTACAAGTGATGAAGGATGCGACCAAGGGCCATGCGCAGCTTGACCTTCTGCTCACAAACAGGGAGGAACGAATAGGGGAAGTAGAGGTGGGTGACAACCTGGGAAGCAGTGATCATGAGATGGTAGATTTCAGGAGCAAAGGAAGAAAAGAGAGTAGTAAAATATACACCTTGGACTTCAGAAAAGCAGATTTTGACTCCCTCAGAGACCTGATGGGCAGAATCCCCTGGGATGCTAACATGAAGGGGAAAGGAGTCCAGGACAGCTGGCAGTATTTTAAAGAAGCCTTATTGAAGGCACAGAAAGAAACCATCCCGATGCGTAGCAAGAGAGGCAAACATGGTAGGAGACCGGATTGGCTTACAGGGGATATCTATGGTGAACTTAAGCACAAAAAGGAAGCTTACAAAAAGTGGAAACTTGGACAAATGACCAGGGAGGGGTTTAAATGTATAGCTCGAGAATGCAGGGGGTTATCAGGAAGGCGAAAGCGCAAATGGAATTGCGACTGGCTAAGGATGTGAAGGATAACAAGAAAGGTTTCTACAGGCATGTTAACAAGAAGAAGGTGATCAGAGAGGGTGTGCGGCCCCTACTGGATGAAGGAGGTAACCTAGTGACAGATGATGTGGGGAAAGCTGAAGCACTCAATGCTTTCTTTGCTTCTGTATTCATGGACAAGGTCGGCTCCCGGACTAATGCGCTAAGTGATGCAAGATGGGATGAAGATCGACAGCCCTTGGTGGGTAAAGAACAGGTTAGGAACTATTTAGAAAAGCTAAACATACACAAATCCATGGGTCCGGACTTAATGCATCCGAGGGTACTGAGGTAGTTGGCAAATGTCATTGAGGAGCCTTTGGCCATTATCTTTGAAAAGTCGTGGAGATCGGGAGAGATCCCGGATGATTGGAAAAAGGCAAATGTAGTGCCCATCTTTAAAAAAGGCAAGAAGGATGATCCAGGGAACTATAGGCAGGTCAGTCTTACCTTGGTTCCTGGTAAAATCATGGAAGGGATCCTTAAGGAATCCATGTTGAGGCACTTGGAGGAGAGGAAAGTGATTAGGAATAGTCAGCATGGATTCACAAAGGGCAAGTCGTGCCTGACCAATCTGATTGGCTTCTATGATGAGGTAACTGGCTCTGTGGACATGGGAAAGTCAGTGGATGTGATATACCTTGACTTTAGCAAGGCTTTTGATACGGTCTCCCACGATGTTCTTGCCAGCAAGTTAAGGGAATGTGGATTGGATAAATGGACGGTAAGATGGATAGAAAGCTGGCTAGAAGGCCGGGCCCAGCGGGTAGTGATCAATGGCTCGATGTCAGGATGGCGGTCGGTTTCTAGTGGAGTGCCCCAAGGTTCGGTTCTGGAACCAGTTTTGTTCAATATCTTTATTAATGACCTGGATGAGGGGATGGATTGCACCCTCAGCAAGTTTGCAGATGACACTAAGCTAGAGGGAGAGGTAGATACGCTGGAGGGCAGGGATAGAGTCCAGAGTGACTTAGACAAATTGGAGGATTGGGCCACAAGAAATCTGATGAGGTTCAACAAGGACAAGTGCAGAGTCCTGCACTTGGGACGGAAGAATCCCAAGCATTGTTACAGGCTGGGGACCAACCAGCTAAGTAGTAGTTCTGCAGAAAAGGACCTGGGGGTTACAGTGGATGAGAAGCTGGATATGAGTCAACAGTGTGCCCTTGTAGCCAAGAAGGCTAATGGCATATTAGGTTGCATTAAGAGGAGCATTGCCAGCAGATCCAGAGATGTCATTATTCCCCTTTATTCGGCTCTGGTGAGGCCACATCTGGAGTATTGTGTCCAGTTCTGGCCCCCCACTACAAAAAGGATGTGGACGCATTGGAGAGGGTCCAGCGGAGGGTAACCATAATGCTTAGGGGGCTGGAGCATACGACCTATGAGGAGAGGCTGAGGGAGTTGGTTCTGTTTAGCCTGCAGAAGCGAAGAGTGAGGGGGGATTTGATAGCAGCCTTCAACTTCCTGAAGGGAGGTTCCAAAGAGGACGGAGAGAGGTTGTTCTCAGTAGTGACAGATGGCAGAACAAGGAGCAATGGTCTTAAGTTGTGGTGGGAGAGGTCCAGGTTGGATATTAGGAAAAACTATTTCACTAGGAGACTGGTGAAAAACTAGAATGGGTTACCTAGGGAAGTAGTGGAGTCTCCATCCCTAGAGGTATTTAAGTCTTGGCTTGACAAAGCCCTGACTGGGTTGATCTAATTGGGATTGGTCCTGCCTAGAGCAGGGGGCTGGACTTGATGACCTCCTGAGGTCTTTTTCAGCTCTATGGTTCTATGATTCTATGATTCTATGTTGTGCTCCTGCCCTGACCACCCAATGTTAATGTTGGTGAAGTGGCCTCAGTGGTCCACATGGGCCTGCAGGACCATGAAAAAGTACCCCTTCTGATTGAGGGCCTACATGGGGATGTGGGTGCCGTCAATACTCCCCCCATAGTTGGGAAAGCCCATGCTGGCAAAGCTGGCGACGATGGAGTCCACGTCTCCCAGGATGATGACCCTCTGCAGTAGGATGGCATTGATGGCCCTCACCACCTATAGAATGATAGAATCATGGAATCACAGGGTTGACATAGCCCTCAAGAGTTCCTGAGTCCAAACCCCTTCCCACAGCAGGAGCAACCCCAACTATCCCATCCCTGACAGGGCTTTGTGAAGCCGGGACCAAAAAACCTCCAGGGAGGGTGATTCCACTCCTCCTTCCTTAGGGAACCCATTGCAGTGATTCTCCAGCAGCCTCCACAAAAGCAAGAGAGTTATACCTGCATGAGCATGGTCCTGACAGTTGATATCCTCATGCCAAACCGGTTCCTGACAGAGCGGTTGCTGTCTGGCGCAGCGAGCTTCTGGAGGGGGATTGCAGGTCGTATGCAGGTGTCCCGTCACTGGAGGTCAGGGGCGAGCCACTTGCACAGCTGTAGGAGGGTGTCCTTCCACATGTGAAAGTTCTGGAGCCACTGCTGGTCATCCCACAGCTCCATGACGATCCGGTCCCACCAGTTGGAACTGGTATCCCGGCACCAGAAGTGGTGGTGCACAGTGTGTATGGGGTGGGGTGGGAGGGAATTTGGTGCATTAGGAGCACACGGGCCTGGGTGAGGGGGTCCCCCAGTCCAGGCTGGTCATCATCCTCAAGCAGTGCCATGAGGCAGCCTGCATAAACTGCACCAGGAGTTGCAGCAGCAGGTCTAAGAGCCGGACAATGCTTTGCAGCAGGTCCGGCTCCATGGTGACAGTGCTGTGGCATCTCCTAGGGCAACCAGAGCACATGGTGTGGTGTTTGCTGTCCCTCAAGGAGGTAGGCAAAGGTAAAGAGTCTGAGACGCTGCTGTAGAAGCGAGCCCCTTTAAGCTCAAGCCTAAGATAGCCTTAGGTAGCAGCTACAGGAAGTGACTGCTGTCCTGATGCCCTGCGCAGAGTGCTTTAAATGCGATTCAGGCTTCAATGAGTGTGGACACACTATTTCAGTATAGCTCTGCACTATTTCGATGGGGAATTGTAGTGTGGCCATATTATTTTGAAATAGCTATTTCAGGAGTTATTATTTCAAAATAACCTTGTAGTGTAGACATAGCCTAAGTGACAGCCAACAAAAATCAGCACATCCTCAGATGTTGCAGATGGGTTACAGGATGGCCAAACAAATAAAGGGAAAGGAAGGTGAAGTTAAAGGAAACACTGAAAGAACTCTCTAAAATGTGGCTGTGCAGCTAACTCAACCCATATAATAAATAGCAACCTCTGTTCAATAACACAAGAGTATTTTTTTGTTCTCTTTCTTGGTGTGTAAGCTTCAAAGCTGGAACAACCTAAATAATATCTTAACCAATTGAAAATCAGTGCCTCCAAAAATTACGGACCATAAAACAGTAATTCGGGAATATAAATAGTTCATTATTCCGTAGAGAAATATAAATTATAGATAACACTTATTTGGCCACTAAGTGAGCGGGTTCAAAAAGTCAATATCCAATATGAAATAATCCATCCCAAACTTTTGTGACACTTCATTAAAAATTCATCAGTCTAGTATAGAGGTATGTGGTCCAGGGTCTTGAACCAAGAAAATTAACAGTCCTGTGCTTGCCAGTTACAAAGCAACATTTGTAGCTAAATCCATTTCCCTTGGCTCTTTGTAAATTAATGTGTTTGTGTTAACAAACTTTGATGATTAAAATACAGAGAATAATTCAAATTCTGTATTTCCCTGGAATTAGTTATATATATTGACAGTACATTAATTCCTTTTACCTAAAGGGATGACAAAAATGTGGTTGAGAAAAATCATTGGTTGGTTCTCTTGCCAGCATAGCATTAGTTTTGAATATTAATACATGGCTATAAAGCTATAAAGCACAGAGATCTTTACTACTGACGTATTTAAAATTTCAATGTTCACGAATTCCCTTTGGAAAATCCTAGACAATTGAATAGAAAGCTATAACCATTAGACAGCAACATCATAGAGAACTATCTCTCTGCTATACAATTCTGTACAATGATTTTAAGAAGTTAGAAGAAGGATAAAATTCTATAGTAAGATCTATATGTTTTTAAAGCGATTTCTAAACAACAGCTGCATGTCTATTGAATTCTTTTGGTTTCATTCTTTTTAAAACCCCATTTTAAAAGATTTTTCTGTAAAGGTGACTGTTTCATTATGGGTATGTCTACATTGCATTCCTCCTTCAAGAGAGGAATGCAAATGCAGACGAACGAAATTGCAAATGAAGCGAAGATTTGAATTTCCCGTGCTTCATTTGCAATTTTGTTTGTGTAGGATGAAAATTTCTGAGGCAGGCTATGATATTCTGTTAAGAACTCAATCTAAATTCAGCCTCTGGGAATGGCACATAAACACAGTACATGGTTATTCCCCTTCCCCACCAGTCTAGCCCATCAAAGGAAAGCCATCACCCAGAATGGGAGGCAGGACAAGACACATTCAATGGTGCTAATGTCTTTACTTTAATCCCCAGATGGACCACATCATGCTGAGATACCTTCTTGAAGCTGACAGACATATCACCACTTAACTGATGATTGATAATTGATGTCTGCTTTGTTTAAATACTTGTTTTACTGGAAACACTATGTAACTTTATATTATTGCTCTTATCTTGCCTTACTAGTAGCATCTATCCAGGGGGTCTGGGATCTTCCCTCTCCCCCCATCACTTTGACCTGCCCATTGAGCATCCTATATAATTAGTTGTAACCTATTGTTTGGCAGTGTTCACTGAGCTCAAGCAAATGATGTGGCACTCCACCCAGCGCTGTGTGTAATAAACTCCTGTTTGCTTCACATACGATGTCCAGATTCTATTCCTTCAGTTTGTCTGCATTTGCATTCCTCTCTCGAAGGAGGAATGCAATGTAGACATACCCTATGACTGTAAAACAGGTGGTTCTCATTCTTTTTGTAGTTTGGACCACATGTTAATAAAGAGATTATCTCCCTTACAATTTGTGATAACTTAGATCTTCTCTTTTCCCACCTGTGGTTCATGTAGCATTGAAGTGAACAGCTACTGCCATTGTTCTACATAGAAAATTATTAGCTAAGCATGTCTAAAGCACTTTTCTAGCTCTTAACACAATTTGGCAGCTAGAGACAAGGAGAACCAGCATGTGGTGACCAGCCAGGTTTGTTTAGATTATCAGCAAGTATTCCTTCTAATAGTTCCCCTGTCATACTGCTTAATTGAACAGTACTATAGTAAATTAAGCAATGAATTCACACTACTGTGTCTCTTTTGGGTAATGGTAATAGGGCCCCTGAGCCACTGAGATCTGAATATTACTTTGCTAAAACAAGTTGCATAAGGCAGTGGAATCAGAGCGGACAACCTTTGTGCCCAAACTGGAAGATTGTAAACAGCTGTATTTGCCTTAGCGCAACCCTCTATACAGTTACACTTCACCAATGCAGTTTACCCTGGTTTGAAGCTGCTACAACAGGGGTGTGCAAGAAGCAGATGTAGTTTGCCTGGGTTAGCCCCTGGTGGGCTGCTGGACACTTTATTTACCTACGTGTCTGCAGGTACAGCTCCTCACAGCTCTCATTGGCTGAGGTTCACTGTTCCCAGCCACTGGGAGCTGCAGAAGCAGTGTGGGCTGGGTTACCACTTCCGGCAGCTCCCATTGGCTGAGAATAGGGAACCATGGGAGCTATGAGAGGCCATTCCTGTGGATGCACAGGTAAATAAAGCATCTAGTGGCCCACCAGATGCTAACCTTGGCAAACTGTGTCTGGCCCGTTGACCACTTATTGCCCACCCCTGTGCTAGTCATTACATTTTACACAGCTGGAAAACTTATATATTAGGGCTGCATCTAGACTGGCATGATTTTGCGCAAATACTTTTAACGGAAAAGGTTTTCCGTTAAAAGTATTTGCACAAGAGAGCGTCTACACTGGCATGTGCCTTTGCAAAAAAGATTTGCTTTTGCGCAAAAGCATCCGTGCCAGTGTAGACGCTCTTTTGCGCAAGAAAGCTCTGATGGCCATTTTAGCCATCGGGCTTTCTTGCGCAAGAAATTAACATTGCTGTCTACATTGGCCTCTTGCACAAGAATACTTCCACAAGAGGGCTTATCCCTGAGTGGGAGTGTCAGAGTATTTGCGCAAGAAGCACTGATTTTGTACATTACAATGTCAGTGTTCTTGCGCAAATACTTGCAGCCAGTGTAGACAGGCGGCAAGATTTTGTGCCAAAGCGGCCGTAATGCAAGCTGTGCTTTTTCCAAAGAGAGCATCCAGACTGCCTGGGTGCTCTCTTTTAAAAAAGCAGCTTGCTTTTTCGAAAGTACTGATTGTAGTCTAGATGCTCTTTTTTTAAAGTATCTTTCGAAAAAGCCTCTTTTGAAAGAAGTTTGCAGTCTAGACGTAGCCTCTCTCTCTTTCTGATCTATACCGTCATTGCCCCAAGTGTTTCTGTTTGGGGATTAAAGAATTATATCAAATGCACGTAATGTCTTGGATGGTAAATGATGCAGCCCAACTTGCTGCTATGCATGTGAGGACACCTACAAACCACTTGCATCTCTGAGAATAAGACCATTCTAAAAGCTGTCTTCCAAAGCAGGAGTTAAAGCAGTATTAACATAATTAATACGAAAGATGTAGGGACAGGGGCTGCTGCAGTTCATTCAGATATCTGTAAGAAAAATGCCCACTGACCTGTAGAGTAGGAATATAGAAGTCTGAAATATAAAGTCAGAGACCCTTCAGTTAGGGTGTGTGGGGTTGGGAAGAGTTATGCACTGAGAGACTATTAAAGCTCAGCTCAGAAATCTTAGCTCTTGGGTGCTTAAAGCTCAACAGAGAAGGCACTTAATGGCCTTCCAGAGGGAAGTTGTGAGGTGAAACACATTTGTGACAAATGAGCTTTTTGTGCTACTGTCATATTCCTCATGTCGTCTGTTAGGTTGTTTGTTCCCCATACATGAGCAAGTGTGCTTTTCCTCCCCAGACCTGTGTAGAAAGGATAGCAGAAGGGAAGTATGGTCTGGTTCAGGTGGGGCATGATGTCTTTGGGTGGAGGAAAGTCTGTTAGATGCCTTAGCTTTTCATTTCTTGCTTTTAGGGTTTTGTGGAACGAGGATTACAGGATGCCAGAATAGCATAGAAATAACAGGCTCACTCAAAAGATGTGGAATAGCTATTTCAGGATACTTCCAGTATCCCGAAATAGCGCCGCAGTATAGACGTAGCCTTGATGTTTTAAGAAGTGCCAGAGAAATATTAATTACTTGCAAGGTTAACAGTGACCACTGCTTATCCACTATTGTGCCTTACATTAGCATGTGCCATGGGTTGCAAGTACTGGAATGTATTGGCTAGTAACTAAAATAGTAAACAATAGTAAAAACTACATATAGTGTACAGACCTTCCCAAGGGTGTATACATGTTCCCTATAGAGGAGGGCATTGAAGATATGAACCCAACATAACAACAGCTGGCAGATTTTCTTTATCCAGTGACTGGCAAACCTTATTATTATTCTCCTCATTGTAGCCTGCTCTGCCTAACTGCAAGGGAAAAAACTATCTTTGCCAGCTAGCTTCTTTATCATGCTGTATGTGCTCAGACCACAATACATGAAAGGCATTCAGAATAAAAGTACTGGGAATAGTAACTAACGGGATGTCTAGCTAAACATTTTTGGTGAGTTTTTTCCGGCACGTATCAGTATTTGGAGTTGACACCAAGAAAGTAGCTGGACATTTGGACTGCAGTACTGTCTCCTGGAAGGCGGTATGCACAGACTATGGTATGACTAGAGGGCTGTGTTATTAAGAGGGCTCTACAGTCCTTGGAGTGACATAGATCTGGGAGCAGAAATGACAGCGAGTGAGACTCCACTGGGAGTAGGTGTTGTGACCTGCATAGCTGATCTCCCATGTGACCAGCAGGAGACCCTAGTGTGGTGAGTGGAGCTTATCACAGGTCTGTATTAAAGTGAAGCTTAAGTCTTCAGCTAATCTAATCGGCAGGTTTGTGCATTTCTCTTAGGGAGCAAGAAACAATTTCTGTAAGTGGTCAGTGAGAGGGACTGGACATTGCAGACAAATGTCTCTGGGGGCCTCAGGAACTAGGGCTCACTGACTGTTACTTGCAAGATAGAGCTGAAGTTGTCAGAGTCTTGAAGGGTTTGCTGAGAAGACAAACGGGCTGGCGTGTTAGGGAGCTGCTCTACAGCTGAGCAGCAACAAAACTTGCGCTTGCTGAGGAAGAAGGGGAGCTCATTGCAGTGCTGGATTAAGATATGCTGAGACCCTAAGCAACGTCAAGTTTAAGAGGCTCCATATCATTGCCCAAAAAATGAAAATTTAGTATTTTTTTGTATTTAGAGGCCCCTCATAATCTGAGGCCCTAACTTGTAATTTACTTAGCTTGTGGCTCATGATTCTGAGTGTCTTCAACAGACCATCACAAATACAAATAAGCACACTGATGTATTTTTACTCAAAGTTTACAGTGCAGAGGTCTTACTAGACATGGACTATTTATCTCCAGTGAAATACAGGCTGAAAGAGATATCAACAGCCCCTTCATTTTTTCTAGTGTCAAAATATCTTTAATAGGAAGACTTTTAGAGTACTCAAGTTTGCCCTCTAGCTCCAGGACCAACTGAAGTTTATTCTTAATGGATGAGTCCAGCAGAGTATTGAGGTTGTACCGTCCTTCAGGAAAAAACCCAATACATTGCAGTTGTACAAGAGAAAAGCCCACATTAACTGGCTCTACTTTCTGGTATTTTTAAAGCTTAATATTTATGAATAATTGATTGGGTTTGTTTTGTTTTAGATTTCACATGCTGACTGTGTCCACCCACACATCTCCAATTCAGGATGTCAGGGTAATTATCAAATATAGGAATCTCTGCAGGATGCAGCAATATGAGCCTCTGTGACTCTTACCATGGTTTCTAGCACAGGAAATAGGTCTATAAACACCCACCACACATTTTACCAGTTCTGTTCTCAATGGGACTCTACGTCATTTTTACACCCCTGCCACTCAGTTCATTTTATTAATATTTGTTCTGCCTACTGCCACAGCCACTAAAACAATAGATCTCAGTTAGGCTCTTTAATTAGAAAAATATAAAAACACATACAAACATGCAGCAGAAGTTGGCATGAAAATTAGAACTGTTACTGCCAGAAGAACTTAGTAGACCAAATGCTACAGAGCTAATGGAGTGATGCAAAGTTGATTCTGCACTGCACTACATGTATACACTGGTGAAAATGACTGCACAAGCAAGTGCAAAATTATTTTTAATGAAAATATTATTAACCTCTAAAAAGATCAGGCAACACCACCACTTTAACATTCTGAGTGGTGGCTGTTTGCCACTTTCTAGACTAGAGCTATGATTTCAGTGTTGGCCTAAAGACCCAAGAATTCTCTTTTCACAATCACATGGGCTAGAAGCTTGGGTTCAAAGACTCGTAAATCCTGTATAAATGGATGGAATGTCTGACTATGGGTCACTGAGCTCTGATGCCAAACTTGTGTGCTGTAAATAATAATGAAGGGGAAGAAAAAATTCTCAGCTTCTGCTGTTAAGCATGGGCAGTATGCACTGCACTGAACCGTCAAACCTTGTGGCAACGCTAAGAGGATTCCGTTCTCACATCTTCTAGTCTAGTCCCACTTTTCATATGTGTGACTTAAATCTAGTGAAAACTCACAAGTCCACAGAAAAAGCCTATGGTAGCCTTTTTTACGCTAAGTTTCAAAGCTGTGCTATTTTTGGTTTGAAGACCCACCAAACTTGTAATTAGACTCAGCGGTAGCGAAACGTTGTGGACTGGAACCACAGAAAATGTTCATTGGAACTCAACTGCCGTTTGTGGAA
The DNA here is from genome assembly GCA_032595735.1 of Pelochelys cantorii. NCBI lineage: Eukaryota > Metazoa > Chordata > Testudines > Trionychidae > Pelochelys > Pelochelys cantorii. The sequence goes on along the minus strand of CM064326.1, from coordinate 138,677,430 downwards.
CAAGCCCTAGATACCGTTGTGCAGATCAGCATATTGTGTTCAGGTACATTCATTTTTATTGCTTAAGGAAACAGCTGTGCCCCACTGCTTTCAATCTTCAGGCAAAATATATCTATACAAGGTACATTTCCTGATTATTTATTAAGGCTCAGGCAAAGTGATGTGTGTCTGTGTATGTGCATGTGTGTATCAAAATTTTAAATTTATAAGCAGTAGCTTACCACTGGCTTCCTGAACTACTAAATCATAATCCACCTTTCAGAAGAAAAAACCCCAAACCTTTTCAGCAGTGCCAGTTTTAATTAAAAGCTGAAATTTTACATATGACAGTTTCTGCATCCTGATAAGTGCTAATCATCACACAGAGTGCCAAAAACATTTGGGATGATCTGCTAAATAAAATGATTCAGTTTTTCTTTAAAAGCATAGCATGGCATGTTAGCTGACATGGGTGGTTTTACGGTTGGACCTCCAAAAACCATGACTCCCTCGTCTGGCAACATCCGTGGTTGGTAGGACCACATATGTTCCTGGACTGGGAGTCCTGCCTGGGAACCTCAGTGGCAAGAGAGCTGGTGGCCCAGGTAGCACAGCTGGGGCCACAGCACCCCTGGTAGCAGGGCTGGGGATGCAGCAGTCCAGGCTTCCAGGGCCTCACAAGCACGGCAGCTGGGTGGGGGGTGGTGGCTAGGGCTGGCAGAGGGGAGGGGAGGTGGGCTGGAGGGCAAGTAGCTGGGGACCTCCCCATATCTGGCAAATTCCTTCATTCGGGACCAGACAGGTCCCTAGGGTGCTGGACTAGAGAGGTTCAACCTGCAAGGTTTGTCCTCACCAGCATCCACTCAAGCACTCTGAAGAGTCCTCCAGTTAGGCACCAGCTTTTCTGGTTGAGAATCACTGTGCACTTTCCTCACCTGCCCCTCAGCCCTATGTTCTCTGGGAGGGTGTGTTTGTGTGGAGAGAGAATAGCAAGTGAGCCTTATTCTTGGGTCTGACTGAGCTGCATTTAGCACAGAATCCAAGGGGAAGGTGATTTCACTTTTGTGGCTCCACAACTCTGGGGCAAGCTGAGGCTCAATCTGATTCATAGTGTAAATTAATTCAGCTTCAGCACTCCAGTACCTCTTGCCCTATTGACACAACATCATGTGGCCATTCTGGCACCAGAGGTATTTAGAGCATAAATACACTCTGCCCATGTGTCATTCCTGCCCTCTGCCACAGGGGCTGTGATTGGCAGATGTTACAGCCTGATTGAAATCTGTTGGATTATACCTGAGGCACAGCTGATAGTTCTACTTAGCTCCAAGGGCTGCATCCTGATGCCCTTACTCAGTTTTTACACAGTCCTCAAGCAGGTAAAATCTTCAGCTGATGTAAATCCTCCAGATTCCATAGCTCTGAGGATCTGGCCTGCAGTGGCTTAGAGGTAACCCAAGCATCATTTGTTTCTATTCCCTTATGCTTTCCCCTTTTCTAGATGAGTGACTGCCAAATTACATTGAAGCAAATTTCAGTTTCCTATGTATGGCCTATATGTTTCCATTAATAATGCGTGGAAAGCTAAATGACAAGATGGGGTGTGTGTGTGTGTGTGACACATAAAATCCATGACAGGATGGCCTTCAATATAGTGTTTTGATTCTAAAGCTCAGGGGTTTATTGGAAGATGGTGGAAATCAACATTCTGTATACAGGCTATTTTTTGTACAAGGGAAGTTATTAAGCAATTTTAATCTTCAGAACGTTGAGCTTTCCCAAATGACAGGTGAGACACTTGTATAGAAATAATTCTGTAAGAGCTGCAGTTTCCAAAGGATTAGAGGAATTTCATGCAGCAGCATATCATGCAGCAGTCTAAGCAGCTTAGCTTGGCAATGTGTCTTCTCCGAGTTCTAACTTTTTACATAGATTCTGAATGCTTTTATTGAAATACTGTGTACAATTCTGTATAAGGCTGGCTTGCTGAGCAATTTCTAACCAACTTGGAAGTGATAAAAGAGCTTTATTAATTTATTTCTGAAATCCTTAAAAGCTGACTTCTATAACTTAGAAGAGAGTTTTTGAAGTATATGGCAGAGCAGGTTTATCAGAGCTCAAAGAATTAATAAAATACCACACCTGTGCAAAAACTGACTTCCAGGATGTGTTGGGTGATGTGTATGGAATGGAGATACCACACATGCAAAGCAAGTATACTTTTTAATCACTATATCGAACACTGCATATTTGAATGCACAATGTGTACTTCTCACAACTTTTTCCACCCAGTCAGTCTGCTGCTGTGATTAATGCATAGAATCACCGGGGAAAAGGAAATGCGGCATCTGCTCTACATGTGTTAAAATTCTGGTTGCGGCCACTTTTGATGCCTGAATTTATGTTTGGCTTGTGTACTCTTGGGAAAGCTGACACATTCTGGAACTGTACATGCCAGGATGAAAGTAACCAAATTTCCCCAACTCCTGCAAAAATTAACTACTCGGGCAGAAGAGCAGCAAACTTTGCCAACTGCTTGGAAACAGCAAAAGCTTAAAGGGAGATTGTGAAACAAATCCCTGAATTTCACCATAAGCCTGTAAATAAAGAAAAGGGGGATTGAAGCTTAAAATGCCTAGACCAATGTCCCCTGAAGTCAATGGGATTTTTTCTGTTCACTTCAATGGATTTTTATTTGGCTCCAAAGTTAGCATCTCCCAGAGATAATTTGCTAAAGAATCAATGGAATGAAAGCAAAGACATGGAGCTCTGATGTTTGAAGTATGTCCACGCTTAATTTGTTGGGAAAAAAACCTCCCAAGGACAACTATGCAAAACTGCTAAGGTCAGTGACAACTTTATGAAAACCTGAGGTACACTAATAAAACACCTGAGATACAATGGGAATAACGAGGGACAGAAAGTGCCTTTAATATCCTTTGTAATCATAACTGTGTTCCCAAGTTATGAGGCAACACAGGGTTGAATGAATAATGGTGCCAGCATTATGGAAGCACCTTTTGTTCCTTCAGTTCTTACATATCTTACTTTATTTAGTAAGATACTCTCCTCTTATAAGAAAAATCTACTAGGATACAATTCCATTATTTACCTAAGCTGTTATTTCTTTAGTCTCCAACTGCTCATGGGTTGGTTAGCTAATGCTTCTTGCCAGGCAAAGTTTAGATAGCAGTGTGACTTTATTAAAAGCTCAGAGTACTTAAAGCTGAAGTTTCTCTTATTTCCCATCAATTTCTATGCCAATCATATTGTAAACCATGAAGCACCTAATTTTTCTACTGTAAATTACAGTTTGAATCAACACAAGCTGTACCACACATGAGGAAGTCATACTCTCTCATTCTTTCACAATTCACTTATGCTAGGACAAAATATACACTCATATCACGTAAGTAGCTTTAAATTTTGGTTCAAGTTAAATGCCCAGTGCTTTGAACTTTGCCTCCTTTGAACGTCAGTGAGAATGCATGAGCAATATGTTTTCAGTGCAGTCAATGTCCAGTTTAGAAATATTTTTATTTTAAAAAGAAAATTGGTTTATTCACACAAATAAATGTCAGAATGTTAAAACTAAATCTCTTGCAACCTGGCATGATTTTGTTGCTTCCTCATGAAAGATTCAGTCATAACAACTTTGAATTTTTATGACTGCAGCTTTATTTACAGTTTCAGCTGTTCTTTTTTCCAATTCTTACAAAAGCTATTGTACATCTGGATAGGCTTTTATTTTTGACAGGGCTCAATTAAACTCTGTGATGTGCTGCCAATATTGTAACAAGGGGTTCTGACAAACATTCTTCTCCCGTCTCACCTGTACACCAGAAGAGATACTGAAGAGATTACTCAAGTGGGGCGTGATACTCAGCCTACAAAAGTCAACAGCTTTTCTTTAATCAGCTATGAATCGGGCCCTTGTTTTCTCATTTAAGTATAAACATTTCTATACCCAGGAAATGATTTGACAAACAAGCCTGTATTAAATGCACTTAATGGACATTTTAATATTTTCCAGAAACAAAGTATGAACTACACATATTGAAATATTTGGCACAGCATTCAGCTTGAATGTAGCTGAGTCCACGCACGTAAGCATATGAGTAAAAGAGAGAATTCTTTCAGGAACCCACTTGTAGATTTTTTTTAATAAGACTTACTATTTCATGCAATCTCATGCATTCCAATAGAAAAAAAAAAGTTATCATCTGTACAGTATTGCCTAAGCACTGATAAAAAGGACTTACTTCTGTGACGGCATGCCATGTAGGTGCAAGTTAAAGCACAATTACAAGTACTATCAATTCCTATATTATGAGAATTAGCTTATCTATTTTTTCGTTGGGCATTGGTCCACAACAGAGCTGTTACTGAAGTAAATTATCTAAACAGGGGGCCTTACACTTTGTGATTTCCCCAGAGGCTATGAACAAGTCTCCCATAGCTGCTAGGCTGGGACTGGGCTGGGAGCAAAGGTGCCAGAACCTCTTTAGAAGTACATGCAGGGCCCTTCTGATGCTTCTCCAGGTCTGCCCAAGGCTTGCAGTTTTGGAGGGGCAATGCCTCCCTCTGCTCCCCTCCACTAAACTATGACCATTTGGCCTCCCCTATACCAGTGCCATTGGCTGGGGATGCTGCAGCTAGGGACTCCTATCATGTGCCAGGCTTCAGTTGGTAGGCCTGCTGGGCTTGGGAGGAACAGGTCTTCTTCTGCTCCTGCAGACACTGCTGCCTTGGCCAGGTCACATTCCCTTGGACTGCTCCCTGTACAGTGACCCCTTCCCTGTGTCTGGGGAGAGATGGAGCAGAGAGTGGGGCAGGGTGTAGCACTTCCTGCATCCTGGGGAGATTCCTGGAGGTGGGTCCTACCCAGACCAGGAGCAGCTCATGCAGAAGAGGAGGAAGTGTTGTCCCACTAGTAGCTGGAACCTGGTGCATAGTAGAAGCCTTAGTTCAGTTGCCCCAAGCACTGCCCCTCACTGGCATATTTTAGAGGTAGACCAAATGCCACGGTTCATGCTGTTTTTGTTATGTCCGTGACTTTGGTAGGGCCTTATTCATGAGTCTCCCCGCTGCTGGGTTATGGTGACAAATCTGGAGTGTAGGGTGTGTGGCCATTATCCTTTCTGGATGGCATAACAGCAGCGCCAACAGAAAAAAGCCTTGCCAGCTGGAAGTCAGGGCCTGGAGCTCACAAGTTGGGACAGTGGGTTCTGGGGCCAACCAGAATCCAGGACAGTTGGGAAGGATGTGATTGTTTCAGAAAAGTTATTTTGAAAAAAGGGCTTGCATATAAAATACTTACATACACTTGAAGTATGTTTAAAATGTACATAGGTATAAGTACTAAGTACAGAATATTTTAAAGACTTAGAGGTAAGAAGTGTACTTCAAAATCCATATATATGTACCAATGTCCTTAAGTACGCAAGGCCACTGCATCTCTTCAAGGAATGTTTTTACAGAATTTAGAGATGACATAGACTCCTTCAGAGACAGAAGAATAGCTCCAAAGCCTCCTTCAGTCTGATGAAGGGATTTTAACTAGAGTCTCATGTGAGCCTCCAAGAGCCCTGCCCCCTTCATCACGGCACTGGTTGGAATATGCGTGTGTAGTGTCAGTACTATGAAGGCTGTCAAAGTGTTCTGCAATTTTGGGCTTCATGTTGTACTTTTCTTACAGCAATGAAGCCAGGCCTGCTTTCTTGCACAACTAGCACTACTGTCATAATAATGACAACACAGTAAATCAACTACCTAATTAAGGTATTCTGGACAGGAGGTACCACATGGCATATTAATTCACACAGCATAAAAAAATCTCAGCCTCTAGTGTCTTAGAGAACCCCCCCCCCCAAAAAAAAACTTAGAAAAAGGTAGGTGAAGAAGTTTCTCTTAAATTACAGATTGGTCTGAGCTTATACAGCTAAAGCCTGAATTTCCCCCAAAGTTTAGTGCTATTAAGCATCAGAATTTATGTCTACTAGTTGTTCTAAAGGACTACTAATACTGAACACTGAGGTTTTTTATTTATGTGCTGTCAAGAGCAATGTGCATGGGACATACATCACACTGGACCAAATTACAGATGCAAGCTTGAGTGTTGCCCCAGAATTATCTCTAAGTGCCAGGTAATTGACCTAGTTTCTTACACAGAGCTATGGCTCTTGCTTCTCTATTTGGCAAAGACAAGGAGCATCTTGAATCTGGCATACATTCAGGAAGATAATGTGTTTTGTATTGCTCTGTAGTGGCTGATAAAATGCAGAGCTTCCTGAACGGAAGAGCTAGAGAGGAAAAACGAAGTAGCTAATCCTGGCAAGTTATCAGCAAAGGAAGGTGAAAAACACTCCAGTGTCATTCACTGCCAGTATAACCAAGGGAAAATTCCTTCCTTCCTGACACCACATATAGTGACACTGACCATATGAGCAAGAACCAGTCAGCCAAGCACCTGAGAGGGAAACCCTGCTTAGCGCTAACTCAGAGCCCTAGTCGTCACCATCCATTGCCCTATCTCCAGCCATAGCCATCCCCGATTCTCCAGAAGAAAGCTATGATAAAAACAAACACACAAACAAACAAAAACCAACCAACCAACCAAACAAAACCAAAAAACTAGAATACATTGTTTCCCTTCCTGACCTCTGCAGATGGCCAGCTGAAACCCGGAAGCATATAGTTTTAGGAAAAGAAAACAAACTGGAAGTGAGCCCTTGTGTTGTTGAGCCCTGCCTCTTACTATTAAAAGCAACCCTGTCATACAATTGCACTTGTAAATTTATCCAGATCTCTCTGAAAACTAATTAAGGTGTTTGCTCAGCAACTCCTAAACAGGCTGTTCCAAAACCTCACCCCGCTGATGGTTAGAAACTTTTTTCTTATTTCCAGCCTGAGTTTGTTCTTTACACGTTTATATCCTTTTGTTCTTGTGCCAGCATTGTTTTAGCAGGTGAAGCTCTTTATCCTCCCTGGTATTTACCCTCTAATATATTTATAGGGAGCATTCATAGCCCTTCTCAGACCTCTTTTTTTTGGTGAGACTAAACAAGCCAGGATCCTCCAGTCTCCTTTCATAAGATAAGTTATCTATTCTTCTGATCACCCCAGTAGCTCTTCTTTGAATAAATTGCAGTTTTTAAATCCGTCTTTATTGGACACAGGCGGATGAGATTTATCGGTGCCTAGTTCAATGACATTAATATCTCTCTATTTCTACTGCAAATGCCTCACCTGATATGTTTTCCATTGTCATGGCCACCTACATTGTTGGCTCCATAGTCATTCTGTGATTGACCTGCACACCCCGGCAACCCTCTATTGAGCCCCAAACTTGTCACAAAAATTATTATTAGGTCTCAGGTGTGTGCTGGGAGGCCAACAGAATTGCCAGGCCCCTGGGTAAGGCAGTGGTAGGACCTGGCTTCATGTTCTGGGAAGGGGTGGGGACTCAGATGAAAGGGGTCGGAGGGGGTGGGGGAGCTAGCTTCCCCCCACCAGCCCTTCAGCACCACCTGGAGCACACTGCCCAGGGCTCCAGCTGCCACTGCTGCTGCAATAGCAGCAGCCCGGAGCCTCAGGCCCTTTTGAAATGCTGGGCCCTGGGGCAATTGCCCCTTTGCCTCTCTGTCGGTAGGCCTGGGTGCATGATTTTGCACTTGGTACTATTGAATTTCTGTCACTCCATTCTTCAAGACCACTCCTATCTTCCTGTGTAATATTCCCCTCCTCTGCACTGATGCCTCCCAACTTTGTATGATTAGCAAATTTCATCAGCACACTCCTGCTGTGCTAAAGTCATGAATAAGAATATTGAATAAGATTGGTTCCAAAACTGATCCTTGAGGAACTTCACTAAAAAGTCTCTTCAGTCCATGATTCCCCTTTAGCCAGTTCCTGCGCCCCAAAATATTACTGTTCACTTTGCTTGCTCTTGTCAGGGAGGTCCTGGTATGTGAGGTGTTGTACCAAAGAGTTTTCAGCCTGCAAAGATGACTTACTCTGTCTTCCTTTCTTTCTTTTCACATAAGACATTTGGTTTGCCTTTCATTGTAGAGTTTGTGACCGTGACACTTCTCCTCTGGAGAGAAGAATTAACTGAGTACAGGTTGGACCTCCCTGGTCCAGCAACCTCGGGACCTGAGCTGTCCTGAACCAGAGATTATGCCATCCAGGGGAGGTCAGTGCTTTCCTGCTGGCTGCCCACTCCCAGGCTCCTCTCCCTGGATCTCCCTCTCCTGCCCTGACCCCTCTAATGCTGGCCCGGAAGGGGTTCCTTACACTGCTGCCCGATGTCTCAGTATCCCCTGGGGTTCCCAGTTGGAACCGCCTGGCTGCTGTGGCCCTGCTGCTGCAGGGTGTTCCCCGAGTTCCCCTCAAGGGGCCACCAGACCACTCCACCCCTCTGCTAGGGCTGATCCCGCTGTGGCTGGTGATTCCCTGGGGTTCCCCAGCGGGGGCGTTCTTGACCAGCATTGCCCAGTCACCCCGGCCTCGCTGCCACTGGGGTTTCCCAGGACTCTGGCAGGGGCTGCCTGGCTGCCACTGGCCCTGGTGCTGCTGGAGGTTCCCTGGCTGGGCCTCCCACCACCACCAGCCCCTCTGCAGCCAGGGGTTCCTCAGTTGGGGCCGGGACTCCCCAGCCACCTGGCCCATAGGATGCCGAGGATTTCCCTGCCAAGACAGTAGCACCCCAGTCATGCCTGATCCTGTTGATGTCAGGGATTCTCTGGCTAGGTCAGGGCTCCCCAGCTGCTGTCTGGCACAGCCGCTGCTCGTCCAGCCTGACCTCCCCAGCCAGTGCTCTTTGGTCAAACAACATCTATGGCTCTGCTGGACCAAAGAGTCCCAGATTTGGGAGGTTCAACCTGTACCATCTTTCTTGGCAGCTGTCACTACTCTGTATATAGCCCCTTGAGTCCAATGTAGAATCATACTATGCCTACATGGTCCAGTTTTATAAACAGCACAATAAGGCATACTTATAATCATCAGCTACTTCAGTATTCAAATATAGAGATATAAAATATGTCCTGAACCTAACCATACCCCAGGAATCTACAGGTGCAGTACCCTATTTATAACTGTACTTAAATGCAGCCTCCTCAAAGCTTCTCAGTCACAGCCAGCCTGGAGAATGTGGGGGAGATTTTCTAAGGCATGCTGAAAGGCAATAGGAATTAGGTGTCTGTCTGCCTTTTAATGTCTTTTGAAATTTCTCCTTAAACTCATTGAAGCCCCCGTCCTATCAAAGGATCTGCATAGGTGACAATTTCCAAAGCACAAAGTTTGCAGCTCACCCACACAGCTCCAGTGGGCCTGCCTGCTGGTTTGCAGCCCTACCTGTGCAATCCCTTTGGAGAATAGAGACACCCCACTGTCGAGCAGAATGATCCTTTCCTGCTCTGTTAGTTACTAGTCTGACTTTCTATTTCAAGAGACAGAAAATTTCTGAGGAATATTTAAACACAAAACTTAAAGGGAAGGATAAACTTTAATTCTGAGACTCAGAGGAGCTCAATCAAAACAGTGCTGATTTCTCCCTTTGTGCAAATTTTTGTGTCTTCATCATGTTTGCTTAATTTTATTTCTCACACGTCAATGTCCATTGTCACTGAAATACGATGATGCTTTGATCTTGAATTTGGTAGTATAATGGAACACTGGACTGAAATTTTAAGGACTCTTATGTTTATGTTTGTCTGTAGGACAAAAGATAATGTGCTATACTTAATACTATTCTTCTCTCACTAATCTGAGAGAAAAACTTAAAAAACAACAAATAGACTAGAAGCACCTTAAAGACTAACAAAACATGTAGATGGCATCATGAGCTTTTGTGGGCGCAACCCACTTCTGTGCCCATGAAAGCTCATGATACCATCTACATGTTTTGTTAGTCTTCAAAGTGCTACTGGTCTATTTGTTTTTAAGTTTTTACTGTTACAGACTAATTTGGCTACCTCTCTGAAACTTTTAATCTGAGATTTTTCAACTCCAAACAAAAACACCACAGAGGTTAAATAACATCAGAGGCAAAAGGCTATATATTGATAGGGCCACTCTGAAGCAAGCTTGTTTTCAGATCACAATACTTGAGAAAATGCTATCAGACAAAAGGTGATTCTCTTTAAAACAGATTTTGGGGGGTTTATTTGCAGTTGAATGAATTCTCCTTTAAATCTGCTTACGTGATGGTTCCCACTTCCTGTAATATACATTAGCATTAGAGAGAGAGACTCTGAAGCATAGCAGAAGGTGCAGAAGAGATAAAAGATCAATTTGTTACTTTGCCAAGTGGCCTCCCAAGAAATAATTCCATATAGTGGAGATATCTGTGGTTTAATAGAATGTTCTGTATCTTACATTTATTCATTACTAGGTAGCTTCCAAAATTGATGGAAGCATGGGCTGTAGCTGACTGACTACAGCATAAAAAAAAATGGCTGTGCAGAAAGTTAAATAAGATTTTTTCATCTCCATTGAAGCATCACCAAAATCAGAAAAAATTCCCTGTGGGATGAACAACTTTGTTAATCCATGTTTGCATCTGGTGCAAATCAAATGTTTCTCCCTATGAGGAACATTGCTATCACTTGGTAAATAAAGTCGCTTGGATCTAGACCAAGCAGGACCTGCAAATCCGCCCTCACTTCTTTAGACTTCAATTGTCGCTGCAAAAGCCAGACATGCACCTGAGAATGGAGCAATTACGTCCAGACTATTTTGTCCTACCAGGAATAACTTAGCATGACCCTTCTATCTGACCGCCAACATTCACAACAATGTAAATACAGTTTTTCATGCCAAACCTGTGCACCCTCATACATTAAGTGTTTTCTGACTAGGATGAGGTCAATCTTTGTGCAGTAGCTTTACCATTCTACTTGTTGTGAGTTTTGTGTAGCAAAAAAGTCACTAAAAAGGTAATGGGCTCAGAAGATGCCTCAGTGTTAGTCAGTGGGGAAAAAGAAAGTACATTTCCAAGGTGTTTGGGGAGTGTCTCTTATACCCAAATATATATAAAAATGTAAATCACACATTATCGACAAACCATTTGTTGCTTCTTTCTTTAAGTGTTCTCAAACTACGATGAGAACAACCTGTTAGCATTGGTTTTGTCTGGATACCTGTTGTAGTTTTGGTATAACGAAAAATGTTAGTCAAAAGATACTAGGGTCAGTTGGAGTCCAGATGAATGATGCCGGTATTCCAGCGTCAGATTGGTTTTATTTCAAGGCAATGGTTGATACGATTATATGAATCTTTCAGCATTGTTTTTTTCATCATAGTTTATGTATCAGAGGGGTAGCCATGTTAGTCTGAATCTGCAAGAACAACGAGAAGTCCTGTGGCAACTTATAGACTAACAGATTTACGAGAGCATAAGCTTTCATGGGCAAAGACCCACATCTGATGAAGTGGGTCTTTGCCCACGAAAGCTTATGCTCTAATAAATCTGTAAGGGTATGTCTACACTACAGCGTTATTTCAAAATATCTTATTTCGAAATAGTTAATTCGAAATAAGTTATTTTGAAATAATGCGTCTATATACAAAATGCATTTCGAAATAGCTTTTTGCTATTTTGAAATAGCGTGTCCACACTGAGTGGACGCTGAATCACATTTAAGGCTGGCCGGAACCAGGGTCCGGCAGGGCATCAGGTCAGGAGTTTATTTGTGTGGCTGCTGCCTGGGCTATCTGAGGCCTGTGCTTAAAGGGACACCCCCTGGACAGTCAGTTCTCAGCTTTCCTGCTTGCTTGCCTACCTCGATGAGGACAGCAAAGCATTTTGTCTCTGCGTGCTCTGGTTGCCCTCACTCAGGACACCACAGCACTCTGCAACATGGAGCCAGAGCTGCCCCTAGGTACTCTGGTGCTTCTCGTGGACGCGTTGCTGTGAGCCTGGCTGCACTTCTGCAGGCTACCATCCGGGAGGTCCATTGGGGGGGCTGTCAGTATACAGGAGGCCCTGCAGGAGAGCTTCCACGCTAAGGAGCACTAAGAGCCTCCCTGGTCTGCCCCACTGGGGGCTTGTGCCTCATTCCTCCCTCATGTCCTTCCACTTACCCCTCCCTAACCCCCCTTCCTGATGTCAAATAAAATACACTTATTTTCATGAATACAAACTGTCTTTATTTAACAAAACTGGGCGGGGGGGGAATGAAACTCTGGTGAGACTGGGGAAAGGAGGCGTGAAAGGGGAGAAAAGAGGGTGAGAGAGGGGAGGGGGAAACCTGGGAGGAGGGAGCTGGAAGGGGGAAGCAAGGGGAAGAAGCGGGAGGGGAAGCTCAGGGCTCAGGGTTGGGGGTCTTGCTGGACCAACTTGATTGTCATGAAACCTGCTCCTGGGTTTGCTTGTGGCCTTTGGTGGCCAGGCTGGCAGCTATCCTGCCATAGAGTACCGTGTTCCTCCATCTAGTGCGGAGATCATGGATGTTGGGGGCATCCCCCCCAAACCTGAATAAGCTCCATGATCTCCACCCTGGACCAGGAAGGCGCCTGCCTTCTCCAGGCCCTGCCAGGCTCCTGGGAGCTGGCAGACTGCTCCTGGGGAGCGGTGGAGGGCTGGCTGCCAGTGGCTTGCTGGCTCATGTTTTGGGGCCACTGCGTCAGGGGCAGCGACTGCTGGCTCTGGGCCGGCAGGCTTGGAGCTGACACAGGCACTGTGGTCAAAGTCAACCCCTTTAAGGGCTCCAGGGAGGGGGGAAGGAGAGAAGTGTTCTTGGTTGAGGCTGGAGTGGCCACCAGGGCACCCTGGGAAGGCTGGAGGCCCCCTATTTCGAAATAAGTGTCTATACAGCACTTATTTTGAAATAGCTATTTCGAATTTGGCGTTATTCCTCATGGAATGAGGTTTACCAAATTCGAAATAAGCGCTCCACTATTTCAAATTTATTTCAAAATAGCGGTTTGGCTGTGTAGACGCTAGGAAAGTTATTTCGAAATAACTTTGCTGTGTAGACATACCCTTAGTCTATAAGGTGCCACAGTACTTCTCATAGTTTCTGTAATGGTTTTTATTGTCCAAAAAATGCACCAGAAGTGTCTTGGAGATTAGAGTTGCCCTACATATCATCACAACTGTGCAGCAGATTGACTTTCTTTGAAGATAACGCTGTCAGTTGATTTTTTTTCTATGACGTCTACACCTGCTTGGAAAGTTACAATTGTCAGATACATGACAAGATTTCTGTCAAGCCACATTGGACAGATTCTATTGGTGGGTGAAAGACTTACTATTGCATTGCACATGCACATTGCATGTGCGAATACATGGTTTATTTGGATTTTGATTAATCATATGTCGCAAAATAAATATTTAAGTAAGAGACAAGCAGCGTCTAATGTGCTGGGTACTGATCTATAACCTAAGAAAGGGGGAAGATGTTGCTTCTGTTTCCAAGAACAAGACAGAAAACACATAAAAATGTGCAAAGTGTAAAAACTTTGTATGTTCAGATCATATGTCACTTCATTTTATCACAACAGTAGAGCATTTATTGCCACTTTTCTGTGTTTGTGCCTTTTATATTCTTGCTGTTGCTATCTATTTTCATTGTCTAAACATCAGGTCATTTGGACCCTGACACTTGTATAGTATGTAGTTTTTTTTAAAAAAATGCTTTTGATCATGGGGTCAGTTAGACCCAAATCAAGTACTATGTACTGTGCTTCTGAATCTAGGAATATTTTAACTTGTTCATAGGTTTTTTTAATTCACTTGTTAAAATAATATCAGTTTGAAATGCATACCATTTGCTTTTTCCCAATTTTGACATGCTAGGAATCTCCAAAAAATAGTTGGGTGATTTTTGATCTAATATGAGGGCGAGTTCGCACTTATGTCATTAAGCAAATTTTGCAAATAAAGTTCAGTATAGCTTTACAAATATATTTTCTTTCCTTATGTTTCTAATGATCTAAGCAAGATTTTTGACTTTTACTAGAGTATATTGGCATGTGATAACAGAAGGTCATGTGGACTGAAAGGGCATTCTTGCACACAAGTTTAGAGTTTCATCAATGTTTTTATCACCTGTACAGAAATGAGTTGCCAGAGTTGTGGATGTAAAAATTAAGGGCAAACCTCAGATTATTAATTAGAAAGTCCTATTTCACCAGGTTACATAATGTAACCATAAAAATTCTAGCAGAAAAGTAGTAAACAAGGTCAGCATTTTAAAAAGATCGGGAAACTATGTGTTAAATTAGGCAAGTGAAAAAGAGAGATGATTACTAGTTTTAGATGCTTTTGTTTTTTGTCCTTCAAGAATTCAAGAGTGCATACACGTGTGTGTGTGTGTGTGTGTGTGCGTGCTTGTGTGTGTGAGAGAGAAGTCCATGGCTGAGGTTTTCAAACCATCTATTTCATATGGATACTCTGTTCCCAGCAATTTGAATGGGAATGGGACACTCAATTCCTTTATGTGTCTTTAAAAATGTCAACCTCTTTGGTGATAGCTACACAATAAATTGCAGTGCAATGTGATAAATGATGCTATCATGCATCTTTGATCATCTCATTTGTTCCTCACGCAAGACATATTTTAACAGACCAACTCGGTTGCGTAAATGACTAGTCTTAAGGATCTGGGAAAATCAACCTTCTACAAAAATTACATTTGTTCAAAATGGTAATTTTGAACAAATGATGGGTTGATATTACCAATGCTATCTTAAACCATAGTGACCTGGGTCAAAGATTGGTGCTCACTAGAGGCTGCAGTATTAGTACTATCCAAGTGAGAATCCACATTAGAAATATAATTTGGTCTGGAAACTCTAGGCGCACATGCAGAATGATAGCTGAGACCACAACATTCACAAGTTATCAAACTCCCCTTTAATAAAATATGGGGTAACCAATGCCACAATTATAGATATATTAATGAAGAAGGAATAAGAACATAAGAACAGCCATACTGGATCAGAATAAAGGACCATCTAGCCTGGTATCCTTTCTTCTGACAGTGGGCAATGCCAGGTACTTCAGAGGGAATGAACAGAGCAGGAAATCAGCAAGTGATCCATCCCCTGTTGCCCATTCCCAGCTTCTGGTTAACAGAGTCTAGGGATACCATCCCTGCCTGTCCCAGCAAATAGCCATTGATGAATTTATACTCCATGGAGTTGTCTAGTTCTTTTTTGAACCCTGTTATAATCTTGGCCTTCACAGAATCCCCTGGCAAGGTGTTTCACAGGTGGACCGTGTGATGTCTGAAGAAATGCTACCTTTTGTTGTTTTTAAATCTGCTGCCAATTAATTTAATTTGGTGACCCCATGTTCTTGAGTTATAAACAGTAAATAATACTTTCTTCTTTACTTTTTCAACATCAATTATGGTTTTATAGACCTCTATCATTTCCCTCCTTAGTTATTTCTTTTGCAAAGCTGAAAACTCCCAGTCTTATTAATTTTTCCTCATGCAGAAGCTATTCCACACCCCTAGTAATTTTTGTTGCTTTTCCAATTCCAATATATCTTTTTTTGAGATGGGGAAACCACATCTGCACACAATATTCAACATGTGAGCCTACCATGGATTTATATCGAGGCAATATGATATTTTCTGTCTTATTATCTATCCCTTTCTTAATGATTCCCAACATTCTATTTGGTTTTTGACTGCCATTGCATATTCAGTAGATCTATCCACAGTGACTCCAAGAGCTCTTTCTTGAGTGGCATCAGCTAATTTAGACCCCATCATTTATAGTTGGGAGTTTGTTTTCCGCTATGTATTATTTTGCATTTATGAATATTAAATTTAATCTGCTACTCTGTTTCTCAGTCACCCAGTTTTGAGAGATCCTTTTGTAGCCCTTCACAGTCTTCCTGGGACTTAACTATCATGAGTAGTTTTGTATCATCTGCAAATTTTGCAACTTCACTATTTACTCTTTTTTCCAGACCATTTATGAATATGTTGAATAGGACTGGTCCCAATACAGACCCTTGGGGGACACCACTAATTACCTCTCTCCATTCTGAAAACTGACCGTTTATTCCTACCCTTTGTTTCCTATCTTTTAACCAGTTACCAATCCATGAGATGATCTTCCCTTTTATTCTATGACAGCTAACTTTGTTTAAGAGCCTTTGCTGAGGGACCTTTCTGAAAATCTAAGTACAATATATCTAGAGCATCCTCTTATTCCACTTGGCTGTTTACCCCCTCAGAGAATTTTAATAGATTGGTGAGGCATGATTTCCTTTTACAAAAAAACATGTTGACTCTTCCCCAGCAAATTTTGCTCATCTATGTGTTTGACAGTTTTGTGCCTGGTACTGAAATCAGGCTTATCAGACTGTAATTGTCGGGATCAATGCTGGAGCCCTTTTTAAACACTGGTGTCACATTAGTTATCTTACTGTCATTTGGTACAGAAGCTAATTTAAAGGATAGGGTACAGAAGACAATTAGTAGTTCTGCAATTCCACAGTTGAGTTCCTTCAGGACTCTTGGGTGAATGCCATCTGGTACTAGTGACTTATTTCTGTTTAATTTATCATTTTGTTCCAAAATCTTTTCTGCTGACTCTTCAATCTAGGACAGTTTCTCAGATATGGCACCTAAAAGAATGGCTCTGGTTTAGAAATCTCCCTTACATCCTCAGCTATAAAGATTGATGCAAAGAATTCATTTAGTTTCTTCTCAATGGCCTTATTGTCCTTGAATGCTCCATTAGCATCTCAATCATCTAGTAGCCCACTTGTTCAACAGTCTTCCTGCTTCTGATGTACTTAAATTTTTTTTGCTATTCCTTTTTGTGTCTTTGGTTTGCTGTTCTTCAGATTCTATTTTGGTCTTCCCCATTATAATTTTATAGTTCATTTGCCAGAATTTATGCTCCTTTTTATTTTCCTCACTAGGGTTTAACTTCTACTTTGCAAAGGATGCTTTTTAACCTCTCACTGCTTCCTTTATTTTGTTACTTAACCACTGTGGCACTCTTTTGTTTCTCTCATCTTTTTAATTCAGAGTATATTTTTTTAGGTTGAGCCTTTATTATGATGTCTTTAAAAAAGTTTTCAGGCACCTTGCAGTGATAAATCACTTTAGGCGCTGTACCTTTTTATTTCTGTTTAACTAAACTCTTCATTTTTGTGTAGCACCCCTTTCTGAAGTTAAATGCTATAGTGTTGTGCTGCTGTGGCATTTTTCCTGGCATAGGTATGTTAAATTTAGTTATATTATGGTTACTATTACCAAACAGTCCAGCTATAGATCATGTCTTGGACTAGACCCTGTGTTCTACTTAGGACTAAATCAAGAATTGCCTCTCTTCTTGTGGGTTCCAGGACTAGCTGCTCTAAGAAGCAGTCATTTAAAGTGTCAAGAAACTTTATCTCTGCATCCTGTCCTAAGGTGATGTTCCCAGTCAATATGGGGTTTGTTGAAATTCCCCATTATTACTGAGTTTATTTGAATAACCCCTTTAATCTCCCTGAGCATTTCACAGTCACTATCACCATCCTGGTCAGATGGTCTACATATATGCCTACTGCTATAGTCTTATTATTAGAGCATGGAATTCATATCCATAGAGATTCTATGCTACAGTTTGATTCATTTAAATTCCTCTTATTTTCTACATTTTCACATGAAGTGCTACTTCCTACAATAATAATAAGTTTTAGCTTTCCAATATAGTTCATATTCTGTATTACCATGTCCCAGTTATTATCTTCATTCCACCATGTGTCTATGATGCCTATTATATCAATATCCTCATTTAATACGAGGCATTCCAGTTCGCCCATATTATTATTCAGACTTGTAGCATTGGTATATAAACACTTTAAAAGCATCATTTGTTAGCTCTCTACCATTATATGATATGATTGAATTGAACTCTTTTTCATTTGACTGTTTCTGATCAGATCTTACCTGTATTTTATCATATTCCATACACTCCTCCTTACTAGGACATAGAGGGTATGTCTAGACTACATGCCTCTGGAGGCATGTAGAGTAGGCTACCTGGCATAGGAAAATGAAGCGGTGATTTAAATAATCGCCGCTTCATTTAAATTTAAATTTTGTAGGCTCAGCGCGGTAATCTGGATGCTCCGCGGTCGACATCAAAGGCATTTGTCGACCTCCCAGGTAAACCTCATCCCAGGAGGCATACCTGGGAGGTCGACAAATGCCTTTGATGTCGACCGCGGAGCGTCCAGACTACCGTACTGAGCCGACAAACAGCTGATCGGCTCAGCGCGGCAGCCATTTAAGTTTAAATGAAGCGGCGATTATTTAAATCACCACTTCATTTTCCTATGCCAGGTAGCCTAATCTACATGCCTCTGTCGCCAGAGGCATGTAGTCTAGACGTACCCAGAGAGTATCCCTTAATAGATCCTCCCATATCCTTATGTTTCTATCTAAGTCACATGCTCCTTCGTACCTGTCAGCTTTCCTCTGCCCCTTAGTTTAAAAAATGCTCTACAACCCTTTTAATTTTAGTGCCAGTAATGTGGTTCCATTTTTATTTAGGTGGAGCCCATCCTTTCTCTATAGGCTATCCCTTTGCCCTTCCCCAGTTCCTAATAAAACTAAACCCCTCCTCCCAACATCATCATCTCATTGATACATTAAGACCTTGCAGATCTGCCTGTCTAACTGGCCCTGCACATGGAACGGGAAGCATTTCAGAGACTATTATTGTGGAGGTCCTGGACTTCAGTCTCTTACCTAGCAGCTGAAATTTGGCCTCCAGGACCTCTCTCCTATTTCTCTCTACATGTACCCACATTCTCGACTCCTCCCCAGCACTGTACTTACATCTATCTAGATGTTTCCATACTGTAAACTGTCCATCATCAGTGTTCTCATACCCACCTTCCCATGGGTACCAGCAAAGTGGGTGGCTCACTCAATAGGTGGTTACCTGTGGAGGGTCTCCTGATGGATTTGTCCTCTCTATTCATGCTGGCAAACTCCTTTATGTTGTATCACTCCCACACATAACCTGTATGTATTTGACTGAGGATTCTAACTCCTTTTCCCTTATTAGGTCTTCTACATACAATATAGGGTGCCCCTTGTGGCTCGGTGCCTGGGATAGATCACACTGAGAATGCCACACTCAGGGCAGACTGCAAGAAACAGGGCAGGCTTCACCCCAGTGAATACTTTATTATATAATTAGATTAACCAAACCAGTAGCAAAAGAGCTTTTGCAGTACCACACTGGTTAATCAGAAGCCAAAAACAGACCCGCTCCGCCCATTCCAGCCCTTGGCTCCCATCCAGACAAACAGACCTAATATAGTGAACATTATTGAAATCACAATTCATCATATGTGAAGTTTAATTAATCCCAAAGGATCAGACATTTACCTCCAGGTCAATATGTATCTCATAACTTATCTAAATATCACAGTCAGCCAATCCTTAGTAAACTCACTCATGATGTATTAATAAAAGAAATAAAGAAAGTTATAAATGTTCAATAGATCATATACATGCAACTGATGTCAAAGTCCTTATATCAGGTTTGTAGCAGTGACTGAACAGGTTGCTGGCTTGCAAAAGTCTCTCTGGTAACTTCCAAATGATTGGAAGGAGCTCAGTCCTTACAAGGCCATTGGAGCCTTGCTGTCTGACACTTCGTTGGATGGGATGAGTTTCTTCAATGGCCCATTGTGAGGGTGGAGCATCATTAAAGGAGCCAATGAGGAATCTTCTAATGAAGAGCATCCCTAAAGCCCAATTGATTTTATGCCACCTATTCCTTCTTCTTCTTGGGGCATGATCTGGGCTGAGACAAGGACATAGGCCATTACAGGGTCTTGAGGCAGCGCTACTGAAGTGCATGAATTTGGTGATCCTGAGTTAGTGGAATGATTACTAAGATATCATTTTGGAATGCATAGTTAAAGTAGCCCTGTACTTGCTCTCACATGTACTGGGGGCTGGTTTGTACTTGGGCCATCTCCAAAATCAGGAGAAGTAGCAAAGTGGCTTAGCAACTCCCTTTGCTTCCCCCTCCCTAACTGTATTGAGCTGGACTCAGGTGAGGATTCTTCAGAAGCATTTGTGAAGTCCCACACTGAAGGCAGAGATTTTACTGAGAAGAGAACTTGAAGAGAGAGGAGTCGCATGAAACAAGGATAAAGTTTGGCCTTGGCATCTTTATTTACAGGAATGATGAATGAATCAAGAAATAAGACATACTGGTTTTCAGGGCGGACATTGGGGAAAACATCTGTTTACTTATCAACTGAGCAAATGTGATTCAGATATTAGCAAGCGACAACAAACAGATAACTTAATGATGCTCCTTCTAATTTTCATGGTAGCACTGCACTTCACTGAGCTGATTTAACATTCAAATTCCAAGAAATAAAATGCTGCAGTTGAAACCTTACTCACCCTGTGCACTGGTCTGACAGGGATTGGGCAGAGAATGAATGCTCTTACTACCTCCGCCCCCCCCCCCGACCATATGCCAATTTTGGCTGTTGATGTGACTAGACACACTGCCACTAGAATTATGTTTCTGTAGGAACCTTGTAATATGCAGCAGAAGGCGCGATGAAGTGTGTATAGTATTGGAAGAATAGGCAATGCTGTTTATGTTTACACACATATGCTCCCTGTACTGGTACCAGTCTCTAACCCCTCCCTTCATGCCAAGCATTCCTGTCTTTATTAAGGATAAAAGGACAGATCCGCAGTTTTATAAATTGGATAACCTCATTGACATCAGCAGAGTTATCCCAATTTACACGAGCAAAAGATTTGACTCAGAATGTGCAAGAGAGTTGCATTGAGCAGATCTCAGCTAAAATGCACATACAAGTTAGCAAAACTTTGATTCATATGTGGGCATTTATATATGTGCATTCATTGGTGTTACATATGTTGCAGTTAAACCTGTTCAAAACAGCTGTTTAGTGTTATTCAAGTACCTTTCTTGTAGTTTCTAACCAGCAATCTAAAAAAATAAGCAAACATTTACTCTTATGATACATCTCTCCTTTGATTTTTGACATTAACACATTATTTTTGGTTTTAAGAACAAGGGACTACTTTTCTTTTCCAGAGAAAGAATTTCACAACGGGATGCTGCTATTACTTTACTCCTTTGCAGCTTCTTGGCCAATTTACACATGAAAACATATTGGTTGTTGTTCCAGAAGAGAGGTTAAAAAGACCATTTTTGAAATTGTTGAACTCTTTCAGCTTTCTGTATACTTGTGAGCAATAACGCTGCATTCAAAATCTAGGGCCAATGAGAGGAAAATACTTTGTGAATAGGAGGTAGCCTTGTACAGTATAATAGAAAACAAAACTTTTGTCCTCACACATTTTTTACCAGATGTATAAAGTTCTGAGATAAGCAAAGAATTCAGTCAGATAAGCAAAAAAATTCAGCATATGTCTTATAATACTATAAGGAAAACACATAAAGGGAAAATCCTGAAGTCTGTTAAGCAAAGGAGGAAGAAGGCCCTACAAGCAGTAGTGTGCAGTATGCTATCAACAGAGAACTTAGGGAAGCTGGATAAGAATGGTCACAGTAGATCTGGTCAGTGGTCCATCCAGTAGTCCAACATCCTATCTTCTTACAGTGGCCAGGGCTAGATGCTTCAGAGCGAATGAACCAATTTATCAACTAATTTATGCCCATCATCCTGTTCTACCTCCTCATATGGAAGCTCTTTGTACTTTTTATAATTCTAATATATGGGTTTTTTTGAGATGGGACAACCAGAAAAGCATGCAATAGTCAAGGTGTGGGTGTACTATGGGTTCATACAGGGGGAGTACTATATTTCCTGTCTTTTATCCTGCCTTTTCTCTTGGCTCCTAACATTCTATTAGCTTTATTTGACTGCTGCTGCACATTGAACAAATGTTTTCAGAGGACCATCCATGATAACATCAAGAGTGGTAGCAGATAACATAGACCCCATGCTTTTGTATCTATAGCTGGGATTCCATTCCCCAATGTGCATAACTTTGGATTTATCAATATTGAAGTTCTATCATTCTGTTGCCAATTCACCCAGCTTTATGTATGGTCCCTTTGTAACTCTTCACAGTTGGCTTCGATTTTAAATATCATAAGTAATTTTGTATCATCTGCAAATTTTGCCACCTCACTCTCCTCCCCCCCCCCTTCCTAGGCCACTTATGAATATATTGAACAGCATTGGTCCCAGTACAGATCCCTGGGGAACCACGCTATTTACCTTTCTGCATTGTGAACATATCCTTTTAACCAGTTATTGATCCATAAAAACAATGCAATAGCAAGTTCACCATGTTCTTCCGGGGTTTTGGTCAGCAGATTAAAGGACATGCCAGCTTTCAACTCCCCATGTAACTTAGTGCTGGTAGGGATGCATACTGCTCCTGGTCAAAGGAGAAGCAATGTACATGGTTATGTGCCAGAGCAATGGATGGTTCCTAAGGGGAGGGCATGAGGCCCTTCTCCCTCTGTGGTCCCACCCAAGACTTTCCTCTTCCCCTAAGCTCCCCCACACCAGCCAAGCCAGAAACCAGAGCTGGGCCCGAGAGCCTGAGCTTCTCAAGTTGCTTATGGTGTGTGTGTGTGTGGGGGGGGGAGAACCTGAGATCAGCCCCTGGCCTGTGACATGTCCCAGCTCCTGCAACCCAGGAAAGATGGAAGGTCCATGGCTCTCCACAGCTGTCCATGAGGCCCTTGCCTTGACCTGACTCCAGCTACAGGCCTGGCTGCAGGGTCTTGGGGACCAATGAACTGCAACCAAGTCAGGATGAGAGCTAAATGGGTAGCTGTGGGGAGCCACAGATCCACCATCTGCCCTGGGCGGGAAGCAGGGAGTGGGGATACGGAACACTGGCTGCTTTTGGACCCCCACAGCTCCTCACAGCTGCCTGTGCAACCTGGGTTCCTCTTGCCTGGGCTGGGCTCCAGTTTCTGGCTTCGTTAGGGTGTGGGGCTTTAAGAGGAAGAAGAAGGACAGGGTGCCAGGCCCATGGCAAAAAGTGGGAGGGCCACGACTGTCCATTTTCAAGAGTGGGAGTTCCTTTGCCTCTTGGATCCCTTGTTCCAGCACCCCCATTGTGTGCAACCCCCCTTCTCATTCTGGAGAACTTTGCCTTGGCTGGCAGGATTCCTAATGCAGAGGATACACTAGCATCCCTGCTTCCCATTCACTGTGATGGCCAGGGCAGGATTTAGCCCTCATTTCAGAACAGAAACAAAAGATAAGCTCATATGCACAGTTTTATTTTTATTGTTCATCACATCCTTGCACTACCTGTATTTCTTAAAGATAATCTAAAGGCAATGCTTGTTATAGAGAACATATCCAACCTTTTGGAAGACGCAGTGACCGTCACTGTCGAATGTGCAGTTCAGACCAGCAAGGGGTTGTGTCACTACATACCTTGGGTGCCTTACAAAACTTGGTTGCTGTAGCTCCCAACCTGAGATGGTCACAGCCAGCCTACAAGCATGCAGATCACACCCTAATAAGCAGGATCCAAATAGTAGCGAAACATTTGTAAGCATTTGATCAAGATACTTACAAAGGGCTACACCCGGAGATGCTCAGACCCATGTTGTATATCACCAAAATGGTCAGGCAGGTATTAGCAATGAACTCTTTAAGAATGTACTGTTTATATCTTTTAACAAACAAGTGATATAATTGCCATTACTGACATCAGCTAAAAAGCAATTTGAGACAGTTCACCCTAATTTCCAATCTTAGTCCAGGTAAGAAAGGAAAGGCTTTAGGAAGAAATGATACTGTAAATCTTCTTTTCTCTCCCTTCCCCACCCCAGCCCTAGCTCCTTGCTTACTAGAAGAACAGTGGGAAGGTTTCAGATGGTTTCTTTTAAGACTGTTTTTCTTTGTCTTGTTCCTGCAGCTCTTTATTTTATTAGTTACTATTGGAACAGCACATCTTTCCCTGACTACAAGTAATACTAATTCTTCCTGGCCTTTTTTATTTGCTGATTGGCATGTTCTCTCTACTGGCCACACATTATAAAGAAAAAGTTGTTTTCTTAACCAAATTTAAGCCAACACCAATTCTTTATTTTTATACTCATCCTATAAGACCTATTTAACAACTCCCCCAACATGCCTGGCTTAAACACACATTAGTAATAATTCTAACATATATTCATAACTCTTAATACACATGATGTACATACATCACATAAGAATGTTTATAATCAGTGAGTTATTAGTTTTCCAATGACACAATATTTATCTAAAATGTATCATGTGACATGACACCAATGTGTGAGGTGCAGTATGTGAGAAATTACAACATTTGATGACAGAATAGTGAACTGCTGATGGGCCTGTGATGAACTGGGCTATTTTACTGTAATTATCCTAAACTACGGAGTGTGCCACAGTCATAGTGCAAACTCACGGTAATACTAGCACAGTATCTTAACACAGGGTTTGGCTAGCCTATGTGGGGGTTTTGGGATAACTCCACTGTGTACACGGAACGCATTTGCTCTTCTGCTTTTTTTTGTGGAAGAGTAAATGCACTCTTTTGGAAGCCCCGGTATTCCTCATTCCATGAGGAAGAAGGGGGCTTTCCAAAGAGGGGTTTTTTTTTCCTTCAAAATTTGGCCCAGTCTAGATGGGCCAAATTTCAGAAAAGCCTCTTCCGACAAAACTATCGGAAAAAGATACACAAAAGGTGGAGCACATTTTGCATATCTTTTTCGCTAGGTCCTCGCATTCTAGCCGTACCCATAGTGTACAGTAATAAATAGTAAGAGTAGTTGGTACCTGATATATGGATAATGAGACTATCCACATCTACATTCCATAGAATAAAAACAGCTCCCAACCTGAATTCTGAAAGAGTTATATTTCCTTGCAGTCAGCCAACCACTACCTGAGAGAGTTAGAAGAAACTTTCCCTTTGAACAATTTTTTCCAACATTGCCCACTTCAAGATTTCTTGTACTTTCCTCTGAAGTATCATTTCTCAAGTGTAACACAAAAGGAACTGTAATTTCTAAGCATTTCTATCTAGTGCATCTAATGTAGCACTTCTGCAAATTTCTAGCACACTGAAAATCATGGTATGTAAGAATGAACAATGTTACTTGATGCGAAAATGTGTCTAGTTTAATCTTTCTTATATTATCTTCCTTCTTTGAAACATCTTGAATTTAAGCTTGTGCAAGCCTTCTGCCAATAAGAGGTAGTAGCAGCAAAAGTCAGGTTCAGTATCTAGGACAGTGGTGGGCAACCTGTGGCCCATCGGGGTTCTATTTGTGGCCCATGAGACTTTTCATTACCCATGCGCAGAGCTGCCAGATTCCACTGGTTTCCATCTGCATTTCCCCCCCTACAGATATTACTAAAACTGACACAAGGGCACATGAAGTGATTGCATGCAACATCAACTGCACCCAATCAAAGCACTGCTACAGTTAAATTGAAACACTCCACAAATTGTAGTTATGGAAACTACAGTTAGCAAAACTACCTTATCCCAGGAGACCCTCTTGGATACAATAATCTTGCAGCCCACTGAGATAAAAAAGGGTCTTTCATGCAGCCCACTCACTAGTCTAGGTTGCCCATTGCTGATCTAGTAGCTCCTTTTCGACAACGTAACACAAAACTGGCTTAAGCCCCCACCCAGTGACAATAACACACCATCTCTGGGTGCCTCTAACAGACAATACTTCTCTTCTTGCATAGGCTACGTGTAGCAAAAAACTTTTAATAAAAGGAGGAATACAAGTCAGCATTAATTTGGGAAAACATTGCAAAAAGGGTTCAGAAACATAAACCATGAGCAAAAGACCTACCCTCAGGTAGGCTGGGCAGTGTCACTCTCCTCTCAGGTTCTGAAGTCCAGCAACCCAAGTCTCATTAGCATGCCTGTCCCTTCTTTGCACCCCACTCACAGTTGCTGACCCAGAGTTCAAAGGTGAGTCTGCAGAGTTCATCTCCCACCTTACTCACTCTACTGGTCAGGTATTCACTCGCTTGCTGGCCCTCTCTGCCAGCTGTCTTGCTGGCCAATTGGTATGCTCCTCCACCAGCCACCCTGCTGGCTGCTTACTGATCCTCTCTGCTTGGCTCCACTCTGATCCTCTCCAGCAGTCACCCTGCTGACCAGTCACTGAGATGTCTTTAGGGCCCACCACTTAATATAGTTCTCAGTGATTTTAGCTGTTAGTGGAGGAACCTCACTGCTGCTCACCCTGGCAGTCTCTTACATCACGGTGTGGCTAGACTACAAGTTTTTGTCGGAAAAAGGTTCCTATTCTTTTAATTTGGCCCGTCTAGACTGGGCCAATGTCAGAAAATCCCCCTTCTTCCTAGTAGAACGAGGAACACAGGGGCTACCAAAAGAGCATGTTTACTCTTCCGCAAAAAAAGTGGAAGAGCAAATGCGTTCCCTGGACGTGGCGGAGTTCTTTCGGGATACCAGAGGTGTCCTGAAAACCTCCTGCATTCTAGCCATACCCTCAGAGACACTGTCCCAAATCACATCTAATCAGGGCCAATTAGGGGACAACTGCCCTTGGACCTGGCTCCAAGGCCACCACTGCTGCCATTCCAGCTGGCGCGCTCTGGGCAGCTCTGAGGGCCGAATGGAGGGATGGTGCAGTGTGGTCCGGACAGCATTGAGAGCTGGCTGGTTGCCCCCATCCCTGCCCCTTCTGAGAGTGCAGAGTCAGGCCTCCAACCCATCTTGCCCAGCAAATCTGTCAGCCCTCCCTCCTGCTTCTAATGCTTATACTTAGCAAAATTTCAGCTCTGCAGGGTGGAGCAACACTCTTTACTGAGTCTAAATTAGGTCTTTTATTACACAGAGTAGACAAGAAAATTAAAATGGTGCCCACAATCTTTAACCAGGGCCTAGGCCCCACATACAAACACTTGTCCACACCCTCTCTCAACTCACTGGGCTTTGGAACACACATCCCCTGCCTAGCAAGTGCCATTTAATTGAGGGCGGGTCCCTCCGTTGCGGTATGCCAGGCACAGTTATGCTGCCCTCAGTTCGCACAAGGAAGACAACTCTTTATTATTCCTGCCCCAGTAACAAGGAGACTGGGGATCCAACGCCAGTCAAAAGTTATCATTTGTGCAAGCAATGCCATCATGCCGAGCACCTGGGCAGGGTGAGTGTGTCCATGCAAAGACGATCAGATCCTAAAGCCCTCTTCTATAGCTCATCCCTAGATGTCATGGGAAAGCTAAGTTAGATGCTGCCTACACCTGGGAAGAATTAGAATATCTTCTCAATCCTGCCCTCCCCCCTTCCTCCCTCCCGACACACAATTTTCTATTTACTTTAAAATGTTAGGCTTTTTTCCCCAACTGTAATCTAAGTTGCCAAGAAACTGAAAAATACTTCAGCAAGAAATGCAATGTATGTTATGGCTGAACAATACAACTGTTATACCCAAAACTAAAGTAAAAGGGGGCAGTAGCAAGGATCATGACTGAAATGACATTTACAGAAAACATCCTCTCATGGCAACTCTCTCTCCACCAACAAAATGAAAAAAAAGTAGCCCAGATAGAGCTCACTCAAGGAAGGAAAACACTCACTGAAGAGTCCCAGACAGGCCAGCAGATGGGGGGTGGGGCTAAGGGACAATTGCTCTGGGGTCCAGTGATTCAAAAGGACAGGGGCTCCCGGCCACCACTGCTGCTAATGCAGCCACAGCATCAGTCAGAGTCCGAGGTCCTTTAAATCATCGCCAGAGCCCTGGGCAGTGCAGGCCAAGTGGTGCAGGGCTGATGGGGAGGAGGCTAGCCCCCAGCCCTAACCTTTCTGCCTGAAGCCCTGCTCCTTCAAGGAACACAGAGTCCGCCCCCACCCCCACCTTGCTCAGGGGCCAGGCAATTCTATTTGCCTCCATGGCTCCAGAAGAGGTTAAGAAGATATTGAAAGTTCTGGGAATATTTCATTAATTTTATGGTCTTTTAATACAAGCAGACAAGAGATATGTCTAAAAGATACTATTAATTTCCATCAAAATAGTATTTTACAGTTACCACAAGCTTGGCACTAACCAGTGGGCAAAACTGCTTGCAACAAAGGACACAAGGTCAGAAAGTAAAATCTTGCAGTCTTTCTTTCTACTCTGATATTATTGCTGAAACATTTTTTTAAAGGAAAAGTATTTCTATTTTCAGTGTGACCACACCACCACAATGCTAGCTGTGTGGTTTTGAGAAAAAAAAACACTTTTTGTCCCCAGGTTAGGGTTTGTTGCTGGAACTTATCAGGTATTTACTTAGCCAGGATTTTCAGGGAGGGCTAAGTGCCTAAATCTCTCAGGCCTCTGAAAATTCCAGCCTTTATTTATATCCAGTAACAAATTGATGTCTGCTTATAAGAATACATTGAAGATTGTAGCTTCATCCAAACTCCCTGTGAAGTCAGTTGAAAGATGCCCATTGATATCAGGGGGAACTGGATCAGGCCCTTAGAGCGGGGGTCGGCAGCCTTTCCAAACCAAGGAGCCAAACTACATCAAAACTGAGAACAAGTGGTCGACAAAGAGCCGTATAAGAATGCCCATTTGTATGACTGAAAATATACAACTTAATATTATTGATAATTGACATAATGATAAATAATAGCATAAATGAAACATTGTACTCACAGACTTTATTTAATGGAACTTCTGCTGCTGCATCTTTTGACACATTTCTTTGAAGTTTACATCATAACTGCTCAAATCCAGCTTCATGCACACATTCGAGATATCTTCCATCAATCTTATGGCAGGGGGCTGGAGATGTGGGGGTGCAGGAATCTGAGTTGGGGTGCATGAGGGGCTCAGGGCACAGGGGTGGAGTATGTATGGGGTTCAGGAGTGTTATGGGAGGGGACTGGGGATGTGGGAGTATGATAGGCTCAGGGCTGGTGTACGGGGAGGGGGTGCAGGAATGTTATGATGCTGCAGCCAGATGGGGGGTGGGCCCCAATTGGGGGCTTGTTGGTGAGGCTTCATTTTTAAATAAAGTAAAATGTTATCTCCAGCACAAAAGGTTTCAACATTGTCTTTATTTTTTTGGGTCAGGTGCCACGGAATTTGGGTGAAGGAGGCAATTGTGACCCAAGGCACAGAATTAGAGTGCAGGAGTTTGGATTGTGACTAGGGCAGGGGATGGGGGTGCATGAGAGAGTGCAGGGGTTTGGATTGTGACCTAGGGCAGGAGGGGACTGTGATTTTGGGCAGGGGATTGGGGTGCAAAGTCTGGGAGGGGGTATGGACTCGGGGAGGGGCAGAGGGTTTGGGTTATATGGGGTGGGGTGCCAGAGGCAGGCTCTGGCCAGGAGACTTACCAGTGAGACTCCAGGCCAGCAGCTCAGCACCTTTCTCAAGAGCCTACCCCGCCTTCCCATAGTCTGCAGGGCCATGTGCTCTGTGACTAAGAGCCTGAGGGAAAAGGGAATTGGTGCTTCACGCGCTGCCTGTCCTTGAAACAGGCAGCTTCTATTGGCCAGAAACTGGCCAGTGGGATTGTGCTGGGGAAGGAAGCAACTGTGAAGCACCACTCCCCCCTGCTCCCTGATCATACACATTTGTGGAACACAAATGGCCCCAGAGTTGCTTTTCTGAGCAGCGTGCAGGGGTGGGGCAAGCAGGGGCATATGCCTGGGGGCTCCCTGCTGTGTCCACGGGCTGGATTGTTTTGCTCAGGCCTGCTGTAATGCCAGTGTGGGCTCCCTGCTGCGGGGGAAAAAGTGGGGGCTGGGCTTGAGCTTCAAAAGAACCATATCTGGCTCCCTAGTGAGCCATTGCTGACCCCTGCCTTAGAGTATTAACTGCAATAAACAAGTAATGAGTGGTCCTGTAGCACCTTAAAGATAGATAAACAGGGAGAGAGGTCCAATGGGAAAGTCCTTTGGCTCATGAAATGACTTATCTCTTACTCTAATCTTTGTTTTACTAGCCAATTAGCCTGTCATAAGACAGGATTTTCAGGTCTCTCCTCTACCTTGGTCTTCTCTCCTGAGCCTCCAGTCTCTCTCTCTCTCTCTCTCCTCCTCTCTCTCTCTCAGCTCTCCTCCGCCTCCTGCCTCTCTTGCCTTCTGCCTCTCTTTCCATCACTTTCTTTCTCTTCTCCCCCTCCTGCCTCTCACTCTCCCTTTCTCTTCTCCTCCTCCTCCTGCCTCTCTCTCCCCTCCGTCTCTCCCCACCCCGCTTCCCCTTCCCCTTCCCTACCCACTGTGGCGCTCGGCTGAGTGCTGCCTGGTCAGCTGGGCCACTGTGAGGGAGGGAGGCGGGGCGGTGACGTACACGGCCAGGGGGTGGGGCCGTGTACATCACTGCCCCGCCCCCTCTCCCCTCCTGCCGTGGGGGAGCCCAAATGGCTCCTTGTGCTGCTGGCTCCCCCACAGCGGCCCGGCTGAGGGGCGCAGAACCCAGCTGAGCGCCACAGCGGGAGGGGAAGGGAGGGCGGTGATGTACATGGCCCCGCCCCCTGGCCGTGTACATCACCACCCCGCCCCCTTCCCCTCCCTCCGTGGTGGCTCGGCTGAGTGTTGCACGCTCAGCCGGGCCGCCGCGGGGGAGGAGGGGCGGGTAGGGTTGCCAGGTGTCCGGTATTGTACCGGACAGTCCGGTATTTGCGCGCTCTGTCTGGTAAAAAAATCAGAAAATACCAGACGGAAGCCTGGCGTGGGCGGGGGGAGCGGCTGGGAATCCCAGCTGGGAGGCGGGGCCGGGATTGCTGCCGGGAGTCCTCAGTCGGTTGAGTGCGAGGAGGAGGGGAAGCCTCCTCCTTGCTCGTGCGTCACCGGGAGCCTGCGTGGGACAGGCAGCAAGTCAGTCCCGCTCCCCGCCGGCCAATTTGCTCACCCTCCCCCTTCCCAGCCGGTTGGTTCTCCCCCACTTCCCCTCCTGATCTTCCCCGGCCAGCTCCCCTGCACCGCCCCCAGCTCTGCTTCCCGCCGGCCCGTTCCTCTTCCTGATCTACCCGGCCAGCGCCGCTGCACCTCTCCCCGCCCCCGCCAGCTCTGCTTCCCACCACCCCTTCCTCCTGGCCAGTGCCGCTGCACCCCCTGGCAGCTTTGCTTCCCGCTCCCCCTTCCTTCTGGCCACCCTTGCGGCCCCTAACCCTCCCCCCCCCCAGCTCTGCCTCCCGCTGGCCCATTCCTCTTCCTGATCTCCCCGGCCAGCACTGCTGCACCTTTCCCTGCCCCTGCCAGCTCTGCTTCCCCCTTTCTCCCGGCTCATGGCCTCCGATCCCCCCCAGCTGTGCTTCCCGCCCCCCCTTACTCCCAGCCAGACCCGCCCCCTCCCGGCTGGTCCCCCCTCCCTCGATATCCTGCGGCCTGCCCCGTTCCGCCTGCCTCCGCCCCCCACGACCAGCCCTGTTTCCCGTTGGCCCCCCCATCTCCCCCGGCCAGCCCCGTTAGCTGTTTCCCCAGGCCCCTCCCCAAATGCTCCCCCGTGTCGGCCTGGCTGAGCGCACAGCACTCAGCTGAGCGCCATGGCGGGAGGGGAAGGGGAGGGTGGGGCGCTGATGTACACGGCCAGGGGGCGGGGCCATGTATGTCAGCTTCACAGACTCACAGACATTGGGCTACTATATATATGATTTCCCATGGAAAACAGGCACTTATTAGTTACTTTTAATATACAACTCCTCCCAGGCTTACTCCTTTCTAAATATCATAACAAGTATCCACTCGGTTAAAATTGCTATTTAGAAATGAGCTGAGGACTGTCTGATTAGTGATGCTGTCAATACTATATTCATATTACCATTCTCAGAATGATTTGTTCTTGTGACCGTGTTCTTAATCTGCATAGGATATTTTCTGCCTCTGTGCAGAAAGCAGGTCTAATGAGGTACTTCTTTGCTATTAGACAAAAAAAAAAAATTCTGGACATGTGTGAATGAAGGCTGAAGGCTGAAATTCAACTAATTAGATCACCTATTGGGGTTTGAACAATACAAAATTAATCTCTGGGGCAACTGCTGTGAAACTAATGGAGTTACTACAAAGATTAAATTCATCCCATCTATCTGCTCGTCGGCCATGCTTCTCAGGACAGATTTAAGTAATTTGCATCCAGTGACCTGCTTGTAGTTTTCTTAACTGATGAAAATATTCTCCCATGTTGGGACACAACCATAAATCAGATCCAAGTTTGTAAGACATGGGGGATCCAGTTACATATAAGGAGTTCTATGACTAGCCTATGAATTCTTTGTAATGAGAAGAATTTGTAAATTGCAACCGCTGTCCAAACAGGATGACATATTGGAAAAGGGAACAAGAGGTTCAACATTAACCTGGTGAAATAGCTGTATAAATGCAGAGCTATTTATAATCCATCATTACTGTTTTTTAATAAACACACTCTTTATGCTAGCTATTTGGCAGCAGTTGAGCGGTCAGTGAAGCGCTACATATTTTATTAGCATGTAATAAAACCCCTCAACACTCTGCTGTGATCAAATAGGGATGCAAAAGTTACAGCTTATTTGGGGAGTTTCTGACTTTCAAGGGGAGTTCAACTGCACATCTATCTTCTGCTTTGGTTTTCTGTGCTGTGCTGCTACTTTTTAGTGCTGTGCTACTATTTCAGAAAAAAAATTCATATCTCTATATATCCTACAGCCTTCATGTTTATGCAAAATACCATTCACAATTAAGCAGCAGATTGTCAAAGTTAAAAGCTCTTTCTTTCACAGTTCATTTTCTTTCTGCATCCGGAGTTCTATTTCTAGCTGACGTTTTTATATTTCCTTACGGATAAAAGCCAATTCCCTGAAACTTAATATGATCAAGACAGAAGTTTCCATCTCATCACCTCTTTCATTCCCATTGATTTTATCAGCAAGGGTATTTCCTTTAAGCTGCTTGTCAGAAACCTTGGCATGTTCTTCAGTCTGCAGCTTTCTTCATATACTAGCCAATTAGCCCATCATAAGATAGGATTTTCAGGTCTCTCCTTCACGTCGGTTTTCTCTCCTGAGCTTCTGGTCTCTCGCTCCGTCTGCCTGTATGTCTGTCTCTGTCTCTCTCCTTCTCCTACTGCCTCCCCCCCTCTCTCTCTCAGCTGCCCTCCACCTCCTACCTCTCTCTGTGTCTCTCTTTTTCTCTTCTCCTCCCCCTCCTGCCTCTCACTCAGGGGACTGTGGAGCCCAAACGGTCGCTTGTGACACTTGCTCCCATGCGGTGGCCTGGCTGAGCGGTGCAGAAGTCAGCTGAGCGCCACAGCGGGAGGCAAAGGGGGGCAGTGATGTTTATGGCAAGGGGGTGGGGCCTGGAGCTGCTGTCATGCCACACGTCACCACCCCGCCCCCCCTTTGCCTCCCGCCGTGGTGCTTGGCTGACTTCTGTGCCGCTCAGCTGGGCCACCTCGGGGGAGCAAGAGGCTGTTTGGGCTTCCCCGTGGCGGCCTGGCTGAGTGGCATAGAAGTCAGCCGAGCACCATGGCAGGAGGTGAAGGGGGGGCAGAGCGGTGACGTAGATGGCCAGGCCCCACCTCCTGGGCATGTACGCCCCACCTCCCCGCCCCCCATCCTCTCCCGCCGTGGCGCTCGGCTGACTTCTGCGCCGCTCAGCCGGGCCGCCGCAGGGGAAGCCCTAGTGGTGCAAGTGGCCGTTTGGGCCCTGCACTCCCCGTGCAGCACGGGCTGCCCAGAGGAAACAGCCAGCATTTCAGGCAACAGCGCCGCCCAGAGGGAACAGCCAGCATTTCAGCGTTATAGACTCACAGACATTGGGCTACTATATATATGATTTCTCACGTTGCTCAACCATACATATCCTCTAAACTCACGTATCTCCAAATTGCTCATTCACAACACAGAAAAATAGAACTGGGTCTGTGACCTTTTGATCATATACCTTGATTACTTGAACACTGCCAGTTTCTGCAATATTGTCTATGCCTGTCTTTTAAAAATCTTCTATTCCATCAGTTGACTTGGCTGAAAACTAAGCCAAATTGGTTCAAAACCTTAGCCTTACTGTTCACATCGCCCTGTTCTCTTCATTGACTTCTCATCCATCTAGGCTGTCGTTTTACAATTCTAATATTTAAACCATTATCCAACTTGGCCCTTCTAACCTTTCTCCTCTTATTATCTCCTACCAGCCCA
The DNA here is from genome assembly GCA_032595735.1 of Pelochelys cantorii. Classification (NCBI taxonomy): domain Eukaryota; kingdom Metazoa; phylum Chordata; order Testudines; family Trionychidae; genus Pelochelys; species Pelochelys cantorii. The sequence goes on along the minus strand of CM064326.1, from coordinate 138,643,343 downwards.
TTAACCTTAGCTTTTTCATTTAACGTCTCATTATCTTACTGCAATTCATTCTTCTGTTGTCATTTAAAAAAATACTTTCTCTCTGCTAGCCTCAGCTCTTTGGAACTATCTTCATCTGCCTATTGTTGATCTCCTCACAATATGCCATTTTAGGGCACATCTACATAGCAGCGTTATATCAGAAAACTGGCATTATTTTGAAATAACATAGTATGCATCTACACTGCAAGCCTTTATTTCAAAATAGTGTCGAGCTGGAGGGCTTCTTTCTCCAACTCATAGTAATCCTCATTTCATGAGGAATAAGGGTAGTCGAAGGAAGAGTGTTCTTCCTTCGACTTCCTGCTGTGTAGACAGTGCCAAAAGCCAAGTTAAGCTATTATGACTTCAGCTATGCAAATGTTGTAGCTGAAGTTGCATAGCTTAATTTGACTTTAGCCCTGCTGTGCAGACCTACCCTTAAAGCCCATCTCAGCACTTATACTTGACTCTAAATTTCTCTCATCTCTTTTTTGTCTTCTAAGTACATTGTTTTCTCCTGTGACCACCAGTTGTTCACTATTACTGTATTTAATGTAATTGTTGTCCTTCTGTTACCTCTATCTAGTGCTTTGAATCAGAGGTGTTATGCCGAAGCCCAGTCCCATTGAAGTCAAGCCCTGTCCCATTGAAGTCAATGGCAAAACTCTTACTGATTTCAACATGGCCTGGATTTCACCCATAAAATATAAGAAACATTTTTTTAAACCTCTCTCTTGTAGCACTGAGCACAGGAACACCTAGCACTCTCTGTGGGTGTGGACTGTGTTTTCCATGTCGTGTTGGCACCTCACATAGCACAGTGGGATCCCAAAGTATGACTGGCTCCTCGATGCCACCATTATACAAATATACACTACTACACATGTGTCTTCCGATTACTCATTCACAACGCAGTGAATGCTCAACTCTCAGTTCAGCATGCACATTTCTTGCTTTATACTTTGAAACTTGACGCTTAATGAAAAGCCAACTAGGAGGCAACTTTCTTTTGCGCTCAAATATGAAGCAATTACTGCCTCAATTTTTGTGCTGTGTGTTATCCAACATATGCACACCACAAGAACAACAAACCCACACTGTGTCCCTTCATAGTAATAACAGTTTAATGGCGCATTCTCCCCATTTAGTGGCCCAAAGTTATCACAAAGGCTGTGTACTGATTCATTCATTTTCTACTACTGCTTTAACTGGAGTACTCCTGTCAATAGCTATCAGTGAGCTATCAGAAAGAATATCTGCTTTGCTGGTAATGTAATATACCCTTACACTCTATGGGTACGTCTAAAATACATGGCTCCGCCGACGGAGCCATGTAGATTAGTGTAGTCGAAAAAGGGAAATGAAGCGGTGATTTAAATAATCGCCGCTTCATTTACATCAAAATGGCTGCCGCGCTGTGCTGATCAGCTGTTTGGCGGCACAGCGCAGTAGTCTGGACGCTCTGTGGTCGACAAGGGAAGCCACGAGGCATAACAGGGCGGTCGACAAGGGTTTCCTGTGTGAAATTGCCACTTCATTTCCCTATGTCTAGAAACCTCATCGACATGGCTCCGTCAATGGAGCCATGTATTCTAGACATACCCTTCATCAAGAATGATAAGGAATGCAGTCTGGATTTAAGATATTCCAAATATTTTAAGGCGATTTACTTTAATTATGTCCAAGTGAGATGAAAACAAATCAAACCCCTAAATTGTATTTGTTTGTGAAGGGTCCTGGGATATGTTTCTGGTCAACAGACCTTTAATTATCCATAGAATGGACAGTGATAATTTGATCTCTCTCAGATGAGAGGCAGAACAAGGCAGGAACAAGGAGTAAAGGTGAAAATATGTAGTTATAACAGATCTAAGAACTGTAATATTGGTAATAACTTGGAATGATAGCAATAGTCAGCACTGCTTCTGGCTGCAGTTAAGACTTGCTATATTAACTTTTTAAGTGCCTTCCATACCCATATTTTCCAGCAATACCCTAGGATGATCAATACTGGCTGAGTTCCAACAAACATTTAGACAAGGGTAATCCAGTGGCTATAGATAGGTAACAAAAGGATAAGTTTTCACAACGGAGGGAGGTAAATATTGTCTTTTATTTGACAGTGTTAGTTAGCCACTCAATGGCTGAAATAGCACAGTCACACAACAGAGCAGAAGGTGCTCATATCGAGGAAACGCAGTCTATTGTGCTTTCTCCTGTATGACTATGTATAGCAGCCATAAAATATTTAAATATAAAAATAATTGCATTATTGTTGCTGCTCCATCTACAATGTGCACACACATGGAGATCATGTAGGATGCACCAACAACGTCACTAGCTAAATCTACTTAACTGTTTCCATGTTACAGGGTGTTCATGACTTTCCAAAATATTCACTATCTATTGCACTGAATACTTCCAGGCCAAATCTTCCTGAAGGTAATTTGTTTTTAAATGTTTGAGTTAAAACTGTTTACCCTCTTTTGAGTCACAGGAAATTGCAAAAAAATACATCTTTGCTATTAAAGCTCCTTTTGACTGAGAGAGCCTACATAATCAGGTTTTTAAGTTTTCAAAGTGCATGCACTTTACAGGATAATAATGAAATGTAAACTACTAACAATGAAATCCGAGCAAATTAGATTTTATACATAACTATAGATGTGCCTGATTTTGAGTATTAAATTGGGATATACTGAAAGTGTCAGAGAAGGCTAATATCAGCTAGCTATGTATTTAATTTTCCAATGGAAATATTTCAGTAGAGGAGCAAAAAGGAGCTTGAAATGAAACACTATCAAATCTATTGTAGGGCAAGATGTGTTAAAAAATTGTCAGTGTAATTCAGGAGCAAGGCAGCCTAGCAGATCTTGCTCATTATTAGTCCACCTTTGTTACATTTGCTTAATAGTATATTGCTCTTTTTCTTTGCCCTTTTTAAATAAATATTAATTCTGTTTGCAGCATAATGAAATAACTTGAATTTTCCCCATCGCCTGCTCTCTCGTTTATTTTTTGTTAAATGATGAATTCATGTTTTTACGCCATACATTTCACTCCCATGCCCGTCTTTAATTGAATTTTTTTATCGTGCCCTAGATTTGGCTTTTTAAAAAGTTGACAGTTTTGAATATCTTAAAAATGATTTTTTCCATAAATAGGGTAATTAGTGATATATTATTTGATCAGTTATATAGGCAGAATTGTGCCTCTAAGGCTCCATGGGTTGGAGTTGCCTCATTCTATGGGTAGTACAGAGAGGCATGTCGTTGCTGAGGGCATGCCTTTTTGATTTCCCCCAGGGCAGTATGCCTTTTACTGTCCCCTTTAACTGGGTGCAGGATGCACCCCTCCATGCAAGGGTCTTGCTCAGTTTGCTAGTACAATTGAGCAGGTCACTTACACAGGGAAGAGTATAATCGTGAGTATAATGGAGGGGCAGGCTATGACCCTGCCTCTGCTCAATTAGAAATGAGACCATTAGAAACCTTGACTGTTCTGAAGTCACTGAGATATTTTATTGAAAACAATATTCTGATCCCATGTAAGAGGCAGCTGAAGAGAAAATTGCATCTATTCTGGGACATGATAGAGGCCACCCTTTGAACATACTACCCAGCCACTGGCTGTGGCCCTAGGGGCAGAGAGAAATATTACTGACCATGAAGTCTGACTGCAATAGGGAACAAATGATTGTGGCACCTCCCTAAAGAATGATCAGACCTGTCTAATGAGGTTTGATTGTTATATGGCCATTTAGCCCTGGTCTCCACTAGGGCATTATTTCAAAATAATTCCCCTTAGGTCGAAATAATAAGCGGAGTGTCCACACAACCAAGCCTGTCATTTCAAAATAAAGGTCTGGTTATTTTGAAATCTGTCCTCCTGCTTTCCTTGGGGAATAACTCTTAATTTCAAAATAGTAATTTTGAAATAGCGTTAGTGTGGACGTCCGCTGCTGCTAATCATATATATAGTAGCCCAATGTCTGTGAGTCTGTAACACTGAAATGCTGGCTGTTCCCTCTGGGCGATGCTGTTGCTGAATGCTGGCTGTTCCCTCTGGGTGGCGCTGTTGCCTGAAATGCTGGCTGTTCCCTCTGGGCGGCCCATGCTGCATGGGGAGTGCAGGGCCCAAATGGCCGCTTATGCCACTTGCTCCCCCACGGCGGCCCGGCTGAGCGGCACAGAAGTCAGCCGAGCGCCACGGCGGGAGGGGATGGGGGGCGGGGCGGTGATGTACATGCCCAGGAGGTGGGGTTTGGCCATGTACGTCACCGCTCTGCCCCCCCTTCGCCTCCCACCATGGCGCTCAGCTGACTTCTGCGCCACTCAGTCGGGCCGCCACGGGGAAGCCCAAATGGCCGCTTGCTCCCCCGCGGCAGCCCGGCTGAATGGCGCAGAAGTCAGCCGAGCGCCACGGCGGGAGGTGAAGGGGGGGGTGGTACGTGCGGCGTGACAGCGGCTCCAGACCCCGCCCCCGGCCATGAATGTCACTGCCCCCCTTCACCTCCCGCTGTGGCGCTCGGCTGACTTCTGCACCGCTCAGCCAGGCTGCCGCGTAGGAGCAAGTGGTGCAAGCGACCATTTGGGCTCTGCTCCCCATGCAGCACGGGGAGTGTGGAGCCCAAACGGCCGTTTGGGCTCTGCGGTCCCCCGAGTGAGAGGCAGGAGGGGAAGGAGAAGAGAGAGAGACAGAGAGAGAGGCAGGAGGCAAAGGAGAGCTGAGAGAGAGCGAGGGGGAGGCAGTAAGAGGAGGAGGAGAGAGAGAGAGAGAGAGAGAGAGAGAGAGACGGAGCAAGGGACCGGAGGCTCAGGAGAGAAAACTGACGTGGAGGAAAGACCTGAAAATCCTGTCTTATGATGGGCTAATTGGCTAGTTCAAAATAATTGGCCTCCAGAGGCCTCTCACAGATGCAGTTCTGACTGCTCACCAGGCATCTCCACTGCTCCTTTTCTCACACGGAGCTTCAAACTCCAGGCAGCAGGAGAAGGAATTCTCATACACTGGAGAAAAGTGAGAGCCACGTGCAAGACAGCAGCCAGCAAGGGAGTCATGACTGACACCGAAACTCCCTCAGAGCCTCTCATGGCTGCCAGCACTCCTGCTGCTCCCTTGGCTGCCACGGTCCAGGGATATAGAAGAGCTCTGGCCTGGACTGGTGCAGAGATCCTGGATCTCATTCTGGGGAGAGGAGGCCAACTTCCAGGATCGCCGCATCAGAAAGAGGAATGTGGACATCTACGGCTGAATTGCTGCCAATCTGGCCAACAAAGGCCACAGTTGAACCCTGAACCAGGCTCAGATGAAAGATTAATGAGCTCCATCAGCCTATCACAAGGCCAGGGAGCAGAGAGGATGCTCTGGGGAGGCACCACACACCTGCCACTACTTCTATCAGGTAGATGCCATCCTGGGAGGGGGAGCTGGTCTCCTCCCCCCCATCACCATGGAGTTCAGCCAGCATCAGCCAGCATCAGCCTCCAGGAGGGCAGGGTTGCAGATGAAGAGGAGGAGGAGGAGGAAGAAGAGCAGGAGAAGGAGGAGGCCAGCCAGGCGACCATACCAGCCATCCAGGAGCTGCTTCTCACCCTGGAGCCAATAGCCATCTCCCAGGATGTCTCCTATGCTACAGACGAACCCAGGGAAAGGCACTTCATGTGAGTCCTATAATTTTCCCTATCTACATGCGGGAACAGGTGGCAGGCTGCACACTCCTTTCTCGGCCTACTTGGCCTGGGAGTCGCACAACAGTCTGTGCACATTTGTGCACATGGAGTATAGTCTGTAGCACTCAGCCCCATGATGTAGCACTCAGCCCTCTCTGTAGGAAGCTGCCAGTGCCACACTCTGCATGTGTGGGACACAGAAGGAAGCTGAGCTACCCCATTTCCCCCTCCCACCCACAGGCTCCTGGCCTGGCTGGCACCTTCCTATGGCTGCTTGTCCCCAGGCCATGGGTGTTGCAATCCTCCCCTGGGACGTCTGTGCCCCTGCTGAAAAGTGCCCATTATCTAGGCTTGAAGAATATTGCCATCATCTGAACCGAGATCTTCAGTGCTGGCTCAGAGATCAGGGCTAGGCTTCATGCAGTATCTCCTGGGATGACTCCCTTGTCACTTTTCTTCACAGCTGGTCTAGCTGCTAGCTTGGCGCATACTCCCACCTCCCAAGTCATGTACCTGACTCCACAGGATCTGCAGGAGGAAAAGAACCTGTGAAGACCTGATGTGAAAGCAGATGGCCTGCAGTCCCTTGTCCAGGTGCTTGAGGAGGAGTGCCAGGAGTAGGCCGCTGACTGGGAGGAGTGCCAGGCTGACTGGGAGCAGTGGAAGGCCACCTGGGACAAGCTGGTGTGCCAGCACGATGCCACCTCAGTGATGAAGTGCCTGGCATTGTGCATGGAGCGGGCCACCAGCCACCTCCTTGCCCCCCATGGCTTCCCCTCCTACTCCCCCCCACTCAGCCCCAGAACATGGGGCAGTGGGACCTCTCAGGAAGCCAACACCTCCCGAGCTTGCCAAGGCAGGTGCCAGTCCCAGCCTCATCCCTGAGACCCCCCCTCTTTCTCTCCTCCCTGGTTCTTTTCCCAGTCCCTATCCTGTTGTACATCCCCCCCCTCCAATAAATAGTTCCATTTTTTTCACAAAAGAAGGCTTTATTTTTTGCTCTGCAGGGAAAGGGAGAAGGTGGGAAGGGAGGGCGGGGAAGGGAGAGGTGCAGGAGGAAAGTCACACAGAGGGAAGGCAGGGGCCCCTAATGGAGCGGCACGGGGGAGAGTCTCATAGCTGGCCTTAAACTCTCCCTCAAGGCCTCCCTGATGATCACAGCCCCTTGAGTGCTCTCTGTATGATGCTGGTGTCTGGCCGCTTGTATTCCCCAGCCAGTTGTTCAGCCTCTCTCCCCCACCCTGGCAGAAAAGTCTCCCCCTTGTGGAGCACATAGCAGGCTGCCACCACAAAAGGGGCTGTTTTGCTCATTGAGGTCCAGCCAGGGAGGAGACTCCGAGTCCTGAATCTCCCCTTTAAATCGTCGAATACATACTCCATGACCATGCGGCACCTGCTCAAGCTGGCACTGAAGTTCTTTTTTTGGGGGGGGCGGTCCAGGCTGCCTATTTAGGGCTTCATGAGCCAGGGTAGCAAGGGGTAGGCTGCGTCAGCCAGGGTGATGATGGGTATGTCCACTTCCCCAACTCTGATGGTGTGGTTGGGGAAAGAAATGCCGGCGCGCTTCTTTTGGAAGAGGCAGGAGTTCCAAAAGATGCAGGTGTTGTGAACCTTTCTTGACCATCCCACCTGGATGTTGGTGAAGCTTTTCTTGTGATCCATGAGGGTCTGCAGCACTATGAAGAAGTGCCCCTTGCTGTTTATGTAGTCCAAGGCCTGGTGGTCAGGGGTCAGGATGGGGATGTGTGTGTCATGTATGCCCCCACCCTCAATTCGGGAAGTCCATGGCAGCAAAGCCATCCACGATGGTGTCCACATTTCCCAGAGTGATGACCCTCCATAGCAGCACCTGGTTGACGGTCTTGGCTACTTGCAGGAGCATGGCCCCGACTGTGGATTTCACCACACCAAACTGGTTCGTGATGGAGCGGTAGCTGTCCAGCATGGCGAGCTTCCACAGGGTGATTGTGACGTGCTTCTGCAGGGGGATGGCAGGTCTCAGTCGGGTGTCCTGTTGCCTGAGGGTGGGGGCAAGCCACTCGCAGAGCTCGAGGAAGGTGGCTTTCCGCATGTAGAAGTTCTGCAGCCTCTCCTGGTCATCTCATAGCTGCAGGACGATGTGGTCCCACCAGTCCAAACTTGTCTTCTGCTGCCAGAAGAGGTGTTCCACAGTGTCCAGGGTGTGGAGGGGCATGTGCAGCAGCAAGAGCGCCAGGACCAGGGTGAGCAGGGCCTGCTGTCTGGGCTGGTCATCATCCTGCTGGAGCAGCACGTGGACAATCTGGATGAATTGTGCCATGAGGCACAGCACGAGGCCCCAGAACCTAGTACTACTTTGCAGCAGCTCTGGCTCCATGTTGTGAGTGCTGTGGCATCCCTTTTGTCAACTGTGAGGAGAGAGGCAGTGGAGGAGTGGCATGTGAGATGCAGCTGTAGACAGGAGCCCCTGAAAGCCCTGGACCAAGCAGACACAGTAAGTCTCCTCCCTCCTAGTGCCCTCCCCAGAATGCTTCCAGGGGCTCTAAGTCTGAGGCTGACTCCAATCAGTGTGGATGTGCTATTTCAAAATAATTCTAACTTATTTCAATGCTTCCCCGTATCTGGGACATGCTATTTGGATTTTGTTAAATTGGGAGTTTTTATGTTGAATTTAGTTATTTTGAAATAATTTGCTAGTATAGACCTGCCCTTAGATTAGTGCTCATCTCTACTTGCATTTATTTATGACTAGTAAATTTTCTCAGTGTTAGTCAGGTCCTTAACTCAATTTTTTTAAATAAAAGGAAAATGTACGCGCTTTATTGAAATAATTGCATTTTTCAAAGATACACTGTTATTTTTATGAAGTTAATTTTAGAAATTTTTTAAAATGGGAATTCCATCAAGTGTTTTTCATCCCTACAAACTCTTATAATTTGCTATGTTTTAACGAAAAAAGGGCTATATTCAATTTGGTTTCCAATTACATTGCCTTCTAGTTTTAAAACATTAAGCATTGATTTAGCTGTGCCAATACAGAGTGCTACTCCAAATTTCTCTGTTTTATCTCTTGTCTGTAAGGTTTATTGAAAAGCAATCCTATTCCAGGTACATTCTATTTTTCTGGCTCACCGTGGTTCAGTCTCTTTCAAAATTCACTCAATTATGTCAGATTTGAGGACTGTACTTGATTTGTTGATTCTGTCTCTTTTCTGTTTGGTTGTATGAGAAGCAATCCCATTCCAGGAACATCCCATTTTCCTGGCACAACCTAACCCTTATTCTGCTTTAAGTTATGATAAGAAGGAGCTGCATACCACATTTGGTGGACCTAGCTCTTACCGTTTAGGAAGAGTTCTTGATCAAACAGACAGACAGACAAACAGACAAACTCTCTAAAATATATAGTAGATCTCTTACCTCTTTAAAACCCCAGCTATCACGACTGTCAAGATCATGAACCCCGTCAGAAGTAATGAATACAATGCAGTCTTCAGTGGACTTATTGGGATTCACGTTAATGTAACTGAGCATAATTTTAGCCTTTAACTGTAGATATATTTTGTCTTGAAGCATTTATGATTTAGCAACAGAAATTCATTAGCAAAGTTGAAATCCCAGGACTAATTGAAAAGACCTCTAAAGGTGCACAGGGACTAGAAAGTTTCCCATGACAGAGTTTATATTTTCAATCTTATTTTAGACATTTGTGGTGACAAACATTGCAATTCTATTGGTATCTCCTGCTGGGGAAAGTTATTGATGTGGAAAAGCTGAAAAACAAATCAGTCCAATTCCATGTGTGCTCAGGTGTTCATGTCACTAAAGCGATCACCATATTCGGTGCAAATTCACACCCCCATTCAAAGTCTGAACAGGGAGGTATAAGGTGGAATGGACCTGAAGATAAGAGTGGGTGAGAAAATTGTGATTTTTTTTTCAAAAAATGCATGTTGATAAACTTTAATGGCATTTGACCTGTAACCTCAAGGGGGCTTCTAATTAGGTCAGGGCTGTGGCATGCTGGTAGGGCTGCACAAGACAGTTTGCACTATTAGTTTCCAGACTGTGCCTATCTGGACACTTCTGTGGCCTGCACTAGCATAGCCAGAGCATCTCACAAATGGTGCTGAGTGTAGCATCACAACCCCCATGGGAGGTAGGTGGGAACTATTATCTCCATTATACAGGCAGGGATCAGAAGCAGGAACGGATGGGGTGTTTTGGTCATACAAGTAGAGGTAAGAACTAAACCCACTCCTGAGACCCATTCTATTGCTTTACCCACATGCAGACCAGAGAACTGGCAAACTTCCCAAGACATAAATCCACACACAAAATGGAAAAGAATGAAATACAACGTCATGTTAACAAATTAGCCTCCGTAACCAGCTTGCACCTTTCACGGTACATTCTGCATGTGAATTTTTCCGCTCACGACAGCAGGTGTTCCATGCACAAAAAGAGAGAGTAGAGTAGGCAAGAGAGGTTTGCAGAATAATGTGTGATTGTAAATTACAGTCGTATGTCATTAACATACCATTTAACACTCATTAGCAAATTGCTATGTCCTGCTAATGCTACACTAGAAATGATTCATTTCCTTTTTATTGCCATTACTGTCATTCATTAGCCATTTATTGTAAAACTGATGTTTCTTGCTCCATATTAATATTCATATTCCATTAAGATTCTAAAGGCAGGGATTAGCTTTAAGCTCGTGGTCCCCATCCGTCCCTGTGACAAGAGCGAGAGACAAGCATGTGCGGTAGAGAAGACACCTGGCACTCTGTGAATGACTTAACATAGCCCTAACAGAAGCAAAAAGGGCCAATCTCGCCTCCTGGTTGGCAGGGATGGGAACAAGAGAAAAAGCAGTAGGAGCTGCACTATATGCTCAGGGGAGGTATCAGCCTCCCATCCAGTCAACATTCTGCTTCTCCGTGACATCAGGCACTATGTGACAGGCTGGTGGGTTTTTTCCTCCCCTATACAATGCCTGATTTGACTCTGTTGGAGGATGGAGGAGACACTTGAAGGCAGCTGTGGCAGAAGAACTGACTGGCATCAGGGAAGATTGAGATGATGGGGATGGTGGATGATGAGTTGGGGAAATTAAAATCTCCCAATGCCTAAACTGATAAGAGACGCACCTTCGACATTTTATTATACATTACCTTTCTCTTGCTGTTTGTCTTCCCCAGCAAGCAGATCCAAGTAGTAGCAGATCTCTGTGCCCACAGACAACCCCACTGACAGCTAGTAAGACCAGGCCCTTAGACTATAAGCATTCCTAGATTGTATTCCTGAGGGTGCCGTGCTGTGCACAATGGGGCTTTGTTCCTAATTGGAGCCTGGGGTGCTACTGCAGTGTCAAAGTTAAAAAATCACAAGTGTCACAGGTTCACTCCCAGACTGGCGTCTCCACCTGGTTGTCTCAGGAATTACCTCAAGGGAGCATGCCTTCCTGTGATTGCAGCTCTCTCATCCTCATCTTCCCCTTCAGACCTACTGCAATTCCAGTGCCACTGCCTCTGCTTCAGGGCACAGCCCTTCGGCTGTGTCACAGTCTGGGTGCCACTCTTCCAGGGCCTCCTTCTGCAACTGTCTAGTCATGCCTCACAGCAGCTTGGCAGGCCATAGCCTGGCTACTTCTTACTTCAGTAGTGAGTGGAGGGACCCAGACCTATCCATTGCTCTGGGTCCCACCCCAGGGACTCTGTAAACAACAGCTTCACGGTGCCCCTCCATTCTCTGCCAGTCTGTATCAATTCCCTGGGCCACTTCCCTCTAGCCCCAGCATCTTTGGCTCGAGCCTCTGGCTCCTTCACCTTCCCAGGGCCTCAGACCTGCAATTCCTAGCAGCCCTGTTCACTGTGACAGCTTCTGCAGCACTCTAGGAAGCCAGTCCCCTCCCTTGGGCTTTCTAAGCCACCCCCTTGCTCTGGTCTACAGCTTCCTGTTGTTTGGACCAGCTGGGTTTGTTTGGCTGGTCCAGTTGCCACCCTATTGGCTGCAGATGCTGCCCTAATTGGATCTTTGTAGCCCTTCAGGCTGGGTTTTAACCCTCTCATGGCCAGTGTGGGGCAAACACCCTGTCACAAGAAGTCACAATAATGCACAGTAACATTTTAATATTCTGTCACCTCTGTGGCATGTTTGAACTGATTGTTCTATAGTAAAGCTTCATAAAATTATTGCCATTAAGTTCATATTCTGTCACTTCTGTGTATGAACCAGTTAAACATCTGAGAAGCCAAACACATTTGTACATTTTACTGCTTGCTTTTTACTGTCCTTCTACAAAGTACTGTTCTCCAAATAGTCCATTCTTGTGGCAAAGATGGGTAAAATCAGGAATGGGCAAATGTAGTGGCAAATGTCTAATGTTAACTGTCTGGTGCCCTTGTGGTTAGCTTATTATGCCCATGTTTATTAAGAGTTAGGTTTTTTTTAACTCTCACATTCTTGGTATATGTCTAATCTTTGTTACTCACAATAAGAATCATATTGTGCAGATCTCTCTGATGAGGTCAATGTGGAAGCTTGAAAAAAAGGGGCAGCATGATAGGGCTGCTTAACTTTAAGTTAATAGCATTTTTTTCTTGGAGTTAATATCAGGTGAAACATTGATTAGATTCTTGTAAAAAAAAGTCTTAGCCTCAGACAGAAGCACCATGGGACATTCCAAGAATCATTAAGAACCAGAAGAACCCTGAAACACTGTGTTTTCAATCATTCTATTTACCCAGGGGGACTGTCAAGGGGAAGAAAGGTTGCATAAAAACAGTACTAAGGTAGTAATTAATAATGTGCAGACTCTGAAAAGCATTCAAAGGTTCAGGTGCTTTTTCAGACTTATTTGAACACTTTGGCTGAAAGTAGGTCTTAAGGTAGTTTTATGATTGTTACTTAATATGAATATACAGTAGTGTACTCATTTCTCCTTGCCTCAGATAGGTTTTATTCATAGTTTATCCTTTTTCCCTACGCAGATGGTAGATGAGTGAGATACATTGATTTAATGATGCTTTCCCACACTGTCTGACCTTACATCATCACCATTACCACAGTAACTGAGCATTGCACTATGAGCATCATCCCAATACTTCAATGGGAAGCTGCAAAGGCTTAGAGTTAGACACATACTTAACTGCTTTGCTGTATCAGTCTAAAGGAAGTGATACACATTCATTGGGCAGAATGAAAATCAATCCCTCCCTGTATTTTTATGTAAGCTTTCCCTAAATATGTATTTACAGCATTGCATAGATAATGAATAATAGAGAAACACCTTGACAATAACAGAAAATCTTAATTAACTCTCTTCCTATGCCTAGAGGTAACATCAACAGCAAAAATGATACATGGAATGGGAAAATATAGAAATCATCTCCCTCAGTTGGGCCTTAAAGGAAACACCTCTCATGTTTTACTTAACTCTCAAGCAAACGTGTGAGTGAAGCGAGTGTAGTTCTTCCATTTGCCTAACTACAGTTAAATGGCAATCCAATAAATTTGCCCTCTTGCAAATTAATAATTTCCTTGCCCACAGTCAAACTGAGTTGGCATACTAGCTAATTATAGTCCAGTCTGGAGACCAGTTGAACATTATGCACAGAGGGTATGTCTAGACTACAGGGCTTTTTAAAAAAAAAGTGGCCTTTTTTAGAAAAAACTTTACCTGCATCTAGACTACCACCGCATTCTGTCGACAGTTAATTGAAAGAATGCAGCGGTTTTGTCGACGGCAGTAAACCTAATTCTACGAGGAATAACACCTTTTTTCGAAAGTTATCTTTCGAAAAAAGGTGCTATTGCATGAAAACAGGGATTTTTCGAGAGAGAGCATCCAGACTCTCTTTCAAAAAAGCCAGCTGCTTTTTTGAAAAATCTTCTTGTTGTCTAGATGCTCTTTTGAAAGAGGCTTGTAGTCTAGACATACCTGAAGGGTGCTCTACTGCTGGGTAATTTGTCTTGCACAGTCTCTGTTTTGGGGTTAAGTATCATAAAGAGCCCTGCATAAGCTCACAACCACCAGCAGTCAATTTCCTCCTAAAAGCCTACGTCATCTAGCCTTTGATGTCATTGTACAGGGTAACGCTGAAGGATACATTCCTTGCAATAAAACCCTTAAGTGCACTTTCCTAGCTGCCTTCTCCAAAATGAATAAATCGTGACTGCTAAATGCTTTTCAAGTGCACTGATTGGGCAGTTCTAATTTGAAAGGGACTCTGTGCTGAAATAGTAAAGGGAATTCAATTGTCCCTAAACATAATGCAATTGATAAATGAGAATTAAATACTGGAGTTGATATAAACAGCTTGCATTTGACTTCCAGATTTTAAAACAACTTGTTTACTTCTGTAGTTCTTTAGACCAGGTGAAATAATATAATATGGAGGATTATTTTTAAGGAGTCACGGCAGATGGGGGACTGCTTGGCAAAAGGTTTTTGGAAGAGAGTTACCCAAATTGCCTGGCATTCAGAGCATGTATTGTGTTTGTGGGAGAAAGGGTCTCAAATTCTGGAAGGAAAGAATCACTGAAGTTGTCCTAAACTCTGCAGCTTTATGTTTCAACCCTTTTATCTTATTCTTCAGATTTAAACTTTCTTCTCTCCCTGTGAGCAATACCAACTCTGCCAACAATACTCAGCCCCAGTGTGCCTTATATGGGTGTAGGGCAGGGCTGTACTATGACTTTGTGCCCTCCCATTCAATAATTTGGGGAAAGCAGCACGGGAGTCAGTGCTAAAACCCTTGTATGTCCATCTCTGCCTGGCGGAGGGAGGAAGAGGCTTTGCACACTGCGGTTCCCCCTCATTCCTCACCCTGGCTGGGGGAACAGCAGTGTAGGGAAGCATTCACCTGCAGGTTTTCCCCTGTTGCTCCCATTGGTCAGGTATTTGATGCCCCATAAAGCCTGGTGCCCTAGGGAAGTGCTTAATTTGCCTACAGTGCTGGCAGTGCTGTAGGGTACATTACTCACTCCCACTTGAAGACTGCTTTGCAATATCAGAGTGGTAGTAAAACAGAGTTTTGGTGTGCGTGAGAATCTGTTATGCTTAAAAGAAGCACATGAGATCTTTTTCAAGGGGATAAAGCAACATGCCGCATTTATTGATAATATATCAAATTAGCATATGTATTACTACACACACACACACACACACACACACACACACACACACACACACACCCTGCTTATGGAATAGTTACCAGTCTGTTGCTCGGCCCAACCTGTTGGCCAGATAGGTCGGGTGCGAGGAAGGAGCCAAGTTCTTGTCAGTCCGGACTGACAAGATGCTCCATAGTCTTAGCAGGATGGGAACCCAAAGAACCATACAAGACACCCCATCCTTTATAAGATTCAAGGGATCCTTGCTACTAACTTCAGGGTTCATCAATCTGCCCCATTAGTCTGCGTCTCTAGTGTGCTTTCACTTAGTTGATAATTATTTGGTGCTTCTGAGTCTCTGGCCCCTCCTCTGACCATTTGAGCATGCAGTGTGGCCTTCACACTTCTCTCTCCTAAAACATTGTCTCTCACATTCACACAAACAATACATTTACAGAATTGCAGCATGGAACAAAGGGGTACTTCTAGTCACTTTAACAAAGTTACAAAGTCTTTCAACATTAAACTTCTTTTTATCTGTTACAAGGCTTTGCCTAATATTAACATCTCAATGTATTACAATATTCCATCCCTTCACTACAGTATGCTAACATCATACTTACGTTAGCTGGAGCTAAGTTAACAAATCTACCTGGCCTGTCTGAGACCTACATCTTGTATTTAAGTTTAATCCAAACCTTTTGCTCTAATATACATTCATTATAACTAAGGGTACGTCTACACTACAGCACTATTGTGAATTAACTTATTTCGAATTAGTTAATTCTAAATAAGCTAATTCGAAATAACGCATCTAGACACAAAAACTAATTCGGAATAGTGTTTTTCTAATTCGAAATAGGGCGTACACATTGAGTGGACCCTGAATCGAAGGTAAGGCTGGCCAGAACCAGTGCCAGCAGGGCATCAGGGTCAGACTTAGTGTGTGGGGCTGCTGCTTCAGGCTATCCGAAGTCTGTGCTTAAAGGGACCCGACCCCCCATCCCGGACAGGCAGTTCTTAGGTTTCTCTGCTTGCTGGTCTACCTCGCTGAGGGACAGCAAAGCATTTGTGTCTCGGAGTGCTCTGCTTGCCCTCACTCGGGACACCACGGCACTCTGCAACATGGAACCAGACCTGCCCCCGGGGACTGGGCTCTATCTCGTGGACATGTTGCCAGCAGCCTGGCTGCACTGTCTGCAGGCTGCCATCCGGGAGGGCCATCGAGGGGCTGTCAGGACCCAGGGGGCCCTGCGGGAGAGCTTCCACCCTGAGGAGCCCTAACCGTCTCCCCGGTCTTCCCCACTGGGGGCTTGTGCCCCATTCCTCCCTCTCATCCTTCCACTTACCCTTCCCTAGCCCCCCCTTCCTGATGTCAAATAAAATACACATGTTTTCAAAAATAGAAACTGTCTTTATTTAACACAACTGGGGGGGGGGAGGGGATGAACCTCTGGTGAGACTGGGGAAAGGAGGCAGGAGAGGGCAGAAGAGAGGGTGAGAGAGGGGACGGGGAAAACTGGGAGGAGGGAGCTGGAAGGGGAAGCAAGGGGAAGAAGGGGGAGGGGAAGCTCAGCGCTCAGGGGTGGGGGTCTCGCCGGGCCAACTGCCTCCCAGCACCATGGGGTAGGGGGCCTCAGCATCCCTGGGGGGATGCGGAGGAGGGTGTGGAGGTTGAGGTGGGGGGTGTGGAGATTGAGGAGGAAGAGGCAGGGGGGCAGGAGTGGGAGGAGGAACAGTAGCTGGGGGGGCAACAGGTGCAGGACAGGCATGGGGCAGCATGCTCTGCACCAGGGCCTGCAGATGGTGACAGATCGCACAACCCCGGGCAAGCAGCTCCCGGTTGTCCTGCGCCCGCTGCTCCATGATCCAGGTCTGGACTCGCAGGGCCTGCAGGTGCTGCTCTCTGTACCCCTGCTGCATGGTGGTGATCCTGCTGAGGCCGTGGGTACGGGAGCATGTCCCGGGCGGGGTGGTGTGCCCTGCACGAGCAGCTGGTGCAGCTGTAGAGAAAGAAGAGAAGTGGTCAGTTGTCCCTGGGGACACAGTGGATGATACCCAGCTCCCCCTGCGAGGTGAGGGCGACCATGCCCTGCACCATCAGAGTCGATGTGCTTGCAAAGAGGCCATGCTCGGCATGTCCAAATCTGCCTGGGAGAGGGAGCTGCCCTGAGACTGCACCCGTGCCCCTGTGCTGTGTATAGTGTGGCCGGGGTGGGGGGGAGATGTCCCCTGCCCCTGTGTAGAGGGGGTGTGTGAAGGGAGGGCGCCCTGTTGTGTCCCGCCCCAAGGTCGGGAGCGTGTCGGGTCTCTTCACACACATGTGTGGCTATTGGGCCACAGCTCCTGGGTGTCACGCAGCTGGAGCCACCTGCCCAAGGGTGGCACGGCACGTGCCCGCACGTGCACAGGTGGCTGCGTGATCCGTGGGAGGTATGGCCCACGCGCGTGGTCCCTGGTCTCCCTCTCTGCCTCCCCCCCGGGTAGGGGACAGTGCTGGCACTTACCTGGTATGGCCTCCCCGGACGACCCTGCCGACTCCGGTGTCGGGACAGCTGGTGGTGGCCCCTCTGCTGCGCCCGGGTCAGGGCCCTCATCTCCCGGCTCGCTGCCCCCCGGGCTGGCATGGACCGCTCCACCCCCCAGGATTTGGTCGAGGGTGGGGAAGCAGGGGCAGGTGGCAGCCCCTGCTGCGGCACCGCCCCTGGTGGCCCTGGCGTACGCCTGCCGCAACTCTTTAATTTTGAGGCGCACCTGCTTCTGGGTGCGCCTGTGTCCCTTGCGGGCCATGGTGGCCTCTATGCGGCCATAGACGGCGGCATTCCTCCGACTGTTGTGGAGATCATGGACACTGGGGGCCTCCCCCCACACTTCAATGAGGTCTATGATCTCTACACCAGTCCAGGCGGGCGAGCGCCATCTACGGCCCCCGGCTGGCCCCTGGGTGCCGGGGCACTGGGCAGGAGATGGCTGGTGGCACTGGCTGCCATTGTGCAGCCACTGGCTGAGGGTCTGCGGCTGCTGGCAGGCCTGACTCTCGCACGTGCCCAGTGTCCAGAGTCTACCCCTTTAAGGGCCCCGGGGCTGGGGGAGAGGAGAGGAGTTTTCCTGGTTTGACCCAGAGTGGCCACCAGGGGAAACTGGGAAGGGCTGGAGGCCTCCTAATGCGAAATAACTGTCTACACAGCACTTATTTCGAATTAGCTTTTTGGAATTTGGTGTTATTCCTTGTAGAATGAGGTTTACCAAATTCGAAATAAGTGCTCCACTATTATTTCAAAATAGCAGTTTGGCTGTGTAGACGCTATTAAAGTTAATTCAAAATAACGGCTGTTATTTCGAATTAACTTTGTCGTGTAGATATACCCTAACTGACTTATGAGTTACAAAATTCTGGGGCTACAAATCAGGACCTAGAATATTGAAAAAAAAATGATGGCATCAAAAGAAGAACATTATAGAGTTTATCTGGCAACCTGCTCAGACTAAGGAAAGCACTTTGAAATTGAGCTGGTTATGACAAGATTTCTACATTAATTTGACTTGTTTGAATTACTTTTTATTATTTAAAGAGGTTTGAATAGCTTATTTGGTTTGTAAGAGAGGCCAGGAAACAACATAATACCAACAATAAAAGAAGTTTGTTTTCCTGAAGTGAGGGAGCAAACTTTGCAGGTGTAATATAAATCCTTCTTTTGTGATGTTACTATTAATTAATGAAGTCCTGCATTCTTTTTTCTGTTCTGTATCAGCAATAATATACAAGTCTAACTCTGTACTTACACCAACCTAGCAAGCCTTCTTAACTGATCATTTGTCATATTTATAATTAAATAATCCCACTAACCACTTATGCAATCCTCAGCGTTAATTAAGAAACATTTTTGTTGATGAGTTTGGGCTCAATTGAGGAGTAAGTAGCTCCAGAGGGAGAAACTGAAAGTTTAGATAACTTTTATATGATAGGCCCGACAACACCTAGATTTTAAAATTATCTTCGAGAGCTGGTGGTCTAGGTTTATGGGTGTTGAAGAAAAAAATCTCGGAAGTGGCCCTGAAAACAGACTTGTCACAAAATCAGGGTGAGTATAGTTCATGAATTTTTCCTCCACACAAAACTATTTTGGATAAGAGTATGAATATCAAAAAAACCATGTACACGAGGGAGCAAATTTTGGATGTTCAGAAACAGTGGGATTAGAATTGTGTGCCTATTATATCAGTGACCTCACCATCCATTTGCCTATTATTACTCCCCCTGAATTCAACAGCAAAAATCCTGCTTCCTGCTCTGATTGAAGACCACAGTAAAGCTTCCATTGATATTACTGTCTTCAAGGAAAGATGAAATGAGTTCCCAAAAAATAGCTACGACCAAGACTTTTAAAAATTAGCCTCTATAGTTAAACTTCTAAACAAGAGGCCTGATCTAGGGATTTCTGTGGGAGCTGCTCTGTGCTGATTTCTGAAAATCAAGTTATTTAGTGATGAAGCTAAATAAGGATTTATCAGCTTAACGTTAAGCTCCTATTCTTGAAAATCTCGGCCTAAATGTCAAGTCATCTAGTCAGTAAGATAATTAACTGTAAAATTGATGTTTATTATTTACTCTGAATGTTTTAGTTGTACCTAGAGTCTCCAATAATGTGTGAACATATAACAAGATGTATCTAGTCCCTAACCCAAATAGCTTAATCCATCAAGATGGATGAAGAGTTGAAAAATGTGCAGCCAGTCCTATTTTCAATGCCCTTTAAATTTACATTGTATTATTGGAAAGATCTCAGTCGACAAGAAGTTAATATTTGCCTCAGCATTGTTTGTCTAGAAGTCAGATATAAAGAGGTTTTGGTGGATTGACAAGTTTCTCAAAAATGATATTCATTCTCTGGCTACTTTAAACGGATTGAAGATTTTATTAGGTTTCAGCTGATTTTGTGTTTCTATTAACTTCTTTTATATACAGTATTTGTTCCCTCAGACCATCCACTTTTAGAGTTTTGCACCCAGAGTCTACAGAGACTTACAAATGTTTGCAGAATAAAAATCCTGATTATTGCCTTTGTAGTCATTTGTTTCACATCATTGTCACCTACTCAAGTATTCTTGTTTCTGTACACTGTCTTAAAATAGGGGGAAGAAAGTGTCAAATGCATAATGTTTTTAAAATCATTGTACAGTAGTCTTTAAATTATTGTTCAGTATCCTTAAATTGTCATTAGTTATCATTATTTCTGGAACAACACAGTTATCGTAAACATTGCTGAGCCAAATAACAATTGTATCTTTTCACTCAGTCAATGCAGTAGAAGAAATCTGAAAAATTACATCTTTGAATATAACATTAATCTAAAAGATTGATAACAGATCAGTTATTCTATGGTACCAACCAGGCACTGGATTTTATGTGCCCTATTTATCTCTTGAACGACTGGCTTCTAATACATTCTAAGAAACCAGTGGGACTGCTCACAGCAGTGAAGTTAAGCATGTACAGTATTGGGATTAATTTTGCCCTCACTGGAGAACTAAATATAACATACCTAGCAATCAAATAATTCTTAAAACCAGATTTAAGTGTGAGCTAAAAATACTGAGCAACTCAGGGAACAGATAATAAGATGGGTTATTTCATTTTATAGTGAATTCTTTAACTATAGGTATCCTATTTGATGCGGCTGTGTAAATTTAATGAACAATTGTAATACAGTATGGAAAGTGACACATTTTAACAGGTACAAAATACAGTACTTCTTTGAATATAGTTACTGAGCAGCACTCATTTAAATCCATGTTTATTCATGCTAATATCTTTCCATTAGTCTTTTTATTAATTATAATTTACAAGACCTATCCTATTTAGAGGGAAAAATACATTTAAAGGATTATAGTAGACATTGGATGGTTTGGGATTGGGAAGTGGATATGGAGCCATTTCATCATGGATAGTTCAAAACCAAAGTTGATTAGATTTTCTGAATGCAGGGTGGTTGTGGGGTTATTTTTTTGTCATGAAATGATCTTTTTAAAAGAAACACCTTTTGCAACACATTGTTACTATAAGGGTACGTCTAAACTATGCTTTATTTTCGAAAGAGGATATGTAAATTCAGCAGGAATTTGAATATCTTCTTCCGATCTCACTTTCAAAAGTGGATCTTTCGAAAGTGAAAGTAGTCTGGACGTGGTTTTTTAAGGAACAGCGGTTTTTCAAAAAAGGGTTTTTTTCCAACCAATGGCCCTGTCTACACAGGGCTTTTTATTGCACAAACCTCTTCTGCAAAAAGGATTGGAAGAAGATATGCAAATGAGCACACCATTTGCATATCCTCTTCTGCAAAAAACCTGCAATGTAGACATAGCCTAGGTAAACCAGCACTGCTACAACTGTCCTTTACCAGTTGTGAACTCCAGCCTTCAAAATGCTAAGTGCTCTGGCCTTGATTCAACACAGCATTTAAGCATATGCTTAACTTTAAGATGGGGAAACCGCTCTATTGTAAGCATAAAATTAAGCACATGCTTAGGTGCTTTGCTTGATCATAAGTCAGTATTCTCAGTACTTTGCAGGACTGATGCCATTTGAATCAAGCTGAGGTCTTCATTTTCAGAGACCCCCATCTTGAACCATTCATAAGCGCTAAATTCACCTCAAGCCCCTAAGTAAACAAAAACAGTACATTAAAGTATATATAAAATTCCACACTGACTGTCAAAGGCAAAAATCCAGCAAACCATGGATTAGAACTAAAGATTAAAATAGGCAGTGACTGGAAGAGCTACTTTTCTATGCATGTTTCAGATCTGTATGTTTATAGACTAAAGGCAGCATGGGCTCTCCAGTGAACTTGGGAATAGGGCATCAGTCTCTGGAGCAATGGGTGGTGGGCTTGATCCCTTCTCTCACTCAGGCAGTGGCCAGACCGCTAACACAGGCTGCCTGAGAGATGGAGCTGGTGCCCACGTTAGGCAGGCAAGATGAAGGACCCACTGGAGTTGGGGTGGGCTTGGCTTCTGGACTGGGAGAGGGCATTTGCCTGGGGACTGCAGCGTGGTGGGTTCAAGGAACTGAAGAACCCACTCCTCAGACATCCTTTCCATCAGAAAAGTCCCTAACCTAGGGATTGCAACACAAAACCTCTCTGTCCAGGCTATTCTCTGCCACTTCTCCTACCACTAGGATTGAGCCCATTAACAATGTTTGTCCCTTCCCCCATTTTTACTCCTTAAAGTTTGTTTTGCTCTTTGGATGAAGGTCTTGCTCCTAATGGGCCCAATTCCTAATGCTGAGCACCCTTGACTCTCATCTTTGGAGGCACTCACTACTTAGCAAATTGGACAGCATATTTAAGAAGTGTTTTACTTGCTGTGTAGAGTTCTTCCAGAAATAATGTAGATGGGTGCTTTATTTTTGCAACAAAAAAAGTACAAGAAGTTCTCATTAGTGTAATTCAAACCTCCTTATTAATTTTATAGGAGAGCTAATTCTCCAAGACACATCTTGGAGCCTGCATAGTGAACAAACCTTTCCTTCTGTGTTTGTAAATCATCTGAGAATTTATGTTTTTGTCCTTGTGTTTTATTTTTCAGGTTGAGGCGCCTGCATAATGTGCATGTGTCTGGCTGCTCCGCCGTCACTTTCACTTTTAATTTAAATTCATGACCACATAAAGTTATTAGATGATGATTTAATAATACAGTTGTTCTGGACAATTTTTTTGTTACTGTTGTGTCTTTCAATGTCAGCAAGGAAATAAAGAATTTTGCTTCTTTTAGTAAATTTTCAGATATTTCCGCAGCTAGAGCTAAGCACTAAGGACAGCAAGCCTCAGTGGTAGCATTGTTTATTTCTCCATATCAAAACAGGCACCAAAGATAAAAAAAGATTAAAACTAAAGAAGTTGAAATTTAAAACAAATCTTCACTAAGGTCATTCTCATGCTTGGGCACAGAATGAGGACACTACTCCATCAATCATGAATTCAGCTGAACGAGACACATATAGAAAGTGAGGCTGAGGCCATATTGAGGACAATCAAGGGTAGCAAACATGTGAGCACCACTTAAGATGCTACCTTCAAATAGGCGAAATTGTTCACTTTTTATATTAGACTTTTGGCATTTTAAATATTTTATCATTGTGTTTGTTGACATCCTTCATTAACAAAATACCTAAAAATACACAAGGCTCTTAAATACTGTACTGTGTGCAATGAGAAGGTGGATTCACCACTGGAGTGCCTCCTTGTGGCCAGGTGTGGAGTAGCAGCTTCCCCCCTTCCCCGCCCCCCCGTCTGGAACTTTGGCAAAGGCCCCTCTGGTCCACCTCTTCCCGTGACTCAGCCCTCCAGCTGGGTCACAATTTGTATCATCTTGAGAAGAGTCCCAGAGTCTTTTAATCAGTCCAGCACAAATAGAAAATTAATTTAGTCTGGAGCCCCAGTCAAGCTGAGATGGTTGCTCCTCCCTCACAAGTCACAGTTGTAATGTGTTGTTTGTTCTCAGCTTTGTCCAGTCCCCAGCCAAGCTCAGCTGCCCATGCTCCTTCACTCCCGCAAGTATGGCTGACGGGTGTCAGAGGCAGGAAAGGCTAAGCCTTCCCATACTGCCTGCATGGCCCCTCCCACACTCCATGCTCTGACCTCCTGCTTCCCACCATGCTTTGCTGCCAGGCTATGGGCCAGTATTACTAGAACCGGGATGTGGGGGGTGGCAGGAGGTCATGGGCCATTCACTTTTTGCTGGGGAAGACCATGTCCCCTTCCTCTCCTCTTTCCCCTCCCCCTCCCCGCCCTTCCCCCGAGCCAGGCAAGCATTGAGCCTTGCTTGGAAGCCTGGGGAGCTGTTGCAGACCACTACATGTTTCTGGAGTGTGTGTGTGTGTGTGTGGGGTGGGGGGAGGGCTGAGAGCAGCTCCCAGCCTATGTCGCTGCCCCCCGCAACTCCTTGCTGGATCCCACAGCTGCCTGCATAGCTCTCCCGACTGGCTGAAGCCAGAGGGGAGAGTCTGAGAGCCTGGTCACTGGAAGAGCTGCATAGGCATCAGTTAGGTGCTGTGGAGTTATGGACCCTCCACCTGCCCTGGGTGGGCGGGAAGTCCAGGAGGCTGCTCCTCAAGCTTGCGATTCACTTGCTGTGCATGCACACAAGCCCTGGCTCTAATGTGATTTCTGCACATCTCTATAGCCTACTCTGCCTTACTCCTTTCCCATCGACAAGCTCAGAGTCAGCCCTGCATTAGTGCACAAGGATGGGGGAAGAACGTGCAGGGAGACATGGCCCAGCCCAGGCTCAGGTCTGAAGAGCTGAGCCAGGGCAGGGCCATGATTGTTGTGTTCTGTAAAAGGGTAGATGTCCCACTCTGGTATGTATGCCCACAGAACACACATGGATTAAAGTTAAAATCCATTAAATGACTGGTTTAAAATCTGCTAAATGTAAACGTGGTTGGAGTGTAATACATAGCTTGGTCGTTGTAAGGTAATATACAACTAACATAAGTTAAGTGCCTTATAATTATTGTTTATGCTCATAAGTTTCAGTTGACTTATATGAAACTTGTAAATGCTTCAGGAGAAATGTACTTCTTCTTTGGGAAGAATCTAGTACATTTAAGGCATGAAAATATAATTTGGAAGGACTGAAAATGAAGAAAAACAGAGAGATTGAGTTGAGGACTCAAACCATCCTCCACTCTTGAAACAATCCTCAGATAACATTTCTTCTCATAATGTGACAGTATCTCGCCAGTGAAGTTTACTTAGATGAAGTTCCTTAGATGATTATCTAGAAGATAATCTTGCACTATGCCTTTCCTTGTGTGACACTACTTATGCAAATTCCATATACTGCCCTCTGATTGCTGATCATGCAACTTTGTAATAGAAGGATTTTAGTGCAGGACAGAGCTACTGACACCTGATTTAAATGCACACAATATATATTTCAGGGTTAATTGGTATCTGTATGGTAAGTAAAAACTCCAGAAGAAAGTAACCCTATCAGTTTTTCTACTTGAGGACATACAGATTTTAAGGATGCATGTGACTGCTGTCATCTTCTGGCCTGTCACATCTCCAACACTTAGGACTAAATCCCGACTCTACTCTGGGAGAACAATTTAATTCCTGGCAGATTTGATGTGCTATTAAGGGGAGATACCATAAGCCATAGGCCATGGCTCCTTTCACATGCCTGGCAAAAGTATGCAGCTGTGGTCAGGCTGGAGACTGGGGTTGCATGTGGTTGGGAACAAGCAGGGCTTAAAGTGTGCTGAGTCACAAGTGGTCACAGACCCAGGGAAAAAAAGCTAAGAATCAAGCAGGGCTGGGGGGAGGAGTGTCACACATTGCAACCCTTCCTGGGGGAAAACTCCCTCTAACTGGCTGCTTTCCCCACTTCCCCACCTTCTAGGGAAGAGCAGCTAATTGGAGTGGCTGCAGGAAGCATGCAGAACTCTACCTATCTCCCCTCAGGAGTCAACAGAAATCAGGTGGGGACAGCATTGATTTGAGGCTGGGGGGCAGATTGAAGTGCTGAGCCAGTGGGTGGGCAGCTGGAGGGTGACGACAAACACCAACCACTAAACACGAGGGACAGCTGCTGCAATGCCACCTACATGTGATACTAAATACATAAATCAGCCAGTAGGCCACTGTGACTATACACTTCTTCGGCAAGCCTCAGTCCAGAACAGGCAGCCAGCACTTCCTGCTGTGGTATAGTGCATTTGCATACATCCTCAGCCAGAGAACTACATTTGAGTGTCTCAGTGTAGTAAGTGACTGTTACCAGCAGTGTTTTGCAGATTTTGTGACGGCACAAAAAGTCCTCCGGCTCAACATTATTTCAAAATAAAGGCTTGAAGTGTAGACACAGAATAACATCAGTTAATCTGAATTAATGCTGCTGTGTAGACATACCCTAAGTGAGCTGCAATAGGGGGCTGCATGATGGGCCTGGAAATGGAAAGCCAGGTTTTGGGGACACACAGAAACTTGGTGGGGAGAAAAGACAAGCTTGTGATGCAGGGTGCAGAAATAGGGAGAAAGAATGAGTAGTGGTGAATCCCAAAAGGAGTGGAGGCTCATTCAAAAAAACCCCAAAACACCCCATCCAAAAGTCTGGGCATTTTACAGGTCTGTGGGCACAGCCAGATTAAGAAAGGGGCTTTTTGGGCTACAGCCCAGGGTCCCAGGCTAAGGAGGGGCCCTGCAAAAAGATCTCCAGGCTGCCAAAAGTGTAGAACTTTTTGTGAAGCTCCTTAGCCAAGGGTCATGGGCTGCAGCCACTAAAGCCCAAGCATTATCCAGTCACAACTCCATGCATTGCAGTCCTCTTCCCCTGGTGAAGCCATAAAGGCTGGGAAGGTCTGAACATTTCCCTCACCTCCAGGCTCTGCCCCCACAGATCTCATTGGCTGGGAATCGTGGCCAATGGAAACTGCCAGGGGCGGTGCTGAAGTTAAGTGCAGGGCAGTGCACAGCGCCTCCTGCTCCTTCCTTTCCCAGGGCCTATGCCATCAAAGAGAGCTGTCCCAGGTTAGCACCTGTCCCCCAACCTCCTGCCCCAGCTCTGAGCCCCCTCCTGCACCCTAACCCCCACCAGACCCCACGCTTCCACACCAACCTCCTGTCCTGCTCCTGCTCCCAAATTTCAAAGCCTCTGGACTCAGCCTGGAGCCTCCTTCTGCATGCCAAATGCCTCATCCCCAGCCCCACCTTACAGCCTGCACCCGCAATTGGAGCCCTCACCCCTTCTTGCATGCAACCTCCTGCCTCAACCCACAACCTCCTCCTGTAATCTGAAACTCTGATTTTTTGCCCCACCTCAGAGCCTAAGGGCCCCATAAGATCTAATAGCCCTGGGCTCCCAGAAGAGTTAATCTAGCCCTGATCTGGGGACTGCAACATGAAGCTGAAAAATCTCAGGAGAACAGGCTTTTGTGTGAGACTATTTACTGCTTCTCATTGGGATGAAAATATTGCGATTGACTTGTCACTTTCATTATTCATCTGAGCTGGAGGTGCATAGGCACATTACAATTATTTTTATTGCCTCTCTCTATGTGGAAAAAACCTTTCTGGGATGTCACATATTCATTTGATATAGACCTGATTTCCATGTAGGTTCAGAGCTCTTTTATCTGAGGCATTTTTCCTGCCCATACCATTGCTTAGAATAAACATCTTAGTGGCAGGGACAGGGCAGGCACCTAACAAGAAAAATGTATTGGAAGTGAGTGAGTGAGTGAAAGAGGGGAAGAAGCCATATAGGACACAAAGACTATTTAGCTGCTTCTATGGGAGCACTGAGGCAGGATCCAGCCACCGCAAAGGAGAGGTATGAATGAGAAAGATTGGTCTGGCGTATTTTCCGTAGAACTGCTGTAGGTCAAGGAAAGTATGTTGTGGCAACATCAGCTATAACAAGAACAAGCAGTTTGCTGCCTGTGTGTGGGTCTTACTATACAGCAATGTAGCCAAGTGGTACAACAGGGATTTCTTGAAAGCTGTGAAGAAAACAGGCTCTATATCATATGAAAAAGGATGAAACCATGGGCCATCACAGCATATATTAATAATTCCTTCTTGTTCTCAGCCAACAAACTTTTTAGTCTGGTCCTACGCACATCAGAATAAATACTTGTGGATGCAAGTGATTGGAATGTTAAGAGAACAAAGCAAGACAGATAGCAAAAAAAAAAAAAAAGAAAGCAATTCTTCAAAAATGGACTTGAATTAGAGCGAACTAAAAGAGCACAAAGAGTGTTATTATTAAGAAAAAAGATATCCCTACCACCTCCATAGTTGACTATATTCCACTGGCTGACACTGTTTAGTTAAAGATGCCAGACTGTATCAGTCATTTAAACCGTTAAGGTACACCCTGCAGTGCATCAGCATAATCAGTATGAGCAAGACTCTGAAATCTTTCTTTGATCAATTTAGGAAGAACAACAACAGAATTCAGTCACCAGCCATTTATTTTTGGGTAGTCTGTGCTTCAGTTAGGACTATTCAAATTGTATTAAGCTGCCTGGATATTGCTGGGTGCTCTGTAGGATCATGCCAGAGCAGCTCCTGAGATACATTTTCAGTATTTTTGCACCCCAGCACAACACTTAGGCAGCCCTGTTAGCTCCTTTCATGTGAATGTGAAAAGAAAATACAGAATAACCCTAACACCTCATGTTAGATTTCAGTATCAGATTTCCAAGGCAATCCAGAGTCCATAAATAAAAAGAGTGTGAAATTTTTATAGGAGCAGCTTTGGAATTAATGGCTAGTTTGAGGGATCAGGTTCCCCAAAGACAGAGCAGACTCCCCATGAGGAAATCAACAGTCTGGATCTTCCATCCCAAAAGAAAACAGCACAGCAAGTGATGGTAGGGTAAAAGAAGAGATGGTGTGTTCTAGGGGGCAGGGGAGGCACAGGACAGGTCATAAGGAAAGCTAGGGCTGTGTGTGACCTTGAGCAAGTCATTTTACATCTCGGTGCCTGGGTTTCCCTTCCCACTCATCTGCCTTGTTGTAACATGCTGCTGAGGATACCCAGAACTCTGAGCAACAGTGTTCTCTCTCCACCTCAGCAAGAGTGAGCTTTGCTGGAGATACATGCTAAGTGAGTATGGATGTCAACAGTACAAACATCTGTGGCTGGTATGAGTCATCTGATGTGGGCTCACTGCCTGTTTAATTGTGGGGTAGATATCTGAGCCCTAGGTGCAGGTATGTTTCTACACCACAATTAAATAGCTCTATAGCCTGAACTTTGTAAGACCAAGTCAATGGATATGAGCTAGCTGCAAGTGTTTAAATGCAGTCACACCAGACTCTTTTCTTCCCCAGCAAACTCCTCAAAGCTCTCCCAGCCCAGATCTCACCTAGAGTGAACTCCAGCTCTCAGGCTATCTCAGGCAAAAACTTCTTGCGCAAGAGAGCATCCACACTGCAAAAGCGCATCGAGAAAGTGATGCGCTTTTGCACAAGAGAGTGTCCACACTGCATGTACGTTCACTCGAAAGAAAGTGCTGATAGCTATCCACAGAATGGCCACCAAGGCACCTGTGCTTTTTCCTCTTTCCTGTTTTTGTGCAAAAAACCCCTGTTGCCCATCCACACACATCTTTTTCCTCAAGAACTCTTGCGCAAAAAGGAGTTATTCCTTGTAGAAGGAGGAGTACCTTCACCGCAAAAGCCCCTCTGTTCTTTCATTTTACTTGTGCAAAAACATGCTTGAGTTGTGAATGCTCCACGATGTTTTTGTGTAAAAAATCTGTAGTGTAGACCTAGCCTCAAATACGTCAGAGATGTTTCTTCACAATGCACAGCCTTGATCACTGTACATTCACAGACAATACTTCATTTGTTGCTCTTTTAAAGAGGCAGTACTTTACAGCTTAGTAATTTAACTGGGGCAAACACACCCTTCCCTTCAACCATGACACTTACTTAGTTTACAGTAAAAATAAAACAAGTTTATTAAGAAAAGGACATAGGTTAAGTCATACCAAGGGGACAAAGATAAGAATGGTTATATCGTAGAAAAGTGAGACCATACAAGTAAAAGACTAAAACTTATCTAGCACGATGCCCTCTTTGTTCAAGACGATTTCTCTCACCCACAGTCTCCTTTCCAGCTTTCACTGGCTAGGATCCATCACAGAGATCAAATTGCTTGTTTCCTTTGTCTCCCAAGATGAAGGAGAACTTGGGAATACTTTGCCTTTCTCTTTTATAGTCCAGTGAACCTTTAACATAAGAACATAAGAACGACCATACTGGCTCAGACCAAAGGTCAATCTAGCCCAGTGTCCTGTCTGCCAACAGTGGTCAATACCAGGTGCCCCAGAGGGAGGGAACACAACAGGTAATCCTCACGTGATCCCTCCCCTGTCACCCATTTCCGGACAAACAGAGGACCTGTAGAAATGCATTCTTCTGAAAATCACCCCCGATAAGGTACATTGGTTCATGATGAGTAATGGAGCCATGTGGTCTGTAAAATAAGACTCCATGATAGTTCTTCTTCCATTGGTGAGTGCTACAATGCAAACTGATTGGTTCCTGTAATCTCCAATGTGCAAATGAATAGCAAGTTGACTAATTGCACCTGAATAGAGTCACTGGTCTTTCCTTTATCTGGGAAAAGACTGTTTGCCAGCTATCTAGACTTGTTGGATTTGAACACCCTTTTCTTCCATATGTTCAACACAAGTATGCAATCCTTTGTGAGCTACGCATACATACACCATATAATAGCATTAATGATTACTGTGTTATTGGTTTTCCAATAATACCTTACACGATACCTGCTGGATATAGATTATGACATTAGTGAGCTGGAGAACACTGAATTGGTCATCTGAAATTCACTGCTATATACTAGGGAGCTGTCAGGGCTCTGGCATTGGGATGAGGTTAGGGTCACACTTGTCTATTAAGACTTTATTCACTTTGGAAGAGGGACTGTTTCTTCTTATGTGTGTGCATTTAGCACCTATCATAATGGGCACTGACTTGACCTGGGGCTCAAGGTATTACTTGGGTATAAATAGTAATAAATAATATGTGCAGTATTGAATACGAGGCTGCATTGCAGTGGGCTCATTAATATTTCCATTTTGCAAGTTGTTTGCAGTGTTGTTGTAGCTGGGTTGGTCCTAGGATATTAGAGAGTCAAGATGGGTGAGGTGATTTTTTTTTGGACCAACTA
This sequence comes from Pelochelys cantorii, assembly GCA_032595735.1. Lineage (NCBI taxonomy): Eukaryota > Metazoa > Chordata > Testudines > Trionychidae > Pelochelys > Pelochelys cantorii. The sequence continues at coordinate 138,612,834 of CM064326.1, read as the reverse complement.
CTATTGTTTCTTTCAGCAACAGTTGTTGCTCCAATAAAAGACATCACTGCCCCCGTCCCCCCATCTCTTATTTTTCAAGAAAAAGCAAAACTAAGAACTGAAAGTTAAATTGAATTTGTCCAAAGTATTTCTCCAAACTAAAGCCTTAAAAACTCATGTGTACATGTGTGTGCACATACATGCACATACACACACAGAGACTAACAACTGGTCTAACTTCTGTTGCTGTAATAAAAGAATGAAATGGACAGCCTTATATTTGTAGACTTTCTTAAGCCAGGAGACAGTTTGCAATGAATTTCCATGAAATAAATGCACTGTGTAGATTGAATGTGGGTCAAATAAATGAGCCAGGTTTTCACACAAACTAAAATTTTAGCATCTGCAAGAGCCTTTCCTCCCTCCCAGAATCTCATGGGAAAGGAGGGATCTCAGACTTAGAGGTACAATGGACTCAAGGGCACAAATTCCAGAGAAACCTTGCTGAGATTTCAACTTTTTAACCCAAATAATCCAGATTTGGCAAAGCCTGGCTGCATTGCCTCCATACAGCTTTATAGGGGGTAAGTGCCAAAGCAAGATCAGACATTGGGCAGTTCTTATGCTCATGTTTCTCTGGAGCCCATGACCTAGGTTTCAGTCAGCCAACACACCCCTTTCCCCTAACCATCTGTATTCCTCAGGAAAGAAGCCAAGAATCTGTGTGAGATGTTCAGTCAACTCCCTCTGATTAGCTGCCATGTGGAAATGTCTCCCTTTGCCATCTCACTCAGCACATCCTTCTCAATGGGGATAGCATGGCTGTGCGGCTCCCTGTCGGAAGCACTGGAAGGTATAATAGAGGTACAGGGAGATTGTTGGTTCTCTGAAGAGATGCAGGAGTATTGCTGTAAGAACTTACTAATTACTGTTTCAGCAGAGAACACAGAGGTGCTCACAGAAGCTGTCACCTTTTCAATCTGTTTGCCCAAGCAACTGCGGTTCCTATTTCACAGCAGGTGAAAGAATGATAAATAGCAACCAGCGAAAGCCATTCTGCTTCCAGAGCCTTTTAAAAGAAATTAGCTTTTAATAAAATAAGCATTCCACACAGCCTTTACCCTTGCCAACTCTTGCTTTAATAGGTGGTCCGCCGGGGAGTTGGTGAACCAATTGTGGTTTGCATTTGTGTAGCACACTAATTGGAACATATTTCATTTGTGTAATTTCTTGCTCAAGTTGTCAAGAGAATAAAAATTTCAGAGTGCAGTCCTGAGACATTAATTGCACTTTCCAAGCTAGCCACACATGCAGTAATACGGGAACTCTGATATAAAGTAACTTTATGAGAACGCTTTATCCATAAACAGTCATCAGACTTGGAAGGAAGGGTTCTCCGGATACTCCTATGCTTAGGTTAGAGGACTGAGTGCAACTGGCTATGGGCTATCCACTTATCTGGTCTAATCCACTGATGCGTATTATGTCCCAGGCACCTTGCACAGTGGAATGTTAGGCTATGTCTACACTATGAGCTAGGGGTGCGATTACCAACTCCTGTAGATGTGTTCATGCTAATTTTTATCTGATGATTATAGTATTGCAACACAGGCTAGCCACTGCTACTATGTAACATCAGGTTGTGCAGGTTTGTGTGTAGTGCAGTTAGTTTGTGCCATGGGTGCCCATGTTACCATGGCTACACCACTGCTTCTAACATCCTAGCTCAGATGTGAGATAGTACAAGTATATCTACAGGAGCTGGGAATCACATCCCCAGCTTGCAGTGCAGACACAGCCTAGTTTCTGATTCTAAGGGTACTCAGCAGCATTATTTTGGAATAACTTATGTTATTCTGAAATAATAAAGAACACGTCTACACTACAAGCCTTTATTTCAAAATAATATTGAGCTGGAGGACTCCTTACTCCAGCTCCTGTAACCCTCATTTCATGAGGAGAAAGGGAAGTTGAAGGAAGAGTGTTCTTCCTTTGACTTCCTGCTGTGTAGACAGTGCCAAAAGCCGAGTTAAGCTATTTCGACTTAAGCTACACAATTGACATCACCGAAGTTGCGTGGCTTATTCTGACTTTAGCTCTGCTGTGTAGACGTACCCTAAGTATCTCTTCCCAACTTGCCTCACTATGTGATCTTTAGAGAAAACATTGTATTTCTTTGTGCTGCAGTTTCAAAATCCCACCTCTGCTGAAGTGTCACTTCTGCTGCAATATCTTAAAGAAAGATCTTGGGGCATCCATAGCCCATCCTATTATTTGCTTATCTTCCTTCCTATAGCCTGTCTTCAATTAAGTCCTGACCCTGCAAGTTGTTCTGCACAGGCAGACCGCTGTGCTTGCGGAGCCCCAGTGACCTCATGGATTGGCCTTCATGGAACAACGTGCAGGATCAACCTCTTGGAGCATGATGATCCCAGACACAATTCCCAAATTTTAATTACTTCTTCAAATCCACCCCAACAGAAAGGGAATCACTAGACACAATTTGCTCTCCATTTCATTTATCAGTCAGGGGATTACCAGTAGCTTTAAGAAAAATTGGTAGGTCAAAGCCTTACAAAATGTTGAGGACAGTGGAAAAACCTCTTCTGTTTCCCATTATTTGCAGGTATTTGAGCTGTATGTCTTGGCAAAAAGACACTGACTAAAATAATTTGGTAGCTTCTGTTTTTAAATCTCAGTCTTGAAAGAGTTATTGTCTAGAGTTATCTTAATTGAAAAAAGACCAAATTATGTTACCTGATTATGGGAGATTTCCTATTTCGCTGATGCAAGCACTGATACAGTTTGGAAATTCATGTTCAGATGTTTGCAACTACTGCTGTCACAAGAAATTTTGTTCATTTTTTTGTTCTGATCTTTAATTATGCCCAAAATCTATTAAAAACATCAAAAAAGCACTCCCTCTTACACTGTCTCAGAGGTAGGGCTGAATGGCATGCTTACGGTGGACACATCCTGTTCAGTATGTTCTAATATAAAGCGATTCTATAATCACTGGCTCAAACCTGCCTTTCACTCCCTTAGTTTCTTCTCCTGGTCTCTATCCAACTTGAACCTTGTGGAGCATTCTAAAGATCTATGTATTCGTGTGACCCTCACTGAGAGGAGTGTTATTGTTTTAGTCTTGGAAACTGAGCAGTGTTCTGAGAAAGAATTTCTGATTATCATTGACAAACTTTCTCTGATGCTGCAGGGCAAACTGCTAGAATGTATTGCCATCGGGACCTCCAGGAGCTACTTGAATTTTGGCAAGCCAAAAATCCTTAGTAATTTGGCCTCGATAAAAAAAACAAAAAACAAAACTGTGCTCTTCCAGGCCTGCACACAGATGTAACTCTCTTTAAAAAATGAATCAAGCGGAAACAGTTGTTGAGTGAGCACAGAAAGGAGTGAAAGAACAATTAAGATAGGCCTGAGTCTGAATTTATTTTGATGGGATTTAGGCTTATGTTCACTTGTTTACATGAATCTCTGCCAATTATAAACCAGGCAGATACTCTGATGTTCATGTTTTCATCTTGTCTCCCACCTGACTAGCTGAATTTAATTGGCAAGTAAAAAAAAAAAAAACCCCAATCTTATTTTGGGTGTATAAAAACAATGAAGCTATAGGTCTTTTTTTCCTTTTGTGGTAGGCATGACAGTGGTTTGAATATATTAAATGTTAATTTGTGGAAGTGCTTACTGTACTATGTCAATCTGCTTCTCTGTAACAGCCTATGAATTAAAAAAATCTAAAAAGACTAAGCTTCAGACCCACAAAAGGACATAGGTGTTGTGTTGCTGAGTGTCACAATACCTATCTTTTAGGCAGTTAGACAAACACAAGAACAACAAAGCCTTAGTTAGGCCCATCAGCTCTCCATACAATGAATAGAGGGGATAGTGGGCAGCAGAGACACCTTAGAGTGTGATCCACCAAAGTCAGCATGCTAGGCGGGGAACCACCTCCACTAGACAATGGGAGTCTATGTGTTAAGCCCTGCTCCTCTCCTGGAGATAGGCAACTAAGTCCAGGTGGCAAGGAGTCTATCTCTGTTAGCAATCCACAATGTGGCACCCCTCTTCTGGAATCAGGTGACTTAGGCACCTACATAGTTTCTTGTGCAAATGAAAGAGGATTGGTCCTATGTTCTTTTGATATCACTTATCAGTGAACAAGAATAATTCTCATTCCTGATATATTTTGGGAGGTAACATAAGTAAACACTAAGGGTATGTCTAGACTACACGCTTTTTTCAAAAGAAGAATTTTTGACATTTTTTTTTCGAAAAAACTTCTTTAGAAAGAGAGCGTCCAGACTACAAAGGCGGATCGAAAAAGCGATCTGTTTTTTCGAAAGAGAGCGTCCTGACTGCCTGGACGCTCTGTCAACAGAAAGGGTGCTCGGAACCACTTCTGTCACGGTATGGGGGCAGAATTTACTTCCTGGTATTGCGGCATGCCTCTTGCTGCAGAGACATGTGCTGAAGGGTACCCCCCTGGACCTGGTTCCTGTGCTTCTGCAGCAGGCTGGCTTGCAATCCTTTGAGGGCAGCAAAGATCTAGCTGTGCCCAGCTTTCTATATTGGATGCCATAGGTTTTTTTTTTCTTTTTTTTTGTGATTTGTATTTGGTTTTGTTTGGTTTGTTTTTTGGTTTTTTTTTGTTTTTTTGGGGGATATGGAGGTGCAGCTGCCTCTGGCCATCTGATGGCCCCACAATGGCATGCTGCAGCTTCTGCAGCAGTTGCAATGCACCGCCTGGACGGTCCTGTCCCAGCACCAGTCAGGCCTTGGTCTTGAGACCTTCACCTCAGATTCGGGAGTACTGGCCTTGCCCCGAACCTCATGTTGGAGAGGTGTTTTTGGAGGCTGGACACCAGCTCCGACTGGTGGGACTGCCTCGTGTTGGAGCTGTGGGACGACCAGCAGTGGCTCAGCAACTTCCGCATGTGTAAGGCCACCTTCCTCGAGCTGTGTACCTGGCTCGCCCCTGTCCTCCAATGACAGAACACCCACTTGCGGCCTGCCATCCCCCTGGAAAAGAGGGTCACTATTGCCCTGTGGAAGCTCACAATGCCCAACAGCTACCGCTCGGTGGAACACTAGTTTGTCATGGGCAGGTCTACCGTTGGGGCCATCTTGATGGAGGTAAGGCACTGTCGGGGGACAGTCCTGGGAGGGAGGTGGGCGGTTTGGAAAAGATGGACCATTGGAAAAGGGCGGGGGGGAGAGTGAGTGGGGACAAGGCCCAGACCCGGAGGAGGCGGGCGTCCTGTCCTCACCCATCCCTACTGCTGGAGGATTGGGCTCCTGGGGAGTGGCTCCTGGGTTCTTAGGGGGGAAAGAGAGGATGAGTGGGGCAGGCACCTTCAGGGCCCCTCTCATTCTCTGTTTTGTGTGTGTGTGTGTCTAATGTGTCCCTCTGCAGGTGGTGACAGCCATCAACTCTGTGCTGCTGTGCAGAATTATCTGACTCGGAGACATGGACCCCATCGTGGCAAGATTCGCTGCCCTTGGATTCCCGAATTGTCAAGGAGCAGTCGATGAGACACACATCCCTATCCGCGCACCACCACATCGGGCTGCCCAGTTTATTAATAGGAAGGGCTACTTCTCGATGGTCCTGCAGGCCCTGGTGGACCACCAGGGACAATTTACTGACATTCGTGTTGGCTTGTTGGGGCGTGCACATGATGCCGAATTTTTCGTAATTCTTGCCTGTACAATAGGCTGCACTTTGCTCTTGGGGACCTCCAGATGCCGACTTGCATTGCGGCCTATCCACTGATGCTGTGGCTGATGAAGCCCTATACTGGCTACGTGGACCCAAGCAAAGAACAATTTAACGCACATCTAAACTGGGCTCGTTTGCAGGTTGAATGCGCCTTTGGGCATCTGAAGGGGAGGTTTAGGTGCCTACTGACCAACCTCGACATGGGGGAGCACAACATCTCCGAGGTGGTGGCCGCGTGTTGCGTGCTCCCCAACCTGGTGGAGAGCAAAGGGGAGGCTTTCCTCCCAAGGTGGGGGACAGAGGCTGGTGGCTATGAGCAGCCCCAAACAGCTGCCATCCGCCAAGCACATCAGTTGCGGGTTCATATCCAGGAGGCCTTGAGGGAGAGGTTTTCTGAAGGAGCCCACTAACTCTCCCCAGAGTATACACAATGAGGGCGTGTTTCTTGCCCACCCCCCAATACTTTTCCCAACATAACACTAACCCTTTCTCAATTCCCCAGAAAATCAAGACAGACACTGTGTTTTACTTGAAGAAAAACTTTGTTGAAACTTTAAAATAAACTCTGTTGGAACTTTACAATAAACTCTGTTATAAATGATAAATAATTTTTTAAAAACTTTCCTATAAACATGTTTTAACTATTTACAATAAATCTTAGAAAACGGGGGGGGGGGAGGAAAAACCTGGAGGAGAGAAGTGGGAGGGGAGAGGGAGGGTCAGAAGCTGTAGGGAGGCAGGGAACTAGGAAGGGAGCTTAGGACTGGGAGTGCCTGTACCTGCCACCTTGGGTCCGGGGTCCTCTGCGTGATCGAAGTTGGGTGGGGCCTGGGACAACAGGGACTGTACAGGACGGGGGACTGCAGCTGAATCAGGGATGGCAGGGAGGACAGAGGAGGAAGTGGGAGCAGGGGGAGCCATGGGGGCAGGAGCAGGGGGAGCAGCAAAGGGGGCAGGAGCAGGAGGAGCCATGGGGGCAGGAGCAGGGGGAGCGGCAAAGGGGGCAGAGCAGGAGGAGCCATGGGGGCAGGAGCAGGGGGAGCGGTAAAGGGGGCCATGACCTCCCTAATTGTGGCACAGGTGTTGTCGCCCTGCCACACCAGTTCTGCGAGCATGCGCTTGCTCCAATCAGCCTCCTCCTGGAACTTCTCTAAGAAGGTCTGGTGCATGTCCCGCAGAACTGATATGTGCTGGCGCATCAGTTCTTGGTGGGTCCACCAGTGCCTGCTGCTCCCTCGGCTGCGGCTGGCCAGCTGGGATGGTGTGGCTCTCCCATCAGTCACGGCCATTGCGGCTGTGGAGGACAAGAGAGAGAGGTTGTCAGTCATCCCTGAACACACAGCCTCATTAGAGGGGATGGTCATGTCCCTAGACTCAGGCCCCGTGTCAAGGCTGATTCCCCACTCTGTCACGATGAATGCAGAAGTGGGGGGGGGGCCACAAAAGCAGCCCAAAACCTGAACTCCACAAGCTCGAGTATGAAACTTCCCTCCAAAATCCTAACACCTGTACTTTGGGGATTCTGATGCCACCACCAAGTGCCTTTGAACCCAAAAACAGGGGTGCACACTTGAAACCAAGCTCAGAGGCACCCCAAGCACTTTTCTACAAAGTTCTTGAAAAAGACAGAGAAATACAAACTGCAGTCTGCGGTTGCTATCCCCTAGTCGGAGGCATGCAGATCCCACAGACAGATTTCCAAGGACACAGAAATGAAACAATGGCAGTTTACTAAAAAAAAAATGTATTATCACACAATATTCATGTTGCAAGCATAATGACTTGACGGAAAAAGTTACCAATTTACAGTACTCATGGTGGACTTCCACGGGCTAAGGACTTAGTTACAAAAGAAAGGAAATCCCATTTCTAGCTGCACAGACATCAGGTTCACATTCCCAAGCCATAACACAATAAAACCTGATGGATTTACCTAGACTTCACCTTACTTACACATTATGAAGAGTCTTTTCAGAGAAAACCATGTCTTCTGTATCCCTCAGTATCTAAGCAAACTGGCCAGAGACATAGGAGGATGGATAAGCAGCCTCGGGAACTGTCCGTTAAGAATAGGTTCACAGGTGCGTGAGAGGGACCTGGGTAGCCTACCCATCCTGACCCCCCCCCCCTTCCAACCACACAGCTGCACCTGGCCTATGCATGCTCCGGGACTGGCTCCTGTGACCACGTGTTGCACACTGCCACTGCACATGCTTGACTGGCCAGCTGCACACTGTCCAGGCCAAGCATTACATGTGATTATCATGCCCCATCCCCTGTGAACCAGCCTCCCCCACCATGTCCGTGCAGCAACCTCACATCACTGACCTGATGTATCCTCCCCGGCATCAGATGAGGCGTGGGAGGAGTCCTGGGCCTGGGGAATTGGATCCTGGGCCTCCTCCTCTTCCTCCTGGACCAGCTGGTCATCCTCATCCTCTTGCTGCTCCGGCTGGGTGACTGCAGGCATCTCCAGTCCTGACTCCACTAGATGCCTTGGAGACTGTGCGTCCCCACCACTCGTTATCTGGTGGAGCTCCCTATAGAAGGGGCAGGATGCAGGCACTGCCCCAGAGCGAGAGCTGGCGTCACGGGCCCGAGCATAGCCCTGATGCAGCTCCTTCACTTTTGCCCTCACCTGATCAAGGGTGCCTTTTTTTGACAGTGCAGTGGCCGTCCTGCCGTAGATGTCCACATTACAGCAATGGGAGTGCAAGACCTGGAGACACTCCCATCGCCGTAGCCCCTGATCATGACTCCCATCGATTTCAGCCCCTGACCATGCCAGTGCATGCCGTTTGCTCCCCCTGGGTGGAACCTGGGAAGGAGGAGGGGTGCTTCTGGAGCCTTGTGGCTGTGCCATTTTGGGTTCAAGTTCTGGGAGGTTGACAAATGTGGCCACTTCTGCTATTCTCAAGCCAGCTTCCTGGCACACTGGCTTAAATGGGTGCCTGTGCCTTTAATTCCTGGCTGGAGAAAGGAACTAGAGAGTTCTGCTTATTGGGGAAAGATTGTCCACCAGGGTTTTTCCTGGAGGCCTCTTTTTTTGACAGAACTGGCTCCCCCGTGTCCACACATGCTTTTTTTCGAAAGAGCTCTTTTGAAAAAAGGCATTCTTCCTCATAAAAGCAGATTTACTGTGGTCGAAAAAACTACCGTGTTCTCTCGATTTAATTTCGAAAAAACGCGATGGCAGTCTAAACGCGGGTACAGTTTTTTCAAAAAAAGGCCAGTTTTTAAAAATATCTATGTAGTCTAGATACGCCCTGAGGGATTACATCTACTGACTAAGGATGTTAAGGAGTAGTCAACTATCCGATAAGCAAATGCTTATCGGATAGTTGAGTTGACTAGTCACTTTCCCCACCCTTGCTGCCTCTATCAGATAGAGCCCACTGGGACTCTTGTACTTTTCAAAGGAGGAATACGGAAGTGCCTATCAACTACTACTGACCAAGAGCATGTGACTGAGGTTATTGACTCAGGTGGTGAAATCTTGGACCTAGTGAAGTCAATAAGAATTTTGCTATTGACTTAAATGAGGCCACGATTTCACCTCACAGGCTAGTCCCATCTGTGGTAGTATCATAGGGCATACAACTTAAATACTCTGTATCTCACGTCTCTTGCCTGTTAAAGGGGTAAACTGTCAGGTTTCATTAATGAAGGTCTGTATTGTTAAATGTTCATATCAGCAAAAATCTTTATACAAGAAGTTATTTCAGCATGACTATGGGAGAGAAGCATGTGTGACATTTTCACCTACTCAGGGCCCTGTTTTCATGAATGAGATGGTCTAGACTGGTGTGTAAAATATGTAAAGTTATGCAGAATTCTTCTCAAGCCCTGAGTCCTGAATCCCCTACATCTTTAGCCCCCTGCCCTAACTCCTGTACCCCTACACACCCCAACCCTCTGCCCCCCTACCCTGCACACCACCCCACACTTACATTTCTTACACATATTGTTGTATCACAACCCTCCCCACAATAAGACCCCCCCCGGGGGGGTGGGTTGTGATAGGACAGTACCTGTAGGAAATTTAAGTTACTTTCACCCCTGGGTATAGCAAATTAGAGATACCTACACTGAAACACCGAGCCTTTACCACACTACCATCACCAGACTTGCAAAACGTTACCACCCCTTGACCTGTGCTCTAGGGGTTCTTTCTGAGATATTGCCTTCACTTCCCCTTCACTAAGCCCTAGAGCCCATGGTCACATATGCCACCAGACTGCTGAGAATACTAGAGCACAAAGTCCCCCATGCACCACTGCTGACAGACCTCAGCACTGAAATGTAACACACATGCTCATTCAAGAAACACAGGCATCTCCGTATCACACTGAGAGCCCCGCCAAACCTGCTGCACCTGTTGCCCCCACCACTAAGTACAGCAACATCGAAGGCTACACCTAGACATCTATATTACACTTTGCTGGTGGTGGCCTGGAGGGTATGTGTAGCTACTGTGCCTCAGAGAAAACAAGTAAGCTGTGTCCACACTGCAGTGTGCAGCTAGGCATGTCAGAGAAAGGCTCTGGTGCAGGGGAGGAGGGATGGCAGCAGGAATCTGCCAGCACCTTTCTCCACGGCCTCCCCAGGGCTTGTTCATGTGGTAGGCAAAGGGTCCAGTCCCTGGCAGAGTCTTTCCCTGCTGCCTCCTGGCTAATGAAGTCTTTCCCTGCAGCAAGGAGCTCTCACAATCTTTCCCCACAACCTCCCTAATCTCCTATTGGAGTCTATGGCGGGGGAAAGGCTCTGGCAGCAGGGAAGCAGTGGGACACTGACAGGGAGGCATGGCTTGAGTGAGTAAAGAGATATGTCCTCTGGTACGTACCCACACCCTTCAGGCATGGCTGTACTGCAATGGCCTAAACTGTGCCTCACCTTCTGCATGGCTATTTGTATCCCTGCTGGGCGAGGTGTGGGTGAGGGTACTACCTAATGTGTACTCTACATGCTGCCAAAAGAAGCAGGCAGTGTAGACATACCCTAACACAGTGAACACAGCTGGAGTGCACACAGATAAATGCTGAAACTCAGACCTGTGAAAGGAAACAATGACACATTCTCTTAGTTTTTTATTGTCTATTTGTTATGATACTACCTCTCCAAAATCATTCCCAGTGGCTACTGCCAGTTCCAGGGGGCAGAGTTAAGGTTATGCCACAGGGAGTGTCTCCCTGTATTTCCTGGTTTACAGAGGTTTGAATGAAGCTGAATGTGACATCCAGGAAGAATGCTAGACACCACAGGGCAAACTAAGTTCCTAGGCAGTTGGTTCCCTTAGTTTTATAAAAATAATTTCTCCTCATCTCATGTTTCACAGCCCAGCTACCCCCACCAGGATGTCTTCACAATGGTTAAACCAGCCGCAGGATGCACTGACTGATTTGTAATGCCTTCACTGCTTTGCATGATTTCTTCTCTCCTGTCTCTCTGCCTGCTGGACAAAATCCACCCTGGCCCTCCTCCCCACAGAGAGGTAGGCTTTGGCAGGGGCCCCAGGGCCCACAGGTGAGGGACTGGGGAGAGGTGCAGAAAAAGTGCAGGGACTGGCATGGAGTGAGAGGGACCACATTTGAAAGAGACAGAAATAGGATATATGACTATGGAGAAATGAGGGATGGCAGAGCCAAAGCCACACCTACAATGCTACTGCAGAGCTCTGACCTCCTTCTTTCCCCGTCCCTACACTCTCCTGTACTATTTGCCTCTTAGGGATGGACACAGCCTGATGACGAGCCTTATTAGTGTAAGGGCCCATATAAATGGCAAAGTTCAGTTCACAGTTCTGCGATAGCACTGACATTTTATGGTAACATTAAAATCAATGGCAAAACTCACAGTTCCGTGACAGTGGAGACCACTGTGATAGAAATATATCATTAGCATCAATGGGGCTGTGTAAGATATAAAGCTTCAATCTGGCCTTCCCTGAAGTGAGTGGAAGTTTTGGCTTCTGTGGGAGTAAGATCGAGTCCTAAGGGAATGTAGGATTTGGCCCGCCCTTCTCCGTCTTTTGATCTAGCAGGGAAATTGCGAAGAGAGGGATTTTAGACTATTTGTGTTTTTTTATGAATAAGTACCTTCTGAGTAGTTTGTTTGTACTTTTTTTATTGGGATAGAAAAATCAGCCTTTCGCAAGATGAATGGCTGAGAGAAAAACTATCTGCAGTACATGAAGATTAAATCCAACACCCACAGATATGAGCAGCTATACTTTTAATCTAATGAAAACAGGACAACAAACTTGCTCTGAATTTATAAATTTCTTCATCCGATGGTTTGGTAGATGAAAGTTTTGTTAACTCCCTGGCTGCCGGCTGTTCCTTTTCTCATCAATCTAGTTAGAATGTGCCCGCAGCAGGACACAAAGCAGTGTGTTGTTGAAGCTGACTCTGCAGAATCATTGTCTTTCTGCAGTCATATAGTGGAGTGGCAGCTCAGCTATAAATAAAGGTTGAGGCTCACCCACTGTTTCAAAGAGGACTCCTGTAAGTGCTCTAAAAGCCACATACTTGCTTGGATTCTCTTGAAGTGTGATGGGTTCCTTAGAGGTGCAGGGTAGCATTATAGGTCCGCACCTGGGCGTCATTTGAGCAAGGGTTTCCCAAGCTACAGGTCCTTTACAAAAAAAATTACATTTACAAAAATCAGCTGGTAATTATGCTGTTGAACCTGGGGATCAAGATGATAATCTGATCTTCCCCAAACTGATCTCACCCTGTTGGGATTTCTCTCAGCTAGGGCATGGGACCCACTGACTTTTGGGGGAAGGGATATTGGCAAAGGTTATTGAGAGTAAAGCTCACTATCAATGGGTCATCCCAAACCAATGAACCAAAGAGTGACATGTGCATATGCACCACTGCTAGAGCCCTACTGAAGCTGGAAGGTTGGCAGACAATCTGTTGCAATAAATAAAGTGGCTGAAGGTAGTGTGCTGTTGCTATTGAACCTAGGTGAAACTCATGCATGGAGAGCTGAAGTCCTACATTTGGCATTCAGAAAATGAGTGGTGTCCGTGGTTTTTTTGCTCTCTGCCTATGCTCTGCGGGGGCTCCTTTTGGAACTTTTGCCTTGACACCCACATTTCTACTTTAAGACTGATATTTCCAAGTGCTCTAAAACCCACACACAGGCTCTGCTTTTACTTTAGAAGTATTGTCAAGGAAATTAGCATGACAATAGAACCTATCTTAGAAACAGAGGTTGTTCATAACTATAAAAAAAATGAGGGTTATTTTTTCAAAAGTTTACAAATGAACACGGACTTAATAGTCCTTTGAAACTTTGCAGAAGAAAAATGCTGCTTTTAACCATGTTAATTTAAATGAAACTAGGGGCTGTGTCCCCTGCTTGCTATGCTTGCCAACCCCCCTCTCTCTGGGGATAGGCAGCCCTGGCTCTCCCCGTCCCCAGCCACAGAGGGCGAGGCCGAGGCAGCCCAGGCTCTCCCCCGCCGGGCCAGGGCCAAGGCCACGGTTTGGCAGCCCCAGCTTCCCACTCCAGGAACACTGGGGAGTGGGTAGAGGGGAGGGAGGAGGCTGCATGGCTGAGGGTGGAGGTTGGTGGTGGGATGCAGAGTGACATGATGATGTCACTCTGCCTTCCTGCAGGAAATTTTTTTTATATATAGAGAGAGGGACAAGCACAGAAACAGTTTCCTTCCCTTGTCAAATCTTGTTTAAACTTTCCATTTTTAGTAGCTTATGGGTAACGCAGTACTATACTGCACTTGCTTTTTTTTTGGTCCCTGCTGCTGCCTGATTGGGTACTTCTGGTTCCAAATGAGGTGTGTGGTTGACCTATCAGTTCGTAACTCTGGTGTTTGTAACTCTGAAGTTCTATTGTAATTAAACAGAGAGAAGATTAAAAATTCTGATAGGCAATCAGGTAAGCGTAATTCATGCTCTTGTTTCCTGAACAACAGGAATGAGCATGAACAAAAGAAAGATATTCACTGGGTGTATATGGGGTGTGGGCCCCACAGTGGCCCTGCAAGAGCTGAATTAGGCCAGGTGGGTGTAATCAGCTAATTAGGTTGCAAAGGGGGGGGAAGGAGCTTTAGGTTAGAGGCAGCTAATTAGAGAGAAGCTCACCCGTGAGGGACAGGTGGGGTTTCTACAAAAGACAGGAAATTGGAAGCAGAGGAGGCAGGAGGAAGAAGTTTGTAGGCCCTTTCTGGGAGAAGGGAGGGAGGGAGTGAGTGTTGGGGTGGGAGGAGGTTGCAGAGATGAGTTGCTTAAAGTTATTACCTGGGAAGAAGGACTGAAGAGACTGGCAAACCCAGAGGAGTTGGGAGGGCTGAAGAAGGTATGAAAGTAGCTCAGGGAAAGGAGGCAAGGTGCAGGGAAGGGACCGTGGCTTCTGTGTAGAGGTTCCCAATCCTGAGCTGGACCCCAGAGCAGAGAGTGGGCTCAGGTCCCCCTGCCAGCCCCTGCGGAAGCGGTAACGAAAGGCAGGGAAGTGGCAGACTGCCTGAGATTGCTAGAGAGCAGGGACTTTGATACTGTTCCCCAGAAAGAGAAACCAGAATGGTGACCTGGCTGGAGAGCTCAGTCTTGAAGAGGGTGCTGCTATGGCAGGAGTGAAAGAGGGCTGCAGAGGAGAAAAGAATGGTCTGAGTTAATCCCCAGCACCAGATGATGGTGTTATCATTCAGCGGTGAGCAGAGAAACTCATCACACTGGGTCACTTGGCAAGGGTTCCTAATACACAACCCCTCTACCATGAGTTGCTCATAGCGCTTTTGGATTGTTATAACTCCTGATGTGGAGGGGGTGGGAACGGGGAGGTGGGAGCAGTGAGGGAGAATATGGAAGGTGTTGAGCAGTGTGTACATTTGTGAGGGAGGGGGTGACAGTTGGGAGGCTGCAGAGGTTGGGGGGGGATTCTTATGGATTTTATCTTGAGATATTTGGTGTCCTTATTAAAGTGTGACCTCCTGGAATCCTCTGGTTACATGAGAATTTCAGACTCTTATGGTGATGGAGAAAAAACTGAATAAAGGACTCAAGCGTACCTCACGAGCTCAAAACAGCTTTGAAAGCTATGGCAAGGGACCCACTGAACCTAGAAAAGAAGAGACCAATTTAGTCAAGTATGCCTCTGACTATGCCCTGACAATTCAAGATTGTTCCCAATTATATATTCATTAGTGTTCTCGTCAATCCAATTCCAGACAATGGAAAATGTCCTTTGTGAAAATATTTTCTACTCTAATAGATGTCAGTCAGGTAGCTTTTCTGCTACTCAGCCTAAATCGATTCCCATTATTCCTAGTTATACTCACTTTTCCTCTCTTTCCTTAATGCTACACCTTCATATACATGTAGGCTGTTACGTGTTGGTGGATTCCATCACTTGCAGTCATTAAATCAAGACGGTGTGTAATTTTGCAGCTAAAAATATTCACATAAGAGCTAGACCTGGGTTCATAGAAATATGATCTGAAAATATGCTACCACATCCTTGGAGTTGTTTTGAATATCCAACAGCAGGGTGATATTTGCATTTCAGTTTTCTTTAGGCTGCTTGTGAAACCAAAACTACTAACTGCATGAATGGTCAGTTACCTCATTGTCCTCAGTGACGAGTGAGCAATCTGTGTACAGGCATCTGCAAATAAAAGCTCTTTAATGAGTAAATCTGCCACTTTTGTGTGGGCATAAAAGCACTGTAGGTAGAACAACTTCTCATCAGCTACCTGGGTCTGGGACGTCTCATTCATACAGCTGGGTCCAGTATCTACAAAACCATATTTTATGGTGAGCCAAAGTAAGATACTCTCCATCCTCACTGTGGTCAGGACAAATGATACATAGTCACACTGAAGTCAAACTTAAAAGCATGTCAGGTTGCGCTCAGCAACTGGGAAGCAAGAGCCTGTGGCAGAGCAGATATGTCATGTCACCTTGAACTGCTTTGTGAAAAACGAGAACAAAGCAAAGATACCATGGCCTGCAATTGTCATGGACAGTTATGTCTGCCCCATGTCAAATCATGTTTGTAGTTCTTGCTTCTGTCTGACCTTGAATCCCCATACATTGAGATTGGCATGAGATGTTAGCATCTTTCTTTACATAGACCAAATTTCCACAGACCACAGTGGGAGTTTGAGGTAGGCAAGAAATAGAGACTTAGGTCCATCAATATATTCCAGAAGCACTCAGATTCTGAAGTGGCTGCTATTTATTTATACATAGTGGTAGCTAGGGCTTCTTAGCACCTATATGTCTCAATCCAGATCAGTGCCATTTGGGGCTTAGCTTTGTTCAAACACACCCGAAGATACAAACCTCTGCCTCGAAGAACTTACAAACAAAGAACAAAATGCACAGAGTATAGCAAACAATAGCAACGAGGGTAATGTTCATTTTTAAAATAATGCTGGCACCCAGGGTAATATGCCTCATTTAACTTGGATAGTTAAGCTTGCACAACATTCGCTATTCTAACCCCCTCTTGTTCATAACATGCTGCGAACTTTCTAAAATGTTCATGTTCTGGGACTGAACTGTTCCATGCTTGATCTTTTCTTGAAGATGAATTTTACCAAAAAGCATGAGGGGAAAATTCTGCTAGTCTTTTGCATTAGAAAGTGAATAAACTATATAATTGTTTGCATCGTAAATTTTAATTAACTACACTCTGGTGTGGTGTTATATGTTGGAGGAGACAGGGGAAGTACGAATAGAGATCTTACTCCTTCAATAACTTACACACATGTTTATCTTTGTGCACTATCAGCGGTCCCATTAAATTAAATGGGACTGCTGCTTACAGCATACAAAGTTAAGTGTATAAGTCTCTGCAGGATCAGACCCCAAAAAATATAAGCTCTTGAAAAAAATCACTTCTGTGCATTTTTGGTCTGAATCTACTGAGATTTTATCAGATCTTTAACTTCAATACCCATTCATGCCAGCCTGCCTAGTGGACACAGGGAGTATGTGTCCTGAGGGAGGATTTTAAGTGTATACACAGCTATTATGATATTAGGATCTTCCTGCAATTCTGGCATTATTTTGAAACATGTTTTTTAAATTGTAAGCAGGGGCTGAACTGCTGCTTGCTATCAGCCAGCTAAAAGGAGAGAGCTGCCCTGGGGTAGGTGAGCCCACTCCAATTGTTTAGCTCTGCAAGATAATTAACTGTTAACTGTTGATATGTAGATACAGCTCATGCCAGGATGGGGAGGGAATACCAGCTGTGGCTATGTAAATCCAATTCAGCCGGGGCTGATGTAGGATCAGTGTTGGAATGGAATGTGGAGAATTGTAAATAATTTGGGGCTGTTATGGGGGTCACTAATCATGCTACCCCTAAATGTGGGAATTGTAAAACATGCCACCAGTGCTTGCAGGAGAGACACCACCATCATTGTAAGAAGTCTTTGAGGAACAAGCCTCCCCCCTTCCAGAGTTGCGTGAACTGAGCTGGGGGGAAGGGTTAAAGGGCTTGAGTCAGCCTGCTTCACACCTGCCAGGTGTGAGCTGTAAGACTGGCCCAACCTGCCCCTTTCCCCCTTTGTTTTAAGGACAGACCTAAAGCAGACTCCATGAGAAGTCTTTTTGCTAGTCCAGTAGAAGCTGGAATCCTTTGCCAGTCCAGGTGGTGGCTAAAGAGTTGAAATCACTAAGAGCTGAAATCACTGGTTTGACTGGGAGCCAGATCCATTGCAGCTGGCATGGTGAGGAGCGGTGACCAGCGGCGTGGCGCGGAGCAGTGGCAGGCGAGGAGTGGCGACCAGCGGCATGGCGTGGCGGCAGGCGAGGAGAGGCGACCGGCGAAGAGCAGCGACCAGCAGCAGGGGCAGAGTGGCGGCAGGAGAGGAGTGGTGACCAGCGGCGTGGCGCAGAGCGGTGGCAGGAGTGGAGCAGCGGCAGGCAAGGAGCGGTGACCAGCAGCGTGGTGTAGCTGGTAGGAGCGGCAGCAGGCGACCAGCGGAGCATCCGGTGGCGTGGAATGAGACAGTTGGTGGAGTGTGGCGGAGTGACTCGTAAGGTGCTCCCTATCTATCCCCCCACCCCCATTTCTACCCAGGTTGGGAGGTGAAACCCTGCAGGTGAACTTTTGGACTCTGGGTGGCACTGACCAGGGACAGAGACTTTTGGGGTGTCGGACTTTGGGACTTCAGGTGATTCTTGGCTGGCGGGGCGGGGGACTTAGCTCATGTTTGGGTTATGAACTCTGTTCGTGGTATTTTCCCAAGTTAATGCTGTATGACTTCTCTCTCTGTTTCATTAAATGTTTCTTTCCTACACTCAGACTCTGTGCTTGTGAGTGGGGAAGCATTGCCTCTCAGAGGCACCCAGGGGTGTGTGAATTTCCCAGGTTACTGGGTGGGGTCTCGAGCCAGTTCTGTGTGAGATGGACCCTAAGATATTGAACCCGGCCCTGGTTGCTGCTAGGCCTACCCAGCAGAAGGGTTACAAAATAAATAAGATCCGTTATATTTAAGGCCACATCATTTTGATTGCACAGCTCCTTTTGAAAATCATGGCAGAACAGAACCTGAAGTTTACTTTCTTCTCTGTTACAAACCTAAAGCCATCAATGCAAATTGTATTATGCTGGTGTAACTGCACTGATTTTTTTTAACTGAGTTAAAATGGATTAAAATGGGAAATGCAGTGGGGAATCAGGCAAAACACATTTCAGAGCACATTTTTGGGGTATGTATGTGTGTGATAATCTTAGAGGTAAGTGGACAGGGAATTAAAAACAAAGTATCCTATTCTTTCCATTCCTTTTTTTGTCTGTTCTATAGAAGTCTACCAAATATATATGTGCGTATATAGAGAGAGAGGGAGAGAGCGAGAGAGAGAGGTGTTCAAAAGTGCCTTGGGATATAAGGTTCTATTAAAAAAAAACTTAGGCACTTGGGGGGCACATTTTCAAAGATATTTAGGTATCTCAAGCTGCAAACAGGCTCTTTGTGGGATTTTCAAAAGGACTGATGTGTGTAACTGCAGCTCCAATGGAATTTGGTGCCTAGCAACTGAAGGACAGGTTTTATAGTTTGTGTATGCAATAAATGCCTGGAAACAGTGGGCTCTCATTTATAGAAAATGACATTCTTCCAATTTTAATATTGATATTATACCAGGGCTATATTATACCAAACTGAAGGGAAAATAATCTCTTTCTCTCTCCCCATAAGTATATCCCACACAATGTCTTATTTTGTGATTTTGTAGTTAATGTCTATTAAGTGTTAGTGTCAATCAAGGGAATAAACTACCTGTATTTGAGCATACTAGGTTCCTTTATTGAGAAATGAAACATTAACCTTATGTCCTACCACTGAAGTTAGTAATGGATACAGAACTATAGAATAGGCAGGAGGAAAATGGAATATTAAGTTGTTTTGTTTTTAATCCACCAACAATAATCCTTTTTCAACCACCCTCTCAAAAGCGCATAGACCTATGGACAACAAAACTAGATGTAATTACCAGCTAAACTTGAACAAAATGTCAAACATCTGAGATGCTTCTTGTTTGTCTCAATACTTTTGTTTGCTCTGTCTTGCAATTGTCCTTTACTTCATCATACTGTACCCGATTTAGTTAATGAAAGAACTGTCTTATTTGGGGCGGTTTTTAAATTATTCTTTCTTTCCTTGGCTGATAGCATGGCTCTTCAATCAGTAATACTAACTCTCAGATATGCAGGCTAGAGTCATCACAGGAATAGAATTGGAGTAACAAAGTAGTGAGTCAGTCATGTGTGCTACGGTAGGAATTTCTTAGGGCTTGCTGCTAAATGAGTCTAATTAAAATGTCGGGTTTTTAAAATTAAATAATGTGACTATTGACACATAGCTTTGCTATGAAAAAAAAATTCTGTCACTGCTAGATGAATGTTAACATTTTGAAATCTAAAGTAAGCCCAACACACTGAACAAAGTGGAAATAAATCTTAAACATATATTAATATTTGAAGGGAAAAAGTTGGAAATTGATTTTAAAAGGCTTACAGGATATAAGCAACATGTGTTCAGCCACAGGTGCCTGGGTCAAAAAGGTACTTCAAGGACTTGAACAAAATGTTGTTTAGGTAATATAAGATAACAGCTGCTATCTTAAGACAAAGTTATATTCCTTTGCCAGGAAGGAGATCACATTCTGATATGATTCTCAGACTCAATACTATTCAATTTTCCAAACTAAATCCTCAAATTGAATCTTTATAATTGCCTCACATCTGTTTGTCCAGAGCTATTTGAATGTCTCCATAGAGAAAGGAAATTACACATACACAAAGCCACATAAAGTTAAAGGGACAGTATTTGTTTAAAAAAAAAAAAAAAGCTGGATTGAAAAAAAATGATCAGTTATCCGGATCAGCTAGTGATCCAGAACCTATAAAATATGAAAATCCTTTACAGGGACAATAATTAAGAAGTCAAAAGGGAGTACCAACTTCTCCAGATGTTTCACTCCCCAGGCTAATGATCCTATTAACATCATCCTATCAGTCCTGACTATTCCTAACACAAGTATGTCAGGAATTCAATATTTTAGTTCATAAGGGTGAAGCAATGTCTGCAGGGTCATTGACCTTCACCTCTCAGTATTCCAAAATGATTAGATGCAGCCAACACTTTCTGCTCTCTTGAGAAACATAAAAAGGAAAGCTAGACCCTGATCCAGCCAACACTTATGCATTTACATAACTTTAAGTACATCAATAATCAAGTATGAGAGGGGTAGCTGTGTTAGTCTGGATCTGCAAAAGTGACAAGGAGTCCCGTGGCACCTTAAGGACTAACAGATGTATGGGAGCATAAGCTTTCATGGGCAAAGACCCACTTTGTGGGTCTCACATGCATCTGACGAAGTGGGTCTTTGCCCATGAAAGCTTATGCTCCCATACATCTGTTAGTCCTTAAGGTGCCACGGGACTCCTTGTCGCATCAATAATCAAGTGATATAACTGAAAGCACAGATGGATGATGATGGTCATATTGGAGGTGTAAACTCTGCAGTAGGAAATCAGGTTCTCAGGATGGCTTTTAAATCATGTGAGCTACCCAAAGGAAAGTCCTGTGTGTTAGCATGGGGGTTAACATTGAAAGTTCTCTTGCAGATCAACTTCTAATTATTTGGTGTGCCCCCCTTTTGTGGATGTCTTAAACACACAATGATTAGGATTACACGCACCATCTGGTTGTTTTATGATAATGGGATATAGAGCTTTTCACCTCCAGGGCTATCGCTGAAATCTGGCCCATGATATGAGTGTTGGACTGAGCGCCTGTTTTTACCACCATCTTGTTGCTTTTCAGTGGTCTTTGTTGAATTAATTCCATTGGAATTTTGCTATTAACTTGAATAGGAGCAGATTGTTGGTGTTCCAGTCAAGTTCTTTATGGGACAGGATTCCATCTCACAAAAACATCACTACAAACAACACATTTTTTTTTGACAGCAATGATGAAAACTTGGGGACTACCCGCTCTCCTCTGATGTGGTCACCTGAGGTGAGGGAGTGAGTAAATGGGAAGGGAATAATGATGGAGGGAGCGTGGGGAAACTTGCATACTTACTTACTCTATGGACAGAAGATTTCATTCTCTAAAGCTGCCAAGGCCAGAACTTTTCCTTAGCTCTAAATTTACCTTAAGATGTTTTTACATACATAAAAGTTCCACTTGCATATGTCAAGAGCCACATGTAAAGCATTCTTGTTTCTATGCTATGTAATGGAAAGAGCTTCCAGTAATTACTGGGAAATTAAGCCACTTATTTAAAAGACATTGTACATTATCTACAATCACTTATGTTGGTGTGGGAAGGAACAAAGTATCTTGTAGGTAAATAGTCTCTGAAGGACTGTATCTGATTCAGCTTAAGTTCAGTAGTCTGGTTTCTCAGAACACACTGTTTCATAATAATGGGAGAATATTTTCAGGTCCCTTTAAAATCCTTCTTTACTCTACAGGTTGAAATGAAATTAGAGTAGGCATGCCTTTGCTTTTGAATTGATCATAACATGAAATTCGTTTCAGTCTTCAACCTTCAATAAGCTCTTTCTGATGGGTAAGATACCACATTATTGACTCAAAGGATGCACCTGTTCTATGGCACCCATGCTGATATGCCTGTTCAGTTTTCTAAAGAAAATCCTTTGAAAGTCAACTTAGTGAATTAAAGTTACACTGGCAATGTTGATAGATCAGGTGAAAGGAATTTTGTCTTAGCTGAAAGAAAAAAAAATCTCCATACTGCAAAGATCTGATTAAAAGGCCACAGTTATCAAAAGTACATCCCTGGAAGCCATAAGAATGGCCACACCGGGTGAGATCAAAGGTCCATCTAGCCCGGTATCCTGTCTTCTGACAGTGTCCAATGCCATGTGCCAGTGTTCCCTCTAAATTAATCACCTGTGAAGCTGTGCTGCCACATAATCAGCCCTGCCCAGTCAGTCAACTCCCTGCAAGGAGCCCTGAGTCTTTGACTGTGGACTGATTAATCACCTGTGAATCTGAGCTGCAGCGCAGCTTAGAGGGAACAAATGCCATGTGCCCCAACAGAACAGGTAATCATAAAGTGATCCCTCCCCTGTTGCCCATTCCCAGCTTCTAACAAGCAGGTTGGGGATACCATCCCTGCACGTCCTGGCTAATAGCCATTGATGGACCTAACCTCCATCAATTTATCTAGCTCTTTTTTTGAACCTTGTTATAGTCTTGGACTTCACAACATCCTCTGGCAAGGAGTTCTGCAGGTTAACTGTGCATTGTGTGAAGAAGTATTTCTTTGTGTTTGTTTTAAAATTGCTACCTATTTTTATTTGGTGACCCATAGTTCTTGTGTTATAGGAAGGAGTAAATGACTCTTCTTTATTCACTTTCTCCACATCAGTCATGATTTTATAGACCTCTATCATATCCTCCTTTAGTCGTTTCTTTTCCATGCTAAAAAATCTGAATCTTACTAATCTCTCCTCATATGGCAGCCATTCCATACCACTAATTTTTATTGCCCTTTCTGAACTTTTTCCAATGCCAGTATCTCTTTTGAGATGAGGCGACAATATCTGCACACAGTTTTTAAGATGTGGGTGTGGTATGGATTTATTTAGAGGTAATAAAATATTCTGACTTATTATCTATCCCTTTCTTAATGATTCCCAACATTCTAATTGCCTTTTTGACTGCTGGTGCACATTGAATGGATGTTTTCATAGACCTCTCCACAGCTAATTTAGTCCTCATCATTTTACATGTATAGTTGGGATTATGTTTTCCATTATGTATTACTTTGTATTTATCAACATTGAATTTCATTTCCCATTTTGTTGCCCAGTTGCCTGGTTTTGTGAGATCCTTTTGAAGCTCTTTCAATCTGCTTTGGACTTAACTATCTTGAACGGTTTTGTATCATTTGCAAATTTTGCCATCTACTGTTTACCTCTTTCTCCAGATCATTTATGAACATGTTGAATATGATTGGTCCTAATATGGACGTGTGGGGAGAGGGTCATAGTTTCCTTTCTCCATTCTGAAAACTGACCATTTATTCACACCCTTTGTTTCCTATCTTTTAACCAATCACCAATCCATAAGAGCAACTTCCCTCTTATCTCATGACAGCTTACTTTGCCAAAGAGCCTTTGAGGGACCTTGCCAAAGGCTTTCTGGATATTGATGTATACTGAAATTCCACAGGGGTCTATTCTGGGGCTGGTTCTGTTCAATGTCTTCATCAATGATTTAGATGATGACATAGAAAGTACGATTATTGTCTGCAGATGATACGAAGCTGGGAGGGGTTGCAAGTGCTTTGGAGGATAGGGTCAAAATTCAAAATGATCTGGACAAACTAGAGAAATGGTCTGAGTAAACAGGGTGAAGTTTAATACAGACAAATGCAAAGTGCTCCACTTAGGAAGGAACTATCAGTTTCACACATATAGACTGGGAAGTGATTGTCTAGGAAGGAGTACGGCAGAAAGGGATCTAGGGGTTATAGTGGATGAATATGAGTCAGCAGTGTTATGCTGTTGCAAAAAAAAGCAGACATGATGCTGGGATGCATTAACAGGAGTGTTGTGAGCAAGACACGAGAAGTCATTCTTCCGCTCTACTCTGCGCTGGTTAGGCCTCAGTTGGAATATGTTGTCCAGTTCTGGGCACTGCATTTCAAGAAGGATGTGGAGAAATTGGAGAGGGTCCAGAAAAGAGCAACAAGAATGATTAAAGGTCTAGAGAACATGACCTATGAAGGAAGACTGAAAGAACTAGGCTTGTTTAGTTCAGAAAAGAGAAGACTGAGAGGGGACATGATAATGGTTTTTGGGTATCTAAAATGGTGTCACAGGGAAGAGGGAGAAAACTTGTTCATCTTGGCCTCTGAGGATAGAACAAGAAGCAATGGGCTTAAACTGCAGCAAGGGAGGTTTAGGTTGGACATTAGGAAAAAGTTCCTAACTGTCAGGGTAGTCAAACACTGGAATAAATTGCCCAGGGAGGTTGTGGAATCTCCATCTCTGGAGATATTTAAGAGTAGATAAATGTCTGTCGGGGATGGTCTAGACAGTATTTGGTCCTGCCATGAGAGCAGGGGACTGGACTCGATGACCTCTCAACGTCCCTTCCAGTCCTAGTATTCTATGTGACTTATACAGCTGAGTGCCCTTCTTCCTGTGGTTTGCAAATCAGTCTGGGGCTTAGGTAGGAAATAGGCACCCAGATGCCTAGGGAGAACTAGAAACTCCTACTGAGGCCAGGATCTGAATGAGCAGTGCCCTGATCTAATGATAAGTGAGGGCTGCTTAGTCCCCAGCAATGGGACAGCCTGACTTTACCCAAATAGTTTAGTTTCTGTTTTGGTTTGGAAACTGGGAGTAAGATGCTACTGCTGCAGGAGTCCCTGCTAAACTCTTACCCTTCCCAAAGGGAGTTTTGCCCTGCTCTGAGACTTGAGCTGTATGAACCAGGCAGCTCCAGCACTGCAGTGACCAATATCCAGCAGAGAGAGACTCATTCAGACACAGGCTATGAAGAGCCAGCCAAGATTCCAGGAGCTTCAGGGGGTAGCAGAGTTAAAAAAAAAACCAGCAAGCAAATGGTCTGGTAGCACTTTATAGCCTTACAAAACATGTAGATGGTATCATGAGCTTTTGTGGGCACAGCCCACTTCTTCAGATGACCGGAGAATTCTAGAACAGGGAACTAACAAGCATGACTGGAATCAGGAGAGGACCCTCCCCCACCCAGGGGTGCAGAAAAAGGAAAATCGACTTTTATTTACTGTCCAACAACACAGTGCTGCATCATTTCATCTCTAGAGTGTCAACGTCCATCGAACCATCTGCCTTGGAAGAGTGCCAGGGAAGGAACTAGAAGTTTGCAGAAGCTGTTAGTGGTGAGAAGTAGGAAACTGCTTTATTTGTTAAAGATTATTAATCATTGGTTAACCTTAAAGCCTTTCTTCCACAGAGCCTAATTTCCTGTTCCCAGTGAAGTCCCTCTTTCACATGATGTTATTTGTGAGTGAGTCAGTTCTTTGCTGCGTTTGGTTTATGTACTTTGTTGACCCTTGTGTGCTGGGATTTACATTCTCTTTCCAGATGGCAGCATTAGTCTTCATTTTCTCAAGGGACACCACCCTTGTGTACATGACACAAGGAAGAGTCACCTGAAGTGGAAGCACCGGGTGCCAGAAAAAGAACTTTTTAAATTGCTGTGAGATGCAGGGATGCACTCATTAAATGGAGTGCTGATGGTTACTCCTAGTGCTGAATAAAAAAACGATTTAACAAAAAACTGTTTGAGAGAATCCTTATGTTTATGGGAAATAAAACTATCTTGGAGGATAGGAAAGGTTGTCAGATATGTTATTAGTTTGTTGGATTTATTATGTCTATAAAAAAACCAAATTGGAGTAAGTTGTCTGTCGTGTGTATGCTTGTGTTCGTGGTGTAAGGCCATTGCACAGAAATAAAATAGATTCTTTGCATTGGTCTTCATGAATGAGGACATGAGAGAGATTCGCAAACCTGAGCCATTCTTTTTAGGTGACAAATCTGAGGAACTGTCCCAGACTGAGCAGTTATCAGATGAGGTTTTCGGACAAATTTATAAATGAAACAGTAATAAGTGATCAGGACCAGTTGACATTCACCCAAGAGTTTTGAAAGAACTCAAATGGGAAATTGCAGAACTACTAACTGTGGTTTGTAAGCTATCCTTTAAATCAGCTTCTGTACCTAATGATTGGAGGATAGCTAATGTGATGACAATTTTTTAAAAAGGGGTCTAGGGAAGATCCTGGCAATTAAAAGGCCAGTAAGTCTAACTACAATACTGGACAAATTGGTTAAAAAAACAGAATTGTAGGACACGTAGAGGGACATAATTTGTTGAGGAAGAGTCAACATGTTTTTTATAAAGGGAAATCAATGTAGGGTTGAAGAATAAAATCACCCTTTTAATGAATTGAATCTACCAATATAACATTATGTAACCTCATGAATTGTGGACCACTTTTTTATTAATGGAATTTTATAAATGAAACAGTATTAACCACTTTTGGATTAATTTGTTTGTAAACTGTTAAGATTTGTCCTTAAAGATCCTGTTATTGAAACTTTTTATATATTGCAAAACAGACCCCTGTGGAACCTCACTTGTTATACCTTTCCAGCAGGATTGTGAACCATTAATAACTACTCCCTGAGTTTGGTTATCCAGCCAGTTATGCACCCACCTTATAGTAGCCCCATCTAAGTTGTATTTGCCTAGTTTATTGATAAGAATATCATGAGAGACCGTATCAAATGCCTTACTAAAGTCTAGATATACCACATCCACTGCTTCTCCCTTATCCACAAGACTCGTTATCCTATCAAAGAAAGCTATCAGATTGGTTTGACATGATTTGTTCTTTACAAATCCATGCTGGCTGTACCCTATCACCTTGCCACCTTCCAAGTGTTTACAGATGATTTCCTTAATAACTTGCTCCATTATCTTCCCTGGCACAGAAGTTAAACTAACTGGTCTGTAGTTTCCTGGGTTGTTCTTATTTCCCTTTTTATAAATGGGCACTATATTTGCCCTTTTCCAGTCTTCTGGAATCTCTCCTGTCTCCCATGATTTTCCAAAGTTGATATGCACTGATAAGGTGAGATGGGAGGAAGCAGGATGAGGAAGTGGCATTGCCTAATTTATACCTATCAGCCCAGTCGTGGGAGCACTCATCCAGGGAGATCCAGGATCAATTTCCATCTTTGTCAGAGGGGGCCAAGAGAATTTGACCAAAGGTCTCCCATCTGTAAGGAAGGGTGTTTGAATAACTGAACTATGGGGTATTTTGCTGTGGAGCTCCTTTATTCTCCCCCACTGTAATCTGGCTAAGTAATGAAAGAATGATTGGAAGAAGGGGATTAGGTAACTGCTGGACTACAGTCACTC
This sequence comes from Pelochelys cantorii, assembly GCA_032595735.1. Classification (NCBI taxonomy): domain Eukaryota; kingdom Metazoa; phylum Chordata; order Testudines; family Trionychidae; genus Pelochelys; species Pelochelys cantorii. The sequence goes on along the minus strand of CM064326.1, from coordinate 138,585,673 downwards.
AGGGTGTGTCTAGACTACAGGGATTTTTTGAAAAAAAGTGGGCTTTTTCGAAAAATCTTTACCTGCGTCTAGACGGCTGCCACATTCTGTCAACAGTAAATTGAAAAAGCAGCAGTTTTTTCAACCATGGAAAACCTCGTTTTACAAGGAAGAATGCCTTTTTTCGAAAGTGCTCTTCCAAAACAAGGAGCTATGTAATGCAAACTGTGTTTTTTTTTTTTTTGAAAAAGAGCATCCAGACTGCCTGGGTGTTCTCTTTCAAAAAAGTGGCTTGCTTTTTCGAAAGTACTGATTGTAGTCTAGTCTCTCTTTTTTTGAAAGAGGCTTTTTCAAAAGTATCTTTCGAAAAAGCCTCTTTCAAAAGACTCTTGCAGTCTAGACATAGCCTCCTACTTGTGCTCTCTCTCACACTCTGTCTCTCCCCCCTCTCAGATGATTGTGTCACTGTGAATAAATACAGTTACTGGGACAGAAAGAAAGCATGGCCGTAGTTCTAGTCAGGAAGCTAGAGCACCTACCTGGTGTGTAGGAGACCCAGGGTCCACTCCTCTCATTTCAATCACTCATTCATTATTTTAGCCACAGTGGAACAAATTCAAAGGAGGAGACTGAAGGAGCCTTACATCAGAATATCCTAGGCTACATCTAGACTGCACGCCTTTTTCGACAGAGGCTTTGTCAACAGATACTGTCGACAAAGCCTCTGTCAAAAAAGAGCGTCTAGACTACGATAAGTATTGTTGAAAAAGCAAGCCGCTTTTTTGAAAGAGTCTAGATGCTCTCTTTCAAAAAAGCACAGTTTGCATGTAATAGCGCCTTTTTTTCAAGAGTACTTTCGAAAAAAGGCGTTATTCCTCGTAAAACGAGGTTTACCGCTGTCGACAAAACTGCTGCATTCTGTCGACTTACTGTCGACAGAACATGGCGGTAGTGTAGGCGCAGGTATAGTTTTGTCGACAAAAGGCCACTTTTGTCGACAAAACCCTGTCGTCTAGACACACCCCCAGAGCTCAGCGATTAGAGCTACAAGAAAAGCAAGTGAACAAATATTCTTTGTTATAGCCCATTAGTCCCCTCAAAATTCCTTGATTCTCACCTGAAACAGTAACAGCTGCATGCTAGCCCTAAAGCCTGTCCTTAAAAGGACATCATAGGAAAAGTGAGTAGTAAATAGTATGAGGATGCAGAGCAATAGAAGAATTACTGTTTTAAGGCTATTTTTTTTAGAAAAACCAACATGTAGAGAATGAGATTTATGTAATATTGTGTAGTTCCAAAGCATATGGGCCAGAATATCTTCAGATCCATATAACTCAAGAATAAAAGACTTAGCAATGCAGTGATTAATCAGTCTATTTTTTAGAGATAGCCTTGTGTATGTTTTTTGTTTTTTTCCCCCTGTAAGGTAGCAATCCTTCTATTTTACTTTTTATTTCAGATGAAAAGTTTTGGAAGATTGCAATTTGTTTTTTGACTTTTCTACTTACTTTAGCTAGCTCTGAGCAATGATGCATATTTAACTTTGTTTGAGTTGATAAATATTTGCCATAAGTCCAGAAACATGTGCTGTGCAAGTGGAATTAAGATTGTTTTCAGAGCAGTATTTTGGCTGAGGTACCATTCATCATTTTCTTGCAAGTATAAAATATGTGTATATTAGATCTCACCTCTATGCATTAACCAAGTGACCATTTTCCTATTTTCTTCTTTGGTCTCTAAATACTAGATAGATCACTTCTCAGCCTTTATCAAGTTCCAGGGATGGACAGATTAAATGTATTTCTTTTTTCACTAAAAAGAAAATATTCAGATCTTCATCACAGAAGTCATATCTGGTGACATAAAATTCTCTGGCTATTAAGTATTCATATAATATTTAAACCAATGATGTATACTGAATATATTGTAATCTTTTCTAATGTCACATCTAAAATGTAGCAAATACTGAAGTGAGCCTCCTCCGATCTCTTTCTCACACACATGGGTGTGTCTACACTACACCATAGGTCGAAATAAGATAAGCAATTTGAGCTACACAAATTGTGTATCTTATTTCAATGTTATTGAAAAATAGCTTATTTTGAAATTTGGCACTGTCTACACAGCACTTACTTCAGAATAAATTGTTATTCCAAAATGTCCCTTATTTCTCATGAAATGAGGTTTACAGGGATGTCAGAATAGCAAGTCTCTATTTTGAAATAAGGGGTGCGTTCAAAAGATGCAGAATAGCTATTTTGGGATTCCTCTGGTATACCCCGGGTATTCCGAAATAGCTCTGCAGTGTAGATGTAGCCATATATTAGGTGTGGATACCACTTCAGGTACATACTTACCTGACCACTAGGTGACATATTTTAATCTGACAAATATTAGAAGCCAAGTTTAATACTTTCACTGATTATAAAATGTGTATTGCTATTTATCTCACACACATATGGGTACTGCAGCGAGATTATTCACTGTCCTCTTGTTTCTCTGCTCTTTGGAGCTAGCTACATAAATTCTTCCCTCAGAGGACTTCATTGCTATCAGCTGCATGTCTACCCATGGTGATTGCATTGTATGGCTCTCCTTTGGCCATATCATATTTCCCCCCAGGTGTGTGGTACTGTTTTCTCAGAACCTTGCCTTTGTATTTTTTTGGTACATGGAGTTAAGTGAGCCTTCTAACAATAATGACATCTCAATGGAACTAAGATAATTCACACCAGTGGATGATCTGCCCTGCTGATGTTAAGTGTACATCTCACAAGACTTGCAACAAACTGCTCACATACCAGCTACAGGCCAAGGGTTATTTGCGGAAACTAATTAACATGTACATGAGAAAAGTGTGTTCTAAATGCAGATAATTTGTGATCCAAGAGGTAAAACTGACATGTTTGCAGTGAGTTATTTGTGCAGCTGGAATGTGAAGTATGAAAAATACATGGCAGATTTCGTTAGCTTTTTTTCAAAATTTCCTTTCTAATCAGCAGTTCTCACACTCATACTTGCAGATAAAAAAAAGAAACAATTAGCTGAGATTTATAATTTAATCTTAATTTTCTTGAACCAACTATCACCCCACTACACGTATAAAAGGCTGGCAATATGACCTTTTACAGAATCCCTTACTCCTGCATACAGTGAAAAATCCTGATTCCATGACTGCTGGGGACTTCAAGGAAAGAGACTGTGGTGTACTGAAAACTGTTAACATTGTAGGATATTACTTTAAATTCTCATGAGATTTTTCTAGTCCTGCTGCAAGACAGGGGGCTCTGCACAGAAGTGTGTCATCTGGGTCTAGCAGCAAAAAGCCAGCCTAGACAAGGTGTGGTAAGCGGTGCCTTTCTGCCTTTAGCTTGAACTTTAACGGAGTTTTTTCCTCTAACTTTAAGAGTTGGTTTCTTTGTTAGATCAGAAAATATTAGAAATGGAAATAAAACTATGTAGGTATTGCAGAAAACACTTTATAATGTCAATTATTTTAATTCCAGTTTATTTCTTGGTGAACAGATTATTTTTCTAGTTCTCTTAAATTTTTCCTATGGTCCCACAGTTTCTTCAAACTAGAGTAACCATGAGGTACTCTATTGGTTAATTATGTGACTAATTAAACATCAAAAGCTACCAAACTCACTAAAATGATCAGTCCAAAGAAAACATGCTGCCCATCTATTACTGCAGATGGAGCAAATGCACTTCAACCATAAATGTACAAACACTCTGCCTGTGAACTGGAGGCTATTGGTATGAATACCTGCACCCTGATTTCCCGAGTCCCGGATCTAGGAAGTTGGTGGGATTCCACATGGGAGCAAGGGAATTCCCAGTGCAGTATGAGGGCCACAGCATCAACAAAGGGTTTGATCCAGTGTTCCACCAAAGTCAAAAGTAAAATTCGGGGTCATTAGATTATGTCTGAGGAGATTATAGCAATACAAGTAGTAAACCCTTCTTGATGAGAAGATTTTACCTCTGAGCATTCTTTCTCACTTCCTATTCTCTCCTGCCTGACTAACCTATAGTGAGTCAAGAAAAAAACCCTCATGTGCTATTTTAGGAGGATACTGAATGGGAAGAATACTGAGCATGCTCACTTCTTCCTCTCACATTACTCCAGTGAACTATTTCTTACCTGGCTAGGTTTTGCCTCTGGAAAGAAGCACTCTCTGTTAACAACTTAATGTTGCTTTGCATCACTGCTAGAGAGAGAGAGCATCTATCCAGAATGATGAGTAGCCTCCTTAAGTGTGTCTGCTGGCCTGGGGAAGCTATAAACTATCATGATCACAGCTTTCAAGTACCTAAAAGGGTGTTATAAGGAGGAGGGAGAAAATTATTCTTCTTAACTCTGATGATAGGGCAAGCTGCAATGGGCTTAAATTGCAACAAATAAGGTTTAGGTTGGACATTAGGAAAAACATCCTAACTGTCAGGGTGGTTAAACACTGGAATGAATTTACTAGGGAGGTTGTGGAGATATTTAGAGAAGGTTGGATAGACATCTATCAGGGATGGTCTAGATCAGGGCTACTCAACTTTGGAAGCCCAGGGGCCACAATGATACTCGCAGCACATTCTGAGGGCTGCAATTTAAGCAGGGTTGCATATACATGCAAATATATGCAAATAGCTTCTTTCACACTGACTGGCATGAATACAAAGATTAAGGCAAGACTGCACAGCACACAGGCCCCAATTAAATCAGTTCCGCTGATATTAATAAAATACAATATTTACCCGATTTCCATCCATATGACAGCACTTTTAACAAGCAATGACAGTCCAGGAATTTAACTAGTAAAACGCATATCAACATAAGACCATTATATTGACAACTTTTTTGTTTTGGCTCCCACCCACGGGCCGCATCTTGAGCCCCGCGTAAACTCAAACTGCACTGCGGTCTGTAAACAAACAGGATGTGGGCCGCATGCGGCCCACGGGCTGTGTGTTGAGCAGCCCTGCTCTAGATGGTGCTTGGTCCTGCCATGAGGGCCGGGGACTGGACTTGATGACCTCTCAAGGTCCCTTCCAGTTCTAGTGTTCTGTGGTTCTATGATTCACTGGATTCCATTCATGCCTTGCAGTGTCTGAGCTTGTTGTTCTCTAGAACAGTTTTAAGGTATCCAAAGTATCATCTAGTCATATCCCCACTTAATCTCCATGTAGAGAGCCTTAAACACCCACCTGCATGAATTCTAGCAGAGGCACCTCCTTCCTTTTTCTACCTGCAATGCTGTTACTGCAAACTGGGCACTTTTCTTACTTCTTAGATACCTAGAATACTGTGGGCATAGCCAGAAAGAGAGGTAAGTAACATGAATTGTGGATGCAGAAAAGGAGCAGGGGCTTCGTAAGAGTATTATGGTTAATTTCTTCTTTCTTTATTGAATTCTTCAGTATTTGTCCTCTGAGCAACCCCCTGGGTATGATCTCACCTGCCCTTTACAGGAGTCATAAAAAGCCATACCAACCTGATCTTGTCTTTCCCATAATCAAGGACCTTTGATTTTACAGTTCCACATTTTGATTATTTCAGTTGCTGTATGATGGTGAATTAAATGTCAAATACTCCAGGCCCCATAATAGCATCTGAAAGGAGCTGGCAGACACGCAGCCACTTAATACCACAGAATCAGCTTGTTTGTAATTAGTGGTTTAATGCACATTATCTTAGGCATTAAATGCTATGAGGATGGCGGTTACAGGAAACCCTCAGAAATACAAAGATTAAAATTACAGTTCAGACCAGGTCCTCAACTAATGTACAATGGTGTCATTTCATTCATGTCAATGGAGCATTTGTTTTCATCAGCTGAAGATCTACTGCTTGAGATTGGTTTGTCTAGTTTGATATCTAACCTGATGCCAGTGCAGAAGAATGTTACAAACTTTTCCCTCTTTTGGCAATCTCTTCCATACAATGTCTAACCAAAAGTACACTGTGAATGTCTTCTGTCTTGCAAAAGAGATTTAACAGTAAATGTTCAGTTTGCACATGACTCCAAGCTATCTTCTTTTCTGATTGCTAGGAGCACCCAGGCCATCTCCCACAGTTATTCCAGATATGAAAGCAGTTGTGGCTTCCTCTCATTTACCCTGGACATACAATGAAAGTGGGGCTACAGAGGCAGTTTGCTCCTGGGTAGGGAAAACAGGCAATGTCTGCCTTCTGTTGCTGGCCTGGGGGAATCCAGTCCCTGAGAGCAGGTTCATGAGGGGCAAGGAAAATGAAAACTTGAGAAACATGGTTCTGCCTCCTCCCAAAAGTGCTAACATTAGCAGTTTTTTTCTGTAGTGGGAAAAGAGTAATATATAGAGGACTCTTTCCAAATCGTTTGCTGGTTCATTCCCTTCTCCTTCCTTCTGAGCTTGCAGGCCAGAGAAAATGATTAAATGAGGCCCAGTGGAGTCCCACTCTCGGGAGACTGTGTCTCAGTGCTGCCCCCACCTTCCTTGGAGCCTCCCGTAACTTTTGTTTTCAAACAACATCATAATCAAATCTCCTACCAGTGTTTTCAATACCCTGGCCTGCCCCATGTGTCTTTTTGAGATGACAAAATTTTACAGCAGCTTCCTTCATTTCTCTCACAAGCGCTGTTACTTGGAAGACAAATCGGCTGTTATTACTCTTATTTGCTGCAGGCTCCTAGCAACCAAAAATTCAATAAAATATTATTTTCTTCTCTTCCATTAAACAGCAGAAAGCTCTCGTTTTAACTTTCTAATGCCCCCCCTCTCGTTTCCTCTTGTACTTGCACTGGATGTTTGGAACGCAGTGCCTTCCCATGGCAGTAACTTAGCCCTCCTTGGGATTTAGCCTAGAAATGACCCTGCGGCGTATCCTTCCTGTTTTGCCCTTGACAGAGAAATAAAAAAGGCTGCTGGGAGATGTCAGTGAAGTTGCCTCATTGCCAATGAGGCCCTGGCCCAATGAGCACTGAAGTCAATGACAAGATGCCGATTGTCCCCTCAGAGCAGGACGGAGCCTGATGGGTTCTCATCTGTAGGTCCTTGTCCCTTTCAGAGTGTTCACTGAGGTCACTGGGAGTCATGGTCACAGACTGAGGATAGATTATGTCTGAAAACAAATTCTGGCTCTCACTGTTTTAACCACCAGCTAGGGGTAGGCACATCATCTAGGAAACAGGCCAAAGCAGGCCAGCTTCCCAATGTGCTGAAGCAGACTGAAGCCTTCCAAGTGCAGAGGCTTAATTAGGCTACTATGAAGGCCTAACATTAAGGCTATGTCTACACTGAAAGGTTTTTACGCAAAATCAGCTGTTTTTGTGCAAAAACCATGGAGCGTCCACACCTCAAATGTACTTTTGCACAAGTAAATCAACAGTTAAATGGAAAAAGAGGGCATTTGCCGGTGTAGGTAAACCTCCTTTTACGAGACATAACTCCTTTTTGCGCTACAGCTATTGCGCAAAAAGGCAAGTGTGGACGCTCCAGAGGGGTTTCTTCCCCTATGGGAAAAAGCACAGGTGCTCTGATGGCCAGCAGAGCTTTCTTGTGCAAAAGCATCCATGCAGTGTGGACACTCTCTTGCGCAAAAGTACATTGCTTTTGCGATGTGCTTTGAGGTGTGGACGTGCCCTTGCGCAAGACGTTTTTGCGCAAAAACTCATGCGCAAAAGGCTTCTCGTGTAAGAAGCATGTAGTGTAGATGTAGCCTTAGTGTCCTTGAATCAGCAATGGCTGTTTGAATTCAGTAACAATTATGCACAAATTTAACTTTAAGTTATGGCTAGCCAGTGGAACTGATCTTGCAGGTAAAGTTAAGTATGTGAGTAATTGCTTGCAGGAACAGGGCCTTGTTCATGAGATGATCATAGTCTGGATTTGGCAGTTACAACTGAACATAAGGCTCAGATTACCCACAGAAGCTGAACAATTATCAAAAGTTTTATGGTCCGTGAAAAAGCAGGGAAAATCAGGATGTAGCCTCAGCAAGGACCAGGGCAAATTTGTGAGTGTTCCTTAAGCAGGAAGGAGAATGCTTTAAAATCAAAGAGGGGAGCTAGAACTGCAAAGGCTGTAATGGCAAGGAAAAATAGCCAAGGCCCCTGAAGAGTATTGGCGGGTGGCAGACTGAAGATTAAAGCTCTGTATTTGTATTTGTGAGCTGGAGAAAACAGCATGACTGTTGTAAGGGAAATTAGAGCTGGTAGGGAGATTTTTATTTTCATACAAAACATCTTTTCCTCACAAAATGTTGATTTGACAAAACCAAAACTTTGTGCAAAAGTGTATGTATTAACCAAAATTTTGTTGGGAAGGTCTTTTTGGGATCAAAACTAGAGCTGTCTACACTGCAGTTACCCAGGTTGCTGGTACCTGGGCTGAGTATCTGGCTTAGCCTAGCCCAGGAGTGAGCATTCCCATAGCAAATCGCCTCCTGTAAACTCTGTCCTCAATGTTCCTGCACTTGTCTGTGTGCATTTGGGGATGTTGTTGTCTTTTTGCCAGATGCTCTAAGGGGTTTTTTTTTGTCAGTCCTTCCAGGGGGATTGTGGGAATGGGGTTGGCACTCAAGTGAATTAGCTTGTGTCTCGTTGCCAAGTGGGTGCACTCCTATAATTCTAATACTTTTGGCTAGATTGAGAGTGATTATCAGTATGGTTCTTAGAGCACTAGCACTCTGGATATTTAAATGGCCAAAATCAGCAGATAACTGACTCCCTGTTTGCAACACTGATATCAGAGAAAAGAGCATTCCTTCTGATGTCAAGCCTTTCTGTTACAGAAAGGCAGGCCACTGAAAACACACTGCTCCTTGCAAAACACAATGAAATCATCATCTGTGGAAGGTTTGTATCCTGAGGACTGGACTAACATTTCTCAGGGCATGTCTTCACTACTTGCCGGATTGATCCAGTGGGGGCAGCAATCAATCCAGCAGGGGTTGATTTGTCACACCTGGTATAGACACGATAAATCGATAGCTGAGCACTCTCCCGTCGATTCCTCTACTCTGCCAGAATGAGAAGAGTAAAGGGAATCAATGGGAGAGCGTCAGCTGATCACAGGGTAGATACCACAGTAAGTAGATCTAAATACGTCGACTTCAGCTACATTATTCATGTAGATGATGTTGTGTAACTTAGATTGATGGCCTGCCATAGTGTAGACTTGTGATGTGAAAGTGTAACCATGTGCATGGTTAACTGATAAGCCTGGGTTCATTGCTTAACCTTCACAGTTACATGCAGGCTCCCAGTACTCCATGCTCACCAGCTCCCGGGGAGCTGCCTCCTCCCTCCTCTCTGTGCTTCTGCTTCTGTATCAGAGGCAGCAATGTGGGTGGTCAGGTGAGAACCAGTATGCACAAGTATCTGGCTCCTGGGAAGCCAGCTGCCATCTCATGTGTAACTGCTGAAATTTTTAGCAATTACATGCTTGCTTAACTAAATACATTTTAATACTGCTACCTACCAGAAGCCTTATGGTAGCATCTAATTTGCACTTTTTCATAAATATCTTCTAATTAATTATAATAAAAATGCTAGTTAATTCTTGGAACTTTATTTCATTTGAAATCAGTTGGCACAGATTCTGGAGTGAATATAACTCATTCTCCAATATTTCTGGTCATGATTCCTCCTTTTTTACTTATATTTTTATGCACCTATAGTTTTGTAACTGCTGTATCATTTTCTACTCTCAGAGCTAGTCTCATTAACCAAATAACATAATGAGCAAGTGTGCACACAGAGCAGAGAGCATCCCTTGGACAAACCCCTCTTCTTTTCAGGAAAGTACTCTCATTCTTATAAACATTTTATTACTGTCCCTTACAAGGTCTCAAATTGTTACAGCATCAGTTCACACTTGGAAACCAAAGCAGTCCCTAAGAGTGGGATTTTCAATAGGACTTGTGCTCTGAAGTCACTTAAATGCCTTTGAAATTCTCATTGTACAAAACCAGCTGTTCTAGATGAAAGGTAATTCAAAACTACACCACCACAAAGTTGTTGTCAGTTAGAAATAAATAATTTTGATCAACATAAATTAGAGAGGCTCACCTGTGAAGGAACAGGTGGGCTATAAAGCCAGAAAGCTTGCTACTGATGGTGGCTGCTGAGAAAGCACAGTCAGGCCTGGAAAGAGGAGGGGGGTGTTCTTGGAGATGGTACACAAAAAGAGAAAGGGAACCAGAGAGTAGGAAACAGTCCAGGGAAGGAGCAGTGAGGGCAGAGAAAGGAACCCCAAGACTGCTCAGCTGCAGGTCCCTGGACTGAAACGAAGAGAAGAGGGTAGGCCTGAGTTCCCCTACCAGCAAGTGGCTCCAGGTGGTGAATGGGAAGATTGCCTAGGACTGTCAACCCTGGAAGGGGGAACAGTGAGTGGTCCATCCAGAGGATTAAGTCATGAAGAGGATGCTGCAGATCCTGGAGGGAATGACTGCAAACCAGAATCGGAGTGAGAGGGTGCAAACCACAGACAAGGGCATGAGCCTCAAGAGCTCATCCCCAGAGTGAACAGGAGGGATGCTAGGCTGGTGGAGAGTGGAACACCCTGTGACAAAGTTATAAACATCTGTCTGTAAATTCAAACCTGCCCTCCTATGGCCAGGGCTGAATGAATGCACAGGGTTTCCTGCAATTTCAGTTCCAGCTTCCTGCTAACTTTGCTTCTGTTACTTTTTTTAGTTGGCACTTCTGTAGTAAGGCTGAGGTAATACCAGTGGCCTGGCCCATGATCTCAGATATCTCAGAATACCCATAGACCTGTTGATTGTCTGGATGCATCTGTGGACCCCTCAAGCCTGGAATTATTGGAAGGGGGAAATTCTTTGTGATGTAAGTAGACCCCACTGGTTGACACTAATGGCTTCAGAAGGGGAGTGCCCCACTCCAATTTACCAAGAAGCTCCTCTACAGTGGAGGAACCAGCCTGAAAACTGAAGGTAGAATGACTGCTGTATGTGTTGCCTTGTTTAACTTGTATGATGACAATAACAATTGCTATGACTGCTGTTGAGAGCTTTCACTGTGCAATATCACCATGCCTAGCAAGGAGGTCTATGCTTCCTCTACCAAGGGCTAGGAGTCCAATAACATTCAACATAAGATTAAATATCTAAAAACAAGTAACCTCCTGCCAGACAGTAAATCTGCCATGAGTAAGCTCCCCAGTTAAGCTTTTCAATCATGCACCAGCTTCCTGACGGAGAATGAAACCACCAGTCGTGACAACTATTCTGCATGGGTATCAACCTTTAGGAGCTTCAGAGGGGTAGCCCTCTTAGTCTTATCTGTAAAAACAATGAGTTCTTGTACTACCTTAAAGCCTAAGCGTATGTCTACATAGCAAGGCTAAAGTCGAGTTAAGCTACGCAACTACAGCTACATCAATTGAGTAGCTGAAGTTGAAATAGCTTAACTCAGCTTTTGGTGCAGTCTACACAGCAAGAAGTCAAAGGAAGAACACTTGTCCTTCGACTTCCCTTACTCCTTATATAATGAGGGTTACCATGAGTTGGAGTAAGAAGTCCTCCAGCTTGACATTATCTCAAAATAAAGGCTTGCAGTGTAGTCGCGCACTATGTTATTTTGGAATAATGTCAGTTATTCCAAAATAATGCTGCTGAGTAGACACAGCCTAACAGATCTATTTGGGCATAAGCTTTGGTAGGTAAAAAACACTTTGTTGCATCTGACAAAGTGGTTTTTTTACCACAAAAGCTTATACCCAAATAAATCTGCTCGGCTTTAAGAGGCCAGAGGACTCCTTGTCATTTTTTCTTTAGGAGTTTGTTTTTTAATTTGATTAACAGGACGCCTCTACTTCAGCAGATGGCTTTCACTGATTATGTGTCTAGCTATCTTAGAATCAAATCCTAGAATTTATAGGATAATGGTGCCTTCAAATATCAATGGTAGCATTGTTGTCTAAGACCACCTGTTTGTGTACAGTAATTCTTCATTTAAGTGAAAACGTGTTACGCGGGGTCAATTTTCCCATTGAAAATAATGGAAAAGGTGGGGGTTGCGTTTCAAGCGATGGTGTCTGTTGGGACTGGGACATAAGGTTGGGGGAGAAAGAGGACTGGGTTACAGCAGAGAGGGGAGGTGTTTGGCTCCGGGGAAGGGAAGTGGAGGAGAGGGGAGGGGGACTGGGTTGGGAGTATGCCCCTGTGACAGGTCTGCTGGGACCCGCACTGCGTCCAGCGAGGGGGGTCGCCGGGGAACGGCGCAGCGAGCGGTGAACCCTCTGCTGCTCTGCAAGGATGTGGGGGAAGCCCCGAGCAGCCACAAGCAATGGGCCAGCTGGGGAAATTGTGTTATTCTGGGGACGGTCGTGTAATTCAAAAAACGTTCCCTAAAAAAAAAATTGTGCTATCGCGAAAACATGTTAAGCGGGCATGTGTTAAATGAAGAATTACTGTACAGTTAGAAACCAAGTCTAAGTTGATACTGCTAATATAGTTCTCTTTAGTTTTCAGTCCCTTATAAAATGGCATCTGCCAATGTGCAACTTTTAGTGCTCAAAATCCAATGAGACAATTCACATACTTGAGTATCTTGCAGAATTGAGGCCTTTTCTGGCAACCTAAATATAGATTATGGGGCCCAATTTTAGACATCAAGTTTTGAAAATTTTGTTTGTCATCTGCAGAGTTTAAATATCAACATCTCAGCAGTGACCCTAACTGAAGCTGGTGGCTGGTGGATTGATTAGAACAGTGAGTCACTAATCAACCAAACTAATCCTTTAATACCATAGCAATAATCCCAGGTGCTAACTCTTAGAAATGTCACTGAATCAGTGAGAAAGAAAAACGAGGCAATTTTCATTTCAGTTTGAAGGCTAAACAGATGGGTACCCCCCTTGGAACACCATCTGTAACAAATAAGTGCTGACAACTGTTTACTCAGATGGACTAAAGCTTGTCAAATGTCATAGAAATACTATTAAAAACCGTAAAAGAACAGGGTAAGTTTACACTGATACTGTCAAGTATAGAGTTATATCTCTACTCCTGTGAAGCCGTTTTTTCAAAATTTCTGCTTTACTTTACTTGTGGTTGCTGTGTTATAGAGAGGTTTCATATCATACTAGTTTTTTGCTTGTGTAGAGGGAAGAAGGTGAGTGAGCTAGAGACTGAGGCACAAGAGGGAAGCGGGCCATCAGTTGGGGAAGAAGGTGCACAAGAGAAGAATGCCAGCTTCCTCCTCACAATGAAACAAGGGAAATTATGTTGGTGGGGGAGAGGGGAAGGGAGAGAGAATAAATCCCCAATTTTTTTGGATGTTTAAAAGTGTTCACTTTCATTTTTGTTAGAAAATGTTTTTGATGGACAGTGTAGAAAAATGAGGAAAATTCCATGAAAAAACAATTACCATTTTTCAGTCACCTGTCTATCATTGCTTCCTTGCTTCTTTGCAGGGGCCAGAGACTTTTCTTTAATTCTGAAATCTCACAGCAGCACCAGGCAGTAGAGCTGGAGAATCTCAATTTTTGCTGAAGTCTCTGGAGGCTATCTGTGTGTGTGTTCATGTAGAACTTTTCAACAAAAATCTAGCCGCTGTTAAGTGTTTTACTTTTTCATAGTTTTCTACATTTTCAAATGATCATATCTTCAAATTGTTTCTATGTATGCCATGCCCTAGACCAGTGTTTCTGAAAGAGTTCCACGGCATCAGTTTAAGAAACACATTAGATGTGGAATTAGATGTGGAATCTCCATCTCTGGAGATATTTAAGAGTAGGTTAGATAAATGTCTATCGGGGATGGTCTAGACAGTATTTGGTCCTGCCATGAGGGCAGGGGGCTGGACTCGATGACCTCTCGAGTCCTAGTGTTCTATGATTCTATGAGTCTATGATTAGCTGGCTGCCACGGTTTGTTTATTTACCGGTGCCGCAGCCATGGAGCCTCGTGGCTCCCATTGGCTCCATTTCGTCCTTTGCAGCCAAGGGGAGCTGCAGGAAGTGGCGTGGGTTGGGCCGCCTCTTCCCGCTGCTCCGCTTGGCTGCAAAGAGTGAAACGGAGCCAATGGGAGCTGCGAGGCTTTGTGGCTGCGGTGCCGGTAAATAAACAAACCAGGGCGACCAGTTAATGCATTTCTCAAAGTGATTGCACGGAGCACTTTAAGAAACACTGGTCTAGACCATTCAGGACTGACATTCTTAAATGCTATGATTCCCCATATAGATATGGTAAGCACTCCATGGAAATCAAGCCAGAGAGATGATTTCTCTAGTAGAGAAGAAAGGGGTGTTTCCTTGATTTTTCTTATCTTCTGATTTCCTTGTCTCATGTGTCATTAACTCTTTTGTTTGTTGTTCTAAGTATCAGCCTTAAAAATTGAATCTGGTTTTGTCCCTTTTAAATGTTCAAGACACCAGCAAACTCCTTTTGATACTCTTTGGGCCAAATTCAACAATAATCTAAATTCCACTTTAGTAAATGGATATCATTCCTATACTGATACCCTTTTCCCCATTGTGATGGCAGGGAAAGCCACTCACAAGATAAGATAAAGTAAGAGAGATACCTCTCAGGTCATGTCCCTCATTCTGAAGGGACATCGGTCATCTTAGTCCTGAAATTTTCTGTGTGCTAAACAAAAATGTTGTCTTCATTTATTGGTGAAAATTTATTTACAACCAGGGCTGTAACTAGGTATTTTTGCGCCTGCAGCAAATATTAATGATGCGCCCCCTTTCCTTAGGTTAGCATGTGACATGCTCTTTACTGTTGCAACTTATTATTTTTACTAATTGCATCTTTGCACCCTGATTATGATGCACCCAGGGCAAGCACCCCGCTTGGTACAGCCCTGTTTACAACAAAAATAATGAAGCAGAGATTATACAAAGGATTGTTTACCCCAAAGAAAGAAATCTCACATTTCAAGTTTCCCGTGTAAATAATTTGTATGCCCATTTCATTTTGGGTCTTTATCACACATTATGACAGATTTGGGCCTTCTCATGGTGAAGTACATTGGAGTGCCTACCACTATTTATTTAATCTCTGAATTTAGTCCACTATTTTTTCCTAGAATTCTTCAGAATTTCACTTAGTTCTGTAGTAGCTATTGCTCTTGGAGAATAAAAGGCTACTGTCCACACCCTTTCATATTTCCATCGGAAGCCACCCAGACATGGTATGTTCTTTCATTTCTGGAGGTCATAGTCACTATGGGATAGTGTTTTATATAATTTCTAGTTCTGTCATTTCTAAATGGTAAACACACTTGTGTTCTGAAACACCAGACAGCTATCATCTTATTCTTGATAGGACCAGAAGCCTCTGGGGACTATTCTAATGCATGGCTCTGCAAATGCTTTTAATAACTGACTTAGAAGGATTATGAAGCTCAATTTTTCAGGAGTGTTCTAATTAACCTTTCAGTGTAGTAATACCTCAGGTAATTCAACAGCAAATGTTTCGCCTGTTCATAGAAGATAGATTCTAGAAATGTACTGCACAGTGGTTGTGCAAATGTAGTTATACCACTGGAAATGAGAAGCTAAATAATCATTGGGAATAACCATATCTCCTCTGGAGGAGGGCGTGTGTTTTGTGCACACTCAACAAGAAAGAGATCGTGTTAGAGGAGCATTCCATTGAGGCATCTCTCTGAATCATATGTTGCAAAATTATTTTCCTTACCTCTCACAATGTACAAAGAAACAACCAAGGAAGGCTGGTTCATTCAACTATCTATAGACCCATGACACTTCCATTTTAGATGTTAGTTGTTAATTAATGCATTGATTCATTAATAGTTATCCAATAAGGTGTTGAGATGGTTCCAGGACATACTTAGGTTTTCAGATGAGTAAAACTGAAGGTTTGTTTGGTTATCACCTGCTTTGCCTGGGTCACTATCCCTGTCCTCTAATTTTTTCCATCCATGTGTGGAATACATTTTGTTATGTGCACTGAGGCATGTGTTGTGAGCATTGTGGGTGCTCTGCTAATGAGATGGATAGGATGTGAATCCCTCCTGGATGGCTGCCCAAGTGCTCAACTTATAGGGAACACTGGCTACTATTCTTTTCATTGTTCTTCTCAGTCTAGGAGTTCCCAAAGGTCAGTACTGACTCTCTGGATATGTCTACCCGACAGTCAGAGGTGGATTGTAGCATCTAGCTTTGGTCTAGCTAGCATGGGAACAAGAGCAGTAACACTGCAGCAGCATGCAGGTCGTACAAGCCTTCCTAGGACTCTCCACTGTAATTGAGAAGCTAGTCTGTACTGAAGCGTATGGTGCCCCCACTTCACTGCTCCAGTGCTGGACTTAACTGGATTTAAGCTTGCTTGGACTTATCTACATATGCTGCAATCACATGTCTGACTGAAGTATAGACATATGCTTTATCTATCCCTTGGTGTAGGTCCCATATTCAACAGATCCTGTCAAGTGCATGTAATCCTGTCTGATTCTGACAACACTAAGTTTACCCAATTTCTTCAAATTCATGCCTGGAATATAGGTCATCACTGTCTGCAGCTAGAATTCCATGTCCACTCAGTATGGGATTCATGTGTCCTATATTGCTAAGAGCTCACTAAAATGAGGTAGGGGTTTGCAGATAGGCCACGAAATGCGTTCTATTAGGTAAATGAAATCTAGCTACCTATTTCATCCCCTTTCTTTTTTTCTATTATTCTTTCCAACCTCCCAGTTTTCCTACCACATCATATATCCTATTTCTGCCCTCTGTATGCTGAAAGGAAGACAACAAAAGTTCTGCTCTTTCTTCCCTCCAGTATGCATATGTCCAAACAGGTTCTGCACCTTCCAGTCCCAGTGAACGGGAGGAATATTATAATGTTCCACTAGTACCACTTTTTTTTTTTTTTGCATTATGACTGATAGGAACAAAGCTGTCTAGCTTGTCATTTTCAAGGGAAGCCAGACTGTAAGCTTTGGACAACTAGCAGCTGTTCTGTTGATAGGTAGTAGTACTGGGAAAAGTGTCAATCTGATAAGCAAGATGAGGAGGAAACATCTGGGTTTTTGAGAGATTGGGGAATGTAGGATACTGTGATGGAAGGAAAAAAGTAATGGGTTCTATAGGATTGTGAGCAGGGCCAGAAAGAATGTTTCCTTTTATGAGTCTCAGAGGGATAGCCGTGTTAGTCTGTAACTAAAAAAACCTAAAACAACAATGGTCCTGTAGCACCTTAGAGACTAACCAAAAAAATACATAGACTGTAACATGAGCTTTTGTGGGCAAATCCCACTTCTTCAGATTACAAATATGGAGCAAGAAGCACAGAGGTTCAAATATAAAGCAGAAAAAGAAAAGAGAAGGGGAGGGAGGAAAAAACTCTGTCAATTAAAATGTCCATGCTAAATGAGGCCTAAAGAGTGTACTGTAAGGGCCCGATACTTAGCTTTTGATGTCATTTTGGTGATGAATATAATGGCCCATCCAGTTCATGTCTTTTTTCAAGCCATGAGAGATAGTGTCAAACTTGCATATGAAGGCCAGTTTTGCAGACTCTTTCTCTAGCTGATTCCTGAAATTGCTGTGTAAGAGAATAGCCACCTTTAACTCCATTAGTGAGGGCCTGGGCAAGTTAAAATGCTCCCGAACAGGTTTCTCTGTGTTACCATTTTGAATATCTGATTTGTGTCCATTAATCCTTTGTCATAGAGACTGTCCGGTTTGGCCAATATACATGGCAGAGGGGCATTGCTGGCACTTGGTGTCATAGATCACATTGGTGGATGTTCAGTTGTATGAGCCTCCGATGTGGTGGCTTATGTGGTTAGATCATGTGATGATGTCGCTTGTATAGATGTGCGGACAGAGTTGGCACCGGAATTTGATTGCAGGGGTAGGTAGCTGGATGAGTATGATGGAGGTGTGTTGCGTGGTTGCTGGAAAGAATTTGCTTGAGGTTAGGGGATTGTCTATAGGCGAGGATTCGCCTGTCCCTCAAGGCATATGAGATTGAGGGATTGTTTTCTAGGATAGGTTGTAGATTGTTAATGATGCGCTGGGGGAGTTTAAATTGGGTACTGTTGCTGATGACTACTCATGTTCTGTTACAGGAAACTCCCGCATTACGACAGCCTGAGTTGTGACCCCCTGCACTTACAACCATTTTTGTAAATGCAGAAGGGGTTGAAAACCCCTGACTTACGTCCTTGGCCCACATTCACGATGGTGCACGGCACCTATTGTAAATGAGGGTTCGATTTATAATGTCCCCGACCTGCGACACTTCCCCAGGAACTGATCGCGTTGCAAGTTGGGGGCGGCCTGTATTTTGTTTATTGGGCCTGTCTTGAAGAAGCTGATGCCTGGATACTCATCTGGCTCTGTCAGTCTGTTTTTTCACTTTCCCCGGTGGGTATTTAAGTTTTAAGAATGCCTGATAGAGATCCTGTAAGTGTTTGTCTCTTTAGGATTGGAACAAATCCAGTTGTATGTTAGAGCCTGGCTGTAAACAATTAATCAGGTAACATTCCTCCTTTTATGAGGAACAGGAAATAAGTGAAGGGTAAGTAGTTGTGAATGAGATTGCAATGACGCTGACTCCAAGCCAATAAAGTGAAGGCTGGATTACAAATCCACCACTCATTGTGATGTTATGTGGAGATACCTCCCAGGCTTCTGAGTTCTTATCTGGTAGGTTTTTACACCTACTCTGTAAATCACCACACAGTGTGGAAGACATTGCAGAATCAAGCCCATAATTTTCTTGTATTCTGCGGCTCATTCTTTTTTCAGCCTGAGCTTATTTCAAATCTCCTGTCAGTCAGTTTCAGAGCATATACCACAGCAAGCCAAATATCTCTGTGCCCTGGCACTGTGCCCTGCAAGGCTACCCTCAGCAGACTCAGCTGGATCCTTTGTTTAGCTCAAAGAACATTAGTGATGGCTCACTAGGCCTCAGTTCCACTGACTCCTGCTCCCCTTTATGCCATGTTAGCTTTATATTGTCCTTAGAGCTATACTCTCCGCTGCCGAATTTGGCAGAAATTTAGCCAGAAAGTTTATCATACCTAGTGTGTGCGATGTACTTTCTTCTGTTATTAGGCCTAGACAGCCTGCAATTTACTTTTGTCTGGCTGAAACTCAACAGCATATCATTGATGTCATGCAATGTTATTTCACTTGCTGGGAACTAATGCTTTGCACACTTCAGTATCAATCCATTCACATGAATTTTATATATACTTCAACATATCATGTTTCTGCTTGAGGCAGAACAAAGCAACATCATGAAAAAATGGTTATATTCTATGTGCATGTGACAGGGTATACGAAGTCCTGTAAAGCCCTCTGCTGGAGATCCTACCACACCCTGCCCCAGAAAAGAGCAGTGAAGCTGGATCCTCCAGTCCTGCCTAAAAAGACTGAAGGGAAACAACCTATCAGATAGAAGCAGGCTCAGAAAAAAGGATCTGTGGATTCAGACTCTGAGTAGTGGGCAGGCCAGGTTCCCCTACTGGTCAGTGTGGAAGGGGCCTGAATCATAGAATCATAGAGCCGGAAGAGACCTCAGCCGGAAGAGACCTCATCAAGTCCGGCCCCCTGCCCAAGGCAGGACGAATCCCAACTAAATCAACTCAGCCAGGGCTTTATCAAGCTGATACTTAAAACCTCTAGGGATGGAGATTCCACCACCTCCCTAGGTAACCCATTCCAGTGCTTCACCACCCTTCTAGTGAAATAGTTTTTTCTAATATCCAACCTAGACCTCCCTCACTGTAACTTGAGACCATTGGTCCTTGTTCTGCCATCCGTCACTACTGTGAACAGCCTCTCTCCATCTGCTTTGGAACCTCCCTTCAGGAAGTTGAAGGCTGCTATCAAATTCCCCCCTCACTTTTCTCTTCTGCAGACTAAACAAACCCAAATCCCTCAGTCTCTCCTCATAGGTCATGCGTTCCAGCTCCCTAATCATTGTGGTCGCCCGCCGCTGGACCCTCTCCAATGCGTCCACAACCTTTCTATAGTGGGGGCCCCAGAACTGGACACAATATTCCAGATGCAGCCTCGCCAGAGCCGAATAAAGGGGAATAATCACTTCTCTGGATCTGCTGGCAATGCTCCTCCTAATGCACCCTAATATGCCATTAGCCTTCTTGGCTACAAGGGCACACTGTTGACTCATAACCAGCTTCTCATCCACTGTAATCCCCAGGTCCTTTTCTGCAGAACTGCTACTTAGCCATTCAGTCCCCAGCCTGTAACAATGCTTGGGATTCTTCTGTCCCAAGTGCACGACTCTGCACTTGTCCTTGTTGAACCTCATCAGATTTGTTTTGGACCAATCCTTTAATCTGTCCAGGTCCCCCTGGACCGTATCCCTGCCCTCCAGCATATCTACCTCTCCCCCTAGCTTAGTGTCATCTGCAAACTTGCTGAGGGTGCAATCCATCCCCTCATCCAGGTCATTAATAAAGATGTTGAACAAAATCGGTTCTAGAACAGATCCTTGGGGCACTTGGCTAGAAACCAACTGCCAACCCGACATTGAGCTGTTGATCACTACCCATTGGGCCCGAAAATCTAGCCAGCTTTCTATCCATCTTACCGTCCATTTATCCAATCCTTACTCCCTTAACTTGCTGGCAAGAATATTGTGGGAGACCGAATCCTGAAAAGAGAACATGATTTATTAATTAAAAGCATGAGAGAGGGACTGGAATTTAAACAAGCCCAGAAATGAGGCTGAAATCCCTGGTGAGGGCTGACTAGCTCCATAGATCGGGCTGAACCTAAAAAAAGCCAATCATTTGTTGAACTTAATTACCCAGTAAGAGGTTTGTCCATCCATCCAATAACTGTGTGACTTAGCTGTTGAGCCACTGAAGATCCACAGTGTGAGGCCAAAACCTAAGGGAGTGCTGAGAGGGTTGGAGGGGAGGTGTGTGTGTGTGTGTGTGTGTGTGTGTGAAAGAACTGACAGGAGACACTCGCAAGAGGAGTGTGTCCCTTGTCACAGTATACCTGGAAACCCTAGATAGAACTGGATACTCTCAAACCTTGAAAACCTTTGAAACCAGGTATGATCCCTATCATTGTACCTAGTTGATCCAAAAACTCTGGACCCAAAATAGCCTCAAATCTTATTTCTTATTTTATCTATCTGTAAATTTCAGTGATCATCCGTGGAAATCTTTTTCACCAATTTGCTTGCATTTAGCAAAACCAACAGTTACTGACACAAATCTAATCCTTCCAAGCCTGCAGTTTGGGATCAAACAGAGGCTTACGCCCTAATAATGGTATATCTCATATTTCTCTTAAATATTTCAGATTCTGAGACAATACCAAATGTCAGTAGCTGAAAATAAGCCTCCCTCCAAGCTGCATATTGTGCCAAAAGCTAAATGTATGTAGGACAAATGGAAAACAAGCACTGTTCTGGTGACTCTGAAAGCCAAAGAAAACAAGATTTTAATCTCAAATTAAAACTGTTTTTAAAAATCTGCATATCAACAGATCCCTGACATCTTCACCATGGTATTACAAAATCTCACCAACACTAGAATAATTTTTCCAGCAGGAACTTAGCCAGCCAGACAGCCATAGACTCCCCCATTCTTCTCTCATCTAGAAAGCACACCCTTAGTACTCTCCCAAACCTTGCTCAAATAAGCCTTTTGCAGCATGCACGGACACTTATCAAAATCAGGTTATTTCAGATTCAGATTTCATATCTACACTAAAGGACAAAGTTGAATTAAGCTACACAACTTCAGCTAGGTTAATTGGGTAGCTGAAGTCAAGGTAGCTTAACTCAGCTTTTGACGCTGTCTACACTGCAGGAAGTTGATGGAAGAATACTCTTCCTTCAACTTCCCTTACTCCTTGTGAAAGCAGGGTTACCGGCATTCATGGGAGTGCCCCTCTCAGTTCGAATTAGCTGTTTTAAGTAAACCCACTAATTTGAACCCTGAAAGATTGACAGTGGCAATCTAGTGTAGATGTACCAAGAGGGGAAACAGGTTGGAGAGTCTCCAGGCCTTGATAAAGGACACCCTGCCAGCTGCCAGCTCCCTTTTTATACACATATCGGATTATTTTTTCTTCTTCTTCTTCTTCTTCTTATTTTATTATTATTATTTTATTATTCACAAGAGAGCAATGACCTCTAGCCTGAGTGGCATGCATGCTATTTTAAAAAAAAGTTTTAAAAAATGAATCACTGTTTTATTGAGTCTTAGGAAGTCTGGCTTCACTTTGATTCTCCTTTGCAGTTAAAAGTTAAGTCAGCCCTTATTTTATTCTACTCAGTTCACTCATCACTAGTTATACCCCCGTGAATTAACCCCCAGGTGATTCTTCCTGTGTTCTTGCTTTACAAAGACACCACTCACATTGCTGTTTTATATGTAGAATTTCAAAATTATTAATAGTCTGGTTTTGGCCACAATTTCTTAAGCATAGGCTTAAATCCTATTGACTTTTATAGGAATTTAGCACTTTTGGAATGAGTGCTTTCAGCATGGAAGCATGCTGAGATCTCTATTTAGGACAGTGCATCTTCCTGTAACAAGGACTAAGGACCAGACTTAGAAAGAGGAAGATAGGTACATAGTGGGCTTTTCAAATGCCCCTAAGTACTGAACTCCAATTGACACCAGAGGGAGTTAGATCCTAGGCACTCCTGAAAATCCATGTAGATACCTACATACTTTTAAAACACTGGATACAGGGGACTCACTGAATTGGTGCCTATGTGTCTTAGGTTCAGGGGAAGGGAAGGAGAGAGATGCTCTTCAATCTAGCATTAGTATTCAGTTGTGTTTTTATTAGAGATGGGCCTGAAGTGGTTATCCTGTCCTGGAGAAATTCAAGATTTATTAATGCTGACTCTTTCCCCTTGAAAGTTTCAGCTTTGATAAATCAGCATTTTTGACAGCAAATCTTTAGTCAAATTTCTGACCAGTAATAATTTTCTTTATGCCACATAAATGTTACGGCTCCAGAAACTGTAGCTGAAGGGTTGTAAACTTTATCTCGTATTTATATTGTTCATTGAATGAATACAGAACTCAGTCCAGATTGATTTATTGTTTTCGTTTTCTGAAACCTTCCACAAGGTGTCCCTTTGTGTTTGTAGCTGAGCTTGATTACTTTTCCAGTTGATAACCAATACACTGTAACTCGGTTTGAAAGAAATAATGAATAAATGTTTTACTTATTATATTTTATAACTGCGATTTCAGTTTCTCTGATAAACAGTGATAGGCAGATACCACAATAAATGTCCTAAAGCTATTTTCTTATAACAACCAATGTTTATCTAGCAAGCTTATACTATTGTATGTCACTGTGAAAAATTATCTGCTACCTAATTGTCTTCTCAGAACAAACATTCATCAAAGCAGATACAGACATGAGAAGATGTGATGTACCGTAACTCTTAGGCTACGTCTAGACTGCAAGCCTCTTTCGAAAGAGGCTTTTTCAAGAGATACTTTCGAAAAAGCCTCTTTCGAAAAAGAGCATCTAGACTACAACCAGTACTTTTGAAAAAGCAAGCTGCTTTTTCGAAAGAGAACACCCAGGCAGTCTGGATGCTCTCTTTCGAAAAAGCACAGTTTGCATTACATAGTGCCTTTTTTTGAAAGAGCACTTTCAAAAAAAGGCATTCTTCCTTGTAAAATGAGGTTTTCTGTGGTCAAAAAAACTGCCACATTCTTTCGATTTACTTTTGAAAGAACGCAGCAGCAGTCTAGACGCAGAGGAAGTTTTTTTGAAAAAAGGCCACTTTTTTTGAAAAATCCCTGTAGTCTAGACACACCCTAAGTGACATTGCACGAATCATTTATCAGAGAGACTGGTCTTGGTTTTTTAAAAGCATTTATTAGCCCAAAGATGGGATGAGAGACAGTCTCTTTATTCACTGTTCTTTTTTATGATGGCTAACTAGTACTCTGAGAAATGGAAAAGGGCTGAGAACAACTTTAACTTGCAAAGGACTTAAAAACAGGTCATGATCTGAAGGCCTAAAAGGGGATTATTTGCTCAGAAGTATCTGGAATGTCATTTTTTCTTCTGCTGATTTTTCTGGGGGACATCATTCTGGAGGGATGTTTTTGGTACATGCAAAACTCTTTATTGAGAGGGAAGGTGTTGCATCTTTAATAAATCTTCCTTTATTTAAAATGTTGCTGGGTCACTCAAACTAAGCAGGTGCTGATAAATAAATAAAGATGGATGATTCTCTTGATCTCAGTCTCTGAACTTTGTGTAGTCATGTGCACCCCATGAAGCAGATGTAAAACAGTAGCATTCAGTGTTGGTCTGGTCAGGAGTGTGGCAGGGTGCACTCCGATGGAGTAGGCCCTTGGATTTGGGAAAAAAATGTAAACATGAAGACTTTTCCAATTAAAATAATCATATTAAAATTGGGCTTCTAACTTTTTTGAAATATCAGTGACACTCAGCCTATAGAAATATATCATGCCTAGGCTGTAAATATTGTAATCAGAAATGCAGACATGGTCAGATTGAAAGACACTAGTAAAACAAAAGTTGGATTTTACATTGTTTGGGAAATATCTTTCTAATAATATCAGGCTACAGTAAAATCATACTTGGCATATGTGTGTCAGCCTGTATCTCATCTTTAAACCAACTAAAAATACATTAACTCTATACAATTAAAACAGCCATTAGTAGATCAAGGAAGAGAACAAGATTGAAATTACAAATTTTTGGATAAAAAACAAAGCAGTTCCCTTAAGTGACTTGTATGATCCCCAGCCTAGGCATTGGTCAATGGGGATACTGTGATCATAAAAGCATTCATTTAAAATATGAAAAAGCCATGGACCAATTTAATGAAGGTGTGATTCAGACATGAAAATAAACATTACCTTTAAACACTGCCAACGACCCTGGTTAGTACTCCACAGTGTTCTGTGCAAGAATGAAATGGTTACAGAGAAAACAAATGACTATAAAACTTGAGTAAAAGGTTAGAGAAAATTTAAAAATGGAATTCAGTTGTGAAATCCTTTTTCTACTTTCAAAGTCAATGCAGTCAGTTTTGTATGAATAAGGAATGAGCAAGCACTTTTGATTGGACCTTTAGTTTGTTTATTCCTTTAAACGTCTGCCAGTAAGGGGATATTTCATCTAGTTGCTGCCAAATTGTCACTGTCAAATAAAATGAATGGTTTTGGGAATACTTTAAAGGATCAAGACTGCTTAAAAAATTAAATCTCTCTAGAAACACTTTCAAATTTTGTGAAATTTTCAAATAGTTTCAAGCAGTTTATTTGACCATTTGAATTTGTGTGGGAAAACAATTTGTTACAGCTCTCAAAAATTTCTGCAGGAGTTTAGTTGCATAAAGATAGTCAAGTGTCTTGGTAAATGAAAAAAATCAGAGCATTTTTCCTCTGAACCTTGCTCATCTTTCTGTTTTCCCCTCCCATTCTTTCAGTCAATTTTGATTCTAAGCTCACTGGTGCAGGGAGCATTGGTGACTTTTATTCTTAGGTCTGCCATAGACTGTGAATGACCTTGAGAGAGGTCACTTGATCTCTCTTTGCCTCAGCTTTCCCCATCATTACAACATGTCTCCTTGGAAGCAGATGAGAAGTAAGAGACAACATTTGGTAAAATTTTCAAAAGCACCCTGGTTACTTAGAAGCCCAAGTTCCATTTTCCAAAGGTGAAACATACTATGTTTCTCTAGCTGTAACCCTTCTTTGATGCCTATACTCTTTATCTGGCGCATAAGCTGTTGGTTAACCATGTTAGCCTTCTAATCTGTTCTAACTCTGGCTACGTCTACACTATAGGGTTTTTGCACAAAAATCCGGGAGCGTCCACTCCTCAAGCATGTTTTGTGCAAGTAAATTTACAGTAAATCAAAAGAACAGTGGGGTTTTTGCGCAATAGTTATTCCTATTTCTACGAGAAATAACTCCTTTTTGCGCAAGAGTTCCTGCGCAAAAAGGTGTGTGTGGACGGGCAACAGGGTTTTTTTGTGCAAAAGGAGCCAATCGAAAAAAGCACAGGTGCTCTGGTGGCTATTCTGTCTATTCACAGTCTATTCCACCGTGCAGTAGACATCACTGTTGCATCCATTCCTTCCTATCCAATTTCTCTTGTCCATCACACTGACACAAACACACACCCCTATGTTTTTGGTCTTCCTCACTCTTCAAATGAGTTGAGTGAGGGGAAACCACCAAACACCATTGTATTCTTTCCTCTGGAGAACTCAATGAGAGAGCTGCTTATAATGTTAAAAGGCATAAAGGAGGTTTACTGCCAGAGGAAAGAATATAATGGTGTTTGGTGGTTTCCCCTCACTCAACTCATTTGAAGAGTGAGGAAGACCAAAAACATAGGGGTGTGTGTTTGTGTCAGTGTGATGGACAAGAGAAATTGGATAGGAAGGAATGGATGCAACAGTGATGTCTCCTGCACGGTGGAATAGGCTCTCAGTGACAAGGCTGGGTAATTCATAACTGGATTGACAAAGCACTGGAGAATATTCAGTAAGGCGCAGCCCTATGTGGAAAAGGGGAACTATATTTTTCCATTTCCCAAGTCTGTAATACTATGATGGTTGCAGGCAGTGGGTCAAGAGGGAATCCAGGTTATGGAATGTTTCTTACTCGGTTGGTGAAATCTTATGATTGAATATACCTCCAGTTAGGGGTATATACCCTGTATTCTGGCAGGCTGACCTGAAATTGTCACTCTTAGCTGAGTTCCATACCAGGCATAATTTCCTCCCAAATCTGCCATTTTAACAAACATGCTTGAAAAGGCTGCTTTCCTTCATCTGCATCAGCATTTAATTCAGCAATATTAATATTGGGAGAGCAGCACATTTCCTAGGATATAAAGACTGGGGGGGGGGGGGGGCTTAATAGCCGCAAACTGCGCTTTGGAGCATCAACTCATTCAAGTCAGGTAGGGCCTGTCTACACAGCAGGGCTA
The DNA here is from genome assembly GCA_032595735.1 of Pelochelys cantorii. Lineage (NCBI taxonomy): Eukaryota > Metazoa > Chordata > Testudines > Trionychidae > Pelochelys > Pelochelys cantorii. The sequence goes on along the minus strand of CM064326.1, from coordinate 138,558,769 downwards.
AAGTTGGAATAAGCTATGCAACTTGAGCTACAGCAATGGTGTAGTTGAAGTCGAAATAGCTGACTTTGGCTTTTGGCGCTGTCTACGCACCAGGAAGGTGAAGGAAGAACACTCTTCCTCCGACTTCCCTTACTCCTTGTGAAATGAGGGTTACAAAAGTCAGAAGAAGAAGTCCTTCAGTTCAACATTATTTTGAAATAGTGCGCGTCTACACTGCCAGCCTTTATGTTATTTCAGAAAAACATCATTTATTCTGAAAGAACGCTGCTGTGTAGGTATAGTCTTATTGATCCCAGGAAATGTTTTTGAACCACTACTATTCTTGCTATTACTGTATAAACTGCAATTGAAATAGCCATACACATCTGGGGCTAAAGCATGCAGTCTTTACTCAATATTCCTCTCTGTTCTTATTTGAACATCACTTCCATTGATGTTGTTGTTAATTGGTATTATGGGAATGCCTAGAGACCTTAAGTAAGATTGGAAATGTTTTCAGAACATACAGTTTTCCGTAATTTCTTACCATTTCAAAACTACTGAACACACCCCTGTGTTTGCACAAGAGGGTAGAAAGGGAGAGAATCCTCTTTCTACCCACAAGAATATGTACATTTCTCTCTGCTACTAGACAGTAGGAGTGACTTTCTGGGGGTAGGATAGTCTCTCCTCACTGTACCTGAAAGAAGGGATTGAAGATATTGTAGTAACCACACCCAATTCTTACATCACTGTGGCTATGTCTAGACTGCAGAGTTTTTCCGGGAAAATTTCAGAAAAGCAGATGCATTTTTTTGGCATCCCTGTAAACCTCGTTTTATGAGGAAGAAGGGATGTTCTGAAAAAGGGGTTTTTTCTGACATTTGGCCCAGTATAGATGGGCCAAATGTCAGAAAAACCTCTTCTGAAAAAAGAATAGGAAAAAAATACTCAAATTGTGGTTCACAATTTGCATATCTTTTTCAGAAAAAACCCAGCAGTGTAGACATAGCCTGAAACTCTTGATGTCAGTGGTGTTACAGTAGCAGAAGTGAGATGAGAATCAAAGCCCCTGACTCTAGTTAGGAAAAAAAAAATAAAAAGGTAAATTAGAATATATGTTTTAAACCACAAATACTTGGATAGAAAAAGATGTAGTCATGCATTAGCACACATTGGGTATGACACAGCTGGGGGGCTTTTTGTGTGTCCGGGTCTATATCACAATATTTGAAAGCCTCGCCACTGTAAAGTATAGACAGAAAATTTGTGCTCTCTTCCTTCCTTCCAGTTTATTGAATCTCTTGCTTTGTTCTGGTCACATGTCATTCTATTAGGAACCCACACAGGCTATATGATATAACAAATGTAATAACATAACAATTGCCAGATCTTTGTTTTTCAGAGCTCAGGCAGCCAATGATAATGGCCTGACCAAGCAAGCGTTCACACCAAATGGCGTGAGATGAAAAGGCTCAGAACTTTCATTTGCTGTTTATTCCCAGAATCAGTACATGGGGTTGGTCCCCTTGCTTTGCCTGTATGAGTTCCAGTCCTAGCTGAGCATAAGGAGATTTTATCCTGTTTTAAAACCCAGTGAATGTTACTGACAAAAAGGGAATTTGACTTAGATTTTCATTTAACTTTCAGGGAAGAATTCCATTGATTCTTGTTTTATCCAACTCCATTCACAACACCTTGTAGGTATTTTTAATTTCTTGCATCACTTCAAATTTGCAGCAGTGATTCTACATAGTCAGTAGGCTTACCAGAATTAATGTGAAGGAAAATGCTTGGGGATGTTTTGGAAAGTTCTGATGTGATGGGAATATTGGACTCAGCTCTTTATTTTTGTTTTCATTGCCCAGAGAGAAGTTGTTTGTACTGAGAGTAGTCATCTGCTTTTGACTAACATTAATAGTATTGATGAAATATCTTGGATTTAATTGTAATATTTAGTTGAATTGATGAATTGATGTATCAACTCACATCAAGCCACTTCACCTGCCCAACAATGGAGTTTTTCATTGCAAATCAGCTCACTATCAGAGATTAATCAGTAACAAAATTCAGCCTCAAATGTCAAACACAAATAAAAGGAAGTTAAATTGCAAGGCAGAGCTTTGGACACAGAACAGATTTCTCAGGTTCTGGCAGGCTGAGCCCTGGGTCTTCTCTCACACCAGGTTTTTCCAGGTGGAACTCCATTGACTTGAGTGGGTCTACACCAGTGTAAATGAAAGGAAAATTGGACCCTTCCTTGTTCATAAATCAAATAGGAATTTGAGGGATCTTTTCTACTACCTGTATCTGAACTTGGTTCCAAACCCATTGAAGTAAGATAAAAGACTCTTAATGGCACTGCTTATATGCTTAAGTGCTTTGTTTGATTATGGGCACTGTGAGTGCTGGTTGCTGGTCTTGAACATGGAACACAAAAATCATTGCAAGTTGTATTACTCATTAATTGCTTCCACATCAAATTTACTCAGTTTATGCACACCAGAGTTTTGGAGGGCCCAGGCTAGTAGATTTTTGTGTGCTCCAGCTCCACAAGGGAATGGCGGGGAGGGGAAGAAGAGGGCTGGAGCACCAGTGAAGGCTCCCTAATGCTAGAGGGGGAGCCCAGAGCCTTGGGGACCAGATCCAGGCAAGCCAGGGGCTGCATCCGGCCCCCCGGCCTTAGGTTTCCAACCTCTGATTTATAGGAAAGGCTTGCTAGGGCTCTCATGCACCTAGAGCATGGACATGAAGCTCTGCATAGTCTACATTTTACACTTTCACCAACATAAATATTGTGCCATCAGAATTCACTGGCAACTATGGGTTTCCATCAGTATATTCCTTCGTTCCAAGGTTTTTCTGTGCCAGGTTTACTTGCTGATGCATGAGACAGCATGAAGCATAGCTTTTCTGTTCCAGTCTTCAGTTCTGCATTGTGAATACTAACAATATTTTAAAGCTTTAGTATCTGATTCCCCTCTCTGGCATAAAATTGGTGTTTTGATGAATAGAGTTTTGATGAATCAGGTCCATAGTGTGTCTGACACAACAAGGAAATCAATTTGTGCAGCAATGAATTGCTATACTTACAGCTCCTTTTCTGAGCAAAGGTACATTTTAAAAGATGGATTCCAATGCCTGCCAGTGAAGTTTTGATTGGCAGGAGATATACCCTACAGTCTGCTGTGTGTCTTATTTCACTTTAGGTTGTCTGCTAGTTAGATGAGGAAAGGCTCTAGAATCTTTTCAGTGCCTTAGGGGGTTATGACCTTCCAAGGCACAACCCAGATCAGTACATTGCTGCTGCTGCAGCTCCCAAGGTGGGCTTCTCACAAACTGCCAAACAGCATGCAGGTCACGCTCTGATCAGGGCTTAATTTGGGCCAGGGCTTGCTAAGGCTGAGCCTGGCACCTCTGGGGTTGGCAGTTCATAGACCCAGCACCTCTGGGCTTCCCATGTCTGTTATGGAAATAAACAAAAAAATTGCTTGAGCCCTTAAGCACTGACCCTGAGTGTCTGTAGCTGCAGCCTGCCAGCACATTTCAGTCACTCACTCTGGCTTCCACTAGCCTTAGTTACCATTCACAGGATGGCCCCAACACTCTCCCAGTCCCAGGTTTCTTCTTCCCTCCCCCCAAAAAAGTGTTCTGCACTGTCCAGCCCACAACTGGATAGTTCAGCTATTTTAGGTGAGAAATTTACATCTTTGTAAAGGAACCGCTGGACGTTCCTGTCCCAACACACTTTTTGTTCCCTGAAAATCAGCTGCAGGTCATCCTCAAATAGGAAGAAAAATACAATAAATTGGAAAAGATGCTCCCAAAATATTCCTCCCTTTCTCTCTATTTAGGGCAGCCACAACACCTGAAGAAAAGAGGGAGCTTTGAACTGGGGTTGGGGTCGGGGTCCTGGCTCAAAAGATTCCAGCCAATGAGACTGCAAAAGCATGTGGTGAGAGAATCATTTCACTTTGAATTCATATAGCTTGTTTAGTTGGACATTAGTTGCATTTTTGCTTTTTATTTTCTTGTAACCAAATACTGACTTTTATGACTAATTTCTTTTAATCACTCAAAGTCTGTAATTTAATAAAATTATTTTATTGTTTTAGTTAAGTGTGTGTATTTGGTTGAAGTGTTTGGAAACCTCCATTTGAGATAACAGGGTTAGTACATATCACTTTCTATTAAGGTAACGAGAGACCTTCTAAGAACTTCAATTGTTGAGAAGAAAAAGCTGGGCAGTACAATAGGCATGTTTCTGGAGGGAAGTCTGGGATTGGGAATTTGCTGGTGTCAGCCTATAATGTAATTCATGAGTGGCTGGCTATAACACAGATAATATAGCTGGGGGTGATTTATAGGCTATGAAAGGTGTGTGATTGTTCTTGCTGTGAAAAAAGTGGAAAATTGATGGCTAGATGTTTAACAGTCTAGATTGTATCCTGGCTAATGTAACACTGCTTTATTTGCTGGGTGTCTGGGGACACTGCAGGGAAACCCCAATAAAAATGTTGTCTTGGGATGAGGCAGAAGGTGGGAGTAGTAGCCTTCGCACATGTACTGCAACTGTTATGATGAAAATCAGAATATTGCTAGTGTCCTTGAATTCAGATATTAGTCTTTCTAACAGGTCTTCATGCACAATCTAATCCTGTTTCCTAATTCACCAGACTCACCCAGTAACAAAGTCTGGTTACTTAATGTTCAGACACCTTTTGTCCCGCTTGTTCTTTTCATTTCCTTCCTTGAGGTTTTTATTCTGTACCATTATGCAGGAGTAGGGCCAAACAAACAGCTTGTCTGCTTCATAGTCTTCAATGAGATTACTAATGTGAATGAGTCAAGCAGGACATGGCTTGCAAGATCCAAACAAACCGCATATATATCTCAATAAATTCATAGTGTCTGTTTCCAGTGCTGGATATTTACTCTTAATATTAATTAGAAATTATTGAACCACTGTATTACTTACATGACTCTGCTTCCCTCATAAGAACATACATAAGAATGAGCATACTGGGTCAGACCAAAGGTCCATCTAGTCCAGTGTTCTGTCTTCTACAGTGGCCAATGCCAAATGCCCCAGGGAGAATGAACAGAACAGGGAATCATCAAATGACCCCTCTCCTGTCATGCATTTGCTGAAGACGTTCTATGCCATCAGGAGAGCTCTCCTATTGGCATAATTGCTCCACCTCAGTGAGAAATGGAAGCTATGTCGTGTGGACAATGCTTAGGTTGGTGGCTTTTTCACGTCTCTGAGCCACAGACGGGACATTGGCTTAAGCAGTAGTATAGACAAACCCTCTGTGACTTGTCCAAGATTACACGGGAAATCTGTGGCATAGTAACAAAGTGACCATGAATCTTCAAAATCCCAGATTAACGCCTTAATCACAGGACCATCTTTAATCTCTCTAGGTCAGGAGTGGGAGATCTGCAGCCCACAAGCTTCCTGCATTTCATCAGGGTTAGCTGTTGACGAGCTGCCGGATAGTTTGTTTACCTGACCATTTGTAGGCATGAAGCCTCGCATTTCCCAGTGGCTTCAGTTCATGTTTCCTGGCCAATGGGACCTATGGGAAGTGGTGTCCTATCCCATGCCACTTCTCACAGCTCCTATTGGCTGGGAGCAGAGAACCGTGGTCTCTGGGAGCTGTGGGGCTCCCTGCCTTCAGACACTCAGGTAAACATGCTATATGGTGGCTGGTGTGCTGACGGTTCCTCACCCTTTCTCTAGGTATCTGACACAACTGAAAAAATTACAGTCTGGGAGTTCAGTACTACAGGTTGGACTTCCTTGGTCTGGAGCCCTCGGGACAGACCAGTCTTAAAGGAGGGAGTTTGCTGGATCAGGGGACATCAGCCCTTCTGCTGATGGACTCTGGGCTCTCCTGTGGTCTGTCTGCAGATCAACGGGCTCCTCTGCCCCCAGTCCACTGGGCTCTTGGCTCCACAGTCAGCCCTGGGGCCACTGGGGCTCAGTGGCCAGCTTCAGAGCTCTCTGGTCCAGCAACATGCATGGTCCTACCAGACTATGGATATTGCTGGACCAGAGAGTTCTGGACCAGAGAGATTCAACCTGTACTTATAGTGGTAAGAAACATTACAGATACAAAAAAAAGTCAGTTGCAATAATGTCTCCTCAAATATGATTTAAAGATTATTTAACAGTATAAGCAGAGCAATAAGTATTTTTCCTGTTCCATTGAGTTCAATGAACAAACACTTCAGCTCAATATCCTATATGTAGCTGTCAATCAAAGTGATTTCTCATTAAATAGAAACACTGGTAGTTACAACAGAGAAGTTAATGCTTTTTCAGTTGGGGACAGAGTAGGATTCTTTCTCTTCCTATGATTGTAACAGCAACATTCATTTCATTATGTGACTCTCTAGTCATGATGTAAGTGTCTCTTGATATCGGGGGAAAAATAATGATTTCATCTGGCAAAAGAGCTAATGCATAAATTCTCCTCTATCAATATTGGACCAAGTTTTTAAGCACACAGATGTGGCTTGCCATGTCAGCTTTTATGGGCTCAGACATTTGACTATGCTTTTAAGACAGAATTGAGAGCACAAAACTACATTCAAGTAATATTAAGGTAATGAAACAGAAAAAACAGAAACTTTGGTGTTAACAGTGAAAGTCAGGGAACATCAATGGTGATTATATTGGGTAAAAAGTAATATTTGGCTCCCTGTTTTGAAATGATTTTGTATTTGCAGAGGCTGGCCTGAGTGCAGCATTTCATAGAGCATCACATGGGATACAATTCTTACAAGTGCAACATGAGGACATATCTACACATGAAAGATATTCTGGAATAAAGTAGGATGTGAATAGTAAGAAGATTAAATATTCCTAGCTCATTCTAGGTGTAGATGCTCTTATTCCATTATAAGTGTACCTAATCTTAATTAACTTAATCCACAAAAAAGATAATTTAGAATAAGACTCTCTCATTGGCACTCTAACTCCACGTATGGAGGTATTTATTTTGGATTAATCACGAAGTGTTAATTAGGAATGATTTCCCATATACACAAGTCTTCTTTAAATGGTGTCAAGAAACGTTCACAAAGATGGTTCGACAGTATAAATAATATAAATATCCTCAGTAACTTTAGGTTGAACCTCTATGGTCTGGCACTCTCTGGTCTAGCAACATCTGTGGTCCAGCATAATTTTAGTTAGTCAGATGTCCACCTATCATGGATGTGGTCAAGTTTCCCATGGTCCCCAAAAGTTTGTTTACAGCCACCAGTCCTGGATCTCAGTGTTCTGTGCTCTTATTTAGCTCTAATTTACCCCCAAATTCACAGTGAGCAGTGGAAGTGTTGGCGATGCTGTTAGACAACATTGACCTCCCATGGTTTGGCACCTCGGTCAGGTCCCCAGGATGCTGAACTAAAGAGGTTCAGCCTGTATTTTTTTTTAAAGCTAATGCAAAAATCCTCTTGTTTCAGGGCATATAATAAACCATTAACAAAAGAGGATTAAGAAACTAGCATTAGGCCACTTAAACTGCAATTGTCCATTATATTGTTTCTTGCACTGTCCCCTGAAGCATCTAATAGGTTCTCCCTTCTTTCACAACATGGCCATATCTACTAGTTTATACTTGCCTCTCCTTGCAGAACTGAAGATCATTATTCAGGGTTAACACAGGAGCCAACCTAGCTTTTTGAGGTTAGCAATAAAATTGTTCATTCTTTAAAATTGTAACTCTTTGGGATATTCTATAATATAAGGGTCACTAACTTTCTGACAGAACAAAACTCCTCTGAGGCCCTGCCCCACTCACTCCTTCCCTCTGTTGCTTGCTCTTGACAACCCTCACCCAACTTGCTCATTTTCACTGGGCTGGAAAGGGTCCCTTTTCAACTGGAGGTTTGATTGAAAACTGGGCACCAGGCAACCTATCATCTATTTATGAGACATTAGCGCAGAAGGTGAAATTTTAGGCTTAGAGATCATGCAGCTTACGTGTAATTACTGGTTTTTTTCTTTTAGTCAACATTACAGCTGACCAGTGGTTTAATTTAGCTACATACAAAGGAAGTGGATAAAAAGTCTGTTGTGGATCACACTGAAATGGAGTGAATAGAGGGAAAAAATCAGTAAATTTAGGTTTAATGCCAGAACTGTGACTAATGTGTAAAGCTGTATCATGCAGCATATAAAAGCCTTCTTAAAAAATAGTTGACCTTTCTTAGCTAATTACTTAGGTGGGTAATTTACTTCATTTAACCTACACATTTGACAATAATCCCAATGACGACAAGCTGAACACAATACTGTATGTCTGTGAATGCTCCTGTGATCAAGAGTTTGGCAATAAATCCAAGTTAGACTGACTATAAAAAACCAAACAGAAATACATTGTATCTGTGATTAGAGTTTCATGTCTGTGCTGCTGGGGAGAGCCACTTCAGAAACATTTCTTACATTTTCAAGGTCAGAGTCTAAAAATTCCTCCTTCACCCCGAAAAAGGGGTTGGTGCCTACCATCCTTCTACAGTAAATGTGGATTAACGCCAGAAGTCTGAGGAAAGCATATTTGATTTTATTCCAACAAACCTTACCTCAGTTTTGCAGCCCTGCTGTTCCCATGGCCTCATTTTTGAGGACAGAAGTAACTGCATTGAAAAGGAAACAAAAGCTCTTTGTTATATACTCACGTCTACACTGGCAGGTCTTGCACAAGATCATATTCAAATGAGGGGCCCGGCGATGAATATTGCCGCACCTCATTTGCATATTTAATGAGCCGCCATTTTGCGCAAGGGGCTTTTGTGCAAGACGGAGCAGTCTACACTGCTCCTTCTTGCGCAAAACCCCCCTCTTGCACAAGAGCCGTTCTGCCGCTTATTTCCAGGCAGAACGGCTCTTGCGCAAAAGCCCCTTGCACAAAAATGGCAGCTCATTAAGTATGCAAATGTGGTGCGGCGATATTCATCGCTGCGCCTCATTTGCATGTTCTTGTGCAAGACCTGCCAGTGTAGACCTAACACTGTGTAACTGGTGGTAGTGTGGCAGAACACAATGAATATGCAGTGAACCACTGCTGAATGCAAATCTGTTCCAAGTCACCTGTCAATGATGGTCATGTTCTCTTTCTACTGTACTACCATAGTAGACACTGAAGTCCTAACCACATGAGGAACATGAACTCTCCTAAGCCATAACTATGAAAATGCTCTGTTGTCCCTGCTGCTCTGTTTCCTCTTGTGATGTTGCTGGCTGGCCTCATTTTTCTGCTGAGCATTACCTTAAATTGCTCTATTTTAAAATGTATCTACATATACAGCAGGTTCCCTGAATCTGACCATTTCGCTGTTTGTGCATATCAGTAAAGAGGATAGGAAGCTAAGCACACACCATTTGCAAACAGGATCTGAATGAGTTTGCCACTGACATTGAGGGTACGTCTACACAGCAGTGTTATTTTGGAATACCTGATGTCTACATGACAAGCAGTTATTTTAACACAATGTCGAAATACTGTCAAGCTGGAGGACTTCTTACTCTGATTCCTATAACCCTCATTGTATGAGGAATAAGGGAAGTCAGAGAAAGAGTGCTTTTCCTTGGACTTCCTGCTGCGTAGACAGCACCAAAAGCTGAATTCAGCTATTTTAACTTAAGCTACACAATTGATGTAGTTCCATTGCGTAGCTTATTTCAACTTTAGCTCTGCTATGTAGACATACCCTGAGTGATGAATTGGGGAGAAATATCTGAGGAGCAGATGCATTTTGCATAGACACATCTACTGTGCTTAGGTAAGAAGCAGGCAGAACTTCGATCAATTTTGGCTGTTTTGGGTTAAAATTCAGTTTAAGTGCAGGAGTAATGATGTATTTTTAACCTGACTGTAAGAATAAAATGTAGCCAAACTGTACATAGAATTCCCTGATAGAAGGGGGTCACCTTACATTTAACATAACTTGCTAAACATGGGGTAGGGATATCAACTCCAAATAGAGGTTGGAGTTTTGTGTAGAGTCCTAGGTATTGCCATTGTTTAAAGTCAGAGGATCAGACTGAGTTGAGAGTCCTCATTTCTGCCCATTGATTATTACAGCTGAAGTCACTGATGACCATGTCTAGGAGTTGAGCCTTAGTCCTGGCATGCAGACAGTGATGCAATGAAAGGCAGCGCAGAGGTGGTAGTGAGGTTCTCTGCTACCTGGTAAAACCAGTATGAACTGGTCTAAGTGGTAGAATCCCAGAACTCAGCATTTCAGAGGCACTGAGCAGCGGCAACACAGGGAAAGCAGGGCCAAAGGCAGCAGAGAAAACAGCAGCAAGGGTGAGGCATTATTTGACCCCTCTTCTTTTAGGGTTGGGACATGAACCCATGTGAACATACTCCTGAATTCTGGGACTTCACTGACTTTGGACAGCCCAGTTATAACTGTCAGACAGCAGAGGGAAGGTGGAGCAGTCTGTTGAAGGGACATTTGTACGTTGGATTTTTGCATTGCAAGGTGGGAAACCGAGACAAAGGCAGCTGCCCAGTATGCTGTGAGGTGGGTGTTTACTGATGATTTGCATGCTTTTGAATCATTGTTAGGTATTTTCCCCAATTAAGGCTGAATTCCCTCTCCCTTTTCATAAATGTTGCCTTCTGTTATACACAGAGGCAGTGTGTGCGAGTGGGGAAGTATTACTTCTTAGAGGGACCCCTGGTTTGTGTTTAATTTTCCCGGGTAGCTGAGTGGGGGCTTGAACTAGTTCTGTTTTGTAAGCTTAGAGGAACCCTTAGATACTGAACCCAGCCCATATTGCTGCTGCCATCACCTGACAGAAAAGTTATACATATTACAGATCAAAGAACTTTGCCCACAGATCAATATAGCTGAGATCCTCACAAAATTTAGGTGTTGAACTCTCATTGATTTCAGTGGAACCAAGATGTCTAAATATCTTTGAGGATCTGAGTCTGTAAGTATTTCTATGTCTTTTGATTTATAATTACTTTGGTTTTTCTAACAAGAATTAACTAAGTATTTTTTTCTGAAACACCAGAACTTTTTTGATTGTCTCCCCTCCCCCTCAGATTATAGAGTGTTTGGAATTGCCAATGCAATAGTGTTAACAGAAAAGACTTTATAATATTTTAATACTTTAAATTTTCTAGGTGGGAGTGAGGGGCGAGAGAGAAAAGGAGAGAGAATAAATATACTAGTTTTTAAATTGTACTCCGGGTGATTTTTAAAATGATAACATTTATGGCATAATTAGCATCACGAGATGATAGATCAAATCTTTTTTAGTGACATTGCACTGAAGACACAGACCTTATATTTGAATAGATGGCAAATACTGCTAACCCCGCAGTATCCTATCAATTATCTCAAACTTACCTTTGCTTCTCGAGAGTTAAGTAGATTTTGTGTCATGCTCCGTAAAGATGAGACATGTACAGTCCATAAAGTGACAATTATTGTGTCAAACTGTACATGAAAATGTAGATTAATGTTTTCCTGGGTCATGATTATGATTATTAGATCTTTTCATGACATGGAGCACTAAGAGCATGTCAAAAGGAAAAATTACATGGTCTTTTATTCACAAACGTCAAAGAAAAATTAGATCTATTGTAGGTAGAAAAGTGGCTGTATAGTCCCAAGTGACAGATTTCAATGTTCATCTGAGAGATCTGATACAGTTGTTTTTAGTGACACATCTGGAAGCAATAGTATGAGTTTCAAGTGTCTAATTTTTGTGAAATATTAAAAAAAATGAGATCCATGACCCATTATATATAATCTTCTCATTTCACCTTTTCAAAGGAAAGGTAATACTTTGACTCTTTCCTGCATTCCATTCTCTTGTAGTAGAAAGATGATCACAGCCATTCATTTATTTGACACAGATCATGAAATTAAAGATGTACATTATTTTGTTCCTATAGCTGAATATATCCTTTGTTACTTTACTGAAACCCAACATTTAAAAGTGTCACTCTACGTAATGTTATTACTCAGCAGGACAGTAGTGCCTAGAGGCCAGGGCCCCATTATGCTAGCGAAGAAATGGATTGCAAGCACTGGAGGAGAGGGACCAGGTGTATCAGTATAGCTAACAGGTGGATACAAACACACTGCTATACTGAAACAGGAGCACCAGGAAACAATGGGACATACCACTGGTCATCATGGAAAAACAGTGGCCATAGCACTGTAAATTTTTTGTATGCATCGCTGCTGAGAAGAATTGTAAAGGAGGGATTTGAAAGAGAACAATGAAGTGGCTATGTGGATATTTATGGGGATCTTCTGCCATGCTTGAAGGGAGGCAGGGGAGAAAGCACCATTGTGCTGTTTGGAAAAATTTTAAATTGGTGACCAAGACTGGCATCACGGGTGGAACAAAGGTGGGTTTAATAGCATGAGAGAGGTTGGGTAGGGTGGAGAGAAGCCACTAAGAGCCTTAAAAGCAAAGACAAGTAGTATGTGCTTGATGTGGAGGAGAAGGGGTAGTCATAGAGAGATGCAATGACATGTGATATGGTTGAAGCAGTAAACCTGGAAAGTGAAAAATGCAGTGTCATTTTAAATGAAGATAGGTGGGAGAAGGTGCAATTTGGCAAGGCTAGAAAGCAGAATGTGATGATAACTGAGATGAGAGATGAAGGCCTAGGCAGATTTAGCTGTGTGAATGAAAGAGAAAGAGGAAAAGAAAGGCTGGATCTTAGAGATGTTACATAGCAAGAAGCAGCAGGATTTACACATGATTCGGATGTGAGGATTTAGACAAAGGGTAGATTTTATGATGCCCAGTTTATGAGCCTGCATGACAGGAAAGATGATGATGGAGTCTACAGCAACTAAGAAAAGAGGAAAGGAAGGGAAATATTATTAATTCTACTTAATGAGGTGACTCCCAAATGAGATATTCATGGCCTTGGACATTCACAAGAAGATGTTAGAAAAACATGCCAGAATTCTAATTTGGATAGAAAGAGACAAATTTTGGAGTGAGAGGAAGATCTGTGAATCATCATCAAGAAGTTATTTGAACTTGAATTTGTGAATGTCTCCCGGAGGCAAGATTTAAAGAAAAAGTGGACTAAGAGGACTAAGGACAGGACCATGTGGGACACCCACAGATAGTTGGAGGAAATGTTAAGGCTGTAGGAGCAATTGGGGAAGACTGAGTCATGAAAGCCAAAGGGAAGACAAGATGTTAAGAATATGAATTTCAAGATCTCAAAAGGAAAACAGAAGGAAAAGGAGTGACATAAATACAAAGCCGAGATGCTCACGTGCAATCTAAGAAACACAGAGATTGTACTCAGTGTGGAAACTCTTCCCATACTAGACCGTTGTGTCAAAATTTGATTTCTAAAGAATTTCAGAACCCTAGCAGTCCTGTCACGGATATTTTTCAACCAGAACACTGGAGGTTTTGCTCTGAAATCTGCACCTGTGATGATGACTATAAGAGGACTGAAGTGCTGTGCCAGTCAGAATGATTGGTTCTGTCTTCTTTGAAAGATCATCCTAGGCATGGATGAGTAGCACTTTCAGCCAGCTGGTGGCTTACATTGTCTTGTGAGGGAATGCTCACTTTTAGCTGTCCCCTGGGGCCTAGAAACAGTGCAGCACCACCCCAAACCAGGAATGCAAGTTTCAAAGGCTTTATTTTTGTAGATGGATTTACCTTGGGGTACGTCTACACAGCAATCACAGGTGTGACTGCAGCTCCTGGCGACATACCCAAACTCACTTTCATCTAGCTAGTTCAGGTGCCATGAAGCAGCAACAGGAAGGGTTTTGGCTTGGACTAGCGACCCAAGTAATTATCTAGGATTCCAGGCAGGCTTGTACAGCTGAGCTGAAGCCCATGCTGCCATGAAGCTTGGGAGCCAGGCTAATTAGATCAAAGTTGCAGGCACATGGTTGCTGCATAGCTGGGGCATGAATGACAGGCTTGAGTTGGAGACTGGCCTGAAGTGCAGAGGGGTTGGTGAAAGGATTTGTATAGTAAGGACTTGCACTACCCAGTGAGTATGGAGTCCTAGGTTGCACAAGTTCCACTGAGACTAACCTGTGCCAAAGGTACACATCTGCCAGAATGCTAATAGCTCACATGTCCTCCCCATCCATGTAATCATATTGAAGAAGGATGCTGGGGTAGACAGTTCCTCTATAACAAGGGGGTCATGAACTCCTGATTGGGGTTCCTAACTGTTGTTTAATACAGGTTGAACCTCTTCAGTCTGGCACCCTCTGGACCTGACTGGTTCCGAACGAGAGAATTTTCCGGACCATGGGAGGTCAATATTGTCTAGCATCATTACCAACACTTCCACTACTTACTGGGCTGTTAGAGGTAAATTAGAGTGAAGTAACAGCACAGAGTAAAAGACTGGTGGCTGTAAACAAACTTTATGGGACTGTGGGAAACTTGGCCACACCCATGTAAAGTGGACATCCGGCTAACTAAAATCATTCTGGATCACAGCTGTTTCTGGACCAGAGAGTTTTGGACTTAGAGAGGTTCAACCTGTATCAATAAGTATCATTTGGTGTCCAATAATCAATAGCATTTTTCTCCATTTCTGTAAATATATTTTCATTGTAAATAGAAATGGTATCCCTGTTGCTGTTTAAATACATCTGTGTGTTCTCTTACACCATAACTTGTAGGGTCATAAATTGTAATGATCCTTGTTTTCCCTTGCCATATAACTAATTATTCATCATGAAGAGATTATAGATGGGAGCAGTTAGCATCATACCTGCTCTGTTACACCTAGTATGGAGGAAGGAGGAGATAGAAATGAGTTGGGTGGCAACACAATTTAATTCCACTTTAAGAGGAAATCTCAATTGCTTGTCATGGATAGCTGGGCTACAAGCAGATGGCCACGATGCACTTTATGCTACAATATCCTGTAGTAGTCACAAGTAGCAATAAGTCAGAAAGTGTCAGTTACTACTAATCTCTCCTCTCCCACTGGCATGTATACCTCCCCATCCTCTGCCCTAAGCCACCCACTCCCCACTTCTCCTTACCCCAATCCCTCACTCAAGCCTTTGTTTTCCTCCATTTTAAAAAATATAGCCATTGAAATAAAGCATGCACATTTTTTCATTTATTTTAAAAAATAATTCAAGTTGAAGATCTGCTAGTACATTGCTGTATGACACTCTCCCTCTCTGCTATGAGACTTCCTCTAAACTCCAGCTGGACTTAGGCAGAGTTGGTATCAGATGTAATTGGGACATGCATGCCATTAAATCACCTTCGCTGCTCTGAAAGCAATACGAACAGAGAATGGCATAGTGTTAGTGGAGATTGTGCAAATTATTCTTCTCTCTTTTAGGCTTTCATTCTGAATGAAAGGCTGACTCACTTCTGGTTACTTTCCTTTGGAAAAAGAAACTGCCTGCTTGTAATACAGTTTATTTAAGAACTCATATAGAGATACTGAAACTTGCCTACTTCTGTATAATTTAGTTTTCTGTACTAAACACTGAGTAAGAGGAAGAAGAAAGAAATGAGAAGAGATCAATTTTTAACACTTGTGAAAAGGAAAAGCCCCTACATTCTTGCTGGGAGAAGTATGAGCCAGTGGAATTAATGACAAAGATCAAAATAAAACATCATATTGAGAAAAAAAACTATATTGGAGGGGACACTCTGGAAGAAATATTGGAGTTAGAGCAGGTTGGGAAATAGTTCTCTCCCCTGGAAATTGATGACAAAAAGACAAATTGATATGACAGATATGGCGTGGCTCTGCAATTTGGGAATGCTACACACTGATCTGGTTGTTGGGATGCTACTGTATGAATATATTGGTTTAGATTAATAGTGGGCATTTGGGGGAGGGTGGGGGAAACAAGAGGTAGGGAAGCAAAATACCTCAAAGTAAATCATGGGAGCATTAAGAGAAAATGTCAGGGAAAAAGACCTGCAAATGCAGGAGATAAAAAAATGCTGGCAAGATCAAAAACGGAACACACTCTCAAGAATGGGCAGGAGGGAGCAATTTGAAGGAGCCAGACTGAGACCCAAGGCCATGACAGGCATAAATACTGGAGTTTCAACATTAAAAATGTTTGAGGCCAAATAACCAAACTTCTCCAACTTGTTGCCCAAAGATAGAACAGCACGACATGAAAAGGAGACATACATCCCCTCCTTTTAGGAAGCAATTCTTATCTTGTAGCATATTCACCTTACCAGCCGGTGTGCTTCAAAGATACCATCCTCAAAATTGTCTCTATTTATAATATGGTTGTTTACAAGCTAGAAACATTTTATAGGTCACCTAAGATCCAACCCATTGGTTTGTATCAGTTCTTTAACTTGTTGTTCTGTACGTTTCCTTATCTCTTGTTTACCACATAGCAAACCAGTTGGGCATAGATGTACATCCAAACCTGTGCCAGTACACATGATTAAGCTGTCTTGTCTTTGATAGGTTTCCTATTCTAAAGCCAAATCTGAGTTCAGCTTTTGTTATAGGATATGGGTGAACAGAATTGTGGGAAGACAATTATGCAATATACACAATGTATATCACATTAATCTGTGCATTATTTGGCCTCTTAAACTTTTTTAATATTGAACCACCAGTATTTAGTTAATCCACAGACTACACCTTCTCGGCAATATGCTTTGTCTAAGTTGGTGCTGCCTCCCTTCACTTCTTCCTACTCAACCTTTGTTAGGTCTTCTCCAACCTCTTGTGGTGCACCCTTCTTTCAGGACTAGGATAGTCAGGCTTCTCCCTCGGAATCTGCCAACAAAATCCAAAGCCAAAAAGTATAAATAAAGCCTGCTTCTCTCTCCCTTTGCCTGACCTTACATCCCTCCTGATTGAATGCTTCTTAAGGTGCCCTGCAGGGAAGTCCTAGCTTTTGTCAGCACTTCCCACCAAAGCCTGCTCCATGGCACTCTGGCCACTTGCCAGCCTCTTCTGCTCAGGTGAGAATCTTAAGACTTACTCTCCCCCGGTCTGCTGACTCTCTAATCCTAGAGTGTGAGTGCAGACTCTCCCTGCAGCCCTCTTCAGCTCCAAACTCTGCCTCTATAGTCCTCTCACTGCTCTTCTCCAAATGGGCTGCATACTCAGAGATACCTGAGTCTCCCTTCAGATGCAGCCCACTGAGTGTCTGGCCTCTCAGGCCCACATGAATCTTTCTGGAACTGGTGTGGGGTTCCATCACATTGTCTAAGAAGCTGAAGACACTCGTAAGGTGAAAGAACAATACTAGGACCATGTCTTCACTGCCGACTTTGGTTGACACAAGTTACATTGGCATCAGCCATTGAAATTAGTATGTAACTTGGGCATGTGTATGCATGACTGCTTGCGCTAGCACTGCATGTTTTCACCAATAGTACTTATGTCACCGTAAAGCATGGTGCTCCACAAACAAATATCCTAGTGAGCCATTCACCACCATCCAGAATGAAGCCATTTTGGAAATTTTTTGTGGGATAGAAATGACTTGCGAGGGAGCTCCTTCACACAATACAATCCATAGTCCATAATCTTCATGCCTTTTTATTCTCCCCTCCCCAAATCTGCACGCTATTTTTTGGTCTGTGGGAGAAACAAGGAACCAGCCGAGCTCTGCACAATTCTCATAAAGTTTGCAAATACAGGGGTGCACAGTTCTGCATTTGCAGACCAGCAGGCAGTACCTCAGTAATTCCTTTGAAGACAGTTTGCTGAGGGGCACCATGACAAACAGTTCAAGGGTGTGGGTGGCATCCACAGAACAGCAACAGAAGGTGGAACACTGCTTCTAGGCCTGAGAAACCTGGATTGAGAGGTGGGATCACATCGTGATACAGGTTAGGGAAAACAAACAGTGGCTGCAAAAGTTCACATTCCTGCATCTGTGGGTTGAGATCACCCCAACACAGGTACACCCAAATGAGAGCTGCATTAACAACTTGGAAACGGGTGACACTCACACCCTGGAAGCTTACAATGGTGGACTGCTGCTGCTTAGTGAGAAATCCTTTTGGAGTCTGAAAATCCATCCTGAGGGTCTCTGTCATGCAAGTTTTTAGAGCCATGAACTGTTTTTTCCTGCTACACAGGATTGTGACTCTTGGCAAAGTACAGGTCACAGTGGATGGATTTACAGCAGTGAGCTTCCTGAACTGCAGTGTGATAATAGATAAACAACTAACAAAATCGTCCAAAGCACAGGACTTCAACTACCCAGGCATCTGTTGGGAAAGCAACACAGCAGGGCAGATTATCCAGCAAGTTCTTGGAATGTATTGGAGACATTTTTTTATTTCAGAAGTTGGAGAAAGCTCCTAGGGGATAGTTCTAGTTTTGATTTTGGCAAATAAGGAGGAATTGGTTGAGAATTTGAAATTGGAAGGAAGCTTGGGTGACAATCATGAAATGATGAAGTTCATGATTCTAAGGAACGGTAGGAGGGAGAACAGCAAAATAAAGACAATGGATTTCAAGAAGGCAAACGTTAGCAGACTTAGGAAGTTGGTAGGTAAGATCCCATGGGAAGCAAGTCTAAAATGAAAAACTATTGAACACAGTTGGCAGTTTTTCAGAGAGACATTATTAAGGGAACAAGAACAAATTATTCTGCTGTGTAGGCAAGATAGGCAGCATGGCAAGAGACCACTCTGGTTAAACCAGGAAATCTCCAATGATTTAAAAATGGAAAAAATCCTACAAAAAGTGGTAACTGGGTCAAACTGCAAGGATGACTATAAAAAATAGCACAAGTATGTAGGGGCAAAATTAGAAATGCCATGACACAAAAAGAGCTCAAATGAGCTAGAGACTTTAAAAAAACATTACACAAATACATTAGAAGCAAGAGAGACCAAGGACAGGCCCCTTACTCATTGAGGAAGGGGAAAAAAATAACAGAAAATGTGGAAACGGCAGAGCTGCTTAAAGACTTCTTCGTTTTGGTTTTTACCATGAAGGTTGATGGCAATTGGACACCTAATGTCGTGTCAGGCTCCTCCAAGGTAACCCTGTGGTCTGCAGGCTGCTGGTGAGGTCTCTGCCACATATGGCACACAGCTCATGCCAGGGAAAATGGGGTAGTTTCAGAAGCTAAAATAGGGGAAAACCATTTAAAAATTAGTTAGACAAGTTAGATATCTTCACGTCACCAGGATCTGATTAAATGCATCCTAGAATATTCAAGGAGCTGACCGAGGAGATATGAGCCATTAGCAATTGTCTGTGAAAAGTCATGGAAAACGGGAGGAATTCGAGAAGACTGGAAAAAGGCACTCTATTTGCCCATCTATAAAAAGGAAAATAAGGACAACCCAGGGAGTTTCAGACCAATCAGCTTAACTTCTGTACCTGGAAAGATAATAGAGCAAATAATTAAGGAATCAATTTGTGAATGTCTAGAAGATAATATAGTCAGCATGGATTTGTCAAGAACAAAACATGTCAAACCAACCCGATAGTTTTCTTTAGCAGAGTAACAAGCCTTGTGGATCAGAGAGAAATGGTAGATGTTGTATATCTAGACCAAGGATGGGGAACATCTGGCCCATAGGCCACATCCAGCTCTCTGCTTAATTTGGTCCGTCCCATGGTGCATGGACTTGCCGCCAGATAAAAGCCCTGAATTTTGGCTTTCCCCCACAGGCCTGCAACAGTAAGCGGTGGCTTGCCTCTCTGTGGGGAGAACCTACACTGACTCCCTTTGGCCCCAACAGGCACTCAACAGATGATCAGGGAGGGAACAGGGAAGCTCTGAGGCTGTGTGTGCTGCACTCCCTCTGCAATTCCCATTGGCCAATTTTCCAGGCCAATGGGAGTTGTGGGGACAGGGCAGTGTGTGTGTGAATCATACAGAGCCACTGTTGCAGCTTCCGGGAGCGGGATCAAGGTGAGGGGAGAGCCTGCCTTAGCCCTGCTGTGCTGCCAACTGGGAGCTGCCTGAGGTAAGTGGCACTGGCCAGAGCTGGCACCTGAACCCCATCCTGAGTCCCCTTCTATAGCCTGTACCCCCCACCCTGAAATCCTGCCCAAGGTCAGAACCTCCTCCCATAGCCTAGGTGTATGGAGCAGGGGGGAGGATTTTCTATAAAATGTTGGTCCCTATTTCAAGGCAGTGAGTATAAGGCAATGGCACCAAACACTGGCATTGTTTCCAGGGGCAGTGGTGGTTTTAGCTGATATCTCACTCCTGAGAGCCCAAAAGAAGAGAGAATTCCGCTACTACTGGTACCCCAAAGCAATTCAGGTCAGTATATTACTAGCCTGTTTACTCCAATGGTGCTCATCACTGACTGCAGGGGAGTGTCCTATCATGGAGAAAGAAAGAAAGAAAGGCAGGCAGCAATCCCTAGAAACACTGGGGAGAGGATTGCAGAGTTTCGCAATGACTGTTTCATTGCACACTCTTAGGAGGATAAAAAGGATATCCCTACTAACATAAAAGGCGATATGCATCCCTTCCTCCCCTGCCCATCCTCAGCCTGACCCATCAGGAGAATGAAAAGCAGATTAAAACTCTGCCTCTGTAGTACAGTTAACTTTGCTTATATAAGTCAGTCAGTGAAAAGTTTGTACCTTTGCCTTGTTAGCTTAGAGACTTCTTCCTCTGACTTTCCTTACTCCTCTTAAAATGAGGGTTACAGGAGTTGAGTAAGAAATCCTCCAGCTCGACATTATTTCGAATAATGGCTTGCTGTGTAGATGGACTCTTTATTTCAGAATAACATCAGTTATTCCAAAATAACACTGCTGTGTAGACCTACTCTCACTGTATTCACCGCAGTAGGTAGACCATGTCTCTCTGCCATTGGGGGTGTTGGTCTCACTGCGTCACTATAACAGAGTGTTCACATCTGCTGGAGATAAATATGAGAGTAGACATATGCACAAACAGGTCAGCGCAAGGTGACTTACATTAACTTAACTTTGTTGTGTAGACCAGGCTTATAGTTAGCAATTCATGGGACTATTTTTAAGTTTTCCCTTATTTGGGATACCCAGGACTCAGTATTCGGTGATGAAAGAATCCCCGCTTCAGTGTCATTCTTTGCAGTGTACTGCTGGAAGTTTGACTACTGCAAAGCTGTAAAGAAAATACTTACATGGATTGTGACAATATTATCTGGTCAAATACAAATTCTGCTGCTTGAAATGGTAACCATAAAACTAATATTAGATTTGTTTGTATGAGTTTACAGTGTTAGAAGTGCTTGAGTCACCTAATTTGTGAGGTCTAGAAGCCTAGCTTTCATTTGAGTTATGCAGTATATTTGACTCATCCAGTCTGAATATTTTATTAAATGATTTGATTAACATAGTTGTAGGAGAATATAATACTCAGATCTTGAGTATGCCATCTTAATTCAGCCCCCTATGCATATTTATTATAATACAGCTTTAATTGCATGATGATGCTCTAATACTATTTTTTCCACAAAACTTCTGCTCTATTTGGGTTGTTGTCTATGGCACTCTGGCTTCCATTGTCGCAAAAGTTGGAAGGTGCATAGTGAAAAGGAAGCAAAAGGGTTGTCTTAATGATTATGTAGCTGATTGCTGGGCTGGGTAACTAGAATTCCTAAATTTTTCACAGGAGGTTGGCAACTCAGTGTTCCTCATCTTCTAGAAGCCCAGTTGTGGATATCAGGGGGGCTGATTTGCTGAATGCTTACAGCTCCAGCTGAAGCCGTTTAGAGCGGTGCTAAATGCTATAAAATGCTAAATTCTCTGAAACATTGTGTTGCACTTTCTGGAATGGCTAACAACTGTGACTGCTTACTGCAGGGCAAACTAGTGTCTGGTCTGTTTGTCAGAAAACAGGACAGACACCCCAAACTGGTGGTATATTCTATTATTAGATTTGACCAAACCAGTAACAAATGTGATTTCCTGGGTCACTATACTATGTTACCATTATGGGACAGACAGTCCCCTTAGATTCTTCAGACTATCTCGCTACCCAGACAAACTGGACTTTCTGATAAAATGGTCATTTACACTAAAAATTGCACCAAATCAGGTTTCTCCCAGTCCAAAGAGACCACTCACTCCCAGATCAACTGGAACTCCAGAGCTGAAAGACAATGTTGGCAAATCAATTCTATAGTAAACTAATTGTGGGTGTATTAGCTAAGAAAAAGAAATGAGTGTTACCGAGAAGTTTTTCAAGCTGACAGTGTTATTACCCATGAGAGTTTTTCTTGTGATGATAGCAGAGCTGCTGACAGCGGGGCAAAGGGGGCAGTTGTTGTAGGCCCCAGTGATTATAACAGGGCTCACGGCTCCAAGCCACGGTGGCTGGAGCCCCATGTGCCATGGTCCGGCAGGCACTGAGGGCTGGCTGAAGTCATTGCAAACTAATTTGCAAGCAATTCATGAGCTAAACATTTTTCATATAAAGCATAAATCAAGTAATGCCAGATGAATTACATTTTGGAAATATGTGATTTCAGAAGATAGCTCTTAAATTATTCAGTGCACCTTCCCCGCATGTGGTGCTCCTAAAACGCTTCAGAGCAGGGCTCTAGCTTGCTCCTATGGCGCTCATAAACACTTGTACTCAGCTGTTCATTGTGCAGCTAAATTAGCCATGCATGCACAAGCCGCATCAGCTTTCCTTGCGGTGTTCTTTACAAGCTGAGTGAAAAAAGTCCTCTGTGCTTGCATATCATGGCAATGTTCAAATCCTCATAATTTGACCAATTCTAATATTTCTATTCCAAAATTCATTTTTCATGTCCCACTGCATTTTTTATAGTGGGAAAGCTCTCTTTTCTTTTCACTCTATTCATCCTCAGAAAAGGCTGAGCACTTAATTTTTTATATAGCATCTTTGGGGAGAGACCAGCTGAAAAATCTTTCAACATGTCACCTTTTGGGCAAATTATTGGTAACCAAGAAATAGTTGCTGCTGCTTCTGTTCCTACTGTACAATACCTGAGGTAATATGAATGAAATAGAAATCTTGTCAGCTGCAAAATGTGAAATGTTCAGAAAGAGAACACAGATTCTCCTGTTCTGTAATTTACACACATCAGTTTGCCAACAGATGAGTGCTGATGGGAGATATATCAGATGTTCACATATTATTCCTTTCCATCTTCTGCTAGCATATTCCCCTCTAATATGTTATGCAGTGTGAAAAACATGAAGGCGCAGAAATAATTATGGTTGATGTTATATATTTTTCATCCTAGAAACATAATGGTTTTTTGAGATGCTTGATTGTGAAGAGCCACAGTATTACATACCTTCATTGGAAGTCTGATCTACATCACCAACCCAAAGAAGTGTGAAGTTTGTATCAGACGTTTTTCCAAGAGAGGTTGAAGATACTATATGTTCACATGCAGGTGGATTTACAAAACAGAACGTGGAAAAAGAGCATTCTGACATTGCTCTACATTTTTATCATTTAGTCCATACAGATACAATATAAAGCTAACCTTTAAGTAAACACTCCGTGAAGTCATTTGAGGTCTGTGCAATTTAATATTTAAACATTTGCTTTGGTCTTGCTACCACATTGTTGATGTACCTGAAATTCCTATTTAAGTCAGTGGACATTTAGGGTACATCTACACTGTGGTGCTATTTCAGGATACTTCCAGTATCCCAAAACAGCCATTCTGCATCTTTGAAACAAGCCCGTTATTTTGAAATATAACAAGCTTGCTATTCCAACATCCCTGTAAATCTCGTTCTACGAGGATTAAGGGATGTTTCGGAATAGTGATTTATTTCGAAATTTGGTGCTGTGTAGACAGCGCCAAATTACAAAATAAGCTATTTTGAAATTAACTCTAAATAAGCTACACAATTTACATAGCTTATTTCGAGCTAAGGGTGCAGGATAGATGCACCCTTAGAGGGTGCGAGCAATTCAGGACAGGACTTTTTGAAGGTAAGGAATTAAAGAATAGTTTTTGAGTAATGTATTTGTTGCAGGCAGAATTATAATTTGAAGTCTAAACTTACACTATAAGAACTTGTAAAAATGAATATTCACAGAAGCCTTTCATGGCTCTCTAGAAAAATGATTTCTTTAACATTGCAAATGTTGAACTTATTTGCTTTCAATGGAAGTTAAGTACTAAGTTTAGGAGCCTGAATACCTTTGTGGATCTGGGCCTTGCTATTTTTTTAAAAAATGAAAACACATATTTGCATTTAATTACAGGACTCTGAGGCCAGATGTTTCTGAGGGAATGAACAGAACAGGGCAGTTTATCGAGTCCCCACTCTTGGCAGTCAGAGGGTTGTGTCCCTGACCATCTTGGTTAATAGCCCTTCATGGACCTATGAAGGTCTTTACCTTATTTTGTTTCAAACCCAGTTGTACTTCACAACATGCCCAAGCAACAAGTTTCATAGGCTGACTGCACATTGTGTGAAGAACTTCCTACTGTAGAATTGTAAGCACTTTGGAAACTTTAAACTTAGTCTGAGGGCATCATTCATATCTTCTGCTGTTCTCACTTGGGAGGCAGCATCACAGTAAGATAGGAGAGAGAGAGGAAGAGGGAGAGAAATTATTTATTTGGGGAATAGCTGTATTAAAGGAAGATGCCTCCTTCCCCCTGCAAGAAACAGACTTCAGTTTGCTTTGTTTAGAATTTAGTGTTATTTAATTATCTGGTCTCACAAGGATTTGCCTGAGTCCATACAGTAGGTCAATGGCAGAGCTAGGATTAGAACCCAGCTGTTCTGACACCCAGTCCTCTGGTGTGAATGCTGACCGCATGGTAAGCTAGAATTGTTGCAGAAGTCCATTTGGCTACATCTGTAAATAAATCTTTTCACTTCATGTTATATCATTAACGGGAATGGGGGACACATTTTAAACACTATTACAGACTTTGAGAAGGGGAAATCAGAAGTGAGGAAAATGCTGTTGTGCACTGCTGCCTTTTTTTTTACTCATTGGAAATGCCTTCGGAAGTTAAAGCTACTTGACATTTTATCTTGAAAGATTATGGTGAAACATTACATTCCTCATGGGAGACTGAAAAGACTTATTTGAATCCTGATTTTGACTTCACTTCAGTCAGCTTACCAGCTTTCAATTGCTCTCTTTCACAAATCTAGATACAATCTGCCTGAGGTTACACAGTGGTGATTTCATGCTTGAGTAGAATGTTTCTGTCGAGTCAAATCACATAAGGTATTTGGGTGATACAACAGCTCAGATGTGAAATCATCTTACTGCTTTAACATTTTCTTAATGTTTTAAAATGTATCAATTCTGCAAGACAGATCGGCCCAGATCTCTTGGGGAGATCTGGTGTCCATGATTAGTATCTGGGGAAGTAGGAAAGGGTAATATTTCCTCATGGAATGAGGTTTAACTGTTAATTTGAACTAAGGGGTTTATCTCGGAATCGCGCTTCTCTGCTGCGTGTAGACGCGGGCAGTTATTCTGGGCTAGTCAATTTCCAAAATGGCGACCAGCTGGGAACATGCTAATGAAGCACGGGATATTTAAATCCCGTGCTTCATTTGCAATTTCAGTCACCCTCATTAGCCTCCCTAGTTCGAACTAGGGGGCTAGTGTAGACATACCCCTACACACCTATGGGGTTGGTTCACTGTCCCATGTAGAGGCATTTAGACCACTAACAGTGAGAGATAAGAATGAGTGAGCTCTGCAGCCTAAGCTGAGAGCCAACTGGCTTTCTAGATCAAGCTGTAGAGGTTGTGCACTAAGCTCTAACTTCATAAGTTTGAATCTACCTGCTAGCACTTACAGAAGCACAGGGAAAGTCTCTGTCAACTAGAAAGGAAAAAAAAGAAGGGTGATTTAGAAAGTGGGAGAGAGAAAGCATACAGCAAAAAACAATTCAACCCTATGCATTTTGTCATTTTTCCTGTTATTTTCCCACAAACCACAAGTTCTGGCCATGCTAGCAGCAATACAGCCTCTTCCCGACTTACGAACCGGTTACGGACCAAGCAATTGGTCGTAACTTGGTTTGTTCGTAAGTTGGACCCCATAGAGTTACATGCGACCGCGCTGTTCGTAAGCACGGATCGTGTTCATAACTCAGGGTCCGCCATTTACGACAGCTTCGGTCATAACTGTGAACGGTCGTAAGTCGACCATTCGCAACTCGGGGACTGGCTGTACTATTAAACTAAAAAAATCGTAGAGAAAAAAATGCTTCATGATGCTATAATTTTGAACATCTATCAGTCACTTATGAGGACAGTCATGTGAGAGAACATTGAAATTTTCCCCCCCAAACGCTTCACAAATGTTGCTAGTAAGTATTCGCATCAAGGTGGCACAGACACCTCTCCCCTCACCCCCAATAGTCACTTCCACTCTGAAGCCTAATGGAAAAGGGAAAGATGCCAAAACCCGACCTCTTACCCTCTCCTTACAGATTCCATTTTCATGATCTTTCATCTCTATCAGTCATGTGCAGTGTGACTTCTGATCACGGTTCAATTTTAACTGTCTTGAAAGTAAAAAGAAGCACATGAAAGGAAGCCAGCTGGGGGCAATACTTACAGCATGAAAGCAAGTGAAGATGATTCATTTCAAATAAGCCATATACAAGAGAGCTCTCTTGAGAGTCTGAGCAAACAACTCTGGCTGAAATATTATCTTTGACAATTATATGTATCTACTGCAAAATGCTTTGGCAGCCTTCTCAGGCCACCTCACAATTCCTTGTTAATATTTATCCCTTGGTGGGGTTTTAGCTGCTAAAACTGATCAAGTGCCTTTGCACTCAACTTGCTCCTTAGACTATGTAAGAATGGCACCTTTTTTCTTAGCTCAGTAAAGTAGACTTCCGATAATCCGGCACATTTGGGACCTAGGTGGTGCCGGATTATCGGATATGCCGGCGTATCAGGAGGTACTGCATACTCCGAACCCAATCCCCCTGCCCCCCTCCCAGTCAGCGGGCCGGGACGCCATGAGTAATCCAATCCCTCTCCCCTTTCCCTTAGCAAAACACTTCTGCTCCCTGCTGTAACCTGATCCCACTCCTCCCCACAACCTTATGCTCAGTCCCGGTACAGCTGGCACGTGTGCTGAGCCGCTGGCTTTTCAATCAGTTGGCCAGGACACCAGGAGTAACCCAATCCCCCTCATTCTCCCCTTTCCCGGAGCCAAAGACTTCTGCTCCCTGCTATAACACGCATGAGAGCGGCTGACCTGAGCGGTTCTGGGTTCAGTCCCGGTTCCGTCAGGAGCGCTTGCCATTTTGATGCCGGACTATCGGGAGTGCCGGACAATTGGGTGCCGGACTATTGGAGTTTTACTGTACTTGGTGTGCAAGCAGAACAAAGTAGATTAAACATTTCTTGCTCTAACGCAAAGTATTGTGCACAAAGTACACTTGATAGTGCTGCCATGCCAGGAGAGCTAGCTAGAGAGTCTGATACAGGTTCCTTGAGTGACAGCTATGGCAGACCAGAGGGACAGCTTTGCTGATTTAAGTTTCTCTCTCTCTTTTTTTTAAACCTTTAGGCTGTGTCTAGACTGGCATGATTTTGCGCAAAAGCAGCCGCTTTTGCGCAAAAACTTGCCAGCTGTCTACACTGGCCGCTTGAATTTGCGCAAGAACACTGACGTTCTAATGTAAGAAATCAGTGCTTCTTGAGCAAATACTTTGATGCTCCCGTTCGGGCAAAAGCCTTCTTGCGCAAATGCTTTTGCGCAAAAGGGCCAGTGTAGACAGGCAGCTAAGACGCTTTGCGCAAAAGCAGTCTAAACGGAAAAAAGCCCTATAGACGCTTGGAGACTCTGTAGCCAGGGGGACCCGATCCCCCTTAAAGCAGACGCAGGCTGCTGAGCTCACGCGGCAGGAGCCTTCCTTGCACCTCTGGCCAGAGGTCTGCCACATGGCCCCTGCTGTCCAGCAGACACCCCCAAGCACCATGGCAGCTCCAGGGGGGGATCAGCCACCCACACCCACACCCACACCCCCAGCGCAGGAGGCCCCGTGCCAGTCTAGACGCGCTTTTGCGCAAATACTTTTAACGGAAAAACTTTTTCGTTAAAAGTATTTGCGCAAAATCATGCCAGTCTAGACGTAGCCTTATTATTTGTCTCTCTTCATTTCCCTCTCTCCAGTCTGTCTCTTATCCCCTGATACTCTGTCAGCTTTCTAGCCCTATCATCCTACCCTCCCCATCACACATGGGTGATGGCTCTGCCCCCTTCCATAATGGCAAGTTGCACCCTTGGAGTGGATGCTATAGTCAACTTCTTTGTGCTGGTCCTATCTGTGCCTCTGTACACACATGGAAGTCATGATAGGGGGAAACAGGAAAGGAAGAGGCTTGAAATTACATATCCCTCTCACTGACAAATAGAATGGATCTTGTCTATTTCACTCCTGCTAAATATTCAGAATGAGCCTTCTTGCTTTATGTTGCGCAGGTGTGCATAATTACCACTCTATCACTGTCTGGTTTCTGTCCCTGTCACCCTCTGTTTTCTTTCCATTTACTTTATCCTCTCCTAAGTAAATCTCCCTAGTAAAACCAAAATCATACAACTAATAGGGTATTTGTTGCCATCCTACTATTCGCTCTGCTTCCCCCCTCTTAGACTGTACATTCTTTGGAGCAGAACCATCTACTACTTGTTTATACAGTTCCTAGCACAGTGGTTCTCAACTGTTACCGCACTCCCTACAGACAACAAAAATAATGACATGATCCTCAACCAGGGGCTTCATCTTCAGCCCTAGGCCCCAGTAAGTCTAATTCTGGCCCTTGTGACCCCAATAAAATGGGATTCCAGCCCACCTTTGGGTCCTGATCCACAGTTTGAGAACCACTGTCTTAGTATAATGGGACCCCCCCATTATACTGTCCTAATAGGCATGATTAATATCAATAACTGTTTTTAGACATTACTTCTAGTAAGGATCAGTTTGAAGATGATGCAATTTAATTGTGTGACACCACAGACAGCTGTGCACCCCAAAATCCTCTCAATGCAGCATTTGTTGCGGCTTACAGAAGTAATCCATGAATGCAAGAGACACCCCACTCTGGAAGAGCCAGCCTGAAAGAGTCAAAAGCCAGCACCAGTGCACTGGATTCATAATGAGATCTAGAAGTCCTTTGACTACCTCGTATGAAATACAGTTACTGATTACTCTGGTAGTCTGTGGCATCTTCTTCACTGGCTAAGAAAACAAAGCATTTCCCTCTACCAGGCTTCCAGATATTGTCCTTTGCTCAGGATGCAGGGTAGCTGACAGACTTTGCCAAGCCTTAGACAAGGTGCAGGGAGGGTGGCCTTGGGCTCCCAGAAAGGGGAGTGCCTCAGGCAGAAGGGGCAAGGCTAGAAGCTAGACTCCCCAAGCCAGCCCTTCAGTGCTGCCCAGCACATGCCATCTGGGCTCTGGCTGCTGCAGTGGTGACTGGGAGTCCTGGGCCGTTTTAAATTGCCAGGCCCTGGGCAGCTGTCCCCTTTGCCCCTTTGGTGGGCCTGTCAGGATGTGTAATTTGATGGTTTGTGACAGAATTCTGTTGTGTGCGTAAGAAGTTACTGGTGACATTTGAAATCATTACCCAAGGGTTAGTCATGCCATTACTATTGATTTCTTAGTGCTTTATTAAAAAAGCAGATCAATATTTGTCTGAGACGGTTAATCTATTTGCAGCTGTGATCTATATGGTTCAGATCTACCTGGTACTTTCTTCCCCTCTCATGCAAATGTCTGTTTATTTTATATGAAAAGCTCCCACAAGATAATCAGTTTCTGCATTCTCATTCCATTTCTGCATTGATTTTTGTGATGGCTTTGAAAAAGGAATTGCTTGGTCCTCTCCTTCCAAGCACAAAACCAGTTTGGATAGTATTTCAGTTCAAGGCTTATTCACTCTCCCTGCTTGTGATCCTGATAACCAGTAAACAATGGTTCTGTCACTTACAGAGCTGTGCTGTCATCATGACCATTCCCAGACATGCAGCTGGCTTTTCAAAACACAACTGAGTTTACGTGTTATATTCTTCGTATGGGAACATTAAGCAGTTTGTGTATTTTCATTGGCCATTTAGATGGAGAGAAACCTAGCTGTGTGATACATATTGATCATGCAACACATCCTTACTATTTGTTTCTCTTGCAAATATTCATTTGAACAATAGCAGAGAAGTCAGATTTAAATATTTTTGTAGATGAAGCACTTACACTGTAAAACAAGACAGAACCCACAGATATTGAGATAGCTGCTGTGATGACCTGGGGAATTTGTACAATTTATGAACTATAGCTCAGATTATGAAATTATACAACGATTGTAGCTTGGAATTGCTCTATATCAATGTGGACTCCACCATTTGCTGACAAGGGCTGCAGCTGGTACCTACCACATCCAGGACATTAGACAAAATTATTAACCTTAAGGACTCTATTCTGACTGAACAACAGGTATAGCTTGGAGAGTGAGGGAAGGGATTTCCTCCAACTTGTCTGCAGGGAGAAGATGGTGAAGAGAGCAGGAAATCCCTAAATGGAACAACGAGATAGAAGTGAAAAAGCCTGAGTGAAAGTGAGGATGTGGTTGTCCAATAATGGGAGAGCATGTCGGGAGCTGAGAGGGCTTTGGAAGAGCAATCAGGATTCTGGCCTGTCCATAGGATCTGCTCCATGCCCCAGCCTGCAACAAGTTCCTTAAGAGTGACCTCTTTCATGGCCAGGCCCCAAGGACCCACACAACTCCCAGGGGCAGGCCTGTGGCCTCAAGAATCTGAAAGTGGGCCTAAGGCACCAGGGATCTCCAGCTATGGCTCTTCGAGGTGAAGCCAGTCAAGACAGACTCCTGTGGGAGGCTTGCCTGGTGCCCCTTCCAGATTCAGTGCTCTTGGTGAGTATCTGCAGTGTCATCAGGCAGCCATTTCAAAGCCAGGGGACAATGTTGTCGTCACCTGGCACACAGAACATGAAAGTCCTTTGGTTAGACTGCAGAGGCAAAAGTTGAGGCAGAATTCAGCAATGCTAATGTCAGGCCAAGTCCCATTTAGCCAGGCTGCTGTTGGAACCATGTTGGCTCCTGTCCCTTTCTTCTTAGTTTCAGATGTGTGTCCTGTGTGTCTGTGCTCAGAGCACAGCTACTAGCCATCTTTCCTCTTTGTTCCCCAAGTGGATCTTCTGCTGTGCTTTCCCACAGAGGGGTAGGAGAAAAACCTTCCTGTTGCTGGCAGTGGCTAGGTACGAATGTCCCAGAAGTTTCCATTATCTTTCTGGACCTGCCACTGATAAGGGGCAGTTTCACCCAGTCCTTTCACGATCCTATTCATCCCACTTCAGCCAGTTACATGATAAGCCCCTCATGTCCCAGCTCTGGCTCAAGAGCAGTTTTAAATCCTTTACACTCTGCACACAGCAATGCAAAACACAGAAGGAAACTGAGGCAAATAGACTCACAATAAAAATATTGTCAAAATTCCCACTTTGACACGTGACAAAAGCAGAGAACCTAGAAAGAGGTAAGGATTGGAAGAGGAGAGAAAAGGAAAGGGGATTTTTTTCTCTCTATAGTACAATTTAAATGATCTGAAAGACCTGAAATTATACCTTGACTTACTATGTTTATTTCACATTGTCCATATTTTCTAGAGTTCATCTCCCACTCCACATACAATAGAAAACAGAAAGATGAGCCAAAAGGAAAACTGAATCCAGGGCAGGATTGTGTTCCTCTTGTTGGTTAGCTCTAAATGAAAATGTAATAATTAGAGCCGGGTGGGAAATGATTTTCCCATCCCATGAAAATGTTGGGGATTTCAGAAGATTTCGTAGTCTCCATGGGGACAAATTCAAAACTATGACATACTTTTCACTGGGGCTGTGGTGAAGCAGCCCCACTCTGGAACAGATACCCTTGAAGTCAGGGCACTCAGCTGAGAGGCGGAGATCCCAGGTTCAACTCCCTGATCTGTGGAAGGGACTTGAACTCAGGTCTTCCACATCCCAGGAAGAGCCCTAATAATTGAGTTGGTGATCATTCTAGGGGATGTCCTCTCTTGTTAAGACCAGAAATTCCATTCTACACCTGACAAACCTTCCCACCAAAAGTTTAATTAAAACTGACCATTTCCTGCCAAAAGTT
This sequence comes from Pelochelys cantorii, assembly GCA_032595735.1. Lineage (NCBI taxonomy): Eukaryota > Metazoa > Chordata > Testudines > Trionychidae > Pelochelys > Pelochelys cantorii. The sequence continues at coordinate 138,526,703 of CM064326.1, read as the reverse complement.
CCATTTTTTCCAAACAAACATTTTGTCAAAACCAACCAACCAAAAACCCCTCCAAACAGTTCTTTCAATGGCTTATTTTGAATAAAGTTAGGCAGCTGAGGAGAGGTTAAACAATTCCTACAAGACTTCTTCAGAGTTTCTTTTCCCTGTGTACACAATCTCCAGACGTCACTGCATTTCTTGACATTTTCCATGCTTCATTGTGGGCTTAATCACAATCCAAATGCACATCTGATTTTGAATACACTGTTTGTTTGCTGATAATCAGAGCTCAGATCTTTCCATAGGAAATGAGCCATCATTTACAATTTTCTTAAATCTTAAGGGCAGTGTGTGGGGGGAGTAATCTTCAGAGTACTAGAATGCCACTGACCCTTCCACCTGTGTATTGAGTGGGGGAGGGTGAGCCTTCCACCTTCGTGTAGCTTATAAAAGAACCATGCCATACCACAACTGCAGAACTCATGAAAAATACAGTCTCTTGTTTGCCTTATGAGAGAAGCCAGTAAAAGACAAAATTAACTCTTTGCAGCCACCTCATCCTGGGCCAGGCAGGTTGCTTTGTTCTGCACATTGTGCCCTCTCTCTCTCTGACTTGCCACATGCACAGAGTAGGGGGAAATGGGTGGCATCAATTCTTCTGCTTCCTTAGAGTGTGGTTTTTTGCATGGACTTAGCATCAGCCTAGGGGCTTAAGGGTCTGGCCCTCACTTTGCCACGTGGATAAAAATTAGTTGGGAAAAAAAGAAAAGAGAGGCTGCTGTATAGCTCTCTTTGTATTCATAGTGGAACTTATCAGTGAAGTGATTAGGCTTAAGTGTTTGCTAATGAAACATTTTTATGTATAACTAATAGGCTGCATATTAAAAAAACCTTTTTCGATAACCCATGTTCTAAACTCTCAGAATTTCTACCAAAGCATTCACTGAATAATATTTTTATCACTACTCTTACATCAAATCCATGTTATCAGCATTATTCTTTTCCCCCCCAAAGTCATTGCAATGTTATCTACATCCCTCTAAAGTCAGCAGCCTAAAGCCAGCACAGTTTCTTCTGGACTGATCTCATGCCAAGAGTGTGCCTAGTTGGTTGAACTGACGCTCATAAATGATGGCAAGAACATATTTGTAAGACTTCCAGCAGCAGGAGGTGTAGAAAATAAAGCATTGTATGTGCTTTAGTGTATATAGTGTTTAAGTGCTATTACAGTCCAGCTTTAAAGTGTGTTTTCCCATTGCTCATATCTTGTTTTGCTTATTTTTATGTTACTTATAAATACATGTTCTCTTGCTGCTTGACTTTATACCCCTTCTTTATAACTCTGATATCTGGTCGATCCTACAAAGTTAGATCGATATAACCTGCTTTCCACTAGTCACCCCTGGCTGACTTATTTCTGTGCCAACATGCATTGCCAAAACTTCTCAAAGGAGTGCACTGGATGGTGATGAGTTGCAGACTGGGATACACACCAACTGACGCTCTGCACAGTGCATCCACAGAAACACTCCTCATGAGTAGGTGCAGCATTGATGCAACGAGCCAACTGTGCATGCGCTTAAGGTGATACACTAACTGCTGCAGCTCTATGCGGGCGTAACTTGCATTGACTAAAGTGTGTAGTGTAAATGTGGTATCAGGAACAGCAGTGAAGCCAAGTGTCACCATATAACAACCTGGTGGCAAAGCCAGGGTCTGAGTGACCAGAGAGGAAGTTCACAGGAGCACCAGGTAAAACAAGACTATCCTCGCTGAGGTCTTATCAGTTTACAAGGTTCTAATTCAGTCAGAAGAACCCTAACCAGCTCAGCGTCTGACTCCATTCTTTTCAGGAGTCTGTAAGCTCCAGGCAAGCAGTATGAAATCCAGCAAAGGGGGACAATGCAGAAAGGGAAGCTCCAATATTTGGTTCAGACTCCTGGTTAAAACTGAGTCTCTTTATGATTCTGAGACTAACTAGATTCAGTCACACGTGATTTCTTCAGCTCAAAGAGGCACTTTCAACCTCATGTTGGAATGTCACCCCTTGAAAGAAGCTCACTGATGTCTAGCTTGACAGCACTCCTTCCTCTGAGAAACCATTAGAGTGGAGTGTAGCACTGTGGCAAGAACCTCTCTGTGGATCATGAGATGACTTTAAACGCAGGCACAACCATTCTCCAAAGGTTTTTGCAGTGCCTACCACCATGCAGAATTCGTGTAGCGACCCAAACTCCTTGAATGTGTACATTCCATCCCATCACTGCAGGACCTCTCTTCTCTGTGTTATTGTTTGCCTTCATTCTTACTGAGCACAAGCAAACTGCAATTTGATGTGGATGGCACATGTCTAATTTTAAGTTGACAGTCTTATCTTAATTTTCTCTGTGCACAGTTTCTCCTTCTCTTCATTAGTTTACTGAATTTGTGCAAATTCTATTCAGTAAATGGTATAAGAATTTTTATTGCCCTTTCGGGAAAATTTTCCCATTTCCTTCATCTATTTCTTCCCAAGTTTTCTGAAATGTTACAATTCACACAATCAGTGTAATGAATCTGAATGTTCATTTGCTCTTTGGTAGGCACTACTAATTCTCACAATTCAATATCACCTTTACCTGAAAAGCAAACAATACATTACTCATGTCAAATGTAATTTCTGCCTTTTGCCAGGCAAATCAAGTTCTAGATTGTATTTCCAGGCAGCATGTATTGTTTTCCGTTCAAAGTAAGCAAGGGTGAACTTGTTTCTGCTAGATTCAGAATCTGTTCACAAAATGTGCATGTGTGATTTTGAGCAGATCAGAAGACTCTCAAAAGTTGAGTTCTGCTTGGGTTTTGGAAAAACACAAGTTATAGATTGCTGCTTGTTTATTTTATTCCCCTGGTAGTCTTGGAAGTGGTTAAGAGATGCCTTCACACAAGAATTTTTAGATTCAATTTCTGCACTGCCTTGTTTGCTTTGAAATGCTTTCTTTCTGTTAGAAATTAGAAGAGCTGGTTGAAAAAATGTTAAAAAACAAATCCTGAAGAATTTCAAAGTTGTTGTCATGCCCCTGGTTTTAAAAGGGAACAATTAATTTTTTTTGGTGGAAAACAATGTATGAAAATGTTTATTTCGTCAGAAATTTTGGAAGTTTTCAAGAGGAAACTGGCATCTGGAACTTCCCAGCTACTTACGCTAGTTAGAGACTATGTCTACATGTGCTGCAGTCACATGTGCAACTGTAGTGTAGGCTGATCCTAAGCTAGTGAAAAGATCGACTGGTTCAGATAGCCACCATAGAGCAAGGGCAAACCAGGAACCAGACTGTGTGTCTCTCTGTAATAATCCTCTTTTTACTCTGTTCTTGAAACAGTCTAACTGCACATTGCACCTTACCCAGGATCTCCAGCAAAGCTACAGGCTAACCCTATAGACTGTAGTTTTCCATGGGGGAAAAAGTTTTCTTTTTAAGCAATTCAAGTTGTATAAGTTCTGAAATGCTCATTTTAAGATGGTATTTAAATGGTTAAATACCAGTTTAAATTGCTCATTTAGCAAGATGGAGGCTGGACTTTCCCACAAGTAGGTAATTCCCTTGACCTGAAAATATTACCCAACTCCTATTTAATAACGAACAAGATGGATAATCGAGTTTTAATCAAAAGTGATGTAGTTTGGCTTGATTAAACAATTTCCTATGAGGAGGCTGTCTTTATTCATAAGATTGTTGGTGGGAGCAGACTGAGTCATTTGTTTGTCAAGTTAAATTCAAGTATCTAACCAAGCAGCTTATTTAATATCTCCTTCCTACTTCTATTTTAAATGAATGGCTTACAAGCCTATCCCCAATAGACTTGAAAACTGATTAAAAAATAATCAGGAATATTATTGCTTCACTTTACAGTTGGATTAAATCAGTCTACTATTTCTTTAACCCGAGGGGAGCATCTGGACTTATACTATTTGGCTTGAATCCAGAAGACGCAGAGCATGTTTTTGAGATGAAACTGAATGCACTCTAGAAATATCAACATCGAAATATTCATGCCCTATAAAATATGCATAAAGTCAGCAACCACTGGCAACATTAAGGTTCTGATCCTGCAATGGTTGCACACGCCAGTGCCCACGTGGAGCTCCATTGTCATCAGATGGACTATGCATGGGCACAGGAGTCACACCAGTTGCAGGATCAGAGCCTTGAAATGTGCAGTTTGGGTATAGCCAGGAACACTGGGAGAGTTCTAGCTGCTGTGTGCTTCTCCCTCACTCCCAGATAGTGTGCACCCATGATGGGCAATCTTGGCTAATGAGTGGGCCACATGAGTGGCCTTCCTACATTTCAGTGGGCCTCTAGATTGTTGTGACCAAGACTGTCTCCTGGGATAGGGTAGTTTTACTAACTGCATTTCCACAACTAGAATTTGTGGAGTGTGTCAACTGAACTGTAGCAGCACTTTGGCTATAGAGGGAGTGCATGGATCTCACAGTCAATGTTGTGTGCAATCAGCATACACCTCACTTCATGGGCTTTGCTTTAAATGTGTTTGACTTTAGTAATACCAGTAGGAAAAAACCAATGTGGATGGAAACCAGTGCGATCTGGCAACCTTGGACACTGAAAATGTCTCGTGGGCTCAATTCCCCAACCTGGCATTTCAAGTGTAGCTATGGGGACCGGCTAGCAGAATAACCTCAGTAAGAACCTGTCTCTGTAACTCCCAGAGACAAACTTGTCGGCTGCATCTAGACTGGCAAGCTTTTGCGCAAAAGCAGCCGCTTTTGCGTAAAAACTTGGCAGCTGTCTACACTGGCTGCTTGAATTTGCACAAGAACACTGACGATCTAATGTAAGATTGTCAGTGTTCTTGTGCAGATATTATGATGCTCCCGCTCAGGGATAAGCCCTCTTACACAAATGCTTTTGCGCAAGAGGGCCAGTGTAGACAGGTAAAAACTGTTTTGCGCAAAAAAAGCCCCGATGGTGAAAATGGCGATCGGGGCTTTCTTGCGCAAAACCGCATCTAGATTGGCACAGATGCTTTTCCGTAAAAAGTGCTTTTGCACAAAAGCATCTGTGCCAATCTAGACGCTCTTTTCCGCAAATGCTTTTAACAGAAAAGCTTTTCTGTTAAAAGCATTTGCGGACGCAGCCGTCCGGTCTCAGTTTCCCTGAGACCCAAAAAGAAAGGAGACTGGTTGCTGCCATCACCAAGTGTAACTAAAAATATAAAACAAACCCTTTTCCAGGGAAGAAATCACTTGGAATACCCTCCCTGAGGCAAAGCTCTCCCCCTACCCCAACCTCCATTTTGCTTGGAGTAGGGAAAACAAACAGAGGTAATCCGCAGAAACCAATGGGGGCTCTGCTTCTCCTGAGTAACTTAGGCACGTAGGTTTTAGGACACAAAAATCAACCACCAATACCAGTTAGCCAAAACAAAAAGAAAGCACTTTTATTATTAAAACAAAACTACTGTTGTAAGCATAGTAAATGACTGGGTGTTAAAAGCCAAGGATTGAAATAAACTTCGGGAAAATCCCTGAGCTGTAATCCTTAGTTACAAAAGAGAAAAACAATTAACCAGCTATGATTTCCAAACCCCCAAACAAGGAAAACAATAAAACCTGATGGACTATCTAAACTTTTCCCTGCTTACACATTTCATTGAATTCAAGGGGTCTGTTCCTGGAGGAGTCTTTCTCTCCTGCTAGGGAAAAAAAACCTGCTGCTTGCTCCAAACAAAGGGGGAAAAAAACCCTCTCTCGTTTGAAATTCCTTATCTGCATTTCATTGGCTGAATGCCCAAAGTACCTTCCCTCAGGTGCATCTCCAAATTATCTTAACCCTTTCCTCACTCTCCAGGTAAGCCAGACTCTCCTTTTCAATTCCTATTCATGACAGGGCTACACATAGAAACCTGATGGGCTGAAAGTTACCCAACACTGGCATATAGCATAGCAGGAACTTGGGACAACTTGCCTTCTCCTCTTTTCTATGCTTGCATCAGAGACTACTGAAAAATTTACCACCAGGAAAAGAGAAGACTTCAGGGGGAAAAATGGGTAGAGGAATGAAGAAGAAAGATTCCCTCCCCCCCACCCAAAACCAAAACAATTCAGTGCTTCAACAAACTGGTATAGAAAATGTGTGCTTATACCTGGTTTGATTTTTGGATTAAAGCCCTGGTTCATCCATCAATAGCCAGCCAGGAGCTGCATTACGGCAGAGCCCAGACATAGACAAGAAAAGATGATTTGCAGCAGTTGAACATGCCCCAGGCTAGGTCTACACTGTAGCTTTTTCCAATTGCTTTTCCAGAAGAGGCTTTTCCACCATTTGGCCCCATCTAGACGGAGCCAAATGGCAGAAAAGGCTCCTCTTTCGGAAGAGCCCTTATTCCTCAGAGAATGAGGTATACAGGGCTCCCTGAAAGAGCACATTTGCTCTTCCTCAAAAAAAAAAAAACCGGAAGAGCAAATGTGTTCCTTGGACACGGCAGAGTTTTTCTGGGATACCTCCCAGAAAACCCCCGCAGTGTAGACATACTCCCAGTTTTGAGCAGGCATAATTTGACCACACTGAAGGTGCTTCTTCAGGGACTGTTTAGGTTTCTTGCCAGAATGGATAAATATTTCTTGTATAATTCTTATTTCTTGATTTGTTTGTAGTGGTGGTATTTCAATATTGCATAAAAAGAGAGGTCTTTTTTACAAGTAATTGTCTATTTTCTCAACCTAGTCCCAACAGATTCCTTTAGTGAATACACAAATTCCAATGATATTCAGGAAACATTGCTTCTCCTACCCACCCAACCAAAATCAGTGTTCCCCACACAACTGATTTGTTTCTGAGTTTAATCTTGGTGTGCATTCAGCCGTTATGGAAGCAGATGATTAATAGCATTGACTAGAAACAGACAAAATGTCACACAGGCAAGTGCTATGCTTCTCACAGCTCTGCCAGTGCGTCTCAACACCTGACATCCCATGCATCTGCTCTTTCATAATCTTTTGTGACAGAACAGTTACTTTCTTATTTGGTAGTTCTTTTCTTTTCTTCTCTTTGTTTAGTGATTCCGGACAACAATTTACACAAACTGCACACCCTGCTCATGCATGCTGGGAGGAAGTTTTCAAGAGCACCTATGTCCCACAAGTCATTTATGTGAGAAATTAGCTATCTTCATAAGAATCAAAGCTGAACTCCTCAGTCATAATAATACCTGTGCTCAATAAGTATACTCATACTCACACATGCACCATTCAGTAAAAATTGCAAATGAAAGAAGCTCTTATTTTTCAACTTTGAATCCAATTCAAGTTTTTCTGGTAGGCTTAACCAAAGTAAATTTTGTGTTACTGCAGGATGAATAATATAATTAATGTAGAGTTTTGTTTATTTTTTGCATAGTGAGATTAGAAATTGGGTATGGGTTTTTTATGGCTCTTTTTTTTTTTTTTGGTTCTACTGCCATTGCAAACAAATTGCCTTGTTTCACATGTCTCTAACATACCACTGGTTGTGTACAAATCTGTAGCATCAGAAATGAGTGCCACTTGGAATAGCTTGCTGTTAGACTATTAAGCACCTTAAATTCCAGCTGAACATAATTCTATTAACATTTCAGATAAAGTGAGAGAATTTAAAAAACCAGCCATCTCTCAGCAGAATGGTCTGTTGCCCCTTTGAGTCAGATTTTCACAAGTGCTAAGCACCCACACGTGAGGTTCAGCTCCTACTCAGCCAGGTTTCAGGAACTGAGCTCTTTTGAATGTTCACCCCGGTGGCAGGTGCTGAGCACATGATAATCCAGCCTCACACGTAGAATGAATCCGTGTTGCTTTCTTTTTCCTTAATTCACCTGTGCATGACTCCACATAGTCTGGTGCAACTCCACTGATTTCAATAGAGTCAACTAGTGCAGAACTGGAGTGAGTCAGATCCTTGATTAGAGAAGATGTGTGTGCTGGGGCTAAGGGTGCAAATGCTTGCTAGTGTTGCATAGGAGAGCAAGTCATTTCAATTAATGCAAACAGCTAAAAACAGCATGATTAAATCAGCTCTTTTCTATTCTGTAGTGTGGCTTTCATTGTATGTTACTACCCTATGATGTACAAATCCTTGACTTGCTACAGAGCATCTCCACAAAGAAAAGCATTTTAATGGCCTCCACTGCTGAAGGTTTTATTCAGCATAAGCCAACCTGATTTCCATTAATAAATTAAGCACCAAGAATTAGCTCACTCTAGAGTACACCCCAAACCCACACAGTTATTGTGGGCCTAGGAATATAAGACTCCACTCTGTCGCAGAAGTAGCAGCAACTCTGATTTGTGCCTTTCCCAGTCAGCCAACTTTGGCCTCAAGAGTGCATGCCTGTCACTACTCTTAGATCTCCACTGGGCAGAGGCTGGATGGAACTGAAGCCAGAGAATGTCTTTCATGGTATTTACGCCAGATAGTGCACTTTGCCAAACCAGTCAATAGGCCAAAAAATCCAACTCCCAGAAGTCCTGGGCAAGGGTAGGTTTATCAGGACCACGGCTTGCTCTTTATGCAACACCACCTTCTCCCAAGAAAACATTGAGAAGGACTGCACAGGAGGACTGAGGGAGAGATATTTTCTTTTTGTATTAATAATTATCAGCACTAAAAGTGGAAAGAAAAAAAGTGGAGATCTGAACCCAGTAGCAGAGCAGAAAGGATTAGCCCTACTGACTCAGTGTCCTTTTGGTCTCGTTTTTTCAGTTGGCATTCTTTAATTTCCTATTTTTTTCCTTTCAATCTTTGTGTTTTTTCCAGTGGAAAATTAGAAGCTTTATTTTAATGTTGGTAATTAATTTAGTGGGACTTCACACAGTCTAAAATAGTCATCTATGTATGATTCAGCAATATGAAAATATTGGCAGATCATCATGCTGATCAAAATAAGATTTATTATAGGTGTCATTGTGGTAGGCATTTCATAGAATCATAGAATCATAGAGCTGGAAGAGACCTCAGAAGGTCATCAAGTCCAGCCCCCTGCCCAAGGCAGGACCAATCCCAACTAAATCAACCCAGCCAGGGCTTTGTCAAGCCAAGACTTAAACACCTCTAGGGATGGAGATTCCACCACCTCCCTAGGTAACCCATTCCAGTGCTTCACCACCCTCCTAGTGAAATAGTTTTTCCTAGTATCCAACCTAGACCTCTCCCACCACAACTTGAGACCATTGCTCCTTGTTCTGCCATCCGTCACTACTGAGAACAGACTTTTTCTTTCCTCTTTGGAACCTCCCTTAAGGAAGTTGAATGCCACCTATAACTGTGATAGGCACTTCACAGAAAGCCAGACAAGCACTCATCAGATACTAACAACTCTCAACCAACCTGAATAATATAGAGGAGAAAAGAAAAATATACTTGAGTTTGTAAATAGGTCGGGGGAGTGGGAGATGAGGAAGGCTGACCTGAATGGATTAGATTTTTATTTAAGTGTGGAAGAAAAGTTATAGACGTTCTGGGGTTTTCACGTAATTGACCATTCCATTTCAGAACACATATGAAATGGAGGCTATGCTCCCATTCATTGCACATGTTCTGTAAGCATGCAGATTCTTATTTACTATCTACATTCTCATGTTCCAAATATGTTGATAAAGGTAAAATATGGAGGTGAGAGTTCAAAGTTTCCATGTATAGGCAATGTAATTTCTAGATATTCTGACTTGATGATCACAGAGTCCAACAGGGTAGATCAAAAAGAATATTCCAACATTCCAAAATCCTGTGTGCATAAGAGGGATTTCTATGCTAATTATCGGCTTTTTTTTATTTGGATGGTCAGAAGTTAAACTTAGATCTTGGGGTACAGCTATTACATGTGAAGCAGTGACCAGCAGTCCTTTCCAGCGACAAAATAATAATTGTGTGAAACTGGGGAAATGTGGATCCTATGAAGGATTTTCATCTGTAACAAAAATACGGTGTATCTTCATATATTTAATTGTAAATTTAATTTTCCTCTGTAATTGAATTGTAAAATCTCTTGAATGAAGTCAAATGTAATTGATCTTTCTTGTGAGAGTGACCTGACAACAATGCATTGGAGAGATAAAGTCATACATACAAGAATGCTGAATTCTTCAGGTGCAGTGACATAAGTCAGGCTGATTTTTATTTTGTGCTTACCACATAGGGTACGTCTACACTGCATGGCTATTTTGGGATACCACAGGTATCCCAAAATAGCTACCCTGCGTCTTCACAAGCTGCCCATTATTTCAAAATATTTTTTGAAATAACAGGCACGCTATTTCGTCATCCTGGTAAACCTCATTGCATGAGGGATAAGGGATGGCTTGAAATATTGAGTTATTTTGAAATTTGGCACTGTGTAGATGAGCCAAATTTCAAAATAAGCCATTTCAAAATAGTTTTGAAATAAGATACGCAATTTGCATAGCGCAAATTGTGTCTCTTATTTCGAATTTAGTGTGCTGGGTAGACACACCCTTAGTGCCTGATTTTCAGTACTGGCTAAAGAGGAAACTCTTTGTACAAGCATTTCACAGTGTTCCCCCTCCTTGTAAAGCTTTTCCTTTTTGTACAGCTAGGATAATTTAGTTACATCATATCCACTTACATCAGCAATGAGATGTGCTTCACAGCAAGAGCTTCTGAGAACATAGCTGTTAAGGAGTGAATGGGAAGAGACAAACAAAAATCCTCTGATGATCTTTCCATTACTTTATTAAAAATAAGAGAGAGTCACAATTAAACCTGATTAACTGATGTTTGGTTACTGAACTTCACCCACCAGGATTCCATTATTCTGATCTGTATCACTCCCTAAGGGTTATGTATACTACAAATATTATATTGTTGATATTCAGATACAGGAACAATCAGTTATATCAAACTGGTAATAAGAATGGTTAAGCCTCAAATTTCTCAAGGAAAAATTGTATTCAGCATTGTTACAATTTACTGTGCCTAAGAGAGATTTTCAAAGATGCAGCTGTCATGCAGGTGACTAACTCCCTAACTCCCCTTAATCTCTGGTTTGAGCAAGGGTTAAGAGTAGGTCGTTTTACACAGCATATTTTGTGTTTCTCTCAAACTCAGCACAACTTATTTTGGCTAAGATAACAGCAAATGTCAGATCTGAGATTTACATCCACCATGGAAATCCTTTGTGGGAGAAAAGATAGAATCCTCTTTTGTGGGAGAGGCGGTAGTATTCTGTTTTGCTTTGAGAATATATCCAGCATTCTAATAGACCTTATGTTAATATCCCAAATTTTATGTACCTCAAGCCGGTGAGCCACCAGATTTTGTCAGGCCCCTGGGGGTCCCCTGCTCTGTGCTCCCGGAAGGAGTGGGGCCTCAGGTGGAATGGACAGGGATGGGGCAGCTGGCCCTCAGCCTTAGTCGGACCGCGTCGTCCCCTCCTTCAATGTCATCTGGAGTGCACCTCCCTGGGCTATGGCAGTGATTTAAAGGGCCCAGGGCTCTGGCTGCTGCCTCAGTAGCAGTGGCAGCTGGGAGCCCCGTGCTTTGTTGAATCGTTGGGCTCTGAGGCAACTGCCCTCTTTTCTCCCCCTTGTTGGCAGGCCTGACCACAACGACAATATTACTACTGTTCAACAATCAGACTGTATTTCCAGTCAACCCCTCCTTAGCTCCCCATTCTCCACTGCATCAAAGACAACTTCATCCTTTACATCAAGGCTCATCCAAGTTCAGCTATCCCTATTTATCTGCTCTTCTACCTTATTTCATCAGTTTCAAGCCCTCCAATCCACCAATGATGCCAGTGTATCATAAATTCATTCCTGCAACAAGTCCCTTCACCTGTTTTTCCATATGCCCCTGGTTCAAGGAAAACGCTCCCCAGAGAAACCTGTCAAACTACAATCCTGTTGTGCTCACCAAGATTTACTTGTACAATAATGCCTGCAGGGAGCTGAAAGCAACTAGGAGGGTCTTCAGATATTCTATTCTGTGACTGTACATTCTTCAGGACAATTGCAGAAGCACATACAAAGACAAAGACAATGGGGCACTGATTCTCACTGAGACCTCTGGAACCTATTGCTACCTACATATTAACAATAAAGCATGTGGAAAGGAGATCTAGGGATGAGAGAGAGAATTAAATCACTAACCGAAACTTCTCATTTTCTGCCTTTTGTAGGTGTATGCTATATTATTTAATTTCTAATATGCATATATATTAAAAACATTTTTATTCTAACAGCCAGAAATAGGAACTCACGATTTCATTCAATCATGTGCTGAATGATTATATCTGCATTGTAGCATTAATCTATGAAATGAAATAAGAATTTGATTCCATAGCAACCTATATCTCTCACAAGAAATGCAATATAAAACCAATTTCATATACATATTAGTCTTTTGACATATGGCTACAGATAACAGGATTTTTTTTTTATATTCAAGCTTTTAGTGCAAACCTCTCTGTCTCAAGTTAGAGGGCCCAGAACCAGCTACCTGAGTAGAAATATAAAGAAGAAATAAAGAGATTAATTTTTCTGTCTTGTTTCTGGTCAATAGGGGATACTATTGTTGAACAACACACTAATCATTAGCTTGACCTTGCTGGCTCAAGACACTACATTTAATTGAATGCATAGTTGAGGGCAACGATAATATAGGGTGCCAGTCAAATGTCCAGGTCAAGACTATTCCTGGAGAGTTGTGATTAATAGTGGCTTTGAACCAGTGTTCCCTCTAAGCCGCACAGGGCCTTCATAAATGGACTCCCAGCTGACAATCATGGCACTTTCTGAATCTGGAGGAGGTTCCTGGTAGAGTTGCCAACCAAGAGAGTAGCATTGGGTGGGTATGGGTGCGCCACTTAGCATCCAGGCTCACCCCCTAGCACTTGCTCCGCTCTACCTGCCCACCCACCCCAGGCTCCACATGGAGATCAGGGTTGGGGCATGGGAGCTTCCCCCCTGCAAGGCCCCATGCCTCAACACTGCTTCCTGGCTAAAGCACCTGGTGGGCAGAGTGGGATAAACTCCCGTGTCCTGACCCCTCTTTCTGGATGCATGCTTGAGGCCCTGAAGTGGGTGGGGGCCTGGCCAGAGCATCCATTACCCTTGCAAAGCTGGCTGGCTGGGCCAAGGAGGTGGTGGCCCCAATCCTTCCTGCCCCACTCTTCCACTTCTATCATAGCCCATACACGTGTCCTATTCTGTATCTGGCACTGTTGCCAACCCTCCAGGATTGTCCCTGACTCTCCAGGAATTGAAGATTAATTGTTAATTAAAAGTTATGTGATGAAACCACCAGGAATATGTCCAATAAAACTGGCAACCCTAGTTTCTGGAGATGGGGCTGACCCAGCCTTGGGAGCAGCCCATGCAGAAGAAGAGGAAGTCCTGTCCCTCCCCAGCCTCTCTGGGACTAGCAGCTTAAGCCAAGTGCACAGTAAGAGTCCCTGGATGGGGCTCCCCAGCCCTGCCTTGTGGTCCAGAGCTTGGGAGTAAAAAGGGCCTTGGGCTGGCTGTGTGTAGTGGGGGACCACAGTAGCTCCCAACCCCTGGTCCTGGGTGGTCACCCGCTTGCTCACTTGTTATGCCAGCTCTTTCCCGTCCCCCCCTTCCCCCATAACCATCTCCACCCATACCATACCACCCTCACTTCTGTGCTGCTGCTGATGGTGCCTTCAGAACAACTCACTCTCTCTGGCTACTCAACTCTGAGAAATCTGGTCTCCCCTACAATATCCAGATCTCATGTAAGAAATCAGATTGCATAGTCCGTGATGTGTTTTTCACAGCTGTAAATTTGTTATGGCCCTAAGTATTTTACAGTTTTTTTACTTTGAAAGTAAGACTATTTTCAAGTACAGTAAATAAAGTAATGAAAATCAATCCACAATATACTTATAATATTCAAGACAGAAGGTGATCACTTTAGACAGACCATTAAGCAATATGGAACAGCTGATGTCAAAACTCCAGAATCAGGCGGAATCCATTTCATATTTATTATGTAAACAACACAGGGAAGCCATTTGCACATAATATAGATATTTCTAACATATCTTTGTGTACTGACAACTGTTGTTTCGATGGAACTAGTCTAACTGGTGAACTAACATCAGCAATGTGGAAGATAGTCATACAGCATAAGAACAAACTAGGGCAGGGCTAGCCAAGATGTGGTGGAGGCCAGATCCGGCCCACCTAACACTTGAATTTGGCCTGTGGACTGCACTGGCCACTTTCTATTTATATTCTGCTGTCTGTGCCACAGCATTTCCAGGAGGTGGCTCAGACAGCAGAATCTATTTAAATGGCTCATGGCTCTTGGCCACAGAACTACACTGGAAGGGGCTGGAGTTGTGAGTCTTTTAAACAGCCACAGCAACCCAGGTGCCTGCCAGGTAAAGTGGAAGCAGTGGGACCAGGAGCCAGGAGCTTTGCTCTGTTTTTACTTCAAAGCCCCTGGCCCCAGACAACTCTGGGGGGAGGCTAGTTCCTAACCCTGCCCCTTCTGCCCCAGACCCCACTGCTTCCAGGGGCGGAACTGGCCTGTGATCGGTTCCAAAATTAATTAGATGGCCCCCTTGTGAAAATTATTGCCCACCCCTGAATTAGGGGAATTCCGAGGAAATGATGATGAAACTCACAATCTGTAAACTTATACAGAGCATGACCACAGTACCTTAGAATGTTTGAAGGATTTACAGAGCTGTAATATTTATGTCATGAGAATCCTCCCTCTTCGTACTTTATACCAAACAAAAGTGCAGCCTGAGACCCAAATGCACTCAACCCTAAAATGTAGCTCATGTCCAGCTTTGTGGTATACTGTCTCTGTAACTTTGCTATGCAAGCACAGCCTATGAAGAAGAGCAATGACTTGAGTGTTGAAACTATCATTCTTTTCCAATGATCCTGTTAAGCTATTGTTTGCATCTTTCACTGAGCCTCCTGGTGACACTGGAGTTCATGCTATTCCTCCCAGAATAAAGCCCATTAACAGCAGGGTTACTATTTGTCAAAGACAGCTTTTATATAAACAATTTTCCAGTTGAGTGCAGCTAGTTTATTTTTAAAATATGACAGAGTGTATACACACAAGTTGTTGCCATCAGGCTATTGACAAAACATCAATATGTTTGTTGAGGTCACAAAGTTTGGGCATAATTATATATGATATTGCAGGACATATATTGATTCAAATCACGTTATCAAAAATTTTGTTCTCTGACGACAATGGGCGCAACTTCTTCCTCATTATAGTTGGCTTTCTGCAACCGATCTGTGACTCCTATTATTTAGTCTCCAAGATTTCTGACGCCAGAAAAAACATAGACTTCATATTGGCACTCATTTTTGGCTGTTTGATATTTTAAAATATCTTTTTGTATAGACTGAAGGGTTTGAACGAAGCTGGTGGGACTTGATACAAAAATCATTTACCTTTGCTTTCATTTCTAAGAAATGCAAATAGCTAGATAGACAAAAGAACCAAGGAGAGAACTGTTCTGAGTTCGACATATGTATTCAGCCTTACTTCAATTATAGTTAAGATAACATAAACTAGTAGTGTTTATAGTTGCTCAGTATTGATCCCACCTATTGTTGTTCATGGTGCTTTACCCAGAACATTGTATCTAGTGTCCTTGAGCCATAATGTAGTTTCCAACTCACTTAGCAGCAATTGTTCATTATCTTCGAACTCTACATAGCAACCGCTAAGGGGTTTTTTTTTTTTGGTACTGTGCACAAAATCATAGAAGCAGGTTATAAACTTCCATGGCTAATTCTAGTACACCAAAATATGAATGACTGCTGCATGGTTGGTGGGATATGCTGGTAAGTCTTCGGTTATTTATGCAAAGATTTTTGTTCACACTTTAAAAATGGCATGTGTTACTAGTCTAAACATTTGAGTTTCCATTTGTCAACATCCCTAAAAGAAGGCAAAGGGAATACCTAGAGACAGTCAAACTTGAATTGGTTTCCTTGAACACCTGCATAAGTCTGAATGCTCATAAATTACCATTGTTTATGAATCCTCTGGGTTCCACTGTACCTGAATCTGGACAACGTCAAGACTCATTATTTTTGCACTAAGCGCAGCTTTGCTTGTAATTGTATCTTTTAGTCTTCTCATTGTTTCTGTCCATATGTGTTCCTTCAGGTTGCCAGTAAAGGGCCTCTTCTCCCTCATAATATCACTGGCTGGAATTTGTCAATGCTCTGGACAGTTCCTCCAGACTCACTTTCTGTCATCTTTGAGAGAATAAACTGACTCAAAATGAGCCATATATTTCCAAAAAACTTAAAAAACAATTAATAGTCTACCAGCCCCTTCATGACTAACAAAACATGTAGATGGTATCATGAGCTTTCGTGGGCACAACCCACTTCTTCAGATGACAGAAGTGTTAGAAGTCCAAATCCAAGACTAAATAGCGGGGGGGGGGGGAAGGAAGGAAGGAAGGGGAAAAAAGTGTATTAGAGTGTTCAAGTTACAAGAAGCTGATAAGAAGTATGTTTTGTTAATCTTTAAGGTGCTGCTAGACTATTTGTTGTTCTTTATGTTTTTCCAGTTACAGACTGACACGGCTACCCATCTGAAGCATATTATTTCCAGATAGTGTGGAATTCATAAACTGTTAAATAGGTCGGGTAACTTAAACATACTTACTTATTCATCAGTGAGTTATGTTATACTACTCATTGTGATATTGGGAACAGCACCTTTAACAGAAAATCCTATGACCATGAAATTGAAGAAAACGGACCATGAATTTAGTGAGGCCCTATTTACACTGTATTGATTAAGGCAGAAAGAAGCTAAATTGTGTCTCATCAGGAACTGAGTAGGTCATATCTTTCCAACTCATTAAGGGCTATTTAAATATCCATATCTCTTTCCCCATTTCAATACTATAGTGATGAACATGGTATAGATACCTAAGCAAGCAAATAAACACACAGACAGACCTAGTATTCAAGAAGGAGAAATTATAGATATTTTATTGATGCTCTTTAGGAGATTGAGTTAAACATGCTAACCTTTTAATGTTTTGTACCACAGACCAATGGCAAGCATAAATAAGTGTCACACCTAGAATTAAAAAAGTATAGTTCTCTATTTAAAACTGGGCAAACAAGAAAGTAGACTCTATTACAAGTCAAAATCCAAAATTTAATAGCGAAGATTTAAAAAAATGAGACTCTAAAGTTAAGCTTCTAGAATCAATGGGAGCTGCTGGGTAGCCTGCACTTTCAAAAGTCAGGCCATTTAATGAGGTACCTAAAGATGGATTCAGGAGCACATAATCATAGATATCAATTAACAAAACAAAATAAAACACCACACACCATGACTGTACAGTCTGAAAAAGTCTCATTGATGAGAAACTAAATGAAACCAATCAGCACAATGGGCCAAACTTGAAAATGTGAAAGTTCAGTTCCCATAAATATCCCAGTGTTTCTATGCTCCTCTCAATATCCAGGTCTGTGGAATCATCCCATCTCCAGTTATGGACTCCTACCCATAAGAAGTCCTGTTTACTTTATTTTTTTTGCAGAATCCACAGGAAAAAATGTGAAACAGCCATCTACTTTCCTTTTACAAAACCAAAGTAATTTAAATAGTAAACCAAAGTAATTTAAATAGTAAAAGAAAAGTATTCCTCCCATCTCTTTCATCATATAGAACGTGCTCTTAGATGAAAGCAAAAGTCCTCTTTGTGAACCAGATTCAGAGGTGATGTGGTATAAAGTTATACATGACGAGGACTGTACAGGTAACCCTCCCCTCTACTTCCACATAAGAACACCCGCTTCTATTCTTACCACTTGTAACTTATACAGCCATTGATGTAATTCTGAATTTGGCTCCATTCTTATTTAAATTGCTCTTTTATGAAACTATGTTAAATAGCAAAAATATAGTTTTGCTCCCATTGTCTGGGAGGCTTTTTATGTAAAAATTCTATGTGATATTAGTTTTAATGATCAGATTAGATACAACATGCCATACTTTAAACTTGCACTAACATTTTAGCACTGGTAAAAATTATGATGACTGCCTATTGTAAGCTCATTAATAAGTTTGAAAATGTTATCTCCCAAAGACCTAACCAGCAAGAATATTAGGAATGAACTGTCAAATCACAATGGCAAAATGAAAATAGCACTGAAACTCACCGAATTGTTTAAAAGCAAGGCACTGTGCTGTATTCTTACCCATATGGATAATCTTTACTCAGATAAACTAATCACTTGAGTGAGGAGTTATCGTCTCAGAAAAAATTAGTTATAAATGAAAACTGCTAAAAAGAAGAAACTCCCCAAATAAATATAGCTCTGAATTAAATCCAGAATCATAGAGCTGGAAGAGACCTCAGGAGGACATTAAGTCCAGCCCCCTGCCCAAGGCAGGACCAATCCCAACTAAATCAATCCAGCCAGGGCTTTATCAAGCCGATACTTAAACACCTCTAGGTATGGAGATTCCACCACCTGCCTAGGTAACCCATTCCAGTGCTTCACCACCCTCCTAGGGAAATAGTTTTTCCTAATATCCAACCTAGACCACTGTAACTTGAGACCATTGCTCCTGCCATCCATCACTACTGTGAACAGCCTCTCTCCATTCTCTTTGGAACTTCCCTTCAGGAAGTTGAAGGCTGCTATCAAATTCCCCCCTCACTCTTCTCTTCTGCAGACTAATCAAACCCAAATCCCTCAGTCTCTCCTCATAAGTCATACGCTCCACTCCCTAATCATTTTGGTTGCCCTCCGCTGGACCCTCTCCAATGTGTCCACATCCTTTCTATAGTGGGGGGCTCAGAACTGGACACAATATTCCAGATGTGGCCTCACCAGAACCGAATAAAGGGGAATAATCACTTCGCTAGATCTGCTGGCAATGCTCCTCCTAATGCACCCTATGCCATTAGCCTTCTTGGCTACAAGGGCACACTGTTGACTCATATCCAGCTTCTCATCCATTGTAATCCCCAGGTCCTTTTCTACTGAACTGCTACTTAGCCATTCAGTCTCCAGCCTATAACAATGCTTGGGAGTCTTCCGTCCCAAGTGCAGGACTCTGCACTTGTTCTTGTTGAACCTCATCAGATTTCTTTTGGCCCAGTCCTCTAATCTGTCCAGGTCTCTCTGGACCCTATTTCTGCCCTCAAGAGTATCGACCTCTCCCCCTAGCTTAGTGTCATCTGCAAACGTGCTGAGGGTGCAATCCATCCCCTCATCCAGGTCATTAATAAAGATGTTGAACAAAACTGGTCCAAGAACTGATCCTTGGGGCACTCTGCTAGAAACCGACTGCCAACCTGACACTGAGCTGTTGATCACTACCTGTTGGGCCCGACAGTCAAGCCAGCTTTCTATCCATCTTACCGTCCATTTATCCAATCCATACTCCCTTAACTTGCTGGCAAGAATACTGTGGGAGCCCGTATCAAAATCTTTGCTAAAGTCAAGGTATATCACATCCACTGACTTTCCCATATCCACAGAGCCAGTTACCTCATCATAGAAACTAATCAGACTGGTCAGGCACGACTTGCCTTTTGTGAATCCATGTTGACTATTCCTGATCACTTTCCCCTCTTCCAAGTGCTTCAAAATGGATTTCTTGAGGATCCCCTCCATGATTTTTCCAGGGACTGAGGTAAGGCTGACCAGTCTGTAGTTCCCTGGATTGTCCTTCTTCCCTTTTTTAAAGATGGGCAGTACATTTGCCTTTTTCCAATCATCTGGGATCTCTCCCGATCCCCACTAGTTTTCAAAGATAATGGCCAAAGGCTCCACAATGACATTTGCCAATTCCCTCAGTACCCCCGGATGCATTAAATCCGGGCCCATGGATTAGTATAAGTTTAGCTTTTCTAAATAGTTCCTAACTTGTTCTTTCCCCACGAAGGGCTGTCCACCTCCTTCCTATACTGCATTGCCCAGTGCATTTGTCTGGGAGCTGACCGTGTCCGTGAAGACAGAGGCAAAGAAAGCATTGAGTACATCAGATTTTCCCACATCATCTATCACTAGGTTACCTGCCTCATCCAGTAAGGGCCCCACACCCTCTCTGATCACCCTCTTATTGCTAACATGCCTGTAGAAACCTTTCTTGTTACCCTTCACATCCCTTGCCAGCTGCAATTCCAATTGTGCTTTCGCCTTCCTGATAACTCCCCTGCATTCTCGAGCAATATATTTATACTCCTCCCTGGTCATTTGTCCAATTTTCCACTTCTTGTAAGTTTCCTTTTGTGTTTAAACTCACCATGGATGTCCCCAGTAAGCCAATCTGGTTGCCAGCCATATTTGCTTTTCTTGCTGTGCATCGGGATGGTTTCTTCCTGTCCTTTAATAAGGCTTCTTTAAAATACTGCCAGTTCTCCTGGACTCCTTTCCCCTTCATGTAAGCATCCCAGGGAATCCTGCCCATCAGTTCTCTGGGGGAGTCAAAGTCTGCTCTTCTGAAGTCCAGGGTGTGTATTTTGCTACTCTCCTTTCTTCCCTGGGTCAGGATCCTGAAATCTACCATCTCATGATCACTGCTTCCCAGGTTGTCACCCACCTCTACTTCCCCTACTATTTCCTCCCTGTTTGGGAGCAGCAGGTCAAGCTGTGCATGGCCCCTGATCAGTTCCTTCAGCACTTGTACCAAGATGTTTTCCCCAACATTCTTCAAAAACTTCCTGGATTGTCTGTGTACTGTTGCATTGGTCTCCCAAAAGATGTCAGGGTGATTAAAGTTGCCCATGAGAACCAGGGCCTGCAATCTGGAAGCGTCTCTCAGTTGTCCAAAGAAAGCTTCGTCTACCTCATCCACCTGATCCGGCTGTCTATAGCAGACACCAACCACAACATCACCCCTATTGCTTCCACCTCTAAATTTAACCCATAGACTCTCAACAGTCTTTTCTCCCTCTAAGTACTGGAGCTCCGAGCAATCATACTGCTCTCTTACATACAATGCAACTCCTCCTCCCTTTCTCCCCTGCCTGTTCTTCCTGAACAGTTTATACCTTTCCATGACAGCGCTCCAGTCATGCGAGTCATCCCACCACGTCTCCATTATTCCAGTCAAATCACAGTTTTTTGACTGGGCCAGGGCTTCTAATTCTTCCTGTTTGTTTCTCAGGCTTCTCGCATTGGTGTACAAACACCTTAGCTAGCCAGTTGATCGCCCTGCCTTCTCCATCTGAATCAGGGGTCCTCCTTTGTTGCTCATTCCTCCTTGTGATTCTTCTCGGTGTCCAACTTCCTCATTTACCTCAGGGCTTTGGTCACCATCCCCCAATGAACCAAGTTTAAAGCCCTCCTCACTAGGTTTGCAAGCCTGCCTGCGAAGATGCTCTTTCCTCTCTTGCTTAGGTGGATCCCATCTCTTCCTTACAGTCCTTGTGCCCAGAACAGAGTCCCATGGTCAAAGAAATCAAAATGTTATGCTTAAACGAAGCACATGAGATCTTTTATAGGGAAAAAGGCAGCATGCCACATTTATTGGGAATATAACAGTTGCATGTGCTTTTCAATCATTCACACACAAACACCATACACACACACAAGTCCCGCCAGATGATGTTATAGTTATCAGTCCAGAGTCTGGATCAATCTAGTGGCCAGCCAGATTGATCACAGAGGGGGAGCCGGGCTCTGTCAGTCGATCGATCCGGTGCTCCTGGAATTAGTGGCAAGACGAACCCAAAGTCCTATAGCAAGGAACCCTGCTTTTATAACCCTCTCCTCTATGGATTTCACTGTGTCAGTCTGTGACTGGTTACTGTTATCTTTTGATGTTGACATTCCTTCCCAAAACATCTCGAAAGGCTCATCTTGTGCTGGATTTAATCAGTTGTTTTCAGGGGTGCCCGCCCTTCACCTTTAGAACCGTCAATTCTGCCAATCCCTGACCATGGATATGCACTGATGGTTTCTCTGACACCGATATGCCTTTTCGCAGTCTGTCTTTTACGGTTTGTTTTCACCCCACATTCTCTTCCTTCTCTCTTGACCATCTGGCTCTAACAACGACCTTCACACCGTATTTCATTCAGACAAACAGTCTTTCACAGCGTTACAAACAGCAAAGTTTTATATTGAACAAAAGCAAACAGCATTGTACATTGCCTTACTAAATTTTGTAATTAAAACAATTCACAATGAAGGCTCAGGCCTTCAACGCTCCTCTAATCTCATTGACATAGATGCAACATGAGATCCTGTCTCTTTACTTACTAAACTTTAAAAAATATATATATATCTTACTAAAGGGCTTAGTTTAATAAAATATTAAATGTGATAATATGTTACCTGACATTGCTACGTTATTAATCCTAAAATACAAATATAAAAAGAATAAAACTTCCAATTCCAACAAAAGCCTTCTCTCCGACACCATCTGCACAACCATGCATTTACTTCCTCGATTTGACGATCCCTACCTGGACCTTTTCCTTCAACTGGAAGGATGGACAAGAATACTACTTGCGCTTTAAATACCTTGATCCTTCTTCCCAGTGCTACATAATCTGCTGTGACCCGCTCAAGGTCATTCTTGGCCGTATCGTTAGTTCCTACATGGAGAAGCAGGAAGGGGTAGCGATCCGAAGGTTTAATCACTTTTGGAAGACTCTCCGTCACATCCTGAATGCAAGTTCCTGGTCAGCAGCACACTTCTCGAGATTGCAGGTCTGGACGGTAGATGGATGACTCAGTCCCTCTTAGAAGGGAGTCCCCGACCACCACCACCCGTCGTCTTCTTTTGGGGGTGGTTGTCATGAAACCCCCATCCCTAGGGCTACTCATCCCATGCCTTCCAGAAGATGGTATTCCCTTCTGATTTCTTCCCTGAGAGGTCCCTGCCACAGCAGTCTCCCCTGCAGTGTCTGTGGAGAGAGCCTGAAAGCCGTTACTTACCTCTACATGAATGGGGGATACCTGAGTTGGCCTTCTTCTTCTTCTAGGGGTTACATGCTGCCAGTTTTCTTCCTTGTCCTGTACTACCCTGACTGGCTCTTCAGCCTGCTGTGCCTGCAGGATTAAACGCTGCCTTCTATTGAGAAAGTTTTCATCCTCTCTGATGGAACATAGGGTCGATACTTGGGCCCCAAGTCCTCTAATTTTTTCTTTCAAAATGGTGACTAGTTTGCACTCAGTGCAGATGAAATCCCTTCTTTGTTCCGGGAGGAAGACAAACATGACACGTGGTGTGCAGGCAACAGCAGACCTATCACTATCCATATCTCCATTCCTTCTGAGAGATTCCTCACTTGTTATTAAATGCCTCCTTGAAGGGCAGGAGTGTAGTGGAAAGATTTTAAAGAATGGTGAGTGTATCTTGCCTCCTTCCCAACTCCCTCTCCAAACTCCCTGTTAGCAGCCCCTGTTCACAAGCTCCCTGGTCGCTAACTCACTCCATTATAAAGCCCTGGACTCCCTGATAGCCCCTCCGCCTGATTAAGGCTCAACCAATGAGCAGAGGCTTCTAGATTTCAAACCCTGATTAGAAGCTCACAGCTTCCACCTGACAGCCACAGCACACACTCCATGGGGCGGGGGGAGGGAGGGGCGGGGAGAGGAGGAGCAAGGGAAAGAAAAAAAAACCCAAACAGCCAAACACAAGCTAAGCACACAGCAAGAAAACTCCAAACACAAATACACACTACAGACAGCCACTTCCCTCAAGGGTCCTGTATTAGCTTCCTCCTTTACCTGGAGAACTCCCTCTCCAAACTCCCTGTTAGAAGACCCTGGTTTTGCTGCAGTTCAGGACACGGACCCCCTGTTACAATAACATAGTGCAGAAGGGGCCTGGAACAAAAGGGGAAATGGTTTCCATACAGACATTGGGGTGGTGATGCCCCAGGATTTACACTGGTTGGGGTTAGGGGATAAATCCAAGTTTATTCTACATCACGCTCCAGATCGCTCTAGTCATGCGCGATCATGTCTGGTCACACAATTACTTGGATGGCTAGCGGAGGTCTCAAACAGTGTTGGTGGTGATAGTCATAACCACAGCACTCATGTATAGATCCATGCTTTCAGAAGGCCAGGTCCACAGTTGATGAAAACCGGCATACCAAATTGACATGAGAGCAACCATGCTGATTTCCACTCTACTATAGAACATAACTTGAAATAGCCTTGGAAATAGCTATCTCCAGTTGTATTGGTTTGCATTTCCAAATGTGACAAAAGTTATAGCTTAATTTCCTATTCAGTATACTTTATAGTCATCAAAGGTAAAACACTACATGGCAACTAATATGTCAGAATAGAAATATATATGTCATTGATTGTGCTGGTAGCCTCCGATCACTTAGCAGTAACATATAACCTGATTTTCAGCCCTCTCATTGAGGTCAATGAGAACTGCAAGTGCTGGCAACACTTTTGAAAATCAGGTCATGAATACATTCCTAGATTCCAGTAATTTTGCTTTGCTCCTGTTGCCAAGAACAACTCCCATGATACTTATGTTAACGAATAGCTTATGGGGACTATTGTGAGGATAAATACCAAATAAATTAGTGGTCAGGCATGTATTTTAAAACACTTTCTTATTCTCTACAATCAAATAATAATAAACTACTCTTCTACAGGCACTTTTCTGATAAATAATTCAAAATGGTTCACTGTTACTGTTAAGTGATTGTCTTACCATATAGCATGTACTTATTACATCTGCAGTGTTGTTAATAAAAAACAAATGGTCACAGTACACAAAAAAAGGTTCTCACCATAGGAAATTCTGACTGACTTGTTTATAAACTTCAGGAGTTTTTGATTATTCTGAAAAGTACATAATGCTTCAGCAAATCAAGTTTAAATTTAAAAAAAGCCATGGAGACATGAAGACTAGTATTATATTTTTACAATTTCCTGGGTTATATAAATTCAGAAAAATAATTACCATGAAAGCTATGATGATGACTGTGTATCCTCAGTCTACCCAACTCAATATATTTTGTATGTATGTATAGTGCAACTATCTTTTATTAGTAGGCATAGAAATATTTAAGTAGATGAAATGAGCATCTAATCTATAGGGTTTTTTAAAGTAGTAGATGTTTGCATCACACCCATTTTATAAATGGAAACACTGAAGTACAGATAAGTGAAGATAAGTCACAGAGGATATGTCTACACTACAGCACTAATTCGAACTAACCTAATTCATATTAGTTAATTCGAACTAAGCTAATTCGAATTAGTTCATCTAGACCTAAAAACTAATTCGAATTAGCGTTTTGCTAATTCGAAATAGCATGTACACATTGAGTGGACCCTGAACCAGAGTTAAGGCTGGCCGGAACCAGGACTTAGAGTGTGGAGTTGCTGCCTCAGGCTAGCCGAGGGCTGTGCTGAAAGGGACCCGACCCCCCCACCCCGGACAGACAGTTCTCAGGGTTCCCCACTTGCTGGTCTACCTCGATGAGGGACAGCAAAGCATTTGTGTCTCGGAGTGCTCTGCTTGCCCTCACTGAGGGCACCATGGCACTCTGCAACATGGAACCAGACCTGCTCCCGGGGACTCTGCTGCGTCTCATGGACACGTTGCCGGCAGCCTGGCTGCACTCTCTGCAGGCTGCCATCTGGGAGGACCATCGAGGGGCTGTCAGGATCCAGGGGGCCCTGCGGGAGAGCTTCCACCCTGAGGAGCGCTAACAGTCTCCCCGGTCTGCCCCACCGGGGGCTTGTGCCCCATTCCTCCCTCTCTTCCTTCCACTTCCCTAGCCCCCCCCTTTCTGATGTCAAATAAAAGACACGTATTTTCAAAAATAACAATTCTCTTTATTCAACACAACTGGGAAAGGGGAATGAAACTGTGGGGAGACGGGGGAAAGGAAGCGGGAGAGGGCAGGAGAGAGGGTGGGAGGGGGAGGGGGAAACCTGGGAGGAGGGAGCTGGAAGGGGGAAACAAGGGGAAGGAGGGGGAGGGGAAACTCAGGGATCAGGGGTGGGGGGTCTCGCCGGGGCAACCGCCTCCCAGCATGGCGAGTGAGGGGGCCTCGGTGTCCCTGGGGTGCGGAGGGTGCGGAGGTTGAGATGGGGGGTGTGGAGATTGAGGAGGAGGGTGTGGGGGTTGAGGAGGAAGAGGTGGGGGGGGCAGGAGTGGGAGGAGGGACAGTTGTTCGGGGGGGCAGCAGGCACAGGACGGGCCCGGGGCACCATGCTCTGCAGCAGGGCCTGCAGGGTAGCGTTTCTGGCTCGCTCCTCAGCCAACTGCTCCTG
The DNA here is from genome assembly GCA_032595735.1 of Pelochelys cantorii. NCBI lineage: Eukaryota > Metazoa > Chordata > Testudines > Trionychidae > Pelochelys > Pelochelys cantorii. The sequence goes on along the minus strand of CM064326.1, from coordinate 138,500,473 downwards.
GTGGAGCTGCAGGTCTGCCCGCATCCAGGCCTCCACGGTGCGGTTCAGGGCTCGCAGGGCCCCCAGGTGCTGGTCCCAGTAATCCTGTTCCGTGGTGATGGTCCGGAGCAGGCCGCGGGTGCAGGAGCATGTCCCGGGCGGGGTGATGCGCCCTGCACGAGTAGCTGGTGCAGCTGTAGAGAAAGAAGAGAAGTGGTCAGTTCTCCCTAGGGACACAGTGGATGATGCCCAGCCCCTCCCCCGCCCCCCCGCAATGTGAGGGTGACCGTGCCCTGCACCGTCAGAGCCGTTCTGTTTGTACAGAGGCCATGGTCAGGATGTCTGGCTCTCCCTGGGATTGGGAGCTGCCCCAAGACTGCACCCATGTCCCTGTGCCATGTATAGTGTGGCTGAGGAGGGGGGGAAATGTCCCCTGCCTCTGTGTAGAGGGGGGCGTGTGAAGGGAGAGCGTCCTGCTGGGTCCCGCCCCGGGGTCGGGAGCATGTCAGGTCTCTTCACACACGCATGTGCCTATTGGGCCACGGCCCCTGGGTGTCACGCAACTGGAGCCACCTGCCCAAGGGTGGCATGGCATGTGCTCGCACGTGCACAGGTGGCTGCGTGATCCGTGGGAGGCATGGCCCACGCGCATGGTCTCTGGTCTCCCTCCCTGCCTCCCCTCCCCCCGGGCAGGGGACAGTGCTGGCACTTACCCGGTATGGCCTCCCCGCATGACTCTGCCAACTTCGGTGCTGGAACTGCCTGTGGTGGCCCCTCTGGTGCGCCCGGGTCAGGACCCTCCGGTCCCGGCTCATTGCCTCCCGGGCTGGCGCGGACCGCCCCGTCCCCCAAGAGTTGGTCGAGGGTGGGGAAGTAGGGGCAGGTGGCAGCCCTTGCTGTGGTGCCGCGCCTGGTGGCCCTGGCATATGCCTGCCACAGCTGTTTCACTTTCAGGCGCACCTGCTCCTGGGTGCGCATGTGTCCCTTTTGGGCCATGGTGGCCGCTATGCGGCCATAGACGGCCGCGTTCCTCCTCCTAGTGCAGAGATCATGGATGTTGGGGGCCTGCCCCCAAATCTCAATGAGGTCCATGACCTCCACACTAGTCCAGGAGGGCGCGCACCGTCTACGGCCCCTGGCTGGCCCCTGGGTGCTGGGGGACTGGGCGGGGGACGGCTGGCTGTCACTGGCTCCCTGGCTCATCGTGGGGCCACTGGGTCAGGGGCAGAGACTGCTGGCAGGGCTGTCTCTGGCAAGTGCCATCTGGCCAGAGTCTACCCCTTTAAGGGCCTGGAGCTGGGGGAGAGGAGAGTTTTCCTGGTTTGGCCCAGAGTGGACACCAGGGGGAACCTGGGAAGGTCTAGCCTCCAACTAGTTCGAATTAAGTAGCTACACAGCCCTTATTTCGAACTACTTAATTCGAACTAGGAGTTAGTCCTCATAGAATGAGGTTTACCTAGTTCGAATTAAGTGCTCCGCTAGTTCGAATTAAGTTCGAACTCGCGGTTTGCATGTATAGACACTATGAAAGTTAATTCAAACTAACGGCTGTTAGTTCGAATTAACTTTGTAGTGTAGGCATACCCATAGTGAGTCAGTGGGAGAACTGGGAAGAGAACCTAGATTCTCTGGGTATGTCTACACTGCAAGCTTATTTAGGAAAAAGCTATTCTGGAAGATATCTTCTGGAATAGCTTATTTCTAAATAGAGAGTCCACACTACAGGGAAACTTCAAAATTAGTCCGAGGCAGGCTCCCCTAATGCGGACGCACTATTGCGATTTACAGCCCCAGGAGGCACTGGGGAGGAATAATTTAGAATGGCCCTGGGAGGAGGAATTTCAACATAGCAGCAGTGGAGCATCCACACACACCCTCTTCTGAAAGAGCTTTTTTTGGAAGAGGCATTATTCCTTGAGGAATGAAGTTTATCAATGTCGGAAAAAGCCCTCCATATTGTTTTTCCACAATAACAGCTGTTATTCCAGAATAGAATGCACTGTGCACTGTAGACACACTCTCTCTCTGGAGCTGGAGGTAGAGGTGTCCCTGCCAGTCACAGCCATAGGGCTGGAAGAGAGGTGTCATACCTCACAAACCCCTGGATTGGGGAAGTTACTGTAGCCATGTCTGCCTCAAGGTCCTCCATGACCCTCCCTCTTCACATCATTGACCTCACCAACCCCTTATTCTCTACCTCATCTCATTGCCATCTTCCAGCCCTACCATGGCCATACCCCTGAGGGCAGTACGCATGTCTGCATGGCTCTGATAATGAAGTGTGTGGCTCTTGGTGGCATCCTGTGTGGCCATACAGGTGCACCTTAAAGGGAATGTAGGTCTCTAGGGGCATAGCTACACTAGGAAATTATTTCAGAATAACTTATTTTGAAATAATAACTCCTGAAATAACTATTTCGAAATAAGTGTTATTCCTCCAAGGGTGCATCTACACTGCACCGTAGCTCAAAATAAGATAAGCAATTTGAAAGCTAAGCAAACTGTGTATCTTATTTTGATTTTATTTTGAAATAGCTTATTTCGGACTTTGGCACCGTCTACAGAGTGCCAAATTTTGAAATAACTCGCTATTGCAAAACATCCCTTAGTCCTCGTGGAATGAGTTTTACAGGGACGTCGGTGTTGGAATAGCGAGCCCATTATATTTTGAAATAATGGGCTTGCTGTGAAGACGCGGGATAACTCTTTCAGGATACTCCTGAATCCCGAAATAGCGCTGCAGTGTAAACGTAGCCCCGGAAAGCAAGAGTTCTTATTTTGAAGTGTGGACCAGGTAGTGTGGACCAGGGCTAGGTGAGCAGAGGGCAAGCATACTAGCATGCCTGAAGTGTGTGGGTAAAGTACACATGCTAGCTGTGGCCTGGCCCCATCCTGTGCCAGTTTACAGTGTGAATGGGGGTAAGGGATATGTACAACAGTTTCAATAGTTCCTTTCTCCCATTCCCACAATGTTCCAAACCCTTTTTTCCTGGCCTTTACCCCTACACCCGTTATGCACTGTAGGCATGTGCTACACTCACCACATCAGAAGAGATTCCTGCTGCTTCTTTTCAGATCAGTACAGGTGACAATGGATCCAGCTGCACAAGTAGCTATTTGGCCTGTAGGGATAAAATAGCAAATAGCTCATTGATATGTAGGTAAGATTCTGAACCACGGTCTCTGGTTAAGCTTTCCCACATAGGCCCACGCTGCCCAGCCTGGTCAGAGGCATGAGGCCTAGCCAGCAGACAAAGGGCCCTAGAAATAACACAGAAAAACAGCCCCGCCTGTGTATCATAAATGGAAGGAGCTGAAGTAGCATAACACTAGGAGGGAAGCCATAACTGAACACCCATATCATGAGTTTCACACATACAAACAAGGGCAAGGCCCGCATAGTCTGCCATCCGGCATGGGAAAGAAACAACAGCTGCCTTCCCAAGGCCAACCACAGATTCAGGGAAAGGCCTAACATGTCGTCACTATGAGACGACACCCTCCCTCCCTAACACTCCAGGCTCGCAGATACACCAGAATGATGTTATAAACAATTGCTTTACTGTATACCTGATATTGTCTTTTTTGCTTTATACCCCTAGACAAACACCTATGAACCGCACCCCGCATCTGTCAGGAAAGCACCGTCATCACTCCTGTTGATCCCAATTGGAATGTAGCTTATGCATTGCAAGGCAATTCTTGTGTTTTAACAAATGTGTTAACCTGAGCTATGGGCAGAGCTACTATGTAATCTCTTAGACTATTGGCTTATTGTGCTCATTATGTTCTGCTGCCAGAACCTATCCAGGGGCTCGGGAACTCCCACCCCGTCGCTTCTCTCTGCCCATTGGCTCCCTATATAATCTATTGTAATGAATTGCTTAGCAGTGCTCACTAAGCCTAAGTGCTCCGCGAGCACTGTGCGTAATAAACCCTCCTGCTTGAATCTACATGGTGTCTACATTTTGATTTCCAACAGGTCCATAGATAAAACCCTTAAAAAGCTTTGTGGCCCCATTGGTGGGTAGAGGTATGCCTTAGTGCACGGGTAAACAGCTTCAGAGGAAGTATGCGGAGGGCTTTCTTAGCAGAAAGAGGGAGGTACCATCCTCAGACTCCCTGCTGTGACAGGAGCTGGGCACATGTGTCGTCCATACATTTGCTTGCCCTCTGGGTTCCAGGAGCAGTGTGCAAGATGCAGGTGCCTGCACAGAGTTTGCACAGATGATGTGTCCTGAGCCCACTCAGAATCGAGCACTCTCCTTCACGCTCACAAGCATGCGACAGTGAGCAGTCATAGCATTTGCCACATTGACATCCTGATGGGTTCACAGGAAGTGCCAATAAGGTTTCAGCCTACCAAACTCGCACTCCACAGCCACTCACACTGCAGCTCCTTTGGATGAAGCTACTTTCTCTTTTTCCAAGGATTGTTGGCATTGGGGTACAGTTTCATGACCGAGGAGAGGAGCAGGCATGTGAGGGCCCCCAAAATAACAGTTGGCACAGACACATCTTACAGAATAATACTGTGTCTGGGGAACAAAGTCCCTTCTTCTCCCTTCAAATACAGTCTTGTACTCTCTGAACCCTGCTGTCATGAACTTTCCCACTGTTCCCCACATGAATCCACCTCTGTGGTCCACTAAGCCTTGCAGAATGATAGAAGAGCAACTTTTTCCATTCACATACTCACATGCCTTTTTTATGCTAGTTGCCTGTGGGTAAACTACAGCCTTCATTTCCTTACTCTACAACTATGCCTCCAACAGCTCTGCTCTGCCATCAAACCTAAAAACGTGTGGTCAGAATAGAGCATATATGTCAGAACAGTGGCAACTGTTTTCATTTGCAGGGCCTTAAAAATGGCAAATGTCATGGCAGAAGGTGCAAGACCATCACGAGCTGCTGCCCCACTTGTCCTTGTTCCAAAGCTTGATGGATCCACAAGCTTCTGCATAGAGTTTTGGAAAGTTATTGTGATCTCTCTATTCAATGTCTACCCTATGCAGTGGGTAAATGAGCTGCATGAATTATTAAGGAATACCAAATTAATATCGACTCTGTATGTGTCAGAAGAATACCGGCATATTCCCATGACCCTGGGAGAAGACAGCCTTCGGTGTGCCATTCAGTATTTTCCAGTTACAACTATGTCTTTCGGACTACATGGAGCCATGGTAATCTTCCATCAGCTTCTGGATCAGCTGTTGTGGCCACAGGACCAACACCGGGTGAATGAGGGTTTATCAAGTTAAGCCCCCATGACACATAATCCAAATTCTTGCTACCTAGGAAGGTACCTTTCACCCTTGACTGACAGTGCCTATATATGAACTCCAGGGGACTGAAGACAGAGCTCCACCGACTGGGGCCTTGTGCTCTGCAATTCCCTCCTCTGTTTAGTTCCCCCATAAGCCAAAATTATTGACTGTCAAAGCACAATGCAAGGTCCATGCATTTACTCAAAAATCTGTTTGAGAGTGGGTGTAATATCAGAGGAATTTCCTATAGGAAGGCTGAAGAGGTTCCTGGTTACTCTGCTTTCTCCTGAGGTATTTTTGCTGCTATTTCTGGAACTTGGATAGAAAGAGTGTTTATTGCCCTCTGAAAGTTTTAAAAATCATTCTGCATTTGTTCAGCTGATCATTGTGTAAACAACATGTTCACCTAATAATCTACTATGTCTTATTTCAGGCCATGATCCTGTTTACTGTTTGACAGTGACCTTCCAAAGTTCCATCTCTACTGCTTTCTCAGTTTTTATTCAGTGACAGTTTTTCTTCATCTTCTCCAGATATATATTTTCCCTGTTATTTTGTGTTCTCCACTTTAAATATAATACAGGAAGCCTCAACATCATGAATTCCAGCGCGACTGTCGAACTTGTATTGCAAGATAAATTGTGTTTTGACATCTGTCTTTTGTTGCACCCTGAGCTCAGCTCCAGTGCAAATGAGAATTTCTTCAATCCTGTTGTCAGCAAGTGACAGCACTTTCTCCATGCATGCTGGCAAGCCTGGTGCAGAATGCATAATACACCTGCCAAAGGAGCCTGGTGATGCCTTTGTATCAGTAGCTGATTTCTTTCTTTCACCTGATTATTTGTCAGCAGTGCTCCCTGCCCACCCCCCCCCACTAACATCTACCAGTGACACTTTGTACTTAATGGGGGAAGAGGGGGATTTGCTGAGCTGCAAATGGCACCTTATGTCTGTGCTCCTTCTAAAATGAAATATACATGAAAACCACTAACATTCATCAGTGGTCGAGGTTTGACAGTGGCTGCTCATAGCTGTACGCAGTGCAATGATACCACAGCATTATGTTGCCCTAGGTGGAGCCCTAAGAATATTGGTACTTGGAATTTCCCTTTGCACGGAAGGAGCATCCTGTTACAGCATCTTTCTTTATCACCATGCTCTTCAGATGGCAGAGGGTGGATGTTCATGTCTTCCTTTTCTGGGCTTGCTCGCTGTCGTGTCTAGCTCGGGAATGGCTGCATGTACATACACAGAAACGCTTGCTTGCGGCCTCTGCTTTGTTGGCTCCTTCAGTCCAAGGCTGGGTGTCCCAGGAAGGATGCCTGTGCCTGAGTCATAGATCAGGTTATAAGAGTGCAGTTCAGCTGTTAACTCTGTTGTATTCTGGGATAGGTTGAACCTCTCTGGTGCAGGACTCTCTGGTCCAGTAACATCTGTGGTTCGGCAGAATGTTGAAGGATCAGAAAGCCCCTGGACCAGAGAGCCCCAGCTCGGGGCAGCAGAATTGAGGCAGCCTCAGGGCTGCAGAATGCCAGTGGCCAGCAGCTGACAATGGAGCTCTGACAGCCTGGAGCAGCGGAGCCCCAGTGGCTTAGTGCCAGCAGGATCCCGGGGCCCCCTGGGCTGTGAAGTCTGGTAGCCATGGAGCCCCAGCTGCTCCAGGGCTGGCCAAGGAGCTGGGAGCTTGGTAGGCCAGGGGCAGGGGAGCCTGATGATTTTCTGACAAATCCTGGGAGGGCTCAGAGTCTCTCAGCAGTGGAGCCGACCTCCCTTGGTCCGACAAACTCCCTCGTTCAGACCGGTCAGATCCCAGGGGTACCTGACTAGGGAGGTCCAACCTATACTCTGTACAAAATGCTGGGGGGTCCTGCTAGGCAGGAGATCAGAGTCATTGCATGCGGCTAGCTCCTGCATGGAGGGCGCAAGAGAAACAAAGAGTCCTGGAGACATAATGTGGCTACTGAGGCCCAAACCCTGTTTGAGGTGCTCTCCCAAGGGTTCATTAGTGAACCAGAACCTGCAGTCTTGTTTCTTTATGACAGATGGAAAATCCTGACCCTGTTCTGGGCCCCAAAATAAATATGGGGTGGTGGTGTTTTCCCTTCTTTTTGAATTTGCCATGGCAGCACAATGAAAATTGCAGAAAGAGCCTAGATTCCTCTGCTCCAGGCACTGTGTGGCACTGAAGACAGCAAAACTATATAAAACAAGGAACTGAAATGACCCTGAACCCAGCGAAGGAGGAGAAAGTGCAGCTGCCAAGATATGCCACCCTTGCCCTACACTCACAGAAACACTGGTCGGTATCTTTGTATGGGTGGGACTCTAATATACTCAGGGGCTTCTTGGGAGAGGCGGGGGGGAAGTGGAGTTGAGGAGCAGATGCTCTTTATGGCATGTCCCCTTCAAATTTCGGCTGGCATCCATATAAATGAATGCTGTGCCAGTCAGCATCAATTTTTGCTCCATAGAGGAGGCACAGAGGAGTGAGCAGTGATGCCTGAGAGACATGGAGCCTCAGGAGCAATACAGAGTTTCAGGTGCCAAAGGGAAAAGCCTTCAAAAAGGACAGGCTCCATCTCCTCCCACACTCTCCAGCAATCTGCATATGTTCCCCTATTACATGCAGAATTCAATTCAGAGTTCCTCAAGTACATTTCCCCTCTTTTTGCTTTCTCTTTGGCTTTGTCTACACTGCAAGTTTTTGCGGCAGAAAATATGCTAGTGAGAGACTCATTAGCATGTGTCACGATGTCATTAGCATATTTTCTGCTGATTCTTTTTGCGCACGGGGTTTTTGCGCAAAAAGACGCAGGGTAGCTGCTTCTGTTTTGCGCAAAGCTCCCCTTTTGCACAAGATCCTTATGCCTCTCCAGGAGGTTTTTGTGCAAAAGAGGGTTTTTGCGCAAAAAGAATTGGCAGAAAATATGCTAATGACATCACGACTCATGCTAATGAGTCCCTCATTAGCATACTCTCTGCTGTAAAACCTGATAGCGTAGACATAGCCTTTGAGTATAGTTAATACCCCTAAGGCATGTCTACACTGAGGAGTTATTTCGAAATAACAAGGTGTGTGTCCACACAGCAAGCCTGTTATTTCGAAATTATTTCAAAATAATGGGCTTCTTATTTCAAAATAATAAACCTTCATTTCATGAGGAATAATGCTTATTTCAAAATTGCTATTTTGAAGTAGCAGTACTGTGGACACTCCACGGCTGCTATTTCGAAATAGCTTCTCCCCAAGGCCATTGGAAATGATTACTCCTCAGTGCCTCCTGGGGTTCCAAATCGAGGTAGCACATCCACATTAGGGAAGCCTGCCTCGGACTAATTTCAAGGCTTTCCTGTAGTGTGGATGTGCTATTTCAAAATAGCTTATTTTGAAATACCCTTGCAGTGTAGACATAGCCTACCTAGCCTGTCATTTCTAAATAAGGGGCTTGTTATTTCAAAATAATAACTCCTGCTTGTGAAGAGGAATGAGCATATTTCAAAACAGTTATTTTGGAAGTTATTATTTTGAAATAACCTGGTAGTGTAGACATAGCCCTAGATATTATACTCTGTGTAAAGCCTTGTGTAGTTTACTCCGCAAAACAATTTTGGTTGCGCAGCTTGCAGCAACCTCTTTTGGGGGCATGGGTGAATGTGTGAGACCATTACTGACCCACAAAGAGGGCTCCTTCTCTTAAACCAACCTAGGAGAGACTACAGGCTGGGACAGGCAAGAACTGTGTCCAGTACATGTCATGCAGCACTGAACTACCTGCATGTTTTATTTGAACATTTCTCTCCTAGGGGCCAGCTCTCATGGCTGCCCCTGCTCATAGGCATGCTCAGATGCCCTTACTCCCACATGACAAGCAGGAGTCATTTCAAAACCTTAGTAGCTTTAATCTGGTGCTTTTAGAGAGCCCAAGCTACTGTAGCTAGCAGACATTTTTCACCGTTCCATTGAAGGCAACAGCATTCTGCCAGTTTACACCAGCTGATCCATAATTTGCATTCACTGAATGGCACTGTTAATGCTCTACCCCCCCCCTCCCCCGCCCCGCCATTGCAGAGACTGCTAAAGCCAATGTGCTGCCCTCAGCAACACTTCAGTGTGTCTACCCCACATGCCACAAACATGATCCAGCTACCTCCACCAGGCCCACTGTGAGTGAGTGGCATTGCAACCTGTTGCATGGGTCACAGCACCGCTCAGGTTTGGCCCAACTGCCTTTTCGCCATGGCACAAAGGTGGCTGGGCCATAACTGTTGCCCAGAAATCTGCCACCAGAGGCTAACTTACCTATAGCTAAAGCAGCCTTTGCTGCCATATCTGCTTTCCCCAGCACTAATACAGGAAGAATGGTGTGATACACTACAGTGAACTGGGCCTATTTCTCTGCGCTGTTCAAAGACCTCTCTTCATTGTTGCTCAACTGACACTGCGTGCTAACTGTTTTATTCTCCGAGTTTCTTTCAGCACCACACAAGTGTTCATCCTGTTTTCTTTTGTTTACAGAGTGTTGGTAAACTGCAGGAAAAAGTTAGAAAAGGCAGACAATCAAAATGATATTTAAAAGTCTTACTGTTTTTCAAAATGTATATAGGAGAGCAAAGTAATTGTGTAATATCCTATGAGAAAGTACTCTACAATGATACCATGAATGGTCTATTTTTATGGCAGTGTGTCACAAATACATGAAATGGCCAAAGAGTAACATTCCCCTAGTGACCGTTATTAGAAAAGGAATAGAAACAGAGCACATTCTCAATACATACTGCAATCTTGTACTGTCCTATGTTGCAGTGCTATTGAATTGTGGAGAGATGGTGAGTTTGTTCTAATTTATAGCAAGAAGTGTGTTCATTGAAGCAAATGTTTTCAATTTGTTTTGATAGTTCCTTTCAGAATTCTGCTGTATCTGTCAGGTTTTCCTGCATTAGCTGCCGTTCTAGAGAAATCATTACTGCCTTTGATAAAGAAAACTGTTTACGTCCCTTCTAAATTGGATTATCTTGCATCAATACAGTAAGATTTATTATGTTGAAACTACTTAACTTCCCTTCTAATCAACAGTTATTGTTACCCCGGCTATCTCAATAACTAATTTCCTTATTATTTTGCCATAGTGACCCACACTAATGAAGTAATTGTGGAGAGATAATTAACATGCATCTAAAAACTCCAACCATCACTCAGCCCTGGCTTGACACAGCACAGCTTATTACTAGATTGTGCAAGAAATTATAGGCCTGATCAAAGGGCATTGAAACCAGTGAAGATTTTTCCATTAGCTGCTTTTGGATCAGGCTTGATAGTCTGATTCAATTCTCCTTAAAGCTGTTGAGAAGAATCCTATTGATTTCAGTGGAAACTGGATCCAGTCTTAATTGGAGAAAACATAACTGGAAAATCTGTCACCCATTTAAGAAGCATGAAGAATTTTTCCAGGAAAAAACTATGTAAACTGTAGTAGCTTGAAGGCTCTTCCATGGGGTTCTGCTCAAAGTAAAACATTGAAAATACTGCAGTCATTCCAATGTACAGCAAAATGAAAACATTACAACAAATTTTGCAGTTGCCAAATCAGAGGCTGCTAGAGATTTCATTATATGGTACATTTCTGCTCCTCCAGCATGGATAAAAACATTTCATTATGTTATGTGTGGTGAATTAAACCTTACCTCATGGATATTAGAGCCATTTTCACTGATGTTTTGCAAAGACATTAACTCCATTGTGGGATTTTCCAAAGGCTAGGTGGGACTAGAGACAAATTTGTTTGCTTTTGCTGGCCCTCACAGAATGACTCTGTGAGGATGGAATGTTGAATCGACCCTTCCATCATTTGTCAATAGTTCTGACTGAAATCAAGATCTGATAAACAAAAGCATAACTCAAATGATTTATCTACCGCTTCTGCCCGAGCCAAGGAGTTCACAGACCGGCCTACTGACAAAACGAGGTTCGGAGGGAGCCAAAGAAGGCAGTGGCCCTGGGGCCTAGTGACTCAAAAGGGCTGGGGGTTCCTGCCCGCTACTGCTTCTACCTCAGGAGCAGTGGCAACCAGAGTTCCCCTTTAAATCACCGCCCTTTAAATCACCGCCGGAGTGTATTCCAGGCTGCTAGGAAGGATGTGGGGTGGTGGCAGTATGGCATGATCCTGGTGGCACTGAGCCCTGGCTGCCCCAGCCCTGCTGCCTGAGACCAGGGGATCACGGGACCAGGCACCCCCATCTTGCCGAAGGGCCCGGAAAGGCTGTTAGCCCCCTGTTCACAAATAATTCGTGCACCTACAGAGATGTCAGCACAACAGGTAATTAAGATAATGAACAGCAATCCTAAATGTTTTTCTTACAATTCTATCAGCAAAGGATTCCAGCTCATTATCCTGACTCAGGTTCTAGCTTCTGCTGCAGTATACTGCATCCCAGCCTCACCTCCTGCATCCACAGGGATACTTACAAAGCATGGATAAAGACTTCATTAAAATAACATTTTAATATCTGGGGAACTAACCCTTCCCCAAGACTTTCCAGAATAAAAAGAGGCCTATATCATTTTTGACCAATCCGAAAGAGTAACAAGCCAAAATAAAGTTTAGAGAAATGAATGCATTTTGTCTCTGGAGAGACTCAAAATGACATGATGAGGAGTTCTGGAAAGACACAAGAGATAATAAGTGTGTCATTTACATATGCATGATGAGCAGCTCAGAAATACTTGGTGAGTTTTATTTACAGAGACATGTTGGAAGGCATTACTCAGTGCTTTCTCATCTCAGGGTATCAAAATAAGTGCAGGGCAGCGTGCCTCATCACAATTTAATCCAGATCAAATTCCAATGATTGTGTAGCATGGTTACCGGAAAGAATTTGTTTCAGGTTGGGGGGTTGTCTGTAAGCGATAATGGGCTTTTCCCCAAAGGCCTCTGAGAGTGAGGGATCATTTTCCAAGATAGGTTGCAGATTGAGTATAATGCATTGGAGGGGATTGAGTTGTGGATTGTAGGTGATAACAAGTGGAATTCTGTTATTCTCCCTTTTGGGTCTGTCTTGAAGTAGTTCATGTCTGGGTACTTTTTTGGCTCTGTCAATCTGTTTTTTCACTTCTCCAAGTGGGTATTTTAGTTTTAGGAATGCTCTATAACGATCCTGTTGGTGTTTGTCTCTGTGGGATCAGAGCAAATCCGGTTGTATCTTAGGGCTTTGCTGTATACAATAGCTTGAAAATGTGTCTGGGATGGAAGCTGGAGGCATGAAGGTAAGTGTAGTGGTCGATGGGTTTCCGGTATAGGGTGGTGGAAATTTGTCCATTATTTAAATGTACTGTAGTGTGGATTTCTCATGTGGACTGGTCCAGACTGAGTTTGATGGAAGTTGTTGAAATCCTTGTGAAATTCTTCAAGAGTCTGTTTTCCGTGGGTCCATATGATGAAGATGTCATAAAGTAGCAGTGTTAGGGGGAAAAAGCTGAGGAAACGTTGTTCAAGGTCAGCCATAAAGATTTTGGCATATTGTAAGTCTGCACGTGTACTTTAGTTACGTGATCTTTGAAGAGTACCCCTCAGCTGCTGAGTTGCTCAGTGAAAGGCTGGCACCTTTCTTAAACTGTTTTTACAAAGGGGTTGTGTATTTAGAGCCTTTTTTGGAATGTGTTGAGGCAGGCGAGGATTAGCAATTGTCTGTTCATCTTGGATTTGTATGCTGCAATCAGGACAGAACAAGTGGCATAAAAATGGGAAAAGTTATGTCGCAGACAGATAAGTGCCCTGGGAAACCAAACAGTGAGCCTCAGGAGGCAGTGCAAACATATACTAGAAAGCAACGGCAAATGCATATTGAGTGGTACATAAAGGATTCAGAAGGACGATAGAAAGACAGAAGTGTAGCTAATCAGTGTAAATGGTTAAGTATACAACAGTGTAGCTAAGCAGGAGTTCTGCTTCCACGCTCTATAAATATTAGCAAAAAGACACAAATACATTTGTTGAAAGGGACAGAGAATTGAATCTAGGAACACATATTACAGTCAGGGGGCCTACAGCTTCTGTGGGTTGTTGGGCTGTGTGTGTGGGGGCGAAGCAAGGGGGGCAGATCCTTTCCCCTGGAAGGATGGTGCCTTCGGTGAAAGGGGGGGAGTTAGGGGCAGAGTCACATGGAGTGTGCAGAGTAGCACCCCAGGGGCAATTTAAAGCGCCTGACCATGGGCCTTTTGCAGCCTTAGAGTTACGCACCCCTCAGGAATGGAGGTTGTTCATAACGCTGAAGCGTTTGTAACTCTGAACAAAATATGAGTTTGCTCTTTCAAAAGTTTACAACTGAACATTGACTCAGTAGAGCTTTGAAACTTAGTCACTGCTCCCATGCCTCACCTTCTGGTCATTAATAATCAAGGCACATAGATTTTTTTTTCCATTTAAGAGGATGCTCTAAAACATTATGCTCCCAGACCAATACTAACCCAGTCAGCATTGTATAATGCCACAAGATGTCAACAATGGCTTCCAACATTCACACAGAAAATCTATGCCAAACCAATACACAGAACAGGAGTTAAAGCCACCTTTGTGGTATAAAGCTTGCCCAAGTGATACATGTAATTCCACGGAGGGAGATGATTTATACTGTTTGCCAGTGTGACTGCAGCTGGAGTTGATTTGTAAGGCTTGTCCAGTAAATAGCAACAGAGACTTATTTAAATGAGTCCTACCACTAAAGTCATACAATAGCATTGGCTTTTGCTACTTTAAGTTTGCTATCTATAGGAGTTTTTTATGGCCCTATAGTAATTGTGCAGATAGATGTATTTAGGCTTCATGACTCTCTATGATCACAAGATAGAACTGCACTATAATTTGTCATCAAAATTGATCACAGCTACAATAATATCTAAAAGTAGAGAACCAGAATCTCATTTTCCTGGAGGTTTCTTGCACTGCTTTGAAAATTCCATTTAGACAAGCGGTGGGGAAACTCCGGTAGGTGTGCTGCATGCTGACAGGTGACCTGATGCTCTGTTTACCTGAGTGTCCACAGGCATAGCTGCTCTCAGCTCCCAGTGGCTGCACTTCACTGTTCCTGGCAAATGGGAGCTGCGGGAAGTGGTGGCCCAGCCGGTACAGCTTCCTGCAGCTTTCATTTGCTGGGAATGTCAAACCAGAGCCACTGGGAGCTGCGAGGCTCCATGTGTACGGACGCTCAGATAAACAAAGTGTCTGGCGACCCGCCAGCCGCTAACCCTGACTTTCTGCATGCAGCTGGTGCACTGGAGGTTCCCCACCCCTGATTTAGACCCATTTTGAGGCCCCTTTATAGCGCTAAAGGAGAAAGGAGCTTTAGATATGAATAAGAATCAGGCCCCGGGACACTTATAGCATAGTTACACACACCTGAGCAACATAACAAAGTAGAAAGATAGGCTCAAAACATAATGCACAGGCACAAAGAAATGTCCATAGGAGACAATACAGCTGCTACAATACAGCATGCCTGAAGGAACCACTTTCCATTCTAATCAGGGGCAGCCCGTGAGTATAGGCCGACTTGGCTGTCACCTAGGGCGCTGCCTTCAACGGGGAACCCGGGGTGCCCAATGATGATGTCACACCGACATCACTCCATTGAGGGCCGTGCAGGCGGGGGCGCTGATCACGCGTTCCACCTGGGGCGCCAGCTGCCACAGCCCGCCTCAGGCTGCCTCTGATTCTAATGTAAGGTAAGCAGGGAAGGGAGCCTGAACAGTGGTGAAATGGGTAAAATACATGTTTGATTTATATGGTTGCCATTTTGGTTGAATCTCTCCATTTTGAATTGGAAAAAGGACAACCTGGCCTCCATCCTGGTGCCCCTTCTTCTCCAGGCTTTTGGCACCCTTTTCCCAATTTGGCACCAAAACAGAGGAAAAGATGGGAACATGGAGTGCCATGTGACAGTAAATCTGCCCAGCAACTGGAAAGTATACAGGGAGTGTCTGTCACTCTGACAGGGCTCTGTGTCTCTGGATGCTGTGCAAGCAGGTCATCCCAGTGGGGCACAGAAACCTCCGACAGTGAGCCAGTCTTGCAGAGAGCTAGAACCAGGGGAGATAACATCTAGAAGGGACTCTTTAACTTACAGCCATGCACAAAACCAGATAGGGAGTGTCCGCATATCGCACGCAAGATGGCGTGTCAAGAACGGAAGAAAGAAGACAGAAGATTGAGGGAAGTCCATTTATCTTTTCTAGAGGTTCCTGGAATCCTGTCCCTGGAGTTCCTGTGTCCTCTTCTGTGTCATCCCAGTGTCTACAGCATGGGTGGGGAACCTCAGACCTGTAGGCCAGATGCAACCCCCTGCTTCCCTGGATGTGGTCCCCAAGGCTCAGGACCCCACCCCCAGCATTGGGGAGCCCATGCTGGTGCTCCAGCCCCCATACTGCCCCACCGCAGAGCTGGAGCACATAATATCTACTAGGCTGGGCCCCCTCTGGGCTCTGGTGTGCAAGGGGAATGTAGGAAGTGTCTTTCTCCTCGGTTGGGGGCTACATCAGTGAGGGGTTTTTTTGTTGTTAGTTTGTTTGTTTTGCTTCTCATCTATGTTCAATCTCTAACTGATTGTTCTGTGGGTCAGCGGCCCCCGACCCAAAAAAAATTCCCCACCCTTAGTCTACAGGACATGGCATAGTTCTTCCCTATTGTAAGGATCTGGGCTCTGTGGTTCATCCCCTATGATAACATCTGTGCTAACATCGGAGTCATTATTATTACATTGCAAGGAGTCCTAGTTTGTTTATTTGTGTTATCTAATACAGATCTTGTTGTTTTATCTAAACTGCCTGCATCTCAACTACACTAAACACTAATGATTATATGTGGATAGGGTAGGATACTGCAGACAGCCCATCTTCTCACCAGTAAAATCATAGATCTAATTGTTTCAGGCTAACAGTGTGGCCTAGATTCATGTAAAGTCAGGAAGCTGTGAACAGAAATGTAGCTATCCTTTGTGGATTAGAGAAAGAAGGAGGGAATCCAGGAAAAAAGTGAGAAGCTAGTCTGCTGGAAGGGTATATCCAGAAGAGAGAAAGATGGAGAAGAGAGCCTGTGTGGTGGTGGGGGCGGGGGGTTTGACAATAGCCGAGAGAGAGAGCAGCAAGGTTGGGTACTGAGCAGACATTAGCGGTGGGCCTGGTTGGCATTGCTGGGCCAGCAGGTCTAATGAGACACTATATGCCAAAAGAGGAAACCACATATAGTAAAACCTCAGCATTATAAATAACTGGGGAATAGAGGCTGCTCATAACTCTAAACAAAGCATTATGGTTGTTATTTCAAAACTGTACAATTGGTTCATTGACTTAATAGAGTTTTAAAATTTAACAATGCAGAAGAAAAAATGCTGCTCGTAACCATCTTAATTCAAATGAGTCAAGCACAGAAATAGTTTTCATGCCTGGTCAAATTTTTAACTGTCCCTTTTTTTAGTGGTTTGCATTTAACACAGTACTTTACTAGACAGAATTTGTTTTTTTGGCATTTGTTCTGATCTTTTCTGCCTGACTGTATATTTCCAGTTCCAAATGAGGTGTGGTGTTGACTGGTCAGTTTATGACTCTGAGGTTCTACTACAGTTGGCTGGAGGACATAGTCATGAAGAGGAAGCTGCTGCTCCTAGATGAAGAGGCTGAATCATGAGAAAGAGGACAATCTGGGGGAGAAACTGCAAGGGGAGGTGTTAGACCAGTAAGAGAGCTAATCTCCAGAAGAGCCAGAAGGAGGCATCACTTGTGGTGAATGAGTAAACCCATGATACTCCTGCTTCTCCTTCTTCACTTTTCTGCTGAAGACCCACTTTAGATGTGGTGCCTACAAGAAATCAGCCAAGTAATGACTGATGATAAACTGATGAGCAAGATGTACACACATGGAACAGCTTGATCTTATCGTGCTCATTTTCTCTTGCCTGTTCCCTGCTACTGTTGTTACTTGCTTGTTTCAAATTAGATTGGAAAGATTGGAAGAGCTATGTTGTACCAATCTACCTGTGTATTTGGACATTTCAGTGTTCAATGGGGCCTCACTCTACAAAATAAAGATAATAAAAATTATGATTAAATTAGAACATTATCGGTTCCTGAACCCTGTTCTTTAAAAGTATTAAGGTGTCTAACTGCACTGAAATCAAAGAGAGTTGGTCTCCTAAATGTCTTTGTAGAGCTGGGCCTTGACCGGTTGGGAAGAGTGGGACCAGCTCCAATTGACTCTACAGGGAAAAGGATCAACATCTAAGTGAGCAATACAATGGCATTCAGTAGTGCCATTGTTTACCTTTTTACTCAGATTTTTGCTTATCCTCTTTTACATTGAATTGACACATAATTAAGTGCCTTGTTTCTTTCCAAAGTCTTTTAATCACTGGTCTGGCATTGCAGCCCTGGTCAATGTGAGAAGATGGTTGATGGTTATTTTAAATGAGATTAGTTTAGTTACTATTGAAGATGTTTTTCTCCCATTGACCCTTTTTAAGAGTGGATGTTCATTACCTAAGACATTTGAAATGTAATCACTCATGGTGCTGATATACTGCAACTAGCCCTAGTTACACTAATTTTAGTCATTGCTATGCAAGACTACTTTTTCAAGGGAAAGTAGTATTTATGGGGGGGGGTTGTGCAATGTTAGTATAAACCCTATTTGCGGAGACTAAAATAACATCATTCTTGGGGCTCAAGATGGCACGTAGAGAAAATTTCTAGTGATATTTGATTAAAAAAATTAATCTAATCATTTTGACTAGAAGCAAGCTAATTGCCAGTAGTTTGGAAAAAAAATATTTTAACTAAGATGTTGCATACAATGGGAGTTAGCTCATTTCCATGCATCTAATGTATTGTAAGTATTTCTAGATAGGCAATGTGGTGATAGGCAAAGTGCTAAATCCAGTGGTTTAGTTTGGTATAGGAAGATGGTTGTGGATTCTGCTTTTTGCTCCTCGCATGTTCTGGGAAGCTTTGCTTTCATAAACAGCTTATTTTATTTTTATTTTTATGAACAGTGGCATTTTTCCAAAGGTTTTTACTTTCAACAGATGAAAGACCCAATTTCATTGTTATTCGGATTGCTCATGGGATTTCAACAGATTTAGACCCTGTCTCTGTTATTAAATTCATATTTATAAGAGAGAAAATAATCTTTCTAATTAGCAGCTTAGTTCTGCAAGCTCTCAAGGGCTCATGGCTCAGTTCACACAGAAATCAACAGGACTAGAGTGTATTCATAACTTTGCAGGATCATGCCTTATATTAAGGGGAGACTTGGGAAAACATAAGGATCAGATCTAGATCACGTTTATGAAATAGAAATAGAATTGATTAACTAGTCTGAAGCATCTGAGTATCATTCCTAGGAAAAAATTAATTATTTAATAGTTATGAGCCAGCACCATGATAGTGTTAATTAACCAAGGGTATGTCTACACTTGCTCCTTATCTCGAGATAGGGATGCAAATGTAGTGTACCAAAATTGCTAATGAAGTGCGGGATTTAAATATCCCGTGCTTAATTAGCATAATCACGTCCAGCTGCCATTTTGAAATCACGTTATTGCAAAATAAAACGCCCTGCGTAGCAGTGTTATTTCGAGAGAAAACCCTTCTCTCAAAATAACTGTTACTCCTCATACAATGAGGTTTAACAGCTATTTTGAGAAAAGGGTTTTCTCTGGAAATAATGCTGCTACGCGGGGCGTTTTATTTCGCAATAACGCGATTTCAAAATGGCAGCCGGACGCGATTATGCTAATAAAGCACGGGATATTTAAATCCCGCACTTCATTAGCAATTTCGGTACACTACATTTTCATCTCTATCTCGAGATAGGGAATAAGTGTAGACATACCCCAAGAGACTAATGCAGATCTGTACTGAAAAATAAATATTACTAGAACTATAATCTGTTTAATATGTGTTTTAAGCTTTTGGCTGAAAACTAATCGGAGGATGTGCTAGACTGATATTTAAAATATCAAATCCAAATCCCATCTACTAAAATCATATTGTATCCTAATTGTTGTAGCAGAAAATACCTACAGTTAGACAATTATTTTAGTTTTGAATCCACACGCTGGTACCTGGAGAGACTCCAAAGCACCTATCATACAGAAATAAATGCATGTGTATCACTAACTAATGTTAAAATTGTAAGCCAAAGTCTCAAAAGCAAAATAAGAGGCTGAATTGCTTAGTGACTAAGGGTGAGTTTACACTGAACCGTTTTTTCTGGAATAACGGCCGTTATTCTGGAAAAAAAATACCAGCGTCCACACTGCAATTGCATTATTTCAACAGAAAGTTGAAATAACGGATGGCTTTTTCCAGTGGCGGGTGCGTGTAGATGCTCCACTGCTGCTATGTCGAAATAGCTCCTCACCAGGGCCATTCTAAAGTTATCCCTCCCCAGTGCCTCCTGGAGTTCTAAGTCGAGATAGCGCGTCCACATTAGGGAAGCCTGCCTCAGACTAATTTTGAGGCTTCCTGTAGTGTGGATTCTCTATTTTGAAATAAGCTTTTCGGGAAGATATCTTCCCGAAAAGCTTATTCCAAAAGAAGCTTGCAGTGTAGACATACCCTTAGGTATTAAGATTTCTGCTGTTAGTGTCAGTTCCTTTGCTTTTGTGTATTTCTAGATTCACAAAGCAATATAACCTGACCTCAGGCAATTCTTATTTATTGTCCATACAGGTACGTTATTTCCAGAACTGTTTATCTATGTTATGGCTCAAAGACTTTTCATGAGGCTGTTCAATATTCAATCTAATTTTATCTACTTTCATCTATCAGGATGTTTTAATGGACCAAACATCGCAGTACCTAGGGACCAGTTTTCAGTGATTTCAATATATGTTAGGTGTCTTCATGCTTTCAAAAATCCCACTAGGGCTCTATCTTCATTTTTATGACCTTACATGTTTTTTTTTTAAATCTAGATGACTATGTGAAAATATCTGTTCAGTTAATTCCAAATAGACAGTTGTTCATAAGAGCACCAAAACACCATCATAATGACACATCTTCTGCTTGTTTCACTAGAAAGCAACAGGATGGAATAAGCTTAGAATCTGAACTTCCCCTACAGTTTCAAAGAGTGACTCACTTAGAGTGGTGTGCGATGAGTAAGCTTGCACCACCTCTGAGCAGACAATAAGTGTTCCATGAATTAAAAGGGGCTTTCCGTTTTGTGCAAAGCACTGAATTTTAAATTTGCATTTAAAAATAATGGAATCTGTGACTATCAAGTTTCATATTCCCTCACATCACACATACAGTGAACGACCTTAGTTTGGATGCATATGATGTCTGAAAACTCCACTCCAAATATAATTCTCTGATTATATAGAATAGCACTTACTAGTTTTTAAGGCACCTCTGATTTGTATCAAAATGTAAGATAGGAGAGTAATCACACAGTGCACACACCACTGACCAAAGGAAAAAAATTAGCCATGCTAGTGTGAATACTGTACTGAAGAGAATTCCTGCAATAAACAGACTTGGCATCTGGATACTGTGTATGATAGAAACAGAATTGTTAGGTTAAAAATGGAACAAAGAGTATGAATTGGAATATAAACATGAATCAAACCATGCTGAAGAGAAATGTAGGAGAAAGAAAGAGCCTGAGGCATGGGCCTGGTGTAAGGCCTGAGCCAAAGTTATACTGTGAGTAACATGCAGGCTCTGTCAAAAACAGACACTTGCCTATAAGTCAGTGTCTGGGGGTATGAAACAAAAACCAGGACTATGTAGCACTTTAAAGACTAACAAGATGGATTATTAGGTGATGAGCTTTCGTGGGCCAGACCCACTTCCTCAGATCAAATTATGGAAGAAAAATTGGTTCCAGCGGTGTAACTGCTGACAATTTTCCTAACATAGAGTGATGCCTTGACTGTTAATTGGTCTCATTCAGTTGAATTCTGAACTGATCAACATGGAAGTTCAGTTGTTCTAATGAATGCCATTCTTCTGGCTACAGATGCCAGCCACGGCTGTCAGAGATTTGGTAGCCAACTGGACCCACCTAAAGAGTACTTACTTCTTTAGTTTAATACCTAAAAATGATACATTTTTACTGACAGCAAAGTAAAACGTTAAGGCCCATATCTTCAGCTGCTATAAATGGGCTTTATAGACAAGACAGGGGATGAATTTGGTTCATTGGTCCATTGTGACTCCAGTGGTGATCCCCCAGGAATAGATTTGACCCAACATAAGAACTTCCAGTGACAAAAATAAAGCTCAAGGATCTTATGTGATGCCATCCTTAACTTCACCTCACTTCATCCATATTGGAAAAGCCGCTATAATGCTTGACAACTGATTCAAATCGAACAAAATACACACTTAGCAAAGAAGAGATTTGTTCTAAACAAAAAAAGATATATTTTTATTTTATCTGTCATGCTTCATTAACTACAGGGATGCTGTTAAGTCAAATCTTCATGTAATTCAATATTTGTCTTTTGATACTGCATTTGATTTGAGTCCACACTTATGTATGAAGTATGCATGAGCATATAAAAGCACATGTAAAACTAGAAAATATTTCAGAAATGTACAAACGAAACTAAAGATACACATTTTAACATCTGAAGTTGGTTTTGTATAAATTGGCTTCTGAGTCTTATTTCCAAGGAGCTGAATCATTATTTTTCTTATCAAATGGAAACTTGCATTAAAAGTAATTTGTCAACAGATTTCATAGCTAAACTACACAGCATTCTGGAAAAGAGAAAGCAATGCATGTTTAATATAAAATAAACATTATCTCTGTACACATTAAAATATAGTAATTGTAGGCAGATGGTTTAATAATGCATATATTACCTTACAAGGGAATAAATTTTCAGGGTAGATATTAAACTCATATGAATCTAGAGCTATGTATTTTACAGTTTTTGTTCAGCACTTGCATGTCTAAACTCAGAAGGATTGTGCCTTTGAACTACCTTTACTTTAGGTGAGAAGTGTTAATAAATCTAGCC
Source organism: Pelochelys cantorii (assembly GCA_032595735.1). Lineage (NCBI taxonomy): Eukaryota > Metazoa > Chordata > Testudines > Trionychidae > Pelochelys > Pelochelys cantorii. The sequence goes on along the minus strand of CM064326.1, from coordinate 138,478,208 downwards.
TAGAAAGGCTAACTGATCATTACCATAATACTTATAAAGAAAAGCAAATACTGAATGGTATTTTTAAGAGAGATTTTTAAAGTGCATGGATTGCCATCCTTCCTGAAGAGATTCTAGACCAATTCTCTGTTGTAAACAACTGGTTCCAAATGCACATCCAGAGCAGTTATAGTAACACATTTATTTCTCCTTCATGAATAGGCAGGTGGCTCTGGATTACTGCTGGAGTCCTGCTTTCAGTCATCATCTCCAGGGCCTGCCTTGCGTTCATTAGATGGAATCCACTTTGAATTTTGTTGGTGCTGCTTATAAATCAGACAGAGGAGATGCATGCTGTCTGGTATGATGGGACCCTCCCTGCCCTCAACATAATCTTTTCACCACCTGTAAAATACAAAGCTTTTGCAGTAATCCCCATTCCTTCCTGTATCAGGAGTATCACACGGAGACTGAGAATAAATCCTGATTTACCACAGTTCAGAATATTCCCCATAAGCAACCAACCTTTTAGCCTGAGGCAAGGTGTTTCAGCCTGCTTTTCCCAAGCCTCTGGTGCAGAGGACAAAGATATAAGCACTGTGGGGCTGAGCTAGGCTTGTAACTCACCACAATTGTCTGGTATCCTGTTTCTTATCCCTGCAATCTGTCCACAGGCATATGCGCTCACATGGGAGTTCTCCCACTATGCACCCTTTTTTAGCTGGCTGCAGTCCTAGCAGAGTGGGGATGGAGCCATCAACCTCCCACTTCCATGATCGCTGCCTTCCCCCTTGGAGGAATAGCCTGTGCCTCCTTCAGCACAGGCTGCTCCTGAGAGGCCCTCCCACAGTTAGTTCAAGGGTGAGGGAAGCTCTTGGCTCAATCCCTATTTCTCATACCTGGTAAAAAGGTAGTCACAGACATGGCTTTAGCAGAGTTACAAGGCATAACTGGCTTAGTGATTAACAAATTTCATTCTACACATGGTCTCTGAACTGTGAGGATGGCCTTTGAAGTCAATGGTTGGCCAGGCAACATGGTTCTGCATCTAGGACACTGCACTGGGAATTGGGAGACTGGGGGGCTAGTCTCATATCAGTCCTTGATTTACTATGTAATCTTAGGCAAGGGATTTCACTGGTCTGTGCCTCAGTTTTACCAAGTGCAAAATGGGAGCAACGATCACTTCCTTTGAGGTCCATGGAGAAATAGTGCTGCATAAGAGCTATTATCATCATTTGCAGAGCTTGCCTGCACAGCTGGATAAGACTCACTACATGAGGAGTGATTTCTAAAGCTCATTAATATGTTCCATGTTCATTGGTCTGTATAGACCCTGCTGGTGTACACTAACAGCACCCTAGCATGCTTCAGTGTAGTGCACTGAACAGAATCTATACAGACCAATTAATGCATATCATATTAGTGAACTTTAGAACTCACATCCCCATAGTACATATTACCCCATCGTGTGGACAGGCCCTCAGTCTGTCTCATGGTGCATGAACTTCCCACATTCACTTTTCAGCAAAAAGCAACAATAAGGGAAAACAGGTCCAAGTAACAAGAATGTTTATGTCCTGTGGTAATCTGGTTCTCAATAGCACACTTATCTGCCTCCAGGTGAAAAGTGCGCACAAATAAAAGTCATTCAAGTCAATATACTGTGTAGGCCCTAGAGTCTGCCTTCTCTTGCAAACAAACAGCAACACTTCTTAGCAAGCAGATATTCGTCATTAATTAGCCCGAAGTGTAATTAATACTAAATACAAAGCTTTTGCATTTTATTTATACTAAAATGGATTTAATCCATAATTCTACCTTCATGGCTCCACTTATTCTGACTATTCAAGCAAACTAATTGCACATATTATCTAAAGTAGCTATTTCCAGAAACAAGCTATTATATACTTAAAAAAAATATGAGAGGTTTTGGATATGATTTTATAAAGTTAGAGACTTGTAAAAAAGTCCTTTTGTTAACCATGGTGCAACACAGGCCTACAATTCCCAGTGAATTAATCATTATGGGTACGTCTAGACTACATGGCTCCGTCGACGGAGCCATGTAGATTAGTGTACTCGAAAAAGGGAAATGAAGCAGCGATTTAAATAATTGCCGCTTCATTTACATCAAAATGGCTGCCGCACTGTGCCGATCAGCTGTTTGGCGGCACAGCGCGGTAGTCTGGACGCTCTACGGTCGACAAGGGAAGCCCTTGTCAACCGCCCCGATAAACCTCATTCCACGAGGCATAACGGGGAGGTCGACAAGGGCTTCCTTTGTCGACCGCGGAGCATCCAGACCACCGTGCTGTGCCGCCAAACAGCTGATCAGTACAGGGCGGCAGCCATTTTGATGTAAATGAAGCGGCGATTATTTAAATTGCCGCTTCATTTCCCTATGTCTAGGAACCTCATCTACATGGCTCCGTCGACGGAGCCATGTAGTCTAGACATACCCTATGATGTGTAATATAGAAAGATTAACACTGATCTGTTTTTGATTCAATACATATCATTTCTTAGGTCCTGTTCCTTCAAAGAGCTGTGCATGTGCCTTAAGTTAAACACATGTACATCTTTGCAGAATTGGGGACTTAAAACTTTACTAAATTTCTATTACTCAGATTCCATGCCTAGTTCTAGTAATTTAAAGGCCATGTGTTCTCTGTTAGGATGATTGCCATTGATTAATGTAACTGGGGTTCGGTCAGTGTTATAAATCCTGAGCCAGCATCTGTTCTCAGTTACAATCATGTAACAGAAAGCAAAATCTGATCTAGGCTGTGTAGCTCTGAACCAGCTTTAATTATGTTTGTATGAATAGTGTAACTAAAAGCAGACACTGACCCATGAATTGTACAAAACAAAATACAAATACTTGGCAAACCACATCCTTTCAGTAATGGCAAACTGTATATATTTCTGATCCTAAATACAGATTTAAGTGACCTTCAAGTCAACTACCTCTTTAACTGCAATCTAGTATGGTTGCTTGGCTAACTAATATGTGTTTTATCTTGAGAGATTATAGACAGTGGTACCATTAGAAATTGGATGAAGTGCAGGTCATATCACAAAGTAGAGGAGCAGGAAGCATTCGATTTTTAAAGTATGTCCTCTGTATACTTCTTTGTGTCCCTGAAGAGTTGGCTCTTTTCTCTTGACCAATACTATATATGGGTTAACCAACATTTAAAAAAATTATATAGTCACATTTTATATGGTTCCATAGGAGCTATACTCTAAGCTAGATTGTGATAATGATGCATAACATTGCAAATAATACCCACACATTCAACTTTCAATGGATTGCTTATTGCTCATTTAGCAGCAATAAAATTCATGCCCTTAGAGGCCAAACCTGAGCTAAACTGAAAGACAGATTTTTCTCCTGGAGTAAATACAGATTTTCTGCTCTAAAATTGCTTCTTCTTTTTTTTGAAGGGGGGGTGGGCAGAGGGACAGTGGCACAAGCAATAATGGAATTCTCTTTTGCCAAATCATGCCTGGAAAATGCCATCTTTCTAGTCTATGGCCATAACTTTACTTCCATACTGATCAAAACGCTTCCTTTTAATGAAAAATAAGAAATCACTGCTCTGAGTAGATGGCATATTTTTCTGTCCAAAATAAATATTTGGGTTCAACAATATCACCCTTTTATTCCACCATATGCTTGTTTAATTATTGTTGCCATGCTGCGCAAACATCTGATGGTCTGTAATTACACATTTCCTAATACAATGTTTAGAAACACTGGGTCTCAATTACTCCAAAGGTATAGAGCGGCATGAGGAACGAGAGAGCTGGATTTATACCTTTCAATTGCAGAGCTTTTCTTGTCTTTTTAGATTGTTTCTGGTGTTTTTCTTATAAGCAATTCTAAAAAAATAATTCCAAATCAATGCAATTTTTAGCTCAATCTTGCAAGACCTGGAGGATATTTGTCTCTCACTGACTGCAAGGGGAGTTGAGGGAGCAATCAAAACTTGGGATTTCCAGTTTCTGGGAAATGTTTTATTTTGCAATTTCCCAGATATGGGAAATTTGGGGTATGTGTGTTTGAAATCCTGGCCTGGGGTGAATTGTTTCTAAAGTCCCATTTGTTTTTAAAAAAGGAAAAACAAATAAACAAACAAAACCAATCCAAACCAAACCAACAGCCCCTCCAAATTTCCTGAGGCTACATCTTGGCCAAATTCATGGTCTTACTGAAATCAATAGTAAATTTTGTATTGATTTCAATAAGATTGGGATGTAGACATTTGTAGTCATGTGAAAAATTGCATCGTGTTTTTGAAACGGGGGTATTGAGATAAGTAATAGACTACAAAAAAATACAATCCTAAATATTTCATCATCCTTAAGAAAAACCTTTAGAAGTCTCTGTCTTTCTTTATGTCCCAGGCTGTGTTTTTCTCCTACATTAGTGCAATGGTGGGCCAAAAACAGGCACCAGCCTCAGACAGACAAGAAGACTTGAGAAAAAAAATTGTTCTTTGTCTGTTATAAAAATTTCAAATTTCCAAGAAAACATAATTGAGAAATCTGTCTGCCCATTTCATTTCTTTGCTATCAGAAAATTTTTGATCAAAATGTTTTACAATGGAAAACTTTTGTTTTGATTAAATGGAGATTATTTTGAGGAAAGTAGACACTTTCTTCAATTTTTTTGTTAGAAACCCAAAATCTGATCTTTCTTCCTTTCAGACCCCAAGATTTCTCAATTTTCAGTCAAAATGTTTTGGTTTTCAGTTTCTAAAAACTAAAACTTTGTAAAGTTTTTAAATTTTTGATGAAAAGTTGAAATCTTCAGCAGGTATGAGTGGGCGCGCGCGCACGCACACACGCACACATCTTTGACCAGTTCTAGAAGGGCAGATGAAAATCAGGTCATCAGAAGAATACAGTAACAGACTGTCACACATGAATTTGTAGCTAGAAAGAACTCTCTTCTTTTTCTGTATTATCTTATATATCTTTTGCACCAAAATTAGTGTGTTTACTTTTAAAGAACAAACTGCTAGCTGTTGTTTGCATTTTGAGGAAAGTACTTTTAAAATCAGAACAAAAAATCTCTCAACAGCCACCCTCACAGATCTCAGTACCCGTACTTGCAATAAAAAGGTGAAAACCAATGCTAATCAGTCTAGGTCTACACTATAGCCTTTTTTCGGCAGATTGCTTTTCTGAAAGAGGCTTTTCCGCCATTTGGTCCTGTCTAGAAGGGGCCAAATGGTGGACAAGCCTCCTCTTTCGGAGGAGCCCTTATTCCTCGTAGAACGAGGTATACAGGGCTCCCCAAAAGAGCACGTTTGCTCTTTCACAAAAAAAAGCGGAAGAGCAAATGTGTTCCCTGGACCCGGTGTAGTTTTTCCGGGATACCTCCGGTATCCTAGAAAACCCCCACAGTGTAGATGTACCCTCAGTTAGTACCACACTGATGCATAATATACACTAAAGTAGTAACCTGGTTTACAGCTAGGTCTATCTGAAGTCAATCAGATGGAAAGTAATCATTCTATAAGGTACTGCTCAACATTGGTTAAACTAAACAGTTTTTTTCATCATGTTTACTAATTCACATTACTTTACTTAATTACTAGAATATGGAAAATGTTCATTGCAAAATCCAAAACCACACACATTCCCCTCATTTGGGATTTAATGAACTGCTTGAAATGCATCTCAGAGTCTTTCAAAAGTTCCCAAACCTGGGCCCAGTGTCATGATTTCACATCTAAACCAGGCAAAACTAGTTTCTACAGCTGTGAATTCTGAGCTAATATAACCCCCAAACTGAAATATAGAGGACACACTCACGTAGACTGAAACAGAAGGGAAATAACCCTTCTGAACTGCTCCACATCCAACATCTGCCAAGCAGGCAGGCACCTCCTACTGAACTAAATGAGCACTGGGAAATTTGCTCTGGTCATGCTACAACCATTACATTACATTTCTGCATAGTCAACACAAATTTACCACTAAGTTTGGCTGGTTTCATTCTCTCTTTGTCTTTGACGTTTTCCCCCACACCAAGATACACCATTAGCTCAGCATTCACGGCTCTAAGGTTCAAATTCTTCTCTTACTTACGCCAGTTTGCTTTGTAACTGAAAAGCTTGATCTGTATCCCACTTACTTCAAAGGGAGTTGGATTTTGCCTTATGTTAAAGCAGGATTTGCAATCTGTGGTATTTGTGGCACATTATCTTTCTATGCTAAAAATAATGGATGTCATGGTGCTACAACCAGTAGGGAGTAGAAAATACTGAAGACCTGATTGTCCACCAGTTTTACATCAATGTAATTCCACTGAATTCAGTGGAAATACAAGTTGAAAGTTGCTGAAATGGGTGTGACACCAGGCCTTGAGTTTTTAATGTCATTCATGGTACATTCCCACATTACAATACATCCCCATGAAGCACTTCTGTGCTTACTTTGACATTCATTGTTCATCCTGAATCAAACACAACTAAAATTCTGTATTACTCATTTAATAACATAACCCTCATTATTTTGCACCCCAGAGAGAAGAGCAGAGTAGTCAGTAACTCTCAAAGTGCTGTGTTTTCCCTTCTGCAGTATGGCAAAATGTGCACACTCAAACTGTAAACATCTTCTAACTCACATTTATTCAAATGTTACCGCTTTCACATTGGTAATGTACAAGATACTGCTCATTTCAGATGGGGCAACACACCCCAGTAAACAACACTGTTAAAATCTTTTTACGCTAAGAATACTGTACTCAAAACATTTATAAATATTTAACAGCTCTAGGAAATGGTCTAATTTTAATTTTTTTAAAAAAGGGTCTCTCTCATCTAGATGAATTCACATCAGCCAAAAAACATGACAGAGTAAATCCCCATGAAGCATTTTCTGCAAACAATGGGACAAATCTTGGATCCCTTACATAGTTTTTACGTGACTGCATTTGGAGTCTTTCTGAGGCAAAACTGAGGCAAAACTATGGACCTCAAGATTTGACTCCACACCAGTGAAGGACTGATCTTATAGGGGATGAGTGCACTGAACTCTTGTTAAAATAAGTAGGCATGAAAGGCGTTTGGCATAGCACATGAGGTGTTCACTATGACAGTGTCAGGCCCTAAGGGAACTGCTGTATAGAACAGCGCTTCAGCTGTGAATGAAAACCCATGCGCTTGGAAGTGCTGGAATGCAGCTGATGTCTCTATGCATGTATGCTACTCATTATCCCTGTAAAGCAGAGCCGGCAGCCATGCTAACTACACTGCGTGACAGTTTCCAAAGCTGTCCCCTGCCAGGTGCTCTATACACAGCCTTCGTGACAGACGTGGTTGCCGTTGATGAGGCTGAACGTGGCTACTGAATGGTTGGTGCTCTTGAGGGAGGTCATTCGAGTGGTGCTTCTGCCCATGCTTTGGGATCTGATGAGGAGACGCGTTCTGCAGCACAACAGCTGGTTGTTGAACTGTTTCCTAAAACTTTTGCTGAGCAAGTAGAGAGCGAAAGGGTTTACACAAGAGTTAGCAAAGGCCAGGATTCGAGCACAGATGCTGGTGATGAAGTGCAACATTGAGGTGTCTACCTCTGAATAATGGTAGGACCGGTATAAATAAATGATGTGATTAGGAAGCCAGCAGAAAGCAAAGAGGCACACAAACACCAACACTGTCTTGGCCAGACGCTTACGCGAGTCGATCTAAAAAGAACACAGAGAAAAATAAATTAGCAAACATTCCTCACTTTGGCAAAAAGGTGGTGGAATTGGAAGCGAATTACTGTTCCTATCACAAGGGAGTGGCCGGGGAAAATGAGACAGTTAATGCAGGAGGGTCTGGACAGCACAAGACTTCAGCAACTAAAATATATCTTCTATCTACAGATAAAACGCAGGTCAACCTAATGCTCAGTGACAGAATATTACTAATCTCACCATGATCAGCAGAAGTCCAACAACCAGCAACTTATTAGTCATGATGCTGGGGGCTGCCTAGCACACTGCACAGAACACAGATGTGATACTACTAGGGACCACATGGTGTGCAGACCCTGCTCATCATCAGGCAAGATCATTGTTTCTCCTTCATGGAGTCTTCTTCCCCAGCTCCTGTAGCTTCCTTTCTCCCCCTCCAAGCTTCTTTTGTATTTCCTTATTTAAACCCCTCCTAGTCCCCTGGGTTTCTTTCTTCTGTGTTTGGTAACTTTTCTCTCAGAGAAGATGGGTAAAATGGTTTTCCCCTAAGTTGCACTCACTCCGTAGGATCATTTTTGTGTGGTCAAACAAGCATCATTAATGTTAAAGTATTCCCCATTGCCCTTCATCTAGTGCATACCAGTTGCATGTCCTGTCAGCAATGGTGGCTCTACATATATGTAGGCTTTCCATGATACAGAAATTTCATGATACAATTTAATAATACCATCCACCATTCATAAGTTGCACAGACAGAACCCCTAGTTTGTCACAGGGCACATGTCATAAATGGCTTTCCCAACCTCCCAGTTTGTACCATGATGGAGAAGGCCAAGTTGCAATGGAAGGACAAACTCTCTGAGGCCTGGTCTACACTAGCAAAAGCTGTTTTCTGTCCACATGACAGTTAACATGATACACAGACAGGGCAAGCTACAGTTTTACATTGATTTAGTGAGGAAAGGTGACGCTTAAGGGACAATCCTGCGGGGGAGCCTAGAGTTCACCCTGAACATCTCCAAAGTTACAACCTGCCCAGTAGGGTGATACAGCATGGTCTCTCTCATTGTAAAAACATACCTATTGGCATAGTGCAGACAAGACCTTAGATGGGACCCACCATCCAAAAGAGGAAGATACAACTGCTCCACCTCGGGAACCTCTGGACAGCATTGCACGATGGGAGCTGCAATGCCTCCTGAATCTTGGTGGCACAGAGGGTCTTAAGAGGCTGTCGTATGCATTCCTCTTGGGGTCATCCCTACCTCTTCCCCTCCCCTCTTAGTGTGGCTCTTGCTGCTAGCTCCACCTGCAAGTCTTCACACTGTGAACACCACCTGTGCCCATCTCAGTGTTCTGTACCCATACAGCTGCGAGGCACATTCTGGTCCTTGCAAAGTAATGGGCTCAGTTCTGATTGCTACACTTGAGGAGGGTGAGAGTTGAAACTCTGGATATACCTACATAGCAAAAACTGTGCACAGGCTTGCTTTCCTGTGCATGGCTGACTCCAGCAAGTATAGCTAACAATAGCAGTGAAGACAGCACAGCATGGGCTAGTAAGCTGATTACACACCCAGGGTCCATGCGGGGCTTGCACTACCAGCTGTGAAATTCTTGCTGTGATGCCTTCGCTGCTTTTGTTACCCACTAGTTTGGACAGAGTAGCCCATAAATCACTTTTGCTGAGCAGGCATATTCAAAATCTCAGCTGTCACCCTCATAAAACTGAAGCAGAGTTAGATGGGTCTCATCTGAGGTATGAAAGTCCTGTGACACATTAGAGACTAACAAAAATATGTATAATATCGCGAGCTTTTGTGGGCAAAACCTACTTCAACTGGAGAGGAATCATCTGAAGAAATAGGTTTTACCTATGAAAGCTCATGATACTATATATATTTTTGTTAGTCTATAAAGTGCCACAGGACTACTAATTTTTAAAGTTACAGACTAACACTGCTACCCCTTTGAGACTTTTTGAGTCAGATAGTTACATCCCAAAGCACTATAAGTAAATTGAGAATTAAGCTGTTCACAAAAAGTAGATCTTTTCCTGTGATAGAAGCTAGCATGGAACAGGCAAGAAGATACTGGCATTGCACATCATGGCTTTATTTCATGTTCCTTTAATTCCATAAGCTGAAGAGTAGATTTTGAATTCCAAAAAGATTGACATGTACCAGATGACAGTCAAACATCCCCAAAGATTTAACTGTAAATTCAATCCTGTGGGATAAGTCTCTCCATGAGTGAACTGCATTTATATATATACTTTAATGTAGCCTTAATTTGATATTGAAGCTATTGTGGCCCACATCTACACTATGGCAAAAGGAAGCAATGCAATAAAGAAATCAATATCACTTATCTCAGACAAAGAACGATGGCTACAGAGTGCACTAGAGGACTGAAATCATTGACTGACTCAGCTTGACCAGACTCACTTTTTGCTATCTTTATTATTCTGTAAACAAAACCTAGGGGGAAAGGACAGAGGAGAAGTGACTCTTTATATTTCTAGTGCACTTTAGACGGTAACCAAAGCAATCGTCAACCCGGCAGAAAGGTTGGAGAGGTGGGGGAAAGACCTATAAGCATTCAAAAATAATGTAAGATAAGTACTTTGTGAAATCCACCCATTTTAATGTACTGAAAGCACATCTTTCGATCCATATGGTGCTACCTTAAAACTAATGGTGGAAAAACTTAAGGTTCAAGAAATTCAGCTCATATATGTTTCTGACAAAGAGTAAAGCCACTGTTTGTACAACTGACCCCACTCAGGTAGAGTCTGAAACATAACAGTATGGGCCTCGTGTGACTCAGGTATATTGGCAAGGGCTTACCTCTGCGAGGAAGTGGCACCAGCTCAGTTTAAGGCAAGAATATAAACTGATGTATTGAAATTAGTGCAAAACCCCATACTGATACTTATTTCAGTTTAAGGGCAGCTTCCTTCAGTTTACTTTAAATCAAGAGGGAATTGGTTTACGCAACGCTGCAATAGTCCACATGTAAATTGAAAGAGGAGAGTCCACACAGAGGGTTGTGCTGGTTTAAAGCAGTTTAAAAACAAATCCAGGTTAAAGTTGTGTAACTTTCCTATTTAGACAAGATCTAAGGGTCGTGGCACCCGGGAGCTGGAGATGTCATTTCCAGCTCAGGCAGACATACCTGTTCTAGCTCTGATCAACCTAGCGTGCTAAAAATAGGAGTTGATGGTGTGAGCAACTGGTGTGAGCAACTAGCCCCCCAGAGTACATGCCAAGGGTTTCCATACAGGATCGTACTTGGGGCTAGTTACCCCAGCTCACTGCTGGTGACCCCAGGAGGCTGTTGTTTCCAGTTCTCTATCTTGATCAAAACTACGAAGATGTTACGCCATCTCCAGTATAAACATACCTTAAGTGCCCTTAGCTGGAAGCAGTAGTAGAGTCACAAATGTCCAGCCACTAAATGGGAACAGACCTCCACACTCTCCCAGAGTAAGTTTCTCTATTCATGGTACAAACTTCATGTCATTCCACACAAGAGTAATATACTCAACTTTCCAATACAAATAAATTCATACCTGTTTCCTAATATGTATATTTCCTTCCACGGGTATGTTGTAAGCACTCCGGATCAAATTTTTAGCAATGAAATAGTAATACACTGAAATGACTGATAGAGGAATGATGTAAAAGATCAGAAATGAGGCCATTGAATGAATTTTTGGATGTAGCCCATCAGAATGCGGATAAGGGGCACAGCTGATGAAAGTTTTGTTAGTGCCTTTGTCATGAAAAGGGTGCAAGTCAGAAAATACAGCTTCAGGAATGGCAAGCAGCATGGATAAAACCCAGATCATAGCGGCTTTCAGACAAATCTTCATCAGCGCATGGGAAGCTTGGATATCCATAGGTCTCACTATGGCTTTATACCTAAGAACAAAGAGAATGAACTGTTAGTAACCATGACAATGAACAATAGTCATCCTGGGTTAAATTTAACTTTGGCCAATATTTCATTGATTTCTCTCTCACTTTGGAAACATGCCAACAACAGTTTTCAACTGGCTCTGGTTGAAATTTTTAACATTTCTGAAATTTTGCAATCAGGTCAACTTGTCACCAGTTAATTCAATTTCAGGTGCATTGATTTTAAACATGTGCAGAGATCCTCTGAAATTCATGTATGAGTACAAATGGCATTAAGAGGAAGTAAAATGAGTTTACTTTTAAAGCATAAACACTATGATACTTCTGCTACAAATGTAATAGCAATTAATTCAGTTGTGGAATCTCCATCATAGGAAATTTTTAAGGGCGGGTTAGACAAACACCTGTCAGGGATGGTAAGATGATACTAGTCCTGCCCTGAGTGCAGGAGACTGGATTAGATGACTTCTCGAGGTCCCTTCCAGCTTTAAGATCCCAAGAGACATATCCTTTCTGCCCAAGGCTGTGTTCATGGCTAATAAGAAGGAAATGAAGGAAGAGCAAGGTGACCCTGCCCTTTGTACCCTCACTTCAGAGCACAAGGAGTTTGGCAGTGAGTAGGACCACTCCCATATGTATCACTGGGGAAGACTTTCCAGCACATTGTATGTGATACGTTTACACTTACAGTGTAATGTACTAGTGCAACAATTACTCTATATAGGAAGCCATTCTGTACATGAGGTAATACAAGCCTCTATTCATGTTATACGTTAGGGTTGTAGTAGTTAATTGACGTGTTGTACTGGGGCCACATCATTGGAGATGTTATGCAGAGTATATTAAGATATTTGTGTGTTCTGTGATCACAAAGTTTTTAGAGAATGAAATAGTATGATTCCTCATATGCTTTAGAGTGTGGATCAGCTCTCCCCTCCCCCCATACATACCCTTTCCCCTCAACTTCTCTTTTGAGATTTCTACTGAGGACATTTAATCAGCCATGCAGTTTATAATTAATTTAAAAACCTCTTGCTCCCTCTCAAGATCTATATCAGGATACCTGTGACTTCAATTGCAATTAGTTCCGTTCTTCTACTTATATTTTTTTATGTGGTGGGTCAGCTAGTATTTTGGGCCTGGTAGGGATTTGTCTAATGTCCACTGGCCATTCTCTGAATGTATCTTCTCCTATCTCTGTCAGTAGCAAATATATCAACTTTTTTCCAACAAACTGAGAGGTTGGCATGTGCAATCCCTTGTGATGCCTATTATTAATGAATGTACTGAACAGCGTATACTGCAAGGTTCACTCTACTTCCCTTCAGGCAAAACTCATCCCCTCAGGCTGTTGTCATCAACAGTAAGGCATTCTATCATGCTTGCAGACAGTTGTCAAGAATTGAAATAAGCTAACATCAGGCAAATCACAATTTTCCCTCTTCTGCGCAGGCAGATCAGCTATGATTAGGATCATATTAACTGTTCACAGTAACATATGTTGTGTAATGAAAGCCAGTCTCTTGAGGCATAACTGGTAGTGATTTGGATGCCATTTCTACCCCCAAAAGACCATTTCAGTGATTTTTTTTCTAAATCCTTCACTGTCACTCAGCGTTATAGGACCCTGTTTGTTGCAACACCTGTTTAACTGGTTAACATTCTGCAGAGCTGAGTACTGGGTTCCAATAGTCACTACACACACATACCTACAGACACATCCATGCTGCGTGCTGGGCAGCTAGCCATTTATTACCCCAAAGCACTTTTATAAAATATTGAATGTCCAGTAATAATACTGAAAGCTCCAGTGGGGCTCTTTAAGTCCCTAACTAAAATCACAATGAAGTCAATGGGAGTCTGCCCATTGAAATCAGTGAGAAGTCATTGGATCAGACTCATGGATTCAGGAATCAACATATTTGCCTCCTGTGGTTATTAACAGCATGTATTTGGGGGGATCTAGTGGAGAGAGCCTGAGAGATGAGGCCTGGTGTAAAGGGTCCAGTATAGGGCCTAAGGCTTCAATTAAAACAGCCAGGTACTGCTGATATAAAGCAAAGTTAGCAAAAGTTAGTCTGTGAGAAAAGTTAAGCCCTGTTACAAAGCAGATTGGTGCAGTTTCACATGAACTTGGCTAGAATAGAGCTGGCATTACAAAAACACAAGCACCCCAAGGCTACGTCTACACTGCAGAGTTTTTGCGCAAAAACCAGCCATTTTTGTGCAAAACTCATGGCACGTCCACACTACAAGCACGTTTTTGTGCAAGAAAAAGTACAGTAGATTGTCAGAAGTCAGAGCTCTTGCACAAAAAGGTGTGTGTGGACGGACACCAGGAAACCCCTATCAGAAAAAGCACAGGTGCTCTGATGGTCATTCTGTGAATGGCCATCAGAGCTTTCTTGCGCAAGAGCATCCATGCAGTGTGGACACGCTCTTGCGCAAGAACTTTTTGGGGAAGATTTCATGTAAACACATCCCAGAAGGGAAGTACCAGAACACCCCCGATACAAAGACAATACGTGGACACACTGGCCCCTCTTAAAGAGATGGTCAGGCTGAAAGAGCAATGGATAGAGATGTTTTGATTGAACCAACAAGTACAAGCTAAAGCGTGGTAACTAACCATGTAAGAGGCACCATGCATTATATGTTTGTATCAGCAGATAATGGAGGAGCCAAAAAGGGGATCTCCTTGGCTGGCTGAGGGGGGAACAGAAAGTCCCTCCATTCATTGGCATGGGCATACATGTATTACTTGTAGCATGTGTAGAGCACTAATACCATGCTTTGTCGGCAATAAACCTGGCCAAGTGCCTTTGTCACTGAATGGAGTCTGGGGTCTTTTGGCCAGTTGATCAGAACCTGCCTAAGAGGTTATCTGACCAGGGCCAGTGCAGCACACCGAGAGAACACACACACGCAATCAACACCTGCCGATGGGATAATCAGCATCTGTGCTTCTCCTACTCTCTGTACTAGATAATGAGGTACTTAAGCACATGCCTATCTTTAAGCATGGGAGTAACTGTGACACTCTCCAAAGTACCCAGGCGGGTGAGCACCCTCATCATCACCCCCACCTGCCTTTAGCATGGAGCAGCCTTGTCTGCGCCTGCTGGGGATCAGCTCCCTGGCAGTACAGGCCTCACCTTCTCTGTAGAGATGCAGGTTGAACCTTTCTAGTCTGGCACCTTCGGGACGTGATGGGTGCCAAACCAGAGAATTTGCCGAACCATGGGAGGTCAGTATTGTAATGAGTGGGTCTCTTTATTTTTATTTCACCAAGGCGAATAAATAGAACAGAGCTTGTAGTGCTGCTTAATAATGTATGGGAAAGCAGAAAAACCCTGCTTATGCTTAGTGGCATTTCCAACACTTCCACTGCTTACTGGGCTCTTAGAAGACATTTAGGGGTAAATTAGAGCTAAGTAAAAGCACAGGACACTGACAGCCAGGACTGGTGGCTGAGAGCCAGATAAGCAATTCACCTTTTCTGGTGATCTAGACTTTAAGAAGATATTTTCAGTATAGTACAGGTTGGACCTCCTTTGTCTGGCACCCTTGGGACCTGACCCAGCCTGAATGAGGGAATTTTCCAGATCATGGAAGGCCCCCTGCCACCAGCCTCGCAATACGCTCCCCCTCCCTGCGGCTGGCTCCACTCTGGCCCCACTGCCACTGGGCTCCAGGCTGCCGGACTTGGACTTGGGTTCTGGCCTAGGCTAGGGCTCCCCGAGGCTGGTGCTCCCCAGCTGCCGTGGCCCCGCTTCTCCCCCGGCCAGCCGGAAATTCCCAGGGAGAGGGCTTGCCAGCTGCCCTGTCTCTGCCGTGCTCTGCCCAGGATCCCCAGGGACAGGGCTTGCTGGTTGCCCCACTTTTGCTGTGCTCCGCCCAGGATCCCTGGGGACAGGGCTCGCCAGTCCCACTGCTGCCCCACCTGGCTGGGACTTCCTGGGGATGAGGCTCGCATTCCCCGGTGCCGGGGCTCTCTGATCCAGCAACATCCATAGTCCTGCTGGACCATGGACGTTGCGGACCAGTGAATCCCGGATTTTGGAGGTTTAACCTGTACATTGCTCCTGACACAACATCTATACAGACATTTCACAATGACTGTGATGACCAGAGTGACACAGAATTTTTTTAGAGCCCTCACAGGCCCTCATATGTCACTCTATTGGTGAGCTAGACTATAAATATCAGACTCAGAAGATTCCTGTAACCCATACGTACTCTTCTGTACCCCTTGCCAGTTGACACTCAGAGATTCCTGGGTCACTTCAGATGGAACTTCGATAGGAATACTGATCGTTAGCCATAAGCTTAAATACCCTGCTGAAGTAGGGCCTAAGTGAAGCTCCTAAACAATGTGTTCTCTGCTATCTAGGCTTGATCCTGTCATTACACACACACACACACACACACACACAACTCAATGGCAACTTGAGGTGTACAAGGCATGGCACCATTCAGAGCTCAGCAGCAAATCTAGCCACCATCTTGCTGGCACTGCTGCCTGACGTTGCTCTCAAATTCAGTAACTCTAATTTTTATGCAACACTGATATTTTTCAGCTGAAAAACACCAAAAGAAATTCCCACACAGGATTAAAAAGCTAGAGATGATTCATATGCCGTAATAAAGGCCAACATTTAGAAAGAAGAAAGTGGCTTTTGAAGACTCAATCACGTAAAATGTGATGTTAGTCAAGAATCACTGTCAGTGCCAAGCACTCCGAGTTGTCAATCTGCACGGATGAAAAAGCCTGGATTGCTGATTCAATTGGAAATATGAATGAGACTGACCTATGCTTCTGTACAGATTGGAGCTTCTCTGTACCCATTGTATGTATTAGACAGAGAATCACACAGAAGCACTAATGACCTCATATGCAGGATGGCTGCCTGAGTTCTATGTGCCTTGGGATCCTATTCTCTGCCAATACAAAGAAAACACAGATGAGGCTTTAAACAAAATCAATTATTCTTTTAAAACCTTTTCTGAAGGCGCTACGTGTAGTCTAAGCTGGGAAAGGAGTCAGTCATAAACACATAAGGATGGGTGCTCAGCCAATGCAGCAGCAGGGGCACAAACCTGCCGTAAAGCCAGCTCAGTTAACCATTTTATGATTCCACCTGCCTAGGGCTCCCCGCAGGGAGGCAAAGAACTGCTGCAACAGCTTCAACTCCAGTCTTTTTTTCCTGGGCTTTTCCAAAGGAGGCCTAGCCAGAATAGCCCTGTCCCTGGCAATCTCTAGCTGCTAGGACAGCCTGGGAGAGTAGTGGACAGCCAGCTATTAGAACATGGCTATTCTAATCTGTGCCAGGAAATTGGTCTGGTGTTGCAAGAGCTTGGAGGATCCAAATTATTCCTTTTGTATCTTATCCTGTGAGCTGCACCCAGCTCTCCCCAGCCAAGGCTCAGGATCCGGGCCACCGACTCTAAATGCCAGTAAACGTCTGTTGCGCTGAGTTATTGAAGATGATTTTTTCTCAGATATGAACAAGGCAAGAAGTCAAAAAAGAACTAGATGCATTGATAGAGGTTAGGTCCATCAATGGCTGTTAGCCAGGATGGGTAGGAATGGGGTCCCTAGCCTCTGTTTGTCAGAGATTGGGAATGGGGGACAGGGCATGGATCACTTGATGATTCCCTGTTCTGTTCACACCCTCTGGGGTACCTGGCACTGGCCACTGTCAGCAGACAGGCTACTGGGCTAGATGGACCTTTGGTCTGACCCAGTATGGCCGTTCTCATGCCTAATGAAAACCTGATCCATTGTAGTCCCTGCTATCATAGGTGGCAAGTTATATGGGCCTGTAGTGCCCCAATATCAGGAATATTCATGGCCTGGGCCCTGCTCCACCAAATTTTGGGCCCAGATCTTCTTACTCTGCTTGATGTCCCTGCACTCTCTCCCCTGTGTGCCCCTGAACCTGGCTGTGGCCCCTGCGCTCCCCTCCATGTGACCCACAGCTCCACCTGCTGCCCCGTGCATCCCCTGGGTAATTTAAAATGTCCTGCTCTTCCTCCCCCCGCTGCCAGCCCTGGCAGTGCAGTGAGGTTGGAACAGTTTCCAATTGGTATAGGGTGTGTCTAAACTACACCCCTCTGTTGGCAGAGGGATTTAAATTAGATGTATCGAAAGTGCAAATGAAGCCGGGACTTAAATATCCTGTGCTTCATTTGCATAATGGCGGACGCCGCTTTTTTTCGAAACGGGGCCTTTCAAAAAAACCCAGCAGTTTAAATGGAGCATTTTTGACAGGAGTACAAAATCTTTTAAAATGGGGGCATCTCTGTCAAAAATGCCCCATCTAAACTGCCTTTTTCTTTCGAAAAGCCCCGTTTTGAAAAAAAGCGGCAGCTGCCATTATGCAAATGAAGCGCGGGATATTTAAATCCCGGCTTCTTTTGCACTTTCAATACGTCTAATTTACATCCCTCTGCCGACAGAGGGGTGTAGTTTAGATGTAGCGTTTATCACAGCTAGCTCATATGTGTGGAGATCCCCTCCTCCCCTGAGCCTCTGCCAGAGGCTGGTGCTCTAGGTAAGTGCTAGCACCCCCGTCCCTCTCCTTCTGCACCTCCTCACACAGCTCCTTCCCTCCCAGGGCTGCCAATGGGTAGTCTGATTTATTTAATTTTTGCTCTTGTGACTACAAATTAAAAACTGTCAGGAGGGGAATAGAAGACAGGCTGCTAGGGACCTACCATACTTAGATCTCTCTAAGTACGTGTCTCTTAACTAGGGCTACCAGTTTGGGTTGGACGTATTCCTGGAGGTTTCATCACAACAGAATCTTTAATTAAAAATGAATCTTAAATTCCTGAAGACTCCATGACTCCTGGAAAGTTGGAATCCCAGATGGCCTCTATTTATGTGCATATGGCTAGATCTGTATTGGGATCATTGGATAATTATTTCCTGATGTTATAGTTGTTGAAAAATAAATGCCATAGACAAGGGATATGTATGGTAAGGTTTTCTCATATTGAGGTTAACATGTCACAGAAAATGTTGGGAAATGTGTGCAATTATTCCTTCATGTAAAAAAGCTACCAATCATAACACATTACCAATGTACTTTGCAGCTTCAGCTACACAAACATTAGGTAATGCCATGCAAACAGCACTAATGCCACATCCACAAACATAAACAGATTACTATTTCTACCATAAAAAAAAAAGAACTGCACGTCTATTTTCTAAAAGCACTCATTATAACAAAGCCTCACACCAGGGACTCTGTACCTTGCCAGCGGGAGTAAATTGGCTTAGCTCCATTATGGTTCTTTACAAAGTTAAGACAATTTTCACCAGCTGAGGATTTGCTCCCAAATTATTATTGCTCAGAAATCCCTAACTGCAGAGATTTGAGTGGCAGTTTGGATTTCACAGCAGGGAGTGAGACGTTCTCTCTGTGCTGCAGAAACCTAAGCCCCTTGTGGTTTTTTCCTCCTCTACTTACAGCTGAGGAGCTACCTATGGCTGTGGCATCCATTGCAAAACAGCATAAGATGGCTAACTCTTGAGGAACACGTGATGTTTTCCCTCAGGCTTTAAATCGATTTAGCCATATTTATTTTGGTTTCTGTCATTTGTATAAAGGAGGAAATTCCATGCTCTGTGAGGGAGGGGTACCCCAGGCAGCCTCACCTTTCTTTTCTGTTTCATGCCTCTTTTGAATTGATGACTCGCTCTCCCTCTTTCAGGCCATCAGTTGAAGCAAATGTAGGAGAAGTTTGAATCACTGCATCCATGTGTGGAAGAAAACATTGTCCTCTCTCTGTGTTTTGTAAGCAACAAATAGCCAGAGGCAGTTTTATTCGAGCAATATTGCAAGGGAAGCCTGATTCAGATGGGGGGAGCCCCCCCCTTAGGCAGATTTTCAAAATACAAGCAGTTTATATACTGTAACTTTCCCATTACAAACACCAATGGTTAACAGTTATTTCTTACTTCCTCCCAGATGCTCCTTATCTCAAGGTTAATGCTGGAGTCAGCATTCTATCCTTATCTCCTAAAGTGAGGTGAGAAGCGAGAGGCGAGATCTTTTACAGCTCTCATGTTGTCAGGCCTCAGAATTAGTAGCAGAGCAAGAGTTAGGCTAACAAACCTAAAATAACTGCACAGAAATTCCCTTTTCTATTCCCTGCTTCCACACAGGTTTCACCATAAGATCCTTTGATGGGGTCCCTGTGGTATTTCTGATTGTCACACTTCCCTGGAGGAGGTGATGTAGATGAGTCAGATAAAAGAGCTGGGTGAATAACTGACTTTTTCAATTTTCTGGCAGTTCTGAAAAAAAATCTGTTTTGACCTGAATTGCAACCAACATTTTTTCCAGAATTTGGGGGAAACCAAAAGTACAAAAACAATTTATTTTGGGTCAAATGAAAAATGTTGGTATTGATCCATTCACCTTTTTAAATGGAAGCAAAGAAAATGAAAGGCTAGATTTACAAAAATGGAGGAATACCACTCCTTATATCTTAGGGTATGTCTACACTACAAAGTTAATTTGAAATAACAGCAGTTATTTCAAATTTACTTTAATAGCATCTATACATGCAAACCGCTATTTCAAAATAAATTCGAAATAGTGGAGCCCTTATTTCGAATTTGGTAAACCTCATTCTACGAGGAGTAACGCTAAATTTGAAATAGCTATTTCGAATTAAGTGCTGTGTAGACACTTAATTCGAAATGGCGGACCTCCAGCCCTTCCCAGGGAGCCCTGGTAGCCACGCTGGGCACAACCGGGAAAACGTACTCTTCTTTCCCGCAGCCCCGGAGCCATTAAAGGGGTAGACCCTGGCCACAGTGCCTGTGCCAGCTCCAAGCCTGCCAGCCCACAGCCAGCAGTGGCCACTGGGGCCCCTGACCCAGTGGCCCCAAAACATGAGCCAGCAAGCCACTGGCAGCCAGCCCTCCTGTGCTCCCCAGGAGCAGTCTGCCAACTCCCAGGAGCCTGACAGGGGCTGGAGAAGGTGGGTGCCTTCCTGGTCCAGGGTGGAGATCATGGACCTTATTCAGGTTTGGGGGGGATGCCCCCAACGTCCATGATCTCTGCACTAGACAGAGGAATGCGGCCGTCTATGGCAGGATAACTGCCAGCCTGGCCACCAAAGGCCACATGCAAACCCAGGAGCAGGTTAGCATGAAAGTCAAGTTGATCTGGAGAGACCCCCAACCCTTAGACCTGAGCTTCCCCTCCCCCTTCTTCCCCTGGCTTCTCCCTTCCAGCTCCCTCCTCCCAGGTTTCCCCCTCCCCTCTTCCACCCTCTCTCTTCCCCTCTCCCACCTCCTTTTCCCAGTCTCCCCAGAGGTTCATCCACCCCCAGTTTTGTTCAATAAACCCAGTTTCTATTTTTGAACATACGTGTCTTTTATTTGACATCAGGAAGGGGGCTAGGGAGGGGTAAGTGGAAAGACGTGAGGGAGGAATGGGGCACGAGCCCCCGGTGGGGAGGAGCGGGGAGGGTCTGAGGGCTTCTCAGGGTGGACGCTCTCCCTCAGGGCCTCCTGGATCCTGACAGCTCCCCGATGGACCCCCCGGATGGCAGCCTGCAGCAAGTGCAGCTGGGCTGATGGCGACGACCCCACGAGATGCACCGGCGTACCCAGGGGCAGCTCTGGCTCCATGTGGCCAAGTGCTGTGGTGTCCCGAGTGCGGGCACTCAGGGCACTCCAAGACAGGACTGCTTTGCTGTCCCTCATCGAGGTAGACAAGCAAGCGGGGAACCCTGAGAACTGTCTGTCCGGGGTGGGGGTAGGGTCCCTTTAAGCATGGAGCTCAGTTAGCCTCAGGCAGCAGCCCCACACATTGAGTCCTAACTTGATGCCCCGCTGGCACTGGTTCCGGCCAGCCTTAACTTCGGTTCAGGATCTACTCAGTGTGGACATGCTATTACGAAATAGCAAAATGCTATTTTGAAATAGTTTTTGTGTATAGATGCGTTATTTCGAATTAGCTTAATTCGAATTAACTATTTTGAATTAAGTTAATTCGAAATAGCACTGTAGTGTAGACATACCCAGGGAGACCAGGTCAAATGCCTGTTCTGGGACAGGCATGTGAACACAGCTCTTCCCCCTGCCACGTAAAGACTCTACCCATTGAGCTATATGGTGTTAGGGGACCACTACTACCTTCTCTTTGTTTTTTGTGACGCTAGCTCCAAAAAATCAGAATGTTTTGTTTTTGATAAGTGTTGACTCAAACAGTTTGAGTTTTATTTTGGGATACTGAGTTAATTTCATCCTGAAACTTAAAGAAAAAACTCAGAGGGTAGGGCATTAATCAAGGCAGACTGAAGTGTTCACAAATGCAGAGAAGTGAAATTGCTGAGTTCTGTAGATCTAGAAAACAAACTCCCATTAAGTATCTGGTGTGTTCTGCTGCAATGAGGGGGGAAAAAATCCTCTTATTACTATCTGCCCGTATTTGAGCTCCCAGCAGAAAAGAACCAAGAAACCATGAGCAATTTAAAAAATTCAAATTTCCAGAGATCAAAAAGACTCACGTTCAATGTGTTTGTAAAATTTCATCTGAATCAGTTCATCTGTGTCTTTTGCTGAATATGTGCACCCCAATCTGCGCTTGTTGGTCTTAATAAATTGTACATCTATATCGAGACATGCGAATGCAAAGGGAGCTAGTGTTTGGAATGTAAATCCCTTCTTTCTTTTCCACTGAACTGACATTTCAATGGCAGAGTTAGCATATTATCTGCTCTTCACTTCTTGAGACTTGAATTCAAATCTTCCTCCTCATTTGTGCACATTAGAAAATCACCATATGAACTGGATGAATTACAAATTCCGTTCAGGAATGGCTCGGGAGTGATACAGTAAAGGGAGTTTAGAGAAAAAATAGATTTCATTGGTATTCTGGATGGAAATCTTAATAGTGACTATTTAACAGAGACAGCAGTGTTCCTGGCTAAGATCACTGCTATAGAGCCTTCCTGACATGAGCACTGAAATCTATCCCAACTTAATTTTCAAAATAGAAAACAAAAGTGTTGAAGAGGTTATGTAGTTTATTGCACTGAAGTAATGGGAGCTCTGGGTAAAATCCATTCCTTAGCAAACAGTGCAATATTTCTCTGTCAGCCATGCCATTTCAGATTTTGATGGGATGAGAGGACTCTGGGGGGCATGGCTACACAGCAGGGCAAAAGTTGAATTAAGCTACGCAACTTCAGCTACATCAATTGCATAGCTGAAGTCAAAGTAGCTGAATTCGGCTTTTGGTGCTGTCTGCACAGCAGGAAGTCGAAGGAAGAACACTCTTTCTTTGACTTCCCTTACTCCTCATGAAATGAGGGTTACAGGAATCGGAGTAAGGAGTCCTGCAGCTCACCTTTATTTTGAAATAATGGCTTGCAGTGTAGATGCACTCTTTGTTATTTCAGAATAATGTCAGTTATTCCAAAATAATGCTGCCATGTAGATGTACCCTAAGTCATCTTATCCAGGACTATGCATTTTAGATGCATTGGCTAAGGGTAATATTTTCTGGCATATTTTGAAAAGTGAATAATACAAATTATGGCAATAATCAACCATTTTAAGGACTTTGTGGCTGCAGTCGCTGTTCTTTGTTCTGGAATTGGCCTGAATACAGCTGGAACCCAAATAATGTAAGGCCTAAACATATCTGATACTTATATGACACTTTCTCATTCTTCCTTTTCTGAAACTTAGAAAAAAAGTATAACAAAAAAAAAATTAACAACCGGTGCCTCCCTATCCGGTAGGGATGGGTGAAGGAGAAAAGGGAGATACCAGCTAAAAGTGGGGTATGAGCCCTCCTCCTGTAACACCTCCCCACCCTCAGCCTGGGCCCTTTGTGCTCTCCCATCCCCTCCCCACCCCCGATGTTACCACAAGGACAGGGTGAGGGGGCTGTGTAGCTCTGTACTCCTGCTGCACTGGATCCCCCTGGCACCGAACATTCAGCTGCTCTCCCAGACACTGCCCTGTGCAGCACACAGCTGCCTGCGAGAGTGTCTGGCTGTGGTGGCAGCAGGGGAGCTGACAGCTTCTGTGCAAGGCGTGAGGGGCAGCACTGTGCCCCCAGAAGGGGCGGGGCCAGAGGCAGCCAGTCTTCAGCACTGCCACGGTGGTGATTTAAAGGTCCCAGACCTCAGGGCAACTATCCCCTTTGCCCCCCAGTCAGTGGGTCTGGGTGGCAGCGAGCTGTCTCCTGCCCTGGCTTGGCTTCTGGGGCAATGGTTGTTGAAGCTGTTCTGTTGGATAAATAATGAAAGAGTGATTGGTGCAGGGGGACTGCATTCTAACCACAAGGCTTCGGAATCGCTCACTCGCTTGTTCCCGCTCTTTGAGGCCCACAGACTATTATAAATATGGATCTACATTGGGACACTTGTTTTGTGGTGAGGCAGCCACACTACTCATTCCTACAGGAACTATTTAGGTGCTGAAACTTTCAGACTCCAGGAGTGAGAGGTTCAGGATGGTTGATGGAACACTAACCAGAGACAGGCACCTCCCTGCAGCTTAGACTTACGCATCTGCTGCCAAGGAAGGAACAGGGTTTAGGATACCCTCTTCCTCTTGGCATCTCCCATTGGCCACCTTAGACAGCTCCTTGCTTTCAGTGCTGGCTTTTGTGTATCCCATTCTACAGTGTCGCTCGCTCTCCATTGATGTATAAGGATCCTAGCTCAGACTTTGTGGATTGCAGTGTTGTCCCTGTGGTTTTCTAGGAGCTGTGATGCTGAGTGTTGCAATGCCTCCATCCCTTTGTGGATCCAGACATAAATGCCTTCCTGAAGTAAACTGATGGCCATCCAGTGTTCCCTGTAAGCTGAGCGCTTGGGCAGCCAGGACAGATTCATATGACACCCAACTAATCAGCAGAGCACCCACAGCTGGCAGCATGTGTTTCTATTGGTGGGGCACATCTGTGCATGCCTGGGTGTACATAACAAAATTAATTCCTCATATGGATGAAAAAAAAAATAGAGGGAACACCGCCATAAGTAATAACTGTCAAGACACCTGTTTCCTTTACAGAACGCTCTCCCTCCCAATTCATTTATATCCTTTTTTTTTTTTATCCCTCCTTGCTTTCTATCTCACATATAGATTATGAGACCCTAGGAAGGAAACCAGTCTCTTTTTTGTTAATTGTTTGGACAGTGCCTAGCAGAATGGAGTCATCTTTCCTGACTTTCACAGTAATGCCTAAAACTACCAAATATTAAACAGTCCAGCCCACTTTTGCTTAAATATTGTCATGCACTGCCCTATTAGCACCAATTCTGCCCTCAGATTTTCCTTTGTAAGTCCTAATGACTAAAAAGGGGGTTGTATGTGTTTCTGATAATGAAATTGGGATCACCATGTTTAAGCCATCTGGTTTATCTGGAAGAGTAATCAAGATACTAAGAAAGCTATTGCTCTTTGCACTGTTGCTCTTGGTGCAGATGGACAAGAAAGCTGAGCTAATGCAAACTAAAACCCTGTTACAAGGGTTTGTATTATGTTGACACAGTGCAAAGCAATACAGGATGTAAGATTTTGTACATTAAGCAAAATAGATATGCATATCTACATGTGTATTGTGCCTGCTGCACTATAAGAACTATTCAAAAGCAATCATGAGGAAACAATTAATTAAGAGCCCAATCCAACTCCCATTGAGGTCAGTGGAGTCTTTCCATTGAATTCAGTGAGAGTTCAATCAGACCCGAAACCATTCAGCAGGTTTAGATTTTCTTATCTGAACTGGAAGTGTTAACATTCAGGTTCAGAGCTCTCATATATGAATCCATAAAGTAATTGTGAGGGAACTAGGAGGCAAATTTTCATATGCTTGAAAAGGCAATCTTCTGCTTTTCTGAAAAATGCTTTACTCAGACTTTACTCAAAAGCTTCCTGATGCTACACAGAAAATTATACCACAACAAGCAAATTATCTGAAAACAGTGATTTAGTGCCCTGGAAGCTATACATAACTTATTATTGTTGCTAGATTGCCTGCAATAGATTCATAAAACAGATGCACACTGAAGTTTTACAACCCAGGCTAAAAATGATTTCAAGCTTTTTTTAGCCACAAAAGATCAAACCTTTAAAACTAGTTTGGAAATCCAATCTGGGTAGAAAAACAAGCCACGTTAGGTTTTATTTCATTGTGGCAGGTTTTGTTTAATCCCACTGTGGACACTATAGTCTGCTAGTAATAAAATTGGACAGCTGAATGGATCTTCAGGCATTACCCTTTCTTCTGGTATTATACATAAAAGGTGCGTCTACACAGCAGAGCTTAACTCACCAATCGCGTAGCTTATTTAGAAATTCGGAGCATCTACACAGCACTTATTTCTAAATAGAGCACTCTTCCTCTGACTTCTCTTACTCCTCAAACAATGAGGTTACAGGAGTCGGACTGAGAAGTCCTTCAGCTTGACAATATTTCGACATTATTTCAAAATAACCGCCTGCTGTGTAGACACAGACTAAGTTATTTCAAAATAACGAGTTATTTTTAAATAATGTTGCTGTGTAGACATACCCACAAGTATGCTCTATGTCTACAGGGAACAGGAGAAGTTAATTCAACAGGCAAGGAGACTGGCTTTTCTAATTCTGAGCCCATGGTAATATCTTCCCAAAGGGTCTGGATTTCTTTTCCTTCCATATTAGGAGAAGAGCATATTATGCGTGTAGTCATGCTTACTGTTAGGGACATAACATAGTCTGAGCCCAGGACAGGTGTATCTGAGTTTTAATTCCATTTCCACAGCTTCTCCACGCTAATACAAAGTTAAGTGTTAGGGCCAATATTTTCAAAAGTGGCCTCATTATTTGAGTACCCCACTTTGGACACCTCAAACCTGATTTTCAAAGCTTTAAACTACAGCAGCTACTATTGTCTTAAATTGTAAACAACCAAGGTTTAGATCCACAAAAGTGCCTAACTAACATGTTAGGCACTTAAGTCCAAAATATCAACCTCAAAATTCTCACTCTGCGGCTGTCTAACCCACTAGGCAGCTGAATTCACGGCATTGCCTGACTCTCCTCCAAGAGAAGTCCCCTGGATACCTAAATATCTGCCAGTGTTGCACAGCTACCTAAGATCTACCCAAGTCCTAACAGGTCCCTCAGACGAGACATTTCCTCACTTGTCTTGCCTGAAGAGTCCTATCTGGGAGGAGTGTTCAAAGATTACCATACAGCATGCCTACTAGATCAGATACCCACCACAAAATACATGTGGAAATTCCTTTCCACTCCCCATAGCTCTCTAGTTAGAGTCTTCACTCCAGATGTGGGAGAACCAGCTTCAAATCCCCTCTTTGCCTGCCATGAAGCAAGAATTTGACCTCAAACTTCTTAGGCAAGTACCCAAACTTCTGGGCTCCAGCTATACTGAGGTTTCCCGCAGAAGCTGTTCCATGTTATATAACTAAATATGTATGAAAGGAGAAACTTGAACCTGAATCTCCCCCATATGGGCAGATATGCCCACCATTGGAGCATAGCATCACTCTTGTGTTTAGTCACTAATTATACAAAGTAGAACAGCTCCAACAGCAGAGATTGAGAAATCCCCATCCCACAATGCCCTGTGGGCCGGTGCTTATGGCACATAGCTACGAAGTGGGAGAGTTGTCTTCTCTTCTCTGCTTTGAATCAGGCAAAGCAGGGACAACTCCTATAGCCTGGGAGAGTGCCCACTAAACTACTGACTTGGGGGGTGGCGTCTGCCTCCACATTTTGGGGGAAAAGGCAGGTATGGCTTAGACATCTAACTTCAAGTGAGGGCTCATAGCTGTGAATCCCAAGCAAAGGAAGCTGCCCAAGTTCTTTTGAGATGTGAGGCTGAGGCCACACCCCACACCTTCCTTTGGTTATCTTAAGTAGCTTCCCACTTAGCACTCTGGGTTTTGTGAATTTGGATTCTTATGTGCCTTATTGTGTACAGAATCTGGGGACCTAACTCATGGGTATGGATTGCATTCAGTGCCAGGGCACCCAATGTGGACATTACAGTGATGATCCTGAGTCTCAGTTGTAGATTTAGTCCCTCACTATATGTGCATAACTCCTGCACATAAGTTTATCAAATGCTGTTGTATTCTATAATTATGAAGTTTTCTGAAAGAGCAAAGTGGCTCATAACCCTGCAGTCTATTAACACCTTGATAACCTACAGGTTGAACTTCTCTGGTCTGGGACTCTCTGGTCTGGCAACATCTGTTGTCTGGCAGGACCATGGATGTTGCTGGATCAGAGAGCCCCTGGACCAGAGAGTCCAGGTTCAGGGAAGCAGAGTCCTGGCACCTGCGGGAGCCTCAGGACTGCGGAGTGCTGGCGGCCCGTGGCTGGCCACGGAGATCCATTGCGCCCAGAGCAGCTGAGCCCTGGTGGGCCCGGGGCAGCGGAGCCCCAGAGCAGTGGAGCCCTGGAGCAATGGAGCCCTGGTGACCCAGAGCAGTGGAACAGCAGAGCCCTGGAGCAGCCCCGGGCCTGGCTGAGGAGCTAGGAGCCCTGTGGTCCAGGGCCAGGGGAGCCTGGTAATTTGCTGACAGATCCCAGGAGAGCCCGGAGTCTGTCAGCAATGGGGCTGACCTTCCTTGGTCCAGCAAACTCCCTCCCTCAGACTGGTCAGGTCCGAAGGGTGCCAGGCCAGGGAGGTCCAACCTGTAGAACAATATTTTTCAACCCTTGGTCCACAGACTATGTCTAAGATTTCCAAAAGGTCACAGCTCCATTTGAAAATGTGTAGGGGTCTGCAAATGAAAAAAAAGTTTGAAAACCACCATGCTAGAATGCGTAAAATAAATATGCTATTTGTAATCTCACTGCAGCCACATTTTTTTCCTTGCATATTTTGTGAAAACAAAATTATGTTGGGAAGATGAAAGGGTTGTAACTCACTACATGAAAACCTTGACATTTGTTGGAAGAATCTCTGTGAAAAATGGAGTGTGTGTGTTCAGTGCAGGCAACCCAGCTCATTCAAATGAAAAAAACCCTGTAAAATGCCTGTTGGCCTCATGCTCTGAGGGAAAGCTCAATTACAAACCAACGGAGGAAACTCCAGTGACAAGGACTTTTAATTCATTTAAATTCATTTAAATGAATTGGCTTTTTTCTTAGTTCACAAAGCATCACCTACACAGTCAGTTTTGACTTTTCTGGCTGGGTTAGCATCACACACGTGGGCTCTCATCACATGGCTGTGTCTAGCATACACCCAAGCAGACAAACTCAAAGTCAGCCCTTGTGTGGGATTTAATAAATGACAGCACAAACACTCCTGTCCTTTGACAGGACAGAACAATAACTCAGCTGAATGGCCTTCCCCCAGCTGGGTTTACTCTCAAACTCTGGAAAACCTACACATTCTCTCACCAAGGATTCACAAGTCCTTTTTACCCCGACTTCTCTCCCACCACATAGCCACTACTTATTTCCCTGGTCTTTCATATCCAGCAATGCTGCCAACGGAGCATAGCTTCAAACACTCCACACCCTTTAATGCTTTCCTACCTGCCTCTACACCCTTGGAGAGCTCACAGGAAACCAGAAGCCACCCAGGTGGCTAGGAAGCCAAACTGCACAAGATCTACTCTTCCTTACTCATGCCCAAATCAGATAAGCAGACATTTGCACAATGTAGCTAATATGACACCATATTCATGTTACTTCTTCCTTGTGCCTCCCTCCTTCACTTGTGTATTGACTTTAAATAATTTATCCTAAAGAATTTACTTTTGGTTTGTCCAGCACTTAGCACAATGGGGGTGTGACCCTGATGGGGGAATTTTGTCTTTACCGTACAATTAAGAGTAAATAAACAGTAAAGTGTAAATAGCATGCCTCATCCAGTTTTTCCCTCATCCTATAATTTAACTGATTCCTGTCTACGAGGAGCACACTTCTCTTCACAGGGCAGGCTAAAGGGGTTAGCAGGTAGTTTGTGAAATGATTCTTTAGGAGCAGTTCTCAACCAGGGCTCCGCACCCCACCAGAAAACCACACGCCATTTCAGAGGGTCCACCAAGAGGGCTGCTTGAAGTCCTAAGCCCTGGCAACTGAAGCTCAGAGTCCAGCTGAAGCCCTGAAGCCCTGCCTGTGGGATTAAAGCTCAGAGTGCAGACCCCAGAACTCCATGCACCCTAAGCCCTGACAGAAACCTCCCCTCAAGTCAGAAACCCAGCCCCCCCTCCCCAGTGGCCTGCTGGGCAGATGTCTTGAGCCCTAAGTACCCCACGGGACAGAAGCCCTGAGCCTGGAGCTCTAGTTGTGGCAGAAGCTGCCCCTTGAGGTTGAAGCCCCAGTATCCTGAGTCCCAGCAGAAACCGCTCCATATGACAGAAGCCTGGAGTCCCCCAGGGCTAAAGCCTAACTCCCCTCCCACCATGTGGACCTAAAGCCCTGATTCCCCCCCCCAGCATAATGGGGGAGAAGCCCCCCTGCAGCTGAAGTCCAACCCCTGCCCCACAACTGAAGCCCAAAGGCCCCCCATGATCCTGGGCCATGGAGTTATTACAGTGTGTGTGGAGGGGAGGGGAACTCCAAAAGAAAAAGGTCAAGAACCCCTGCTTAAGGCATAGTTAACTAATTCATTTCAGGGAATGGGGTAGGAGGAAGCATTTCAGGCTCCCATCTAGCCTACTACTGTAGGAGAGCTCAGAACTAGAGCTGGTGTTTGTGCATAGCTGCTAACGAGGACAGAAGTTTTACAAGTGACAATTCAATTATCTATAAAATTGTAGGTCCCTGCAGGGCAAATCATTTGGAGGGATTTGTGTGCATGTGTGTTAGTGAAGTTTAGTATTCAGACCCTAATTTGCAAACACTCTGTGTGATAGGATGATGGTCATATCCCTAGTGTACAGATGGGAAAACTACAACAGAAAGATTAAGTGATGCATTTATGTACACAGAGAAAGTCTGTATCAGATTGACAATTAGAAAGCAAGAATTCTTTGCTTCTAGTCCTGTGCTTATTCCTCTAGAACATTCTGCTTCTCACACTACTGAACTGCTTCTCTTTGTGCCCACACCTCACAACTGTTCGCTCAACAGAAAAGTTCTGTTCATCTCAGCAAACAAACAAACTGCTTAAAGATCACAAATTTTGTATCGGTATGCCAATGAACTCATTTTTCTTTAGGACAAACTCACAGGGAAGAACACGCCTCATGAAAACATAAAACTAATGGTTTTATAAGCCATTCATCCAAAAGGAAATACAAATGTCTCCAGATCAGTTAAAATGACCATTCAGGATTAAGCTTGCTTCATTAACAGCCCACAGTGAGTGCCACTTTTTTTGAATTTCTTAAAGATTACCGATCTTACTGGAGACGGGTGGAATGAATTTTTCAACACCGTGGAAAGACGTGAGAGCAGTTACATGCGATAATGGTACCACAGATTAACTGATGTTAAAATTAACTTCACAAAACCAGAGCAGTGAGAACATTTACACACAAAATACAAAATTTATTTTTTTTATTAATCAAAAAAGTTTTGAAAAGTCACCATTTCACTGATGCAGCTTCCATCATTCTTACTGTCATTAAATAGCATTTCACATTGCATGTTGCAAAAAAAATCTATGTGTGTGTCTGTGTTTGTGTGTGTGTATGTAGAACTGCCAAGGTTAAAAGGTTATTGCCATGTGCTGCAGTATGCTTGTCATGGATTCTGCTAATTGGAATGCTTTCTTCCTCTGAGCACAGGCTGTGTTAAATTGACTTGAATCAACTCATTCAACTATTCTAACTTGAACTTTTCCAGTTGGAATTTGTGTGAAGCCGTTAAGAAATAGTGGCATACGTGAGAGCAAGGAAGGGGTCTAAAGGTAAAAATAAATGTGGGGGGGGAGGAATCTGGGTGGCAGCAGTCCTTTATCATAGTTATTGATGCAGGCGTTCAAGAGAATGGGTTTGAATATTCTATATTCTGAACATTTTATATATTGCCTTACTGAGCTCTGGCAAATCCCTAAAACTGCATTTCTCAAGGCCTTCCTGGCCATTTTTACATCGTACTTCTGTTAAACTTTTCCTGGTTGATAAATTTAGTGCATTTGGCAATGAAAAGAAAATCAGTAAATAAATACATGAAGTTCTCAGTGGTACTCAGTCTGATCATGTGTTCTGTAGCTCTCTGGTTTGTCCACTAGAAGCAACTTAAAATGGTGTGGTGGCTCTGTGGTTAAAGTGTTCTTATGGTCGAACATCTGGGTTTTCCTGTTTATTCCTTATCCCTATTTTCCATATCTCAATGTAAATCCTAGAACAGAATAGCAACAGAGCAGCTCCTCAGAAAAACCTGCAGACACATCACCATCCTCTCTCCAATCTCCTTAAAACTCATGTCTGATGCTTACAAAAATAGGGTGCCATGACTACTGCTTATTATCCTATCTGACTAATCTCACTCCTTCCTCACTCCCAGTCTGTTTCTTGATTCTGTCTGTTGTTTCTCCCCTTGTGGTTAGACTGCAAGATAGGATTATGTTCTGACAGTGTCTCGTAAAATGGATCTCTGATCCCTAATTGGGGCCTCTAGGCACCACTTCAATAAACTATAATAGTAGTATTTTTTCTAACTGTCAGCACACTGTGCATCTTTGCTAATGGCACACCAGACCTGTCACCTGAGTTTACTTTTATATAGAAGATGAATTGGGAAGTTTGCAATCCTGTGACAAGTGCCTTCCACTGGATACACAATAACAGGCTTCCCTGCAGCTCAGACTGTGCAGATGTTTACACTCTCTAGGGCTGCACAAGTTTGGTATAACGGACTAGTGGGTTCAGATTCTCCTGAGCTCCCCTTCGTAACCAGCAGATGCCTGGCTTGGCCTCTCAGACTTGGTCCCGACTGTGAGGCTAGTATGCCCTGTTGAGATTTTTGCTCCTCCTTAGTGGGGCTCAGATGCCCTGCTGAGTTCTGTGGACTAAGTTAGCTTTTAGTGTGGTTTGGATGCTACTCAAAGTAGATTGAGCAGTTCCTCAGAACTATGACCCTTCTTGTTCTTCCTTACATATATTAGTCAACACTGAAATAGCTAACCATCAAATTGTAACCAGTGGGTTTCGGTGTCAACATTTTAATGTGATGAATGACAAAGTTCTTACACGTCAAAGCTACCGTCTCAGACTGGCTGCTGGTTCAGGCAGAGATTACAGCATTGGCTTACAGGTGCGTCACACTTGGGTGGCTTTCTTTGCACCCATGGGAGATAGAGGCATGTCTTTTTTTAAAAATGCTTCCTTGAGGGTGTGTCTACACTACAGAAAAAATTGAAGCTGCTGCTGTCGATCTTGCAGGGTTCAAATGAGCGGGTCTAGTGAAGACACACTAATTCAAACTGAGAGGGGCGCTCTGGTCAATGCTGGTAGTCCTGCTTCCACAAGGAGTAAGGGAAGTACAAGGGACAATACTTCGACTTCCTGCAGTGTGGGTAGTGCCAAAAGTCGAGTTAAGGTACTTCGACTTCAGCTACCCAATTAACATAGCTGAAGTTGCATATTTTAATTTGACCTTATCCTGAAGTGTACACATACCCTTAAGTTTTAAACTGGATTCTGGAACATAAGCTGACAGACTCCAGAAAATAAACATTAGGCTACTGAACATCTGCAAACTGGACAGTGTGACATGTGTTCTTTTGTAACTATGTTCCAGTAGCACTGACAACAACCAAAATAAAAATTGTAGTAAATGAAACAGATAAGCTCCATAGAGGAACAGTAGCAGTGTGATGCACATAATTTAAGTTTCTTCACTCTAATTACAGTAAATAGCAGATTTCATGGACACAGCCTCATACCATGAGTTCAAAATCTATCTCAGCGAGTGGGCAGATTGTGCCAGAAAAGAAGGGCACCCTTAGTTCCTTAAGTCATTTTCCCAAAATGACATTTCAGTATTATGCAATTTTCAACTTCCATGATGGGGAAATGGGTTTGAGTTCAAGTGGGCTTCAAATTAAGAGTTTTGGTCTCTGGAAAACAGCTTGCTACAGCTGCAGTTTTCTGTTCTGTTTCATTGTTCACAAGACTGTTCAGTAAAAACATCTGCACTGTTTGCTTTTGTTAGCAGGTGATCAGGTGTAATTTGTCTTTTCAGTGAATATATATATATATATATATATATATATATATATATATATATGTTTGTTAGTCTCTAAGGTGCCACAGAACTACTCATTGGTCTTATTTTCTCAACATGTTTTAAGTAATTTATATTAAACCCATAGAAAAGATACTGAATTCCAGTGGTTTCTAGAGAAAAACATCATGACATGACTGCTTTTCTGTAACATTTCAAAGGAGTTCTGCTAGCTGAAGAACCCAGTTGCCCGTCACACAGAAATTAAAAGCACAGGTGCATGGGATCCTGTTCTGGTGTATTAATATAGCTTTGCTAGTTTTCTAGCTTCTTTTTCAGCAAATTGACTGAAAAGTATTGGTTTCATTATGGTGTATTTTTTATCTAGGACTGGCACTGATAATGGTGTCTTTATGTGTGCACTAATCTACAGTCTTTATTTTGTTTTTGTTTTCAAACCACAAAGCATATGTAGGAGCGAATGTCTAAACTCTGTTTACAATGAAATGAAAATATCTGAAGTGATTTTTGAAGGAAAACCCTACCAAACTGACATGTGATTAATTCTATCTATGCACAGCAGCGTACATTTGATTTCCTTATGTATAGGAAAATACCATCCACAATGTCTTTCTGTGCAGAACAAAACTGACCCCATTTTTTTTAATGGAAGAGCTGGTACCTTTATGAGGTTTCAGAATTTTAAGTAGGTATAGCACTATTCATTAATCTGTTACTTCAATTCTGCAGCACAGAGAGTGCAAATAAGACATTCTGGGCTGTTTGACCTAGGCATGCATATATTTAAGAGCTGTACTACAAGTGAATGCTTGTAATCTATCTGAAAAATAGGCTGCATCCTTAGAAGTAGTATTACAGTTCAAATGTCTGTTGACTTTTGAAGAGTCAAATTTGTAAAATTGATTCAGAAAGCCTTACATGATTGGAAAACAGATTGATGCACCTACACTCACAGTAGATTTAACAAGTCAAACATTGTACTGAATTCCAATAACTCATTTTTATTTTTTACTGGCCAATAACTGGAAACCCCCCCCATGTTTGCCAGAAATTATAGCACAGACCAGTTTTGGTTACAGGAGGGCAAATCAGAGAACCAGGGCAAACTTATTGAGGGCAGATATGTCTGATATGGATATAGGTCCTTAATGTCAGGCACCTAATTCTGAATACTTTGAAATACGTTGCCCCAGATAAAAATACATTGCCTCAGAAGCTGTTGCCTCAGATAAAATCAGAGGTTTGAAATCTGAACCGTCAGAGAGAAATGATTTCACCTGTAGTAAATTGCTACTTCAGTCTCTTCACAATTCTTGAAATATGAACCTGAGAAGACCTGGATACTCAATCATATTATCTAAAAAACTTAAGAAAGAATTCCATCTTTGGACAAATTATCCTTCACTAATGGATACTTTCCTCGCCTGGCTTTAACTTTCCCCCCCATTAAATTAAACTGGCCCTGTTAACTAATCTGTACAAAGATTCATTTAGCCTCAGAAAACTTCCCTGTTGACATTTTTGTTCAGAGGCACAAACACTAGAAATAAACTGATATTGCATTAATCTACTATGTTAGGTCGGCAACAATATATATTTTACCTATCTGCAGTTGTACCTTGTATAGCCTGTGGGTCCATAAAAGTCTAGATCACATTTCAGGCTTTCAATAGGAGGCTCACCTGTCGGCTGAGAGAGCTGTAAGTGTGAAGACTGACACCCCCACTGAAGTGAGTTGTATAAAGGGGATAAGTTTACATCCAACCCGGCCAAAAAGCCATTCGTCAGCTAGGTACCTGCTGGCATCCACAGGGACACAGGTCACTAAAAGAAGTAGATCTCCTAAAGCCAGACTGGAGATGAACAAATTAGGAACATTTCTCATGGACTTCACAGTACAAAAGATCTTAATCAAAGTGATATTGCCAATAAGTCCTATCAAAATGATGATCCCATAAATAGTTGGAATGGCATACAGAAAACCTGTGTAGAACCAATCATCACTCAGGATGGAAAGATTTGCACTTTGATTGGTGGAAATGTTGCAAAGAATAAAGTTATCCACTTCCAAGTCTAGAAGAAAGCACTCTTCAGAAGCCATTGTCTCAATTCGTTTCTACTGGAAGATAATTTTCTTGTTCAAAAATCCTCACATAACGCTTCTTGAGTTGAGTTTTGTTCCTGACTGCTAGTTTTAAATAGACAGAAGAGACTAAAAGTCATATATCAGCGTATGACAGATCTTTAAAAGAAAGTCCCTGAACAGAACTATTTCCATAATCTGTTCCATAAAAGTTTGATCCTGGAACTTTTCTCCCTCTCATTCATTTGGCTTGCAAATAAATATTACTCTGTTCTAAAAGGCCATTTGCCAAATTAAGTGGCAAATAGACTCAAAATATTTTCAGAATCCAAGCTAGTTAAATTCTCAGTCTCAGCACACTGCTCCTGAGCAGTGTTCAGTCTGAATTACATGAATTACGATTTGCAAGAACTTTTGATTGTGGCTGTCAAACTGCATTCCCCAGTCTCTTCCTGTTCTCAGCATCTGCAGCTGTAGGCTGCATTTAAAAGTGAGGGAAAGGAACAGCTCTTTTAAAGACTCTGATCCTATAGGCAGGAACCTCTGGACGTCAACACTCTCCCTACTTTGCAGGAGATAGCAGGCTTGCTTAAATGATTACGGTAATCGTATGGAAGCTGCAGGCTACTGCTGGAGAATGCCAGCCACCTGCTGGACAATTTAATCACTGCCTGAGCATAAAGGAAGTTGCTGTTAACTCTTTAGATCAATAAAACTGCATTATTGTTACCTCTTGTTTATTTCAGTATTATAAGCGCAGTGAGCTTCATTGTCTCATTTAATTCACTCTGGGATATAGTTCAGGGAATGCCTTAAAAAACACTATTCAGATAGCCTGAAAATACTGTGGTTTGCCCAGGAATTACACCTTAGAAGCAGAGAGCGCTGGTATTCAATCTGCTTCAATCAAATAAAATAAAGACATCGAACCAAAATCACCCCCCAGACATCACCACTGAGTTTGACCAATTAAGACAAAATTAATATTATAGTTATTTTAGGCAGAGACGTATGAAAACTAAGGAATTGCTATAAGAGAGGGTGAAATCTGCATATTATTGGAAACATGGCTATAATTCAGGAATTCCATGGCAACCATGGGAAGGGATAAATTTTACTGTTTAACTCAGGAACTTCTATTTATGAGGCACCTTTCATGCTGAAGATACAAACACTTCTCTTCTATGCAATTGCATACGCAGACCAATAATATGTATTTTCATGAATCCTAGAACTGACATATCTAGGTCACTCCAACTGATGCAGGTGCTGTTTCTAATAGATTAATCAAGGGATCATTATAACTAATTCTTCATTCCTTATAACAGAAATGCAACTCATAATATAAGGACCCTTTCTTCTGAAGAAATGGAGAGTAAATTTAAACCACACTACAAAATTCAATGAAGTTATATACCGAAAACACCCCGAGATTCACACCTTACCTGCTATTGCAATAATCTTTGTAGAAAATATGCTTTGGGAGGTTAGTCATTTGAAAACTAATAACTTACTGGTCAATAATACCATGGTGAAATGTATGTAGGGACAGTATTCGTAAAGTGATGAATTCTCCTTGTATGCTATTGTTAACACATGTTCAAACTCACAAAGTCCTGACTAGGAGAAAGTTGTTAAACAGGCCTATCCTGAATAAAGGAATGTGTGTTTACTTCAATTTACATAGAAGTAGTAAACAGGGTTCTTGAGGAGGGAGTTGGAGGGGGGAATGGCAGGATACAATGAAATCCACATTTTAGCAAACAGAGGGGAACAGAAAGAGAATGGAGCCACCTTCACCACCAACCCCATGTCTTATTCTTTGAATACACTTTGCTTTGAGGGGTAATCTTCTGAAGAATCCTCTTAGAAGTGTGACTGGACTGTAAAACTGAGGTGTAATAACACCCTAGGGTATCTCTCTTTCCCTTTTCCTAAGAAGACCAAGAAACCAGTCCTCTGACTTTGGAGGAAATCTTGACCTGAGAATTTAGTGTGCAATGTTGCTGGGAAACAGTAGGAAAGATTTCACCTGGAACCAAGTCTAGCTTGTTAAATTTTAGCTTCTAGGGAGCATATTATCTTTATTTATCTTGTAACCATTTCTGACTTTAAGACCTTGTATTTGTACTCACCTGTCCTCCTGGCACCTGGACTGCTGTGGCCACACTGCCTGCTCAGCACTGGAACTGGAGGGGAGGTGGGTGAGGGGGAACCTTCAGTGGTGGGGAGCAT
Source organism: Pelochelys cantorii (assembly GCA_032595735.1). NCBI lineage: Eukaryota > Metazoa > Chordata > Testudines > Trionychidae > Pelochelys > Pelochelys cantorii. The sequence continues at coordinate 138,440,139 of CM064326.1, read as the reverse complement.
ACTGGCTGAGACTTGCTGCCTGGTGATCAAGGGCGGGAGAGGCTGGGGCCATGTTGTCTGGTCACCTAGTGCTCTGGGGCCTGGGATGCTGGGATCACACTGCTTGGTTCTCTAGGGCTGGGACTGCGCTCCCTGTACACCCAGCACTCTTGGGCCAGAGAGCTGGGGGTGGTAGCCTGGATGAGGGGCCATTGGCCAAAGCACAGGAGAATGCAGAGACTGGGCAGGGGCCATCAGTCACAGTGGGGGCTGGACCCCAGTGGTCACAGAAGACAATGCAAGTGGGTCAGGGCACAGTTCAGGCATTATCTCTGTCTCTAGGAGTGCATCTACACAGCAGCCTAAACTCGAAATAAGATATGCAATTTGCACTATGCAAATTGCATATCTTATTTCAAAACTATTTTGAAATAGCTTATATTGAAATTTGGGGTGTCTACACAGTAACGAATTTCAAAATAATGCGCTATCTCAAGCCATCCCTTATCCCTCATGCAACTAGGTTTACTGGGATGGCAAAAAAACGCGTCCATTATTTCAAAAAATATTTCGAAATAATGGGCGGCTTGTGTAGATGCGGGGTAATAGCTGTGCAATGTAGACGTACACTAGGTCTCTAGGGGATACCCCTGAATGCCAGCTCCCTTTCTGAAATCCTTCCCTGGGCCACAACATTCACAGTCCAACTGCCCTAAGCCCTGAGACCAGGGCTGAACCTCCCACACCTCGTTAGTTGCTTAGGCAGGTTTCCCCAGAGCTCCACCCTTGTGGGCACTGTAGTTTACAGTTTAACTTGTCAGAGACACACACAGCAGGTAAAGGAGGGAACACAGGCTTTGCCCAGGGAGTTCTTAGGCTCTGTCTACACTGGGAAGATTTAGTGATGAAAGTGCTGTTGACATTCCAAAGTTGCCAAAAGTGAAAACCGGTCTGACTGGTTTTTCTGTCTCCCATTATAGACATTTAATGGCCACACTGCTATCTCCCCAGTCCCCACATAGAGCAAAGCAGTGTGGGTAAGCATCCCACAGTGCAGTGTTGTAGGAAGGCAGAGCTGATCCCTGCGCTTCTTGGGATTCCCTCCGAGTTCTCCCCACAGAAATCTCAGCTGCTAGGAGCAGCATCACGAGTAGCTCGGTGAGCTCTCTGTGCTAAGGAATGTCAACACAACACAGTATCTGTCCCACTCTCGACCTCTTCCCCCCCCACACACACACAACAACAGTAGCCTGCCTGTCGCTGTGTTCCTAGTGCAGGGCAGAACAGGAGCATTCCAATTATTTGTTTTTGTTCCCCAAAGAGAGCAGCTCACTCAAGGGGCAGGGGAACATGCTTGCAGCAAGGTAGCAAAACTCATAACACTGAGCAGAGCCATCAGGGCAGGCACTGTGGGATACTGGCGGAAGTCAGTTCTGTCAACAAAACAACCACTACAGTCCACACTGGCTTTTGTCGACAATAAAAGGTGCGGAAAAGACAACAGTCTCTCGCAGGGCTGGAAGTTTTTTGTCACCAAAATTGGGTGTTTTCCAGACAAAAGTCACACTGCAGTGTGAATGCTCTCACGGTTTTGTTGACAAAAGGAAGTTTTGGCGATAAAACTTGCAAGCGTAGACAAAGCCTCAGACAAGCACATACGTCACTGGTAGCACAAGAAAATTACAGATCTAGGCAAAATAATATAATCTGACTTTAATCTTCTGTCCTCCACTCCTGAGAATCCTTGGCTCTTGGTCAGTGTCCCTGAGGTAAGTCAAAGCTCCAGTCTGTCTTCCCTCCCACTCTTGCAGCTATCTCCTCTGTTTCTGCATTGGGATGGCTGTCCTTACTCAGAGAGCACATCTCTTCTTACAAGTAGTCTGAGACACCCAGATTGTTGCTCCTCTTATGCTGGAATTTTCCATGCACCAGTCTAAGACTCCCGGCAAGAGCCCTTACAAGTCACTGGTTCTGCCAGCAGCAACTCAGTTGTTCTACTAGGGTAGAGCTAGTCAATTACTGATGGCCCTTAAAGGCCATGTTTCAGTGGCATAGTCTGTTCTGTTCACTATGTGCCAGGTCACGGCTATCAAAGGGACAATCTAATTCACGATGAGTGTTCCAACTATAAATCATATTTCACATACAAAAAGCATCCCATGGGCACACAGAGACATATTCCCACACCTGACACAGCCTGATTTTCAAAAAGAGCTCAATACCCAACATGCTAAGCTCTTTTAAAAATCTGCCATCATGGGAATTCTCACACTTTCTTCTGGGGCCTGAGATGAAGTCTGCACTAGACACACTATTGGCCAAATCCAGTATGAGACTTAGAACATGAGCCACTGGCATCGGGGTGTAAACTGGAATCCATGTGCACAGAAATCCAGCCACTTGGGTTTGTCCTCTACTAATCCTGTGGATCTTAGAACAGAGAGGGGACAGCAGCATTGACAAGGGGCAGGAAAACACACACATCACATGGGCTGACTAACTCTCAAGAAGCATGCTTGAGACCTTGCAGTTAATCAGTTTGTTCCTCCTACTGCTCTTGGGTCATACAAAGAACAGCAGTTGTTGGCCACTGGTGCCAGATTTAAATTTGAATGTATTTCACGGAAGATGCTAGTAGCCAAGCACAATACAGTGTGACTCACAGCATACACTTTTTAATGTCATGGGGCTCACGACTGTAAAAATAAGCTCTAAGCTCTTTGGAACTAGTACTTTATCCTCTTATATCTGTACAGTGCCTAACACAATGGAGCCATGAAATTGACTGGGGCTGTAGGAACTGTTTCCATGCCAATTAACAATATTTATAGGTGAGGAAACTGGCAAGGCTCATCTGAAGTGTGGTTTCACTTGCAAGGTGCATTACTGGCAGCCAGGTGTGCAACCTTTTGTGCATAGAAGACCAGAAGAAACTGTTAAATAGAACTGTCAGAGCAGCATCAATCCAGGTGAGAAGACAAAGACTGTGTTTCAAGTACCACCATCCCTCCCTCATTTCCCTGGCATGCACAGGCAGTGAGCAAGCGATGTAATTCCTTAAGATGGCCTGCTCCACCTCCTACCTGCAGTCAGTTCCATGGCCCAATTAAAATCCTGGCAGCTGGTTTTCTCTATCCTGTCCCACCCTCTTCAGCATGGAACCCATGCTTAAGGACACAGAGTTGAGAGTGATTCCACTACTCCTTCAAACAGAGGCTATGTCTGAACTGGCATGCATATCCATTTGGACTGTTCACGTATGGTGTGCTGGATATGGGTATCATGTGGAGGATGCTGTGCTCCAACCACAGATTGATCAGTACCCATGTGCAGTCAGCAGGCCAGATGGCTGTTCTCAAATGAGGATCTATGTTCCCCTGTTGTCATCAAAAAAGTGAAAATAGGGGGAACGGGGCCTTTTCAGGTTGGGTGAGAAAAGGGTTCAACGCATTTTAGAAATGGGGAACTATGCAACTTGAGATCTGGTATATAAACTTTGCCCGTGCTCATATTGCACAATGACAGGAGTATGGGACAGGCCACAGCTTGAGACATGTCTCTCTCCCACCCCACATACACACACACACACACCCTCCCAGTATGCTAGCTTACTCACTGTGTCCTTGCCTACAGACACATGCTTCTGGGATTTAGATGTGGACAATAAAGAGTGTAGCGCACAAACCTGCTTACAGACACATCGATGGGTGCTAGTGTACATGTAGCCAGAGTCTCTGGGGTGTTCAGTGAGAATACAGGGGCAGGCTGAGCTCTGTCCAGTCTTTAGTGGTGCTGATGCTATATGTGAAAGAGTAACGGGTTAATCAGTATCTGGTAAGCATCACCCACTAAGGTGAATGGGTAACTGGTGGCTGGGAGCAGTCATGCAGGGTCAGATACTGACTCCCCTGGCTGGGGGGGCTAGGAGCAGAAGCCATCTCCCCCATGCTTAGGGTTGCCGGCTCCTGCCGCTGGCCCCCCACATAGGCGGGGACGCATCTATGTCAGCCAGCTGCCCCACATGTGGGGAGGGGGGGGCTAGGAGCAGAAACTGGTAGTCCCACACTCAGAGTTGGGGGGGGGGTTGGACAAGGATCTTGCTTAATTGGTTAACCAGTTAAACCTAAGGTTTCACCAATTAACTGATTCACTGAGATTTTACACCCCTAGCTGCTGCCTTTGTTGCCAGATTTTTGACCCCTCTGTGAGACTGCAGTGTTCTCCTGTGGGTGCGAGTGTTGGAGGCTGTGGAACTCTTTCCCTCCTGGCTGCCAGTGACAGACAATTGTTGCAGTAAAATGCTGCAGTATGAAGTTTATATAAATCCTTCTCTTCAGCATTAAACACACTTTTCCTTATTCTCCAGTCAATTGTCATGACTCTCCTCAATTCCCTAAGTAATGCCAAGGCAGACAAAAATGGCAATATTATTAATAATAATGATAGCACTTAAATTGGGAGGAAATGAGACAGTACATCCATTCATGTATTAAATACATATATGTAAAAAAAATAAATGTAAGGTACATTATCAGCTGGGCTATTTAACCCATTTTAAAATAAAAATTACAAAACTAGGTGACCCAAGTCCCTGAAAAATGTGTTAAAGAAACACCATGATGTCACATTAGCCTGTATGGTTTTTCATACTGTTTTGGAGGGGAGAAAATCATGTGATATAGCAGTTTTCAATAGTACTAATTTTGAACAAATCATTTTGTTCCACACTTAATATCCTAGTTTATTTTCTATTATTTTTTCTTGTGTTAGAGAGAGAACAAATCTTGTATAAAGGAAACAATTTGTCTTATGAGTGCAGAAACTCTTGAAGTGTATAACAGTTGCCTTTTGAATTACTGTGTGTTGCTGTCTCAGTAAAATGCAACAGACGGCTGTCTACTGCCTATTAATATTTTGGTATAAGTACCTAGAGGCAAGGAAGGTATCCTAGCCTCTGTTTGCCAGTAGTTGGAAATGGGCAAAAGGGGATAGATCACTTGAACCTCTGGGGTGCCTAGCATTGGACACTGTGGGAAAACAGGATATTGGGCTTGATATAACTTTGGCTTAACCTAGTATGGCCATTCTTAGGTCTTAATAGACACTGGGTGTCAGTTGTGTTTTGAGTTCTCAACTCTCATCTTAAAACTTAACACTCTGATAATACCTTTACCAGACTTGAAAAAGAACTCTGTGTAAGCTCCAAAGCTTGTCTCTCTCACCAATAAAAGTTGTCTCTGGCGCTCACTGAGGCAGGGTTCCAGCCCACCAGCTAACTGTCCCTTTAGTCTTGCTCCTTCTGCAGATTTTGAGGGGCTCAGCTCTAAAACTTCTACAACAGAAGGCAAATCTAACTCAATGGTGGTCTGTCCCAAGTGTTCTGGGGGCAGGCCTGTCTTTTCCTTCAGGCTTGATTCTCAATCAGTATTGATTCATCCTTGGTGTCTAGCTGTTCCTTCCCAGTAGCTGCTCCAGCTATGCTCATCTATCTGCAGCTCCTCAGGTGAAGCTCATTTCAGGCTGAGAGGCAGAACTCTGGCCAATCGGTCCTGAATGGAGCCTTCCTCTCTCTTTTTATTTCATATTCAGACTTAGCACTGGCTGCAAGTATAATCGATCAAGTCTAGATAGGCCCATACGTTCTTCTTAACCCTTTCTCCGATGGTGTGGGGCCTCTCTGTCATCACAGGAGCCCTCTCACATGAAGCTCCTCCAGGTCCCATCTTGTTGTTCTTCTTTGTGTACATAGACTCAGTCAGGACATTAGTGAGATGCACTCAACTTTCCATCTCCTTTCCCTCAAATACTGTGACCAATGTGATCTCAAAAGGTCTAAAAGAGGTACAAGGGGTAGGAGTCCATGCCAAAGGAGGGCAAAAGTCTGCACATTGTGCAGCTTGTCATGGTTTTATTAATTAAAAGGTGTTAGAACATTTTAGGGACCAATTCTATGTAGAAATTAGGCAAGGATGTGGTATAACCAGGTAGGGATTGGATTTAACAAAGAGTTCAGGGTTGGCTTTGTTGATGTTTGAGAGATGTAAGTCAATAACAGTGGAAATCTCATAAGTTCAGCTCTTCTTTTGAGATGTGGGCCAACCTGAACCAGAAAGCAGTTTCCCAACAATTCTGAATTCAAACTTCTTAAAAATCAAAGGATCCAGTTTTGACCAATCCTCTAATGTTAAGGATTTACAGTCTATTATAACGCACAACATGTGTGTACAGCATTTTCTTTATGTTTCTGAATTATTTTCATATATATGTTCTGTTTCATAATATAATCAACAGCGTGCTACCTGTGCGATTTTAATTAAAGTGAATGAATTAATTAATTTTATAAAGAGACAACAACACACAGTTGAAACTGCCTGCTGGATAGTACCTGGTACTACCAAAGAAATATTTGAAAGGTTAATGAAATACAACAATAATTATCATGAGCTGCACATGCAAAAAGTACAAAAGTGGCAAAAAATGTACTGCAGACTTGCTGATCTCTTCATTTCTAGAAGCTGAAGGTTTCCAGAAACTCATGGACTATGCAATTTGAAAGAAACAAATATCTAGCAGTTATATTGAAAGGGTACATCATTTTTACAAAAATCCTGACAAGTTCTGTTAATTATAATAAAGACCAAGGTTTCCGGACAGGTAGGGGATATCAGTTGACAACTCTGTTCTCATATAATGCCATAGACTATGAAAAAAATGAATCTCTAGATATATCCTACAAAGCATTAAATGTCTGGACCAAGATTTATAACTAAAAGAAGCAAACAAGCCACACAGATCCTTTATATCTTTTGCTAAAGGCAAATATGCACAGCAATCAGGTTATTCTACTGAAAAAGCACATGCCCACAGATTAGAAACACAGAATGAAATATCACACTACAAGCAGAAAAATATTTGTATTGTCCCTAAGGCACCATAACATTTATCATAACCAACAGCCAGTATCAGATTACTCATTTTGGTTCAATTTTATTTTCACCCTCTTCTTGTATTTATGTTAAAATGCATTTCTCCTTGTTTGCACAAATACTAAACTCTGTATAAACATGCCATATTTATCAAGAATTGTCACTGTACATGTGGAAAGAGTGTTCTGTTTAAGGTGAAGTATCAGAAATGTTTATTCTGTGTCACAATTGTCAAGTGACCCCCCCCCCCCGAGTCATTTGGAGGTACATCATAAAATTTAATGGCCCAGATCCACAAAGGGACTTTGCCATTGTAATGCTGAAGCACGTGGAAAGTCACTGGAGCAAAGTGGGATCCATGAGTCTGCCTGTACAATGAATGGGGAGAGAGAGGTGCTTAAGAATGCAATCCCCAAAAGCTAACATGCTAGCCATTTTTCTGCCTAAGTTAGCCAGTGGAAGATGTCACCTAGAGGGAAAAATGCAGGGAATACAATCACCCTTTGATCATGTTTTCATTGACCACTTAAAAGGGTATGATGCTTTCCAATGTGACCAGTTTTGAGGATACTGACAGACATGGAGATACCAAGATACCTCAATGGACACTTTGAAAATCTCTGCCATCAACAACAGACCATGATGCAAAAGCAGCAGGCAACAGTGAGTGATTTTTCACTGTACAGGGTGTGAGTGAAGGGTGTATTCTGTCCCCAGACCTTTTCTGCAGGCATGTAGAAATTATTATGAGCTAAGCCCTGGAAGGTTTTGAAAAAGTGGAAGGTGATGAGATTTCTGTTGGCCGGCACTTCTTAACTAACTTCACCTGTGCAGAGGGCACAATGCTCTTTGCTACTACCAATGAAATTAAATAATGCTGGAATCTGTAAAAACAGATAGTGAGGGTTATGGACTGTCCTTGACTGTGATGAAAACAAAATGCATGTATGTTGATATGATTAACAAAACCAGATGGAAGCAGACATTACAATGGTCAAGCTGTAGAGGCAGGAGCTCAATAATGTGGTTATCTGGGATCACCCAAATACAACCAAGGAGACTGTTTCAAAGAAACTGAAAAAAGACTAATTAAGGCTCACTCAGCCATGGCCTCCCTTATAGAAGTTTGGAAAAAAAATATGGCATCTCAGGTATGTAGCTTCAACTAACGAAAAGCTTGATATTTTCCCATAGCAACATATGGATGTGAATTATGGGATATGAATGCTGCTGACAGGAAGAACATTGAAGCTTTCAAGATAGAGTACAAGCAAAGATACTTGTGTATCCCCCCAAGCAGAGGAGAAGATTAATACTTCTGTTAGAAACATGACTGGAGAGAAGCAGATCCTGCTGATGGAAATCAACAAGTGCAACTTTATGTACTTTGGTCACATCAGGTGTTGAGATGGAAGGAACCTTGAGAAAGTTATCCTGAAAGGAATGGTGGCATGTTGTGGAGAATAACCTGTGAGAAGATGGAGAGATGGTGTGCTGCCAGCCACGGAGAGGTCAGCTGCTGAGAGCTCAAAACTAGCTGTAGATTGAGAAGGCTTCTGAAAATGTTGCTATGATAAATTCATTTTTTCCAGACATGAATGGATGCATTTTGCTTACTTATCAAGAGCATCCAGACAGAGTAGGATTAATTATAATCCATGCTTATTTGATCAATATGCACACTGGAAATCAGAAGCAGGAAGCAGAGATGCCTTTTGACTTTGTAATCAGTCTCCGAATGACATCTAGAGGCACTAACCTTACTTTCTGCAGTTCAGTTCAATTCAGATTAGCTGCTAAACAGATCACAGTCAAAAGGGGCATGTACATCAGAAGCCAGTTAAAAGCCAATCTCAGACAGTCATTACTACATCATTACCACATCTTTTAACTATTCAAAAAGACAATGGAAATCTCAGATAGCACTGTGTGGTAACAGAGCAAATGCTGAGATATTAATAGCAAACCCTACCTACAGTACAGCATTTCTCCTCTCTGCCTATTGCAGAATCACCAGTGCAATCTGTGAGGGCAAAAGGGGAAGATCCAGAAATGAAGGAAAGCCAAATGATGTAATTAGCTCCCTGTATGAGGTGGAAAAAAGCTAAACAACTGAAAAGTTTAAATTAAATGCACAGGCCTTTGAAAAAATGTTCTTATAATTGAGTTGAATGTGGGTGGCAATTACTTTGTTATCACTCTAGCAGCAAGAGGAAGAGATGTTTAGTGATGGCTAAATAGTTGCTGTCTGAGCCACAGTGGATCTGAGAGCAAAGCCTCAAAAAGAATTTATAGCTGAAAAGTACCTGGCTTCACATGGCCTTGCTGAGGGGAACCTTAAACTAACAGGAGACAGCAGATGACTTTATTTTCTGTAAAGTAAATGGTTTTGAGTTGAGTTCAGATGGGTCCCATTGAGAAGTTCAGATTATAGTTTACAATTTATCTATATATTATACCATTTAGAGAATCCCAAGCTGCTGTTTAGAAAGTCAGTTCAAACGCTAACGAGAAAAAAAGCAAGTTTTAAAATGAGATGTAAATAGGAGGAGCGATTCAGTGGTTTGGAAGCAGGTGGCAGAAGATGCTAGATTGATGAGGTAGCACGAGTGGGAAAATAGCTCCCCTAATGGGACTGGGGAGGTGAAAAGTAAAGACTGAAATACCAGCCAGGGAAGAGAATGACAAAGGTGCAAGTCCACAGAGTATTTGGATAATCAGGGATAACTTTAGCCTGGGTGTAGAGACAAATGGACAGCAAATGAAGGTGAGGGGATTTGAATGACAAGTTCTTGCTCCTGATGAAATTTTATAACCAATCACAATGTTCTATTATGACCAAAGGAGACTAAGCTATTATTGTACCATAGGCAGAAACTAGGAGGCACTGAGGTGCACCAATGCCTGAGGTCCCTTGAAGGTCAGGGAATTAAGGAAGGTACACACAGATAATCTGGACAAGTGACCCCATATCCCAGGCTGCAGTGGAAGATGACTGACTGACTGACTGCCCTTCCTCCCATGCCAGTGCCAATCTGACCTGAGAATTCCTTACCAGACCCACATCTGGCAGTCAGTTAGATCCTGAACACGTGAGCAAGAACCAGCCATCTCAGCATCTGAGAGAGAGAATGCTCAGTGCCATTGTAGAGCTAGCCCATGGATCAGGGCTGGATTAAGGGGGGGCTAGCTGGGCAGCTGCCCAGGGCACCAACCTATGGGGGGCGCCTGATGGCAGCTGTAAGGGGCGCTGCACACCCAGCCACGCGGCGCCCCTTAGAGCTGCTATCAGGTGCCGCACGCCCAGGGCCGGGGGCCGCACGGCACCCATTAGAGCTGCAAAGCATGCCGGGGGGGGCGGGGCTGCGCATGCGCCGTGCGCCCAGGGGCAGAGCCACGTATGCGTCATGTGCCTGCTGCCCGGGGCGCAGGAATGGCTCAAGCAGGCCCTGCCATGGATAATTTGAAACTAAAGGAGAGGCAAGACAGAAAAGAAAGGTTGCAGGAAAGGATGGATGTAAGATTTCTGGTCTTTGAAGGAGAGTAATGGCAGAGTAAGACACATGAGAGGAGGTGGAGGAAAGGACTTAACCCAAAACAAAGCTTCAGTTTATAAAGCATTCATTGTAGAAAATTAATGCATAGAAACAAGTTGACAAAACCATGGCGGATACATGAGATCATTTATCACCTAAGATAAAACTTTGTAACTAAACATAACGTCCTTTCTTAAGCAAGAGAGAAAAGGAAATATTTTAAATTAAAAAATTATCCAGGCCTGTTTATTTCCTATGTTTTTCTTGCTATCAAATTCTCCTCCCTCCTCCATAAGAAATTCAGTTCCTATTCATGATTACTACATATACTGCTCCTCTTTATAAAGAGTACTCCATCCAATCAGGGTAAAGAAAACATTAGCAATTTAGGGGACTGATCATTATAGACAGAACCCTGAATTACAAATATCATATACTCAGAAGAGTGCTCATTGCGAACAATTTGTGAATACCTATGGGCTAGCTAAAAAAAGGCCAGAGAAACTGTTCATTGATCAATTAGGAATAACCAACAAATATATAAAACACATGATCAATTAATGAAGAGTGGAGGAAAGAGAAAAATAAATTGCTTGCAACAAATATTTAGAGGAATTGGAGGTTGTGAGATAAAAAGTTCCAACAGTGATATAAGAGAATGTTGTCCACAGAACAAGTACAGCACAAAGGAGAGAAAGAAAATGAAATGAGAAATTAAAAGGGATGTAGGCAAGGTGAAGAAACTTTTTTGTCCATATTTGGAATGTGGCTTCATTAACATTGAGACAGTAAGATGCTGAGGTGATATTAATTTTATAATAATGCAACTTTATGGAATTACTTCTGATTTACTGTGGTGTAAATGAGATCATAATCAGGTATGTTATATTTAGATCAGTCAATTTCTATTGCTTTAGAACTGTGTTTCTCAACCTTTTTTTATAAAGTACCCATTTCAATATATATATATATACATACATATATATATATATATATATATATATAAATACCCCCAGTACCTACAGTTTTCAGACACAAAATTTTTTTCTACTGTTGCAATACATTTGTTTAAACAACTTAATCGTATCTGGGTGGGCGATGAAATTTTTGGGTGTAAAAAGTACAAAAATAATAAAACGCCGTAAAACTTACAACAAAAATTCAGTTTTCTCCAGATTTCAGTTGTGTTGACGTACCCCCCAGACTTCTCTCAAGTACCCCTAAGGGTACTCATACCACTGGTTAAGAAACCCTGCTTTAGAAGGTGAGAAAATACTAATTAAATATGTGGGATAGATTTTCAGAAAAATATACAGGCAAGTGTTTTCACCTATCATATATATAGTAGCCCAATGTCTGTGACTCTGTAACGCTGAAATGCTGGCTGTTCCCTCTGGGCGGCGCTGTTGCCTCCCTGGCTGTTCCCTCTGGGCGGCGCTGTTGCCTGAGTCACGTCCTTTGCCTCCCACCGTGGCGCTCGGCTGACTTCTGCGCCGCTCAGCCGGGCTGCTACGGGGGAGCAAGTGGCACAAGTGGCCGTTGTGCCCAAATCGCTGTTTGGGCTCCACGGTCCCCCGAGTGAGAGGCAGGAGGGAGAGGAGAAGAGAAAGAGAGAGACAGAGAGAGAGGCAGGAGGTGGAGGACAGCTGAGAGAGAGAGAGGGGGAGGCAGTAGGAAGAGGAGAGAGAGAGAGAGAGAGACACACACAGAGCGAGAGACCGGAGGCTCAGGAGAGAAGACCGACGTGGAGGAGAGACCTGAAAATCCTGTTTTATGATGGGCTAATTGGCTAGTAACTGCAGGCTCAACCAAAAGAATTACAGACACAAGTTAGATGTACATCACAGTTATGTATGAACTTTGGAAACTTGGCTTTGAAACTGAATAATAAAAGTCATGCTTTGCAAATAATGACAAACATGATATATCCACTAAAGGGGGCAAGGGATCATCAATATAAGAATTCATTAATAGCAAGAGTTCCTAGTTTTTGAAGGAAAAGAAATAAGAAGAGGTCTGAGGAGAAAGTGCCTGTGAATTAAGTTTAATGAAGAAGATCAGTTTTCTGAGACTCTACAAACTTTTGGAAAGATCACCCACAAATCTGCCAGCCATGTCGTCTCAATTGTCATTTACTCAAGGTTTCAATTATTTCATTCTACCACGATATAGGCTCTTATCCAGCTTGGGGATACTATATATATTAAACAATCAATACATGAGATCCCTAGAGTCCAAGAACCATAATTTTGTCGCATGGAATTGTCATTCATTATAGCTATTAAAATGAAAAAGGATCTTTCAGGATATACACACAGTTATCAAGCAGGAGCATTCAAAAGCTGATCAGTTCAACTCAGACGAAGGCAATTTCTGAGTTCTGAGAGTTACTGACAACTTTTAAGAGTGTTTTCTTGTTTTCAGCCACACTACAACGCATCTCGTTTAACTGAGTAGGAAAGCTAGAAGTTTGCCAATAAACTGACACGGTGGTATTATGAAATAAATTACTCTAATTTTTTCCTGCACAGTATCAAGCTTAATCAAGCATCTGACTCTTACAAATCTCAAATAAGTTGGATTCAACTTTAGCACCAAAATCGATTTAGAAACTAATTCTAATAATGGCTAAAAGAATTGTTTTCTCTCAGCTTCATGAGAGACAATGGTTCATATAAAAGCTTTTATATCTTGTCTTTAGGGTTTCCGAAGAACTCGGAATAAAGAGACGGACAAAATCGCTTAACAAAATGCCTTGCAGATTTTCTAGAAAGAAAGAATTAAAGCATTGAGCATAAACTTGTTTATTTGCTATAATACTACAGCATGACTGGCTTATTTGGGATGTGTATAAATGAAATGTTTACTTATGCAAGCAATATTTGGGTTATTTATTTCATAAAGTTGTTACTCTGGTTTTTGCTGTATGTATAGTGAGTGTTTTTGGTTAAAAGGGATATCATGTAGTATGCCTGAAAACTACAAAGAGCTGATAATAGCTATCCATTAATCAGTGAATAGAGAAAGTGCCTCCAACTGAATTTTACTGATCTGATCTCAATTAGCTGCTAGCTGTTTAAGTATGTCACTATAAATGATCTGTTCCTTTTATCGTCCATAAAGGTGTTACAAAGCTAGTATCAACATACATAATAAAGGGCCTGAAGGTACCAGGGGATCTCTAGGATCCATTTCCTGGTTCAACAGTTTCACAGTTTTAAAAGACGACCTCCTCACTAATTCGTACTGAAGGTTGAACCTCTCTAGTGTGGCACTATCTGTGGTCCGGTACGATTTTGGTTAGCCAGATGGCCATTTATCATGGGTGCGGCCAGGTATCCCGTGACCCCATAAAGTTTGTTTACAGCCACCAGTCCTCGCTCTCAGTGTTCTGGGCTGTTGTTTAGCTCTAATTTGCCCCTAATGCCTTCTAAAAGCCCAGTGAGCAGTGTAAGTGCTGGTAATGCCCTAGACAAAATTGATCTCCTGTGGTTTGGAACCACAGGAGGGTGCTGGACTAGAGGTCCTGAGGGTGCAGGTCCTGAGGTTCAATCTACAGTGACTTGGAGACCCCTTTGCTATTCAAATAGTCCTTGCACAGGGCATGGGAGGGCATAAGGAAATTCCCCACACCTCATATGTTCTGTGCCCTGAAGTTCACCTTTTAAACCAAAATAAGACATGAACATAATAAAAGGAAAGAAGAGTGAGGGAAACAAAAATAAGACCATATGATCACATCAGGTAGATTACCAGTTACGTAATTTGAAGGTTCCTGATGGCTGCAAATATTTTTTTAAGCTAACTAAATATATGTAGACATATTTAAGGCTACGTCTACACTACAGGGTTTTTGCGCAAAAATTGCCATTTTTGTGCCAAAACCTGTGGGACATCCACACCTCAAGTACATTTTTGCACAAGTAAATTAACAGTAAGTCAAAAGAACAGAGGGCTTTTTGCAGTGTAGGTATTCCTCTTTCTATGAGGAATAACTCCTTTTTTCACAAGAGCTCTTGTGCAAAAAGGTGTGTGTAGACAGACAACAGGGGTTTTTTGTGCAAAAAGAGCCAATCGAAAAAAACACAGGTGTTCTGGTGGCTATTCTGTGAATGGCAATCAGAGCTTTCTTTTGAGAGGGCATCCATGAAATCTGGATGCTCTCTTGCACAAAAGTGCATTACTTTTGCGATGCAGTTTTGTAGTGAGGACGTGCTCTTGTGCAAGACATTTTTGTGGAAGATCTCTTTCGCAAAAAGCTTTTTGTGCAAGAAGCCTGCAGTGTTGACGTAGCCTGACTGACACAGACCCAAACTATTATCAGTTGACTGTTTTGCTAGAGACATTATATATTTACTTGTAATTAGGCAACACTCACCCTCAAAGATCTGGGTTTCAAAGGAAATTGAATCCAACTCTAATGCACAGCATGGAACTTTCCTGAATTATACAAAGATCACAAAGAACATTTTAGCTCCTGACTGCCTTCTCCTGACATACCTTACAGTAAATATGAGATATGCTAAGAATAGTGCCATAATCTGAAAAAGATATTACTATTTTTCATGAACACTGTCAAAAAGATTCAAAGGCACTGGAAGGGATAGCCACACCAGACATAACATTTATTCTATTACAGACATCCATTAGGAAGAAAGCAAGCCAGGGGAATCTAGGTTGCCACAATCTCTAATGCACCTGTAACTGTTATGTTGTCACAGTTAATCAAATCCTTGCTAGGAACTCCAACTGTGATTGACAAAAACAGAGGCTTTTTTTATTTCTTTTTCTAATGTGAGATTAAAACCTTTAGTCAAATCCAATTTCTTCCTGTGATCTTGCCAGAATGTAGAAAACTGCTAAATGTGATTAAATATTTTCAAAGTCCAGGGACCATTTGATGTGAAAATAATTAAATGCTTCTCCTTAGTATCTGAAACCCATTCAGTCACCTTGAAGAAAGAATGGCTGCAGCAGAGAATTCATGTTTTACAGCATCTCTATGACAAAATACTGTAATTTTTAATGAAAATTACCCACTTGAAATCAGTTGCTTAGAAGCTGGTGTAATTAGAATGTGTCCACAGTGTTGTCTGACACAGTTTTCAAGGACAATTACTACTAAGCATAGTATTAAATCTATTTCCACACCTCACATTGTGTTTCAGAACCATGCTATCATCTTTCTGGGCCTGATGAAAACTCACTGAGGCTAAATAGTAGTCTTTCAATTTACTTCAACGGGGTAATCTATGGAACATTTTCTGTGATTGCAACTATTTTAAAATAAATCTTTGCTCATGTCAGAGACTAAAACCAATAGCAAATTATTACTACACAGAGAGAAAAACTCTATACCAAACGACTTTTATTTCAAATTAAGGGAAACAGAAAAACGATAAAGAATCAACATGGTATCTTGATGAGAATTGATGATAGCTCTAAAAAAGCAAAGAGCATGACCACTGTAGGCTTAAAGGCAATATGGAGATTTCATTATTTCCAGCATAGCACAGCATGTAAAGGCAGCTCATTTCACTATCCAAGCTGTCCGTTAGCTCAAAGTGAATCATAATAATGCTTATTTAGTGTTCCATCATAAACTCCTTCCCAACACTACAGGAAACAAACAATATGCACATATCATTGCTGAATCACGAGCTTGCAGTAGCAATGCCGACTCACATCTAACAATAAAAGACTACTCAGGTCTTTTCTATGACTTATTTTCTAACTCTAAAAAAAAAGTATTGTCACAAAAATGCCCCAGTTTTGAATGTGGTCACATTATATTTATAAAACTTCAACAAGCAGGTTTCACAAAACTGAGGGGTGATAGAGAAATCACATAGCACTTAGGCAAGCTCTAAAAACATTTCAACTTATGTCACTTTCTGTGTAACCTTTGGAGCATATCACAGGAGATAAAGAATCTTAGAACTTCTGAAAATCAAGTTACTAAACTCTCCCTGTTTTAGGGCATGTCTACATGATAAACGTAAGCTAACACCCTGGACCCACCCCCAATCCTGCCCCTTTCCTGAGGAACTGTCCCATCCCACCCCTTTTCTGAGGCCCCATTCCCACTCACTCCACCCCCCCTCCCTCTGCCATTCCTTCTCTGCACCCTCACTCATTCATTGGACAGGCAGTTGGATTTAGGAGGGGATGAGGGCTCCGCATTGGGACTATTGGCTCCAGATGGAGCCAGAAATGAGGAGTTCCGGTGGGGGGGTCTAGACTATAGCAGGGAGTCGGGGTGTAGGCTCTGGGCTGGGGCCAGGAATAAGGGATTTGGGGTTCAGGAGAGTGCTCAAGGCTGGTAGGGGTGTGGCTCAGGGTTCAGTGTATGGGACAGGGCTCTGGGGTGAAGCAGGGAATTATGTGGTGGGGGGGGGTATGGGCTAGGTAAGGAGATTGAGGGGAGGGGAGGGTGCGAGCTCCAAGAGAGAGTTTGAGTGTGGGAGGTGACTAAGGACTCGGGGAGAAGGTGTGGGGAATGGGATCCAGGTGGAGCTTACCTTGGAAAATGGGGGAGTCCTTGGAAGCAGTAATATATCTCTTTTCTTCTAGGCTCTACCCGGGAGCTCTTTCCAGTGTTCTTTGACTCTGCCCACAGGTGCCACTCCCAAAGCTCCCATTGGCTGTGGTCACTGGCCAATGGGAGCTGCTGAGCCAGTGCACAAGATGGGGGCAGCGTGTGGAGCTCACTGGCTATCCCTCCACATAGGAGTCAGAGGGATATATCACTGTTTCCGGGAGCCGTGCAGAGCCAGCTAGAGAGCCAGCCAACCCTAACAACCACATTTTTAATGGCCCAGTTAGCTGTGCTGTCCAGAGCTACCAGGGTCCCTTTTGGACAAGGTGAGTGGAGAGCTGAGAGCCCAGGTGACAGCCCAGATCAGAGTGCAGAGCTGGGCGCCTGGGAAGCAGCCCGGCTGGGAGTGGGGAATCAGGACCCCAGAGATCAGCGGGCCTGCCAGTGTGGGAAGGAGAGCCTGGATGGTAGCCTGGCTTGGAGTGAAGACCAGCCAAGCCACACAACGGGGGAGCTGAGAGCTGGCTTTCTCGTCAATTTCACAGCTTCAGCTGAATCATAAAATTGACCTGAATGAGAGCGAATGACAGCCAATAGACACAAGTCATGCAGGTGTCTACAGCACACTGTGTCGCCCTAACCGCACGGATGTCAGCCCTAAACTCCATGTAGAGATGCAGTTATGATGCCAGTGTGGTAGGGCACTTACGTCAGCAGGAGCAAGGCTGTATTGTGTGCAGAGACAGGTCAACGTGAACTACCTTCAGAGGTGTAGCTACATCTCTGAAGTTTGGTTCTAGAGGTCCTTACAGTTCTCATTTATGAAAATACAAATTCTCATATTTTACTGTTGCCAATCTCATTCTCGCAATGCATTAAATCCACATTAGTTTTATGCTGGCCAGCCCATGAATAATGCTTTTCTCTCTTCCTATCGATTTATGATTGGGTCTCTGGAACCTTTAACACTTTCCCTGGAGCTGGTCCAAATAGCCCTAATCAAGAGCAGCTGGTGTGCCAGCAAACACTATACAGACATCAAATGGGCAATACCTATCAGTGGTGATGAATTGGCACCTTTTGTGCAATATGTGGCAGTTGCCAAAATTTGAAGAACTTTCAGACTGACAAAAGTCAGTTACTGAACAAAAGTCAGTTACGGTGCACAGAGGGTAAAAAGACGCTATAGGCCAGGTAAAAAATCCCTCTTCTTATCCCTTAAATGTCCTCTGTGCAGACACCTTCATCAGCTCTGCACTCCCTCTACAGGAATCCCTACGAGGCTGAGGTATTTCGGAGTGGAGCAGAGGCTAGCTAGGCCAGAAGAGCAACAGTATACATCAGGAGGAGGCATGGAGATCTTGCGGCCTATCCATTCTGCACCCCTGAAATGGCATTCAGGGACCACTGAGGAGGAGCTTGTACTGGCCTTAGACAATCCCACAATATAGAAGTGAGCCACCGTCCCTCTGTCCTGGCATTGACCTCAGTGCCACTTCATTATCAGCATGGACAGGTGTTTTGCTCACTGGATATTTTTTAGAGAATTTCCTGGCACCCCTCTCACTTTAGATGAATCTGATGCACACGTTCTTGCTATGTTCCACATTTCTATCCTGGAATGATAGGGTGCACGTACCAAGTCCCAGCTAGGGGAGGGCGGGTTAACAAGCCATCTCAGTTCAGGAAAGCACCTTTCACCTCCTAAGGGATTAGATGAGCTGTCCTAAAAGTGGTGGCTGATAAGGAAGAAAGGCCCAGATCCACAAAGTGAATCAGGAGCCTGAAGCCCAGATTTAGGCACTGCTGTCATCTGCAGGGCTGACACTCAGCTGTCACCTAACCCTGAAGGCCTCTCAACTTGCTTAGCACCTGCATTTCTGATGTAAAAGCTCCCCTGGCTCAGAAGCTTCTGCCTCTGGGCATGTGTGCTGCTGCCTCGGGCAAACACTAGGATGCCTCGCTCATGCCTAAGCCTCAATACAATCCTCAAGCCAGGGGAAAACAGGCATTGCCTTGCCTTTCTTGCCCACAGGACTGATCCACTAGGTGTGCTCTGAGCACTTCTAACACCCAACACAATGGCAGAAGGAGAATGGGCAAGTTACCCTAATTGCTGCCACTTGTGCAGTTAGTCATCGTGCACTGCTGCTGTTCTGGTGGAAACCAGCTTGGGTGCCTGATTCCAGGAGAAGGCCTATGTCTGAGTATCACAAGCAGCAATAGATGCCTCCCTTTGGGAAGGAGTGGGACTTGAGACTCAACTCTCTCCTGGGATTTGCTATCACTAGCTTGGACAGTTCCCCACCGACCATGCTGCGCTTTGTGGCAAGAATGGCATTCTTGTCAATTTCTTAGGCACCTGTCCCTCCCCATGCATGGCTGGGCAAGAACTGAACATAGGAATGCCTAGGTGTCATGGGATCGGGGCCTGAGCCGTTAAAAGAATGATTTGGTAGGAGGTAGGAGGATAAGAGACTCTGAATCTGAATGGTTTTAGGAATCTCAGTCTTGCTGCAGCATTCACTGGAGACCCTTTGGTGCTGCAAAGGGGTGCTGGAACAATTTTTTATAGTGGGGGTGCTGAGAGCAATTGAACCAAACTTGTAATAATGGGAAGCACTTCAAGCCCGGGAGTGCAGCAACACCCCAGCTCCACACCCCTATTTCCAGCACCTATGATAGGGAAAATATTTCTTTGGTACTTAAATTAACCTCTGTTTAGTACCCACCACAGTGATTGGGGCCTCTGTCTGGGGCCAGGTGGACGTCTCGGGTTGCTCCAAGCAGTGAATATTTAATTGAAATATCTAACTCTAACATTGACAACTGATTCGACTTAAACTATCCTGTTTAATTAAAGACCAATAAATAATTGGCAGAGATCATACTGCTTTTAGGAGAACCACTGAATAAATACAGTACAAAAGTACCTCTTTTCTACAGAGATATGAGTAAGTCCTGGGAGAGCTCCAAAAGTCCTGATAGGTCATTTTAATCATTTCAATATGTTTATACTACAGTTTCTAATATGAGACAGACTATCCCTCAGTGATGCTGCAGTTCACTTATTTTTCTTTCAGCAAGTAACTCTTTTGGCCTGAAATACAGCAGTATTTCAGTATTTGGCTGAAATACAGCCATTCTGTTAAGTTCAAGCACTTGGAATACATATCTTGGGGGTAACAGATGGGCTCCTGCGTACAATAGCAGGCGTTTTATTTGCAGTCCAATTATAAAAGAGATGTAATAAGCCTTTAAGCAGAGGTCCATGCATTTGTATGGAAAATCAACAATTTTATGAAAGTTAAATAACTCCCTTTATAAATACATGTCTTATCTTTCTTCTGGAAATGTAAACAAGAATACTTTTTATATAATTTAAACTGGTGAGTGATAATCCTACATGAGCCTTAGAAATATGTGGCCAAGTAGACAAAGATACTTAACCTGTTTATTTTCAACCTGCTCATTAAGCAATTCCATAGTCAGTGGAGCAAACAACTGTAAAGTCCTCAGCTGCCTAATCTGTCATTTGGGGCAGAAGCTACAAGACAGACAGTGGTGGGCCAAGAAGACAATCTAAACTCTGCATCCTCCTGAAAAAAAACCACTCGGACATTGGAGTATTACCACGGCTAAGACAGCACAGCTTGCTGAGTATGAGAATACTGGAAATGGGAGCAAGAAACAGAAGTGAAAAAGTGCTAATATACAGCAAGCAGAATTAAAAATAGAGCAAGTCTTATTGGAAATAAGTGTTCCTCTTCTTTTTAATAAAATGTCATTACAATAGGGAGACACCCATATCAACATAAGTAATGATCTGTTAAGGTTCACTTGTTAACTTATCTTCATGATTTCTTTTTGTTGTTTTATGGTCACTGACACACTATAGTCAATTGTATTTGAATTACCCCAAAATAATTATCCAAGTGTTTTTATTGCTGAATACGTGTATAGTGTGTTCACATGCTTTCCTGACAGGGTTTAGAATGTATTTGCTCTGACTGAGGTCAGTGAGTATTTTTACTGACGCCTGAAATAATCTGTGCACTCTTTAGAATCTGTTTACTTCTCCTTGAAGTGTGCTGAGCTCACTCTGGCTGGTGATTTAAAGGCGATTGATCTGAATCACAAATACTCTAAAATGACCTTGGTATTCTACTTTAAGAGTACAACATAAACACGCTAGACTAGTCTAAAGAGAACAGGATTAGTAACTAGGGGTACATCTGCACTGCACGGCTATTTCGGGATACTAGAGGTATCCCGAAATAGCTACCCCGCGTCTACACAAGCTGCCTGTTATTTTGAAATATTTTTCAAAATAACAGGCATGCTATTTCGCCATCCTAGTAAACCTTGTTGCATGAGGGTAAAGGAATGGCTCAAAATAGCACGTTATTTCAAAATTTTGCACTGTGTAGATGTGCCAAATTTCAAAAAAAGCTATTTCGTAATAGATTCAAAATAAGATACGCAAGTTGTGTAGCACAAATTGCGTATCTTATTTCGAGTTTAGAGTGCTGTGTAGACACACTGTAAGAGAATTTTCACATTAATATATTCAAACTAAGGAGTTTTAAAATATATTAGGAACAAAAATAATCTCGACGAAAGTATTGATCCATTTCTACATAGAAACAGCAATAACAATACAGAAAAGGCAGGTGTTCAATAAATATTTCGGTTCTCTATTTAGGTGAAAAATAGTTAATATGTGTCATCATATGATGATGAGAACAGTTTTTCATGTCCACTAGTATCACTGAAGGAAGTTAAACAGACACTACTGAAAGTAAAAGTTAGTAAAATGTCTAAAGTTAGACATTTTAAAATCAGCAAGCCCAGAGAAAGTGTATCTAAGAGTTTTAAAAGAGCTTGCTGAGAACTTGCTGGATCATTAATGTTGATTTTCAATAAGACTTGAAGAACTGGGGAAGTTACAGATGAGTGAAATAAAGCTAACATAATGTACTTTTAAAAAAGAGTAACAGGAGTGACCGGGTAAATAGTAGGCCTGCTAATCTGCCATCAATCCTAAACAAGATAATGGAATTGTTGATATAGCATTCAATTAATACAGAAATAAAGGACATTATGCAAAACAACATGGGCCTATGGAAAACAGATTCTGTCAAACTAATATCTTTTTGATGAGCTTACAAGTTTGGTTGATAAAGGTAATAGTGTTGACAAAATATACTTTGACTTCAGTAAGGCATTTGACTTGGTATCACACAATATTTTGATTAAATGCTAGAACAATATAAAATTAACATAATACACATGGAATGTATTTTTAAATGGCTAATGGATAGGACTCAAAATGTCATAGTAACCAGGGAATCACCATAAACAGACGTATTGCCAGTATGGTCCTGCAGGGATCAGTTCTTTGCCTCACAGTATTTAACATTTTTATCAATGATGTGGAAGAAAACATAAAATTAGCACTGATAAAGTTGCAATTGACACAAAAATTGGGACAGTGATAAACAATGAAGAGGACAGGTCACTGATTCAGAGTAAATCTCTTGGTGAAATGAGCACAAGTAAATGATATGTATTTTAATGAGGCTATGTGTAAATGTATGTATCTGGGATCATAGAATGTAGATTGGGGGACTCTGTCCTGGGAAGCGGTGACTCTGAAAAAGATTTGGGTATTATGGTGGATAAGCAGAACATGAACTCCCGGTGTGATGCTATGGCCAAACAATTCTAGGATGCATCAACAGGGGGAATCTCAAGTGGAAGCAGAGAGGTTATTTTTCCTCTATCTTTGGCACTAGTGCAAACACTGCTGGAATACTGTGTCCAGTTCTGCTGCTCACGATTCAAGCAAGAGGTTGATACATTTTCATGAGTTTTCTCTGAACTGAGAAGATCCATGAGAGTGAGTGCAATATTAGGAAATATGCCATATAGTGATCGATTCAAGATCAGTCTGTTTAGCTTAACAAGAGAAAAAGGTAAGGTCTATAAGTACCCATATGGGGAACAAATATGTAATTTGGCAAAGAAATCTTCATTTTATCAAAGAAAAGTATAACACAATCCAATGGCTCGCACCTGAAGCTACACAAGGGGTGAGCAATAATTTTTGCAGGGGGGACCATTAATAAATGTGGGTAGGTAGTCATAGGCCAGCTTCATCCCTGGAAAGGACAGGGCCTGGAGCGGAAGGGGCAGGGCTGGGGACACGCATCCCCCCAGAGTTCTCTGGGGCCAGAGGCTTTGAATTAAAAACCCAGCAAAGGGCTCACAGCTTCTGGTCCCGCTGCTACCGTGTTGCCTGGCAGCCTCCTGGGACTGCTGCAACTATTTAAAGGGCTTGTGGCTCTGACCCCTGCAGGGGTAGTGCTGTGACCAGGAGCGAGGAGCCATTTAAATAGGCTGGATCAAAGTGTTAGGTGAGCCAGATCTGGCCCCTGAGCTGCATCTTGCCCAGCGCTGAGCTACATAAATTCAGATTGGAAAGATTGCATTTTTAACAGTGAGAGTCAATAATGCTTGGAGCAACTTACCAAAGGTTGACTCATGGTGGACTCTTCATCACTGACAAATTTTAAGTCAAGATTGGATTTTTTTTCTAAAAGCTCTGCTCTAAGAATTCTTTTGTGGACGTTCTTTGGCCCATGTTACACAGGCGATCAATCTAGGTTGTCACATTGGTTCCTTCTGGCCTTGGAATCTATGAATCTATACAGATAACTATGAACTACTGTGCAGACACTCCATAAAAGTTGGCATTCTAATTGTATGTACCGCCATGCCCAAAACTTGCCCAGGTTTTTCTATAGTTTGTGTGCATCACATTTGTATTAAGAAAAATGCCTCATACTTTGGTAAATAAATGCCACGCTTATCTGTCTCAACTAAGTCAGCATCATCAATGAAAAATGAAAAAGATATTGGGCCAGATCCAAAGCTGGTGTAAAGCAGCATTACTGTGATAGAGAAAGAAATACATCAATTAGCCCTGGAATTTAAAATAACTCCCCTTATTTCGAAATAACAAGACAAGCATCCACCTGACCAATAACGGGTTGGTTATTTTGAAATAATAACTCCTGCTTTCCTTGGGGAATAAGCTTATTTTGAAATAGTTATTCTGGGAGTCATTATTTTGAATTTAGTTATTTTGAAATAATTTCCTAGTGTAGACATGCCCTTAGAGTAGCAGTGTGCAACTCGGGGGTCGTGGCTGTCTTCCTGGGGGGGTCGCAGGGCTTTGATCTGGGCCAGCTGGCATTTTGTTTTCCCGGCTCAGCGGGGGGAGTGGCAGGCGAGCGGACCGGTGCTTTAAATTAAAGGGGCCGCAACAACATGTTCCGGGTGGGGTTTTTTTTTTGCGGGGGGGGGGGGGGGCGGAATCGCAAATGAAAAAAAGCACTACTGCCTTAGAGTAATGTGGGTTTACACCAGCTGAGGATCTGGATTATTACATGTACATACATCAGTACTAGTAACTGGTGAACTATTCTAAAAATACATGTGCTATCCTGGAAACACAGTCCATCTGACAAACAGAGACTCCTATAAATGTTCTTCTGTTTTAGTGGCTTAACAACAGTTTGCACATACAAAGTCGAGTATCATGGCTCAATGTTGTTTCAGCCCACATTTTATGGTATTATAATGATTTGCCAGAATTTGAACAAACTATCCTGAGATAAGGAAAGTCCATCCAAACTTTTTTTCATATAGCATCTTTGATGTCGAGTTTGTTTTGTTATACTTACCGAGGAACTAATTGTGTAGCTGAGGCATATGTGCTATGTGCACCTATACATTTCAACCTATCAAAGGTTAGAACTTAGCCTCACCTAAAACTTTGATCAGTTATGAGTTAGTGTGCTCTGCAGCCAAATTGATCCTGTTTCTGCACTGGTTAGTAGACTGTCTCCATGCACACATGGACACAAATCTGACATTAAAAATGGCAACATGCAAAAGCCAGTCAGGAAGCATCTTAACCTCCCCGGGCACATGGTTTCAGACTTGCAAGTTGCCATTCTCAGACAGAAAACTTCAAAAATATAGTGAGCACAGAGAGAGCATTAGTAGGGTGATGGTTAAGCCAGACCAGGAAACTAATTGTTTTTGTAGAATTTCAAAACCCCGATTACAAAGGGAAGCACAGCTGAACTGGAGTTAATTTGCAACTTCAATATAATCAATTTAGGACTGAATAAGGATCTTAACTGGTTAACACACTGCAAAGGCAATTTCCCCTCTCTTGATATTCACATCTCCACATCAACTGCTGTGAAGAGCCACAGTGTTGTATCATGCAAGCAAGGTACAGTAAACTTCCGATAATCCGGCACCTTTAGGACCCAGGGGGTGCCAGATTATCAGATATGCCGGACTATCGGAAGGGGGGGCTATGAGGGGTCTGGGGTGGAGTGGGGGGGATGTGCCCCTCGGCGCTGTGGGACCAACCCGGCAGCACCCCAGCTGCTCTGCCCCAGGCCTCCCCAAGTCAGCCGCTGCTGAAACTGACCAGCGGCTGACTCAGGGAAGCCGGGGGCAGAGCTGCTCCAGTTGTCTGGCTGCCCGGAGCACTTCTAGGTTCCAGATGGTGCCGGACCATCAGGAGTGCTGGACCATTGGATGCCAGACCACTGGAGTTTTACTGTACTAACAAACTTCAACAGGACTTTATTTACCAAAAGTGAAACCTCTTTACAAAGCTGCTGCACCCCTCTGTAGCTCTCACTCAGCCGTCGCTAATCTTCTCCCCCGTTTCCTGTTTCCTGTGCTTCCAGACTCCCAACAGCCAGTGCTCCCAGTTCTAATAATTACAAGCAGCACCTAAAACACCACACACAGCCACTTGATTAGCCTCATTAACACAAGTGACTTCTTTCTTTTTTTGCTCTTATATATACCCTTGCCTCTGAAACTTCCACTCTAATCTGATGAAGTGGGTTTTACCCATGAAACTTAACACCCTAATAAATCTGGTAGTCTCTAAAGTGCCACAGGACTCCTCGTTGTTTTTGCAGATACAGACAAACATAGCCACCCCTCTGAGACTAATTGCCTTCACCATA
Source organism: Pelochelys cantorii (assembly GCA_032595735.1). Lineage (NCBI taxonomy): Eukaryota > Metazoa > Chordata > Testudines > Trionychidae > Pelochelys > Pelochelys cantorii. The sequence goes on along the minus strand of CM064326.1, from coordinate 138,414,092 downwards.
TATAAATTGACTTCCTTGGAGAACATTTTTCATGTTAAAACAATAAATCATGCTCTCCTTGCTGGTCTGCCCAAATTTGTGTTGTATATGCTCACTCTTTTCCTCCATCCTAAATATTATTTTGTGTTGTCATAGTACTCTCATTATGTGTCCATTGAGAATATTCTGCAGTTTGTTGAATTGCTTTCTTTCACTCTTCCAAGTCCTTTATTGATATTTGTTTCTGCTGATTTTATTTGTTTGCTGTGCATGCCTTTTGGACATTCAGTTATGTTTTGAGACGTGTTTCTTAGTTCCAAGTCTCCTTCCTGTATGACCTTTTGTTTTTCTGCAGTACATTTTAAAGATGCTATTTTCTGGTGTGTCCTGGCCAAGCTCCTTTATCATTGAAATCTAAGTAAGTGTGCTGTTTTTACCAGCTTCTACTTAGCTCTGTCTTTATACCATATGTATATGTCCATCAACAAATCTAGTTTGTAGCAAAGAGTGGTGTGCTGGAGCACTGCTGTTCTCTGACACCTATGTTACATCAAAGCTATGTATGATCTTGGGGTCTTGAACCTATAGATTAAAAGTCTCAGAGGAGTAGCTGTGTTAGTCTGTAACTGAAAAAAAACTTAAAAAACAACAAATGATTCTGCAGCACCGTAGAGACTAACAAAACATGTTGTAGATGGTATCATGAGCTTTCATGGGCACAACCCACTTCTTCAGATGAATGGAACAAGGGGTCCAGAGGTACTAATAAATAGCAGAGAAAGAGGGGATGGGGAGGGAAAGAGAAGGGAAAAAAACCTTGTCAATTAGAGTGTCCATGCTAAATGAGGCTAATAGAGTGGGCTGTAAGTGCCTGATACTTAGCTTTTGATGTCATTAGGGTTTGAATGTAGCAGCTATCCTGTTCATGTCTTTGTTCAGACCTGGATTAAAGGTGTCAAATTTGCAAATGAAGGCAAGTTCCACAGCTTCTCTCTCCAGCTGGTTTTTGAAATTGCTTTGTGGCCACTTTTAGATCCATTAATGAGTGGCCTTCCTTCTTCTAGACTCAGTGGAACTCAATAGAAGTTTCCATGTCACAACTCAGTGGTATGTACTGAAGTAGCTGAAGAGTGGTTTAGCAACATAATATATTCAACATGAAAAACCTCAAGACTTTAAAAAATGCATAATACATAACAATCCAAGTCACCTGCTAGAGTAGGAATTTAAAATTATCAAATGTAAAGCAAAAACATTTTGCTAAAATCCTGGGAGCCAAAGAATAACTAGCAGAGATAATGTTCAGTGCCATGATTGTTTAATCCACTCAACAATCTAATTAATTATCTAATTGAAATAATAGTTGTGTGCTTTTATTATTTATATATTTAATATATTAAATTATAATCTCTGGACAAGAATATACAGAAGATATTAATATTCAGTATTGAATTTATTTAAATTTAAAAAACAGAGCAAATAAACTACAAAGTCCAACTAACTGCAAAACAAGTTTTTAATCCATTATATTAAACCAATTAAAATATAACAAACTAATTCAAATTGTGTGCTCTTTACTGCTTAAAACTGAAGATGTGAAATTGATGGCAACCGTTTTTTTCTTTTTAACATTATTTATTCTTTCATCTTGCTGCTGCCTAAAGAGAAGGTGCACACAATCAGCAAATTTGATATTGTACCTCCACAAAAGAATTTCTCAGAAGACTAAATAGCTTCAAAGTGGAACAGCATTCCCATCTTTCTGTTTCTCTGTGTCACAGTGTGGTACAGTATTTTCCAGAAGTGAGCCCCTATTACACAGAGCTGCTGCTATTGTCAGTTTTATCCCCACCGCTTGCATCATTCTTCTCACTTTAAATCCTTTTCTCAGTATTTTCCAAGACCAAAGGGAAATAGTCCTTGTGCAGTTTTGGATTCTTCCTCTAGATCCAGACCGGGTGACATGACTTCTTCAACACTTTGGAAGCTCAAGCCATGAAAGGTGTTAATTACTATGTCATTCCAGGCATTCGACATCATGGTACATCTTTAACTGATACAAACGTTATCACTTTTACTAAGAAGCTTAGTTCTATACCACTATTTCATTGTTTCTAATTTCCATTGGCCCATAGGTTGAATTTTTGCTATTATGATAATAGGCAAAACTACCAGAGCTCATCAACTGTTGATAATGGATGAACACCTGTGTTGTCAAGAGGCAACACAGCTCTGACCGGCAATTTTTATGACCCTGGATAACTTCTGTAAAAACCATTAACAAAGCATCAAGCAAAAATGTCAGAGGTTAAATACGTACTTATTTGTGCTCTGGATAAAAAGGCAGGCATGATGACTTGCTTAAAGAAGGTTTTATGGATTTTTTCCCTGTGACCTGCAATTTAAGCATGTGAGTCCCTATTGTATGAGCATAGATCAGCATAGTAGTATGTTCATTTCTTATTTTTTAAACATGGGACAACTTTCTTACAAGCTAGTAGGCTGTTTGTTTGTTTGTTTGTTTGTTTGTGTTCCTTCCAAGTAGGACCAATTTCCTTAGCCTTGGAGATCCTATTTTCATTTAAGTTAATCATCCTCAGCCTAAATGAATGGATGTATTCAGCAAATGGCAGTCTTGCCTCCTGACTGCTTCCCCATCTTTTGATAAACTTGTTTAACTGAGAAAGACTAAAACCAATCCCTCAATAATTCATAGTTGATATAGATCAGAATTAACACTGTAATGCCAGTCCTGTCCCCCATACCAGGCCATCCTCACTTCTGTGCTGCTTCTAGCAGCCGTGATGACTTCAGAGCTAGACTCCTGGCCTGCAGCCACTGCTCTTTAGCTGCCAAAGTCTGTGTGATCTGGCCTCCCCTACAATAGCCAGATTTCATTGGGGAAATTGGATTTTTCTCTCCTGGCTTGAAGTGGTTTCCATCTTATGTAGGGTTTACAATTTGGTTCAGTGGTTCTCCAAACCCCCACTACACACATTTTTCTAGCACCTCTGTCATTCCTGTGAGAAAATGCTATGGAAGTAAGCAGGGATTAAATCCATAAGAGTCCAAAGAAACTATAGTAAACAACCTGCAGAAAATAACAAGGAGTTGCATCCTTTATATAAAATCTCTAAATCATTCTATAGAATTTAATGGAAAATTGCTTTCCTGGAATATGAGCTTTATCCAAAGCTGACTGAAGTCAATGGGAGTCTTTCTATTGACATCAGAGGACCTTACATCGGACTCTAAAATTCAATGGTCCGATTTAGAAACTGAAGGGATATTATTTAGTATAAAAGTCTATATGGTTTTTCCACCAGGGGTATAGAAAGGAAACATATTATGAAAAACTAGCCAATTAGCCCGTCATAAGATGGGATTTTCAGATCTCTCCTCCACGTTGGTCTTCTCTCCTGAGCCTCCGGTCTCTCGCTCCGTCTCTCTCTCTGTCTCCTCCTCCTACTGCCTCCCCCTTTCTCTCTCAGCTCTCCTCCGCCTCCTGCCTCTCTCGCCTTCTGCCTCTCTCTCCGTGTCTTTCTTTCTCTTCTTCCCCTCCTGCCTCTCACTCTCCCTTTCTCTTCTCCTCCTCCTCCTGCCTCTCTCTCCACTCCATCTCTCCCCGCCTCCCTTCCCCTCCCGCCGCGGTGCTCAGCTGAGTGCTGCGCCGCTCAGCCGGGCCGCCGCGGGGGAGCAGGGCGGGGCGGTGATGTACACGGCCAGGGCGTGGGGCCGTGTACGTCACCACCCCGCCCCCTTCCCCTCCTGCCGTGGCGCTCAGCTGAGTGCTGTGCACTGAGCCGGGCCGCTGCGGGGGAGAGGGGAGGGGTGGTGATGTACACGGCCAGGGAGCAGAACCATGTACATCACCACCCGCCCCCTTCCCCTCCCACCGTGGCACTCAGCTGAGTGCTGTGCGCTCAGCCGGGCCGCTGTGGGGGAGCCCAAACAGCCGCTTGCACCGCTTGTTCCCTCGCGGCAGCCCAGCTCAGTGGCGCAGCACTCAGCCGAGTGCCATGGTGGGAGGGGAAGAGGGGCGGGGCAGTGACATACATGGTCCTGCCCCCTGGCCATGTATGTCACCGCCCCACCCCCCTTCCCCTCCTGCCGTGGCACTCGGCTGAGTTCTGCACCGCTCAGCTGGGCCGCGGCGGGGGAGCAAGTGGTGGCAAGCGGCCGTTTGGGGTCCGCGGTCCCCATGCAGCACCGCCCCACCCCCCCTTCCCCTCCCACCGTGCCGCTCGGCTGAGTTCTGTGCCGCTCAGCTGGGCTGCGGCGGGGGAGCAAGCGGCGGCAAGCGGCCGTTTGGGGACCATGGACCCCAAACGGCCGCTTGCTGCCGCTTGCTCCCCTGCCACGGCCCAGCTGAGCAGCGCAGAACTCAGCCGAGCGCCACGGCAGGAGGCAAAAGTGCCCCCCAGAGGCGAGTCTGTAACGCTACAGCATTACAGACTCACAGACATTGGGCTACTATATATATGATGACTAAGGCCATGACTCAACATGCTGTTCGATGCATGTGCAGAGCAGGCTGCAGGACTGGAGCCTACATAACCACAGTAAATTACTTAAAAAAACCCATAAGAACATAAGAACGGCTGTCCTGGGTCAGACCAAAGGTCCATCTAGCCCAGTATCCTGTCTGCCAACAGTGGCCAGCACCAGGTGCCCCAGAGAGGGTGGACCGAAGACAATGATCAAGCGATTTGTCTCCTGCCATCCTTCTCCAGCCTCTGACAAACAGAGGCCAGGGACACCATTTCTATCCCCTGGCAAATATCCTTTTATGGACCTAACCTCCATGAAATTATCTAGCTTCTCTTTAAACTCTATTATAGTCCTAGCCTTCACAGCCTCCTCTGGCAAGGAGTTCTACAGGTTGACTACACGCTGTATGAAGAAGAACTTTCGCTTATTAGTTTTAAACCTGCTACCCATTAACTTAATTTGGTGTCCTCTCGTTCTTCTATTATGGGAACTAATAAATAACTTTTCTTTATTCGCGCTCTCCACACCACTCATGATTTTATATACCTCTACAATATCCCCCCTCAGTCTCCTCTTTTCTAAACTGAAAAGTCCCAGTCGTTTTAACCTCTCTTCATATGGGACCCGTTCCAAACCCCTGATCATTTTAGTTGCCCTTTTCTGAACCCTTTCCAAGGCCAAAATATCTTTTTTGAGGTGAGGAGACCACATCTGTACACAGTATTCAAGATGTGGGCGTACCATAGTTTTATACAGGGGCAGTAAGATATTCTGTGTCTTATTTTCTATCCCTTTCTTAATAATTCCGAGCATCCTATTTGCCTTTTTGACCGCTGCTACACACTGTGTGGAAGTTTTCAGAGAACTATCCACGATAACTCCAAGATCTCTTTCCTGATTTGTTGTAGCCAAATTAGCCCCCATCATACTGTACGTATAGTTGGGGTTATTTTTCCCAATGTGCATTACTTTACACTTATCCACATTAAATTTCATTTGACGTTTTGTTGCCCAATCACTCAGTTTGGGAGATCTTTTTGGAGTCTCTCACAGTCTGCTTCTGTCTTGACTATCCTAAACAGTTTGGTCTCATCTGCAAACTTTACCACTTCACTGCTTACCCCTTTCTCCAGATCATTTATGAATAAGTTGAACAGGATTGGTCCCAGGACTGACCCTTGGGGGACACCACTAGTTACCCCTCTCCATTCTGAAAATTTACCATTTATTCCTACCCTTTGTTTCCTGTCTTTCAACCAGTTCTCAATCCATGAAAGGACCTTCCCTCTTATCCCATGACAATGTAATTTACACAAGAGCCTTTGGTGAGGGACCTTGTCAAAGCCTTTCTGAAAATCTAAGTATACTATATCTACTGGATCCCCCTTGTCTGCATGTTTGTTAACCCCTTCAGAGAACTCTAATAGATTAGTAAGACATGATTTCCCTTTACAGAAACCATGTTGACTTTTGTCCAACAAATTATGTTCTTCTACGTGCCTCACAATTTTATTTTTTACTATTGTTTCGACTAATTTGCCCGGTACTGAAGTTAGACTTACCGGTCTGTAATTGCCAGGATCGCCTCTAGAGCCCTTTTTAAATATTGCTGTCACGTTAGCTACCTTCCAGTCATTAGGTACGGAAGCCAATTTAAAGGATAGGTTACAAACCATAGATAATAGTTCAGCAATTTCCCATTTGAGTTCTTTTAGAATCCTTGGATGAATGACATCCAGTCCCGGAGATTTGTTAACATTAAGTTTTTCTATTTGTTCCAAAACCTCCTCTAATGACACTTCAATCCGGGACAGTTCCTCAGATTCATCACCCACAAAGGACGGTGCAGATTTGGGAATCTCCCTAACGTCCTCAGCCGTGAAGACTGAAGCAAAGAAGTAATTTAGTTTCTCCGCAATGGCTTTATCGTCCTTGATTGCTCCTTTTATATCTCGATTGTCTTGGGGACCCACAGGTTTTTTAGCAGGCTTCCTGCTTCTAATGTACTTAAAAAACATTTTGTTATTTCTTTTTGAGTTTTTGGCTAGCTGTTCCTCAAAATCTTTTTTTGCTTTTCTTATTACATTTTTACACTTGATTTGACAGTGTTTATGTTCCTTTCTATTTATCTCACTAGGATTGGACTTCCACTTCTTCAAAAAAACCATAGTGACTGAAGAGTTCACATACAACACTGTACTTCAGAATACTACTGCATAGGTTTCCTCGAAACTGACCCTTTTTATGTCTAAACACATACTTTAGCAACTTAGAAGGAAAAACAAATATTTGAAATTCATTTTAAAATGCATTCCTAATATTTGTCTCTAGAGGTTATGACCCTACCAAAACATAAATCAACTCTTCACATGCAGGCAGTTCACCTGGAATAGCCTTCTGCTTATCAGTTAGGGCACATCTATTCCGAAATAACATAGTCCACCTCTACACTACAAGCAGTTATTTTGAAATAATGTCAAAATAATGGCAAGCTGGAAGACTTCTTATTCCAACTCTTGTCACCCTCATTTTATGAGGAGTAAGGAAAATTGGAGGAAGAGTGCTCTTCCTCGGACTTCCTGATGTGTAGATAGCGCCAAAAGCCAAAATAAGCTATTTTGTCTTAAGCTACGCAATTGACGTAGCTCAAGTTGCGTATCTTATTTTGGCTTTAGCCCTGCTACATAGATGTGCCCTAAGATACATCACTCTTTTAATAAGGCCTTAAGCACAAAGGGGTTTTTAATATTTAAATTAATGGAATTTCTTATCCAGTTTTTTCAATATGTTCTAATTTGTTGCCAATTTTGATCTTTGTAAATAGATACTGGGTCATAACATTATTATAATCCTAAATGAAATATGAAAGCAAGTGTAAAGGATAATAGGTATGCCACATTGTTCTAGGACAACTTTTATTGCATCAGTAAAAGGACAGAAAAAAACAAATAAGAACTTATATTAGATACTTGAAATCTGCTGATACATTCTTTTATTACCAACCATATTTCCAAGACAAAGCATCTGCATCTAAACAATCGAGTATTCATCCATGCTTTTTATTATGCTCAATGGAATTTGTCTAGGTGTAAAGTTTACCAACTGTGTAAAGACACCTCCTGGGGGTAACTGGGAACAGAATGTATCTCTTTCTTTAAACACCAGCCTAAATAACATTTAATATATTTGACTGCATTTTTAAGACAAATTTTCCTGTTCACGTTGGTGTTTGCCATTGTGGCTTGTAGGTCACCATGTAATGCCATAGTGAATGTTATAAAGTAAAAGAACTCACAAACAATCATGATATAATTCAGCTGATATATATATCTATAGATATAGATATATATATAGATATTGACACTGGTACATTGCTTCATTTTTTGACACCACTTGATGCTACAGTGCATTCACTTTCCTAACTGAGCTATGTGCTATCGTTGGAATTTGGGCCTACTAGATCAAGCTGATCTAAAGAAAACCTCTGAGAACGTTTAAGACAAGTTTACACCAAATGACATTCTCTTTTGAATGGATAGAATCAAATCAGGGTGAAAGAAGTTAAAGGAAAAGTAATTATGATGATGCATACTGACATCCCAATGTCATACCACCTCTTTTTCACTCAGTGCAGTTGTCAAATATACCCAGTGCCATTTTACCAGGTCTCAATGGGTATGGTGCAGAGACCATCAAGGGGATGAAGGCTAAAGTATTACTCAAAGAACTGCCAAATCCTTCCCCATTAAAGCAATGACCTACCAAAAAGAGAGCTCCAAAATACTGCATGAACTTTGAAAGACATTTTATCGTATGATGAAACAGGCCATGTGATTTGCGATGAAGCAGAATAATCCTTCGGTACAAGTTGTGGCCTGCAGTACACCAGAAGAAAATGCTCATTGTCATCTGCTCTATTATGTGGGCAGTGTAACTGCAAAGAGGTTAGTTTTTCACGTCAATACATATGGGCTTACCCTTTCTATGTTAGTGGGAATAATATAGGTTGGGATACCAGCCGAGAAGCCACCACATCCTTGTCCCAACAGGTTGTCCTGTCAGCTGCAGTATTCCCACTCCCAAAAGTTCAAAAATCATCAGACAACCCCACATCCCCCAAATATCATGAGTTTGGCTCAAAAAGATGAGGAGCTTTGTTTGTTTTTTTTAAATATTACATTGTGTGTTTTGTTCTGTCTTGATCCTTAACACCCCTAATGTGTATGCAGCATACTGTTAATGTTGCCAGCTCTCTCCAATGTGTAGAGTAAATTGATTTAAGTTTTGGTGGAGGAGTTCTTGCCTGGCAGTGCAGTCAGACGGAACTTCTGGCTTTCCCAAATGCAGAAATTTGAATTAGTTAATTCTGTGTCTCCCCGCCCCAACCTCACATTTACCTCTTGTCCAGTGTAGCAGCTGATTATGCACCTCCCTCAACCTCTTTTCCTTCAGTGTACCTATGCTATTCCTGCAACTCATCCCTTCCCCATTCCCAGCCCAGAAAGGGGAGGGAGGAGAAGTAAAGAGCCGACTGAGCATTTTTTCAGAGGAAGGGCTGCTGGGCTATTTCTGCCGCCTTCTCCCCAGTTCCTCTTGTAAGAAGTGTGTCAGCTGCTTCTCCTTTTCCCTACTACCCGGAAACTTCTCTCTCCTCCTAAGAAGGCGTGAAGGTGGGAAGGGTTCATACCTCCTGCAGCAGCCCTAGTGGGCCATTCTTCCCCAGTAGGTAGGGCTATGGATGGAGAAGGTAGCCAATCAGAGGGAATTTTTCCCTTTCCTTCCTCAAGAACTTTCCTTTCATCCCTAGACTGGCTCCAGCAAAGAGCAAAAATCACATTATTCATGCTGAAATCATGAGATAGTCCCATCGCAGCTATAATATTCCAGAAAATCTTAGCTTATGCAGGAAATTACAAAAAGTAAAGCAATTTCTGAGACGGTTGGGCTTGTTAAAAGCAATACTTTAGGCCCAGTATCTTTTAATGGATCTGGCAATGAATGGGAAGCCTGCATAGGTTGCTGGGATTTATTATATATACATACACCCATTCACCCAACAGGCAGGACTCTAGATGCCAAAGAAGGTGCAATTCTTTTGTGCCCTTTACCTTAAAGTTGCATATCACACTGGCAAGTGGAATTCATCCTTAACTGAAGGTGAGATCATAAGGTTTGCTGGTCTTCAAAAATTCTTCCCTGTTCCTATCAGTGTCACGTTAGCATCAGTCTTTTATGCTAGATTGCTTTCCCTAGGAGGGAAAATCAGTGCTTTTATGTACAAAATATAGTCTCTCTTCTATAGCACCTTGACTTTTCCATTGACTTTGTGATTTGTTTTGTTTTTTAAAGAGGTCATTTGCCTAGCAGCCAGAGGTAATTATCCTTTATATAGAACAACCTATTCAGTGATATTATTTTGTAGTCTTTCCTGATTCCTCTCCATCCCCTATTTCAAGAGTTCTTAAAAAGAGCTTCTTCTTTCACAGAATTCACTGTGGTCATATATGAATTCATTTCAGGCCTTTCTTTTCATTATTTTGGATCATCAATGTAGAATCAGAAATTAAATGTCAGGATCACTAACATTTTGAAAACTCAATCCATTGTACCACGATTGAAGGAAAAATAAACAATTTAGCCATTAGAGGGAGGTCTGGTAACATTGAGTGAAACAAAAATCAAATTTCCCCATTCCTACCACAGCCTAGATGGTTTACAAACTGATTCCTGCTGACTCATGTCTCATCAGTAAAGTACTACCTGTGTAGTAGGACTATAAAAGGGTTTAAAAGAGAACTAGATAAATTCGTAGAGGTTAAGTCAATTAATGGCTATTAGCCAGTATGGGTAAGGAATGGTGTCCCTAGCCTCTGTTTGTCAGAGGGTGGAGATGGCTGGCAGGAGAGAGATCACTTGATCATTACCTGTTCGATTCACTCCCTCTGGGACACCTGCCATTGGTCACTGTCGGCAGACAGGGAACTGAGCTGGATGGACCTTTGGTCTGACCCAATATGGCCATTCTTATGTTCTTATGTCACTGAGGCTTATATAGCCCTGGTGTTCTGCAATAGATACCTGCAGCTCAGTCTTCTTACTGAGTTTGCCTAGTTTTCAAGTTAATTACTACACTGATTATTATTCAGCTCTGAAGGACATAAAAATAAGGAGTTTACCTTTTTGGGCACAGATTTGCAGCTATTACCATGCTGTGCTTTTTTTCTGTCTCAGAGTCTGGCTTAAAGACCCTGCCATCTGATTTTTTTTTCTAATTGACTCTAAGTCAACTTCCATGCTCATCTGGAACCTTCTCCAAGAGCTTCTGTGCTGTCACTCTCTACTTCTCAACTTCTAAATATTTAGGCGGCCCCACTACATGTTGTAACAAATCTATGCACACATGGGATTTCACCATTATCCTCTGTTCTGCACAGTACAGCCATTTAGCCACAGTCATGTCAAGAGCGGGGATAGCACTCAGTTTCTGGTTCAGAAGCCCAGGCTATTATCATATGAACTAAAAGACCATTGCTTGGTGGCGGCATATGCGTTCTGATATATAGCTGAGCAGTTCTGATTCTATCAGTAAGGCTAGGTCTAGACTGCAGACATACCTCTGGTATCCTGGAAAAACTCTGCCGCATTCAAGGAATGCATCTGCTTTTCCGAAAAAGAATTAGGAAAAGCAGACATGTTTTTTCAGCATCCCTGTAAACCTCGTTTTACGAGGGAGAAGGGATGTTCCAAAAAAGGTTTGTTTTCTGATATTTGGCCCAGTGTAGACAGGCCAAATGTTGGAAAAGCCTCTTCCGAGAAAAGAATCGGAAAAAGATACGCAAATTGTGAAGCGCAATTTTGTGTATCTTTTTCCGAAAAACCCCCACAATGTAGACATAGCTTAACTGATTTTGATCGATCACATGCACTGAAAACTATACAACTCCAAGTTGCCTAAGGTACAACATTTGCTCTTTGGTTTTAGTTCTTTAGTTTCTTTCTTTTTTTAGTTGGATGCCATTCAAGTTATTAATTTGTAACATTTACATAATTTGTATCCAGTCTGAGTTACTTGGAGAGGCACATTCTAAAAGTCAATAGACTACTGAGAACCACTAATCCAATAATATTAAATTGTACAAATATAGCAGATGCATTTTGATGCATTTAAACCAGATGCATTTAAACCAGCATTGAAAGTAACTTAAAATTTCTTACAGGTAGAGTCCTATTGCAACCCAGGTTGCTGCCAGCTCTTTAAATAGCTCCCAGCTGGCTTTTGCTGCAGCTCAGCCAGCTCTTGCCAGAGCTGCACACCCCCTTACTTACATCTCTGATTTAAACCAAAAGTGAAAAAAACCAACCCCACAAACAAAACACTTTCTATATATCTAATGTAAGTATAATACAATAGATTAACTGATTTTTGAAAAAGTAAGACTGTCAGCAGTCAGTGTAATCAGAAAGATTAACAGGAAAAACCACATTCATGTATAGGAATGTGCAGGACTATAAAGACAACTGATTGCTATCTCAATGACAAAAGTCTGTTATGCTGTTATGGCAATATATTCTATTTATCTGAGTTACATTCCCACCCACATGCAACTTAGACTATCAATCATATAGCTAGAGAATAACGATTAAATAAAAATATTTGGATGTATTCATTATATCACATTGTTCAGAGTAAGCAGTTTCTACTTGGCAGATAATATTGTTTGTTTCGTTGCTGATCTTCTGCAGACAGTTTTACTGACAACATTCAGTGGCTTATTAGAATACCTAACACGGTACACTTGGCAGCACATAAAGGGCTAAAGAATGCTTTAATTTTATGCACCTATTGTGAGAAGGTGACATAGAATGTCCTTCATGGAATATCGCAATACATTGTTGCATACTTTACACTTTAAAAAACCCAGAATATTAAGACATTTGATTCTGAAAATATATTATAATAAACAATGAGTTGGCTCATATGGTGGCTTTAATTTACTTTGAACACATCTATTTTGATGTTGAAACTAATTCTTTCACCCAGTAAGGGAAACTGAAATTGCAAATATATAAATATTTCATAATTTAAATGGAGCACTTCTCCTTCACAAAGTCTGCCAAAACTAAAATAAAGTGGGCAGGGAAGGTATACACCTAACAGAAAATGAAACTAAAAGAAATTAAAGATTGAGGACAATTATCTGTGCTTCATGGTCTGATTGGGAGCTTACTAGAAGTACCATACTAAATTTGACAAGTAGCCCTGATAGTACTAACTGCCTGATAGCGTAGGCAGTTAGTACTTGGCTTATTTTCTGAAGACTGGGGAGTTCATATCCTTTGTATGTTTGTCCCAATCAATGTAACTGTGCATGTTTACATTATCTTTATACTTATTTAAATACTTTGTGAATCTTTCCAGCTCTTGTTCTCAGCTATCTGATGGGTTGTTATGTGCGGTGTAAAACAATATTTCCATATATCTTGTCAATTTCCTTGAATGCCCTCTTGACCTTGAAAGCTAAGAAAAGGTAAATGGAAGTCAGTTTACCTTCTCTATATCATCCATTATTTTATATCTCTCTACCATGTCTCCTCTTACTCCCTTCCATTTGTTTCAATCTGTCCTCCTACAGAAGCCTTTCCATGCCAATTGTCATTACCCACCCTTGAATAATATTTGTGCTTTAGCTTTCTGAGACAGGGTGACCAGATTTGTACATTTGAGGGCAGGCTGTACCATTGATTTATGTAACAGCACTGCATGATTTCTGGTGAAGCTCCTTTTTATACTATCCCTCCTTTTCTTAGAAATCCATCCAGACAACTGCTCTCACAGACCTTGACAGGACTGAGAATACTCTGACATCCACCTTTTTTTTCTGTAGCAACAGTTCCAGGCCAACATAAATAGCTGAATATTCCACAACTGTTAATTTAAACACTGTCCTTCAGGTTATCTCCAGGGTGGAAATTTGTACTAAATTCACAGTCACAAGACAATACCATGAATGTCTAGGTCTTTAATCTGCATGGGTTTGCCTACACTGCAGCTGGGAGTGAATGTCCCAGCTTGGATAGACAGACTCATGGTGGGTTTGCGCTAGCAAGCTAAAAATAGCTGTGTGGAGAAGTTCAGGCTAGCCACATGATGTTGGACTCAGGGGTCAGACAGGCTGAGCTCTGGTGGCTGGCCCAAGTCTCTACTGGTGCCACACTGTCCAAACCATGAGGCAAACCCACAATCAAACAAGGGCTGCTCATTCAAATGCCATGACTCCTCCCTCCAACAGAACCAGCAGTGATTCATGGCTCAGATGTGCTGCAGCAACTCAGCTGCACTGGCTCATCCTATAAGCAGAGCCTGTGGTGAACTGGCTCTGAGGCATGCCACAGCAGCCTATCCTGCAGCCAAGGCTCAGGTCACATGACCTCGCTAAGAGCTGTGAGTTAGTCTGTGCAACAGCATGGCCTGGCCAGGAACCCTCCTGCTGCCTCAAAGTGTTACAGACTGCCTCACACATCTGTAAGTATAACAGCAAATGTAAACCTGTTACATTTGTGTTAATGTAAGTTTGCTGAAAATTGCCAGTAAAAAAAAAAAAAAGAACAAGAAGAAACCACAATAGAAAAAACACCCAAAAATGCCTCTAACAAAAACACAAAGCAAAATAAATATTTTTGGTAAAAATAAATGTTTCAATCCTTCTGATTTTTTTCATTTTGTTGAGTGGTATCTTTCCAGGTTCCCCCTTATAGCCTCAGGGGAGCCCGGCAAGCTGCCCTGCACCTCAGTTTCCCATTTTGTTCCTCAGAAAACACAAAAAAGTAGCTTTGACAAATCCATTAACAGGAGCCCTCCTTAGGGTGTGGTTTATTAACTTAGAATTCAAAATTAAATTCTAAAAATAACTTCCCTCCAGCCTTAAGCTTGGCACAGCCATCAGCTCAGCTGGTATCTCAGAGCAGTACTGCTTGGGTACAGAGCAGTACAGCTCAGCAGTACTCAGAGCAGTCTTCTGCCAGTCCTGCCTCACAGGGGCAACTCCTCTGGTCTCAAGGTCTTCCCTGTACGAAGAGAAGACTGCAGTCTCTCTACGGCTAGTTTCCCCTCTTCTCTTTGCTGTTCTTTAGAGGGAATCACCTGATCCAAGGCAGATGTGCCTCTTTCATAATCATGGTTGGCTAGCTCCGGGACCTCCAGCCTTTGAGTCAAGCCTCCCTGTGAGAGTGAAAAACAATGAAAGAAGTCAGTTTCAGTTTGAACCAAATCGAGTTTCATCTTTGGTTTAAAAAAATCAGTTCTTTGCTCAGGTCTTCTTATCACTCATTTAGCCGCAGACAAAGGCTGATTAGGTATTTGTGATTTTCAGTAGAAAATAGCATCGTTTCTTAGTCTTGATAAAAATAAAGACATACCTTATTGTTGTACCAACTGTATACGTAACTGCTCTTGGAAAGATAATGAATAGTTGCCATCATTCAGAGTGATTCACAAGTTATATATTATCAGTCCCATTAGTCTGTTTATTAGTTAAAATGGAGCTTTTCCCAAAAGAAATTCAAAAGGTTCTTCAAATTGTTAGCATAAAAGACGTCAATCCAAGTTCACCCCAGTTTACATATTATTATGAGGCAGCAAATCGTCTCTACACTATTAAGGTGGACAAAACAGTAGGATAGTACAATAGAAATATTAATTTGAATAAAAACTCTGTTTATTGCACCGGCTCATAGGTGCTAAATGAGGGGAAGTACAGTTGTTAATAAAGAATTGCATACGCAAATAAGTGATGTGAAGTGCCATTCTATCTTGATAAATGGTTTTGAAGTTAATGGGATTGTTCAGGTGCTGAAAGATAAGTACATGAATAGATGTTTACAGGGTTGAGACTTGATTGTACGCAACACCCAGAGAAATATTACTTTCTAAAAGCACCACCAATGGAAAATAACTAGGAGATAGGATATAACGCTGAGGAAAACAAACGGAATGACGCTCAGAGTGGTATCTGAGATACCACAATGTCTCCCAATGCTGTCAGTATTACTAATTATTCCTTTTTTATTTTCCGGTCTCAGGATGAGGGGCTTCAGGAACTCACGGTGGTACATAGACAAAACAGAAAGATGGTCCCTATCCCAAAGTGTTTAGGAAATACGAATAGTATGACAAAGGGCCTTAAACTGTTCAGCAGGAGCAGGACTGGGCAATGGGCCATCCCTCATGGGGGACAGGGATGGAGCACCACCCAGCTCCACTCTTTGCCCTGGTCCTGGCTACAGGTCCCCGCTGCCAGCCCCACAGCTAGGACTCTGCTCCTGGCTCCACCCCCAGCTCTGGCCCCAGCCTCAGCCCTTTACCACTCTCTGTACTCCCTCTCTCTCGGAGCCACAATCCTGCTCCCAGCTACAGTTCTGGGGGAGGAAGGGATGTGGACAGCATAAGGGGGAGCATGACACTGAAAAAGTTGGAGACCACTGGCATATGAGATATTGTGATGTGGTGATTGTTAATTAATATTTACTTTTTAATGGTGATCACTTCTATATAAAAGATGATAATGTGACAGGCAAAGTGAAAACAAAAAAAGCAAAAGTAATGTGGTGCACTAAAACCATACTGAGACTCTCCAGGCTTTTAGACAGAAAGGAAAATAAACACACTCTGCAGCAGGTAATTAGAAACAAGCATTACAAATAGTTACGTCTGAACGAGGTTAAAGCAATGTACTGTTCTGTTTGCCTGTTGAGTTCCACTTACAAATGGGGAATGGCAATCAAAAGAGCTCTCCCATGGCATGGTAAATTCAGGCAAAGCAGCTCCTGTAAGTTAACCACTTTTCTGCCATTTTTCAAAACAGATCCTTTCAGGCCATCTATTCTTAACCCACTGTCAGTCTTTTTTTCCAGGTGGCTGGTTAGTCTATTCAAGCCTCTCCCTGATTCTCAGACCTCAAATTCAGGGTTGCTTTGAAGTCAATGGGCATGGTGAATATGTTTCTGAAGAAAGCAAACAAGAAAGAAAGAAACTGCTTCAAGAACTGCTCAAATACAGAGCCCTTTTCTTTATAGCCCATATCAGATACCAATATTCCAGCTATGGGAAATCTCTTGGTTGTCATGAAAACATTAAAGAAATAGTGAAGATAGATTTAGATCCTGTGCTCTTCCAAATAATTAGTGATACAAAGAGGTGACATCCTCTCCCCTGAGCCTGTGCGGAAGGATTAATGCAGTAAAAATGAATATTTTATATAAGCTCCTCAGTATTCCAAGCATCCTACCTGCTTATATCCCTCCTTGTTATTTGTTGAAAACTGAATAACATTATTAGAGCCTTTCTGTGGCACCTTGGTCAATGCCCACACACATCATATAAACATCTCCAGCTCCCTATAGCCAAGGATTGATGTCTCAGACCCACAAAATTACTGTCATGTTTTTATTAAAAAATTTACCCGGAGATGCTTGGGTCCTTAACTCAATTAATTTTTGTTTTTTGGAAAATAAAATGAAAATATACATGCTTTATTGAAATCATTGCTTGGGGGGAGGAAGGAGGCTGGGATGAGGAGTTCAGTACATAGGCTGCCCTGGGGGGAGAGGACTACCCTAGCCCTCTCTCACTGCAGCAGCTTGGAGCCAGGTTACAAGCACCTCTCCATGGCTGCTGCAGCTCCAGCAAGTACAGCTGGGGGTGGGGGAGGATGTTTGACCCCTGGCTGGTGCTGGTCCAGGTTCATCTACCCCCGTGTTCCGCAGCCAGAGTGAGGAATGCAGAAAACAGTATACTTTCCCCTCAGTCCCTGATTAAGGGGAACAGCCAGCAATGTTTGAATCAGGGAGGATACTTCAGCCCCTGCCTCAGGGGTGGGAGGCTTCGGGCTGGGGCAGACCCAGATGGGGGATATCCCCAGACAGCCCCTTTCACCTGTCTTGTGATTCTGTCTTTTTTCTATATGGTTTTATGAGAAGCAATCCCATTATAGGCACATCCCATTTTCCTGGCACAACCAAACCCTGACTTTGCTTCAAGTTATGATAAGAGAAAACTGTATACCAAATGTGGTGGTCCTAGCTCTTACTGTTTAGGAGGAGTTAATGAACAGACAGACAGATAGATGGATGGATAGACAGACAGACAGATGGACAAACTCTCGAAAATATCCAGTAGATCATGTCACATGTCAAATTGATTCTAGCATGCTAACCCCCTGGCAGCCACATGGGTGGAAAAATAAGAGGTAGTAATGGATCCAATTTCTCCTGTGGGTCTACCTGGTTCCTTTTTGTTCCATGAAAAAAAATAAGGTAATTTAGTGGCCATGAGAAGGGTCAGGTCTATGTTAGCTAAGAGGTACTAATTTCATCTTCCCTATCATGCAAAAGCAGCTGGGGTGACCCAGACTTGCACATTTGGGAAAAAATCTTGTAATTTCGAAGAACTGGCTGAGCAAGAGCATCATAGTTGAGGATGAGGATTATGTCTCTTTTCTAACACTAAAGAAAAATATGACCTGCCATAGTCAATGGCAGTTCTTACAGCTAAACTACTTGCTAATATATCAGTTTGGTCCAGATGCCCTAGGATTGCAATAGGCTCCAGAGCTACTGGGAACCTTGGAAATGCTTCATAAACCCCCCCAGACTCATGACCACTAATGTTTTACTAATGAGGAGGAATTCCACTGGTATGGAGTTTTGTGAAAGGATGGGAAGGGGAATTACCACAACTCTTAAAAGAACCCCAGTGGCAGAGCAATGTTATGGAACAGCAAAAATGTCTCTCTGGTCCTCAGGCAGTGCCTAATACTGCAAACAGATTCTATTCAGAGTGTATTCAATACCACACAGCTCTGTGCGAAATGGAGGCCTTGTCCTCTCATGTTTGTTGATGGTAAAATAAAGAAAAAGGGAATCCTGATGCATATACTGTGGAAATGATCAACAGCCGGGCAGCTGTGGAAAGAGTTGAACACAAAAATGAAAACAGTGCTTCTCTTCAAGACTCAAATTTCAGCTGAAAATTATATCCTGAGTTTAACTCCATCACAAAGACTTTGGTTCTTGACGGTAGCAGTGATTTACAAGCACATAATTTTATAAACATGGAGGAATAGGCTGGTGCTCAGAAGAGAGGAGTGGCATTCATACCTAGCTGAATCAGCGGCAAAAGAAACACTAGCTAATCACAGTACAGAGAAATTATATACATTTGAAGGAATGAGGATCCCATTTCATAATACATTTGGATAAAAAATGCTGAGATAGCTCAAATAATGCCATCCATTCCCCCCAGCCCCTCTGCTTTTTCACTCCCTTTTCCTACTCTCAACTCTAGAGCCTTGTGTGGATACAAAATTTGTATTCACATCTGCATCTATATCCACAAAAATGAGCCACAGATATCTGCATTGGCATCTGTGGATGCAGATACCTGTGGATATTCACAAATTTGCAGGGTTCTAGGTACGGATATCTGTATCCACATCTGCAGATACTGTAATACTGTCTGATTGTGTAGTGCAGTGTCTGGTTGTGCATCTTTGGCAAATTGAAAACTTTCATAATTGCATATGATTTCCTGTGAAATGTGCAGTATTTGGAAACATATTCAAGCTGCAAGTCATTTACTATTTTTATTATGTGTCTTTATGAAAATCAATAAAAAATTAATTCACAAAAAAAATAAACAATACAATGGGAGATAATTTTAAAATAAACAGGAGTTTATTATGGAACCCATGTGATAAATAACAGCACAAAAATGAAAGGAGAACTGACAATGCATAGAACGATAATGGGTCTCTTTAATATCTTTATCCCAATCACACGAGCATGCTTTTTTCCCCTAGTGCAAATTTAGGTCAGATAATGCATTTTTCTTGTCAGTATTAAATTGTAGACTCATATAAATGATACAAATCTTGTTCACATAAAGCGTGGATGATTATGATGTATTCAGAAGGGACCACACCATCTTGTAGCACTAAAGTTCTTATTTCCAGCAATGACTCATTATTTAATTTTAAAATATTATATTATAATAAATCTGGGAACTTGTAATAGAGCTCTTGTGTGTATCTCTTAAATAAGTATTCAAACTGGGGTGAAATATCATTAAATTAAATATGTGTTGATAAGAAGGAAATTACTTGTTAGCATATATTATACAAGAGAAACTGAATCACTAGTTACATATTAAAATTTGTGTGGACTCATTTTGCAGCTCTGTGAAAAGAAAACACACAGGGTATTTGTTAAATGAGGGGGAAAGTGCTTGGGTCCCTGTACAATGAGTATTAAGACATTTCTCTTCATTGCATCCCTGACACATTGCTCTCCACAGTGCAAAGGCTGTTGTGTGCCGCTAGTGCTATTAGGCACCCCAAAAAGAATAGGATAGTGTCCAGAGTAGCTATCCTTGTAATGACAGAATGTGTGGCCGCTGAGACCAAAGCTCATTTTGGAAGGCAGGGCTCTCTGGACTGCAGATGACAAGGGACAGATTGGGCAGTGGCACACAACATCTTAGATCAGACTAAGGTTTCTCTGTTATGCAATTCTTCAATCAAAGTAAAAACAAAGTAAATAAAAGTAAAGCCAGAAACTGCTGCTTTCCCCATCACTTACTGCAGAGATTCTCAAACTGTGGTCCATAAACCACCAGTGGTCCATGAGCTCAATTCAGGTGGTCTGCAGATAGTTTCCTTCAAGGTTCCAACACTGGAAAGTTTTCTGTCTGAAAAATGAACTGGTTCATGACCAAAAAAAAAAAAAGCCTATCATATCAAGACAACCTTTAGGCTGCGCTAGTCTGCTAGTCTGCAGTGGAAGACTGTTCAAGCACAGGGAAGTTCTAGGATTGGGGGACACAGAGAAGCATCTCAATCCAACAGTGGAGAAGAAAGGTACCAGAGCAGCAGTTGAGTACAGTGCATTCCTATCTTGAGGGCTTGTTGGCTGCAGCCCAGGACCTGGGCTTTTATTTCAAAGTTTCAGCAGTAGCTGAAGCACTTGAGCTTCCTGCTGAGTGGGAAGGATTTTAATTAAAAGCAAATTATCAATCTCTTGTGTATATTCACACAAAAACGGTAGGGGACATTTGATAACAAACATTCAGCTTAAAGCAGGCTGCTTTTCTTTCTTAGCTAAGGAGATGATATCTGAATAAAGAAAGAGTGTCTCCCCTGAAAAATCCACCAAAAACCTTTTAAGTACACATCAGGTTGGGAAATGGCAGCAAATTCTGCCATAAATAGGACAAATATGCCAGACATTTAAACACTGGAAAGGTAAGAGCAGCCTTCCTGGGATGTGAATACATGTATTTCATTATCTGGATTTGAGTAATTTTTCTCATTTTCATTTTAGATCAGTTTTCATTTGTCTTAAATATTTGATATAATCCCTCCACTTTATCCATAGCATCAAAGACATGCCTTCAGTTGTTCAGTGGTTATGCTAAATTCACTCTACTCTGAGACAGTTTATAGAATCCCATTCCTTATGTTCATCTTCACGCTGATGGTGCATCGATATGTTTGATATTAATGGCATGAGGAGCTCAACATATCACCTCTCCCGCACTAGCACAATACTACAATGCTCCATGCTTAGGCAGATCTGAAAAGCGCTACCTACAAGTGACACAACACTGTGACACTGATTGCCAGTGTACTCATTGATCTCAGGCAGGGTGGCAACTAATGCAGCCCATGTTCCTGGTTATTCTGTTTGCCAGACACACATGTGCTAACACAGTATAGACAGAGCATTGAAAACAACCATGGCAGAGTCCCATTCAAACATTCCAACAGCACACATCCAAAGCTATTGTAGATCCTGAGGCTGGAGGGGACATAGAAGTGCCTGTATGTGTCAGAATTTGGAACTATATCCCTGGGAAATTCTAAACAGGACACTGAGGATTTGCTGGAGTAACTCATGAAAGTGAAATCCTACTTCATTGGAAGTCAATGGAAGTCTTGCCATTGACTTCAGTGAGTCCAGGATTATACCCTGAATGTGGACACTGATGCCAAATCCTGGCCCGCATTCCCCCTGTTTTGCACTAGTCTGGTTGTGCAAAGTAGGCAGAAAACTGGCTTAATGAGCCAGGTGCAGATTCTTCCAATGTACAGGAGTTGTTGGTGGGCAAAGCACTGGCCTATTTGTCTACTTGCTATCCCCTAATCCTAGCCCTAGCATGAGGGGTGTGTCAGAGACACTTGTGGGAAAAAAGGACCTGACTAAAGTGATGTCAAAGTCATGCAGTCTCAAGCTATCTGGTGGTGAGAAGCCATATATAGGGAGGGAAATGTAATATTAGCAAGACAAGTATTAGCATGGAGCACTGTGAAGCTGAGGGCCTGCTGATCATCACTAAAGTTGTCAGATTTGCCATATAACTTTGTAGATCCGCAACTGATTCCATCCACAATGACATCAATGTTCCTATTTTTTCCTGTCGGAATGAAAAGTGAGCTTCTCAAGGTGATGCTTCACCATGGGTGTCCGAGTGCCACACATACAGGAGTGAATACTGACTGCTGTATTGCACCGAGAGTGTCAAGGGGTTCCTAACTAATGCTAGCATCTGACAAAGGGGAAAAACAGAGGAAGGATCTTGGCAAACAGATCAATGCTGCAACTTCAGAAACTTGTACTGACTAAGATACTTTCCTTATGGCACTAGCACTGTGATTTGCGAGCAGGGTCTCTGAAAGTCTGCTTCAAGTCAGTCTCTGCTACTGAGCTGTATGCAGGTGGCAGACAGTTCAGTGGCCAACATTCATTTGTATTCACATGATTCAATCTCGAGTGTCCTGGTAGGGGTTGGGAGCAGTAAAACTGTTCAGGCAGCAAATCAACATTTTCCAAATTAAAGATTGCATTCACGGCATTACTCGAAATTCCTTTGAAATGGCACACAGGAATTAAATGCAAGTTGGTTTGCCTAAAGCTGTGACTATGTAACTTGATGGAAGTTGGATAATCAATTACTGGGTCTGCAGTTTATGGATTGGTTGTTGCCTGACTGGAACGCTGAAGAAGTCAAGTGTTCATTGTTTCTTAAGTGCCATTATTGTTTGAGGGTTCTGAGAAGAGTAAGATAGTGGCAAAGGACATGATTATCACAAGCAAAGGGACTAGTGGGAAGGGCTGGTACAACCAATAAGATAAACTAGTATATTATGTTGTACCTCTGATATGTGTGGGCAGCAGCAAGGGGTATCAGAGAGATTTCTCTGCTTACAGCATCAGTATGAGACAGCTCATGTACTTGATTTTCCTCAACAGTGGCAACCAGAAATACCTCTACTGAAATCAACAGGGTTTCACCATTGACTTTGATGAAGTATACTTCTGATTCTGACTGGTGTAAGCATTGATAAGAATTTATATCTCTAAAGTATATAGTAAAATAAATAACCCCATAATTAAGTTGGTACAGCACACATTTGTACCATGTACTAAAACAATATGAACATTTTAGCTATTCAAAATTGTAATATTTATTTACAGTATCTGAGGTCCTCAGACATCAGTGAATGAGAGGTGGGAAAGTAGCATTATCCTTGTTTTACTTATTGGAAATCGGCATGCTTCAGTGGACTTGTGGGGGCTTAGCATCTCTCAAAGTCAGGCTCTGGGTATCCCCAGTTAGACACCCAAAATTTAAGCATCCAAATATGTGATCATATTTGAAACATATGGCCCTATTATCAGTTTGTAGGGGGTGGGATGGCTCTCCAATAATAAAACAAGCAACATTTTTTCAAAACGATTATTTAGAAATTTCATCTACAGAGAAAGTGTTTTGTTGGGTTGAAAAATTTCTGTACTATCCTTCAACCCACTGAGACTACTGAAGCAAATACATTCTTTAATGCTCAGCTGAATGCCAACCACAGTCAAAAAAGGGACTGAGAGTTAAATCAGCTCCCAAAATTCCAGCGTAATTAACTGCCAATTACTTTTTCAATCTCCCTGGATACTCAGTAACAGACTTGAAAGTTGCCATACTTCAGCAAAAATATTTCAAAAACGGACTGCAGCATGAAACTGCAGAGCTGAAATTCATATGCAAACTTGACACTATCAGACTAGATCTGAACAGAGACTGGGAGTTGCTAGCTCACTGCAAAAAGTAATTTTCCTTCTTTTGGTATTCTCACCTTCTCATCAACTGTTAGGAATGGGTACATCCATCCTGATTGAATTGACTTCATTAGCATTGGTCCTCCGTATAGTAATGTAACACAGCCAGGGCTCGACAAATAGTGTAATCTACTCGCCTGGGGCGAGTAGATTACACCCCGGAAGAGCCAGCGTGGAGCGATCTGGGCATGCGCAGAATGATCTGCGCATGCGCAGAGTGCAGAACCGCGCAGCTGGCGAGCGGGGCTCGCCGCTGCTCGGCGAGCCCTGACCACAGCCATCTCCACATGACTATTTATAGTTTGTGTCCAAGATTGACTCTTTTACAATAACAAAACTGAACTCTGATATGATGGATTAGCAGTCTAGAAAATGATAAAACATTTTTGTGCACTTACTGTAATTATTCCTTTCATAAAATAGTCTGTAAATGGATAGATCTAGTAGTTTTCTTTGTGTTAAGCCAAGTTCTGATGCACTGAAGGACTTCTAAAGGAAGAGAGATAGAAAGATAGAGATAGAGATACAGATGTAGATATATACAGACATAGACATATTAGAGTGTCTGTCTGTCTATGTGCGAGTCTGTTTGCTCAAGAACTTCTCCTAAAAGGTAAGAGCTAGGACCATCAAATTTGGTATGCAGCTTCCTCTTATCATAACTTAAAGCAAGGTCGGGGTTTGGTTGTGCTAGGACGATTAGAAGCCCCAGGAAAAGGCTGTTTTCCATAACATGCTGTGGGGCAGACTGAAGGGGGAGAGAAAATGCCCCTGGTAGGTAGGGAGGGAATGTGGGGGAGAGAAAAGGCCCCTGGCAGCTGAGGGGAGGGCTGGGGGAGTGAAAATACCCCTGGCACCCGAGGGGAAGGCTGAGGGGACAGAAAACATTTTAATCAAAAGATTCTTTGCCATCTCATATCATCCAGACTCCCCCAGCCAAACAGCTTCCTTCACATTTAAATCTCCACAACCAAATTCATAATTGATTTTATAATAAAGTCAGCAAATATGTTATTAATGCTGAATATAACTGTGGATAAAAAGGGGGAAAATAAATTTACATGTGATACTTCAAAGATGATTTTTTTTTAGCAGTTGATAGGTATACCAATTAAGTTTGGGAACTGCTGACTTACAGGATTTAATATCATTTGTATTTATTATTATGCCTGGATCATTTTCCGTTATAACTTTACTTTTCACATAAAGCATTATATCAGTACAGTTTTTATAAATGTTATGGCCAGATGAAACTCTTATGATCATCTAGTATGACCTTCTCCATAAACACAGGAATAGAAGCTCACCCAGTAACTTATGCATCAAGCCCATAACTTTTTTAGCTGCAACATATCAGTTAGAAAGATATTCACTCATACATCCCTTCATTGGTTGTTCAAATGGCTAATTACCTTCTCTGTTAAAAATCAGCATCTTATTTCTAGTCTGAATTGATCTAATTTCAGTTTTCAACATTTGGATCTAGTTACATCTTTTTTCTGCAAGATTGAAGATCCATTTACATTAGAAATTTCTTTCCCATCTGTGACATGACATTCCTATACCAGGGGTAGGGAACCTGCTACATGTGGTTGGTCAGGGTTAGCCACTGGAGGGCCACCGGACAGTTTGTTTACCTGAAGGTCCTCAGGCATGGCTGCTCACAGCTCCTATTGGCCATGTTTCACTATTCCCAGCCAATGGGAGCTACAGGAAGTGGTCTGAGTTGTACCACTGTTTCCTGCAGGCCCCATTGGCTGGAAATGATGAACTGTGGCCACTGGGAGCTGTAGTGCTTTGTGCCTGCAGACGTTCAGGTAAATAAACCATCTGGTGGCCCATCAGTGACTAATTCTGATGAACCACGTGCAGCCTGTGGGCCAGAGGTTCTCCATCCTTGGTTTATAATATAACCCAGTGTATGTAATTTCTACCAGGGGCTGGGAGTGAGAGGCTGTGCATACCTTCTTTCACAGCCAGGGAAGAGGCAAACTTGATATAAGTTTGGGTTTGTACCTCAAAGAGGCGGGTGAACATTTGGGTGCTGGAGTAAATCCCTTAAGCTGAGTCCTTTCAGAGCTGTTCTCAGTGCCTGTATCTGCAGTGGGGTATTGCCCTGTCTGTGGGCTTTGCTGGAGAAGGCCTGGCTCAGCAAGCCCAGGTAAAAGGAGGGGGGGAGTACAGGCTGATGGAGAAGGTGGGCTCAGTGGTATTTTAAGCACCTCACCTATTCACCTCACACATTCCATTACAGCTTCATTGTCTACAAGAAATGAGGGTGAATTTAACACCATTAAGATGTCAGAAACCTTAGTGACAGATAGTGGATGAGCCTAATGTCACCATGCAGAGCAGTAATGCCGAGTGAGGTCCCCACCACACAACTGCATTAGTCATGCCTGGAACATGACTCTGGGAACTGGATAAGAGCACAGACTAGCACTCAGTGTTCTCCCACTGAATGAGTGGGTGGGGAATAGGCAGTGGTGGAGCAATGTCTCTGTTCCCCTTATGCACTGGCCTGCACAGCTGATTGGATGTGAGAGCAGAGTCTTGTAGCAAATTAATTCCCCTCTTCCCAGTGCAACTACTGGAGGAACTGGGCCTCAAGGAGTGTCTTCAGGAGTTGTACAGCATATGCCCGGCCCTTTGCTCAGAGCAGTGTCTACAGTCACAGTCTAATTATCTTATTTTCATTACACTTGTTCTTCCAATCCTTTTCCTTTCATCACGTGATGTGTCAATATCTTACAATGTCAATTCAGACATAAGGAAAAGGACTGTGACTTTCCTTTTTTATGTAAAGTGTCTAGCATATTTTTGTATTAAAATATAAGAATAATCTATCCTACTGATCACTAAATAAGAGACAACAAAAAGGACACAAACTTAAATACTTATTTTATGCAACTATAACTATTATTATCTAACAGCCAGGCATTTACATTTCATTAGCATTTTTAAAGCAGTCCCACTACCTCTACATCTACATGCCATACATTTATACTGCGATATAGTTACATGACTTGACATTTTGAGTTTTCCTTTGACCATTACTAAATTTGCTATTACTTGCCAGTTTCACTCAAAATCTCATAAAGCGGTGTTTGCCTTCAAAATAAGGTTCTGCCTTCAAATAAAATATTTCAGAAAATAAAATGTTAGGATCTTCCCTCTCACCTACATGTCAAACAAAATTTGTTTGTTAGCTAGCACCTCAGAAGTTCATTTGCCCAAAGCTCTTGCAAATACACCCTTTCTTAATAGGATTCTATGTTCTAACAAATTGATACCTTTACAACCAAGGGGGCAACCTACCTTGAAATTGAAGTGCCACTAAAACAAGAAGAATATGCACCTTTGGCAGAACATAAATGACAGCTCAAATATTCCTATGAATCTTACATGATTCCCCCATTCAATTACCAATTCCTCTAAGGAAAATAGCCTGTCTTTAATATATTTTGGTGTATTCTGAAGTGAACCACTAGAGTAATGGAACCACTAGAGTAATGAAACCATGCCCTTGATTTCTGAGCACTGCACTACGGAATAAAATAAATGCAAAATAGAAAAAAAATGCAGACTGAGAAAATAAAGAAAGGTAAGAGAGATAAGGTGTGGGAGGCAATATCTTTGGGTAGACCAGTTTCTGTTGACGAGAGACAAACTTGCAAGCTCCAGTGGAAATTTCAGCTAGCAGCTGAATAACAATCCAATAGCAAATTTCAAAGATTTATGTAACTAATACCAGCCTCTCCCATCTTATTTATTCCCCAAAATAATTACTGGCTAGCCAACCTGGATAATGAAAAATATATATAAAAATAATTACACTTCAGTGGAAGCAGCCCTCTCTGGTAAGAAATTGCAACCACCGCCCCCCCCTTGTGCTGGGATAAAGAACCCACCTATAACCTGATGGAAGGCAGGATCACCTTGGAATCACTCCAGCACAGAGATCTGTGCAGTGTAATTATCAGCATGGACAAAAGAACTACGGTGCAACTGAAAGGAGCAGTTAACAGGAATGCAATAAACTCAAGGCATCACAAAGAAATTGCACTCCACCAACAAACAGCCCTTTCAACCTGAACCCCTCACTCTTCAATCTCAGCACCTCTTGCCTTTGGCCAATGGCCAATTCTGGTGCTCAAAGCAATCTTGTAATGCCCTGTTACAGGGTAGCCAGTCCCTTGAAGGAGGAGCTGGTCTGGCCCCAGGATAGCTGTCCCAGACTGGGGTTGATCTAGAAAGGTCAGCCTGAAAAGGGGAGGAGTTTTAATGAACAGCAGGAGAACCTGAGTGAGTCTCCTAGCTACATCTGGAGACAGTGTGGTCACAAAGAGAGCAGAGGAGCTTGAGAGACAGAAGATAGGACACTCAGAGGTAGAATGTCTGTACTCTCTGGGAAAGGAGCCAGAAAGGGAGCTTGAGAGTGCAATAGTAGTAAAGGCAACTCCTGAAGCAGGCCTGGGAGAAAGCCAACATCCACTTCTCCCAACAGATGACCGGGAGGTGGGGGGCGTAGTATCCCAGCATGAAGACCCAGCCTGGAGAAAAATAAACTGGGGAAAGGCTCCAGGTAGAAGTTCTGCAGGTCAGTGGCTTGATGGGAGCTGAGCCTGCAGGAAGAAAACTCCTAGAACAAAGTTCTGAGGCATTTTAAGTAGACCAGGAAATAGGAGCAGAATGATAGAGTCACCCATATGAGGAAATGAAGGCAGACCCCTAACTGCACTGCCACAGGAGGACGCTGTGGATGTTGTACTGTCACATGGACACAGCTGAACCCTGGACCTCATGTATCCCTGCAGCAACAGCATATGACACCACCCTGCAGTCTCTTCTAGAGCAGCATTCCCATTTCTAAAGGGAGAAAATCTACCAGGAATTAGTGGTGAGATTTCCTGCCAGCGTTCTATGCAGCCAGAGCTCTCAGGGACAGGGAGGTGAGAAGCTCTTTCCTGCCTGCCCCTATCCAGCACTTTCCTGCCTGCCTCTTTCCTGCCTGCCCCTATTGTCTTTGTCACACCATTGCTAATCTGTAGGTGGCTATCATGGGGTCCCGCCTCAGGCTGCCAACTTTCTGCTTCCGGAAAACTGAACAACCTCACCCCACACACTTCCTGCCCCTTCCAGGAGACCCTGCCTTGTCCTGCCCCCTCCTCAGGTCCCGCCCCTGCTCACGCCATCCCCTCTCTCTCCGACATTTCGTGTCCCTCACCCTTGCTCACATGTTCATTTTCACTGCAAGGCCCGAATAGGCACATTTATTGTTTGGACAGATGTATTATGCTAAGTTCAGGTTTTATTTGTGATAGGACACTAGATGTGGCAGCAAAATAGACCAAAAGGGTAATTAAAAACAATGAAATTTCACAAAGATTTTCATGATTCTTTCCCTCCCCTTTTCCCACTTTCCATAACCAGATCAGTGTCTTTTGTTCACGAAAGTTATTGTAATGTTACATTAGTACAGCCACAAAAGGTCCATTAAAGATGCTCACTACTGAAGCCCAAATACAAATCCATAGAGCGCAACTACAGAAATACACCTGTCCAGAAATATAAGTAATTCTGTAGAAACTGACTCCCACGCCTGCATACAGATATACACGTGTATTCATGTGTACACATCTAGCATGCACTAATGCAAATATGTCCACATTATTTATTATAGAAAATTTACCTGGCATTGTTCAGGTCCCTTTTTTGTTTCTTCATTTAAATCATTGCTTGGAGTGTGGCTGGAGAGGAAGGATTGAGTATGCAGGCTGCCTCTGGGAGGAAGGACAACCCCAGTTCTCTCTCACTGCAGCAGCTGTGGCCAGGTAGGAGCACCTGTTCATGGCCACTGCAGCTACAGTGGTGTCAGCCAGGGAGGGGTGCGTGAAAGACATCCAAACAGACAAACTCTCTGAAATATATAGTAGGTAGCTGTCACTTTCTCCATCCCTGTCTCCTGCTGTCCCAATGGGAATATAGCTTTCCCAGTCCCCATCTCTGCCCCCTGTGGTCATTCCACAGTATAACTCCCTCTTGCCAGACCCTTCCTTTTCCATTTTATGAGAATCGAATTCCACACACAGCCCATTGTCTTGGCAGAACCAAACCCTAACCTTGCAGCAGTGAGGCTCACTGGAGCCTCCAGCATATGTTTTTGAATGGGTGTTCCAAAACCAGACACCCAGTCACCCTAGTCCTACTCCAAAACTAGCCCCATGTGCACAAAAGTGGCTCACTGGCCAGTGACCCCTATAGCCATCTCCTGTTGGCCACCTATGTCTGGGTCTTCTGTGGCTTAGCCCTCCAAATAGGTCACTTAGAAGTTCAGTCCCTTTCCAGGAAATCCATGTCCTGCTGTAGCTGGCCAAGCTCTGAGCTGACTTGTCCCAGCTGGCCTCTTCACCTAGCTTCCCCTTCCCCCCACCCTCACCCCCAGTCCAGCAGTAAAATCCTTGTAAATCAGAGTTTGCGCTCTTCTTTTGCAGAGCCACAGATTCTCAGGGCTTTTCCTTAGGTTCTCAATTGAACTACAAACAGAACCAAAACATATTTCATTCTTCTCTGGGCTTGAGCCGTTCTTTGTTTTGGGCTCAGTCATCCCTCATCTCTGTTCAGGAGTCCCTCCTAGCTCCCTTCCAGGGGCTGGGTGTGTCTTCATACTGTTGCTTCTTACACAGAAGTCTCCAGCTCTTCTCCTTGGAGCTGGGCTGTGAACTCACCCATTGCAGAGCATTAGCCAGCTTCTC
The DNA here is from genome assembly GCA_032595735.1 of Pelochelys cantorii. Lineage (NCBI taxonomy): Eukaryota > Metazoa > Chordata > Testudines > Trionychidae > Pelochelys > Pelochelys cantorii. Next base: position 138,383,703 of record CM064326.1, on the reverse strand, counting down.
CCTCACTTGCCCCCCTTTTCAGGCTCAGAGTATGCTGGTTTGATCTTCTGCTGTGTCTGCCCTGATATGGGGGACAAGGCAGTGTTCATGCTGGTCTCCTTATCCCAGCTCATCCCTAATGACTGAGAAAGGTGCCTTGCCCTCTGTGCAAACCTCCTAGCCTTGGCTCCTTAAAGATATGATAGGGTTTTCTCCCAAGCATCAGCTGTACCCAGAACCACTTCCTCTCTCTTCCTATCCCCTAATTCTTTATATACTGAACCATTCTAAACCTTAAAGGACCATGCCTTGTGGCAGGGTGGGCTGATCATTAGGCACCAATACTCTTAAGGCCACAGCACCCCATCACACAAGAGACTATGTTTCACTCTCAAAGAGTGAAGCTGAATGCAAGTCAAGTTGAACAAATGGAACTTTATTAAACCATGTGCACTACTCTGTCCATGTGGCTGAACTGGTTGCTTCTAGTCTAACTCCATCCAATCCCTAGTGCACTGTTGCCCTATCACTAACAGTCCCTCTAGGAAACATGGGCCCTTTGCCTCCAGTTCCTCTGATCTTTCCTATCTTACAAACAATTCAATATAAACATTAAAAACAAACAATTTAGGTCCAGACACCCACCCTGTGTCCCTTCAGTCAGAGGTTGCTGCACAGAGCTGAGCTGGAGTCCTATCTTTACAAGACTTTGTGCTGCTACATTGTCTTTAAGATACAGATGACCACACTGGCAGTGACCTGTCTCCCTATCACCTGTCTCTGAGTCCAGCAAACTATCTGCGTAGAGTCTCTTCCTTCCCTTGGGGTTGCCTTGGGATGGCTCCATGTTTCTGTTCTTTCATAGGCTCTGTAGACTCTCTCTGCTTACTGCATCTGTTGGCTCATACATGCCTCCTGTTTCTTTGGATCACTTATCCCTTTTACATAATCACTTTGTTATGATCTGGGTGCCACTGCATTGCTCACAAGGCCTTTAGTCCATTCCTTTAGCTGTCTTTCTAATAGGTAGATCCTCACAGGAATGCCTGTCTCTAGAGCCAGTAGGTCATTTGTTTGACCTGTTGTACCCTACAGCCAGCTTTCTGTAAGAATTGGTTGCCATCTCTCAACACAGGACAGACTCTTTCAGACAGAGTGCTGTGAAAATGTATTCAATCAGGCTGACTTTCCTAAAAGATATACAAAACTATGGGGGATTTTTAGTCAGTCTGCCCATGTGGAAGAATGTCAGAATCCTTGAGGTTCATGCCTCCTTTGTGACCCTTCACATGTGGAAGCCCACAGATGTGAATTCACATATCTTTGTCTGCTGCAACAATTCAACAATGGTGGCGTATGTTGATTGATGAAGCAAAATTTGTATTGTGTTCTTCCTTTTTTTTTTAAGTGATGTTGTAGTTCCAGTACAAAGAATAAGGGGCATAGTTAGAAAAATGTAAAGAACTAATACTGTGGGAAAGTGGAAAAACTTGATCCTCATTTAGGGTATGTCTGTACTCCAAAAAAAAAAAAAAAAAAAAAAAAAAGATGTGTCCTTCACTTGTGTTAGCTAGCCTGTGTTAGCTAATTCAAGTTAAAATGAGAGGACTAATGCAGATGAGGTAATATCTTTTAATGGACAAACTTCTGTTTGTGGAAAGTAAAAGCTCTCGAGTAACACAGAGGTTGTTTTTAGTTCTGAGGAAGGATGCAGAGTGTCTGAGATGAATCCAGGTTGGAACAGACTGGTAAGCAGAATGGGTCCTGCTGTTGAATGCAGTCACTTGAAATGAAGTGGCCAATTAAGTATAGCAGGCAATGTGGTGTGCTACCCATGTTGTAATGAGCCATAAAACCAGGGTCCCTGTTGAGTCCATGATTTTTAGTGTCTAGCAGAGTTTTAATCTAAGTTTTCAGGCTTGCAAGTTTCCTTTGAGGACAGATATTGAAAAATCAGATAACTACCAATGAAGAGTTGGCATGTGAGGTTAATAGTGCAAGTTGAGCTATATCAGTTTATACCTGCTGAGGAACAGATCTTAAGATGACTTGATTTGGACCAGTGGCTTCCAACATTTTTGAGGATACAGACCCTTTTTCAATCTATTACAATATTACAGACTCCCCCCCCCCCAACAAGATAGCTGTGCCTGCAGTCTGCACATCCCTCAGCCCACGCTGCTTCCCAGGCGGCATCCCTCAGCCCGCTGGGAAAGCTGCGTGGGCTGAAGGATGTGCTGGCTGCTGGTATTGTTTCAGTATTGTTTCATACAGTGCTCCTTTACATTCATTGAGGGGGAATTAAGTAGCATTTCGTATACATCATACTTCCAATTTTACCTGTGTGATTGTCTGATGATAATACCCAGAAGGTAATATAAAACATAGGGATTCTGTTTTGTCCAAATCAGTGGTTCCTAACCTGTGTCCATGGACCTGGGGGGGGGGGAGGGTGGAGGGCAGCAAAAATGCCTTATCTGGCAGTATGCTGTATATGAAATGCTACTTTTTCCCCCTTAATGAATGTAAAAGAGCCCTATATGAAACAATACTGTGCTGATTCATTGTGAAAATTACTAATTGCTCTCCTTATTTAATGTGCAAAAATGTGGTGGGAAAGGCGAGTGGGCTGTTCATAGTCTTACTTTCCAAACTGAAAGGGAGTTTTTTTGCACTGTTTTCCAGCTGGGGATTTGTAAGCTCATCTCACATACAGAACTAGGAATCCGCAGGTGATTTTTGTCTCCATACGTAGTTAAAATAACAAAAATGCTTTATCTGGTTACATTTTGTCATTGAATAACCTGACTACAGCCATTTAGTTTTAATAAAAAGTTGGAAATTATTCAGCCTAGATTTGCACCCCAGTGTGTGGAGTGTACACATTGCTATGAGCATATTAAATAAAGGTTGGATAGATTTTTATTACATTGAATTGTTGGGTGTATAGGAAATTCCATGTCTATAATATAGTTTGTCTGCCTGCTAGACATTAGGGTTTGGAATCATGGACTACAGTTTTGTCACAGTATTTCCTCTCAGTGGTCCAGCCAGGTTTGAGCAGGAAAGTGGCAAAAGGGAGGTGTTTCCAGGGCTTTTTATACTCTCTGCCATGGGGAAGGAATCCCATTGTTCTTACTGTAGAAAAGCACAGTAACTAGATGGAGTCCATGCCTAATTCTGCTTAGTCACAGAAGTGGCCATTACCTATAATTCAGATGGAACGTTCACAGGAAAGTCTAGTTAGTGGAGATAGGTAACTCCCATTGTGAGTTAAGTGTTCTTTTGATGGGTCACTCAATTTGAATAGTCCCTTCAAGATGTGCTGACAAAATATTTCTTGGGCATTACTCCAGGAGCAAACATTTGGGAAATAGACCTAGAGCCAATACTCATAACTTCAAATACAAAAATGATATGTGCATACAAATATCATAATCACAAGCAACAAATCTTAACCTTTCTATAGATATCTCACTCAATAGACTTCGTACAAGATTTGTTGCAAATATATAACAGTGACTGCAGTAATGCTCTGTATGCTCATGTTTTAATGAAATAACATCACAGAAGGGCCTTACTCATAGGACCATGAATCTAGCCACAAGTTCACTACCCTAACCCTTGTGGGGAGATAAATACATTAGAATCCTAACCCTGGAAGGGGAGCCAAACAAAACCTAACTATAGCCCCAAGTTCCCCTCCAACAGGAATCCTAATCCTAGGGCAGAGATGCCATCTCATAGAAATCCTAATCAAGGTTCCCTCTAAGCTGCACAGCAGCACAACCCTGCAGCTGCTGAATGAGCCCCATCCAGCCAGGGCCTCAGGGCTCTGTGCACGGAACTGCCTGGCTGGGGGACGGGCACTTCTCCCTTAGCAACAGCAGCAGCTCCCAGCTGAGGACAGAGCAGAGAGTCTCTCCCAGACAGCAGGGAGAGGACAGGCTGGGAGAGACATTGCTCTGCTCTCAGCAGGGAGCTGCTGAGTTGCTGAGGGAGAAGTGCCCCTTCCCCAGCCAGGCAGATCCATGCATGGAACTCTAAGCCCCTGGCTGGGCAGGGCTTATTAAGCAGCTGTGGGGCCCTGCTGCCATGCCCAAGTCCAATACCAACAGGAACCTTTATACTAGGGCTGGTAGCCCAACTGATTGAAAACCTAATCCTAACTCCAAGGCCATATACATTGCAACCCTAACCCCAACTCAAAGGCCCTACTGCTAGGAACCCTAACCCTATCTTGGGGAGCCGCATCCATAGCAACCCCAACCATAACTCCAAGGGTGGTACACATCAGAATCCTAATGCTAATTCAAAGGGTTTTACCAAGAAGAACTATAACTTTATGGTGGGGAGCCCCATCCATATGAACACTAACCATAGGAGGAAGTCCCCTATCCATAGGAAACCAAGCCCCTACACAAGGGACAACAACCCTAATTCCAAGGGTCATACTCATAGAATCTGTAACCCTAGGGCTGGGGGACCTAGATATAGGAACCCTAACATCAAGAGCCCTATCTATAGAAGCCCCAACTCTAGAGTGCAGATCCATACCTGTAGGGATCCTATCTGTAACTCCACAACTTTACCATTTAGAACCCTAACCCGAGTCTGTAGAGTCCTACCCAAAGAAACCCTAACTCTTACTCCAAAGACCCTACCAATTAGAACCCTAACCTTAACTCCCAAAGTCCTAACCAAAGGACCCCTAACCATAGGGAGGGGAGCCCCACACATAGGAAACCTAATCCTAACTCAAAGACTCTATGCATAGAAACTTTAAGCCTACACTGGGGATCTCTACCTATATGAATCCTAACCCTAATTTGAAAGGCCCAATCATAGGAACCCTAATTCTAAAAGTAGGAATCCCTACCCATATCCCTACCCATTAACACTATCTCTAAATGCCCTACTCATAGAATCCAATCTGTTACTCCAAGACTCTACTCTTAAGAAACCTAACCTGAGGGTGGGGAGTCCTACCTGTAGCAATCCTAATCCTAACCCTAACTTGAAAGACCCAACCCACAGGTAAACCGTAGCATGGGGAGGTAAATAGGATGAAGTTTAATAAGGACAAATGCAAAGTACTCCACTTAAGAAGGAACAATCAGTTTCACACATACAGAATGGAAAGCAACTGTCTAGGAAGGAGTACTACAGAAAGAGATCTAGGGGTCATAGTGGGTCACAAGCTAAATATGAGTCAACAGTGTGACACTGTTGCAAAAAAAGCAAACATGATTCTGGGATGCATTAACAGGAGTGTTGTGAACAAGACACAAAGTCATTCTTCCGCTCTACTCTGTGCTGATAAGGCCTCAATTGGAGTATTGTGTCCAGTTCTGGGCCCCACATTTCAAGAAAGATGTGGAGAAATTGGAGAAGGTCCATAGAAGAACAAGAATGATTAAAGGTCTAGAGAACATGAGTTATGAGGGAAGATTGAAAGAAATGAACTTGTTTAGTTTGGAATGGAGAAGACTGAGAGGGGACATGATAGTGGTTTTCAAGTATCTAAAAGGGTGCTACAAGGAGGAGGGAGAAAAATTGTTCTCCTTAGCCTCTGATGATAGGACAAGAAGCAATGGGAGGTTTAGGTTGGACATTAGGAAAAACTTCCTAACTGTCAGGGTGGTTAAACACTGGAATAAATTGCCAGGGAGGTTGTGGAATATCCATCTTTGGAGATATTTAAGAACAGGTTGGATAGACATCTATCATGGATGATCTAGATGGTGCTTGGTCCTGCTGTGAGGGCAGGGTACTGGACTTGACGATCTCTCAAGGTCCCTTCCAGTTTTAATATTTTATGATAAGAACTCTAATCATAGGACAGGAAGCACCCTAAGTCTAGGATGAGGAACTCTAGCATAGGAACCCTAACAAAATATTCAAAAGTCCTGCCCCTAGAAACCTTAAACCTCGAGCAGAGAGCCCTACCCATGAGAGCCCTAAGCCGAAATCCAAAGCCCCTAACCATAGGGCAGGGAGCCCTACCCATAGGAACTGTAATCCTAAGGGACAGGAGCACTAAACACAGGAACCCTAACCCTGACTCCAAAGTCCTTACCCATAAGAATCCAAATATTTGGATGGGAAGCCCTACCGATAGGAACCCTAACCCTGCATGAAGGATTTCTACCTCCATGATCCCAGCCCTAATTCAAAAGGTCCAACCCATAGGAACCTTTACCCAAGAATGGAGAGTGCATTCCATAGGGATCCTTATCCTAACTCCAAAGGCCATTCCCATAGGACCCCCATCTCTAACTCCAAAGGCCCTACTTACAGCCCTATCCATAAGAATCCTAACCCTAACTCAAAAGACCCAATCTGTAGCAATCCTTACTCTGGGGTGGGGAGCCATGTCCATAGGAGTCTTAACCCTAACTCCAATTTACCCTTAAGAACTTCCACCTATTCAAGATGGAATGGTTTCAGCTTAAATGGCATTATATTGACAGTCCTCCAAAGATTGCCAAATTTCTCTGGGAAAATGCAGCAAGCCAGGACTTGATATAATATTTCTAATGGAAAAACTATTAAAACACTTTAATAGTGCTATTAGACAGTCCTAATGTATAAAAAAAGGTATGACATTATTAATTATCATAGTTATTTTTATGTGTTGCAGTTCATCTTTAAATAATATTAACACAACTGAGAATACTAATAAAAGTCATTTGGATATGTGCTAAAATGACTCTGAAGTCAAAGTTATAGCACAGAGATGTACTTTGGAAAATCACATAAAAGCTAGGGCATTTTTAGGTACATACTTTTGACATGACACTTATTGTATTAAAAAACAGATGGATTTTCACAAAACAGTCATATCTTGAATTTCGTAATTGTTTGTAGTTGGTGTGTTTTAACAACTAATGTTAATGTGCCTGCAAACCTAATTGAGAAATACAGTAGATTCTGCCAGTTATAATACAGCAAGCTAGCTGTGCATCCAATGTGCTACTTAATTTTTGCTATACAAAAGTCACCTGGCTAGTTTGTTAATATTTTAAAAATGCTGTCACCTATGTTTAAAAATATATAGCAGCAATATACAACCCATAATGCCAATTAAATCCAAGAGGGTCTTGACATATTAAAATGTACAGAATTGCATGAGAATGTCAGCACGTTAAAATGCTTGAGATGGATATATTTTTTTGGCCCTTTAAAAGTCAGAGGCCAGTCCTTTAAGTTGGTAACGCTTCTTTCTCAAATTAAGTGTAAAAATGTAATAAGAAAAGCCAAAAAAGGAGTTTGAAGTAAAGCTAGCCAAAAACTCAAAAGGTTTTTTGAGTACATCAGAAGCAGGAAGCCTGCTAAACAACCACTGGGGCCCCTGGATGATCGAGATACAAAAGGAGCACTTAAAGATGATAAAGTCATTGTGGAGAAACTAAATAAATTCTTTGCTTCAGTCTTCACGGCTGAGGATGTTAGGGAGATTCCCAAACCTGACCCGTCCTTTGTAGGTGACAAATCTGAGGAATTGTCACAGACTGAAGTCTCATTAGAGGAGGTTTTGGAATTAATTGATAAACTTAACAGTAACAACTACCGGGACCAGATGGCATTCACCCAAGAGTTCTGAAAGAACTCAAATGTGAAATTGCGGAACTATTAACTATGGTTTGTAACCTATCCTTTAAATCAGCTTCTGTACCCAATGACTGGAAGATAGCTAATGTAACACCAATATTTAAAAAGGGCTTTAAAAAGAGGTGATCCCGGCAATTACAGACCGGTAAGTCTAACTTCAGTACTGGGCAAATTAGTCGAAACAATAGTAAAGAATAAAACTGTCAGACACATAGAAGAACATAATTTGTTGGGCAAAAGACAACATGGTTTCTGTAAAGGGAAATCATGTCTTACTAATCTATTAGAGTTCTCTGAAGGGGTCAACAAACATGTGGACAAGGGGGATCCAGTAGATATAGTGTACTTAGATTTCCAGAAAGCCTTTGACAAGGTCCCTCACCAAAGGCTCTTACGTAAATTAAGTTGTCATGGGATAAGAGGGAAGATCCTTTCATGGACTGAGAACTGGTTAAAAGACAGGAAACAAAGGGTAGGAATAAATGGTAACTAGTAGGAATGGAGAGCGGTAACTAGTGGTGTTCCCCAAGGGTCAGTCCTAGGACCAATCCTATTCAATATATTCATAAATGATCTGGAGAAAGGGGTAAACAGTGAGGTGGCAAAGTTTGCAGACAATACTAAACTGCTCAAGGTAGTTAAGACCAAAGCAGACTGTGAAGAACTTCAAAAAGATCTCACCAAACTAAGTGACTGGGCAACAAAATGGCAAATTAAATGTAATGTGGATAAATGTAAAGTAATGCACATTGGAAAAAATAACCCCAACTATACATATAATATGATGGGGGCTAATTTAGCTACAACTAATCAGGAAAGAGATCTTGGAGTCATCGTGGATAGTTCTCTGAAGACGTCCAGTGTGCAGCAGCAGTGTGCAGCAGTCAAAAAAGCAAAAAGGATGTTAGGAATGATTAAAAAAGGGATAGAGAATAAGACAGAGAATATCTTATTGCCCTTATATAAATCCATGGTATGCCCACATCTGGAATACTGTGTACAGATATGGTCTCCTCATCTCAAAAAAGATATACTTGCATTAGAAAAGGTTCAGAGAAGGGCAACTAAAATGATTAGGGGTTTGGAACGGGTCCCATATGAGGAGAGATTAAAGAGACTGGGACTTTTCAGCTTGGAAAAGAGGAGACTGAGGGGAGATATGATAGAGGTATATGAAATCATGAGTGGTGTGGAGAAAGTGAATAAGGAAAAGTTATTTACTTGTTCCCATAATATAAGAACTAGGGGCCACCAAATGAAACTAATGGGCAGCAGGTTTAAAACAAATAAAAGGAAGTTCTTCTTCACGCAGCGCATAGTCAATCTGTGGAACTCCTTGCCTGACGAGGTTGTGAAGGCTAGGACTATAACAGGGTTTAAAAGAGAACTAGATAAATTCATGGAGGTTAAGCCAGTATGGGTAAGGAATGGTGTCCCTAGCCTCTGTTTGTCAGAGGGTGGAGATGGATGGCAGGAGAGGTTTTAGCTGTTCGATTCACTCCCTCTGGGGCGCCTGGCATTGGCCACTGTCGGCAGACAGGGTACTGGGCTGGATGGACCCTTGGTCTCACCCAGTATGACCATTCTTATGTTCTTATATTCTTATGTTCATTGATCTGCAATTAAAAAATGACTGAAGAGGTAAACTCTAATAATTATGAAATTTACCCTACCAAATGTTTTAGTGTTACATCTACAAATGAATGTTTCCTCACAAATCCTTGTGAGATTGGTTAATGTTATTCCTATTTCACAGATAGTGGAACTGAAAAACAGAGGGGAAGGTCAAAATATTTACACGTGGGTACCTTAATTTATGCACCCAAATTCATGTTCAGTAATCTAAATAAGTCTGATCTAAGGTCCACTGTGATCACTGAAAAGACTCCTATTGACTTCAGTGTATTTGGCCTATTTTGTTTCAGGCCGGTCACACAAAAAGGGAGGTCCCAAAATTAGTGAACATTCTTGGGCAGGCTGGCTGTGGAAGATCTGGGATTAGAATTCAGAGTTTTTGTTTTCCATTCCCTAGTCTGTTTTGTCTGATATAAAGAATTGAACTATGCTGATTTTTGGTTTAATGTATTCTAAATTACCTAAGAAACAGTGCAACAACCCCCAAATTAGCCTTGGAAGTGGATGAATTAAATTTGGTTCATGTTGACTTTTTCATTAAATTATTCATATATTTTCTATTCAACCAGCTCTAATTAGTGTTTAGAGTGAAATCAATTATTATCATTCAAGACATGTCTGCATGGAAGAACAAATTGTGATTTTAAATCTCAGGGCTATCAGAATCTGCTCTGTTGCACTGTTTGATAAAACTGCCCTCATTTCCATCCGGAGATGGTATTTAATTACAGCCTGTAAGTATATCACATATAGAAGCCGTCAGATGGCAGAGCCCTCAATAGCTTCCTTTCAAATAATCTGCTGATAATAAAGTACCCGTGGGAACAGGGCAGGCTCACTAGTTTACAAATGTGTGTGAGAATGCTGTTACAAGTAAAAATGACTCTTCGCCTAACATGTTAAGTAAAATATCAAGATCAAACAGGTTCTTAGATGGTACAGCATGAAATTCCTAGCTATAATTTTTGAAAGAGTTGTACAGGGTTTTTGCCATGGTTCAGTTAAAGCCAATGGACACAATGCAGTTAACACCCTGCACAACACTGAAAATATAGGGAATGGTGATATTTTGGTAGAGAGCCTTTGTGCTGGCCTTCAGCACAGCGGTGAAGTATACCATTTGGGAGCAATATTAGCTTGTGTTTGAGCTCAGAGAAGAGTCTTTTCTTTACAGTTCCCTATATACGTCCTTCAGACGAGGTTACTGCTACCATTTTGGGTACATCTACATTGCAGCTGGAAGCATGCTTCCCACCTCAGGTTGACAGACATGCTAGTTCTTCTCAAACTAGCACACTAAAAATAGTGTAGCCAGGGGGAGCATAGGCATTGGCTCGGGCTAGTCACCTGAGTATATACCCATGGGTTTTGATGGATCTTTCTACAGGAATTGGGAAGCACACTCCCAGCTGCAGTGTAAGTGTTCCTGGGGAGACCAAGAAAAATGCCAAATTTGCTAAGGGGTAGCATCAGGGTTACTTATTCAAAACCAAGAGATGGAGGTGGTCATCCCCCTCCCCCCATAATAAAGTTTCTAAATATAACAGAAAATTAGGGTTCTTCGTGGCACAGTTTTACAGCCTCTGCCACTCACTCCAGCTCATTGGCTAGCAATATTGGTTTCTTGCCTTTGAGGCACAATGCCTCCCAGAGGTACAGCTGGAGTGGTGAAGTTTCATCATTGTGCTTTACTGAAGATTGTTCCTAAAGACATGTTCCTGCCCGAGGGAAAGACATTCACCTTGAGACTATGGTAGCTCCAATGTCCTCTACCTTTTCATTACTAATATTTGAGAAGCAGCAGTCTATTTGTAGGACATGCTACACTCTCTCCTGGAAACTGGTTTGGGGTGACACAGTGGTGGAGTAAAAGCCTGGGGCACAGCAGCATCTAATACAACCATAGTTTTCATGCCAAATTACTTCCTCTGTACACTCTCCTCTTCAGATGAATGGGGATACCCATGGGACTGTAAGAAGGAAAAGTTGTACCTCCAATCAGCGGGAAATTATTTTAGATTTTTCATTGTCAAAGCAGACATTATATAGTTTGATTTTTCAAAAAGCATTTGACAAGTTCTTTGCTTATGGTTTATTCTCTAAAATGTGACTAGGAAAATGACTCACTGGTCTGGCAATTGAAAAAAAGGATTTTGAAAAAACGTACTGTAGTCAGAAATAGAATTTTTTAAATGGAACAGTTATTACACTTAGAAGGGGGTATCTCAGAGACTCACTGTCTGGCCTTTCATGTTTTCTTTTTTCACATAAATATATCATACTACCAAGAGCAATGGGATAGTCTGTGTGGCAGAACAGAACGATCTCATAATATTGTATGTGCAGCAATTGTAATTTTTGTTACAAAGTCCATGGATGCTAATTATTTTAGTGCTGTGTAACATACACCATAAAACAGTACCTGACAAACCAAATTATAGAATTTAAGATGTGGGTTAGGCAGGAGAATAGTAAATGTATGATTAGCCAATCAATCATAAATAGATTTCTATAGCCACTCTCCCTGTCCATAAAGTGTAGCACAAATTTCCACTCCACTGACCACACTTTTTCAGCCATTCTTTTTTCTGATGGATAGTTCTTTGCCTCCTCTTGTCTAGCAGATACTTACCATTCTAGCACCTGGATGATGCACACTGGCTCACTTTGTCATGGCTCTTCTCTAAAGCGACTGCACTAATTCGGTGCTGCCAATAAATGCTTATTAAGGCTCTGTTCCAAAATCCATGAAAGGCAACAGGAGTGTTTCCCCATTAGCCTGCTGAGATTAGGCCTTGAGACCCTAAACCTTCACAACATCAACTTTGCCAATTCAGTTTAGTCTCTTTCTTAAAGTCCTTTCTAGGAGAAGCCAGAGTTCCAAGCCAGAATGAGGACATTCTCTTCAAAGCTGCATCTACGTGCATTCATTTTGTGATCTGCACCAGCTACTGATGACATGGATCCTGCTGGAAGTCCCTATTAGTGGATAGTTCACAAAGGGGAAGGTTGTACTTATGAAAAGCAGCCACTCTCTCCCCTCTACAAGGAGCCATCACTGTACAGGAAGTGAGTGATGCTAGCCAAGGCCAGGCCTAGCAAAGCCTGCCAGGTAACGTGTTTGCTACTTGAATTTCACTCCTGTACATTATCCACACAAGGTCTATTCACCATTCGGCTCCCACTTCAGCCAAAAACAGGGTGGCAATTACATTGCCCTTTTACACTAGTTAGAGTTCCATCCGAAGCGAACACCTTCGCAGTTCCTCGTGGTAAGGGGTCCCTTTAGTTCCCAGGTTGTAATCTAACTGCTTCCCCCATGGCAGGAATTCAAAGAGAGGCGACAATAGAGCAATCATCTTTCTATCCCTGGGCAAATCCCAGCTAATAGCAGGGGACCAAGAATTCTTGTATTTCTGGCCCAGAAGGCTTATTTATTTTCCCTACAGATTTATTAATCCCCTAGAAGACTTTTACAAGACATCAAAAAACTTTGCACACAAACAGGAACAGACACAAGAATCCCATTATGTTACCATACACATGCCTCACATGTTTAACCAGGACCTTTTAAAACTACACCTGGGTGAGCAATGCCTCCAAACTGCAAGAGAACCCGTCTCTGCTTTCTGATTGTAATATGCGGGGTGACACAAGAGTGGACACTGTAAGGGTACGTCTACACTGCACCGCTGTTTTGGGATACTAGAGGTATCCCAAAATAGATACCCCACGTCTACATAAGCCACCTCTTATTTAGAATATTTTTTGAAAAAACGGGTGTGCTATTTTGCCATCCCGGTAAACCTTGTTGCACGAGGGTTAAGGGATGGCTCAAAATAGTGTGTTATTTCAAAATTTGGCACTGTGTAGATGTGACAAATTTCAAAATAGCCTATTTTGAAATAGATTTGAAATAAGATACACAATTTGCATATCTTATTTTGAGTTTAGGGCGCTGTGTAGACACATCCTAAGTGTGTGCACAAAATTTGTAAGCACAGCAATGTCACCCACAGAACTCCTATTTGCATATAACAATTTCTATCCAAAAAGCCAGCCTGGGTAACTGCAAGATAGTTATGGATGAAGTTATCCAATGAATGAATACATATAGAGGATGTGCACTCATATTTTATGCATGCAAATTAGATACCCACTTAGGGAAGGAAACATGATCCAGCAGATAGGATGCTAGACTAGGAGTTGGGAGACTGAGGTTCAATAACCTGCTTTGCCATGGAGCTCCTGTGTGATCTTGGATCTTTCAGTGCCTCTGAGCCTCCTTTTGCCTCAGTTCTCCCATCTGTAAATTAGGGCAGTGCCATTTAATTGGCTGGAGTGTCCCTGCCTGTGGTATGCCTAGGCTAGGCCCACCATGGACAGAGGCTGTTCTGGCATGCTAGAGTGCTCCCTGCCCACTGGTAGGCCCTGCAGGGCTACAGCAGCCCCCTGCCTGTGGTGGGTGGGGATCTGCTCCAGCCCCCAACAGGTAACCATTCACATCCCTAGTGTTATTATCCTTCCTGTCCCCTGGGGTGGAGGAAGATAAATTAATTAAAGACTGTAAAGTGTTTTGAGATCTACTGATGAAAAGTGCTATAGATAGCTAAGTATTATTATGAATATATGGCACAGAGATCTTAAGGCATCCAAGACTTGGTATTATTTTCTCTTTCCTTGTTGCTTTCTACCCTTCTTCTTTCCTCCAATCCTATCTCTCATTCTCTCAGCTTTTCATCAAATCCTAAAATCAGCTATACTTATTCATTCAAACTTTCCTTGTCTAAGTGTATGTCCCTGACCGTGCAGGAAGCAGGTCCAAGCAGTAGGTATCATGACCAACTTGCCATCCAGCCACTTGTAACTAACTAACCATCCAGTGTTCCAAACATCAACAAAAGCCATATTTCACCCATTTTGTTTATCCTGTCTCTCCTTCACCTGCTGTTTGTCTGTCTGAGGAAAAGAGAATGCCCTTCTCATATCAGGACTGAGAAAAAAATTAACCTTTTTTCTTTTCAGCAAAGAAATCTTGTTCTGGAAGGGAGACAGATATTTTGCCTCTAAAAGGAAAGGGGAGATTAAAAGTTTGAATTAAGCTTGTTTTGCAAAATCACTCAACCACAGTTGCCGTATCAATAGTTGTTTACATTTTTTGTTCTTTCTTCTGTTTAACCAATAAACTTTCATTGAATGCTTTTGGGTGTTTTTCAAATAACTGAGCAGAATGAAGGCCTGTGTAAAAGCATAACCCCAAATCTAGCACTGCTTAATGCTGGACAGTAAGGGTATGTCTACACTACAGAGTTTTTTCGGAAAAACAGCCATTTTCCCGAAAAACTTCATTTATGTCCACACTGCAATCGCATTCTTTCGAAAAAAAATCAAAAGAACAGAGGGGTTTTTCCAACATTGGTAAACCTCTTCTATAAGGAAGAAGCCTTTTTCCGAAAGAGCTCTTTCGGAAAAAGGCGTGTGTGGACAGGGAAGAGGGAGTTCTTTCGAAAGAAAAGGGAAGAGGAAAAAGCACAGGTGCCCTGGTAGCCACTCCATCCATAGTAATCACAGCTTAAATGCGATATAGCGTCCATTCAGTGTGGACGCTACCTTTCGAAAAAGCAGATCGCTTTTTCGATGCACTTTGGTAGTGTGGACGCTCTATTTTGGAAGAAGTTTTTTCGGAAGATCTCTTCCGAAAGAAGCCTGCAGTCTAGACATAGCCTAAAAGAGGTTATAAATACCTTTAACTTTTAAGATCTTTGAGATAAATATCAACACAATTGAGTGATTTCGTACAAGAGCCAGACTAGAGGAAAAGGAGAAGTGCTCTTGCAGGCCCATGCTATGCCACGAGAGGGTGTCCTGAGGGACGGCTGCCTGTTGCACAAAGGGCTATTATTATTATTATTATTATTATTATTTGTACTGTAATAAAACATAAAGCCCCTAGCCCCAGTGTGTTAAACAGTACAAAAAGACAGTACCCATCCTAAAGAGCTTACAGTCTAAATTTAAGATCAGAGACAACAGGTGGAGACAGCCAATAGAGGAGAGTGACAATAAGACATGTATGCTTGGCCTGATAAGTAGCATTACAACACAGCTTACTAGCCCATTAATCCAAAGCCAAACATTAATTGCACAAAGCTTTTAAAAGATGCTGTATAAAAATGTAGTAATCTGTTTTATTTTATATGAACTAAGATAAATGATGGAGACGGTGCTGTACAGGGCTTAGTCCAGTCCAGGATTTGTCATGGAGTTTTCTGCTACCTAAGAAAAACAATGCATTAGAAAATTGTCTTTTTTCTTCTCTTGTTCAATATTCAACCCAGCTTGCAGCATTATTCACTTCAGGCTACACTGAAGGAAAAATGTAACTACTCCTGACCTATACTCCAGCTCCCTATCATAGTAACCTGCATGGTATCAGTAAGTGGTACTTAAGAATTGTCTCATTTTCTGTTAGTTTAGCTTGGTGCTTCAAGGATTTGCCTTGATTTTTCATCTCAAAATTATAGTAATTTTGTCCACTGCTAGTAAATGATACACTAAAGCAGAAGAAACCATTCAAAACAAGCATTAGTTGTGTAACCCTAAAAGGCCCCTCACTCTCAGCTGGCAGAAGGCCAACTATACCGTGTCTCCTCAGGCCTGCCACACTTGCAACCCCTCTGTGACAGTCAGGGTTAAGACAACCCAAGGACACAACAACGGGACTGAACCCCAAGAACAGGCAATGGAATCAACTGAATGTATACAATATATAAAAATGCACCAGGTGAGCTATTGCATGAAAGCTGGTGACGCTTTTGATCATGAATATCCTTGCATGATGTATGTACAGCTGGGCTGCGTCTAGACTGGCATGAATTTGCGCAAATGCTTTTAATGGAAAAGTTTTCCATTAAAAGTATTTGCGCAAGAGAGTGTCTAGATTGGCACAGACGCTTTTGCGCAAAAGCGCTTTTTGCGCAAAAGCGTCCGTGGCCAATCTAGACGCGCTTTTGCGCAAGAAAGCCCCGATTGCCATTTTAGCCATCGGGGCTTTTTTGCGCAAAACAAAACTGAGCTGTCTACACTGGCCCTTTTGTGCAAAAGGTTTTGCGCAAAAGGACTTTTGCCCGAACGGGAGCGTCAAAGTATTTGCGCAAGAAGCACTGATTTCTTACATTAGAACGTCAGTGCTCTTGTGCAAATTCAAGCGGCCAGTGTAGACAGCTGGCAAGTTTTTGCACAAAAGCGGCCGCTTTTGCGAAAAAACTGGCCAGTCTAGACACAGGCCTGGTGTATAAAGACTTGCGTATGTGTGCTGGACATAGTTCCTAATATACATTGTGGAGATAAACCAGCCAATGTTGGAAAGCAGATCGCGACGCTATGTTTCTAGGTTAAACTTTGGGAGGCAGAGAACAATGAAAGTACATTTAAATATAATATAAACAAAAGTAATCAAGCTAATAAATGGCAGCTTGGTGAGCTTACAGGAGAATAGAGTTTGCAGCTACAGGAAGTCTTCCTGTCTCTTAAGACAAAGAAAACATAACAGGAAGCAAAAATGGCATTTTAATTATTCCCCCACTGCACGCTCTGAGTTTGAAAGCTGGATCCCCTAATTGGGAAGGCTAGATTTACTTACTTAATATAGGTAATTAAGTAAGTAAATTGCCTAGGCAAATATTTTAACTTGCTAAAATTAAGTTTTAGGCATTCAAAAGTGTGTTCTGTTTGTAACCTTTCTCGTCTCTTTTGCTTGAGTTTAGCATCAATTCAATCTTTGGTTATTAAACTAGTTCTTCATTTACTAAAAACCATCTCAGTACTGCTAAACTGAAGCAAGTATGAGTTCTAAGCTAAACTAACTGCTTGGCATGTGCTCTGTTTCTTTGGAGACAGAAAACTGAATAACGTCTGTGAGTCCTCCAGAGAGATGTCTCTGGGGAACTTGGGATCTGGGCTTCACAAACAGTTACCAGCAAGGCAACCCTGAGGCAGGAGTAGAAGCCACTGCTTCTCTCTCAGTGAGCCAGCTCAGTACCACAGGATAGGGGGCCCCGGGCAGAGATGTGCCGCAGTTTGGAGCAGCTCAGAGCATGCAGAGGTGCCTGTGACCCCCATGCACCCTTGGCTGAGGGTCGCTGGTGGGGGAAATGGGAGTGGATTGGCCCGCCACTTCCTCCTCTGAATGGGACTCCTAACGCCATCCCACAATGCACAGGGTGCACCCTGCTCCCTCAGTGCTGGCTGCATGGAAATACCCCCATCGGGCACAGGGGGGGGAACCCCTCCTCCTTGATCTGCACTGCATGGGCCAGGGGCTAACCCCTCCCTCACACCTGGGCCTTGGCCCCCGCCCCACGCTGGCTTTGCGAGGCACGAGTTGGGGAGTTAGCCTCCTCCCCACACCATACCAGTCGAGCCTTCCCCCCACTCTGGACTCCGCACCACATGGCCTGGCGGTTAACCCCCTCCCCCACATGTCGCCTCACCCCCCAATGGATTCCATGTGGCTCGAGTCGGGGGACTAATGCCCATCTATCACCCCCTGAGGCATCACAAAGGGACAGCCCAACAACATTCAGAGCAGCTGCCAGCCCACTGGTGCTGTTTCCTTGCTGCTTAGGTTGCCTATTCATGGGAGGGGACAGGGTGCACGTAGGGAGGGAGGAAGAGGGATAGGGTGTATATGGGGATGGGTGGTGCCATAAAGGGGGATGGTGCTCCCTTAAACTCCCACCTTCTGCTCCTTCATGCTGTTGTGTAGGTGGGTTTTTAATCACTCCTCCACTTTAGGTTCTGCCCTACAGTGCATTTTCATTAGTTTCAGCTAGAATTTCTCCACCCCTTTGAGTTTCAAACAACCCTGAATGTCGATGGTTCTTCAATATACTACCCCTTCCTGCTTCTCCATGTAGTAACTAACGATACAACCAAGAATGACCTTGAGCGGGTCACAGCAGATTATGTAGCACTGGGAAGAAGGATCAAGGAATTTGAAGTGCAAATGGTGTTCTCGTCCATCCTTCCAGTTGAAGGAAAGGGTCCGGATAGGGATAGTCGAATTGAGGAAGTAAATGCATGGTTGCGCAGGTGGTGTCAGAGAGAGGGCTTTGGTTTTTTCAACCATGGGACTCTGCTCCGGGCACAAGGATTGTTAGGAAGAGATGGGATCCACCTAAGCAAGAGAGGAAAGAGCATCTTCGTGGGCAGGCTTGCAAACCTAGTGGTTCGTTGGGGGATGGTGACCAAAGCCCTGAGGTAAGTGAGGAAGTTGGACACTGAGAAGAATCACAAGGAGGAACGAGTAATAAAGGAGGACCCCTGATTCAGATGGAGAAGGCAGGGCGATCAGCTGGCTATCTAAGGTGTTTGTACACCAATGCGAGAAGCCTGAGAAACAAACAGGAAGAATTAGAAGCCCTGGCCCAGTCAAAGAACTATGCTTTGACTGGAATAACAGAGACTTGGTGGGATGACTCACATGACTGGAGCGCTGTCATGGAAGGGTATAAACTGTTCAGGAAGAACAGGCGGGGGAGAAAAAGAGGAGGAGTTGCATTGTATATAAGAGAGCAGTATGATTGCTTGGAGCTCCAGTACTTAGAGGGAGAAAAGACTGTTGAGAGTCTATCGGTTAAATTTAGAGGTGGAAGCAACAGGGGTGATGTTGTGGTTGGTGTCTGCTATACACCGCCGGATCGGGTGGATGAGGTAGATGAAGCTTTCTTTGGACAACTGAGAGACCCTTCCAGATCACAGACCCTGGTTCTCATGGGCGACTTTAATCACCCTGACATCTGTTGAGAGACCAATACAGCAGTACACAGACAATCCAGGAAATGTTTAGAGAATGTTGGGGATAACTTCTTGGTACAAGTGCTGAAGGAACTGACCAGGGGCCATGTGCAGCTTGACCTGCTGCTCACAAACAGGGAGGAACTAGTAGGGGAAGTAGAGGTGGGTGACAACCTGGGAAGCAGTGATCATGAGATGGTAGATTTCAGGATCCTGACCAAGGGAAGAAAGGAGAGTAGCAAAATACACACCCTGGACTTCAGAAGAGCAGACTTTGACTCCCTCAGAGAACTGATGGGCAGGATCCCCTGGGATGCTAACATGAAGGGGAAAGGAGTCCAGGAGAACTGGCAGTATTTTAAAGAAGCCTTATTAAAGGCACAAGAAGCAGCCATCCCGATGCGCAGCAGGAAAAGCAAATATGGTTGGCAATCAGATTGGCTTACCGGGGACATCCATGGTGAGTTTAAACACAAAAAGGAAGCTGACAAGAAGTGGAAAATTGGACAAATGACCAGGGAGGAGTGTAAATATATTGCTCGAGAATGTAGGGGAGTTATCAGGAAGGCGAAAGCGCTATTGGAATTGCAGCTGGCAAGGGATGTGAAGGGTAACAAGAAAGGTTTCTACAGGCATGTTAGCAAGAAGAGGGTGATCAGAGAGGGTGTGGGGCCCTTACTGGATGAGGCAGGTAACCTAGTGACAGATGATGTGGGAAAAGCTGATGTACTCAATGCTTTCTTTGCCTCTGTCTTCACAGACAAAGTCAGCTCCCAGACAAATGCACTAGGCAACACAGTATGGGAAGGGGGTGGACAGCCCTTGGTGGGGAAAGAATAAGTTAGGAACTGTTTAGAAAAGCTAAATATACACAAATCCATGGGCCCGAGGGTACTGAGGGAATTGGCAAATGTCATTGCGGAGCCTTTGGCCATTATCTTTGAAAACTAGTGGAGATCGGGAGGGATCCCAGATGACTGGAAAAAAGCAAACGTAGTGCCCATCTTTAAAAAAGGGAAGAAGGACAATTCAGGGAACTACAGACCGGTCAGCCTTACCTCAATCCCTGGAAAAATCATGGAGGGGATCCTCAAGGAATCCATTTTGAAGCACTTGGAAGAGGGGAAAGTGATCAGGAATAGTCAACATGGATTCACCAAGGGC
The DNA here is from genome assembly GCA_032595735.1 of Pelochelys cantorii. Lineage (NCBI taxonomy): Eukaryota > Metazoa > Chordata > Testudines > Trionychidae > Pelochelys > Pelochelys cantorii. The sequence goes on along the minus strand of CM064326.1, from coordinate 138,363,513 downwards.
AAGTCGTGCCTGACCAATCTGATTAGCTTCTATGATGAGGTAACTGGCTCTGTGGATATGGGAAAGTCAGTGGATGTGATATACCTTGACTTTAGCAAAGATTTTGATACGGGCTCCCACAGTATTCTTGCCAGCAAGTTGAGGGAGTATGGATTGGATAAATGGACTGTAAGATGGATAGAAAGCTGGCTAGACTGTCGGGCCCAACGGGTACTGAGCAACGGCTCGATGTCAGGTTGGCGGTCAGTTTCTAGCGGAGTGCCCCAAGGATCAGTTCTTGGACTAGTTTTGTTCAACATCTTTATTAATGACCTGGATGAGAGGATGGATTGCACCCTCAGCAAGTTTGCAGATGACACTAAGCTAGGGGGAGAGGTCGATACTCTGGAGGGCAGGGATAGGGTCCAGAGTGACCTGGACAGATTAGAGGATTGGGCCAAAAGAAATCTGATGAGGTTCAACAAGGACAAGCGCAGAGTCCTGAACTTGGGACGGAAGAATCCCAAGCATTGTTACAGGCTGGGGACTGAATGGCTAAGTAGTGGGTCAGCAGAAAAGGACCTGGGGATTACAGTGGATGAGAAGCTGGATATGAGTCAACAGTGTGCCTTGTAGCCAAGAAGGCTAATGGCATATTAGGGTGCATTAGGAGGAGCATTGCCAGGAGATCCAGAGAAGTGATTATTCCCCTTTATTCGGCTCTGGTGAGGCCACATCTGGAATATTGTGTCCAGTTCTGGGCCCCCCACTATAGAAAGGATGTGGACACATTGGAGAGGGTCCAGCGGAGAGCAACCAAAAGATTAGGGGTCTGGAGCACATGACCTACAAGGAGAGACTCAGGGATTTGGGTTTGTTTAGTCTGCAGAAGAGAAGACTGAGGGGAGATTTGATAACAGCCTTCAACTTCCTGAAGGGAGTTTCCAAAGAGGATGGAGAAAGGCTGTTCACAGTAGTGACGGATGGCAGGACAAGGAGCAATGATCTCAAGTTGCAGTGGGGGAGGTCTAGGTTGGATATTAGGAAAAACTATTTCACTAGGAGGGTGGTAAAGCACTGGAATGGGTTACCTAGGGAGGTGGTGGAATCTCCATCCCTAGAGGTGTTTAAGTCTCGGCTTGACAAAGCTCCGGCTGGGTTGATTTAGTTGGGATTGGTCCTGCCTTGGGCAGGGGGCTGGACTTGATGACCTCCTGAGGTCTCTTCCAGCTCTATGATTCTATGATTTTAACCTCAGGATAATTAAGGTCTCTCATCTCACTACTTGAATTGGAAATGGAAATGATTTGCTTTCAGTGTCCTAAGCCACTAAACACCAAGCAGTTGAAGCATAACCTCTTTCCACCTAGCATCAGACATATGTGTTTCCAGCAGTGCAATAAAAAACAAATACCAAAAATATCATATAAGCAGAGAAATAGTGCTTAGAGCTCTTAACTATTGGGGGTGCAGGGTTAAAATATGCACACAGTGTAACCTGTCACTGGTGAAAACACATCTTTTTACATTAGTTGCACATTTGTTTACTACTGATCTTATACAGATGTGCTCACCACAACCTCCATGTTGTGAGTCCTTGTCTGGCTTCCTGCAGGAAAGGGGCTCTTGCTCCCTTTAAGGAGGACTTCTCCCTGCAACAGATAGTAAAGGGGGACAGAGAAAAGTTTATTGGGCTGGTGTGGGAAGAAAGGGAAGAGCAGGAAGTAGCCGCACCAAGTCGAGGGAGGGGGGCAGGGGAGCACAGTCCTTCCTGCTGATTGGAAGAGTGGGGAGGTGGGGAGAGACTTATATCCTGTGCAGCTATGGAAAAGCCTTTGTTTACCTGTACATACATTCTTACATACCTACCAACAATGCTTGCAAAAGGTCCAGGTTTCCTCATGACCCACTGAGATAATTATGCTAGTCACCCTTTTCTTTGGGGGGACTGGGAAGAAATTTTCCCCTCAATGTCTGATTAGCTGAGGCAGGGTAGGATTTTTTGGCTTCCTAGCAGAAAGACAGGAATGCAGAGGAATGGAGTAATGAATTTAGGTTATAATGTTACAACTTAGTGTATAAATCGCATGGCAGAAATCCAGTGCAGGTATTCATTATGGAAGAGAGAGAGTTGTCAGATTCAATGGACTGGTAAAAGAATTGAAGAAAAGCATTCCTTAAGGGAGCTCAGAAAGGATTTAGGGAGGGCTTCTACGTCTCATACCATTGGGGTCTGTCTTCCTCTTTTTCCTATGGCTGCTAATGCATCCATACTGCACTATGCAGACCTTCTGACTCAGGTCTGTAGCTCGAGTTGCATCCACCCTGCAAATGGTCCAGGTGTGGGCCTAAAGTACGGCACGGCTTGGGCCATTACTCCCTCCCCCTTGTTGCAGGAGGGTCCTAGAACTGGGGTCCTGAGTGCTTGCTGAGCTGGGTTAGACTTATTTGTGTGTGGACGGAAGGGCAGCTTGAGTCTGAGGCCAGGCTTAGTGTGTGGTGCAGACACCCACAAAGATAACTGACTGCTGTCTTTAAATATTATTTCTTATTAAATCCATACAAATCTGGTCGGAAAGGTCAAATACCACCAGGTGATCTCCCTGCTCACGACTGGCATGGCTAGTCTTCACTGCTCCGGCTCTGGGCTGATAAACTCTCCCTGGTTTGTCTCTAATCAGCAAGCATGACTCACATGGAGGACAGGCCCTGGGCTCTCAAGTCCCTCATTAGCCTGCCCTCCCTGTTGATCTAACTGACGTGGAGTGCCAGCCTCTCCCTACTGGCCCAGGGGATCCTGACTGCTCTTCTGCCTTCCCTTTTCTCCAGGTATTAGAAGGCCAACCAAAAAGTCAACTAAGTTTCAGTATGGAGCCAATAGCCACTTTACAGCCACATAATATCAATGGCAGAAGCATTTAGTTTGTTTTCATTGTTCTAATATGGATTTCAAATTCAGTTTACTGAGAATTAGAAAGGTCATTTAATGGTTCTTTAACTCTCTCTCATTAGTTGGAATAATTACTTAGATAAATGTCTAATGAATTCCCCACAGGAATACATTTCTGAGAATAGCAAATTAGAAGTTGCTCAGTGCAAATATATTTTGATTACTTTATAAGCCAATGATAGCTTGAATGGTTCTGTTTGCCGTAACATTATAAAGCAAAAGTAGAAAGCTGAGAGAACTATGTTCAGGGAAATGATTAGTATATAAATAAGGATATATTAATTACAGCCCCAGATAATTTGTCATTTTTTTCTCCACAATCAAAGACATGCATTGAGAAATACTGTTAACATATAGGTCCTCAAATGAGAGAGGAAGTATTGTCTTTTGGGTAAGACTCTAGACTGGGATTCAGGAGGTCTAGGTCCAAAACCTGGCTCTTCCCATGTGATCTTTGTCAAATCATATAATCTCTCTGTTACTCATTTGCCCTTCTCTAAAATGGGGATAAATTCCTTTGCTTCATCTGTACCTAGCCCAATAGGGCCTAGGTCCAAATTAGAGAGTCTAGCACTCGTGTAGTACAATAATGAAATAGTGGCACTTTGATAAGGCAGGCAAGGATGTGAGCTCTCTTCTCTGAGGGACTTCCTTTGTCTTTGAAATCCCACCAGTTAGAAGACACCTATCCCGTGCTTCCATTTCTGCTTCCTACTGTACTATCCACACTTTTGGGGGGGAATTCCTTGTTTCATAAATCAGAAACTTATTAATATTTCATAGTTAGAGGACTGACAGTGTGCCTAGCCATATACCATGTAAGAAGGCAAAGAGCTTGGACAACAGACAAAAGATTTGATACATAATTCTCTCAGTGACATTGCAATATAGTGAAATCATGGTGGACAAATATTTAATCAAAAGCCTCGCAGAAGAAGCGTACAAGAGAATGTACAAGAGATGAGGGGGACTGTTCCAAGTGTGATGGGTAGCACCGACAAAACACAAAGATGAGTTTGGAAAGATACAAGCAAAGAAGCCCAGAGGCTGGCTTAGAAGGCACACAGAGCGAGAACGTTTTTATGAGGAAATAGAGCTGAGATGTAATCTGGGTCAGAGTTTGCTTGGCCTAGAAGATAGTCTTAGATAGGCTTCAAGTTCAAGATTCAAGTTTGTATTTGTTTCAGAAGGAGGGGGGAACCAGTGACGGGTAAATGATTTGGTCAGAGCTGTGGGAGAGGAAAGAGGTTTTGGCAGCAGCAGTTTGATCCTTAGCAGGGAGGAGGAGCTACGGTTACGCTGACTTTTTTTGCGGAAGAGGATATGCAAATTGTGCTCACATTTGCATATCTTCTTCTGATTCTTTTTGCGGAAGAGGTTTTGCTGATAAAAAACCCAATGTAGACTGGGCCATTTGTTGGGAAAAAACTCCTCTTTCGCAATATCCCTTATTCCTCAAAAATCAAGGTTGACAGGATCTTGCAAAAGAGGGTTTTTTTCCGACATATGGCCCTGTCTACACAAGGCTTTTTATCAGCAAAACTTCTTCCGCAAAAAGAATTGGAAGAAGATATGCAAATGTGAGCACAATTTGCATATCCTCTTCTGCAAAAAAACGGCAGTGTAGCCATAGCCAGGGTGAGAATATGCAGGGAGAAAGGTGAAAGTAAAAGGGTGTGCCCTGGTGTGCAATGCCAGCAAGGGTTGGCTGAGCTGCAGCAGAAGCCAGCAGGGAGCTATTTAAAGAGCTGGCAGAGACCCGGATTGCGATAGGACAGTATCTGTAAGAAATGTTACTTTCACTGCTGTGCAGGGAGGTCAGAGTAGGCAGTAGCTAAAGAGAAATGACATAATTCTTCCCTTCCCTCACTACTAATGCTCTTTTTTACATGGAGACGGATGTTACAAATGTGGTGCAGGAAAAACCAATGGGCAAAGATTTGCAATCTGCAAATCATAGCCAAGGAATTCCTGGAAGCAAGGGAGTTACACATGATGATGATGCCAAACTACTGTCAGCTGCCACCAAATGAGAAGCAGCAGGGATACCCGAGTTTGAAAGTCAGTCTCACTCAAGCAGATGGCACCACAAGAAGTCCTAGGAATAAGGAAGCCAATCACAGCAGCCCAGAGAGCAAAATGTGAATTGGCACAACTGTATGTATCATGATGCATTTCTCAAACTCACAGTTCAAAAACACCCAGAAACCCTGATACAAATCTGATACAAATATAACATTTTCAAAGCTCAAACAATGTGTAATATGTAGGATTTGTTATTTTGCAGGAATTTACATTTTGCCATAGTTTAGAAAATAGGTCCATCAATGGCTATTGGCCAGGATGGGTAGGAAATGGTTTCCCTAACCTCTGTTTGTCTGGAAATGGATGACAGGAGAGGGATCACGTGCTGATTCCCTGTTGAGTTCCCTCCCTCTGGGGTATCTGGTATTGGCCACTGTCAGCAGACAGAATCCTGGGCTAGATAGACCTTTGGTCTGACCCAGTATGGCCGTTCTTATGTTAACCATAATCTACAAGTTTTTCACATAATTTGTACTAGGAATTTCCATCACATTGGAAGAAATATTCATTTGAAAAAGATGAGGCATTTTTCTAGAGGTAAGAGATCATTAGCTATTTTCTTTTAGAGAACAGCAGGAAGCTTGTTCCTTATATTTATGATGTTAAAAAACTTCCGCCAGAGAAAGAAGGTCTGATTTTCTTCATCTGATCATAAATCAAAATGCAAATAAATAGAAAGCTTACAATAACCATCACAGATATTTCAAAATCTTATGGTGAGCATGCTTAAAATTGTCCTAGTTCTAATCATATTTTGTCTACATAAGAGAGACAAATATCTTGCTAAATAACCCTATTGTTTGGCTAGTTTTACTGTATAATGTTATTTTGTTCCTTATCATTTCAGATCTGTAGAGCATATTTCTCAGGACATATTCACACCACTATCCAGTGATGGAAAGAGCGAAAAATACAAAACCATGCATTACAAGCAAGGACATATTTAAGCACACTCTGCCTATGGTTCTGAAATATCTATGATAGTTACTGTAAGTTTTTGTTGGTTTCTAAAATAAAAAAATTAAACAGTTTTTTTGTTTCCAGAGAGCTCTGTTGATAGTTGGAATATGACATTCACAAAAGGTAGCCACAGAGGATTGTTCACGAACCATCTAACAGTCTCAGGCTATGTCTAGACTACAAAGAAAAGTCAGAAAAAGATAGGCAAATTGTGGGTTGCAATTTGCATATCTTTTTCCGCTTTTCTTTCAGAAGAGGCTTTTCCAAAATTTGGCCTGTCTACACAGGGCCAAATTTCAGAAAAACCTCCTCTTTCGACACATCCCTTCTTTCTAATATAATGAGGATTACAGGAATGGCAAGAGAACGCGCCCGCTTTTTCAGAAATTGTTCCAAAAAAGTGGATGCATTCCTTGGACACAGCATAGCTTTTCCAAGATACCTCTGGTATCCCGGAAAAGCTCTGCAGTCGAGACATAGTCTCTGAGAGGGTTTTTTTTTTAAAGACACGCAAATTGCTAATTGGAATTTGCATACCTTTTTCCGCTTGTTTTTTTTGAAGAGGCTTGTCCAACATTTGGCCTGTCTACATGGGGCCAAATGTTGGAAAAACCTCCTCTTTCGGAAGATCCCTTATTCCTCATAAAATGAGGAATACAGGGATGCCAAAAGAACACACCCAATTTTCTGAAACTGCTCCGAAAAAGCGGATGCATCCCCTGGATGTGGAAGAGTTTTTCTGTGATACCTCTGGTATCCTGGAAAAACTCTGCAGTCTAGACATAGCCTGAGTGCAAATATCTCTTTGTAAAACAGTAGACTGGGCTGCAGATCCAAGCGACAGAAGTTCAAAAGGAGATTTATCTAATAGTGATTGCTAAATCTTAAAACACAGTTTTTCCCATATAGCAAATTGAAATTCCCTCACTCATCAACAGAAGCTCTCTTATCATGCAATAATGCGTACTTATTGAGATCAGAGATATCACAGTTTGAATAATCCCAATTCTGATGCTCTTGCTCATAGCAAGTAGCATTTTCCTACAAAAGTAGTCCCATTACTCAAGTTGTTGCATGCTGTTTACTGGGGGGGGGGGGAGGGTTGTGCTCTAAGTCACTGTTAACCTATTTTGTGTTAGTCAAGTTTCTTTATCCTAATGTATATTTTAAATGTTCACAATCTGAAGGGGACATTTTTATTTTAAATAACAGTTTTTAGAGAAGGAGTAGTAGGACCAGTTCTCCAGTCTATTCTTACATTTCTTTCCCATCCCTGGCAGCTAGAAAGGAAGGTATCCTGTATAAACTCCTGTACAGCATAATCTTTCTCTTTTTCTAATATGGAAGGGTACTTGGTTTCTATTTGCAGCAGGAAATTATCTTGATTTTATTTAGTCTTAGTTAACACATTTCCCTCAATGTTCACCCCACAAGATGCACTGAGAGTTTTTAGATTAATTAGTATTTAAGTGCCTTGAAAATGTAAACACTAAGTTCAAACTGTCATTATTACTATGTGACTGTCGTTTTTTTGTCTTGGAGCTTTCTTGGTGTTGCTTTTTAAGGGTAGGAGAGGAGACAACCTTTTAAAATTTCACTATTTTATATTTGACAGAATAATTGTTCAAACCTTCCCAGGGGTGTATATACTGAGTACTGTAAATAATCTATTATTAAATATTTATATAAACAAAAATATCACACACAATATCCCCTCTTCCCTTATGTCACCCCTGCATTTTCCTATGATTTAATAGTAGTTCCCCCCCCCTAAAAAACCATCTAATTTCTATGGTTCCATGTGTCTGCAGTTGCAAGAGGGTCTGTATAGCCCCCAATCAAAATTCACTGGCATCCCTGAGAGTCAGAGGGACAACTCACAATCTAGCCATTTTATATATTACACACTCCCCAAATGTGACTACTGACAATGACTGTGCTGCTCCTGCTTGATCTCTTCTATTCCACCATTGATCTGGATCCCAAACTTTTTGACACGGGGACCAGTAAATCCATTAACGAACTTTTGAAGGACCGGTAACATTCATTTGCATATTTGCATATTCATTAATCAAATGAGGAATATTCAAATAAGTTGTTTCTGGTCCTCCCAAAGCCCCCAGTGCCAGCTTTAGCAAAGCTTTTGATATGGTCACCCACAATATTCTTGCCATCAAGTTAAAGAATATGGATTGGATAAATGGAGTGTAAGACAGACAGAAAGCTGGTTAGACCAGGTTTTCCCAAACTTATTACTTTAGTTGGAACCCTTTTTTTTTCAGTACTGTTTTTTGTAGCCCCAAAATATAAACACATAAAAAACAAACTGAGAAAATACCAGACATATAACATGTCTGGTATTTTCTCATTAGGTAAGTTTTATTATTACTAGATGTATCAGTTTGTAGTTTCGAACTGCCTGGCTGCTAAATGTGCTCAGGCTGCATGAGTGTGTCTGCCAGCCAGCCAGTTCACAACTACTCGAGGGGGTAGGGGGGGTAGAGGGGGCACAATAGAATCCCCAGGCCGGACTCACTCGTGCTTTGTGGGGGGGGGGCAGCGCCCCGAGATCTACATATGGCCGGGTTAGTCCCGCTACCCCCGCTGCACCTCTGGCCAGCCCCATTTCCCCCAACCCCCTCCCGGACAGCCAGTTCTCCTCCCAATCTCCCTTGGCCAGCCCCGCTGCCTGCGTCCAGCCCTGCTTCCGGCGGCCGCTTCTCTCTCCCCCCCCATCTTCCCCGGCCAGCTCCCTACCCCCAACCTTGCGCCCCCTGGCAGCCCTGCTTCCGCCGGCCCCCCCAGTCTCTCCCGGCCAGCTCTGATGCCCCAGGCAAACCCTGCTTCCAGCAGCCGCTTCTCCCCTACTCCTCCTCCCGATCTCCCGGCCAGTCCCCTGGCCAGCTCTGCTTCCGCTGGCTGCCCCCCGCCCCAAATCTCCAAAGCCCGCCCCGATTCCCCTGTCCAGTGCTGCTTCCGGTGGCCGGCTCTCCCCTCCTCCTCCTCATCCGCCCCCGCTCCCGACCTCCCCTAGCTACGCCTCTGCTGAGAGCTGGAACATTGGGCTGCAGGTTATGCCCAGGCCGGCCAAAGGCTTGGCAGACCCGGTGCCACACGGGCACTCCGGGAGCCCGGAACACCTCAGCAACCACACTGAGGCCCGGTATTTTTTTCCTGCGGCCCGGTACTGGGCCACAGCCCATAGTTTGGGAAACGCTGATCTAGATTACCATTAAATTGCAATTGCAACCTCTCCACAACTCATTAGCAGATTTACTTCTCTTGCATGGGAGAGCAAAGTTACCCTGGGAAGGAGTAGAATTTTCAAAAAAAGGTATATTGTAACATGTTGAATAGCTCCTACACAGTATCTGGCCAGGATGTAAAACCTCCGGGATCTCATTGACAATCACCTTGCTATCCTCAGCCAACATAGGTTACTGCCACTGCAGGATCTTCGCAGGGGAACTTGACAAACAACTTTCTGTCAAGAAGAAATATAAACAAGAGAAGAGAAAGAGGTAGGAGAAACTGGACATCTGGATCAGGGAACAAGTGGATGCAATTCGTTTCTCTCAGCAAATTACACCTTGGTCAACAAGCCTGTCTAACATCTGTCCCATTTCAAACGTGTCTATTAGCAATGTTGAAAGATAGTTTTGGGCAAAAGATACTGGACTGAGACTGAGGAATCTTGGTTGAGTTCCCAGCTCTCCACAGACTTTATGTGTGAACTTATGCAAGTTCTGGAGGCCTGGATCAGCACCCTCTAATCTAGACCAAGTAAGGGTCTCTCTTTCCCACTTGCTCCATGAGGAAAGTAAGCTACTTACTTCTCTCTCTGTGCCAGTTCGCCTTATTTCAAAATAACCAGGCGAGTGTCCACACTACCAAGCTTGTTATTTGAAATAATAACTCCTGCTTGTGAAGAGGAATAAGCTTATTGTGAAATAGTTATTTCGGGAGTTATTATTTCAAAATAACTTATTTTGAAATAACTTGATAGGATAGACATAGGTTAAGGAACTATCACTTACTACGTGCAGAGCTTTAACTGCCTTTGTACAATCTGGGTCTGTCCAAGTGGCTCCTACAGGTACCTTTCTAAAGCCTCCAGTTGGGTCCCTAAATTCTTCCTCCACACTTTGCTGCCCTTCATATGATATACCTCTGTGTCCAGCTCATCCTTTATTTCCACAGGGTTCTGCCCCATCTTCTTTGTTAAGATCACTCTGGTATCTCCTTATGATCATGAGCCAGGGGAGATATTTGACTACCTGTAGTGGGGCAGTCACCTTGCTCAAGGCATAAAAGGCTGTCCCGGAAGCCAATCAGAAGGGGGCTAGAGTCAGCTAATCAGGGGCTTGACTAGGCCCCATAAAAAGGACTCTTGGAGGATTGGAACACACTCTCACTCCAGCTCTGGAGGGAGAGGGACTGAGCTGCCTGCTAGTGTGGATAGCATGGGCAGAGTAGTGCTAGGGAAAGGCAGGGTGCACCGGGGGAGCTCCAGCCTGAGTAATCCCAGGCTGAGGCCCAGCGCCAGGGCCTGAGGACTTCTAGTGAGTCCTAATACAAGTCGGTGGAAATGGACAACAGGAAACACTGGGTGAGACACCGTGTGGGAAGAGGGCGCTCCAGTGCTGAGCTAAGCTGATTCCCAGAATGACCAGTGGGAGGTGCTCTGCTGGTGAGAGATGACTTTTTACATGTAGAGGAGAATGTGGGCACTGCGGTGCATCCCTGGGACAATGGAAATTAAATGAGAACTGGGCGAACTGTGCCACGTAAAGACTAGTAATTGAAGGTGGGGATGATGGATCCAGGATACATGGAGGTTTTCTTTGCAGAGGCCCTGTGTGCTATTTCTGGATAGACCTCAGCATCAGTGCCCCTGCAGAAGGGGGCTGAAGAACCATGGGGACAGAGGGAATCCCTGCTGCGAGGGATCTGGGACACCCAAGAAAGACTCTGGGAGGCACAGTGTGCCCTGCAAGAATGGTTGCAGCAGCTGGTCGAGGAACAGCAAGCCCAGGTAAGACTACTGAGAAGGGGGTCTGGAACAAATAAAAGGAAGGGTATCAGCCAGGGTAGGTGAAGGCAGCAGAATGAGTAAATGGCAGAAAGCCCTGCTCTAGCACAGGAATGGTTTAGGAAACAATTGACCCTAGTAGTATTGGGAGGTCCAAATAGCCTAGATTAAGTCAGTTCTGGATGCCTGAGCCCTAGGAATAACCTGGTGTAGCTTGACTTATAGATGAGGTATTAATAATATTGATTCTTAAGAATTTTCTGTGATAACTTTGAAACTTGACATCTTCTTGTCCCAAGATAATAAGGTCACTCTGGCAGGGTTAAAAAAAGAGCTAGAATGCAGAATTTTGCAGCATTCTGTGTTTGCCCCCACAGAATTTCTGGCCATGACAAGGGGCCACTGAACTCTGCAGAGCCTGGCTCACAGTGAGCAGCATGCCCATCCTGGCTGTACTGGAAGGCTGCATGATCTTGAATCTTCATTTTTCCAGGAATGGGAGAGGGCCTGCAAGACTCATCCAGCTCTAGCAAAGGGTCAGGAAGGTCAGGGCTGCATCTACTGCCTACCACTGGGATATCACACCATGTCCCCTGGCAGGACAATAAAGAAGCTGGGTGGAGTAAAGGCTCTGAGAGAGGCTGGCGTCTGAGCTGGAGGCTGCCCCACAGCTGGGCTTTGCAGGGGAGAGGAGGGAAGCTGGTGTCTCGCAGCTGCCCCATGGCTGGGCTCTGGGGGGAGAGAGGGCTGCTCTGCAGCTGAGTTCTATGGGAGGATCTGGTATCTGGGCTGGAGGATGCCCCATCACTGGGGTTGGGTGGGGAGAGGGACACTGGTGTCTGAGTGTGTTTGTGGAGGGGTTGACTTTGATCTAGGGAGAAAGGGGTGTAAGTGTTTGGGGGCTGCCCTGCAGCTGCGATCTGTAGGGATAGGAGTGCTATTTTCTGGGCTCTGCCACGCACCCCCCCCCCCCCCCGCACTGGAACTTGGTTGTCATAGGGGTTTTTTTTAAACTCTACTCATAGGGGAATTATTTTGCTGTTTTCTGTATTGTTAACATACTTGCTGACAGGTATTTTGAAATAAATTGCTAAAATAATTCATAGTGGAGTGATTATATTTTGACAAATAAAATATGAACCATCTTAAAATGTTGCACACATTTTTTTCCTTTTGGCACACAATTCTCCCAGGGTATGCCATAGTTGCTGGGCAGCAAATTACATCTCCTGATCCTTTTGCAAGTTTTCCATGAGCTGCTAGAGAAACCTCTGTGTGTTGCTGCTCTTGCTGCCTTTGTAGCACAGCCACATGTTGCTGCTGGGCAGATACAGGCAGATGTACCACTTCCTCCCCCTTTAGGCTTATGGTCAATCTCACCTTCCACTTGTATTGGCGGGGGGTGACAGTCAGACTCATATAGAACATTCAACTCATTTGTGTGGGCATATCTCCTTATATGTGGGCATGATATAGCAGGCTTTCTTCCTCTGGTGTCCTCACCTAACAAATGTTCTTGTCCTGTAATGAGCTGGCTCTCCTTGGGACTCAGCTCTCTGGCCTGGTCATGCTTTTGTCCCACGCCCCATAGGGTAACAAGGTCTAACTACAATCATCTGAACTCTTTACATGCTCTGCCATCCTCAGTTCTGGGCCCAATGCTCCATTTCTCAGGACTTCCAGTAGTCTATATCTCTTTCCCAGAGGCTTCATGCTACCTTACCAATGACTGGTAGGGGACCACAAGTTGCCAGTGCAGGGACAATTGGACAGGAAGTCAAGCTTTACTCTGCCAGACTCCATGCTGCTAAACCACCTTTGTTTATAGCACCATCTAGTCCCTCCCCCTCTGAGGTTCATCATTTATTAGGCCTGCACAACTCTCCAGGTGGGATTGATGGCCCTCAGCCACAACTTAACTCTTCTGCCACTTTTATGGGGTAGAAGCCCTATCTGAGACTGAGTTTTGATGGCTCTAACTGAATTTGTGTAAAAAAAAAGTGTATTAAATGATCCATCATTTATAATTCATCATTACATAGTATGATGGAATCTCTTGGGTGCAACCTGGGACTGAGACATTGTTGTGGCCTTTTCACATTATACTGGGTCGTCTCTCACAATGCCTGGCAGCAAATAGCAAACCCTTCCAGGTGCTCTTACCACTGCAGGTGGAGCCCCACACCCAGCTAGATTGCATGAATGCCCCCAGACCTACCGATGGGCAGGGCAGGGGAGGCATTGCCAGGGGTCTGGGTGATTTTAAAGGGCCTGGGGGCCTTGGCTGCTGTTGCAGTAGCAGCAGGGCCGGATTAAGGGGGGGGCTAGCCGGGCAGCTGCCCAGGGCACCAACCTATGGGGGGGCACCTGATGGCAGCTGTAAGGTGCACAGCGTGCTGAGGGGTGGGGCTGCGCATGTGCTGTGCACCCGGGGGCGGAGACGCGCATGCGCCCGGGGCACAGGAATGGCTTGAGCCGGCCCTGAGTAGCAGTGGTGCAGCTTGGAGCCCTGGGCCCTTTTAAATCACTTGGGCAGGCTGCAGGGCGCCTAGGCACCTCCATGGAGGTGATACTGCTTTGGAGAAGGCACCTGTGCAGGCATGTGAAAGCTCTGGCCATGCCGGCAGCTCACTGGGCACCAGCCAGTATAGACACAGCACCACCCAAATGTCAGGTGGATTGCATCTGCGCAAGCATAGTTTGTGTGTGTATGGGGCCCCACTGCCTATTTTCCCTGGGGTCTGGAATTGCTGTTGGCAGTCCTGAATGCTCCCAGAGTCACTCATGAATCACACAGAGAAAGGCACCAGAAAAATGCCCCCAGCTTTGTACCTCAACAATATATCACTTTGAACTGCTCAAGATCTTTTCTTGAGGAATGCAAGGTGGACAGACACTAACCTTTGTGACCCGAGTAGATTTACCATACTCTTCAGTCAAACACACTGGTAAGCAGAAACATAAAAATAAAACCTATCTTTTGCAACCAATAAACTTAAGTGATTATAAATGACAAGCAAAAAGTCAGAGTGGTTACCAAATGAAAATATAAGCTGTGGCCAGAACCACATCTGGGAAAAAGGGATTTCATTTCTTAGCAAACTATGGATAAAGGCGGGTTATGTACCATCACTGATTTTTAGGTTAAGTGCAGCACTCAAGAGGGATGAGGAGAGGAAAGCATTATTTTTTGGAGGAGAAAGGCAGTGACCAGCCCATCCTTCAAGAAGTTTCTTCCTTCTAATCAGGATCACTTTGGTCCTCCCTGGTTCAAGAGCAAACATCTCAGGACTGGTCTCCACCAGCACTGTGTCAAGTATCAGAGGGGTAGAATAAATGGACACAAATCAGATATTAGGAATGGCAGTATACAAAAACCTGTAGGAGAACACTTCAATCTCCCTGGACACACAATTACAGATCTAAAGGTAGCCATCCTGCAGCAAAAAAACTTCAAGACCAGACTTCAAAGAGAAACTGCTGAGCTACAGTTCATCTTCAAGTCTGACACTATCAACTCAGGATTAAACAAAGACTGTGAATGGCTAGCTAACTACAAAAGCAGCTTCTCCTCTCTTGGTATTCACACCTCCAGATCAGCTACTAGAAGTGGGCCTCATCCTCCCTGATTGGATGCACCTTGTTATCTCTAGCCTGATTCTGGCCTGCATATTTATACCTGCCTCTGGAAATTTCCACTACATGCATCTGACGAAGTGGGTCTTTGCCCACGAAAGCTTATGCTCCAAACACTTCTGTTAGTCTATAAGGTGCCACAAGACTCCTCGCCACTAGCATTGTGACATTTTAACAAAGGTGTTGGTTGAATCATTGGAAAAGGAAAGATCAGAACACAGTTTAGTATCGTCAACATGTTTTTGGCAGTGGAATCTGTGGGGTCTAGACCCTACGTTAGTAGCCCGATGTAGAGGGTCACTGAAGGGCCAAGATGTAGTTCTTGGTATCTGAGTCGATCCAATCTTCTGTCACACGGGACTCCTCTGATTTAGTTACTATCCACACAACATCAGCAGTGACCAGATTCTGAGAGACCCATACACAGCTGCCTAGCAGGCAGAGCATACAAGGAGCCCCTCCACCTTCAGAAAGGGGTCTACTAGCAATGAAATCCTTATGCTCCCAAGAGGGGCAGAGCAGCAAGAGCACTTCTCTGACACACAGCTGAACCCATCCATGAGAGAGTAGCATTATTAGTGCTTGATGCACAAGGGAATGGAATACAGAGGGAGTTTCCACAGATATATGGGCTCTGCGGTGCTCACAGGAACACTTATTTTTGTCTTAGGAGAAAAGACTCAGACAACCTATATGATATGAGGCAGCCAAGTTGTTGATTTGTAGATTCACTTGTTACAACACTTGAGATTTACCCCCCAAAAAAATCAATCTTATTTTTTGTTACTTAATTTTTAGAGGCCTCTTCTAAATCACTGTGAATATATTTCATGCCTTAGCTTGGATTTTAAAAACATCTAATCATATCTTTATGAATTTACAAAGAACTGAGATGTTCATTCTCTTGTATGTAAAAGTGAAAAAACCACAAAGAGAAATCCCTATCCATCAAAGCAGGGGTGAGGAACTTTATTTGGGTTGGGGGTCACTGACCCAAAGAAAACTAACTGAGAAGGAGAAATATTCCCCACATTCACCTTGCACACCAGAATCTAGTGGGGTCCAGGCTAGAAGATTTTGTGTGCTCCAGTCCCACAATAGGCATGGGCTCCCCCATGCTGGGAGAGGGAACCCTGAGCATTAAGGGGCTGGATCGAGGCAAGCTGGGGGCCGCATCTGGCCCCCGGGCCTGAGGTTCCCCACTCCTGCATTAATGCATAATAAAGGTATTACCTTACTATATATTTCTAAAATTCAGACCAAAATTCAGAAGATATGTGCAAGCCCACGCACACTGCATAAGCCCTTAAAAGGGAATCTAAATAACATACAGGGATCTGTGAGGGCTTTCTGCACTGGGGAATTTCACCCTCATAGAGCTTGCCATTCTTTGTGCTGGATTGTGATCCATACAGCAGTTCCCAACATTTATGTGTCGAAAACAGCTCCCTGTAGAATTGTGCTGCCACTAGCAGCTGTTTCTTACAGTAGAACTTCCTTACAATCCTGCCAATAAGAAAGTGCTACCTGTAGCACATTCCTAGAAGGTAGGCGCTTTTGACATTACACCGGCAAAAATGTGACAGGAAGCAGGATGTGCACTGAAAGCTTCCTCACCCCAAGCACGGCACACGCAAAACACTAGGGTTATGTCTACACTGGCGGCTTCTTGCGCAAGGGTTCTTGTGCAAGAAGTCTTGCGCAAGAAAACATCCACACTGCCATGTGCGCGCTGTGCTTTTGCACAGGAGCACCCATGGCAGTGTGGACGCTCTCTTGCGCAAGAAAGCTCTGATGGCCATTTTAGCCATAGGGCTTTCTTGCGCAAGAAATCCCTGCCTAGCATCCACACTGCCCTCTTGCGCAAGAGCACCTGCACAAGAGGGCTTACACCTGTTAAAAAAGAGCATAACTCTTGCGCAAGGAGCCCTCTCTTACCACGCCGTACTGTAAATTTCCTTGCGCAAGAGCGGGCGGGCAGTGTGGACGCTCTGCAGATTCTTGCGCAAGAACGGCCGTACTTGCACAAGAAGCCGCAAGTGTAGACATAGCCTAGCAGTCCCTGTGGATAGGAATTGTACTTGCTCCTTCCTCCTTCTGGTGATAAAATCATACAGCCACAAAACGCTCCCTCCAATAAGCCTTGAGCAAGGTTATGATCTAGCTCCTAATAAGTCATTTCAAATGAACTTTCTTTTGGACTATAAAGTTGAGACTTTTTGAGAGAGATGTGGAAAACTAGATATGAGCAATACTTAGAGACTTCCAAAAATTAAAGTTTTTGGCAGTGTCAGCACACAGTGGAGTAAGAGACTTTTATTAGTAGAACTCTGAGTATTTATTCCTTTTGATCTCAGGACATTTATAATTTTGGAGAAAACAGCATCCTCATAGACTGTCAAATGGTAATCAGTCAGAGGTTGTTAAAGCACAGAAAATTCATTCCTATCTCTTAAAGGCATTGCCTTTCTGCTTCTGTCTCCAAAAACTGGCATTTTAATTAAAAATGAATGTGTCTCACTTTTATTTATCTCCAGCAAGGTGTTTGGATATTTGCTGTGGATTTACAATAGCAAATAGTAGGAGTTCCTTTTGTTGAGGAATTATTTATCTTTTATGAATCCTTTTGAGTTTTGAAGAAACTTTCCTTTGTAGAATGACAGTTGTTTGAGGCTTTGTCGCCCTCCTCTGCCCAGTCTTTTTCATACAATTCTCTTTAAATACATGCAAAACCTACAGAACCAGCAAGCCTCATAGTGCACGTTTCCCTTATTCACACCTCTGGGTACCAATAAACAGGGATAGAAACAAAATTATCTAGAAGATTTTGCTTTGCTTTACATAGGATATTTTCTGCATTATTATTCTGCAAGATCATGCACAGCAACTATAATCGTGCAGCTTTCCAATATGCATAAAGATGCCAGATCTCATTTTAAACAAGTATTTAACGATAACCGTGTAATATAGAAAGCCAAAATAAAGATTAAAATGTTCAGTATGAGCCACTGGCTATTATTATTCATCCATATTTATTCCATATCTTATTCCTCAAAAATCGAGGTTTACAGGATCTTGCAAAAAAGGATTTTTTCCAACAAATGGCCATGTCTACACGGGGCTTTTTAGTGGCAAAACCTCCTCTGCAAAAAGAATTGGAAGAAGATATGCTATTGAGCATGCCATTTGCATATCCTCTTCCGCAAAAAAACCACAGTGTAGACATAGCCTGAGAATCTTCTCACGGAGGGTGTTTGCTACAGTTCTGCCCTGTGCTGATTGAGAGGGAGTGTTGGAGTAAATGCTCAGGGTATGCCTACATTGCAGCGTTTTCCTTGAAAAACAGACATTTTTCTGGAAAAACAATACTTGCGTCCACACTGCCAGTGAGTTCTTTCAACAGAAAGTCAAAAGAATGGAGGGGGTTTTCAGACAGAGGTAAACTTCATTCTATGAGAAAGAAGCCTTTTTCCGAAAAAGCTTTTTTGGAAAAAGGCATGTGTGGATGTAGAAGAGGGAGTTCTTTCGAAAGAAGAGGCCTCCAGGAAATAACACAGGTACCCTGGTGGCCACTCCATCCAGACTAATCAAAACTTAAATGCAAGATAGCGTCCAATGAATATGGACGCTATCTTTCGAAAAAACAGATCGTTTTTCCATTCCGCTTTTGCTGCGTGGACGCTCTCTTTCGAAATAAGCTTTTCCGGAAGATCTCTTCTGGAAAAGCTTATTCCGAAAGAAGCCTGCAGTCTAGACGTAGCCTCAGAGAACAATCCTTCACCCATTCGTAGTGTAGTGAGGTAAGATAAGTAAAAAATCTCAAGCTTCTTGATATAAATTGATTCACTATTGTACCTCTACAGAGTTTTAGTTGTTAGAGCATCTTCTAGCATGTTAGCACATCTTCTAGCATGTGGCATTTTCTAGCATGTAGTTAGAGCATCTTCTAGGGATACTGAGGGTTATCTTCCTGCTTAAAAGCACTTGGAGATTTTTATGCTGGGCTCTTTCCAGCAGAGTATGCTCTTGTGTCAGGACACTGTACTCCAGGGCTCTGCTTTCCTCCAGTCAAATCAGCTCTCAATCTAGTCTCTTTCTGAGGTTAGCAGAAAACAAATTAATGCAGAACTTAAAAATAGGCACCTGAGCATTGCAAGTCCATAATGCAAACTGTAGTTCTTCATGGAGAGCCAAGGTCAATGCTCTGAAGGTTGGGCTCCTGAGTCGGCCATGTTATTTGGTGTAAGGCGGGGACAGCTGTTCTTCTCTATCCTGGCTTCATCTCGAATTTAGTAGTTAATACAGTTTCAACATGTTTACCCAATATTGAAATTAGATTTCTTGGCCTGTAATTGCTTAGGTCACCTCTGGAGCCTTTTTTTTTTAAAGCTATCCTTCTGTCATCTGCGACAGAAGCTGATATAAATGACAGGTTACATACCACAGTTAGTAATTCTGCAATTTCACAGTTGAGTTCCTTCAGAACTCTTGGATGAATATCATCTGGTCCTGGTGACTTATTACTGTTTAAGTTTATCAATTTGTTCCCAGGCCTCTTTTAATGACACCTCAGTCTGGGACAGTTCCTCAGATTTGTCACCTAAATAGAATGGCTCAGGCTTAAGAATCTCTCTCACATCTTCAGCCGTGAATATTGATGAAAAGAATTCATTTAGTTTTTCTGCAATAGCCTTATCTCTCTTCAGTGCTCCATTAGCACCTTGATCATCCATTTGGCCTCACGACTGGCTGCTTAGCAGGCTTCTTGCTTTTGATATATTTAAACTTTTTTTTGTTTGCTATTACTTTCTGAGTCTTTGTCTATCTGTTCTTTGGATTTTTTTTTTTTTGCCTTCCTAATAATATTTTACACATCATTTGCCAGAGTTTATGCTCTTTTTTATTTTCCACACTAGCATTTAACTTCCATTTTTTAAGGGATGCTTTTTTGCCTCTCATTGCTTCTTTTACTTTGTTGTTCAGCCTGGTGGCACTTTTAATTTGGGTTACACATTTAAGTTGGGCCTCTATTATGGTGTCTTTAAAAAGTTTCCCTGCACCTTGCAGAGATTTCACTTTTGTCACTGTACCTTTTAATTTCTTTTTGACTGACTGCCTCAGTCTTGACTGCTAATTAACTGCTAGCATGGTGGGCTGCTGTGGTGTTTTTCACAACACATATTTAATTATATTATGGCCACTATTACCAAGCAGTCCAGCCATATTATCTCCTTTACAAGATTTAGTCCTAAGTGGAGCACACAATCAAGAATTACCTCCCCGTGGGTTACAGGAGTAGCTGCTTGAAGAAGCAGTCATTTCAGGCGTTAAGAAACTTTATCTCCAAAATATAAAAATTTACATTAAAAAAATCTACATTTAAAGAACTGTGAGGTGGCAGTCACTCAAAAATTAGGAAATTCAAAAATGAAGGCTGTCCTATCTGCTTCTGCTCCTAATCAAACTTGCTTTATTTATCTAGAAATTGCTAATTTCATTGATAAAGGCAGTAGCGTTGATGTAATATACTTCTGTAAGGCATTGACTTAGTACCACATGATATTTGGATTAACAGACTAAAACAATACAAAATCAACATAATTATATTCATCACGGCAATCCCAAAATTATGTAGCCTTCTTGCAGACTCAAGGCCAAGTAGATCATTCTCTAATTAGGTCCTTAAGGTGGTCTGTCTGGATATTCACTTTATAGTCATCACTGCCAATCTTCCTGGACACATGTTTTGGTGACTAATGGTGAGTCCTCAATCTCAAAAGTGCCCCCTTGTATCAGGGTATGATGTGGCAGAGATTTTCATCTCCAGTGCCCCCGGTAAGCCATCTGTGACACTCAGCCCTTGGCTGAGATGTAACTAGTCACAACTCCCTTCTGGGATAACTAACAAAGTCCCAAAGAGTTGGACTATCCTCTTGAATTGGTACTCAGCCTTTTCCTAGGGTTACACTACCTTCCCCTGGTTCTGCCATAGAGCACTGTTCAGCCTAACTTAATTTTTCCTGAGCCTTCTAGCCTCTAACAGCCTCTGGTGCTTCAGCTCTTCACAGGAGCCAGCCTATCTGCTCCTTGTGGCTTCTCCCCCAGACTGATCTCTTTCAACCTACTGATAAAGCCCCGTTGTCTGTTATCACTAGAACCTTCTTTAGTCCCGCCCTCACTGACTGACCAGTAACTACCTAATTACTGACCAGGTGGAGTGAATGTGCCCAACTGGTTTTAAATCCTTTCTCACCCATGTTAGTGATTCACTCCATCATACATCTCCCACCCTTCTCTAGGTTAGAGTGTCGCCATGTAATATTTTTTAGGGTTTGCCATGCAGGTCCAAACCACAGTTCTAATTCCTCTTCTAGTTCATGGACCTGCTTGAACAATCAGTCTTTTTCCTCCAGGGTCTATTGATACTCTTCAAGACTTTTGTATGTGTGTGTGTTACCTTTTATAGAGCCTGAAATCTTTATGACGGTCTCTCAATCAATGTGCTGTGGACATGCCTCCATTTTGCCTTGGGGTTGAAAATTAGGTTCTGTGGCTAGTGCAGTATTCTCTGTCCTTTTGCAGAGGACATCCTTCTCCCAGCAGTCTGCCTAAATTTCTTCCCCTGAGTCATAATGGGTGCTTGTTCCTGGCTCGCAGGGTCTGGCATCTGGTTTACAACTTACTTTGCTGCCTGCCATGTGGCCACTTCTTGTTTGAGCAGCTGGCAAATAATATTCTTCCTGTTTCAGTTCTGGATTAATTCCCATTCCTGTTTATCTGCTTCTAACATGATTTTCTGTTGAGAGCCCTTAATTTCCTCCACTTTTCATCATGCCTTAAGTCATCTTCAAGTTCTCAAGAACTTATTTGGTCTCACCAGCTAGCAATATATATTCTGTTAAGCCCCTTTGTTTCAATCGTTTCCTGTCCTTCCAGTAGGGCTAATCAGCTCTAAATCTTGTTCCTGAGTAGGGCTGTCTTGTGTCTAGTCATTGTGTCTTGTGTCAGGCAAAATTCCTCCTTGACAAAACCTCTCCAGTCTTGACCCACAGTCACAGGTTGGGGAGACTCCTGACCACCACAACTCTAAGCTGGATTGCTGGTAGAATAGTGGGGTTGAACTGGGCAGAACCATGGCTGAAACAGACCATGGAGGAGAAGGTGCAGAATAGGGTGGAGCCATGGGTGGAAGGAGTGGGGAGGGGCCTCCCATTTGATCTGGTTCAGAGCCCCATTAAACCCATGTCCATGCCTTTGGACATGTCACTGTACAGAGCAATCTCAATTGCTTGATAAACTGGAGGCAAGCAAAAAATATGTATTTCAGTATGGCTAAACGTAATCTTTTATATCTAGCAACAAAGAATGTAGGCCTTACTTACAGGATGGGGGACTCTATGCTAGAAATTAGTGATCCTGAAAAAAGAGGGTGATAATAGTGAAGAATCAGCTGAATATGAGCTCCCAGGGCAATGCGGTGGCCAAAAGGGCTAAGGCAGTCTTTGCATGTATAGACAGGAGAACAGTGAGTAGGAGCAGAGAGGTTATATCACTCCTGTATTTGGCACTGACACGAATGCTACTCAAATGCTCTATCCAGTGGTGATGTCCACAATTCAAACAGGATGCTGAAAAATTGAATGGGGTTCAGCAAAGAGCCAGGAGAAGGGTTAAGGATTAGAAAACATGCCTTGTAGTGACAGACTCAAACAGCTCAATATATTTAACTTAACAAATAGAAGATTAAGGAGTGATTTGATCACTGTACCTGTATGGGCTACAGACATCTGATAATAAAGGGCTCTTGTATCTAGCAGACAAGAGTCCGGTCATAAGTGCATTTTATGCCTTTCTCCGCTAGATTGACGAGACCTTGAGTACCCAGTGTTTGTCCCCTGTGAAGGTGTTTATACACTGCAACCAAGTCAGCTCTCAGTTTTCTTTCTGATAGAGATTTAGCTCTTTCTTCAGCCCTCAAAACTCCTAATCATTGCCTCTCTTCCTTTCTCCCTGCTTCAATTCATCTGCCCCCTATGGGTTTTACAGACCCCACACCTATTACTACACCCCAGAATTATAGGAGCTGTATCACATTGTTGATTCATATTTAATTTGTGATTTACTTTAATCCTCACATACTTGTCAGCAGTGCTACCACCTAGCCATTTTGTAGGCATACATCTGATTTTCCCTTGCTGAGCATAGTACTTTTTTCTTGTCCTTACAGAATTTTATCTTGCTGATTTCAGAACAATTCTTTCCTCTGTCAATATTCTCATTTGTGAAACTCCTACTGACTTCAATATGATTCAAAATTTCACCCTATAAATCTGTTAATATGGCAATCCTATACCTAGGAATATTATCTGTCTTAGATACCAATGTGTCCTCCATTACCTTATTATCTAAGTTCCTTCATACTAGTTAGTGCAACTAGGGACTGGCATTTAATACAAGCATCCCTGCTCATATTTGCAGTCTGAGTAGGAGTAATCTCTCCTTAAAATCAATACCAGTGTTTTTGCATACCTGTATATGTGTACATGCATACTTGTACATGCATACTTATACAATACAGTTCCTACTGGGATCTGAAGAAGTGGGTCTTACCCACAAAAGCTCATGATACTATATATATTTTTGTAAGGTGTGTCTATGCTGCATGGCTATTTCGGGATACTGGAGATATCCCAAAATAGCTACCTTGTGTCTACACAAGCTGCCCGTTATTTTGAAATATTTTTCAAAATAATAGATGCACTATTTCTCCATCCTGGTAAACCTTGTTTCATGAGGGATAAGGGATGGCCCGAAATAGGGTGTTATTTTGAAATTTGGTGCTCTGTAGATGCGCCAAATTTCAAAATAAGCTATTTTGAAATAAGATACACAATTTGCGTAGCACAAATTGCATATATTATTTAGAGTTTAGGGTCCTGTGTAGATACACCTTCAGTCTCTAGGGTAACACAGGATTATTTGCTGTTCATGGGTGTTGTGCATGATTCCGTACGTTAGTTCTATGTTAAATTTTTGCATACCAGATTCCAGCACCTGGCTGATTTTGCTAGCTTTAGAATTATGCAAACAATGCCCAGCCTGAAGTAAATGTCTCAGTCTTCTGTACATTAAAATAATGGATGCACAAAGAAAGATTAACACTTTGCAGACATTCGTTTAAAACTATACACATGCATGAAAAGTGCATATAATGGCATTTATTAAATGATAATCCATAAGTATATATCACATAGCTCAGAATAAATAGGGAATTGTTTTTAGCTGCAGGAACCGTACATAACTTTTGTTGTTACTCTAGAGTTCTTATTGTGATTTTACATAAATTTGTTCTTGAAAGGGGGGGTGAGAACAGCAATAGATGTACTATATGCCACATAAAACCCCATCAATCTTGACTCATAAAGTAAGAAGAAATACTGGGCAGAATAAGCGAGATCTGTATGCAAGCTATACGATGTTAAATTAATGTACAAAACATTCATAAATACTATTATATATTCAAGACTTTGGTAATTTTATGAGTTGCCCAAAGCAAGAATCCTGAGCTGAATTATTCACTCAGGGCAGCATGCATTCACTTTTCCCTTGGGAATTGATTTTCCATGGTTTCCTCTAGGCTGTGCCTTCTTCCATCACTCCATTGTTCTCTATGCTGTTTGAGGTTGGATTGCTATTCTACAGACACCATGTTGCCCAGTAACCCTTGACAAGATCTCTTTAACAAGCATCAGGGTGACTTGATTCTCCACATGCTTTCCTCATTTCTGGGAGACTGTAGATTTGCACAATTTTCAATTAGATTTTGCTAGTTTGCTATCAGACATCTACTTATTCATTTTGCTGTAAGCAAATTTGAAATGGAGGCATATGCCAAACTCTCAGTTATCACAGTAAGTCAGTCAGTTCAGTGACTCAGCAGAAGGAGCAGGTCAAGTCAACATATGGCTGCCTCATATTCGTTTTTCAAAACATTGAGCCAGATTCAATTATATGGTCTGGTTGCTTTGTCCAGCTTTGGCACAAAAGAGCTGAAAACCTAGTTCAACCAGCTACTTAAACCAGGTTTATTGCTGTTTTGCATCAGTGGAGTGCACTGCTTAATCAGGCTCATTATTTAAACAGCTTTGAATTTTTTTTTCCTGAGCTACCAGTTTAATTCCAGCTGGGGACTGGACCTGTCCCTGATGTGTTTTGAAGGCAACCATCTTGATACAGCCCTTAATCCTATGAAAACATCTGAACTAATGCATACTGTTGTTTTTTTCTATCCCTCCCTGTGGCTACACCTTTTAGTCACAAGTTAGTATCCATTTTCCTAGTTTAACTAGAGACAAGCCCAAGTCATAAAAGCTTGCTTGGATCTGAATTTCATTAAAGTTATAGGTTGTTTAAACATGAGCTTTGGGCCCTATCTAATTTTAAAATATAAGACAACCAACACTAACTGGCTGCTGCTACCTGTTTACTTCTAGGCCTTGTTTGTTTGTTTGTTTGTTTTTGTTTTGTTTTGTTCTGGTGTTGTTAAACCACCTATAACAACTCACCTAGGGATAGCTGCGGTGCCTAGTATCCTGCTCTCCAACTTACTGTCCTCTTTATCCAAAACAACCCTAAAATATGAATAAACAATTATAATCAGGGTCTTGCATCAGTTAGGCAGTGTGTTTTCCTCTTTTTCTTATAGGTGTGACTCATACTTGTTGGTGCATTCTGTAGCTGCACAGAGGAAAAAACCCACCCATCACTGAGGTAGACTGTGTCTGCACAATCACCTTCACCTGGGTATGTTGCCGGGAAAGTAGAAGACAGATCAGCTGTTTTGGGGGCTGTGCTGGTCAGACATAGAACCTGTAGTGTGGCCCATAAGATCAAGATGATTTCAACAGACTAACTTTTCATTCTGACTTGTTGATAAAAATTGCATTGAGGACTGATTCTAGGAGAGAGAGAGCGATAGCCCATCTGTCACTGGGTGGAGAGCCCCTTGAGACCTTGGCTTCCTCTAGCTATTTCTGCTGTCACTTCTGGGCTGGGGAGAGAGCCCCTGTAACAGGGCTCAGCTCATCATGCTGGTGCCTCCTGCTGGTCATCTTGGGAATTATCACCACAGGTCAGTACACCCTTTCCTGGTGGTGCCTTACCTGCTGTCCCTTCTGCTCCTGGACCCACATCATTCCAAGGGCTGTGGCATCCTTTTCATGACAGAGCCATATGGCTGAGTTATAACCTGTGCTCTCTTCTTCTGGGGGTGAATGCTGCAATCCAACTGTCCTACCGCTTCCCCAGTGGCGACTGTAGCCAATTGCCTGACCACTTCCCCACAGCTATAGCACCCTCTTCACCCTTGCCTCAAGGCCTCAGCCTATAAGTGCCAGCAGCTAGCCAGGAACTCTCTCTAGCTCCCCTGGTACACAGTACTGTGGTCTACCTCCCCCTCCACAGTACTGCTGTGTCCAGGGTACATGCATGCTTGCTTCATAACTCACCCTGCAGCTCCTCCTATATGGGCCTTTCAACCCCTGATTGGCTGCTCCTCTCAACATCTTTCCTATTGGCTGCTTTCTCCACAGCCTTTCTAGGGCTCTGTTAACCCCCAAGAGCCCAGTCTGGGGCCAGCACTCCATCATAGCCCCCTTCCTCTTGTAGGTTGCTTCTCTTGGTAGCACTCCCTTTAATTATGCAAAACCTTAGTTTACAGATTCTACCTCCTGTAGAAGGTTGTGGCTCCACCCCTGCTGATGATACGTGACTTTGGTTTTTAACAAGTTAATGGCTGTACTTCCACCACACTGACATCTGTCAAAAAGACTAATAATCAAGACATTAATTTAGGAGGAAGAAACAAGTAGTCTTAATCAAACTAAGCCAATTGTAAGCCAATTGTTAATAACTTAGTTGATCTGATATTCTTTGCCTATGTTAAAAATCCTATACATCATATGTATATTTTAATAAATTGCATTTTATACTTTTGGGTAGTTTGCCAGAGTAAAAGCACCAGGAAATCAAAAAAGTGATGAGCAGGAATTGTCTTCTGTTAATAAAGACATAATGAACTATTTCCCAGTCAGTCTCTGAGGCTTTGTCCAATATCTTAGAAATGGATTGAGAACCCTAAGCAAAAACCAGTTAGACTTAGCAAGATTGCTTCAACAGCAGTTTGTTAAGGACACTATTAGAGAATGTAATGATGGAATCTGAGACTTCATTGGTCACTTCATTTCAATTCAAAGGACAGAAGACATTTTAGTTAATAAACTAGATAACATCTACCCTGAATCACTTTCAGGAAGAGGTTATATAAGAGTAATGAGCTACGACAGAGCTATTAGTGCATAGCTAATGAGTCTCCAGTGTGATTGATGTGTATATTTTCTACATGCAAATGGAAAAACTAGGCAATTGCTTCTGATTAGTCTAAACACAAGATTGCAGATGGACACAGGAATGGCATTAAAGCAGTCATTCACAAACTTTCCAGGGTTGCACTCTGCTTACCCCTGTCGGTAGTCTGCCTCCATCCCCCAGAGCAGGGCTGTGGCTTGTGGGGAACACCAACAGGGTAAAGAGGCTGAGGCTCGGTACATACCTGGGGTCAGTGCTGGGGCTGAGGCCAGATGCAGAGCTGTGGTTTAGCCGTGGGTAAAAGCCAAGGCTGAGATTGGGCCGCAGCAGAGCTTGGAGTGGTGCTCCCTTCCAGCCCACAATGGGGGCTGGCCTGAGCCCTGCCATACCCGCTGAATGCTCCTCACACACTCCTATCGGGGCGTGCCTCACAGTTTGGGGATTTACACACAGACCTGCTGCTGTCATCATCATCTCAGGGTACCACTTCTCCAAGAAATAGTTTATCTTTCTCCTCCCCCTGCTTAGGCTTCTGGAGCTCTCTCTATACTGCTCCTTTCCCCACAAGCATGCTCAGCAACCAATGCCTGAGGGTCAGAGCTTTCCTGGACCAGAACAGCTCCAGCCTTTTCTCAGCCTTGACCTGAGCGTGGGGGCTGTAAATTCCCTCACGGGAGGCTACAACTTTGTTAACTTTTAAACAGACTAATGTTGTGGGACAGTTGCTCCCTCAAACTACCAGGCAGTAAATGGGTTCAGAGTCAATGATCTTTAAGCCTGAGGACTACATGGAAGTTGAGTCAATGACTTAGCTTCGACTGACTGAAGGAAAGGCAAGTGTCAGCTCAGCTGCTGACTCCTCCCACCACGCCAGACAGGATTATAGATGGAAGATATCTTTGTCTCAGCAAGGTCATGACCTTCTCAACCTCCCAGGCTGCTGGGTTCCATGCCTGCTACCTCCTGTGCTTGGGTTTACCCCAACGGGTGGTCTCAGAAGCATCTTCCCAACAACAATTGTTCAATTTATTATACTACTTTTTTGTTGTTGAGATCTGTCCTTATCATCCCACCGGGTAACCTCCTGGATGCTCTGAGAAAGGGGGGGGGGGGGAGAAGACATCTGACTCTTTGCCAGTTTTCCCCTCATTGAAAATTTCCTTCCTGATCCCCAAAAAGACTATCTGGTCACACCCACAGCATGCCTGTAGCCCAGCTCCCATGGTGATAACCTGTAGAGCAGCAACATTTGAATGTCTGAGATATTGATCTGAGAGGCTCTTCAGTAACAGAGAAGTCCACTTTCCTGCTTTGCCTATTTGGCTAGTAGGCAGCCATTGGAGGCATAGGCTCCCATGCATTCTGGATAGGGGAAGAAAGGTCCCACTGCTGGATATATCCTTCCCAAAGATAAGGACCTGAAGAAATAAATATCCCCTGATGGCCTGATAAACCCCACTAGGATGGGATAAGGGAGGGATTTTCATACTGTCACCTTTATTTATGATATAACACCCTTATCTGTAATTCTAGATTACATATTCCATTTAGAAATGTCTAAAATTAAAAGGGTGTGTGTGAAAAGGCATTGATTGGTGATGTATGTCCACAGAACTCAGTTATAAGGTTATTGGTACTATAGAAATACCAGCAATACCCAGATGCGTAGTGGCTTTACTATTTTTTATTGATCACAGTGATCCCCAAATTTAAGTAAGATTCCTGACTAGTAGATAAAGAAATTGAAATGTCTCATTCTTTGTGAAAATGTACGGAGAAGCAGAGCAGTTCTGCTTTCATTAGTATATTTTGAGTCCTATGCAATTAAATGTTACATCTGCAGTATTACTGAGTGTAAGTTATTACCATTTTTACAATAGATTCCTAAGGAATGAATAAAAATGACAATGATAAAAACGTGGGCGGTTTGAATATAAAATTGAAAAGCATTCATTTAAAAAATGGGAGTCTCCTTTTTCTTTTATTCCTCCATTTTAGTTCACTGTTTATCGAAAAATTAGATTCTGCCATCCACATATTTACATCTTGTTAAAGTGCTGCTTTATGTACAAACAAGTGCAGACAAAAACACTTCTTATATAACAAGAGAGAGAACAGATTTACTATGGTGACAACAGTTCTCCTTTTATGTGATTAAGCAAGGTTCCCTCTAAGCTGCGCAGCAGCATGGCCCCACAGCTGCTTAATCAGACCCACACAGTCAGGGCCTCAGGACTCTGCACACAGAGCTGCCTAGCTAGGGGAAGGGCACTTCTCCCTCAGCAACAGCAGAAGCTTCCTCGATATATTTATCATGTTACCACTGTCCCCAGATTTTTTTTGTAGCAACTGTGCAATTAATTCGTGTCACTCCTGCAATAATAATTTATCAAGACATGTACTAATAGTAAGTCAGAATTTGTAAATAATCAGAAGTTTTTTGCATTGATAATGATTCAGAATTGGGAACTATTTAAAATTTTATGACAAGATTATTAATAACCCCATATAAGCAATGTTGCTGATTGTTGAATTTAAAGTGAATTAGAGCCCATTTAACATGATGCTGGGACAAGTATGAAAAAAGGAGGATTTCAAAAAGTGGTGAGGCTGCTCTCTGAAGCACTTGTTCTCCTTACAAGATCTAGGGAGCATTAGACAGGACTGTCCAGTGGTGTTGAGCCAGGAAGTTCCAGATCACATTATTTAGTGTTTCTTTTTTAAACTGTAAACAATCCAATTAAAAAAGGGAAAAGAACCTCTGTACGTTTAGATTACTTTACTATATAACAAGCTAAAGCAGCTCAGGAAGTGACAGAATTAAGTCACTTATTTCTCAAGCCTAGCCACAAGATGGCATCTCACTCCCACAGTAATGTTTAGCAAGGGGAAATATACTTTTGAAAGAGAACTAGGCAATGGTGGCCAGTATACAACTAAAGCCAATGTATTGGAGACTATTTTAATGACAAGAGTGTTTTCACATTTTTAATTGACATCCTTACAGAAAGTGAACATGCAGTCTGAACACTCCATTAATATAATGTGGGTACTTTGAGAATTTTTAGGCATTTTGATCATTCAAAACTATTTGCTAACTTTGTGTTAGTGGATTGTGCTAAAGTAAAAGGCTGGCAATGACTTTCTAATATTTAGTACTCTAATTCTCAATGTCTGAAAAAGTATCTTCAGATCTAATAAAAAATAAATTAGGTAGATTCATGTGCAAAATTTCCAGTCATTAAATGGCAATGGAATATAAAGTAAAACTATAGATCAATTTACTGTTTTGCAGTTACATTATTGTGGTAGGAAGTTTCACCAGCTTTCGAATTGATGCAATAGGGAAGATCAGCTGTTTTATTAAAATCTATCTTAACTAGACCTGACAAAAAATGGAATTTCCCTCCCAAGATCTTTTTTAAATGGGAAGACTTTTTTGTCTTTGGGTTGAAAAAAATCAAAATTTTAAACTTTTCAACCATTATCACCTTACTCTTGCCTGCCCAACTCCCCGTGTAGTTCCCTCCCCATAGATCAGGCAGCTGAGGAAGCAGCTGCCAAGCAGTTGAGGAAGTCGTTCCCTGAGCAGTTTCCTGTCAGTGGTGCCCACCTCTTCTTGGAGCAGGCTTCCTGGGGAGTCTGAGAGCCCCGGCTGGCAGGAAACCAGAGTGGGTAGCTTGGTTTCCCTCAACAATTTTGACAGAAGTTACACATTCTCTCCAAATGCTTTGATATGTTTTCTGATGGAAGAGTGTTCAAAGAGAATTTTTTTGACCAGCACTAATATTTTTTATAAATATCTGGACTTGTATATACTTTAAACCAAACACTGTTTAAAATATAAAGCCTCTTGCTCTTTTATTTCTATCATGGATATATAGCACTTTGAGGATCTCAAAGCACATTATTAACTGTGGACTAAATGAGGTGAAGTGATCCCATGATTATTTAATCCAGGCAAGGATTTAGGCAGATTCTACATGGTGACACAGTACAGCATGTCTGCCAGACTGCAAATGATGGGGTCTCTATGTGTTATGGTGACTTACTAGACGAGAATCCTCTTTGTGTTTACTACACCAGAACCCTATCTCGTCTCTGTCATGAGAGGTACTGTCACAGCATCTGTCTGGACTTGGTGGGAGTGAGGGGAAGCAGACTGCACCAACCTACTGTGGCTCTATGAATCAGTCCCTCCTCGCACTACTGTAATAGTGCAGGTCTGCACTGCCCAGGCTCAAGGAAAATGCCCCAGTTGGCATCACTTCACCATTACTGAACCACAGTCTGAAACACAACTTTCTCCCCTTCCCTCCCCCATCCCCCAACAGCCCACTGCACAACAGTCTATGACAGCAAGTATACTGCAACCAAGTGAAACTGCAGGGAGAATTTAGCCAGGCTATAATCATCCAAACTGGAATAAAAACAAGATTGCTGGCTCTACTTTTTTAGACTGTCATGAGCTCTTTACTGACCATCAAAGGTCAAGAGCACAATTTCATAACTCATCTGAAAGTCAGCACCTTGCTCCCTAATAAAATCTCAGGGTATTTGTTCATCTGCTGCATCATCAGCATCAGTTCCTATAGCAGCTCTGTTTTGCTGAAGTCTCTCATTGACATACTGGACATTTTATGCTGCAGTTAGTTTCTGAGCTTTCAGAAACTAAAGCCCAGTATTCTGTGGCTGTAGCCTTTTTCAAATAGAGCTTGGAGAAATGCTGCATCATAATTTTCCCAGGCAAGAGCCCTTTTTAGCTTCATAAGGGACTTTTTGTTCCAAAAAATACAATGAATGATGTGTGCAAGTCCTATTGTTACTAATGGAAGGTGAACAATGTTTCCAAAAAAGATAAATCTGTTTTTGTGCTGAAATAGTCACAATATGTGCAATGTAAAAAGGGTGATTAGAAAATATCAGGGGAAAATAATCAAATAGCCCTTTCCTTTCATATTGTAAATTCTTTACCATTTTATCTGTTCCATTTAAAAACAGTTCTTTGTTGTTTGCAGTAGGAAGATAATGACTTGCAATTTAAGTAGAACAATTACCAGTTTGAGAGCTATTGCTGTAAGAGAACTGCCCAAATATTATTTTTATAGAGACCTTCCTAGATGCTATTCCACATCAGAACATGCACAGTGTGACATTATTGACACTTAGTGTAATCTCAGTAACTACGACTATAGTTTATGACAAGTTTCACAGCGGAGAGTGTCTTTTTATTATCCTTTGACACTTTACAATACTATATCAAGATCTTTCTGACAAACACTGATAATAAAACTATATTCAGAATTATTAAGACTGTTACTTACAATAGTGTGGAAATTTTTCAACATACTTCTTCTGCATTTGCTTTTATTTTCATATTAGAGTTGTTATTTTGTCTTACACTATAGTTTAGTCCTAAAACTCCCAGTTCATCCGTGATGCTGGGGAAGATTCCGCCGAGGACAATAAGGCTATGTCTACACTGCACAGTTATTTTGGAATAAGCTATTCCGGAATAGTTATTCCAAAATAGTTTATTTTGAAATAGAACATCTACACTGCAGGGAAGCCTCAAAATTAGTCCAAGGCAGGCTTTCCTAGAGTAGAAGTGCTATTTTGATTTTGAGCCCCAGGAGGAATAAATTAGAATGACCCTGGTGAGGGGCTATTTCAAAATAGCAGAAGTGGAGTGTCTACGCACGCCTTATTTCGAAATAGCTATTTCAGAATAGGTGTTATTCTTCATAGAATGAGGTTCACGGAAGTTGGATTAAGCCATCCATTATTTTGAAATTATTTTGAAATAACGGAATTGCTGTTTAGACGCTCGCATAATTGTTTCGGAATAATGGCTGTTATTCCGAAATAACTTTGCTGTGTAGACACACCCTAAAGATTCTTAATGAAAAGCCAATGGTCTTTTGATGGCATTGTCCTTGTAACTGTGTGTTCCCTACTTCTGTCAACAGGTTTTCATGGAGCTTCTTACAGATCACCACCAGCTTCTTAACAACAATTTAAGTGCATTCATTTCTTTCAGGCCCACCTCTTTGTCCGACTACTTTATGTCAGGTACATTTTGGTGCCTGTTCTGGTTCTTACCAAAGTTCAGAAGTTTGTTTTCCTGCCTTTGGGTACAAACTGCACTGGATACTTCAATAGGAGACCAACAGTATCTAAAAGCAATGTTCTGAATATAGTTTTATTAGCAGTGTTTGTCAGAAAGATCTTGATATAGTACTGTAAAGAAAATCCAGGTTAATGAATTCACATCCAGTCTATGGTCTAGGTAACAGTCTATCAAAGAGATAGCTGTGCTATGTAAGCAGAACGCAGGGTATGGAGAGCCTGAGTGCATTGCTCCGGGATGAGCATCAGGAGACATTCTGCCACAATCTGGTGCAATGGGATAACAAGTTACTAATGTATCAAGCCTTAGGAGAGTTTTATAGGGGATCCTGCTGGATATAATGGAAATGGCTTGGTTAACTAACCCCATGGTTAGTTAACCCGTGGGCTATCTGGGCTCTGTTTAACATTATAAGCACCTCACTTTGTAAGCTCAGTGCTAGAAGAGGGTTTTCTCAAAAGAGGTACTCCCCCAAAAACAGTCTACCAAAAGGCATTTTATTTAGCAGGACTTCCCTGCCCCCTCAGAGGAATCCTCCAAAAGCATTTTCCTTTGCGGAAATTTTGTCTGGAGATTCCATTACCCAGAAGGTTTACCCTGACCCCCTTAACACAGGATTTTATTTATGATACAATTTTAATGTTTAGTTTTGTTTGATTTGAGCCACATTGTTTTAGAATATGATAAATACTTCACAGAATGCTCACAACCTTGGGGCTGGCCATAAACAGAGAGTACTTTTGAGAAATGTTCTGAGCATTTCTGAGAATGAAATGTAGTATAAAAAACAAATCCATCTAACGTCAGCTAGTTCCTTCCTCCCTGGAAGTAGGTTAAAGTACTTCCTGCAGAACAGGACTGTAGAACAGCATAAAGGATAGAGGTCAGCCAGGACTGGATTATGACAGTCTGAGGCCCTAAACTATGTCAAGTGTAAGAGACCCTGTGCCATAAAAAAAATTAAATGAACTACGGTATTTTCACAGAAAGGGCATTGAATATATAAACATGAAAGTTTTATGTTCTCACAGGAAAACAAAGATATATATTTATATCTAGCTCAAGATCTAGATCCTGATATACATTTACACCATGAATAAGGGAAATTATCCTTCTTTGCATACGAATAAATTAAAAAAGTTCGATTAATTTTGTTAGGGAAATACAAAGTTTATCCAGACTACATATACAAATTTATATGTATAAATATTTATTCCAATTAAATTTTCACTATGAAACAATTATTGTTGAGATTCTCTTTTGTCATTCTATAAAAAATGAAGTGAAGGTTCCCAAAAACAGTTGAAGGGAAGCTCCTCTAGATCCACTCATCCCAAAGTTCATAAGATAATCACCTGCGAACTCAGTCATGTGAAACATGGATAGTGCATGAAGCAGAAAGCAGTGTGTGCACTAAAATACACAACTGGGTGTATGTACAGATCAAAAGAGGAAAAAACTCCCTAACACTTAAGAAAATGAAGAAGAACAGGAGTGAAGGAGTGAGTAGTGATGTTAAATTCTCGGGAATAAACTTTCGGAGAATATTCTCAAGAATGTTCTTGAGAATATTCTCCAGTGCGAGAATTTTTGAGAATTTTCTCTTAAATACTAATTAAATAGTTTTTAAAGAATTTTACTATTTATAATAATGTCTTTCTTTAATAAAACTTCAAGAATCATGAAAGTTTCCAATTGTTCAAATGAAAATTTGGGAAAGTAAAGAAAAAAAGACAGAGGTTTAAATTACTAGAACTTTTATTACAAATCTTCTGTTGCAGGACACAAATATTTTTAACTTTCTGGATTGAATACAAGTCTAATCAGAATCTGCACTTTCCGAATCTGACCCATATATTTCTATCTCTTCTTCTTCCTCATACATATCCTCTTCTTCGACTTCTTCTTCTTTCTCTTCAGCATCATCAATTTCTTCTTCCTCATTTCTCTGGCTCTGTTTCCTTTTTTCTCTTGGGGATTTCAACAAAGCATCATTTGGGTTTTTAAGAAGCTTTATAATATGGGCTATGAATGTCAGCTTGCCTGCCCTTTCCTGTGTTAACTTGTTTCTTTTTGCATTATGAATGATACTGTAAGTACTGAAACTTCTTTCAGTTGCTGCCGTTGTTGGTGGCATATTCAATATGTTGATCACTGCTTTCCCTAATTTTGATCCATAGCAAATACCTTTCCACCATGTTACTGCATCTACTGAGCCAGCTGATTTTGTTACATATGATTTTCCAAAAAAACCCCTTCTTTAGCACGATACTCTGCAAGCTCTGCAATGACTTTTGCTGAGTGATCAGTGCCATACATTCTTGTGACTAATTTATTGATGAATTCATTTCCTTGTATTTGTTCGTTTCTAGTAAGGCACTCACCATTGAATTTTGGATCTAGAATATTTGCAGCATAGTGAATGTCTTTTAGAGCCATATCTTTTCTTTTTTCAAAACTTTTCATCACATCCTGTTTTTCTTGTTTGGTAAGTGGACTTTCGGGAAGTAGCCTATCAAAATGATTGCTTAATTCCCTGAAACATTCAGGAACTTTGCTCATTTTTGGCTGGTCAGATTCAAGCAGCATAATCCATTTAACAACAGGACTTATCAGTGCATGCAGTTTTTGGACCTGTACCCAACATACCTCTTCATCCAGGATTGAATTCCTGGTATGTTTGCTCAGTTTAGTCTGTAAATCTTCATGTACAGCAAGGCATTTTAAGACATTTTTTTATTTCAATAAGCTTTTCAAACAATATAAAATGGAACTGCACCTAGTTTTAACTGGCAATTTAAGTGCACAAGTTTGATTTTTCTCTTTTTGAAATGCAGTAAAATGAGCTCGTAAAACTTGTGATTTGTTAATTTCCTTCACAATAGTTTTACAGGTAGCTTCGGTTTCTTGAACGGATTTTAAGTTACTGATGTCACCAGTTAACAAATTTAGTGTATGAGCAGCACAAGTATACATAGCAATGTGATTGTATTTTTCGTTAAGTATTGATAATGATTTCACTATTGCTGCAGCATTATCAGTGACAATGGCATCAAATTTTTCAGTGCCTATTTCTGTCATTATTTCTTCCATACAGAATGCCATATACTCAGCAGTATGGCGCTCAACATCAGTTGCCACTGTCTTGTAAAACACTGGTTGGGGTGTTGATATAATAAAATTTATAACAGATTCATTTCTTCAGTTGCTCCAAGCATCACACAGCAGTGCAAGAGAAGAGGCTTCAGCAATTTTTGTTTTTATAAGAGCATCAACACGTTGATATTCAGCTTCCAAAAGTTTGTTAGAAAGTGTGTACCTGGATGGCATCTTGTAAGATGGTCTTAATTTTTGCATGAAAGTAATCCAATCTTCGTTTTCAACCAGTGAAAGAGGTGATCCTGATGAGAATACAGCTCATGCAAAAAATTCATCCAAAACTTTGTTTTCAGTTTCATTTATAGAATCAAAGTAGTGACTTATAGAGTGAGACACCTTGGCTGAATTAGATGTGGAAGGTGGTGATGTAAATTCACTAGCACTATCACAGTGTTCTATAGATCTTGATGCAGTTGATGGTTGAGGTGATCTGCTCCTGGACTCTGAGAATTTTGTTGCCTTTTCCTTGATGTAAGCAGGACTCTTCAAACAATTGGAAATATGCTTTCTCATCCTTGTTGCATTTCTGATGTATTCAGCCTTGCAGTACTTACATTCATATAACACTTTGTCTTTAACTGTTTTATGAAGGAAATAATCCCACACATCACTTTTAAGCTTAGTTCTTCTTTTCATACTGATGAAAACACAATTACACCTTTCACAAAAAAGAATAAATGTGTTATTGCCTCTTTATGTACTTTTTGTGATGCTTCCAGAAAGTTCCATAACATTCTGGAACATTCTATAATGGTCTCAAACTATCTTGAATGATCAAGAAAGCTCTTTAACATTCAGGGTGTTCTAAAAGTTGAATACAATATATTATTTCAAGAGGAAATGAAAAATTAGAAAATTCTCAAAAATTCTCGGGAAATAATCTTTTGGAGAATATTCTCAGAATATTCTCATCCCGGAGAATATTCTCCAGAGAATATTCTCACCTCACATCACTAATTGTGAGGCAGCATAGCTAGAATACGGTACAGCGGGGCTACTCAACACACGGCTCGCAGGCCATATGTGGCCTGTGGCCCGTTTGTTTACGCAGGGCTCAACACATGGCCCATAGGTGGGATCATTTGAACATGGCCTCCACTGGGAACACATTCCACAATGGTGAGGCGTCTCCTAGGTGGGGTGAGCATTGAAAGACACAAGTGGACAGGCTGGCTGGAACAGATAGTACAGGGTATTAGCAATTCTAGCCCACTGGGAGGAGGTGCCAGGAGTGCCAGGGCATTGTAGGAAGTGCTTTGTATTAGGCCTGTCAGTGTGAAAGAAGCTATTTGCATTTATTTGCATATATATTTGCATGCATATGCAACCACACTTAAGTTGTGTCCCTCGGCATGTGCTGTGAGTATCATTGTGGCCCTCGGGGCTTCCAAAGTTGAGTAGCCCTGCTGTACTGGAACTGAGATGTGCTGTCTGTTTTTCTGCTGAATGACCTTGGGCATATCACTTCACCTCTCTGTAACTCTGTTTCACCCTTTATCTGATTTCTCCATTTAGACTGTAAGCTCTTCAGGGCAGGGACTATCTCTCTGTGTCTGCATACTACTTTGCCCAATGGGGATACTATTTTGGTTGGGGGCTTCTTGCAAATAGCTACAGAGATATTGTTATATGAAAGCTGATGTGTCAAGGGCTCTTCCCAAAAGTGGTAAAGCACGGGCTCCTTCCCATATCACTCTAGTTGTGTTACTACCACACTAATTAATAACAGTATCTTAATTTTCTAGGTATGATTTCAATACATGGGATACAGTTATTTCAATAAGCAAATGGAGATTAATATGCAGGATAATGTTCTCAATTCTTAGTAAAAACAGCTTAATAGAAACAGCATCTTGGAATATACAACTATTTCAGTAGATGCACATTTCTAAATTTATATGTCTTAAGACAGGAGTAGCATGTGGCCATTTTATATTTCTTTTCAGGCATGATTTTAAAAACATTGGAAAGTTATCCCCAGGGACACAAGTATAATTTATGTGCAATTTGTACCTACCTAAGATTTAAAGGTGCTGCTTGTTATGCTACAGCCAGTTATAAAACAAATGATCCAGGTTCAGTATAACGTGAACTGAAATCATGCCAGAGGAATCCAGCTGTCACTACATTACAAAGTCATTTCCTCAGACAACGCAGATTTAAATCAATCAGTTTAGAAACATATTTCTTTGCTCAGCCAGATTTGTGTAATGCTAATGGTTTGTATGTTGCATGGAGAATCCAAAAACAAAAAAACAAAAAGAAAAAAAACAAACAAAAAAATCCCTAAAATGATTTGTCAGGAACTTTTAAATGTGGATGAACAGATGGTGCTAAACTATCAAACAAGGATAAGAATATTAGCAGCATTTGAGCTACAAAATTAATTCTCTCTACTTAAAATGAGAGCATAAATACAAAAATGCCTTTAGGCATACTCAATCCAAGGTGTTCCTCCCTCTTTCTGGCTGACACAGTTGAGGAAGCCATAATCCCTGGTGGACCTCTATTCCAGATTCTTGACCAAGAAACAATAATCTTTTCCGATGATTGTCAGAGAGAACAGACATCCAAAATTTCTCTGACATTCTGTAGCTGAGTGCTCTATTCAATATGATATACTTAAGCAAAAAGTGGTTGCAGTAAGGGGACAATCAGAGGAGAAAACCTTGACACCCCAGGTATTATGATTTTT
The DNA here is from genome assembly GCA_032595735.1 of Pelochelys cantorii. Classification (NCBI taxonomy): domain Eukaryota; kingdom Metazoa; phylum Chordata; order Testudines; family Trionychidae; genus Pelochelys; species Pelochelys cantorii. Next base: position 138,324,521 of record CM064326.1, on the reverse strand, counting down.
CTTTAAACATAATTCTCCACTACCTACTCCAAAAAAAGGACTACTATCAGTTAGGGAACAGAGAATCCCAAGATGTCTACACTACAGAGTTTTTCCAGAAAAACTTCAATTACGTCCACACTGCAATCGTGTTCTTCTGAAAGAAAATCAAAAGAACAGAGGGGTTTTTCCGACATTGGTAATCCTCATTCTATGAGGAAGAAGCCTTTTTCCGAAAGAGCTCTTTCGGAAAAAGGTGTGTATGGATGGGGAAGAGGGATTTCTTTTGAAAGAAAAGGAAAGAGGAAAAAGCGGAAAAGCTTTTTGCGGAAAAGCGTCCGTGCCACTCTAGACACGGTTTTGCGCAAGAAAGCCCCGATCGCCATTTTCGCCATCAGGGGTTTTTTGCGCAAAACGGTTCTCAGCTGTCTACACTGGCCCTCTTGCGCAAAAGCATTTGCGCAAGAGGGCTTCTTCCCGAACGGAAGAGTCATTGTATTTGCACAAGAACACTGACAATCATACATTAGATCGTCAGTGTTCTTGCACAAATTCAAGCAGCCAGTCTAGACAGCTGGCAAGTTTTTCCGCAAAAGCGGTCGCTTTTGCGGAAAAACTTGCCAGTCTAGACACAGCCTAAAAGTATACATTATTAACACTTCTAATGATAGCAACTAAAATACATTGTAGCTGGACCTTATCAGTCTCTTTCCTGCAGAGAGTGACAGAGATATTGTTATATGCAAGCCGATGTGTCAAGAGCTCTTCCTTAAAGTGCAAAAGCTCGGGCTCCTTCCTATGTCACTCGAATTGGAAAGGTTCATAATGAAAATCTGGCTCCTGTTTGCGGTGTCTGTCTCTCAGCACCTGACCGCGTGACCCACCCATGCACCTCCCTTTGGTTATGAAAGTGCTCAGGTCATTTTTTCTGAGAAGCGCTAAGATGATCAGGAAACCTCTTCCTAACCCTGTACAAACCAATTCCTTATTTTACCTAAAGCTGAATCTGTACAAGCA